>OY998172.1:65401477-66825526 GCA_963921995.1 Oxystoma pomonae
TTCGTAAGGAAGACAGGGAGGTCCGGAGAGAAAGTTGCAGCGGAAGTAGGGGCGTAGGGATAAGGAACGGGGTATTTACGATTATTATTTAGGTGAATATAAGAAGTGTGCAATTTTTTCAAACTTAATCAATTTTTTAAAAACTTTGAGGACATATAAACAACCAATATTCTCATTTCTTTACATTTTCACTAATGTTCTTCTGATTAGAGAAATATTCAAATCAATTACATTTGCGCATCAAAATGAACCAGATAATTTTTGTATTCAACGTGCTTTTATTTCAAATTGCATTTGTTTGTTATTAAATTTTACCAAAATGCGAAAATTTGCAAAAATTATTCACCGTTTTAATAATGAAGCAAATAATCACAATTTTGAAGGAAAATTTGCCATGTATAGTACTAAAAAAATATTAGTTTGCGTCAGGTAAAGTTTCAAACTAATGGTTATCTCAGTGTACCATTGCATAATTTTGAACTCTCTAATTCTCATTATTGATATCCGCTAAATTATTCTTTCCGACTAACTACAAAACTTCCGAGAAACTAGAAACTAATTCCTAGTTTCACACTAGTTTCCAAAGAAAATAACTTTTTAACTCGTACTTGCACCAACAGTCTTCTAGTTTTTCTGGCCCATTTAATGTGAACATGTGCACGGAACAAATTAAAATCATGCACATTACTGTAAGATTTAGTGATCCATTGACCAAGTTGCCTTGTTAACATTTATGATTGAAGATCTTTTCTTAAGAGTAGAGAGTTTGATAAAAAATAGATAGTTTTTGGTCTTGCCCAAAACTCCCGACACTGTTGATTTGAATGTCACTTATGGTTAAGGCTGGATCCTTATGCGTTAAACCAGTAGCGTAGCCAGGAGGGGAGGGGGTTTGGGGGTTAAAAAGCCCGCCAGGAGGTCCAACCCAATCTACAAGAAATTAATCATGATCAAGGATTGTGACGTGTGTTTGGTGTGATGTCGTAAATATTAAAAATTTTGCCTCCGATGCTATGATGTCTTTAATTGTTAAAATTTTAGTTTAATTCTAAGGAATTGTTATCACTAGTATTCGAAACATGTAATAAATAGCATTCTTATTATAGCATTATATATACCAACGCAACTTGGTATCTAATCCAATCTACTTTTTCAGAAGTATTTTACAAAAAACCTAAAAGATCAAATTTTTTAAAGAATTTTTGCTGCTTTTTGTCTAAATGTTCACCTGTGGTGCTATATTAATATTAAATATTGTTCAAATTTTGTTTAATTTTAAGCAATATTTTATCAACAACATTTAAAACACGTGAAAAATAGCATTTTAGTGTAATTTTTTTAAAATTTTTGCTTGCTTTCAAAACTAAGTATTTTTGTTTCGTATACACTAACCCAACACCTATTAAAGCGCCTCTCTCCCCTTCCTTCAGTTCAAGAGCTCAAGCAATAGAAACCTACCTAATTTTTAAAAATTTGCCATAGGTAGGTATTTTATTTTTAGTAAATGATGAAACTCCTCCCCAGAGTCGATTTCTGGGTACGCCACGGGTGATACGCATTCGTTTTGTACCATGTGATCAATTCCGATCAATGAACTTTGAAGGAAAGAAAATAAGTGGGACACAACGGATGCGTATCATGTAGAACCAGCCTAAGGGCTGGCGTGAAACGCCGCCAACGTAGGGACAATTAACATAAGAATGTTGACGTATGAAGGACATGCATATTTCTGCGCCCATTTCCGACAGGGCGGCGCGGCATGGCGCTGACTATACTCAAGACACACCCAAGCGGTACCTGCTTGAAGACGTATTTAAATAAAAGCAACAAATTCGGGTAGTTTTTATCCTGTACTTTCTGGGAAGTTAATCAAGAAGGTATAAATTTAGGGCTTGAAATCGAAAACCACAGTAAACTATATTTATTCTGAAAATTAAAATACAAGAAATAATAAAATATCCCAAATGTCATATAACCGGATCTTCAACGTAAAACTTGTATAGTAGTGCTTCCAATGTCACTTGGCACGGTCTGAAAACCAAAACGTAGTGAAGGGGCATGTGTAAGTCCGTGGGATTTTTTATGAAGGAGTTTTGTGACTATGTGGGATTGATAGCTCTTTAGTCACAAAACGCGTAGAAGGGGTTGATAAGACAACATCTTTCAAGATGGCGGCCAAAAATTATAAAAAATACAACTTTCGCAATCGAGGCATGATTATACGCGATTCCATATAATTCGAGGACGAGGATTCCAAAAAATTCACTTTCCAGGTCATCCGACCTTAAATGACCTTCAACAAGAATTGATGGCCACCTTGTCATTAAGATTTTTTAAAGAGAAAATAGCAAAAGAGTCATTTAATGTCGGTTGATCTTTAAAGGGAATTTTTTGGAATCCTCGTCCTCGAATTATATGGAATCGGGTATAATCATGGCCCGATTGCGAAAGTTTTATTTTTTATGATTTTTGGCCACCATCCTGAAAGATCTCCTTATATCAACCCCTTCTACACGAATGCAAACAAAACATCCGGTAACACTTGATTGTGTGACTAAAGAGCTATTAATCCCACATAGTCACAAGACTCCTTCATAAAAAATCCCACGGGATAGAAATTATCGACATATGCCCCTACACTAACCTCATAAAACCTCGGCATCGTCTTTGTGACACAGAACGCTCTAAATATATAGGAAACTGGTGATTTAAAAGACGCCCAGCTCAAAATGTATTTAAAAAGCGGCTGTATCACATACAAGCCTTGTCAAATTAAAGTAAATATTATAAAGTTGAGCAAAATTCATATTATACATAATAAAAAATTTAAACTAAACTTAGTACGTTGTGATTTTTCTTAAATATTATTATTATCCGAGTTTTCAGAACTGGAATCATTATTAAATGAAATAATTATTGGGTTTAAACAGTTTTTTCATAGGTCTGTTTCGCCATTTGGGCTTAAGTAACAAAATAATTTCAGATTACGATTTTATTGGTAATTTTTGGGAAAAATTTAACCTTTAGTTGATTTTCGTGTCAACACCTAATTTAACAGCACCTGTCTTCCCAAATGTTTATAAGCATAGCGCATTAGGCTAAATTTTGACAATTAACATACCAAATTGACAAAAAATAAGAATTTCCTAATTTTTTGTTTTCTAATATTAACTGAGATCAATCAACCAAAATGTTTTCTTTACTTTTAACATGAATTTTTTCATATTGACAGTGCATAAAGTTAATACTGTGCTTATTAATTGTGAGATATCAAAATAATTTTTTCGCTTTAGTTTAGAGTAAAAGTAACCATTGAATGCAATTTTATTTGATTAAATCTAAACCAGCATAAATAAAAAAAAATCATAAAAGAATACTTACTTTTTCTGCAAAAGAAAATTTCAGTTATAAAAATACCCTTTCAACAATTTCATTCAGCCTAAGAGCAAAAAACATCGCAGTCGGTATGCAATTGAAGCAAAATGAGTACCAAACGAGTGCGTAAAGCTTATACAAATTAAAATATCAAGAACGTTTTGCCACTTTAAGAAAATTTTATATTTTTCACTTTCTACACGTATTTCCCTAAGTTAGCATATTCAGGAGAAGATTAAAAAAAGTAGAAAAAGATTTAAGTCTTAATCTTATCCCGAAGATGCTAACTTAATTAGCGAAAAATCTGTAGGGAGTGAAAAATATAAAGTTTTGGTGAAGTGATATAACCTTTTTGAATAATAATTTACATCATAGGTTCCAGTCGTCTTAAGTTGTATTCGAGTTCACTGTTTTCATTCGCTTTCCTAAGAAAGCACGCTGATACGCTGTGTAAATGGGTCATAGTTTTAGGAAAGTTTCAAAAATGAGTTAAAACCCTCTAGAGTTTTACCAGAGTCGTGAGTTTCATGCATAAGAAAAAGTCAAAAGTTAGATTGCCTTGAGTAAAATTTAAAAAAAAATAGAGTTTTACTGTAAACTATCTCGCCCGCGACTTCGTTCGCACTCAAACCTTGAGCTCGTTAAACCTTTTCATCTACTCCAATATCCGTTTTGTCTCCGGTTTTTCCCATTTTTTTTAAATTTAAATGATCACATAATTTTTGTGCCTGCGAATCGATTTTGATAAAATAAAGTCTATGTACTCCCCAGGAACCCAAGGATAAATGCCGAGTGAAATTCCCATCAAAATGAGTCCAGTAGTTTTTACAGGACTATTGCTACTCCTCTTTCGAAAACTCTTGTCACCATACAGTCCTCTGATTAGGTTTGTCTATTTTCCATGCAAATTAGTGCACGGGAGCTATAAAATTGATTAAAATTAATTAGTATAATCAAGAGTGCGCTTCTGTGATTGCTCGGTGGTCAAAAGAACTTTAAAATTGATATGTTTACATATATTGAATATTAATTTCGAAAATTAAAAAAGGTTGCTGCCCGAATGTTGAGTATGAGTATGTTTGTATAATAATAACAATATGATTTACAGGGTGTCCACAATTCGATGGTTTTGGGAGGTTTCGGGTATTTGCAGAGGAGATGAAAAAGCTGACCTCCACTTTCAAGACTTAAGTTTTAGTTGAAGTTTAAACCTGAAAACCGCATCTTCCTATAACCTGTTCAATCAGAACAAAGGAATACTTTTATTAAGCACGTTCACCAAAACTGACTGCAGAACTTCTTATTAAAGAACGGAAGCTTTGTACGACAAACAGGTCACTGCAAACTCAATAAGCACTCGTATGCAATGGGATCGGTAGAAGATGCTACATGCAGCTTCTGCAAGAAAGAGGAAGAAACCTCATTACATGTCCTATGTTAATGTGAAGGCCTAGGTACTGGTTGGAGAATATTCGCGGCCAAAAAGCTATATACCAGGCACACTGGCAAAGCTTCTGGGTTTCATGACAAGGACGGGGCTGCAACTTGTTTTGTAGTTCTAGCAAAGCGGGGAAGAAGTAAGGGGAACCACAACAGATCTGGGAAGGGCGAGGTGGACAGGTGTCTACACCACCAAATTCTGATCTAATCTAATTATGAACAAACCATGCATTGGCATAAATTTCACTTTAATTTGCTTGATTTTTTAAGTTAAATAATTATAAGCAGTCAGACGAATGACGCAGAGGCGAATTTCGGATAAGTTTCAAGGAAGGGAAAGACACTTTTCGCAGGTATTAGGAATAACATTTTGGTAAAATAAATAAGAAAACTGGAAAAAATGGTGCATTAGGAAAGCCAAGAAATGAACGACTGAAAAATATATTTTCCCCCTCAGCCATTATAGCTAAAATTAAAAAAAAAGTTTTTTAATAGTTATTTTCCTAACAGACTGCAAGGTTGAATTTAATAGGAAAAAAATCAATAAACCATTTTGATTTTAACACAATGCATTTTAAATTTAAATTTAAGGTCGTAGTTACAATCTGGGGAATTGTTTTTAGCAACACTGTACGGGAAATCAATTTAACTATGTCGACATGATTTTTTTGCAAAATTTTACGTCATTGCATTTGTTTTCCATGGCAATGCGGATACTTTGTTTATGTGTATCCACAGTGGGACACCAGATTTTTTAGCACCGGGTCAAAAATTTGGGGTTAGGTTACTTATTTTGACTTTTCGCGTTCTGCGCCGCTAAAGCACATAAGTATAAAATGTTTAAGGTTGCATTTACAGGTGCATTTATAATTGAATTGGAAACACTCCCGGTACTTGATACCGACAACAGGTTAACTTAAAAGCATGCAGATTTAAAAATCGGCGACTGGCGCTAGATGAAATAATCGTATTTTATTTTAAACAGGAGCGTCAACGACTAGGAAGAGTCTTTCCAACCTCTAAATGGATCCAAGATTTCACTAGTACACTTGCACATAACAATGCCGCCATAATTTAAATAAAAAAAAATGTGAGGTTATCGGCGCTGAATGTTTCTATGCTAATTCCTAGTAATCCCAGCGAGCCAGTAAAGTTCTCTTGGCTTTTTGATGGAGTCAGGGTAATGCCCGCGCAGCTTTAGGCCTTTTTCGGCGGGCGACCGCACATGTGGAGTGGTTTCATATTTGTTTTAGAACAATGTTTTTGAAAACACATTTTTGAGGTATAAACATAAATGATTTTCTGTCAGAAAACGTAAAAATACTCCTGGTTTCATATTTGTTTTAGAACAATGTTTTTGAAAACACATTTTTGGAAGATACACATAAATGGTTTTCTGTCAGAAAACCTAAAAATATTCCTCTTTTACATTGCGGCCCGATTTAAAGTTTGTTGATAAAACACCTGCAGTCACCATGGAATCGTATAAATTCTGCGATCTATCGGCCAACAATTGAACTGCGCGTGTCCCCCAAATTCAATGAAGTGTAAACGTTTATGATTAATTAATCGGTTTTCTTTTCCGGAGTGCACAGGTCCAATCCAGAGGAAATTGTGGGTATTTCTCAATTTTTTTTGTAAGTCGGGTTTGTTCTAAACCGCAATTATTTTGAGACTTTTGGGATAGATGACAGCACCAGAACTTTTATTTTGAAGAAAAAATAATTGAGAAATTTGAAAAATCCTTCAGATATTTTTGTTAAGCATTTAAAAATGCAAAATTGCCGCTAATTCTGATGTTTAGTTTTCCCTGTGCACTCTGGCAAAAGATAAAAAAAATAAAGAACAAGGCGTTGCCAGTTGTACTTTTTTTTACTTAAAATCTGAGGAGAAACTATAGCCTTAAGTGTATTTTTTGCGTTTTGGGGTGGAGTCTAGAACTTTTTTATGTGTGAAAATATCAGTTTGCTCGTAATGGATTTTTTGTAGATTTTTTAAATCAGAATTCGAATGTCAAACTGGGTTTTCTTTGTCACTTTTAGTTTTTGAGATATAACACAAAGTTAGTATTTTTCTTTTGGAATAATTTTTTTTTATAAGATTTTTGAAATCAGTTTAAAATTCCCTTTAAAATGTTTTTTATTTTTATTTAATTTTTTATAATTTTATAATTTTTTGTTTCTTTAATAGCTACTTTTAATATCTTTATTTTTTTTAAATATTTTATTTTTTACTTTTATTATGATAACAAGTAATAATAAATAAATGAGTAATAAAAAAAATATATCAAAAATACAAAAAATAAAACACAAAGTGGGATACATAATTTTAAATGGAAAAAGTCAATAAAAAAAGTTGATTAAGTTGGGATTGTGCCAGTCTGGCACTGTACACCAGCCAGCAGATCTATTGTGGTGGATCACTTCTGAGAATGTTTTTTACTATAACTATAACTCCAAAATGTTGAACTGAAAACAGATAATAAAGTCAGGCTATGCCGACTTTATCTATACCGATAAGTCCCTATTATAAGTACAAAAAATACCTAAGCAGTATACAGGGTGGATTCTTTAAATGGAACGGTGGTGGTGCGGAACTGTCAAAAATAGTGCCGACTTTATTAAAGTCAGGCTATGCCGACTTTATCTATACTGATAACTCCCTATTATAAGTACAAAGAATAGCTAAGCAGTATACAGGGTGGATTCTTTAAATGGAACGGTGCTTCTAGCAGCTTTAGGAAAGAGGTTTTAAAAAAGCTAAAAGATGATGATATGATAAAAATGAATTTTGGGGACCCCAACTGTTTTTTTAATAAGAAGGTGCCACTTGTGGCACGTTTTTGCAAATCTTGTAAAAAAACAAATTTAGCGCAATAGTTTTTTTTTAACATCTGTCAACCCATGTGTCAAAAATTTAAAAAACTTATTTTTTGTCAATTATTTTAGCTTCAAAATAAACTACATATTTCTCTATTTGCTAAGCGGAATAAAGAAACTACCACACAAGAACATTATTGGAGGTCCATTTGGGGACCCTCACACACAACATTTTTTTTATTGAGGATGTACCACTTGTGACATCTTTCTGGAAATCTTGTTAAAAAAGAAATTTCTTTGATATCTGTCAACCTACGTGTTAAAAATTTTATTTATTTTTTTTTTTTAAGGCCGGTTGGAAAAAGTGCTTTCAATCTCTTTCCCTTGTATCTAATATCTAGTAAGTATATTTAAAAAAAGGTAATTAAGATGTGCCCCCAAATGGGCCGCCAATAATATCCTTGTATAGTAGTTTGTTTATTCCACTTAGTAAATAAAGAAATATGTAGTTTATTTTGGAGCATATTAATTGACAAAAAATAGGTTTTTAAAAATTTTCTTTTCTTGTTCAACACAAGCTTTCGAAAAAGGTGCCACAAGTGGTAAATTCCTTTTGAAAAAAATTTTGGTAGGAACTGCGCCTTCAGTGAGGCGTAAATATGTAGTTTATTTTGAGGCCAAAACAATTGACAAAAGAATAAATTTGTATAAATTAAATTTTAAGAACTAGTACGTTAAATTTCTTTTCTAACAAGCTTTCCAAAAAGGTGTCACAAGTGATACCTCCTTATTTAAAAAAATAGTTGATGGGCCCTGGGCCTCCAGTGGGGGGCCCCAAATTTTTTTTTATCGTGGACGGAAAGTCCGTAGAAAATCATTAAAGATTCAATTTTAATTTTTTCTAAAACCTCTTCCGTAAAGCTGTTAGAAGCACCGTTCCATTTAAAAAATCCACCCTGTATACATATATATATATGAACGGATTGAAGGGTTGTACAAGTGGCTAATAAAAGAGCTCCTTCAGACATGCTGAGGTTAAGAAAAACAAAAGCCACGCGTGACATTGACAATGACATGAGATACTTCCTCTTATTCGTTTTTTGTTTATTTTATACGTGATTCTCAGCTGTCTACGTCTGGGGAGAAGAAAGTATACAGCTACGAAATTTTTAAATTGCGCTAACAGGGAATCGTCATGTATTAAAGTCCTCAGAACTAATATAATCGGTCAGATACACTGAACCAAAAAAGGCACCATTTTCTAAAAAAAAATTACATTGAGTCAATGTATTTTGTAAACCTGTCCATAGATTCCATAACAACTTTTAAACGACAGTCAATCAACAGTTTATTGAAAGCATTGATTAAAATCGTTAACATGTTTTATTTATTTCATATGCTCTTTTGAAATTAACTCTGTGTTTCGGACTTCCATTGTCTATACTTTATTTATACACGACGTTTCGATCAGTACAATCTCTGATCGTCTTCAGGTGCAAACTACAATCAATTCCTAAGGCTACGTACTTATATACTGTAAGAAATCACTCAACCTTGAAGTTTAAGAAGTTGGCTCCGCCCAAGGAGGGGCTTCCAAATATTTGGGATTTCAACACTTGGTTTACTAAAAATACCCTGATTCTGCCCAATAAAGGCAGGTTCAAGGAATTTTCGTTTCTTCCAGTGTGACTCCTTGTGCAAAACCTTTGCTTCTGTCCACTTCATTCGGTGTTGTTTTGACCATGCATGTTCGGCAATTCCTGATTTCGTGGTTTCACCTTTTTGGGTATTCGTCTGATGTTCCTTAAGCCTAACAGATAGTGGTCTTTTAGTTTCGCCTATATATGATTCACCACACTCACAAGGAACTTGGTAAATGCATTCCTTATTTTGTTTGTTCTCCGGTTTTGTTTTACTAAGAAGGCTTCGAATTGTATTACTAGATTTAAAAGCTGTTTTAATATTAAAGTTTTTCGCTACTCTTCGAATTTTCTCTGAAACTCCTTTAACGTATGGGATTGTAAGGAATGCATTTGCCTGGTTTTGGTCATGTAATCTCTGTCCTGTTTGTTGAAATTTAGAACTAGTATCTGTTATAAGTTTCAGGCTGTAACCATTCTGCTGCAGATCCTTCTTAATGTTTCTTATTTCGATTTCCAAGTCATGTGAATTGTTACAAATTTGAACGGCTCTGTTATACAAAGTTTTGATTATGCCTCGTTTGGTTGTAGCAGAATGATTTGAACCTTGATTTAAATATTGTCCTGTGTGAGTGGGTTTACGATAGACTGTTGTTCTGATGTCGCTTTCTACTCGTGTGACAAGTACATCAAGAAAAGGAATTTGACAATTTTGCTCCAACTCCATTGTGAATTTAATGGTGGGTCTTATGTTATTTAGGTGGTGAAGAAATTCTGAAAGTTGTTGGTCATTCCCGGTCCAGACAATAAAAGTATCATCAACATATCTCAGCCAGAGCTTAGGTTTATATGTTGTGGTATCAACCGCGTGTGATTCGAACCACTCCATGTAAATATTGGCCACCACTGGCGAAAGCGATGAACCCATTGGCAGACCGTCTTCCTGAGCATAAAACCTATCTTTCACTTGAAAATAAGAGTTTACTTTTTTTTACGCTAAGATGAAGTGGAGGCATGTATAGCAGTGTCTCCAAGGCTGCAGTGGGGCAGGTTCTCTATTAATGGGGTAGGGTGGTGGGGGTTGAAGGGGGATAAAAAATTTAAAAAGTAACTTTGGAACAAAAGCAAGTAGCGATATACGGTTTTCAGATTTAAGTTTCCATAAATATCGACGACAAATTTTGTTATAAAGTCTAAATTCGTGGGAGCTTTAGTTTCCGAGTTATTTAAAAAAACTTTAGAATATATTAAAAAAATCATAACTTTATAAGTAAAGCAGCTATTGATATGCGGTTTTCAGATTTGGTTTTTCTAAATATTTTTATAATATATAATTTCAAATCTTTCAAAGCTACAGTTTTCGAGATATTTTCATTTCCTTTCAACATAAAATAATTGATTGTATGGTGACTACCCGTGCTTTCTAGCACCAATTTTTATACACAAGTTGTGAAACACCCTGTATAGTGTAGTTAAAAAAAAAAAAAAAAAAAGAAAAAAAAATACACACCTTGCTCAAGTAATTAAAATTTTAAGAGCTTTTTGCTAGACGCCCAACCTCTTTTCAACAAGCAAAAATTGAAACTAACAAAAAATATTTTGAACAAAAGAGCAAAATTCGACAATGGGATTTTTATCCGCCGAAATTTTCGTTATCCCGATGAAGGGATAATACACAAAGATATAGACGGGTGGGTAGAATAAAATAAATACAAAAACAAAAACACAAAACCGTTACAATGTATACCTGGGGACCTCTCTGTAATACTAAGAAAACATTCAAAAGAGCCCTTTTACTTATTTTTTCTTTTTAATTAGTAGGTAACAGAAAAAACTATTTTCTTTAAAATTTTGGTACTCTACAAATTATTGTTTATTTTTTCTTGTGATTTATAAAAAGTAAAAATTACTTGGAAATCGAAATAAGAAACATTAAGAAGGATCTGCAGCAGAACGGTTACGGCCTTAAACTTATAACAGATACTATTTCTAAATCTCAACAAACAGGACAGAGATTAGAAGACCAAAACCAGGCAAATAAATTCCTTACAATTCCATACGTTAAAGAAGTATCAGAGAAAATTCGAAGAGTACCGAAAAACTTTAATATTAAAACAGCTTTTAAATCTAGTAATACAATTCGAAGCCTTGTTAGTAAAACAAAACCGGAGAACAAACAAAATAAGGAATGCATTTACCAAGTTTCTTGTGAGTGTGGTGAATCATACATAGGCGAAACTAAAAGACCACTATCTGTTAGGCTTAAGGAACATCAGACGAATACCCAAAAAGGTAAACAACGAAATCAGGAATCGCCGAACATGCATGGTCAAAACAACACCGAATGAAGTGGGCAGAAGCAAAGGTTTTACACAAGGAGTCAGGGTCAGGGTATTTTCAGTAAACCAAGTGTTGAAATCCCAAATATTTGGAAGCCCCTTCTTGGGCGGAGCCAACTTCTTAAACTTCAAGGTTGAGTGAGTTCTCACAGTATTATATAAGTATATAAGCCTTAGGAATTGATTGTAGTTTGCACCTGAAGACGATCAGAGATTTTACTGACCGAAACTTCGTGTAAAAATAAAATATAGACAATGGAAGTCCGAAACACAGAGTTAATTTCAAAATCACTCTTGTGGGTCCTGAGCCACAGACGAATTGAAGGAAACGATTCTCTTGCTAAGGAATTAGCGGAATCGGCGTTCTTAGGATCAGAGCCCTGCTTGGGACTAACTGAAGTCACGGGGAATTATCCGAGTGGGTTGAAAGAAAAGAGGTGCAGCACTGGCACTCAACTCCGGAACAACAACACTCCAAAGCCTTTCTGAATAAGCCAGACAAACGTAGAGCAAAGTAGCTCCTGCAACTATCAAGGAACAGCATGAGAATAATCACAGGTCTGTATACAGGCCAGTGCCGACTCAACCAACACATTAATAGAATTGGAGTGAGCAATACACCGATTTGTAGATTCTGTGGAGGGGAGGGCGAAACGCCGGTACATATCCTATGCCACTGCGTAGGACTAAAGAGAACAAGGGCGAAAATATTTGGCTCTGGGTTAACAGTGCCCCAAGATTTCGAGGAAGTCTCACCAAATAGACTTCCTTTATCAGGGAAGTTGCGATGAGTGACTTGTAAAACAGGTATGAGTCGCAATAGACCTTTTAGGTCGCAGTGGAGGGTGCATCATTGCACCACTCGTAACAAACCAAACCTAACCTGGTGTTGTGGTCGTTTTGAAGATAGTCCCAAGTTGGTATTGGTTGCCTATTATTCTTATCTTTTCTGGGATTCCTTTGATGTATGGAATTATAACCGTTGCCTTTCTTTCAGTATTTACGTATGTCGTCCTTTATGTTGGTGTGGTCTGAAGAGTTTTATTGATCGTGTAGTTGGAGATTCTACGCAAATCAGATCGAATTTTTGAATTTTCTTTATTAAAGCTTGATCTATATGAGATTTTGCAATTCCCAGTTTGGTTGATGTCTTTGATTAGATATTGTCCAGTTCTAAGGGAGGGGACAATTTTCTTTTTTTTTCCACAGTTTTTAGAAAATTTAAAATTTTTGTTAATGCCGCATGTAATACACACTTTTGAGGTGGTGGAGTTGAAATATTTCCAATAGAAGTTATTTTTTCCGACATTTTTGTCTTTTCGGTGTAAGGGTGCAAAGTTAAAAATAAAACTCACCCTGTGTACCTATGCTGTTTTAGGCAAATTTTTTGCTCTTTATTTTTTTCGGGAGTTTTTTAAGAGCAAAACAAATAACTTTTTCGGGTATAAATGCGCCTCCGACTCGCATATGACTGACTGAGAAGAAATAAAGACTAGTCAACATAAAGAGGTAATAATAAAAACTTAAAAAGTGCCCCACTCATATTCTTGCATACGATTTTTACTAAATTTAAAACTTTTGATCCAAAAAAAAGGTTTATCAACATTAAAATGACTTTCCAAACACTCAATAATCTCTCTATGAGTGACTTTACCAATTATCTGTCTTTGTGTATGCTCAGCTGACGCGATGTTACTCTAAGGTCGTTGCACTTCTGGAAAATGTCTGCCATTACCAAAATTAAACGACTCTATTGAAAAAGGCTTCCATTTGAAGTTTTTTCGCCTCCAAATTTTAATCACGGGACCTCGGATACGGTGCTCTGTAGATTCTTTTAGCCATAAATTTTATTTTGCTCTTATGTACAGGGCGATGCATAGTGTATGAACACCCCATCCAGACCATTTATTTATAACTGTATATTTTGCTATAAAGTCGTAGAAAACCGTCGCTTTTTTAATAATTTTCCTAAATATACAGTGTGGAGGAGTTTTTATCAAATATATGGGGTCTGCTACTGGAAAAATCCTTGAACACGTAATTTTTTTATTCGAGAGGCACACTTGAAGTTTTTGTGGCAGGCACCCTTTTCTAAGGGTAAACATTAACGACCCCAATATTTTAAATAGGGAAAGTGGGTCGAGTAATATCTTGTTTTGAAAGTCTTCCAAACGCCTTTACAAAAGTTTTAAATTTTAAATATTTAGCGATTTGTTTTCGAGATATTTACTTTGAAAGTTGCATTGGCCCATGCAAAAATCGTTCGAGAAACTAACTACGTTTAAAGTGTTTACCTCTTGAAGGGGGTGCACGCTATAAAAATTTCAATATACTCAAGAGTTCCCTGTCCTAGGGTTTTCCACACTGTATATAAAATTTAAATCATTATGTACGCCCAACCAAAAAAATACAACCAGACTGAGTGCCAGAGGGATGAGGACAGGGAGCACCTACTAGCTCTTCAAGCTCACGAATCAAAGTATAGCTCAGTGCCGCCACTCTGGGAAACCTTTTTGATAACTCCACTTTTCGCATTTCTGTAGCCTTTAGACTTGCTTTGGCTGTGGCTGAGGAGCATCCCTGCATTTGCAACGAAACAGCTGATAAATATGGTCTCATAAGTGCAGGACATGCTTCCGGACACAATAAGATAACCGATATAATTAAGAGAGCTCTAGTATCTGCAGAACATCCCGCAGATATGACGGAAAGTGAGCGGATAGGATGACTTTGATTTCGTGGAAGCAGGAAAAGCAGATGATCTGGGACACGACTTGCAGTCACACTTAAGCAAAGTCGTACCTTTGGTAAAACAGCTAAGGTACACGGATATGCTGCTGCCCTTGCCGAGACAAAAAAAACACCAAAAATATAGAGAGCTGGAGGATCGTTTGGTTTTAATTCCTATCGCTATAGAAACGCTACGTCCTTGGGATGATGAGGCTAAGAGATTGATTAAGGAGATCGCGTCTAAGATTCCTAATGAACAGTCTCTTAGGTTCATCACTCAGAGGATCAATAATGCCTCAATAATGGGCACCATCGGAGAACAACTATTTTTAGGGAAAGTGGAAACTTTTGGGGAGTTGCAATTTTCCTTTGTTTATTTTTATATTTTCGTTTGTTATATTAACTTTTATTTAATTTTTTTACATTATTTTTATTGAAGTAATCTTTACAAAACTTTTTACACTTTTTAATTTGATTTTTAGTGGTTCGCTGTAGCATTTAAAATAGTTGTAATTGTTTTACCTATAGATACATATATTAAAGAAATATTCTGTCTCAAAAAAAAAACAGACTGGAGTTCCGTTTCGATACGTAAAATTTGTTACGTTTACGACACCTATTTGCTATAAGCTCCTATTAGCCACCTCTAAAATATTTGCGGCGGCGGTGGTGCGGCGTAGCTATTGCTCTTTGAAAACTGTTTTGTATTTACATCCCGATCACTCGCCATTTCAAGAAAATCCCAAATTTTCCTTCCAAAACTCTTTAAAACTTCTGCACGTCTCTCTGCATTCGAGAAAAAGCCCCATATATTACATTAAAACTAACCTTGGTGGATATCGAAAATAAATATTGCGATATGTTTGGCTGAAATTATTAGGTGGTTGATAGATAAAAATAAATTTCGCACCACTAATAATCATCAGTGTACCTCCTTGTCTTGATAACATCGGTTTTTAAAGCCGCAGCAGTACAAGACCGAGAAGTTGAGAAGGGCTAACCGCTTGGAGAGCAAGCGGTCTTCCGGCATAGGTCTACCCCATAATAATGGCAGAGGTCTACCCCACAATAATGACAGCAACCCTGGAGAAGGTTAAGGATGGCACGGAAGAGCATGTTTACATATATGCTCCGACAACCAAGCAGCTTCAAAGGCAGATAGTGTCTTAAAAGTTGTCAATATTTTAGAGGACGAGTGTGTGGAAGCACTCTGAGTCAAGGAAAAGAAGTTAAACTGATGTGGGGGACAGGACATGGAGAAGCAGGATGCAGACAGACAAAAGAATTCGTAAACCAACCAGACGAGATCCAGCCCATCTAAAGTGGCTTCATAAACATTGGACTTCTGATAGGAATATCCGGACATAACCGGATCAATAAGCGTTTGAGGAGACATCCCAACAGCACCACGTTGCAGAGTGCGAGGCATACTTAAGGATGAGGCACCAGATACTCGGACACCCAAGCCTGGATGCAGAGGACCTGGAGACGCTCAAAACGCTATATGTTGTGATAAATCGTACAACTAATAATCTCCTCCAAAACACGACGGGTAGCTCAGTTGGTACAGCATTAAACTGATATTTCAGAGGTCCCGGCTTTAAATCCTGGTCGAGGAAAAACTTTTTTTCAATTTATTCCCTTACCCTTTGCCCTCTAGTGGTGATCTACTTTCTGCATTATACGGTATGATTTAACAAAAAGGTAGCAAGGACTTTTTAAGGTGTTTCTTCACGAATTTTAGACAAACTCTCGAAACCTCACCTTTGTTGGGATACTTTGACTTATGCCTCTAAGCAGCCTTTTCCAAGGAAACGGAGAGGCTTTTTGGTTGCCTTGTCTTTGGTGTAATTTTTTCAAAATTTGTCAATTCAATTTCGAGAAATTTATGGTAAAAGTTAACCACATATGTTTGAAAAAGTTTTCTTTTTAAATTTTACTCGTCATTGTCGCTTTTCATTAAAAATTTTTCCGTATTTGTGAGCCTTGGAAGGTGCATCTCGTGTAAGAGGTGTATTCGGCATCTATATCATTCTGTATGTATGCTGGTTCATACAAATATATGAAAACAAGCGAAGGAAAACGCGCATCGAACTTTACCCTCGACAAAGTGTCAATCAGTCTTTAAGGAAAACTCGAGTTATTTTCTATGGATAAACAGACAGCACGTTCCTTGTTAAAAAGTCGGAGGTATTCTTAGTTCTCTTAGGGGGGTCTGCATAACTTTTTGCGTATCTGGAATTAAATATTAGGGACTCTTAGCAAAGAATAAAAAACTGTCAGCCAGGCAGACAACAGGCGGGAGTGTACACGAAAAAACTAGAAGTCCAAAAAAGTTACCCACTTGAAGAACACGCTACGTTGTTTTAAGCGGAGGAGGTATATGCTATTGTCATGGCAGCGACCCTAACGGAGGTGCACCCAAAATAGTCAGTAGTCTGGTGGAGGAGTGCGCGGAAGCATTGCAAACACTGGCTCAAGACAAGAGGGTAACACTGATGTGGGTCCCAGATCATGAGGGAGTACTAAAGAACGAGAACGCAGACTAATTTGCCAGACTAGGGGCCGGAACACAATACGTTGAAACGAAACCTCTTCTAGGAATAACAAGGAAACAGAGTGAGCTCAACAAATGGGCGAACAATGAACTGAAGACGTCCTGGAGGCAAGAGTCAGAGTACAGACAGTCCAAGCTATTTGTGGATGGTCCGAATGTAGCCAGACTGCTGACTGGGCCCAATCGGATGAACAAATATCTGACGGAGTAGCAGGAGATCCCGTGTGTCTCGGTTGCGGCCTCGAAGAGGAATCGGCACAGTACTTAATAGCCGAGTGCGATGCATATGCTAGATCAAGGCAACTGAAATTGGGATAGAGGAAGAAGAGTTGTGAGCTCTAAAACTAGCTTGTGTTCAGTGAACCATGAAGTTAAAATATGTTCGAAATTAACTCTGTTTTTTGGACTTACGTTGCCTACATTTTATTTATACACGACGTTTTGATCAGTACAATCTGATCGTCTTTAGGTGCAAACTACTATAATATGTAAAAAATAGGTTCCTCCTAAAAATGTGTGCTTTCAAATATCCTTGATGGTGACGCTTGTATGAGAAAATACATTCTGGTTCCTCAGGATGAATGCTGTTTCTTTGAATTTCCGCTTGAATATGGTGTTGATTTTCCCAGCAATGTTGAGCTATTTATATTGGATCCAGTCGTATCCCTCTGTCGAGTTTTGCGTTTGTATTCTGCAAGGCGAACTTCCATGGGTGGGTGGGTGGGTGGTTTCTCCGATGTAGCTTAGATATCCCCACATTCGCATGGTACCTGGTAGATGCAATTATTGGTGTTGTGGCGATATGGTTTAGTTTTTGTTTATTGCCTTTTTATTGTTGTGGAGAAACCATTCCTTTGCATTTTCTATAAGTCATCCGGTATATTATATACAGGGTTCCTAAGCAAATCCTTAGGGGGCCAAGCAGCCGTGTATAAGACGCAGACAAACGGAAAACATTAGGCAGAAAAGGATGGGCATGGGGCGATGTTGTCACTACATCTTACACGTAGTAAATCCATTTCAGGTTGTTGTTTTCTAATGTTTTCCATTTTCATACCTTTAGGACTGGAATAAAAATTGTTTTTGCTCGACTTTAATGCCAAACTGATAAAAGATATCGTAAAAAAAAATATTTTTCGGCTTTTCATTTTGTAACCATTGTCCTTACGCACTGTTTACAGGCTGGGGACTGAGATACATGCAAATGCCTAACCTAAAGCGTTCATACACGGCCGGAGAAATTGACTGAAATATTTCCGTAGAAACTTTATCAAGCAAATAGGACGGGTTGACGCCTTCGAACGTCCAACCCGGGTTTTGCACTTTGATTCGAAATCAAAAAGGAGGAACAGTCAGATGTGGGGCCGTGCACAAATTACGTAACGGTGGTTTTACCAATTTTTGACCCCCTCCCTATGTAATATTTTGTAACGGTTTGGCACGCCACTCCCCTAATATTACGTAACGATTTCAAGACCACTACCCCCCCCCCAAAAAAACTTTTCACTTATTTTCATTCCAAATTTTCTTAGTTTCACACAAATGCAAACGCTGTCGAAAACCCCCCTCCCCCCTACGTAACGTTTTGTAACCCCCCTCCCCCCTATGACCATTACGTAATTTGTGCACGGTCCCTGTAGTCCCAGTGGAGGAGGGCGAGAAAATTGATATTTTTTTCTTAAAAATTATGCTCTTTAGACCTATTTCTTTGCGTTCCCGAAATTACGTAATTTTTGAAAAAAAATTGTAAGCGGCGCCATTTTTATTTCGTGCTTTGTTTTTCTAACATTTTTGCGTTCGGCTAATTTAATTGAAAAATGTTTGACTGCGGCGCCCTTTATGTTCTCACTCGAAACCAAGATCCCCCGTTTTAGGAAAACTGATCCCGTCTCTGTTTCTAATTTTTTTCGAATAAAAGTAGAGTATGACCATGGGGGAAATAATTTTTTTCGAGAACGAAAATTTCCAGAAAGTTGAAGAAAAAAATAAAAAAAGTGGCAGAGCTCCAGTTTTTCGTAAAAAAAAAACGTTTTTTGTAAAGAAACAGAGCAAAATAAATCTTTTCACCCCTTTTTGGGTGTTACAAATATTGGCAGCCCCTTATTTTTCGCTTTTACCCTCCCGCTAGTTTTGAAGAATTGGTTTGCTACATGTTTCGAGATCGTGTCATAAAACACCTCGAAAATATCAAATGTAGAGTAGGACCAGCTTTATTTAAAATCAATAATATCGCAAGCAAAAAGCTCTGCAGGAAAAACAGCGCCGTTTATTGATTTCTTTGGCTGCTAGTGCTAGAGGCATGGTTTGGCCGTTTCCGGATAGATGTCAGTAGTAGAACAAAATGGAAAGAAATTTAATTAAAAGCGAAGATATTTCTTTCTAATGTTAACAACCTCACGAGTTTATCGCTCAGTATCGTAAATAATGGACCCTGCCGCCTCCTTTAAGCAAAAAAAAACTGTGGTTTGGACCTGAAAACATCTAATTTTTAATTAGATTAGATGTGTGGCCGCCATCTAGCGGAATTTGCAGACATCTTGTCAACGGTTATTATTGCAACTATGATTTATGCTCACAATGAAAGAGTGGCGACAATTTTTTCTCGTGAAAGCAGTCCGGAGATAATAACAAACTGGCACCATTGCTCAATATACCTGTTTCTTTTGTGCGCGCAGAACTTTCTATGCCATCCCTAAGGAAAATCTTAGGAACCCTGTATTTTTTCTGCATATCAACGATGTTTATTTGAACACTGTGTTCCAACGAAACCGAAAAGGGCGTTTTCATGTATAGGGTTGGATTTTGAAAAAGTCCTTAGACAGGACAATTTTTTATTTGAGGGGGACACTTTCTTTTAATCTTTTTAGCGCAGGGGGTGTAAAATTTTAACACGTAAGATACCAATAGAACCACTTACCCTATTTAAAATATAGGGGTAAAGGTTTCTCCTCGAAGGAGGTATATCTCGCTCAAATAAAAAATCTAAACTCTGTTTCGTTTGTATTTCTATTTTGGTTTTTGATTAGCATCCAGGCTCGCAAAGAAAAACCGAAAAAAGACCGTTATTAATAAATCCACAACGCGATCCTTTGTCACCGAAATATTTATTTTTTGTTTTTGTTCATTTTGTATCCTTAGACTGTTATTTTTACTGTTGTTTTTGTGGGTATAGGATTATAGGCAAAAAAGAAACACTTATTTTTCTTTGGTACGTTTCGGACTTTATTAGTCCTTTTTCAACCCTGCAAGAAACACATTACTCTTTAGAGGTCAATCTAATTTTTTATAAACTAGGCTAGAGATATATTAAGTACTTACTTAGTCAACTAATGTTTCATTGCAGATGTGGATGTGGTCTCTGCTGCCTTGTTACACGCCATGAAACTTGAAATTTTGGTCAAACTTGTTTCAAAAAAACCTTTTTTTATAATATTAATATATTCACGCTTGCCGAAGAATTTTGAGGTTACAGTTGTCATTTGTGCAGTGGTGCTTTCAACAGAGGGGTGCGTTCATAACAAGTAACAGCGACAACACCAGTGGTGGGACCGTTCGTAAACTGTGCACTAAGTTGATCCGTATCTTTATTCTGGACAACTTATGGCCAATTGCACCAACGTCAAGTCTGCATCCCAAACCCAACCCAAAAGTCCCGCTCCCCCCAGAAGCACAAACTCAAAACACAAACCCAAAGCCGCCGCAACAGGCAATTATTATTTATTTATTTCCCCAGCAACCCTCAAGCCTTCCCATTTAATAATAACTTTATCTTCCCCTCCCTTATTTTTGTTCCCTATTTTTCCAAAAATTTTTTTTAAGTTTTGATATAGTTAAATACCTACATTAGCAATAAATTTATTTCCCCCTCCCTTATCTTTTCCTTTCCTTATTTTTACATCAACTTTGTACTTCACGGACGGTCCCTCCCACTTATATTTTTTATATAGCTTTTTCCCTATGTAAAATTAAAGTTTTTATACAGTTAAAATATAGTGGTCAAAAATTAAACAATTAAAATACATTATTACAAAAGTTAACATAAATATTATGGTAAATTCGACATTTTTTGAGTCAACCTATCAATGTAAATGTATGACCTGAGTGTGGTTTGTTTTATTACTTGGAAGTTGCAAAATTGTTTTTTATATAATTCCAAAGTTGCGGAACTCATATATGTTGTTATGAATGAGAACCCTCGTTCAATGGTGATTGCATTTCCAAGTAATAAGTGTGTGTGTAGGTGTATGAGTGTGTTATATAAGTTTTTATACAGTTAAAATATAGTGGTCAAAATTATAAACAATTAAAATAACACTATTACAAAAGTTAACATAAATATTATGGTAAAATCAACATTTTTGAGTCAACTTATCTATGTGAATGTATGGCCTGAGTGTGGTATGTTTTATTACTTGGAAGTTGCAAAATTGTTTTTTATATAATTCCAAAGTTGCGGAACTCGTATATGTTGTTATGAATGAGAACCCTCGTTCAATGGTGGTTGCATTTTCAAGTAATAAGTGTGTGTGTAGGTGTATGAGTGTGCGTAATGTTTGTGTTTGTGTGTGTTATTTAATCCTTCATTATGTGGAAGTTGCACATTTGGTTTTATAATTCCATAGTTGCGGAACTCATATATTATGTTGTTGTGTAAGAGAAATTAGATTGACCTCTAAAGAGTAATGTGTTTCTTGCAGGGTTGAAAAAGGACTAATAAAGTCCGAAACGTACCAAAGAAAAATAAGTGTTTCTTTTTTGCCTATAATCCTATACCCACAAAAACAACAGTAAAAATTTATTTTTTGTTTTGTAGTGGTAATTTTCATTTGCAAAAACCGAGACAAATAGCCCCAACCTCTCTTATTATTATTTAAGAAACTTCGAACTTTGATATTAAAAACTTCGATAAGTAAGCAAAAGTTTTCTTAATTAAAAGCCACAAAAAGAGGGTTAATAAGCGGAGATTAAGGGTTGATCAAAGACCAAGGGGTGGTTTTGTTATTGGTGCGTAAATATTTTAGATAGAAAATATTAAATAATAATCATAGACATCGTTAGTGGCTTAGACGTTATTATAGGATGAGTTGTTTTTTTTACAACTGTTACAAAATGAAGCGTTTTGTTTGGCGGTAGGATTCCGAGTATCGATTTTGTCAAGAACAAAAGCACTCTAAGAGCCGGTTTCTCAATAGCGGGTTACCAGAGAGTTAAATTAACTCTATAAATTCCAGTTTGTTTGCTGTTTTAAGCCAATATTTTTTTAGGTTAACTCTGAGGTAAGGCAACTTAGCCTCACCTTCAAGCCCTGGTTACCCTGGAGTTAATTTAAACTATAGCTTTTTAAATATTTTTATAAGGTTATGTTGCTCGAGTTAACGCTCTCGCAATTGAGAAACCGGCCTTAAAGTTTATGATCTCTCAAATGTGTATATATTTTTTCAAGATTGCGGGAAGTCGGAACAATGGTAATTTTATAGTTATTAAAAAATAGGAAGATTTTTGCAATTTTATTAAACATGTTTTCGGCCAAGTAAGCCATCATTAGACTTCAACAATCATTACTCCTGTCATTGGAGTTTTACAAACGCTTTAAAAAATTAGGACGTACTCATTTAAAATTATACGAAGACAGGATTTTGGTAACCCACTAAGCAAGGTCTGTTATATTACAGCTTTTCAACGTTGAAAAAATGTATAAAAAAAAAGTAAAATGTAAGTTCAAAATCAACATTCTATGTGAAAGTATCGCTGATACACGAAAGAAGCACTAATTTTACGTTAATATTTAATCTTGGATTTAACAAGAAATGTAAACAATAAAGTAACTGAAAAATAACATTATTTGAAGTTTAATAAATGTCACTGTCGAAACAAATTTGCTTCTTTACAGTTACATGATATTACACAATATTGCAAGTTTATTAAATGTCAAATTTAAAACAAATTTGGTTCTTTATTGTGACATGAAACAAGTTTAGTCTAATGATAACATGAAAGCGGCAGTATTGTGAGCTCAATTAATGCCAACTGTAAAACAATTACGTGGTTGCTTATTGAAAAATGACTAAATACAATTGTAAGTTTTATGTAAAAATTTCAAAATTAATGAAACTTTTAACCCAAATATGGCGAAAATTTTTGAAAAAGTAAGGAATGCTATGAAAATCCTGCGATTTTTTTGATAACTTCCCACAAAAGGGAAAATTTACGGTTTAAGGAAATTATTATATATTTCAGTTTTTTTTTTAATTTCGCCAAATTATGATTCAATTAATTGTGATTCATTATTTGTATATAATTTTTTTTATTGCAACTGAAACCTTTTTATATGTATTTTATTAATTAAAAACTCCCTATTTTCTGTAAAAATACCGTGAATTGGTGACAGTTCTCAACAAAACCGAGACGGTCTAGTGTGTAAGGCGCTGAAACCTTCGTGTGTCACCTTTGGATTAAGAGCGTTTAAATGCGCAATTACACAGACGAACATGCTCAAATAAAAGCTCGTGCAAAAGATCTAAAATTTTTTGCGTGAACATTTTTGTGAGCTTTTCTTTGAACGTTTTGTTCGGGTAAATTTTTAGCAAATTATTGCTATCTATTTTGGAAACATATTTTTAAAGATGAGAATAAATAAAATTTCACATCAGTGATCAGTGATCTCAATTCTTTAAAAAAAATGGAACACCAACTTTTATTTAAAATTTTTGTGAAAAAAAGCCGACGGCAAGCGAAAAATTATTATTGGCTCTACTATCAGTTTTCTCACATGGATTAGGGTTACTTATAATATTTTTTTCTTAGGGTTTTTCCCGGATTTTTTTGCCCCGGGGTTTTTTTGGGATTGTCTTGCGAGTTTTTTTTATTTCCAAGAAAAATTTTTCTTTTCCAAAAAAATTTTGAGTTTTTTAAATATTGGCAAAAAACTCAAAAATTGCACTTTTTAGCGGTAATCCGCGCCTCACGACTATGAGGAGTGGTGGGAAGGGGGATTTTTTTAAAGAATATTTTTGTAACTTTACTTTACCTTTAGCTTTTATTTTTGTTTTTTAATTCCTCACACCAGATTTACCTAGTTAGTATAAGGTCCCAAGGGTTGCTTAAAAAAGCAAAAGGTTCATGAAAATGCTGAAGATATAGATATTTATTGTCAATTTAATGTAATAATCAAGGTCGATTACTGACACTGAACCCACAATATGCAAAAGGCAACATTGCTATTCAAAAGGGTGGCCGGCCTACTACCTGCGAAATCCAAAACGCGGGATGATAGATCGGCGACACAGTCTACTAAATTACTGCTAAATTATATTTTTTAGACAAGGGTCGGGTTCGTAGGGTTGTAAAAGTGGGTAATAGACGGGTATTATTTAGACCGAACCTGTTTTTGTTCATATATTTGAGATTTAATAAAATGTATATAGGTTTTTTAATTTGACTTAATTATTATTGTAAAAGACTAAACTAGGAAGTAAAATAAAGGGATATTCTTTTAAACGTAAATTTTTATCATTATGTTTTACAGGCAACAACAATAAATAAATGCCAATTATTATTTTTTTTATTTTCGTTTTTTTTTACAACCCCAAAAAAGTTACAAGTATACTGGCATATCCCCTATAAAAATCAGATCAATCGAAGTTGCTTATGAGGTAAAATGTGAAAGCACTTGATTGAAAATACCTTATTTCCTAACTTTGTTTTTCTATTTTCAGTTAAGTTCAATGAATTCCTATACCTATAACAATATATATTTTGAATTTGTAAAGAAATTTTTATACCCCCAATTCTTCAAACAAATTTTGCTCAACATTCTCTCCAAAATTTACGTGTGTTTTTTTTGTACGAGATTTTGCTCGAACATTTCTTTGAACATTTTGCTCAAGAGGCTCGTGTAAATGTTTGCGTAAATGCGCCTTAAGATGTAACCGCGAAAGTCAAATATTTTAAAGCACAAAAATATATTTTTTTATGTTGTTTGAACCTATATTTAATAAGTTAGAAATTTTGGAAAAATAATTTTTACCTAGCCATTAAATGTTACATGCAAGTCACATACTTTTAAAAAAAATCAAATGTAACACTGTTACGTACATATTTAGGACAATTGATGTACTGGTAGTGTAATCTTCGTTACATAACAGATTACAAAAATACATTGAGGTAATGTAAATGTGACAGGTTTTTGCTTGTTGGGAAGCTTGGACAAGCAGTCATTTTCTTGCAATGACTATTTTTAACTTCCATTTTATATTTTTGGTACCTACAGTAAACTTTTAATACTTACTTCTTATTAAGCTCGACGTACACTCGATTTAAAAAAAATAACTCATACATGCAATTTTTCCTATGCCACAAAATTTAGCTTTCCATTAGTGTATACTATTATAAGGCACCACCAGCTTAGTATGCCTGATAGCTTAAAATTCAGTGTGACATCCTTAAAAATGCCACAGATATCAACATTTACAAAAGTTCAAATTATCACCCGAGTTATAGAAGACGGCTGGTCTATAAGAAGAGCGGCCACCCATTTTGGAGTTGATAAAATGACGATAATGCGATGGAAAAAGCGCTGGATTGAAAATAATTCTACGGATAGGAAAGATGGATCAGGACGACCAAAAGTAAGTTCTGAAGTGCAAGATGAGAGACTTATTGACCATCTCAGACAAAATCCTTTTTCAACGTCAGTTGAAGCAGCTAATGTAACATTATTTCCGGGTTCTTTAGCAACAGTAAATAGAAGAGTACCGAAATCAGAAGTCTCTTGTCGAGTTGCTGCAAAGAAGCCTTTTCTAACAGAAGAACAAAAACAGGCTAGTGCCAGTTCACTGACGAAAAAATTTTTCAATCATCTTCAAGCAGCAGGAGAATTTTAGTTTATCGTCCACCAAATTCTAGATTTGAACCCGAATATACAAACCAAATTAAAAAAGCTGGACATTTTTCTGTAAACATGTGGGGCTGGTTTCGTGCAAGAGGTTTGGGTTTTTTTTGGGGAATCGAAGGAAGATTCAATAGTGAACGATATACTAAAATCCCTGAAAACGTTATTCTGCCATCTGTAGAGGCTTTACATGAAAATAATGACTTCGTTTATCAGCAGGACAACTGTCCACACACGGCTACTGTTGTTCGCCAATGGTTTCAGAATAATAATATAGAAACACTTCCTTGGCCAGCCAACAGCCCTGACCTTAACCTGATGGAAAATATATGGGGTCGAATCGTTAAAATAATATACCAAAGGAATTGGAGACCACGAAATGCTGAAGAGTTAAGCGATGCTATTTATCGCGCATTGGATCAGCTCTCTGAAGATCATCAGTATTTTCAAAATTTAACCTTTCTAATGCCCATACGTTTGCAGCTTAAATACTAAATTATTTATTTTAGTCCTTTTTTAAGTTAAAATAATTAGTAATAAGTTTACCATCGTTTTTGTCCTAATCCAAGTTTTTCCATAGCATTATTGTTATTTTATCAACTCCAAAATGGGTTACTGCCCTCTTTATAGAACAGCCTTCGTCCGTTACTCGAGTGATAATTTGATGTTGTTCAATAAAGACTTTAATAAAACATTATTTTTGCTGATTTTTTAGTATTATGTAAAATTTAATATAAAAATAAGGTTGCCTTTAATTTAAGTAAAAAAATATTTTCAGTTTTTTAGACCTTTTTTAAACAATATGACAAATTGTCGTACTTTTGAAGTTTTTAGGCATTTTAGCTGGTATACACTTTTAGAAAGGTCAATTTTGTGACTGCATGTATGCGTTTTTTTTAAATAAAGTGTACTTTAGTATTTATATTGTAGCTTTTGTAAACATTTTTTGTATACTATGTCGTACATTTCGGAAATAAACATTCTATTCTGTTTGCTAAGTGCTTAAATTCAAATCGGACAGAAATAAACAACACACATTTTATTTTTTTTACACAATGTCTGTGTAAGTTTATGGGCTATAGATAGCTCCAGTTTGTACAAATTACAAGCACACAGAGGCAGCATACGCTTTGTGTCTTCTCGTCTTTTTCATAGCAAGAAATAAAAAGGAGTCGAAAAGAAAACCGTTGACAAAAAACGACGCCGTGTTTAAGCTGCTTCCTAGACGTCCTACTCCTGCTTTGCTGTATCAGCTATACAGCTACGGCATACAGCTACCACTAATATATACAGTCTTCAGAAAAAACTTATATAGAATCATTTAAGGTAAAAAAAGCGGTTTAAAAAAAAATACATACCCTTTTATACAGGGTGTACCAAAAATAAAATATGACACAAAATTATCTTTTTTTTATATTGGAACTGTATGTTATCTTATTTACTGAATCCTTAAGAACTAAGCTTTTCAAAAATGCCAAACACTTTGAGTCCATCTTTTATCTTCTCCAAGATATTCAAGAATACACTGTATAAAATTCCTTATCCTTTTTAACATTTTTTGTGTAAACCTTTTTAAGATTCACAGTGTAGGTTTGTAGCCGATCTACTTTTTAACCTCCGACGAAAAAGAACGGTGCTAAGGCGTATTTACACAGACAAACTTTCCTTTGATGTTGAAATGCCGACAAACATTTACACGAGCCTCTTGAGCAAAATGCTCAAAGAAATGTTCGAACAAAATCTCGTAAAAAAAACACACGTAAATTTTGGAGAGAATCTTGAGCAAAATTTGTTTGAAGAATTGGGGCTATAAAAATTTCTTTACAAATTTAAAATATATATTGTTATCGGAATTCATTGAACTTAACTCAAAATAGAAAAACAAAGTTTTAAAATAAGGTACTTTTAATCAAGTGCTTTCCGACGGAAAAACGATTCGATGCCGAAATTCACATCTTACCTCATAAGCAACTTCGATTGATCTGATTTTTATAGGGGATATGCCAGTATACTTGTAACTTTTTTGGGGTTGTAAAAAAAATAATAATTGGCACTTATTTATTGCTGTTGCCTGTAAAATGTAATGATAAAAATTTACGTTTAAAAGAATATCCCTTTATTTTACTTCCTAGTTTAGTCTTTTACAATAATAATTAAGTCAAATTAAAAAACCTATATACATTTTATTAAATCTCAAATATATGAACAAAAGCACGTTCGGTTTAAATAATACCCGTTTATTACCCACTTTTACAACCCTACGAACCCGACCCTTGTCTAAAAAATATAATTTAGCAGTAATTTAGTAGACTGTGTCGCCGATCTATCATCCCGAGTTTTGGATTTCGCAGGTAGTAGGCAGGACACTCTTTTGAATCGCAATGTTGCCCTTTGCATATTGTTGGTTCAGTGTCAGTAATCGACCTTGATTATTACATTAAATTGACAATAAATATCTATATCTTCAGCATTTTGCTTTTTTAAGCAACTCTTGGGACCTTAAACTAACTAGGTAAATCTGGTGTGAGGAATTAAAAAACAACAATAAAAGCTAAAGGTAAAGTAAAGCTACAAAAATCCCCCTCCCCACCACTCCTCATAGTCGTGAGGCGCGGATTACCGCTTAAAAGTGCAATTTTTAAGTTTTTTGCCGATATTTGAAAAACTCAAAATTTTTTTGGAAAAGAATAATTTTCCTGGGTTTTTTTTTGACTTTAGGAGAAAAACCCTTGGAAATAAAAAAAAACTCGCAAGAAAATCCCAAAAAAAACCACGGACAAAAAAATCCGGGAAAAACCCTAAGAAAAAATATTATAAGTAACCCTAATCCATGTGACAAAACTGATAGTAGAGGCAATAATAATGTTTCGCTTGCCGTCGGCTTTTTTTCATAAAAATTTGAAATAAAAGTTGGTGTTCCATTTTTTTAAAGAATTGAGATCACTGATCATTGATGTGAAATTTTATTTATTCTCGTCTTTAAAAATATGTTTCCAAAATAGATAGCAATAATTTGCTCAAAAATTTACCCGAACAAAATGTTCAAAGAAAAGCTCACAAAAATGTTCACGCAAAAATATTTAGATATTTTGCACGAGCTTTTATTTGAGCATGTTCGTCTGTGTAATTGCGCCCATATAAGTTTGATACCTATAAGTACATCATATGTATGTCTGTGTGTGTGTCTGTGCGCATATATGGCTCTCGAACCAGTAAACCAATTTCAATGCAGATTTTTCTGTTTGGATCCTGTCCTTCAGAAAATGTTCTTTGCTATGGTCAATAAGAATAGGCCAAGTAGTTCCAGAGATAATACGCTTTCTAAACACAGATGTCAAGGAATTTCGGGTGTAAGTTTTGAACCGTTAAACCGATTATGAAGAAATTTGGTGTATAGATGTAGATTAGGTAATACTTAATTTCAGTTTTATCGGGTAAAAAAATCACAACAGGGCGGTAAAACTGGAAGTAGGTTTTAAAAAAATGCATGTTTGTCGGGGATTTTAAAAATTTTCGACTTGTTTTTAGATATTTATATTTAGAAAACAACAAAATGAATCTCGTGTCCGCAAATAAAAATTAAAATAACACTAGTGGCCTATCGGACAAAGCCTTTTTGTTTCTTACTTCATTGCACGTAGTATGAAGCTCCAATTGGGGGCGGTGCTTATAACCTGCTGAAAGGTACAGGATTCTGTATTTACGGTCTTCTGCACTTTTCAATTTTGATGTTTTTGTTTCTCGGTTTATTCGACAGGTGGCGCACACAGTTACTACGTCTCCACGGACTACAAACTTTTTGTTTTAAATTCGAGAGGTGTGCATGGTGCCTGTGTAGCTTCAACTGCCAGGTACAATCCTATGACTCCCTGATGATTCCTAATAACGATAAAACAGGTTTGTAGGTGTGAGTGAGGAACAAAAACGCTTTGTCCGATATGCCACGAGTGTTACTTTGGTATTTATATTAGTGGTTTCTGGGATTCTTATCTCAAGCCGTCAAACGCGACGCTGAAAAACTTCTAAAACTCTCTAAACAGAAAACTCCGACCATTTTCCAACCTGTCTGCGTTTTATCTACGGCTCTTCATAGACTTTCGTCTTTCTCTCTGACAGGTGTTTGATGAGATATAAAGCTTAAGTTATCAAGACAAGAGCTTAGTTTCTTTTGAATTCCCCACTCAACTAGATGCTCTATATAAAGGTTGAGCTAATGGCCGACATAAAAAAAAATGATATAACTAGAGACAAGATTTTATATTTTACATAACAATTGTGAAAAATAACATTTCCTAATGATTTGAGATGGTGGACACAATTTCAAGAAGTAGCAATTTTTCAGCTCCTTTAAAACTTTTTCCAACCTGTCTGAGGTTTATCTACAGCCATTCTTTCGCCTTTTTTCTGACAGGTGCTTGATGTAAGGACACTAATCCTAGAGCAAGCTCTAAAGGAACCGAAGCGTGACATTACTTTGAAAGTTAGTTGTCATTTTTGATTTGTTTGCCTCGCTTTTGTCATGGGCGGCTCGTTCTTATTTTAAATAAATACGGTAAGAAAGTATTTCTCGAAAGCACGACTGGTCCATTATCCTACAGTTGCGAGTTACTAAAGTAAAAAATATACGCAAAAATTATAAATCTAACAGATTTTACTCTTAGTCTGTATTCTCTGTATTTTGATACGAAAAGTTGGGTAAACCCTCTGTAAAACCGGATAACAAAATTTTCAGGTAAGTACTATTCAAAGGAAAGATTACGTTTTTTAAAAAAATATTTTAACACCTCTTTTAAATATTTCAAAAACTAAAGCTCTTAGTAACTTGTATCAAACTGCAAAAAATGTTTATTTCAAAGTTACAATTTTTTCAACTAGGTGTTTCACACTTTTCTCTTCCTAAACCCCCATCATTCTATCCAACATTTACTTGGTGGGTGGCCAAAAAAACGCTTGGGTACCAAATTTTCGTTAAAATCATAATACATAATGCCTTCTCTATCATGTAAGTGTTTTAGGACCCAAATAGCAACTAAATTTTTGATAAACTACCGTACCATACGTTGGTATGATGATGGTGTACTAATAACACATTTTGTCTCACTGTGTTTTGAGTAAGAATTAAAACAGTTTTTTTCTTTCTTTTGACTATTATATTTATTCATTTATTCATTTATTCATTTATTCATTTATTCATTTATTCATTTATTCATTTATTCATTTATTCATTTATTCATTTATTCATTTATTCATTTATTCATTTATTCATTTATTCATTTATTCATTTATTCATTTATTCATTTATTCATTTATTCATTTATTCATTTATTCATTTATTCATTTATTCATTTATTCATTTATTCATTTATTCATTTATTCATTTATTCATTTATTCATTTATTCATTTATTCATTTATTCATTTATTCATTTATTCATTTATTCATTTATTCATTTATTCATTTATTCATTTATTCATTTATTCATTTATTCATTTATTCATTTATTCATTTATTCATTTATTCATTTATTCATTTATTCATTTATTCATTTATTCATTTATTCATTTATTCATTTATTCATTTATTCATTTATTCATTTATTCATTTATTCATTTATTCATTTATTCATTTATTCATTTATTCATTTATTCATTTATTCATTTATTCATTTATTCATTTATTCATTTATTCATTTATTCATTTATTCATTTATTCATTTATTCATTCATTCATTCATTCATTCATTCATTTATTCATTTATTCATTTATTCATTTATTCATTTATTCATTTATTCATTCATTCATTCATTCATTCATTCATTCATTTATTGACGGACAAATTGTCCATTTTTTTACAAAAAATTTAACAAGGAAATAATTTTTCAAAATTTAAGGTACAACAAAATTAGTTATTTAAATTATAATTTGTCGTAACATTTCAACTTAAATAATAAATTATTCATGGATATATAACTGGAGTAATTAGGAATATTATAGATATAATATAGAAACACTTCCTTGGTCAGCCAACAGCCCTGACCTTAACCCAATGGAAAATATATGGGGTCGAATCGTTAAAATAATATACCAAAAGAATTGGAGACCACGAAATGTTGAAGAGTTAAGCTATGCTATTTATCGCGCATTGGATCAGCTCTCAGAAAAACATTAGTATTTTCAAAATTTAACTTTTTCAATGCCCAGACGTTTGCAGCTTGTAATAGAGAAAAATGGTGATCCCATTAAATACTAAATTACTTATTGTTATTTTATCAACTCCAAAATGGGTTACCGCCCTCTTTATAGAACAGCCTTCGTCCGTTACTCGAGTGATAATTTAATATTGTTCAATAAAGACTTTACTAAAACATTATTTTTGCTGATTTCTTAGTATTATGCAAAATTTAATATAAAAATAAGGTTGTCTTTAATTTAAGTAAAAAAATATTTTCAGTTTTAGAGACCTTTTTTAAACAATATGACAAATTGTCGTACTTTTGAAGTTTTTAGGCACTTTAGCTGGTAGTCCGTATATATTATACACTTTTAGAAAGGTCAATTTTGTGACTGCATGTATGAGTTTTTTTAAAAATCAAGTATACATTTAAAATACCCTTTGAGGCACCTCTTCGAAGTGGCAGCTCGGCAGTTTTTTTCTCGCTTTTAAACCTAAAATACCAACTACTAGAGTGTCTGTACTTACCCTTTGAGGAACCCCTTTCGAAGTAGCAGCTCGGCCATGCCTCGGTGAGCTGGCGCCATGTTTTTCTTTTCTGTGTGACGTTTTGAATATCCTTTGTATTCTCGAAAACGTATTTCTTTTCTTGCTCGTGTTGGTATAGTTTTGTTCTGAAAAATATCAAAAATATTTCACTAAAAATTGTGCTTCTAGTGTAGGGGCATATGTCGATAATTTCTATCCCATGGGATTTTTTATGAAGGAGTTTTGTGACTACGTGGGATTGATAGCTCTTTAGTCACACAATCAAGTATTACCGGGTGTTTTTTTCGCATCCGTGTAGAAAGGGTTGATATGACGATATCTTTCAAGATGGCGGTCAAAAATTATAAAAAATACAACTTTCGCAACCGGGGAATGATTATACTCGATTCCATATAACTCGAAGACAAGGATTTGAAAAAATTTACTTTCAAGGTCATCCGACCTTAAATGATCATGAAAATCGCAAAAAACAAGATTTTTGCCATTTTTTTTTCAAAAAATCAATCAAAATCCAAAAATTGTTAGGTGTGCCCTTGAAAAATACCCCAGCAAAATTAACAAATTGCAAAAATAACATACGAAAGGCGCTATTCATCAATTATTAAAGCCAAGAGAACCAAATTGGGTAACAAAGATGAAAAGGTCAAGTCCAACAATTTTGTTAAAAAAAATTACGCGTTTCAATATGGCGGCTGTATTCTCAAAATAGAGAACTATAGCCACATTTTATTTTATCCAGTTACGTAAAAAAGTAAAAATAACAAGATGACCATCAATTCTTTACCACTTATCTCTGCTTAATATGAAAAAAAAGTTAATGCATGACCTTGATTGACCTTGAAAATACCATGTAAAATTGAAAAACCAGCTTTTTGTAGTGTTCTTTTACAAGTTACAACTACGCAAAAACTTTAAGTGGAGGAGATGAAATTAACTTCTTACCCATAAATAAACACTTAATTTATACTATATCTCGGTAAAAATGACCTATATGCCTGCTGTTTTTAGTTTCGGAACTGTGAATTTTATGTTCTACTCACTTGTCTAGCCAACAAAGTCATTTAAATTACCTTAGCTAGATATACATTAGCAGATTCTGCATCAGGTGTTTTAGATGCCATTTTCCAAAATGGCGGTCGAAAAATCATAAAAAATATAATTTTTGCAACCGGTGCGTGATTATACTCTATTTCATACAACTCGAGGACGAGAATTTCAAAAAAATTACTTTCGAGGTCATCCTCGCAAAAAACACGATTTTTGCCATTTTCTCTTTAAAAAAATCTCCATAATTTAACGTTTTGTCTCACCAATATCTGGAACGCCAGATCAAAAAAAAATGATAGGGAGGTTTAAAATGAAGTGTTTTTTTATGGCTAAGATATTAATTTCATCTCCGGCACTTAAAGTTTTTGCGTAGTGGTAAATTGGAAAAAACCCTACAAAAAGCGGGTTTTTTAAGTTTACATGGAATTTTCAAGGTCAATCGGGGTTATGCATCAATTAGACTTTTTGTTCATAGTAAGCGGAGATAAGTTAACAAGAATGTCATTTTTACTTTTTTACGAAATTGGTTAAAATAAAATATGGTTATAGGTCGCCATTTTGATATATCAACCGCCATATTGAAACGCGTCATAACTGAACAAATTTTTTTTTAACAAAATTGTTGGACTTGACCTTCTTATCTTTGTTGCCAAATTTGGTTCTCTCTGTTGCAATTTTACAGGGGTATTTTTCAAGGTCATGAAGCTCCAAACTCTATCAAGCTCTAAAGATCGAATTTGGCATACATGCCTAATAGTTTGAGGTACATTTGAAGTTGGTCTGACAAAACGTCGAATTATTAAGATTTTTTCCAGATCATTTAAAGTCGGATGACCTTAAAAGTAAATTTTTTGGAATCCTCGTCTTCAAATTATACGGAATCGAGTATAATCGTGGTATGGTTGCGAAAGTTGAATTTTTTATGATTTACCCCTTCTACACGGATGCGAACAAAACACCCGGTAACACTTGATTGTGTGACTAAAGAGCTATCAATCCCACACAGTCACACGGTCTTACACATGCCCCTTCACTATTGGACCAATGAGTGGATATAAAAAAAAACAAAAGTTCTGGAATAAATCGTTACTCGATTTTTCAAATAGCGATGATAGATGTAGAAATGTTGTACTTAAAATTGTATACTGATTTTGATAATTATGTAAATAGTAAAAGGATTTTTTTTTAATACAAATCCCACCATAGTTGTTTTGAACGTTTTCTTCGCTTTAAGCATAGCCCATTAAAAAAAGATCTCTTGAACAGGTCCATCCACCTTGGATTTTTAAATTAGGACCACCAAGCTCTCTACCTGTGCTATCTTTAAACCAAGAAATCCAGGGATTTGAACTATTGCACTTTAGTCAATCGATCTTTTGTCTAGAGTATTTGGGTAAAGGGTTCGATATTTCTCGTCTAGGGTGCCGTACACCCCCCTCTAATTCGAAAAGAGATTCGACTAAAACGGACTCTGCGAGAATTTGGTACTAATTATGTACTAATTTTGTCCCCTTCTAGAAAATTGGCTATTCTCAAGATAACTTCATTTTTTTTTGTTTTTATGGGGTGTGTAGCTTGATATCAAGGCTCACCCCCCTCTTTCCTAGGCAGAGGGGGTGTGTCTTGATTCAAGTTATACACCCCATAAAAACAAAAAAATGAGTTACACACACCATAATAAACAAACAAAAATCTTAGGGACGGATGGTTTTTGTAAACTAAAAATACTCTTCTTTAAGAGCTCATAAAAATTATGACATACCAACTTTCATTGGGTCTGTGTCACAAGCATGGGGGAGGGGGGGGGGGTGCAGCTTAGCGCCAAACGACACTCCTCCCTCCTTTAAGTGCGAATAACTCCGTTATTCATTAAGTACAAAATTTTTTGAAAGAGACTAAATTAGTATGAGCTTCAGGCTACTGCGAACATAGGGGGAATGAAGTTCAATTTACTCTCCGTGCCGTACGACCGAGGTGTCTCGAAGTTGCCGAAAAAGTGCAGAACGCTACAGTGTTATCTTTTTGAAATTAATTTGTTTTTATTATTTTGTTTTATTTTTGCCTTGCTCAAGAAACAGATTGGTAAGTTCTTAAGTAAAATAACACATTTTAAAACTAAAAATGGATGTCTACGAAGTTGCTGAAAAAGTGCAAATGGTCAAATGGTACTATCAAGGCAGACCATTGAGACTTATTCAAGAACATTTTTTGCAGATTTTTGTAAATCGCGCAGAACCTAGTTTATGAACGATTCATAGGTTTGTGCAGCATTTTGAAGTTTGGTTGTGTAGCGCGAAGAAAATAAAAAACCCACTGTTTCGAATAATGAGCAGGAAGTACGAGATGTGATTATTTGCGCTGCAGTGGATGAAAATCGAAAGTTAACTAGCCTCCAAATTGCCAAAGCAGTTGATACGTCTTCAGCCACTGTTTTACGTGTTCTCAAAAAGAATGGTTATCATTTTACAAAGCGTCAAAAACGCATCAAATTTTTCCGGAGGACAACTATCGTCGTATGGAATTTTGCGAAACAATGATGGAAAGGGCTAATTGTGATCTATTCTTTTCACAGATGAAAGCACTTTTCCATTATTGAATCGTCATAACCCAACACACATTCGATATTGGTCGAGGGAAAATTTGCATTTATATTTTGACGTAAGAACAAAGTATCCCCAAAAACTAAATGTTTCGGGGGGGGGGGTATTATAGGGAAACACGTAATTGGGCCATTTTTTATTGCCCGCAATTTGAATGGTCCTAGATACTTGGATCTACTGCAGCAGCACATTATTCCAACTGCTAGGCAGTTGTTAGGTGTGAGATTTGGTGAAACATGGTTTCAACAAGATGGTTGTCCCGCTGGCAATGTTGGCCTTGTTAGGGAATATCTTGATAATCTAATCGGGTTATAAGTACACGGGGAACTATTTTATGGCCAGCTCGATCACCTGATCTTGCTCCCAATGACTTCTATCTGTGGAGTTATATCAAAAATAAAGTTTACGGGCATGAAAGGGCTAATAATTTGAAAAAACTTCGGATTAAAATTGAAGAAGCTTTTCAAAATGTCACCCCTTACATGCTTGGAAATGTTAGAAGGGGTTTTTATAATAGGCTCGGATATTGTCTAGCCGAGCAAGGAGGACTTTTCGAACATTTGCTCTAATTTTTTTATGAATGGGAGAATCTTTTTAGTTTTTAGAATGTATTATTTTATTTTGGGAACTTGCTTTTATTTTTTTTCTCCTTATTACTTTCATTGTTTGTGATAAATGTGAGCAGTTGAAAATAAAACGCTCTAATTTATCAATTAAAATTTGCGTATTTATTGACCAAATTCCGGTTTCATGAACTACACTTCACATTGCATCGTGGTTAGAGGCATACTAAATGCAAGCCGCGAACGGTGATCGCAAGCCTGTGGGTTGGTTGCTCCACTGATAGGTGTGCGGTGTCCCTGCGTGTACGTACACTGACAAATTGGACTTCTTCCGGCCTATGTTCGCAGTAACCTGAATAATTTTTACAATATCCAAATTGAGTTTCGTTGAGGGGGAGTGTAGCTTGATTGAGCCCATTTTTCTTACATTTCGAGTTTAACTTTTTTTACGAAACTCTTAAACGGTCAATTTTTTAACCGTGTCGTTTTAAGGCCGATTTTAATCCCCTAGTTTGTTGCCGCTGGAAAAGCGAGCGTAGGTTGATTTTTACGCCGGCTAATCCCCAACAGGGCAGGCCGGTGCACGCGAGTTTCCCCATGTGATAGCCTGATTAATGGTCCAACTTTCAAACTCTGTTTGCCCGGTCGTAAAATATACACTAAGCTCTAAACGGTCCCTCTATATAAAATTTTAGCTGTGCGGCGGATATTAACCCCATGACTCTGGTTTATAAAATGTAAATATTTGTTTACAAAGTAAATTTTGGTACGGTCAAAATGAACCCAATATTGGTGAAAATCAGAAAGCAACATTTTCATGACTTCCTACTAAATCTGGAAAGGTCCCAAAGTCCAAGCACCAGAAGGTGGTCAGATACCCAAATATATAAACATTCTAGCAACTCGCAACTCATTTTGCACCAAATTGGTCGATAGTTTTTGAGTTGTGTTGACGTAGCCTGGGACTAGAGGCGCGTGCAATGTTTTCGCATTGTCGCCGAAGCGACTACGACTGAAGTGGCCTCTGGATAATATTTTTATTAATATAATTGATTTGAAATCACGAGTTCCACGTCTGCAACAACAAATCGATTAATTTTTTGGCTTTAAATAAATATTTATTAAAAAAAAACTTTTGAAGAACAAGCTTTAATTAAACGCACTCAAAAGTAGAAAGTAATTTTTTATCTCCCTTATACCACAAAAAAGCGATGATTTAAATTTAGGTATCATATATCGGCCATATACAGACCGCTTCAAGCTACTGCGAACATAGGGGAATCAAGTCCAATTTACTCTCCGTGCCGTACGACCGAGGTGGATTCGAAGCACGCTGCAGTGTTATCTTTTGGAAATTCATTTTGTTTTTATTATTTGTTTTATTTCTGCCTTGCTCGAGAAATAGATGGGTAAGTTCTTAATTGAAATAATACATTTTTAAAACCAAAAATGGATGTCTACGAAGTTGCCGAAAAAGTGCAGATGGTCAAATGGTCAAATCGTCATAACCCAACACACGTTCGATATTGGTCGAGGGAAAATTTGAATTTGTATTTTGACGTAAGAACACAGTATCCCCAAAAACTAAATGTTTGGGGGGGGGTATTGTAGGGGAACACGTAATTGGGCCATTTTTTATTAACGGCAATTGCAATTTGAATGGTCCTAGATACTTGGATCTACTGCAGCAGCACATTATTCCAACTGCTAGGCAGTTGTTAGGTGTAAGATTTGGTGAAACATGGTTTCAACAAGATGGTTGTTCCGCTTACAATGTTGGCCTTGTTAGGGAATATCTTGATAATGTATTTCCTAATCGGGTTATAAGTACACGGGGAACTATTTTATGGCCAGCTCAATCTCCCGATCTTGTTCCTAATGACTTCTATCTGTTTTTGAAGAAGCTTTTCAAATTATCACCCCTAACATGCTTGGAAACGTTGGAAGGGGTTTTTATAGTAGGCTCGGATATTGTCTAGCCGAGCAAGGAGGACCTTTCGAACATTTGCTTTAATTTTTTTTTGACTGGGAGAATCTTTTTGGTTTTTAGAATGTATTATTTTATTTTAAGAACTTGCTTTTATTTTGTTTCTCCTTATTATTTTCATTGTAACACGTCGTCACTGATAAATCTGAGCAGTTGACAATAAAACGCTCTTATTTATCAGTGACAAAAAATAAGAAAATTACGTTATAAAAATTTGCGTATTTATTGACCAAATTCCGGTTTCATTGACTACGCTCCACACAGCACCGTGGTTAGAGGCGTACTAAATACAAGGCGAAAGGCGGCGAACGGCAGCGAATGGCGATTGGAAACCTGAGTGTTGGTTGCTTCACTGATAGGCGTGCGGTGTCTCTGCATGTACGTACACTGGCAAATTAGACTTCTTCCGCCCTATGTTCGCAGTAGCTTGAAGCGGTCTGTATAAGAAACAGTTGTATTACTCTATAACCTAAGGACATTTTCAAAGACTTGGCAAACACGGCAATCTCAGCCGTTCTCCGCTTCTCTAGATGAAAGCATTATGTTTCTCATTCGAATAGAAGAACAATTTAGTTCTTCTTTTGTAGTTCTCCGTTTGTCACCGTAAAGTTAAAGTTTTTAATTTGCGCCCATTGCTTATATTATGGTATAAGAGAGATAAAAAAAAATATTTTGTACTTTTGAGTGCTTTTAATAAAAGCTTGTTCTTTAAAAGTTTTTTTCATAATTATTTATTTTTTAATATTGACATTTTCAAATCTAATCAAAAATTCATAATCCCCCTCCGTAAAAACTCCTGTGTCATCTTTTTCCCCCTCCAATTCCTTCGTTAGAGAGAGGTGGGTACCTGAGAATACCATATTATTGTATTTTCATCGGAACTATAAACGCATATCAAATTTGAACACAATTCGATGTTGATAAGTCAGTTAAAATTGGTTAGCAAAACATGACCGAAAATCGTCCATCTTGAATCTGCCCTATTGAATTTTCAATGTCTGATCAAAAATTCGTATTCCTTATCCTCAAAAGCCCCCATATACCAATTTTGTTTAAAATCGGACAAACTTAAGTGTTTTCCCCCTTCCACTCCCCTCGTAGGGGGGAGGGGTGCATAATAATGACATATTATTGTATTGGCACTGGGACTACAAATGGATGCCAAATTTAAAAGCTATCGGATGTGCATAAGTTAGTTAAAACTGGTTGGCAAAAGATGACCAAAACTCGTACATCTTGAATCCGCCATATTGCATTTTCAAAATCTGATTAGAAATTCGTTATCTTCATCCCCAAGTGCCTAAACACACCAAATTTCAACTAAATCGGGCGAACTTCAATTGGGCCCCTCTCCACCCCCTTCGAGTAGGGGGGAGCTGTCAATTTCATCACACTATATTCTTGTATTTTCACCGCAACTATATAAGCACGCCAAATTTGAAGCCGATCGGATGTCGGAAGTTCAAAATTAAGTTGCAAGATTCCATCCGAACAAACAATTCAATCAATCCTCAATCCTCCTTATTTTTTTTCTAAATAATTTTTTTATTTAAATACTGAACATTTTAAAAATGCTTTAAACCTTGCACAATCGGCAGAATTTATCAACTCCAGAGCTTAGTATATCTGTAAAGATAATTATATCTGTCTCCGTAGAGACACTTAATTTCCCTTCAAATTGAAAGTACATCTGCCGATTCTACAATGTGACAGATGGTTGTCTTTGACACCATCATTTCATCTCCTAATTCCTAGCACCGTACTGATGACCATAACAAGTGCGAAATCCGGATCTACGGTTACTATTACCGTTTTTGAGGGAACGCTCGCTATTCATTGATTTTTTTATTTATTCGCCCTCACTAAATCCCTTTTTAATTTATCAACTCCAGAGCTTAGGATATCTGTAAAGATAATTATATCTGTCTCCGTAGAGACGCTTAACTTTCCATCAAATTGAAGGTATATCTGCCGATTCTGCAATTTGACACATGAATCCTGTGTCAGATTTTTTGATCATCATTTCATCTCCTAATTCCTAGCACCGTACTGATGAGCACCACAAGCGAAATCCGGATCTACTATTACCATTACCTTTTTTGAGAAAAAGCTCGCTATTCATTGATTTTTTTATTTATTCACACTCACTAAATACCTTTTTTAATAAAATATAACAGTAGCGCACCCTGAGGGGGGGGGTTTGAAGTCGTGATAATAACCGGAAAATTGTTCCTCACTTAGAGAATTACTACGTCACCGTAAGGTATACAGGCACGTAGCGGGAGTAAGTTGCGGTTACTTTCAGGAAATTCTACGTGGTGCCAGTTACGTCGTGACAACTTTAAATGTTAGTTGGGTTGACGTCAATTAAATCTCTATAAACTTCGAGTGGAAATTACTGTACCTTTCTTGTACGGGTGGCGAGTGCATGCGAAATGATGTGTACAAAAATGTACACGTCGAAGGCTCATCAGCTGCAGACAGTAGGTGTACAAATCGTTGACAATACTTAACAATACCTGACAATACTTGACAATACTGGACAATACTGGAGACAATACTGAAGACAATACTTAACAATACCTGACAATACTTGACAATACTGGACAATACTGGAGACAATACTGAAGACAATACTGGACGATACTAAGCAATACTGGACAATACTAGACAATACTTAACAATACTGGACAATACTTAACAATCTCGGACAATACTTGACAATATTTTAGTTCTTGACAGTAGGTGTACAAATTTTTCACCAGCTGTTGACCCTAAAGGGTCATCAGCTTCAGACAGTAGGTTTACAAATACTTTAACAATTCCTGACAACACTGGACAATACTTGACAGTATTGGACCATACTGGATACAATACTGGGCAATACTGGAGACAATACTGGACAATAGTGAAGACAATACTGGACGATACTAGGTAATACTGGACAATACTAGACAGTACTTAACAATATTGGACAATACTTAAGAATCCTGTACAATACTTGACAATATTTCAGTTCTTGACAGTAGGGGTACAAATTTTTCGCCAGCTGTTGACCCTGAAGAGTAATCAGCTTCAGACAGTAGGTGTACAAATACTTTAACAATTCCTGACAACACTGGACAATACTTGACAATATTGGACAATACTGGAGACAATACTGGGCAATACTGGAGACAATACTGGACAATAGTGAAGACAATACTGGACGATACTAGGTAATACTGGACAATACAAGACAATACTTAACAATACTGGACAATACTTAAGAATCTTCTTGACAGTAGGTGTACAAATTCTTGGCCAGCTGTTGACCGCTCGGTACACGTTAAATCTTATTAAACTGACCTTAACTATTTAACGGGAAAAGGTTAAATTAACCATAATACTTTTGTCGTCCGTTTAAGCGTCGATTTATGGAACAATTTTAAAAGGGGTGTAAAACTGGGGCCATAAACGTGGCTTTCTAAGGCCAGATTAATGGCGCCCTATTTCACACTGTATATTTTTCACTGCTTTTCGCGCTCTTAATCTCGATTCCTTTCTCTTTCTAACGCCCCCACCACCCCGGCACTTTGGATTTATTTTTCTTAGACGTTTTAGAGTACCTGCACGTCGGCATATTGAATATTAAACAGACACGCCGCTGTATTTCAAGCAGTGCACTACGAAGAAATTGTTCTTGGAGGGGGGGGCTTGAAGTTCGTGATGGGAGGGGACTCTAGAACAGAATGGCCATAATTTAGGGAAAATTTAACCTTTTGGAGTCAATTTTGAGTCGTTCTGGAGAAGACTTGAGTCCCCAAGCCCCTCCTCCTCTCTTCAAGTGCCATGCTCTTTTCGAATGTTGGCTATCACCAGCGCGATCTGTACCCTGTCCACTGCTTTTCGGAAAAGTGTCGTAGTAACACCATACCATTGTTCAGATTTTTAAGCCATGATATCCGTCTACGACCCGGACCTCTTCTGCCTTCAATTTTGCCTTCAATTATCTATTTTAAAAGTTTGTATTTGTCATTTCTCAATTTATTCTAAACAAAACATCCACATTAGTTACTCTGTTTATCCAAGATATCGTTAGTTTTCTACGATAACACCACATCTCGAATGCCTCTAATTTTTTGCACATGGCCTCAGTCAGTGTCCATGCTTCCATGCCATAATATAGGATGCTAAAAACATAACACCGAAGCACGCGAATTCGGAGAGTGGTATTAAGATCGCGACTACACACTTTATTTTGATAAAGGATCATCTGGCCTGTTCAATTCTTGAACGAACTTCTTGCATGTTGTCCCAATTCTCATTGAAGAAGCAACCCATTTACTTCTAACATGCATCTTTTCCTTGGATATGACCATCCATTTTCATTTTCCAACATTTAAGTTAAGCCCGAATTGCGAACTTCTGGAAGCAATTTGATTTAAGAACTCTTGCAGGCCTTCCAGCGTGTCTGCTATTATAACAGTGTCGTCGGCAGGCTCAGTTAAGTTTGCCCCTTCCCAGATCGATTTTCTAAAAAATTTTTATGCCAAAATTTTGCACATTTTGCACAATTTTGCACACCACAAATCAAATTTTGCACACCTTCCTACGAGAAACTACAGCCCATTTTCTGTGGGGGGGGGGCAAACTTGACGTTGCCCCCCCCAGTCAATATTTTTCAAAAATTATGATGTAATTTGAAAGGTCTTATTTTGCACAATTTTGCACACCCATTTTAAAATTTTGCGCACCTCCCTGTAACCCACACGAGGGTTCTGAAAATATCAAGTTTGCCCCCCCCAGTCAATATTTTTCAAAAAGTTTGGTGCCGTTAGAAAGGTCTTATTTTGCACAATTTTGCACACCCATTTTAAAATTTTGCACACCTCCCTGTAACCCACACGAGGGTTCTGAAAATATCAAGTTTGCCACCCCCAGACAACATTTTTAAAAAAAATTTGGTGTCGTTAGAAAGGTCTTATTTTGCACAATTTTGCACACCTCCCTGTAACCCACACGAGGGTTCTGAAAATATCAAGTTTGCCCCCCCCAGTCAACATTTTTAAAAAAAATTTGGTGTCGTTAGAAAGGTCTTATTTTGCACACCTCCCTGTAACCCACACGAGGGTTCTGAAAATATCAAGTTTGCCCCCCCCAGTCAATATTTTTCAAAAAGTTTGGTGTCGTTAGAAAGGTCTTATTTTGCACACCCATTTTAAAATTTTGCACACCTCCCTGAAACCTACACGAGGGTTTTGAAAATATCAAGTTTGCCCCCCAGTCAATATTTTTTAAAAATTTTGGAGTCATTATAAAGGTCTAATTTTGCATCATTTTGTACACCCATTTTAAAATTTTGCACACCTCCCTCTAACCCACACGAAGATTCTGAAAATATCAAGTTTGCCCCCCCCCCACCGTCGATATTTTTCAAAAAATTTTGTGTCATTCGAAAAGTCTATTTTGCGCAATTTTGCACACCCTTCAGTACCCCACAAGAGCGTTCTCAAAAAAGTTTGCCCCCCCCCAGTTAATTAAGATTATACTTAAATTTTCATATCAAAAATGAACAGAAAAAAATCGATGTAGACAGCGCATCCTGTCATGTTCGATGCCTTGAGAATCGGAAACAGCCTATTTTGCCGGTTCAGAATGGTTGCGGTTCTCAAGGTACGGATCTTCACAGGATGTGCTATCTACGTCCATTTGTTAGATGATGTCATATCATGTGAAAAAATAAGTATAATCCGGAAATTCATAAAAATTAAAAACTTTTGATTATATACAAATGTAAACATAAAAAATTATCTGTAAATTTAAACAATATTCAAAGATATTACACAATCGAGGTCTCCTTCGTTTGCTTATACTTCTGGGAAATTCTAGGAACAAGTTTAACCGTAAACGCCACAAAAAGAAAACGGCATGGGAAGTGTGCAAAATTTAAAAATAGTTGTGCAAAATTAGGCTTCTCGAATGACATAAATTTTTTGAAAATTATTAACTGGGGGGGGGGACAAACTTTTTTGAGAACGCTCTTGTGGGGTACTGAAGGGTGTGCAAAATTGCGCAAAATAGACTTTTCCAATGACACAAAATTTTTTGAAAAATATCGACGGTGGGGGGGGGGCAAACTTCATATTTTCAGAATCTTCGTGTGGGTTAGAGGAAGGTGTGCAAAATTTTAAAATGAGTGTGCAAAATGATGCAAAATTAGACCTTTCTAATGACTCCAAAATTTTTAAAAAATATTGACTGGGGGGCAAACGTGATATTTTCGGAACCCTCGTGTAGGTTACAGGAAGGTGTGCAAAATTTTAAAATGGGTGTGCAAAATTGTGCAAAATAAGACCTTTCTAACGACACCAAACTTTTTGAAAAATATTGACTGGGGGGGGGCAAACTTGATATTTTCACATCCCGCGTGTGGGTTACAGGGAGGTATGCAAAATTTTAAAATGGGTGCGCAAAATTGTGCAAAATAAGACCTTTCTAACGACACCAAACTTTTTGAAAAATATTGACTGGGGGGGGGGGCAAACTTGATATTTTCAGATCCCGCGTGTGGGTTACAGGGAGGGTGCAAAATTTTAAAATGGGTGTGCAAAATTGTGCAAAATAAGACCTTTCTAACGACACCAAACTTTTTGAAAAATATTGACTGGGGGGGGCAAACTTGATATTTTCAGAACCCTCGTGTGGGTTACAGGGAGGTGTGCAAAATTTTAAAATGGGTGTGCAAAATTGTGCAAAATAAGACCTTTCAAATGACATCATAATTTTTATAAAATATTGACTGGGGGGGGGCAACGTCAAGTTTGCCCCCCCCCTCCACAGAAAATGGGCTGTAGTTTCTCGTAGGAAGGTGTGCAAAATTTGATTTGTGGTGTGCAAAATTGTGCAAAATGTGTGCAAAATTTTGGCATAAAAATTTTTGAGAAAATCGATCTAGGGGGGGCAAACTTAACTGAGCCTCGTCGGCATATGGTGGATCGTTGATTTTTATGCCGTTTATGGTCAGACCTTCTTCGCAGTTACGAAGTGCATTCTCGATTATTTTGTTATGCAACCTTGGTGCACACCTCTTCTTATTTGGACCTCTTCGGACAGTTGGATGTACCTATCCAGCCTATTTTATATTTCGAACGCTCGTACTTTAATGAAAAAACCACATGACGGCAATCTATCGATGTTCCTCAGAGGCTTTAAGAAAAGTCAATTCGGAACTTTTACTGCAAATAATTTAATCAAGGGGTTTTACGTCAGTTTCACATCTTCCTTAGAACTCAGCTCTTTCTTTCTAATTTTTACGATTTATTTAACTTATCAAGAACAAAAAAAGATAATGAAGTTGTGAAACAGAATTTCGGAGTGGAAACAGAAAATGCGAAAGAACTTGATGTAGATTTTTTTAAAAGTTCGTTCGGCGATTTTCGAAATATTGTCATCTCCTATTGGTGCAATTTTAAGAACTTGTTTATGTTGTACAAAAAATAATGCTATGCTAAAATTTTTAAACTTTGCTTATCTACATAACTTTATGTAAGATTTATAAAATGTTTGCTATTTTTACATTAACTTGGCAACAACTTTGATATTTTAAGCTGAATACTCTGTGTATATTTTTTATTTTGTGGTACTTCATAAAATTTTCAATTTGTTTGCATATTCTTTTCTATACTTTCTTAAACCGACATAACATTTAAATGAGATAAGAACCTCTAATTAAAGACACTTTTCTAAATGTAACTTTAATTCTGAAAACTTTCAAAAAAATTTTCACACAAAAAAAAATAAAACACATTTATTTTTACATTGGATCAATTATAAGAGGACCCGAAATACTCAAAGTGACACCATTTTCAAGATGGCCACCAACCCACAAGAAAATGATGCTCTATTTTAATTAGAAAAATCCGTTTTGCAAGTTATAAATACAATTTGGTTGTACTATTAGTGAAGGGGCATATGTCGATAATTTCTATCCCATGGGATTTTTTATGAAGGAGCTTTGTGACTATATGCGATTGATAGCTCTTTAGTCACACAATCAAGTGTTACCGGGTGTTTTGTTCGCATGCCTGTAGAAGGGGTTGATATGACGACATCTTTCAAGATGGCGGCCAAAAATTATAAAAAATACAACTTTCGCAACCGGGGAAATGATTATACTCGATTCCGTATAACTCGGATTTCAAAAAATGTACCTTCCAAGTCATCCGACCTTAAATGACCATTAAAATCGCAAAAAACAAGATTTTAGCCATTTTCTCTTCAAAAAATCTTAATAATTCGACGTTTTTTTCAGACCAAAAATGTACACTAAACTATTAAGCATGTATGCTACATTGGGTCCTTAGAGTTTGATTCAGTTTGAAGCTTCATGACCTTTAAAAATACCTCAGCAACATTAACAAATTGCAAAAATAACATACTAGAGGGCGCTATTCATCAATTATTAAAGCCAAGAGAAAAAAATTGGGTAACAAAAATAAGAAGGTCAAGTCCAAAAAATTTATTAAATAAAATTTTGTTCAGCTATGACGCGTTTCAATATGACGGCTGATATCTCAAAATAGAGACCTATAACCACATTTTATTTTATCTAATTACGTAAAGAAGTAAAAATAACAAGGTGGCCATCAATTCTTGTTGACTTATGTTTGCTTAATATGAAAAAAAAAATAGTTGATGCATAACCTTGATTGACCTTGAAAATACCATGTAAAATTGAAAAACCAGCTTTTTGTTGTGTTTTGTTACAAATAACAACTACGCAAAAAAGTGCCGAAGATGAAATTAACATCTTAGCCATACATGCCTAATAGTTTGAGGTATATTTGAAGTTGGTCTGACAAAACGTCGAATTATTAAGATTTTTTGAAGAGGAAATGGCAAAAATCTTGATTTTTGCAATTTTCAAGGTTATTTTATGCCGGATGAACTTAAAAGTAAATTTTTTGGAATCCCCGTCCTCGAGTTATATGGAATCGAGTATAATCATGGCCTGGTTGCGAAAGTTGCATTTTTTTATGATTTTGATTTTGTGACTAAAGAGCTATCATTTCCATATAGTCACAAAACTCCTTCATAAAAAATCCCACGGACTTACACATGCCCCATGGCAACGCCGAGACATATATAGAAAAGAAATTAAAATAAATTATTTTCTTTCGTAAGTTTTGCAAAAAATCCCACAGGTGGCCAAACGCTTTTCAACTTTAAACACCCATTCTAAAAACACTTTTCCCCAAAATAAATACAGCACAGGATCGTATAGGTTCGTGAATAATGTATAAAAGAGCCTTGTTCTCAAAGATAGAAAGCTCTTTTCTACAAGAAAAATTACGGACAGCTCCATACAAAATTCATATTGGCCATCGGAAATATGGGGTTATAAAAGCGCGAGTTTCAGTCGAAGAAAAATAAGGTTAATTTTTTAAATAAACAACAACAAAAAGTTAAGGCGATAACTCTGGGGGAGTTGATATACAGTTGGATGCTTTTTTTAGTTTTGTTTGCATTGCCACTGGCTTTCGCTTGGAATGAGGTGGGCGTTTAATACGTTGTGGATCTGTTCTCCCTGATCGCCACTTAAATGGACCTCTTTTTGATCCGACCCACGGTTTCACAGATATAGGTGTTGAAAGTTGGAGGTTTCAGATTTTAGGGATTTTTCACTAAAATCAGTTTTTCGCCTATTTTGTTGTATTCGAGTAGCTAAGTTGCTACTTCCAGTACACCAGTTTTAGGTAGAGAATTAGGCTATTGAATGCAGTTGAAAAAATTGACATATTTTATTTACGTCACTCACAGTGGCGGCACAAACTTGAAAAACGTAAAAAACTATTTTTCTCGTAAAATCGCTGACTAAAAAAGAAACATATGGTATAGAAAAATCTTCAGAGAACGAAAAGATAAGCTACATATGTATAAGCTCATCACACTTTGTGAAAAACGCCCATGAACCTGAAAATTGCTCGGGTTATTGTCCCCATTTTTCTCAGGCTCAGCCGATTTTGACAAAAGCAGTACCGCTGGAGTGCTCTAAGTCTCAGAGGTACTATATGTTATATATGCTTGGATTTTTCCAATTTTTCTAGTAGAAGGAGTGGTTTAAGCTATGATTTAATCTACACTATCATTATTTACTTATTAATAGAGAATTAAGCTTGCAACATTTTTCAGCATTTGTCACTTTTTGACAGACTGTCACCGTTTAAGAGTTATCCAAGAAAAACTTTTTTTTGGAATTTTTTTGAGGCGAGAAATGACAATTCCCGAGTGGGTAGGAATGGGGACTTTTAGTATGTTAAGGTCGTAGTTAGAATCTGGAGAATTGTTTTTAGCAACACTGTACGTAAAATCAATTTAACTATGTTCACCTGAGTTTTTTGAAAAATTTTACGTCATTGAATTTGTTTTCCATGGCAAGGCGGAGACTTTATTTATGTTTATTCACAGTGGGACACGAGATTTTTTAGCACCGGGTCAAAAATTTGGGGTTAGATTACTTATTTTGGCTTTTCACGTTCTACAACGTTAAAAAAACAAGTAAAATATTAAAATAAAAGAAAATCATTTATTTCAGAATTACCTGCTAAAAAAACGCTACCCAACTACGTAGTAAGGTAACATTTACAGGTGAATTTATAATTGAATTGGAAACACTCCCGCTAGCTGATACCGACAACAGGTTAACTCAAAAGCATGCAGATTTAAAAATCAGCTACTGGCGCTAGACGAAATAATCGCATTCTATTTTAAACAGTCAACAACTAGCAAGAGTCTTTCCAACCTCTAAATGGAGCTTTAATGACCTGTTTTGTTAGTACTCAAGTATCCGTGTGTTTTTGAAACTGAGGTTCTAAAATCTATCCTTTACACCCAAGATTTCACTAGTACACTTGCATATAACTATGCCACAATAATTTTAAAAAAAATGGTAGAATCAAAATAAAAACTAAATTATGTGGGGTTATGGGCGCCGAATGTTTCTATGAGAATAACTAGTAATCCCAGCGAGCCAGTAAAGTTCTCTTGATTCTTTGATAGGCTCGGGGTAATGCCCGCGCAGCGCTAGCCTTTTTCGGAGGGCGACCGCACACGCGGAGTGGTTTCATATTTGTTTTAGAACAATGTTTTTGAAAACATATTTTTGAAAGATAAACATAACCTCGAATGGTTTACATACTCTTCTGTCCCTCTGCGGCCCGATTTAAAGTTTGTTGACAAAACACCTGCAGTTACCATGGAATCGTATAAATTCTGCGATCTATCGGCTAACACTTGAAATGCGTGTGTCTCCCAAATTCAATGAAGTGTGATTGGTTGATCGGTTTTCTTTTCCGGAGTGCACAGGCTTTTAGAAAAAAGGAAACTTTTTCGCTAAAGCAAGGAAATATAAAAAGGAAAAATGTAATCCAGAGGAAATTGTGAGTTTATTTTGAGATTTTTTTGGGATAGATGACAGCACCAGAGCTTTTATTTTGAAGAAAAAATAATTGAGAATTTTTAAAAAACCTTCAGATATTTTTGTTAAGCACACAAAAATGTTTCTGATGTTTAGTTTTTCCTGTGCACTCTGGCAAAAGATTAAAAAATTAAAGAACAAGGCCTTGCCATTTGTACTTTTTTTACTTAAAATCTGGGGAGAAACTATAGCCTTAAACGGTGGACTTTCCTAAGCTTGTTTGTTGAGTTTTGGAAAGGTGCACCGACAATTTCTTGGAAAATAAAAAACTTGTTTTTACTTACCATTTGGAGGAAATTCGTAAAAATACGCCGATCTAGGACTTAAGCACCTGAAACAGAAAATAAATAAATTATTTTCGTAAAAATTGCAGGCTAAGAGGCTCTATCCTCCACTTCGGTAACTTCTTGGGTCAAAAAGCACCCCCACCATACGCAGTGTGGAAGCAGCGTTCAGTATCCGACGAGGCTCAGGTCCGTCTCTTGGAAAATATTAGGTTAGAAGTGTAATAATCCAAGGTTTTTTTTTTTAATATTTGCTGTTAATTGCAGAATGGAAATGTACGATAAAACAGGAAACAAAAATACCCCAACTAGAAAAACTAGAGAATTTCTGCTTTGGAACTTTTTTTCGATTTTTGTCTTACATAAATAACGCTTAAGCAGCTATCAAAGCCGCGTTGGATGCAACTAGCCCAAGAAGGGTAGACTGCATCCTTCGAAAATTTTGATAAGGCTTAAGGACTTACCATGTAAAAAATAGATAGGAACATGAGCGGCGATATTGAGTGTGACAGGGGTCTGAGCTTTATAGAAAAGACCGCATGGAAAGAATCGATTATTCGCGATCTTTAAACCACAGTTTAATAATTAATTGGAAAATTAGGCAGAGGCAGTTGCGGGAAACAGGTGGACGTAACTGTGGCACATTTTTTTCCCACGCGCAATCAAAGATTGATCAAAGACGGGCGTCTACTGCAAAATAATGTTTTCTCTTATTATTTTTCGCAAATTTTCCTTATGAACAAAGGGCTATTAATGCGATGTAGGTTATATACGAAAATTTTAGAAATTCTTTATCTATTATTTAAACTACGGTAATTTATATATAAGATGCCTACTTCATTTGAGGAGGTTGTGTCCTCGCCCAAAAGGAGCGTGACTGCTCTAGTTCGAATACGGTTCAGAGTCTCTATTCATTTCTGCCATCATTGGTTAAAAACACACTGAACCTGAGCCAAGATCACACGAACTAAACCGAAACTGGTGAATAAATCCTGCATGACTTCGAACCGGCTCAAGAGCAAACCTGCACAGGCGTGAGTGGGACACTGACAGCTAAACCAACAAACATGTTCAGATTGACTTACCGTAGAAAGTTATAAAGGATTTGTACGATTTTATGGCTGACCGTGTAGCAAATATACATCACAGGATTACCCGGAATTTTCCATTTTTCCTCAATAAAAATGCAAATATGCAAATACAGCTGGAAACTTTTAGTGAAATCCCCAAATCCCATAAAGTCTCATGTAAGCCTTTAACTTTGGGACGTAATAAAATTTTCGACTGGGACATTTTAAAGTAAATGTTTGTCTTTTTCGTATATTTAATTAATCCTGTACAAGGGTCATGCCATCTTAAAATACCGTAATTTCCCCTTACAATAGAGACCTTTTGCACGTCCTATAAAAAATTTCCGTTAGGTGACTTTAACACTTAATATTTCTTACGAAATTCTACACTACAACAATGATTAAACAGAAATTGACACTTATCTTTAAAATTAAAAAGAATACAGAACATATTTGCATTTAAAATCAATTTAAATATTTAGTTTTTCTACTTAATGTTTTAGTGTCGGCAACCAAAGGGATACGGTATTCTCCCGCAGATAACGTCAAACTTTATTCCCAGCAAACACAAATCGTCAGCATTGAATCGGGCCAATGTCGACAACGTCGGCAGTGTGTCTGCATCGGTGACTACGCTCTGGCCCGATGTTGGTCAGATTGCGATTTACAGGCAACTGACGGAGCTCCACATTACTGCAGTCGACTTTATGCCGACACCACTTTAGAACCGACGATGGTCCGATTGGAACTTTGTTTAATCGGTCGAAAATCGGCAACTGACGATGGCCCAATTTACTATAGTCGACTTTATGCCAACGCCTACTTTATCTGCTTTAGGGCCGACGACGGTCCGATTGGAACTTTGTTTAATCGAACGAAAATCGGCAACTGACGATGGCCCGATTTACTATAGTTGACATTATGCCAACGCAAACCTTATCTGCTTTAGGGCTGATGATGGACCGATTGGAACTTTGTTTAATCAGACGAGAATCGGCAACTGACGATGGCCCGATTTACTAACACCAGAAAAAACCGAAGCCATTATACTAAGCGGAAAAAGAGACCGGCAAAACATTGAGTTTCGACTAAATGGGGTCCTCATAAAACCGCAAAAGAGCGTACGATATCTGGGAATCCACATCGGTGAAAACCAGAAATCCGGAAAGCATATAGAAGAAACCACTAAAAAGGCAACTAAAAGACTCGCTGAAATACAAAGACTTATGCCCAACATAAACGGTCCCAGTACTAGCAAGAGGAAGTTACTATGCAGTTTAATCCATTCAGGAATCCCGCCCATAGAGCTAACTGTCGAAGAAATTGTAAGATAAAAATGCACACACAGTGAAGAAAACAAAGAAGCTGCAAAAGAAAAAACACTGGAATCCTGGCAAGCAAGATGGGACCGAAATACCGAAAAAGGAAAATGGACGAAAATAATTATTCCCGACATTAAAACATGGATAGACTGCAAAGACAACAAATGGATTACTATATGACACAAGCTCTAACGGGACATGGATCTTTCAGGACATACACAAAGCGAATAGGGAAAACGGACGACATATGTCGGTACTGTCAAAGATTAGATGACGCAGAACATACGTTAATTTAAAAAACAAAAGATCAAAAGATCTTGGATGGAAATAACGAAAGTTCAAACTTGCATGAGCATCCCACAAGGAACACACAAAAGATCAAAGCGAAAAGAGAAATGATTAAACGATGTTTCGCCCTGGGTAACCAGCGTGGGCTCATCAGTAGTTTCACTGGTCACCCTCCACTATACATCATTAAACACCATCATACACTTTGATTTCCAACCTTGAACCACTCACAAATAGGCATCGTTCCGCACTGGCACTTACTTATCCAAGTTACCTGATACGAATTCGTCCTGGCGTGTTAATATTTCCAGTAGGATTATGCTCCTAAGGCAATTAAAACAAAGAAGAAGTTAAGAAACCTCCAAATCAGTTACTTCAACCGAAAAGAAACTAAAAAACAAAAGATCAAAAGATCTTGGATGGAAATGACGAAAGTTCAAACTTCAAGATCTTTTGATCTTTTGTTTTTTAGTTTCTTTTCGGTTAAAGTAACTGATTTGGAGGTTTCTTAACTTCTTCTTTGATACGTTAATTTACTGTCCAAGATTTTAGAACTACCGCCAAGCAACAAGACACTACAGATAGAGAATATGACCATAGGGAACCTGTTTAAAGAAATGATACAAGACGTGAACAAATGGAACCAGGGACATGATATGATCAGAACGATTCTAAAAACTAAACACGAAGACGAACGCACGTAAGAGATCAAAACAGTAAACGGCGAAATAGTGACCTTATATTCCTGGGAATGGTTCCGATATTTCACAGCGGAGGGTTTTAGTGCGTAGGAGTAGCCAAAAACACAAATTTGTATAGAAAATCGAAAATGTTGGCATTTTTTAGGCTTTTTTTAGTAAACCTCAAAAGGAAAAAAAATAGAGCAATTAAATTTTAAATGAAAAGTTAAATTTTGTCTTCCCCACGTAAAGAGGTATATTAAGGGTGCACGTGGGGATTCCAAATAGTGTAGAACTTTGCAAAGATTAAGTCGTATGATATTTTTGGCAACCAGAAAAACAAAAATATGTTTAGTGAATTCGTAGAATCCGATTTTATCATGATAGTTTTTTTTTCCCGAAGAGATAAATCCGGAGGCCATTCTTAATTTTATCTATTTGCACACGTAACAAACTAGCTTTTCTGACGTTCATCTGCTTATAGATTTTTACAAATTAAAACAAACCCAAGAAAAATAACCAAAAAAAATCCTTTAAAACCAAAAGCTTGTTAGCCTCGTACTAATTGCTATGTACCACTGAGTCGGAAAAGATTTTAAAAAGAGCTTAAAAAAGGAGACGGTACAGTCGGTCTCAAAATAAATGAAAAAACAGGAGTTTTTTGTACTTAAGGCAAAATTAACATCCTGTTCTTCGACTTTTCACACAGAGGTTGGAACCTAGGACGACACCGTTTCGTCCTTATTAGAGACTCATCAGCTAGGTGTACAAACAATTCGCTCGCGCTTTTACCCCAAAAAAATCGGCAAAGCGCAGAGAATTACTGTCGAGTATCGACGATGGCGCCCTGCCCTGCGAGAGACATATTGCAATGCCATCTGTATGCAAGTTTCATCTACAAGCGAAAGTAAAACAACCGAGGTGCCGTACTGCACATTTGAAAACGTATTCAGCTACACGTGAAAAAGTAGTGTATGATATCCTCATAGTTTTTTTGTATTTTATTATTTTTTTTATTTTTCCGTAGCCTGTACCCGCACATAGCTGTGATGCGGGGCTCAAAGTAAGAATTAAAGCTATTGCAATTGAAACCTTTAACTTTTGTTCGATTGAAAAACTACAATTAGCTTCTTTTGACGTTTGAGCCGGTCCGAAAGACTTTTTATACGAGCGGTGGAATTTTCAAATAAATCAAATTGGCCCTCTTTTGAGTTTTCCACGCCTTTTGTCGGGCTTAATTTCATCAAAAATATAAATTCAAATGCCAAAAGAAGATATTGGTCATTATCATCCAGGTACAATATTTATTTCTAAAAACTAGCCCCATTAACACCGCCCCTGAAATGATTTATTTACTTGACGATACAAAAATAAACCAGTTGTAAATAAAATCTATGCAGTGAGGATGCAGTATTTTAAAAGTATTTTATTTTAACTATTGTCTTTTTGTTTTAAAAATCTAAATATTATTTCCACAAAAATAACCATCTCAAGTATTCATTTTTAAAATAAACTAACTAAACATAAAAAAATATTTGAAATGAAAACATGCTCTAGTAAAAATTTAATAAAAATGTATTACGTCTTAAAATAACTTCTTTAAAAAACAAAATAGTCAAAAATACTATGCATTTTTTTGTGTAAATATATAAAAAGAAAAAAAAATAGTAAAACGTTTTCGTCCCATACATCTATGCTGCTCCCTGTTCAAGAAGACACTTCCTGAAAGATAGGCTTCAAGCAAAACAAAAAAGGCATGGAAACTGGTTTCCTGCTTTGAGAGTTACATGCGCACAGACACAGACACAGAGGCCCCCTCATTCTCGCCCGGTTAAAAAAGATCACCCGGTACATTCACATATATGGGATATTTTATATATTTTATTATTTTATAAACACCATACGTTACTGACAACAATAAACTGCAGAAAACAAACTCGACGCAGCAGACGAGAGAACGGTTCGTTGAAAGTCCGAATAAATTCAAAAAATAAATTCACTAAAAGTCCATAATGCTATTGAATTCATATTTTACAGCTTTCCGTCATAGATAACTTACGAAAAAATCAAGCAAAATTAAAAAGGTTTGAATGCGAATTTTTTCTATTCCCATTTGCTCCGCCTCTGAAGTGATTTTTTTACCGGATGGAACTGAAATAAACTAGTACCCAATCTCTCCAATTGGAATTTCATACTACGTGACCCTAATTTTAAGGCATCAGCAAGCAATCCCTCCGGAGGAGGCTTGTTGCGCAGATATAAAAAGCCAAAATATTTAAAAATGTTTTTTAATTTAATTATTTTGGCTTTTTAGTTAGTTGAGGGCGGGGCTGTTGCGAACGTTACCTCTTTCTAAGTCATGTTACAGTGACTTTATACTTTTACAGGTTTCTTCCTTATAACCTGCTGAAAGGCACAAGATTCTGTATTTACGGTTTTTGCACTTTTGAATTTTGATATTTTTGTTTCTCAGTTTATTCGACAGGTGTCGCCCACAGGTACTACATCTCCGCGGATTACAAACTTTTTGTTTTAAATTCGAGAGCTGTGCTTCAACTGCCAGGTACAACCCCATGACTCCCTGATGATTTCTAATAAGGATGAAACAGGTCTGTAGGTGTCTGGATTCTGAGAAACAAAAACGCTTTGTCCGATATGCCACGAGTGTTACTTTAGTTTTTAAAAATGTTTAAATATTTCGTATTTGTTTAGTTTTCTGCGGTTTCCTTTGCATTTTACTCCTTAAAAATCTTTATTATCCTGATTTGAAAAGCAATTTCAATTCTTTTACCAGCCGTAAACCAAATCTAGATTTTATGAATCGGAATCGATCTGATTCTTTTCTTGTCAGACATTGAAAATATTTATTTTCAAATAATAAAAACGGCATAAATTTATTTTTAACTACTTATCAAAAAAAAACCAGCGGTTGTGATTAAAAATATGATAATTTTAAGAAAATAATTTTATTCATTTAGATACCATGGAAAAAAGTTTGGTTAAAAAATGGATGGCCATTTTTGTTTGCACCCATAATAAAAATAGATACCAAAATCATGTTCTTGCTGCAGATGTAGTGTACTTACGTTTGGTAGTTATGTTGCTGGTGTGACAATAAGGGTTGGGTGGATGGTGGACCGATAATTCTTTGTGGCTGCTGAACGTGTGGCACATTTAACTGATGAGGCTTAACAGGGCCGAGAGCGAAACCATAGATTTCGTCTTCTTCCTTATGGCTAAGGCAACTGGATGGCTGAAAAATCATGAAAAAAATAATTGTTAAATGAAAAACTTGTCTGATTGGTTTTTACATACATTTTGTAGGTGAATAACGGTACAGCCCCGTGCATACTAACGCGTGCCCACCCTGCTTCAAAAAACGCACCACGTGACGGGACGTGGATTTCCAGCTTTTTTATTTTAAATGCAGAGTCACGTGATGCGTTTTTTGATCCAGGATGGGCTGGCTAGGTGTGGACCGGTTGTAAGTCGTAAAGCTGAAGCTGATGTTATAAGTTACATACAGGGGCATGCGCGGAAATTGAAGGAGGGGGATCGAGTAACAGCAGTGTCTCAGAGAATCATTTTATACTTGATTTTTGAGCAAAATTTAATCTTTTAGGAGTCGATTAAATGGCTCTAAGGGGAGCTTGAGACCCTAACCCTGGATTTATAAACTGGACTATATCGGCGAACGGTGACGTTACTGTTATCGCTAGAAGATCAACAATGGAAATGCCATCATACCATTCATAAAATTTTTGCCGTTATCGGTACGACGGTATCGGTAGGCCGAGATGAACCAACTTTATCTTCGCCGACAACGTCGGGAGCGCGTTCAGATACTCGACCAATGAAACGTCGCGGTTTTTACCACGTGATATCATACTATGGCGTCGCCTGTTTTGACGTTTCATTTTGACAAGGGCTTTGTTTGTTTTTGGTTTGTTTTTCAATAAATTTTTTCCGATTTTTTTTCCCATTTGTAAGTACTTTGGTTACTTTCTTTGGTAATTATTTAAACGGTTTTCTGCTATTTTTGTTTTTTTTTAAATTCTTTCTCTGTTAATAGGGCTGGTTTTAAATCTTCCTTTTTTCTTTGTTAGCATGTAAGCCATGGATAAACACAAAAAAACACTCATTAAACCCAACATCTGGGTTTCAGTATCCATATTTTCTCTTTTTTCCAAAAAAATTAAAAAAAAAACAAACACTGAATGAAAACCAATTTTAGGTTAGGTACAATTGTCCTCTTTTTTTGTCCCTATCTCTGTCTGATTCTGCCGTCGTCGACCAGTTTATAAATGGAAAGCTTAACCACACCGACACCGCTGCCGACAACGTCGTCGTTCGCCGATATAGTCCAGTTTATAAATCCAGGGTAAACCCGGCTTCGTCACTGCATTTTGGCCTGACTTATTATCTGAAGCTAATAGCGTAGTCAGTGCAGCACTATAGGATATTTGTGTCCTTATTGGTTTTAGGTAAAAATAAGGGAAGAGATATCTTAGCGCTAACTGTCTCAATGAAATACTGTAGTCAGTGGCATTCGCATTAATTGTTCCTGAAGGACTTAAGTACCCAACATAGTAGTAGTAGTAGTAACTAGGAGGCGGCCCAAGATCTGGCAAGTAGGCCCCTTTTTACCTTACCCCAGCTCAGCCCCCTAATACACCACCTGTACCGCTTGTACGGTAGAAGGATCTTCGGGCCTTCCTGTTTTCTTCACGAAGTTCAGTACTTTGGCCCACTTGAGAGCTCGTAGATCCTTTGCATCCCGGTTCGGTTGTCTGAGTACCTGAGGTATGCATCGCACTCCGCAACGAGATGCCGGAATGTCTCCTCCGCCCTACCGCAGACATGGCAGATAGAGTCATTCCCGATCCCGATGCGAGTCAGATGCTTACTGAGTCGGTTGTGGCCGGTTATTATCCCTGTCAGTAATCCAATATCTCTTCGTGTCCTTCCCAGAATCCATTTAAGACTGGCCGCGTCCGGTCCGTCGATGAATTCTGTGGACTGTCTGCAATCTATTCGTTCTCCCAGGAGTCTGCCAGTGCATTGTTAGCCCATTTAATGAGTCAACTTTGCAGCTGTCTCCTTGTTATACCTAAGAGTGGTTGCGGCCCGACGTATTGAGTGCTGGCCCCGATTCGAGCGAGTTCATCCGAGTTTTCGTTGCCCGACACCTCCGTGTGTCCCGGTACCCACATCACTGTAACTCTCTTTTCTTGACTCAAGGCTTCCAGTGCTTCTACGCACTCTTCCACCAGAGTATTGCCAATTTTTGCCGAACTGAGTGCCTTTAGGGCCGCTTGGCTGTCGGAGCATATGTACACATGATCCTCCGGACCATTGCGAAACTCTTCTAGTGTTGCCGCCATTATAATGGTGTATACCTCGGCGTGGAAGACCGTAGCTTGATCTTCGAGTGGGTAGCTCATCCGAACTTCTCGGTCTTGCACGTGGACCCCCGCATCTGTTGTCTGCCTCTCCGATAGCTTGGAGTCACCGGTGTGGCATATCACAGCGTTCCTCTCGAACTATTGGTGGAGGTTCTCTCTCTGCCAAAATTCCCTATCGGGAGTTTCGACCTTGTACCTCTTATTGAATCTCCAGGGAATTCGGGTTGCCTTGATCTTAAAGGACGAAAGTGGCATCTCCCTGGTGGCCATTTGGGCGACCCTTAGGTGTCCAACGGCTTCCCCTCTTCCTCTCCACTGACCAGAGTCTTTCACACGCAAATGGGTCGCTATCGCTTCCTTCTTGATCCAAGTCGATAGCGGAGGCAGTCCTAGAGTGGTCTCAAGGGCTTGGATTGGTGTCGTCCTCATGGCGCCGGTTATTCCCCTGCACATTAGCCCTTGCAGGCTTCTAAGCTTTTGAGATATGGTGGTCCTCTCCACTGCCGGCCACCAGACAATGGATCCATATTGGATCCTAGGTCTTAGTATTGCCGAGTACATCGTACCCAACATAAGTCTCAGGTCATCATTTTATTCTTGATTTTTTATGTCAAATTCAATCTTTGGAGTTGATTTTTAATGGCTCTGGAGGGTACTTAGGCTTTTAAGCGCCTCCTGCGTACACCACTGTATTGCTCTAGTGAGTGCCGGTTTCTCAATAGCGAGTTAGCGATCAACATAACCTTGTAAAAATCTTTAAATAGCGGGTTAAAATTAACTCCAGGGTAACTAGGGCTTCAAGGTGAGTGTGGCTTACCTCACCTCAGGGTTAATCTAAAAAAATATTGGCTTAAAACAACAAAAAAATGAGATTTATAGCCCGAGCTAATTTAACTGAATCTGATAATCCGCAGACGAATTATTTTATAAAAGACAAGCTAGAGATCCTTGTGGACAATCAGGGCAATATAATACCGGATACCAAAGAAAAACTAAAAGAATGGTGTAGCTATATAGAACATATTTTTATAGATAACCGATCTAAACAGCCAGAAGAATTCTCAAACTAAGGCATAGATATAACACCAGAGGAAGGACAATACGCAATATCTTAAGCTAAAAACAGAAAAGCGGTAGGGCAAGACGAAGTATATACTGAGGTTTTAAAGCTAATAAAAAACGAGGATTCGGTAAATACGCTGGTCAAACCTGATTTATCGCAGCGATAAAATCCCTGATGACTGGCTAAAATCCACCAAAAAACACAAAGCAAAGAAGTGTATTGAATGCCGCCTAATCAGCCTAATGAGCCATTTGTTAAAAGTATTTCTAAAGATTATTCATAAAAGAATTTATGGAAAATGCGAACACGCAGTTTGGATTTCGTGGTGGGTTCGGAACAAGAGAGGCCCTGTTCGGCATCCAAGTCTTAGTTCAGTGGTCTAGGGATGTGTCGGTGCCATGCCTGTTTCACAGATTATGAGAAAGCGTTTGATCGAGTCCAACACGAAAAGCTCATAGAATCGCTAAAAGAAGTTGGTCTAGATGACCGAGATCTAAAGATAATCGCTAATCTATACTGGAATCTGACTGCTCAAATAAAAGTTGATGACCAACTCGCCAAATAAGAAGAGGTCTATAATATCTATAGTAACAAAATAATAGAGAATGCACTACATAACTGCGATGAGGGTCTGACCATAAACGGCATAAACATCAACAACCCACGATATGCCGACGACACTGTCATAATAGCAGACACGCTGGTATGCCTGCAAGAGTTGTTGAATCAAATTGCTGCCAGAAGCTCGCAATTCGAGATTAACTTAAATGTTGGAAAAACATGGCTTAAAAATCTTTGACAATGGTATGGTGGTAGTACTACGACACTTTTTCGAAAAGCAGTGGGCTGGGTACAGACCATAGGTTAAGGAGCTACAATAGATACGACAGTTACATGTTAAACGGTTCGGAACTATTTGGAGTTTGGCGAGTCTGCGCAGATATGCACGCGACCAATAACCATACTTTTATATTGATTTTTCTTTTTTAATTTGTAATACGACCACTAGATGACTCACGGTTAAATTCGCGATAACCGTACTATCTATTTTTTGTTAGTTTGTAATATGACCACTAGATGGTGCTCGCTTAAATTTTCGCTTTTTTTTTAATGCACAAATTACATTGAAAATGGCTGTCGGCTAAATGTCATAATTTTTTCATATTTTGTATTACTCGATCAACAAAGCACAAAAATAAAAACGAGATAGGGAGCAGGATTACTTTCTGAGATATATAGCTTTAAAGTTGACGTGTTTTTAGGCTATATTTTTGGACATGGTACAAGTTTTTTTTTCACAACTTTGTTGATTACCGCCGGTTGGTTGGTGGTACCAAAGGACCCATATAAGAACATTTTTACTTGAATGGAAAAAGTGTTTCATTCAGGACAAATACAGAAACGAATTATTTTATTTTGGCGGTAATCTACAAAGTTGTGAAAAAAAAATTACAACATGTCCAAAGATATAGCCTTAAAACACGTCAACTTTAAAGCTCCATATCTCAGAAAGCTGCTCCGTATCTCGGTTTTTTATTTTTGTGCTTTGTTTATTGAGTACTACAACATATAAAAAAATTATGACATTTAGCCAATAGCCATTTCGAATGTATTTGTGTAGGGTTCTTTCTTTGCAAGCAATTTATGTTTAGATTTAAAAATATGCTTTTTTACTAGGCACAAAACAAAATTTTTACTTATGTTAAGTTAAAATAAAAAAGCATATTTTTAAGAAATAAATACAAATTACCCATAATAATGCACTTGTAGTACAAAACCTCTGGTTGTTTTATTATAAAAGATTATGGCATATTTCGAAACATGTTAGTTTATATTTTTCACAATAAAGAAAATATTTCAATATGATCTTGTCTGTGCTTTTTTAAATATTACATAATTATCTTTAAAATGTTTATATCTTGTTTTTAGTACATAAAACACAATAAATGCCACTCTTTTGTATTCCAAACTAAATTTGTGAAACAGAAAAAAATAATTTTAATCTTAAAAAAATTTTACTGTATATGTGGGGCAATTTATGGTAAACCCACACATTAGAAAAAGTCTTGGTGTAAATAATATTAATACCCCTGGTTTGGAATACACAAGTGTCGCATTTTCTAACTTATTATTGATATCCACAAAAATTAGCCATACTAAACTTGATGAAATAAGGAAAGGGTGTTTTAACACATAGGTATAAATAGTTAAATGGGGTCCAAATGCAAGTGTGGGACATCACTCTCTAAGACCTCTGCGTCCAGTCTGCAAAATGTCCTCTGGAGCAAAATATTTATCACACACGTAAAATCTGTTATATATTTCATCAGCACTTAGTTTATTTGCGTTTAACGGCTTCACTATACTTCTGAAAAATTACAGGATTGCCTTTGGGGAAACGATGTCTCCCTGTTTTTTTTATTGGGATCATGGCACGGTCTCCGCAGCTTTGAATACAACACACTCTAACTCTTTGTTTCTCAGCCATTGTAATCGAAGGATAAAATCACAATTTTTTGAACAGGAATAATCACAAAATCACTTTTTAAAAACCTTGACAAACCTCAGTTTTCAAAATGGAACTCATAATTCTGTGTCATAAGTTATGAGTCATAACCGACATTCTGTTACTTTTGTCATAATATGCTCTCTGACGGAGAACCCTAGAAGGGGTAAGAGGAGGAGCTGCAGATTTCTAGAAAGAATATTGCCAACCTAAATATTATTATGCACGCGGAAACATAACCGCACTTTTCGCGAAAAATAATTATTGGCGGGAAAGGTGAAGTGACGGATCTATAGTTCCTTAATCTATGGTACAGACCGCGCTGATGATAGCCAACGTTCGAAGAGCATGGCACTTGAAGAAGAAGAAGATAATCCGCTATTGAGAAACCGGCCCTAACTAGTATAAAACTTTTCACGCATAAACGTTGACTAATCGATAACCTAAAATGTCTTTTAATAAAAATCTCGCATGATACTATAATTAAGATTTAACACACCTGATATTTTCCAGGCACATATATTGGCTGACTAATCGATGATTTTAGACCCAAAGCACAGTTAAAACTCATCGGGTGACCCGAGGTGACGTCGGGCGCCATCTGTTGTTGACATTTGGAAGACATTTCGACGACCTCCGTCCTCCTAAGGTCTTCCACGTGGGCGAGGACGTCGCCATAATGTGTGCTGAAGAGATCGGCGTAACGGGAGGCCAGACCTTCCAGGTAACCTCTTTCACCGTCCTGAAACAATAGTAAGAAAAATATTTTAGCTTTTTATAATTAATTTTTCCAATTTTTTTAAGGTTTACAAACATTTGAACTTTTGGTTGTTTTTATGCAATATTGGTGTAAATATAACACAATTTGCCGGTTTTCAGCAACCTACACTTGGCACCCTAGTCTTAAATTTCGACTAATAAAAAAACCAATATTTTTGCTAAAAAAAATGTTTTTCTAAATTTAGGGCCGACGCAATTAAAATTTCAGTCAGTAAAAATATCATTTGAAAAAAAAATGTATTTTGTATTTAAGAATAACCCTATATTTAAAAAATTTAGTTATCGCAAGATTAAGGGCCGCTTTCTCACTTCGGCTTAAATTTAAAACTAAGCTAAGTTAAAACTTAAGTATAAGTTCAACTTATCCTTATTTCTCTTGCAGAGGTGCAACCAGAGAATATAAAATTGGGTTGATGCTATAAATTACAATTGGCAGCGTCGCATTTTTTGTGTTTTTTTAGATGCAGTCTTGAATTTCAGTGTCAATTGTCAAATTTTTTGTTTATTTTTTTGTGGTTTCCAAAAATTAAAATGTAAAAAAACGGACGATTTGGAAAAAAGCGAGAGCCCAAATTTTTATTTACTGTCAATTACTGTTGGAAGCAGAGGAGATTCACCAGGGGTTCCCGATTCACCATCTTTAAGACCTGCAGAAAGACAGGAGATAGGTGATTTGGATTCTGTCCTTTGGTAAGTTTTTATAAAGCCTGTAGTTAGATAATAAGTTTCTGTTTTATCAATGGGTTGGCCCCAAGAGGTAAACCAATCTAGTAGAATGGATTTAGTGGGTTTGGCCCCAAGAGGTGAACCAATCTAGCAGGAGGTAATAAGTTGGTCGTGGAAAGTCACAGATTCTTAAGAAATGCTGTAGACACCACGGTGTTGTAGGTACCTACTTTCGTTATAATTAAAACTGGGTGTCCAACTAATTTTCAATTCTTTTTAAAACTGTTATGTCATAATTTTTTGGAAAACAGACAAATGTTTAAAAATATTGTTTTCCTTTGTTTTAGATTGCAGATAAGGAGGCAAGATGATCATCTTCATAGAAAAGGTACATACTAAATAAGAATAACTTATGGTAAAGCTGAATCATCTGGAACTACAAAAAAGGTACGAACACATATTTTTGCATTACGAATTCACGTCCTTTACATAAGATTTTTCATAGATCAATCAATCCTGATTCATCATTTAAAGAGCAATTAAAAAAAAAATCCAAGAACTCTTTGCATTATTTATTTGCCTTTTTATTTTTTAGAAAGTTCTTTCAAACGACTTCCCTATCTACTAAAAAAAATGCAAAGACCAGGACTGGCAAAAGTGATAGAAAATCCGTTAATTTTATGTCAATATGGCAGAGAAAAGTCAGGAGAAGGCCACTAAAATGGCAGGAGTCCATCGACCTATGTGGAGAGGGTATTGCTTTGCTTTATCCCCAAGTTTATTGTTGTTGATTATGTTAGTTCGTTTTATTATGTTTTAAATATTTTATAATTTAGAAGAAAGAATTACCTACCTTTTAAGTTTTTGTTTTTTTTTTTTAAATTACCACTATAAATAGGTACAGTTGTCAGTAATAAATTCTGGCTCCTTTGACAGATCTTGATATTTTATGGGGACATAATTTATTAGTTTTTAAGTTTTTGAGATGTTCTGGTAGGCAATAAAAAATAAATAAAACATAATAAAAAAAAAACAAAATAAAAATTAGTTTGTTTTAACAAAATCTTTGAATATATCTTATTTGTTTTTTAGTTTTAAAACAAACTATTTTATATACAAAACCTAAATAACTAGGTAACCACTACATAACAGTGAAAATAAGGAGTTTTTGACCAGCATACAAAAATAACAATCTTTGTCGTTATTGTGATTTGAAAACCTGTCAAGAATAAAGTCATTTCGGTTTATATTCGAACTAATTCTACGCTTACCCATATAACAATATATTATGCATCTTCCTTAATCAAAAATCAATTTTAAACTATGTGAGGAAAAGTATAACTTATTGGGACTTATTAGGAAAATAACAAATTTTGGTATTCTTATTTTTATCACTTGACATGCGTCAATTTATTGGCCGAATGTTCACTTACACAAGTGGCCGCTGGCTATGCAGAACCCAAATTCCAATACTCCAATTGAACTTACTCAGTTTCCTTGGGCCTGCCAAATTACGTGACCTTGGCGTTTTCAGAATTCCGGCAGGATCTCGCTTATAAAGAAAAAAACCATAACTTTTTTGTTCTATCTAATCTACAACCGTATCCAAAGGATTTTTCAAAATTTGGTGTATGTAAAAAAAAATCTAAAAATTGTTGTTACAGATTCCTGTATTATCGACGAGGCTAAATAAAAAGCCAGGTAAGACTTTTGACTATTATTAGCCGTGTTTATTTTATTTCGGAAATGAGGGAAAAAAACTGTCTGAATACGGTTGAGAGGAATTCATAAATAAACATTCCGGCCAAATTTCAACAGATTCCGTTTTCTCGTTTCCGATATTCTGCTCGGTAAAGATTGTCCCAAAAACAGCAAAGCAGTGTTGTCAAATCCATGCCATTTTTGTGGACTTAAGAAGAGCCTAAATATCCAACCGAGTTGTATACTTGTCCCAACGACCAATTAATATTGAGTACTATCAAAACGGAGTTATGCTTGGATCAACATGTATCCTCTTACTACTAGCAAAGACTTTCAAGTGCGTAGTTGATCTAAGGACTTCCTTAAAAGTGCTAACCGCCGCTAACTTAATATTCATACATCCATTCATAGGATTGTCAACTTCAACTTTCCACCTTTTTAACCGTACATAACATGAAACGAACCAAAAAAACACACACATGGAAAAGAACAAAAAGTCTTTTTTTGTATGGGTGTAAATTCGCGTTTTTTCCGACTGTTCAGCGAGTGTGTTCAGTGGTAGCGGCTCAACGTTAGCTACTAATAGAAATTTAAAATTTATAGGATTTTAAATCAACCCGCGGCCTGCCGGGATTTAAATTAAGGGTGTTTTTTTTTTGCCCGACCTTGCGTGGGATTTTTTTATTGCAGCAAATTTTCGCGCGGTATGTACAAAACGTCGAACAAATGTTTCTACAGAAACGAAGTTGTGGCCTTTACCATAAAAGTAAACCGATTCGATAAAATAGTGTTTTAATGTAGTCATTAGTAGTTACCCAGCAAACATGAATTAAAAATAGTACGTTTTAAGTACTTGCTTTCCGCGCTGCCAATAACGGCAAAGTACTAAGTGGGAAGTACTTAGTTAGCATTGATTTGGAACAACGGCCTGCATCAGGCCAGCAGGCATAGATTTGGTACAAAGAAAGTTGTACTTATACTTTAATTTTTTCCTTGAAAAATTAAAATGTGACTATAACCAGGCACCTCCCCCCTCCCCCTCGGTGCGCCAGTGCTTTTGACTTGGTTGTTAAACCAAAGGCACGTAGAGTACGTCCAAAGGAAGTGCTCTGCGTGCCTTTGTAGTTTAAGATTTTAAGTTTTATTTTAAATTTTTATAGTGGTAAACTTTGCTCCCGAAATTTAGATAGAAAACAAGGGTAGCGTAAAATCAGGAAAATTGAAATTAATCGAAAGTCAAATAATGTTTTTTTTTTCATAATTCTTTTGGATTGCTTATCAATTTTTTACAGCCTTTTATAAGGAAGTCGGCAGCCGATAAACCCCACTTCTATTTTATTTTAGCTCACGTCATCACAAATATCTCGAAAATGAATTGACGGCTTCTCAAACTATCTAAATTTTAGGGGAAAATTTCGCCTCTTGGAGAGGGTGCAATACCTAAAAATTAAACAGGAAAACTTCGAAAACTAAAGGAAACTCCAAAAAAATTAATTAAATTTTCCTTAATAAATTCAGCAAACATTCATATACTTTTACCAGAGAGCATATAAATCTAAATAGAGAGGACACCTAAGGGTAAATTTGCGATCCCGCTCAACTGACTTGAAAACCAAGTGGCGCAGCTATCGTTTTTTTTTAGTTCTTGGCTTGGAAACTTGGTTTCGTCTTCGGCGGTCAAATTTAAAAAAAAATCAATGTGTTAGGTTTCTGAAAAAAAATTGTTTGTCTCTCCTTTTTGGAGTTAAACTTCCCATGATGGAAATTCACACGGTTACGTCACAATCGCCTATTTTGGATTAGGAGAACAGAACCATTGAAGGAATATCCAAGAAAATTTATCATATGAGACCATCAGTTTTCACATACCTTTTCACCCATTCTGATCATGTATTTTTCAAACATTCGGAAATGACAGGGTTATTAAAATTTGGTACAGAAGCATAGTTTAGGTGGTTGGCTGCAAATGTTTGTTTTTTTATAGCAACATTGAAGTAACCTTGGATAGCAAAATATTTAAAAAATAAATAAAAAACACTTATTTTTTACCGGAGAAAATCTAAATTATATGCTCTCTGCTCTTTCCTAAATTATTACAAGTATTAAAGACTTGAAAAATATATACAATAAAAACTCTCTGCAAGCTCCCTTAGCAACAAGTTCATTAATAAAGTGATTTTCATTCAACGCGTTTTAATTTTAAATAAATATTACCCCGGGTCATCCTGGCGCATTCAGCTAATAATCAAAAACTCGCTGTGAATCGCATTGGATTTATATGCTCTCTGCTTTTACTATGGCTCTTATTAAAAAAACACACTAGCACGCAAGCCCTCAGTAACAAATTGGGGATTTTCAAGATTTTCGCTTTACCCAAAGTCCTGGTTCGAGGAGGTACAACAACTCCCAATGTTAAATTGTCTCGCTGGCTTGCCTGACAATAACGAATTTTGTCTTATGCGAAAAGGCGACAGCCGACGACGCGTCGTTTAAATAAAAATATGAAAATTCCAACAAATTGCTTTATATTTTCTTTGAAAAACTCATATATGTCATGGTAACTGAAGGGACTGACATATGGGCACACATTGGGAATCCCGAAAATTGCATTTAGCAATGAATCCTAGTTTAAATTAATATACAGGGTGTTTCAAATTCGATGCTTACCATGAATATCTCCTAAGAAAAGGTTTAAATTAGAACAAAGTTGCGAAATTTGATGCTTTGCTCAAAATGAAAAAAAAAGTTTACAAATTCCTGATAGGTCCGGAGATAGGCGGAAAAAACCGAAATATTCATTTTTAGTTTTTATTTTTCTGCCCCTTATTCTTAAAGCTGCCAAAAAACGATTAAAACTTTCTACAGGCACTTTTTTAGGATCTATCTAGTGAGAGGTCCGTTTTTAGAACTTGACATTTCAGTGTGACTCGAGTACTGTCAAGTTCATTTTTTCTCATGGACACATCCCTTTTTTCTCCTGCCGTTTGGTTCATAAAGGATGACAGATAACATTTTGCAAGCTCATTTTTACAAGTCACCTGACGTTTTGGGTTTATTGACAATCATTAGCCTAAATTTAATTTTTGCTTTTAACTTACTCAAGATATTTTGGAAATAACAAATAATTTTACCTAATATTTTAAAAATGCGTTTTTTCCTTTGTTTTTTAATCTTTAAATCTGGGCTGATGATGGTCAATTAACTCAAAACGTCAGGTACTTGTAAAAATAAGGTTGTAAAATAACTGTGATCGTTTATGAACCTAACGACATGTGTCCAGAAGAAAAAATTAACTTAATAGTGCTCCTGTCACACTGAAATGTCAAATCTCGAAAATGGACCTCTGATTAGATAGACCTTAAAAAAATGCCTGTAGAAAGTTTTAAGCGTTTTTTGACAGCTTTAAGAATCAGGGCGCAGAAAAATAAAAACTAAAAATAAAGTTTTCTTTGCCCTATTTTAAACCTTTTCGTATCTTCTACAGTTTAGGAGATCCCCATGGTTAGCATCGATTTTGGGACACCCTGTATACACATATTTTTTCGAAAAAAATTATGTATGTGTTACTTCCGGAACGCACAGATCGCTGCTATTTTCAATGACATTAACCGGGGATGATCAAGTTATTAGAAATTATAAAAAGCACCTAATCAATCAGTTAATGATCAACGGGTCGTTTAAAAAATATGAAAATTGCAACAAATTGCTTCATATTTGCTCCGAAAAAAATCATATATGTCATGGTACCTGAAAGGACTGGCATATGGACACACATTTGGAATCTGGGAACATTGCTTTCAGCAATGCGTCCTCGTTTAAATTAAAATAAGAAATATCTAACAAATTGCTTTATACTTTTTCGGAAAAAAATTATGTATGCATGAGTTCAAAATTGCGCAGATATATAGACAAACATCGCTGGTATTTCTAATGACATATAACCGGGGATAGACGGATTAAGTTATTACAAATTAATTTAAAAAGTACTTAATCAATCTGTTAATGGTCGTTTAAAAAATACGAAAATTCTAACAAATTGCTTCATATTTGCTCGAAAAACAATCATATACGGCATAGCACCTGAAGGGACTGACATACGGGCACAAATTGGGTATCCCAGCCATTGCTTTCAGCAATGCATCCTCTTTTAAGTAAAATAAAAAATATCTAACAAATTGCTTTATATTTTCTCGGAAAAAATCAAGTATGTTCTAGTTCCCGAACGCACAGATATATAGGCACACATCGCTGGTATTTCCAATGACACCTAACCGGGGATAGACCGATCAAGTTATTACAAATTGATATCAAAAGTACCTTAGCAATCCGGTAATGATCAACAGATCGTCGTTTAAAAAAGATGAAAATTCAAAAATCATATATGTGGTATTACCCGAACGGGAAGGTATATGGGCACTCATCTGGTATTCCTATTGACATCTAAACAAGAATAGTTATCGTGCGCAGAATTTGTTCTTGGGGCTTGGAGACAAATACTCGAAAACGCCTCCGTTTGTTTTCGTTGAAACATGCCGTATTTCCAAAATTAATACCTAATAACTATTCACGTTTTTTTCTTGTTTGAAGAAAAATATCTGCTCATTTTAAAATCTTAGGGCCTCAGGAGTTAACAAGTTACCATATAACTATACAATAGAGCCAGCAAAAATAATCGCTATAGTTGAAAAGTCAGCTATCAAAAAGCTGAAATTTATTGGTCACACGTATTTACAATGGAGGCAATCGGAAGCTGTAGCTGTCCATAGATAACACTTTAACGTTTTTATTTTTGATAGAATAACAATGATTGATTTTGTCGAAAGCTCTTACCAGATCAAACAACACTTTGAGACTTTTTCCCAATCGACATAAAAATAGGCACTAGGTGTTATATGACCTCCGCCTAATCAAAATTCTAAAACTGGTTTAATCAGTAATCAGTTGTGAATACATTTCTACGGAAGTTGAGCCTTTCGTCTTTCTGGATATTTTCTGTTTGTCTTTAACTTTGCAAAAAACTTGGCTAAAACTTGGCCTTGATTGCTATAAGGGATCGAAAGTCCCAGTATAAAAAAAATTGTATTAACCCAAAAGAAGAGAAACAAGATATTTTTCTAAAAAAGGAGTTTATTCGAAAATTAAAAGTAATACTGAATCAAAAAAGGCACCGTTTTCTAAAAAAAAACATTGACCCAATGTATTTTGTATAAGATTTTTGCTCCGATGTAAAGTTGTAATAATATCATAATTAAGTTTACATAAATTTTATAGGCAAAACGAGTTATTGATTTTACTGCTGCAAGTCACAGTTTCAAAAAAAGTGGTTGCAATATAAAGAGTCTTTAAGAATGGTTTTTATGAAGGCTGTTATGAAATCAAGGATTAAGAGACATGTTTCCATAGCTTTTAGTTACACCTAAGAATGAATTAAGTAAAAGGCTGTTACGTACATAAATTTCATAACTTTGCTTATGTATTTCGTATGCCCGGTTTATAATTTTCCATACATTCCATAACAACTTTTAAGCAACAGTCAATGAGCGACATTTATTAAATTTGTTAAGGGCATTGATTAAAATCGTTAACATTTTTTATTTATTAAACTGTCTACAAAATGTCAAGAAACATTTTTCATTAATTTCGTAACTTCCGTTCATTAATTTCATTACTGTATATGACAATTTTTACAACTTTTCTTCAATTTTTGTAACAGTTAAATGTTATTGATATAAAAATATCTATAAAATATTAATGATACAAAATGTTATTAAAAAAATAACGCAGTTTCTCTTACAACTAAGGATAAATATTAATGATAAAGGGCTTGTTCGTCGAGGACAACAGTAACTTGTTTGGGTTACTTGTCATATAGTACAAATTAAAACACCATAAACAATCAACAAACCGCATTATGACCTTACATTTTTCAAGGAACCGTATTCCTTAGGCTTGTAACATAAAGTGCATTCGTTGTAAGAAGTTCGCTAAGCAATAAAACCTCTTGAGCAGGTAAGTCGGTGGTTCTCAAATAATATATTATATTTTTGGAACACGACGAATCACATTTTCTAAATAATCCCATCTCTTTTAAAATTTTGGACAAACTGGTAATTCCAATATCGCAAAGTTGTTTTTCCTTTACCTTTTCTAGAATAGCTTGGAGGCTAACATATTCCTTTGACTTATACATATCATAAACAATATTTCTAATTGATAGTTTAATCCGTTGGGATAGATCAAAGGTTTTTGAATGCTGACGAACCGTTTTATATGGTCTGTCCAATTCCTCTCCACTCCTTTTTCGAAGTCTTCTTAAGGTCTTATCTGAAATGCCGCAAGCATCATACGTTCGTTTTTGCACTGCCAAAACAGACACAAACGAGTTATTTTTTTCTAACGTAAAATAACTTTCCACTTGTGATACCAAACGGCGTTCACCTGGAGATAAACACCTTCTAGGCGTTATGTCAACTTGCTGAACATTTTCCATAACTTTGCTTTATAGTTTTAAATTCCGTAATTCACACACAACAAACAAACTAAAAGCAAATAAAAGCATACCTACTTATTTAAAATATAACATACCATCCCCAACCGCAGCAAATTTTAATTATTTCTTGGAAAATAGTTATTATTGGCATTGACGACAGCTCCAGATATAATAATGACCGCAAAATAATTAAATTCTGGGAAAAAATACCTGTCAAAATCTTTAACTTATTGACGCAAAAAGATTTTCAAAAGTATAAGTGAAAAATAAAATAAAATAGAAATATTTATCGTGGTATAAGTATAACGCGTAATTCTTAAATAATTTTGTTTTAAGACCGCTGATTTAGCTCACTCATATTTTGCCGAATACAGTGAACCAGTGGGATGTCTGGTACGATCAAGTACAGCGAGGGCATTCTAACTTAACTGACTTACTGTTCAAAAAGTGATAACATCTTTTGAAGATTTAATCCGATATCGGACTTCATACAGCCAACCGACTTTAGTCTGGTTACTAGTGAAATCATGACTTGAGTTACTCTACGAAGAAAAACTCAAAACGAGCAACCGGGTTACCTGGTAACTTGTAGATATTCTGTCGTTTCTGAAGAATTGCAAATAGAATTGTATACCTTCTGAACCGCTCTTCCGATTATAACGAAAATTTGGGAAGGATTGTCGGCGGTTTTAAAAAAAATATTTTATTTTTATTTTTTTAGTACCTATTTGGGGAGAAACAATGACCTTAAGTATTCTATGTTGTGTGTAAAATTTTAAATCGCGAAACTATTCCGCACGCCACACTTGGTTTTCCGCAATTTTGCCGAGCGATTTGCCATTATTTTGCCAACATATTATTTGCCGATTGTTAGTCGCCAAACGCACTGAAAGAGCAAAAAGTCTTGTTAAAATTTACATCGACAATAGTTTTTAAAATTAAAAAAAAATGTGTTTGTTTTTGTTATATTTTTTACAAGTTGGAATTTGAAATTAATTTTTTTATTGTAGAAATTAATCGCAGGTAAATGTTAGCTGAAGAGCCGAGATTCTTTTTTTTTCATGTCATGTGATATCCATACTTTTTGAAGTGAAATAAACGTCAGAATTGGCTGAACTAGACACGGCTCGGAGCACTTTTTTGATTTTATGCCCAATAAGCTAAAATTTTCTTCTAAGGCCACCAATTGGAAATATTCAAATATTTCACTTCAAAAAGTATTCATATCGCATGACTCGTTTTGAACGTCATACCACGACAATTTTTTTTTTGAAAGGTCATGGGTAAAAATTGAGATTTTTGATTGTTTATGATGAAATATAATGGAGAACAAAAAAAAATGCAACACCAGAAAGGAAAAGTATTTTTAAAGTAATTTATTTATATTTTAATACATTAGAATGTTCTTAGTAATTGATTACATTTCCAAGAAGATTCCTCCATGATAATCATCAAAAAATTAATAATGAGTGACTCATCCATGGTTATTTATGCACTCGTTTGTTCTATTGGGCATTAACAAAAGAAGATGGTCAATATCATATTGAGGAACACTCATCCAAATCCTCTTTATGGCATGCCAGAGTTCATCTAAGTTTCCAGAGGGACGTGGTAATCGACTAAGATTGCGCCCTATCATATCTCATACGTGTTCGATAGGCGACAAGTCAGGCGATCTTGCTGGCCATTCCAAAGTCTCTATGCCAAGTTCATGTAAGCAGTCCATTGTTTCACGAGCAATATGCGGTTTGGCATTATCTTGTTGAAAGATCGCATTTGGGATAGTATGTAGGTAGGGATGTAAAACTGGCCGCAGCATTTCATCGATATATCGCCGAGCAGTCAGATTGCCGTTGATGAGGACTGGAGGTAATCTGCTTCCTAAACATATAGAACCCCATACCATGATACTTTGCTGTTTTGCTGTATCACGTTCAACAGCAAAGTCTACATTTCGTCTCTCATCTCGAAATCGCCTAACCCTTGTGCGTCCATCATGGCTGCCTAACCAAAACCTGGATTCGTCACTTATGCTTATGATATTCCATTCGTTATTCCAGTGTTGCCGAGCTCTGCACCACTCCAAGCAGCGAGCCTTATGTTGTGGGGTCAAAGGTAGCACCAAAAGCGGACGGTAAGCCCGCAGCCCCATACTAAGCAATCTTCGATTAACTGTCATCCTTGAAAACACTCGTCCTGTAGCTGCAACTAAAACATCTCTTACTTGGCGTATACTGAGACCAAGAAGTCTGAGATGCCGTAAATCACGACCTTGTAATAACCTAGGGCGTCCAGAAGCCGTACGACGTCTATAAGTCTCATTATTGGATTACCTTCTCCAAACTCTTTACACTGTTGATGGATTGGCATTAACCCTTCTTGCAATTTCCCGTAAACCAAAACCAGCCTCTTTCATGCCCACGATGCTTCCTTTCTCGAAGTCGTTTAAATGATGAAATTGTTGGCAACCGTGAACTCTTGGCATTTTTATTGCGAAAAAAGGAAAGATTAGAAGACAAAAAATTTATCAAATATTTCTTTTGAGATAAGGTAGACACAAAAATAATTTTCATTCAAATAATTATCCATATACATTCTCCAGATAGATCCAAAATATATTTTTTTAAATTTTATTAGGTCGAACTTAGTGTGCCATTGGGGCCGCCGTAGACCAGTCTTAGCCTGCAGAACAGAGATCGCAGGATCGGATCTCGGCAAGTACACATTGCTTCACACAACACCGAATGCGCGACTCGAGACGACGACGGGCGGCCCCACCTCTCAGCAGCTCTGTAGTTAACGTTGTGCGTACAGTAACAACAAACGAGGTAGAAGCAGGCGGCACGGTTGACACTGCACCGAAAACTCGACAAAGCGTCCAACAGTAATCCGCTAATATTGAGACATTCCAATTCCCTTAGTATGAAATCGTTCTTCGTGTTTGTCACTAACATATCCATAGTTTTCGGGTTTTCGGGGAAGTAGTCTGAGTGTGAGTGTAGAAAGTGTATTTTTAAGGACATATTACATCCCATATTTTCATATGATTGTAGAAGTTTGTTTACAATCTCTGGATAATTTTCTGCATTCAAAAGGCTCCCCATGCCCCTTTTTTTCCCTCAAGCACACCGTCAAATCCCAAATCCACGAGAAGCTTTGTTATTTGGGGTCCCACAAAAATTCCTTCTTTAATCTTGGCTTCACTTATTCTGGGAAATTTTTATTTTATGTGGTTGAAGGCAGGAAGATTAAAAAAAAATAACATAAACAGAAATAAAAATTAATAAAAATAGCTTTAACGAAGTTTTTAAATAAGTCAAGTTTGAAGTAACATTTTATTTGAAGGAACTAAAGGATTATTCGTAATATTTTTCACTTCCGGTTGCACAAAAATCACTCTCTCAGTCTAATCCGTGACAACGCGTTAACAGCATGCGCCAGAGTAAAATATTTATGGTTCTTAGACATGTATACTGCCTGTATCATGTAAACGAGACCTCGGAAAATATTTTAAGCGGAGGAAATATATTAATTTTTTTATTTTATTTATTTTTATTTTTATTAATTTTTATTTTTTTAAATTTTATTTTCGTTTATGATTATCCTTATTTTTATTTATTTATTTTTACTATTATTTTTTTTTATTTATTTATTTAATAATTTTTTTATTTTTATTTATTAATTTTTATTTATTTATTAAAAATCTGTAAGACTGAGCTATTTTTATTGCCGACATTTTTTTGTGTTGACTTGTGCTATTAAATTAAGGATTCTCTAATGGTAGTTTTTAGTTTTTTCTTGTTATTTTGCCCATATTTTGCCCGTGTTAGCAGCCTATACCTGGTTCCGAAAACAAAACATGCAAAAGTACCATCAGAGAACCCTAGTTCTAAGCTTCGTCTATCAAATTAAACATTTTTTCGTTGATTAAACGATATTTTAGAAATTTTTAAACGTTGTTTGGCGTCAATTCTGCCCGAAGGTCCTCAGCAAAAAAACTATTTTTCTGTCAAAGTGCGGTGCACGGGGTGTCCGTTTCATCAATTGGGGGGAGCAATTTCCCCTCCTGAGCACGCGCACACAAAAATCAATCAAACATGGATAAAGAGTTTGACTGCTGCAATAAGATCGCCGTTACACACCCAAAAAATTTGTTTTGTTTTTTTTATCAGTCAATAAAGTGTTTTTTTTTTCGTTCTTATTTGTTTTTATTTCCCCCCCTCCCAAGACTGCCAGTGAAAGCACCGCTTAAACCATGGAGGTTCGATAAAAACAAGGTCACTATACCAGAACGGAATTAGTGGCAAAGGGAAGAATTCCGAGAGGCGGCGACGCGACCTCTCAGGCAGACAACAGGCGTAGGAGTGTACGTGGAAAGCCTAGAAGTTCAGGAAAGAAAAAGTTCAGGGAGAACACGCTACGGTGTTTCAGGCGGAAGTGTATGCCATTATCGTGGCAGCAACCCTACCCGAGGTCAGAAATGACAGAAGGGATATATACATATGCTCCGACAGCCAGACTGCCCTCAAGGCTCTAAGTGCTCCCAAAATAATCAGTAGTCTGGTGGAGGAGTGCGCTGAAGCACTGCAAACACTGGCTCAAGAGAGAGAGGGTGACACTGATGTGGGTCCCAGGTCATGAAGGACTACCAGAGAACGAGAAAGCGGACGAACTTGCCAGATTAGGGGCCGAAACCCAGAGTGAGCTCAACAAATGAGCGAAAAATGAACTGAAGACGTCCTGGAGACAAGAGTCAAAGTGCAGACAGTCCCAGCTATTCGTGAATGGTTCGAATGTAGCCAGAACTAAATGACTCTTAGGCAAGACCCGAAAGGACATTGGACTGCTGACAGGGATGCCGACTGGGCACAATCGGCTGAACAAACATCTAACGCAAATAAGTAGTAATAGTAGCAGGAGATCCTGTGTGTCCCGCTTGCGGGCTCGAAGAGGAATCGGCGCCGCACTTGATATCAGAGTGTGATGCATATGCCAGATTAAGGCAGCTGAAGTGGGGATTTCCCACGATAGAGGAAGAAGAGCTGCACTTGCTTAAATGGGCCGACATACTAAACTTCGTAAAAAAGACAGGGAGGCCCGGAGAGAGAGTTGCAGCGGAAGTAGGGGCGTAGCGGTAAGGAACGGGGTATGGCAGAAAGGGTCCATGAAGAGGCCTAATTGCCAGGCTCACGGGCCGCCCCTGTACTACTACTACTTTCCCCCCTCCCCCAGAGAAATGTGAAATGGCCCACCTTCAGAGGCCATAAAAACGTAGCAGTTATTTCGACTAGATTACGAGCAAGTTTTCTTTGAAATTTCCGAAAAAATCCAATTAACGACTGCACATTTACTTCCAAAGAAATAATTTCACCCTTCATTACTGTAATAATATAGATTTCGTCCATTCTTGTTGCTGATTCGAAGCAAAATAAGACCGTCCTCAAAGCAAAATCTAAATTGAAAACTAACTTTGTTAGCTCAAATAGACATCAGCCGGGCAGTTTTTTTAGTGCTGAAAATGAGACGAAATAGTATTATCGGAGTATAAAGTTGAAAGGAAATTATTTGTCTTCAACGTGCATCAATACATAAAATATAAATTACTTTATAACAGGTTAAATTAAAAATGTTTAAAAACCCCGAAAAGTTCGGGAATTATTCTAAAAACGATGAAGTGATTTTTTTTAACCTGAATAAACTGAAATAAACGTTTTGTTCGTAACAACATGGTAAAAAAATTGTTAGTATGGAAAAAGATCCCTTAAAAGGTTAAACGATTACGACGTTTTTTGAAAATTTAACATGTGTTTTCCTTAAACATCTTCTTTTGTAGTCAACGTGGCATTGATTGTTTGTAGCGGCTTCTCGATTTTTCCTGGAATGTCATTATTGTTTTGAAGCCGGAGGACCGCAGTATTTCGTTTCACAGGTACGTTAAATTAAAATATTAACTAAATATTAGGTTAAAATTCGTCATATTTGGCCATTCTTGGTAAACAAAAGCGGGAAATCTGTGTTGCCGGCTTTTGTTTAATAGAAACATAGATTTTTGTTACTATATCTAGACCATTTAATTAAACAGAACTCAAAATTATTGAAGGTATTTGAAATAATATTAAAAACAGGGGAAAACGTATAAACAGCTCCTTCTAGTAGTTCAATGTTCTAAGGATAATACTGTTATTAAAATTTCGTGAAACTTTTTTTTGCACACATTTTTATCTATAATTTAATCGATACAAGCATCACTTTTATAAACCATCAATTCAAAATGTTTGTCCACATTTCCGGCCTTTTCTATAGCCAAAAATAACATCTTGTTATATAAGGTGACCAACTCCTAAAGGGGCAAAACCGGGACACTCCGGCCATTGAATGTATTGTACATCATGTATTTTTCTTATATGCACCCCTAATAATATTAAGATGTATTTTCCAAAATACTTATTAAAGAAAAATAATTTAAGTAAGGTTTCAATTCAAATTTATAGATGGCAGAGAACATCCGCTTTTTTAGTTGCAGTGATTTTAAAGTTAAAAAATACAGTGCTATCAAAACCGGGGTGAACCGGAACTTTTGCTGAAAAATCGGAACTATCCGGGACGGATTTTTTCCCCGGGACAAATGGTTAAAAATCGGGACTGTCCCGGCCAAACTGGGACGGTTGGTCACCTTATGTTATAACATGTCAGTGCCAAAAAGTGCAGACAATAAAATATAAAACGATTGCCTGTCCAACTTGTTTTACTGGTGATACAATTGTAAAATATCTTTAAATAACTTTATTTTCGCGAGTCTTCCATGGCCAAAATGTAAACAAATACTACTCTTTTCGCTCAAAATTTCTGTCACAAAAAAACCTAACCTAAAAACTTCAAACGTGACAAAAACAACAATATAGGGTTCTTGGATTTCTGTCAAATTTCAAAACTGGTTTTGTTCAGTGGGTTATTGAGGTTAGGTTTTGTCGAAAAAAAAATGAAACGGACTGTTGACTGGAAAATCTATGATAATAATTTATATAGTTTAAAATAATAACTTGCCATTTCTATCCCTCACGTAAACCGACAAAATATGACCCGCGATTCATATAACTTCATCATCCTTTATCCTTGTATATCACCAGAAAACCACCCTTATTCTTTATTGACTGTATGAGGGTGACTTTCGAACTCAGGTCACGTAGAACGGTCTTTGATCAGCGACAATAAGGGCTGATGATTTTTTGGCACGGGAACATCTTGTCACGGCAAAAATATAGGGCGGCCCACAAAAAATATACGGGAATTTTCACTGACTAAATTATCAAAAAAGTTTTTGTCAGGACTTAAGTTAATTAAACTCTCTGGTAGCTCGCTATTGAGAAACCGGCCCTCAAAGTTTGATTTCTTGTTGATAGCGTGTCTTTGATGTGTTTGTGAAAGCGTTCTTAAAAAATTGGTGCTAAAAAGCACGGATGGTCCACCATACAATCAATTATTTTACATTGAAAGGAAATGAAAATATCTCGAGAACTGTAGCTTTGAAAGATTTGAATCTTATAACAAAATTTTTGGGTAATATCAATAGTTGCTTTATTTCCTAAAGTTATGATTTTTTTTATATTTTAACTTTTGTTTAAATAACTCGGAAACTAAAGCTTCAACGAATTTGGACTTTATAACAAAATTTGTATTCCATATTCATAGAAACTTAAATCTGAAAACCGTATATCGCTACTTGCTTTTGTTCCAAAGTTACAATTTTTTTAAATATTTTATCCCCATTTTCCCCCTTCAACCCTTCACCACCCTACTCAAAAGTTAATTAGTTCATGGTCAACCGATAGAGGATTTTTGTACCAAATTTCTTTAAAATCGATTAAGGCGTTCTTGAGTTATCCTGTATACAGACAGACAACAGACCGACAGACAACTTGTTTTTTCGTCGATTAAGGTGTTTTGGAACCTTAATAACTCATTTTTAATAAAACTTTTTTCCTTGGCTATGCCTTCATGTATTTGTCCGATTTTAATAATGCAAGTTGTTTTTTTTTTGTCCGACTGAATTTGATACACCAAACACACTCGGTAAAACAATTCATTACTTTCTCATCTCTTACTCGATATTAACAAGCTGGATACATCCGGGAAAGAAAAAGTCCTACACGCAAAAATTAAGTTTTTCACCACTGAGCACTTAAAAAAATTACGGGGGAGGTAAAAAATAGCCCAATTTTTGATGTCCATTATTTTGAATTTTCATAAATTGTAAATTTTGGCTTCAAAAATTTTGAAGAAAATTGACTTCCAACTCTGAATCACTCACAAATAGGCATCGTTCCGCATGGTACTTATTAAAAGTCACCTGATACGGGTTCGTCCTGGCGTGTTAATCTTTCCAATAGGACTACCCAACTAGCAATTTGTCGACTTCTCAACGTTGTGAACCGCGTGCCGACGTTGCGTCGCAACGTTTACTTTTACTCAAACACCACCCACTTTTGCACCAATTTGGTGGATGATTTTTTGGTTGAGTCAACGTCGCCATCGCGACTACAGTTGAAGTAATAGTTCAATGGGTTTTGGAGTACAATTATTTGTTCAAAATATTATTCATTGCGTAAAATGATAAATACACTATTTGACTGAAAATTAAACTATTTCTAACACCATCATATTATTAAAATAAAATGATATTCTATGTCATATATCATGTTTTGCATCATCATAACATGCGAACCAATGCCAAAATATATAAACAGACGGTAGTTCACTGTCAAATGTACTGTTCGTAGCTCTAAAAAACAAGCGCGCCCTCGATTCAGATGATTTTATGAAATTAAAAAAAAATAATGATTTAAAAATCGCTTCGAAAATCCTCTAAAGATGTTGCCTAGGATTCCTAAGAACAAAATACGGATTTTTATATGCAAAAAGATCGTAGTTTATTGTAGAAAAAAGCAAAAAAATAATTTTTAATGTTTGTTTACAAATTAGCATACAATGGTTTTAACAATCAATCATGGCGGCACTTATTAGTTTCTATGACAACCAAAGGAGTCCCGTGTCTCGACTGCTTTAACTACTTAACTGTGTTTTGAACGGATGCCCTAACTTAAAAGACGCGAACACGCCTCAATTTTTACCCAATCGAAATTGCTCCACAGTTTGGCTTTCTGCTGCTCACTTAATTTCCGTCCTTGTTGTTTACACAGGACCTTCCTCTTTTTTTCCGCCACACTGGGGAATCATCTTCAATGACAGCTGTCACATGTCAAAATATCGAAGAATATTTATACCATTTGTTCCTTTTCATAGTGAAAAATGTTCAAACAAAACTAATAGAAACTTTATTTTTAAACTTTGTATGACAGACAGCAGTGCTCCAAAATTGGTTTGTTGCAAACATAACAGAAAAATTGGTTAGATGAAAACAGGCGCGCCCGCGTCTCCAACAAACCGGGCAGAAAACGTGGAGTAAATTGATCAATTTTTCCTTTAGCACACACCGGTTTGTAGTCGGCGCCTACACAACTAAGGAATTACTGTTAGTACAATAGACGGTCATAAATAGTTGTGATGGCGACTGAAGTTGTGATAAACGTTTAGGCGTCGTATAATAGTCGACGTTGTCGACCGTCGCCATGATAACTATTCTTTATCTGTAAAACAACGTTTAAAATTAGTGCAATTCTAATTTTTACAACTTGTACAACTAAAAATTGCTAGTTGGGTATGCTCCTAAGACAATTAAAACAAGAAGTTAAACTTCCAAATCAGTTACATCAACCGAAAAGAATCTAAAAAAGGGAAGATCCAAAGATTTTGGGAGGAAAGAACGAAAATTCAAAATTGGATGAGTGTCCAACAAGGAACACAAAAGACCAAAGCATGATCCATGCGGAACGATGCCTATTTGTGAGTGATTCAGAGTTGGAAGTCAGAGTGTGCGATGGTGTTAAATGATGTCTGGATTGAGGGTGACTAGTGACTCCACTGACGAGCCCACGCTGGTCACTCCGGGCGAAACATCGTTTAATTGTTTCTCCTTTCGCTTTGGTCTTTTGTGTGTTCCTTGTGGGACACTCATCCAATTTTGAATTTTCGTTCTTTCCTCCCAAGATTTTTTGATCTTCCCTTTTTAGATTCTTTTCGGTTGATGTAACTGATTTGGAAGGTTAACTTTTTTTTTGTTGCCCTTGGTATACAGTGTGTGGCAATAAAGACACCCTGTATATTTTTTAATTTTTAAAAGTATTAGATTTACAAAAATATCAAACACTATTTCAATATCTTTTGTAGTCTAAGATATTTGCGTTTAAGTTTTAATAATTGTCAAAATGAAAATATATTGGGAATGACCAACTGGGCCATGAATGTATTTCCTTATTTTAACAATATAAACTTAAAAATCTAGTGGCCTTGAAAAAAAAACAATTGAATGTAATATAGCTTGATCAGATGGTCGTTTCTAATAACGTATTTTATTAAAATTTTAAACGCAAATATCTCAGAAACTACAAAAGATATTTCAATAGTGTTAGGTAAATATCTCAGAAACTACAAAAGATATTTCAATAGTGTTAGGTATTTTTGTAAAGCTAATTTTTTGGAAAATTCAAAAATGCAAAAATATACTGGGTATTCTATTTAAAAAAAAATAGCTTTGTTATTTACCTACCATTTATTTTTATTAATAAAAAGGATACTGAGTGTTCCAGTTATAAACAAACACCTTGTACCTGCTTGAATATATGGAATGTGCCTTCTAGTTTCTTTTAATAATTTTGGGAAAAACCATGACCTTAAGCGTAACAAAAATTTCCTGATGAAATACGTTTTTTTTTTCTTTTTTATTAAAAGCAAAATCTCGACCAATATACAAAAAAGCTCTATTGTCCCAATGAGCATCAAATTTTCATCGTTACACCGCCACGGTAAACTGACAGACAGGAGCAAATTGAAAATAAAAAATTCACGAACCCTTCTGATTTGTAATTTAGATAGGTCTGTGGCGTCTTTAATTGATGTTTAGGTCACTTTCCTTGACTTTTATAGCTTTTTAAGTTGTCTCTTTACATGCTTTTGTGCTTTTATGATGGTTTTCTTGGGGCTTTAATGGCTAGATATACAGTGAGCGCGGTCATTCAAACTGGGACTCTGGGAGGGGGGAGGGTTTCATCATTTAATAAATATCAACTACCTACCTATACTACCTATCTACACGGCAGTACTAAGATCAAGGATCCAGTACGGATCCATAGTCTGGTGGCCAGCAGTGGAGAAGGTCACTACTACCCTCAAGCTTAGGAGCCTACAGGGAACCATATGCAGAGGGATAACCGGCGCTATGAGGACGGCACCTATACGGGCACTCGAAACCATTCTGGGACTGCCGCCGCTTCCGATCTGGATCAGAAAAGAAGCGATGGCGACCCACCTCCGGCTGAGAGATACAGGTCAATGGAGAGGAAGAGGGGAAGCTGCGGGGCATCTTAGGATTGCCCAAATCGCCGAGAGAGAAATCCCTATGGCAGCGATTAAAACTCAAAGACCAAAAAACCCCTGGAGATTCAACAAGAGGTACAAAGTAGTCATCCCAGACAGGGAACTATGGCAAAGTGAAAACCTCCGCGAACAGTTCGAGGAGAACGCCGTGATTTGCTACACCGACGGGTCAAAACTGTCGGAAAGGCAAACCACAGGATCGGGGGTTTATGTGGTTCGAAAGAGCTACTCTCTCGGAGAGCAAGCCACGGTCTTTCAGGCAGAGGTGTATGCCATAATAATGGCTGCAACCATGGAAGAAATAAAGAACGGTAGAGAGGAGCATGTTTATATATGCTCCGACAGCCAAGCACTATGTGCGGATGCACTAGAATCCTTGGGAGAGGGCAAACTATTGACACTTATGTGGGTACCGGGACATATGGGGGTGCCGGGTAACGAGATGGCCGACGAGCTCGCCAGGATCGAGGCAAGCACCCAGTATGTAGGGCCGGAACCACTCCTAGAAACAACCAAGAGGCAATTGCAAAGTCGACTCAATAAATGGGCCAACGATGCCATGATGACCGCTTGGAGAGGAGGAACAGGATGCAGACAGACCAAGGACTTCGTGAAGGGCCCGGATGTAGCCAGACAAAAATGGCTTCTGGGGAGATCGCGAAGGGACGCTGGTCTGCTGACAGGTATCGTAACGGGTCACAACCGACTAAGGAAGCATATGACCCGGATCGCGGTGGAGAATGACTCGACCTGCCGGGCCTGCGGGCGGGCAGAAGAGACATCTCGACACGTTATAGCGAACTGCGAGGCATACCAGAGGACGAGATATCAGGTATTCGGTTTCCCGACCCTGGATGAGAAGGACCTGCACATGCTCAAATGGGACAAAATACTGGACTTTGCAAAAAGAACAGTGAAACCAAATAAGCAGACTGCCAGACTAGTGGTGCAGGCGGTGGATTAGGGGCAGGCTCGGGGTAGGGCAGAAAGAGCCCAGGGAGGCCTACTTGCCAGGCTTCGCGCCGCCCCTTCTTTACTACTACTACCTATACCTAATTTTTAAAAATTAGGTAGGTGCCTATTGCTTCAGCTCTTGAACTAAAGGAAGGGGCGGTTTAATAGGTGTTTAGTTAGTGTGTACGAAACAAAAATACTTATTTTTAAAGGCAAATCTCATCTAGACTCATTTGCAGAATTTTTTCAAAATTGACCCTTAAATGCGCCGCAGGGAAAAGTTTTGAAAAAATTACACTAAAATGCTATTTTTTACGTATTTTAAATGTTAAGATTAAACAAAATTTTAACAATATTTAATATTGGTATAGCGCCGCAGGCGAAAACTGACAAAAAGAAACAAAAAATTCTTTTAAAAATTTTTGTAAAATATTTTTGAAAAAGGTTTAGATGAAAAGAGGGGGTGAGTTGCGGTGGTGTATATAGATTTGTTGCCAAATTATGAATAAACTTTAATAAAAATTACATTAAGATTGCTATTTATTACACGTTTTGACTGCTGGTGAAAAAATTCCTTAAAATTAAACTAGGCAAAATTTTTTAATATAGCTCTTCCTGCGACTGATCATCTCAGACAAAATAGCTGTGATAACGTTTCCATGACGTTTTTAAAACTTTCTGGCAGAAAATAGCAAAAGCATCATTTCTACATAATGTTTTGCTGGGGAAAAGTTTTCCGTGCTGTTTTACAGAACACTGTGATATTTTCCTCTTTATAGGGTTTGCCCCAACTAAGCAGCAGAGATTTTTGTATTGGCAAGATTCGGAATGTTGCGTTAGGCAGGGGCGGTCTTAGCTTGTTGTTGCAGGCGGGAGCAGTTTAATAAATGATGAGTTGGATCAGTGTGTCCCAACAAAATATATATGTATATTTAAGATTCAGTCTTAAATTTTGGAGAGTTGACAAAATCATCAAATGACAACGCCTTTTTATATGTTTTTCAACGTCTTTTAGAGGGTGCCCAGGAAAAGCTAAACATAAGAATTGGCTGCAGCAGCGTACTGAGAGAAACTGGGGCCCGTGTCGGTATCCTCAGATGGGGGCACTCTCTGATTTCTTTTATATTCTTGTATTAGTTTTATTTGACGAAAACACAATATTAAATCCTAAAATTTTTATAAATATGATATATACAGGTCTCAAAACTAAAAAAATAATTTAAATAAATCCTTTTTATCGTTGCAAACGATTGGGTAACTTGGATGGAACAATGGATAAACTCGCCAAACTTGTTTTGCGTTCTGGGCTGATTGTGGAGCGCAAATAATTTTTAATCAATTTTAATTTCGAAAAACTGCGCTCACGTGTAGCGTTTGAAACGCATAATATAATAAACAGTTTCAGATTTAAAAAAGAATTGAAACTCAATGGAAAAATTCATATTTAACAATAGATCTGAGAAAATCTAAACAACTCCAAGACTAATATTAATTTTTGTTACTAAAAAATCAATTTAATACATTCAGAAATATGGTTGATTTAAACAAAGGAATGTTAAAACTAATAAAATCAAAAATATATTTTTTAGGGTTTCAACCTAAATAACTTTTTTCGAGTAATGAAATAAGCAAGTATAAGATTTTGATCTTGACAATTTTGTCAGTTTTTTATTACACATATTCTGATAAATTATTAAACAAAAATTAAACTTTGACTTGGTTCTATCAGAGAGCATATAAATCTAAATAAAGAAGACACGTTATGGCAATATCCAACCAGCAAGCCCATGCGATTCACAGCAAATTTTTGATTATTAGCTGAATGCGCCAGAGTGAACCAGGGTAATATTGATTTAAAATTACGGCAATATACATACTTATATTTAATGCAATTTTAAATGAACTTGTTGCTAAGGGAGCTGGCAGAAAGTTTTTATTGTACATATTTTTCAAGCCTTTTATTACTTGTAATAATTAAGGAAAAAGCAGACAGCATATAACTTAGGTTTTCTCCGGTAAAAAATAAGCGTTTTTTATTCATTTTTTAAATATTTTGCTATCTAAGGTTACTTCAAATTTTAATATCCCTGTTATTTTCTCATGTCTGGAAAATACATGATTACGAGATCACAATGGGTGAGAATGTATGTGACAACTGATGGTCTCATATGATAAATTTCCTTGGATATTCCTTCAATGGTTCTGTTCTCCTAATCCAAAAGAGGCGGTTGTGACGTAACCGTGTCAATTCCCATCATGAAGTCTTCTCCAAAAGGGAAAGACAAAGAAATTTTTTTCAGAAACTTAACACCTGATTATGATTTTTTTTAAAATTTGATCGCCGAAGACAAAACCTTGCAAAAGAGTAACGCAGGGCAACATTTTTGGAGAAGTTGATACGTAATTTCGTCGGAGAGGGGGTCGATCGCCTCCCTCTGTATTCGCCACCTGTCACTGTACCGGCACATTGTCTGCAGTGCAACGCGGGCGAACGATATTATGGATAGTTCACAACGCGGAACTTGTCCAAAAGAATACGATTTGCCACTGCTTTGGATCGATAAAAATAAGATCGAAAGCGAAAGCGGGGCACCAAGTTTCCAAGCCAAAAACTAAAAAAAACGATAGCTGCGCCACTTGATTTCAAGTCAGTTGAGCGGGGTCGCAAATTTACCATTAGTTGTCCTCTCTATTTAATAGTAGTAGTAGTAGTAGTAGTAGAAAAGGTGCGGCGCAAAGCCTGGCAAGTAGGCCTCCCTGGGCCCTTTCTGCCTTACCCCGAGCCTGCCCGTAATCCACCGCCTGCACTACTGGTCTGGCTCATCTGGTTTCACTGTTCTTTTTGCAAAGTCCAGTATTTTGTCCCATTTGAGCGTGTGTAGGTCCTCCTCATCCAGGGTCGGGGAACCGAATACCTGGTATCTCGTCCTCTGGTATGCCTCGCAGTGTGCTATGACATGTCGAGATGTCTCTTCTGCCCGCCCGCAGGCCCGGCAGGTCGAGTCATTTTCCACCGCGATCCGGGTCATGTGCTTCCTTAGTCGGTTGTGACCTGTTATGATTCCTGTCAGCAGACCAGCGTCCCTTCGTGATCTCCTCAGAAGCCATTTTTGTCTGGCTACATCCGGGCCCTTCACGAAGTCCCTGGTCTGTCTGCATCCTATTCCTCCTCTCCAAGCGGTCGCCATGGCATCGTTGGCCCATTTATTAAGTCGACTTTGCAATTGCCTCTTGGTTGTTCCTAAGAGTGGTTCCGGTCCTACATACTGGGTGCTTGCCCCGATTCTGGCGAGCTCGTCGGCTTTCTCGTTCCCCGGCACCCCCATATGTCCCGCTACACAAGTGTCACTTGTTTGCCCTCTCCCAAGGATTCTAGTGCATCCGCACATTCCTTGATTGTTGATCTTGGGCGCCCTTAGTGCCTTTAGGGCCGATTGGCTGTCGGAGCATATATCCTCTCTATTTAGATTTAGATGCTCTCTGGTTTTATTTTTGAAATAGAAAGTCTGGGGTTGAAGCACTTCTTTCCTAGATGAATACTACACAGACTGAGAGAGAGTTTGTGCGTACCAGAATACTGGATGTCTTTTTCTATCATTTTAGGTGTCTTATACCTATTTATGCATGAATGATGATGAGTTCTGACTGTTACCGGTTTTCCAGACAGCGGCCACCCCTATGTGCCTATACTTGGTGCTTTTATCTGATAACTTAGAGTAGGTATTTTTATAATTGTGTACCTAAGGGACCGCCCCTTCCGCCCCCCTCAGTACGCCACTGATTGGCTGATATTTTGCACGTTTATTTTCAAATTCTTAATAAATATATCTTAAGAATTTTTCAAAACTTTAATTTTTTTAATAAAAAAGCTCTCATCTTTCTCAAATCACAGAACAAACCCGTTTATTTTTAATTGTAGAAGTATTAACAATTTCCTATGCGTTACATTATTCCTTTTTATATTTCCCAGATTTTAAAAGCCTTCGGTCAAGGTTATCTGACGGATTTACTAGCGTTTCATAGTTATTACCGACATGCCTGCAGTGTTACTGAGCTTCAACTCAAGTTTAGTTAAATAAAAAATTCATTTCGATTTGATTTAAAAAAAAACGCCCAAAAATGTCGAAAAACACCCCAATAAATTTTCCTCAGCGGTTTTTTAGGCGCTTTCCTGGACAAACTACACAAAAGGGTGCAAAAATAAGCCTTTTATCAGGCCCGGCCATAAAAAGAGTTTATAAATTGACCCTAAAACATTTTTTTTTTCGGGTTTCTTACATAAATCCACTAAAAATAATGGACGTACAAAAGATACTAAAGGCATAAATAATCATATTTGCACAATATTAAATTTATAAAGGGACCGAGCTTTCATTTGGTTTACGTATGAAAAGCTGTGTTATACAGGGTGTAAGGAATCATAAGGAATAACTGCAGGATATATTTGTTCTTTTTAGGTATGTACAGGGTATTCATTTGAAAATTTCCCACCCAAGATTTGGACACGTCGATTTTTTGTTCGAGAGAGACACATTGAAATTTTTGTAGCACGCACCCTTTTCGAGGGGTAAAATTTGCCCCTAAATTTTGAATAGGAAAATCTATTGATTTGTTTTTGAGATATTCATTTAAAAAAACTTAATTGTACACGTATATTGCACTGCTCGCAGGAATGTACCATAGAAGAAAAAAAACAATGATAAAATGTACCTTTAACAAAAAAAAAGTCGACGTGTCCCGGGATTTCTTAAAAAATATTAGTTGATCACACTGTTAAGATATAATAACTCTTGAAAAAATGGCAAAAATCGAATAGAACCCTGTATAATGCTATTTTTGCGCAACTAATAATAATTTTCGAAACATACAAGCTTGCCTAGTCGAGTGGGACTTAATTCATTTTTACAGAGAGCCCAAATTAAAAACAATATAATTTGAAACGAATGTTTTTGTACGCTCGGAAAAAGAGTATTAAAAACAGGATAAAATAATTTTGTGCGCCTATTTTATTACTAGTACATTATACACCTAGAGACTAAAGTGGCGCTTTTTATCTCGACGCGAAAAATGTGTAGCCTGAATTTGAAACTTTTTCACTGAACCTAATTCTACTTCGTAAAATTTTATTTTAACGTACAAAATATACTATTTGTAAAATTTATAATGGATTCCTCGTCCAGAAACAATAATAATAATTATGAAATTAACTCTGTTTTTCGGAGTTCCATTGTCTATATTTTATTTATACCCGACGTTTCGATCAGTACAATCCCTGATCGAAACGTCGTGTATAAATAAAATATAGACAATGGAAGTTTGAAACACAGACTTAATTTGAAATACATCCTTGTCTCAAACTTTCAATCAAATATTAATTATAATACTATCCTTATTCACATACTTAACTAAAAATCTAGCCAGACATGGTCAAAAAGCTGTCCTGTTGTAGTTGTCCACCTCCACATCACGCCCCTTCCCCTGCTATCCCTCTCCGTCCCCTTCCCCGTCACGTTCCGTCCCTCAAATTCTTTCATCCAGTCAAAACCGCTTTGCCTGCGTTTTTTTCCGTTTTCCTTTGCTTTAAATGGTCATAACTTTTATTTCCGTGAACCGATTTTAATGAAATAAATCTTATGTTCTGTCCAGACATTCAGCAGTTGAACTCTCATCAAAATATGTTAAATAGTTCTTGCGCGATGCTGAAACAGACAAACGGACAAGCAGACAAAGAGAACAAAATTCCAAAAATTCGATTTTTGGAATTTTTAGAAATTATAGATAGATTTCTCTTCCACACAAAATAATAATAAAAATCTTCGTTCAAATAGCTAAAAAGCTAACCAGACATGGTCAAAAAGCTGCCCCGTCCTGTTGAGTTTCCCATACGGGTTAGACTCAAACATAGAGTCATAGAGCTTTGTATAAATAGAGCTGGTAGAATTTTAAGTGGGTTTTAAGTGAACTTCAGCGCTCCCTTTCTTGTTTTAAGGCATTCTAGCTCGAATATTTGAGTAGGGCGGCCTATCCCTGTTTTTTTATGCGGTGTGCATATATGCAATGTAGGAATAAGGAGGCATCAAATGTTAAGATGTTTTTTGATTTTGATATCAGAAGGAAACAAAGAATATTAAAATTCAAAAAGCATGTTCTCTTCACTTGCTGAATTAGGTAGTATAGAGAGTTATGCTTGGTCTACCCATCCATTAGACACAAGCACAGTGCCAACCATCCAATGGGAAGATGGAAAAACGCACAAGGGAAGGCCACAACTGAGCCAGTGACTCAACCAATGGACAGACCAAGCGTAACACAAAATTGAAACCCTCAAAACCCTAAAATCTAATCTTTAACAAAACTTACACTAGGGTGGTGCTACAAGTTACAAACAAAGAGAGTGGCCTCAGGAAACAGTGAAAAAGTAGGAACAAAAAATTATAAATTAGGAGCAAAAAACATTTAAGAAGTAGTAAGACTTACCGATTTTTTTTTAAGAATAATGTAAAATGTAGTAAAAAAAGGAAAATATAAAAATTTCGGTTGGGGACCTGAACCTCGTCATTAGCGAGGGTCAGGTATTCCCTGAAAGGGAAAAAAGGTGTCGCATTTTTAATTATAATTAGTTATTAATATAATCTTTAAATTGCACGTGTTGCGTCCAGAACTCCAGAACAAATGACAGAGGTCAGGGAAGGTAAATTTTTTTTTTAAATGGTTAGTTGTATGTAAGGGTGTTATAGAAGGAAACTGTATCCAAATGCCAGGGCCCTATGAGCATCTGCATCCTAAGGCGACTATTACTTTGCTACAATATTTCAGATAAAAGTTAAAACCTTTTTTTTTTAAAAAAAATAAGAAAATTGAAGTTCAAAATAACACCAACCTAGTTTACATCATGAAAAACTCATCGAGTAGCCCCTTCGTATCCTATAAATAACTAATTATAATTAAAAATGCGACGCCTTTTTTATAAATTTTCAGGGGATACCTGACCCTCGGGAATGACGAGGTTCAGGTCCCCAACCCAAATTTTTATATTTTTCTTTTTTTACTACATTTTACATTATTCTTAAAAAAAATATTTCGGTAAGTCTTACTACTTCTTAAATGTTTTTTGCTCCTTCTTTTTGACTGTTTCCTCAGGCCACTCTCTTTGTTTGCAGTTCTCCATGTAGCTGCTTAAATTCCCATAGACACTAGATGTCGCCATACTTGTAGCACCACCCTAGGGTAAGTTTTGTTAAAGATTAGATTTTAGGGTTTTGAGGGTTTCAATTTTGTGTTATGCTTGGTCTGTCCGTTGGTTGGGTCACTGGCTCGGTGGTGGCCTTCCCTTGTGCGTTTTTCCATCTTCCCATTGGATGGTTGGCACTGTGCTTGTGTCTAATGGATGGCTGGACCAAGCATAACTTATTAATTTTAAAAATATCACATATCAATGTTACAATAAGTCTTCTTGGGTTCTTTCAGTACACCCCTGAAGATGACAGTCTATACTGTCGAAACGTTACGGGTGATTTTTTAATAAAACATCAGTGGAGAATGGCCAAAGCTTTTTCATTTAAGGTAGTATAGTTACAATCTCAGAAATTGTTTTTAGCAACACTGTACGGGAAATAAATTTAAGTATGTCGAACTGATTTTTTTGAAAAATGTTACGTCATTGAATTTGTTTTCCATGGCAATGCAAAGACTTTATTTATGTTTATTCACAGTGGGACACCAGAGATTTTTTAGCACCGGGTCAAAAATTTGGGGTTAGGTTACTTATTTTGACTTTTCGCGTTCTGCGCCGCTAAAAAACCAAGTAAAATACTAAAATAAAAGAAAACCAAATACGTATGAAAGAAACTGGGTGTAATGTTTAAGGTTGTATTTTTAAACAGGAGCGTTAACGACTAGCAAGAGTCTTTCCAACCTCTAAATGGAGCTTTACTGACCTTTTTCTTAGTACTCAATTATCCGTGTGTTTTTGAAACTGAGGTTCTAAAATCTATCATTTGCAGTCCAAGATTTCACTACTACACATGCACATAACTATGCTGCAATAATTTAAATTAAAAAAAAAAAAAAAATGGTTGAATCAAAATAAAAACAAAATTATGTGGGGTTATGAGCGCCAAATGTTTTTATGCGCCAGTAAAGTTCTCTTGGTTCTTTGATAGACTTGGGGTAATGCCCACGCAGCGCTAGACCTTTTTCGGCGGGCGACCTCACATGCGGAGTGGTTTCATATTTGGTTTCGAACAATATTTTAAACATAACCTCGAATGGTTTTCTGTCAGAAGACGCAAAAATACTCTTCTTTCCCACTGCGGCCCGATTTAAAGTTTGTTGACAAAACACCTGCAGTTACCATGGAATCGTATAAATTCGGCGATCTATCGGCCAACACTTGAACTGCGTGTGTCTCTCAAATTTAATGAAGTGTGATTGATTGATCAGTTTTCTTTTCCGGAGTGCACAGGCTTTTAGGCTTTAGGCTAAAGCAAGGAAATATAAAAAGGGAAAATGTAATCCAGAGTATTTTTCTATTTTTTTTGTAAATCGGGTTTGTTCTAAACCGCAATTATTTTGAGGCTTTTGGGATGGATGACAGCACCAGAGCTTTTATTTTAAAGAAAAAATAATTGAGAATTTTGAAAAATCCTTCAGATATTTTTGTGAAGCATTTAAAAATGATCATCCCTGCAAAATTTCAGCTAATTCTGATGTTTAGTTTTCCCTATGCGCTCTGGCAAAAGATTAAAAAATTAAAGAACAAGGCGTTGCCAGTTGTACTTTTTTTTACTTAAAATCTGGGGAGAAACTATAGCCTTAAAGGCACTGGTTATTTGTTTCAAGTCGCTTAATATAGCCATGAGAAAAATATTCTCCTTTGGAGTGAAATTGGCACGCCTTTTTTTATTTATATTTATAAATTATAGTTTTCAAATTCAAAATAAAACAAATTGAAATGAACTCTGTGTTTCGGACTTCCATTGTCTATATTTTATTTATAAACGACGTTTCGATCAGTAGAATCTCTGATCGTCTTCAGGTACAAACTACTGAACTGCGTGTGTCTCAGTAGCGTGCGTGTGTCTCTCAGTAGTTTGCACCTGAAGACGATCAGAGATTCTACGGATCGAAATGTCGTGTAGAAATAAAATATAGATAATGGAAGTCCCAAACACAGAGTTCATTTCAAATACATCATTGTCTCAAACTTTCAAACAAAACAAATTGAGTTATGGAAAAAAACACAGAAAGTAAATTGATTGCCACATTCATCAGTGCAGTGTTCCCAAAACAACTGTCAGGCAAACGAGAGTTTTCCTTAATTGTACTTTCCTTAAGTGAATGTTGGTGCAACTGGCTATAAGGCTTTGTTTTGTTTGCCCCTTTTCTCCCACTTTTTCGTACCTATCTCAACTATGTTCTCGGCGTCCGATGTTTTTTTTTATTTAGTTGCACGCCCATATACTTAAAATTTTGTTCCATTTTTCGAGCTCAATTTCTCTTCATCGCTAGGCGCGATTTTCAAGTAGTCATTAGGGTCCCGAAAAGCGGGACCGTAGCCAGAAATTTCGTATAAGAGGCTCGGTTTTTAAGAGCGCATAAAGGAGTGAGTTTAATTTGCTCCAAAAAGTTAAAAAAAAATGAGATTCTAGGCGCTGCATGCTGTGAATAATAAAAATATTAATAAAAAAAGTAGATATGCACCGAAATCTGACCTGAAAAGGAAAAAGTAAAGAAATTTAATTTTCGCAAAAAAATGTTTTTAGTAGGGGAAACCAGGGCTGAATGTTCCGGGAATAAGTTGTTCAGTTTAGTTACTCTCAAGATTCCTGATAGAGTGAATGTTCAATCAAAATTTTTAAATTTCTTTGATTTTTTGATCAAGGAGTTGAACCAAAACAATAAACATAACCTTACCTTGTTTTTATAGTTTCTTTTATTTTAAAATATTTATTGCATCTTTTTTACAAGCTTCTATTTAACTTGCAATGTATCTATGTAAATTTTGACCAACTTTCCGACATTCGATCGGCTTCAAATTTGGCATGCTTATATAGTTGCGGTGACAACACAAGAATATAGTATGATGAAATTGACAGCTCTCCCCTACTCGAAGGGGGTGAAGGGGGTTACAGTTGAAGTACGCCCGATTTCGTTGAAATTTGGTTTGTGGGGGCACTTGGGGATGGAGATTTCTAGTTAGATTAGATTTTGAAAATTCTATATGGCGGATACAAGATGACGATTTTTAGTCATTTTTTGCTAACCAATTTTAACTAACTTATGCACATCCGATTGCCTTCAAATTTGGCAAGCTTTTATAGTTCCGGTGACAATATAATAATATGTCATTATTAGGCACCCCTCACCCCTACGAGAGGAGTGGATGGGGGAAAACACCTAAGTTTGTCCCATTTTAACCAAAATTGGTATACGGGGGCTTTTAAGGAGGGGGATTATGAATTTTTGATCAGATTTGAAAATTTCAATATGGCGGATTCAAAATGGACGATTAAGGGTACAAATCTAAAAATCAAGGATGTGTGTTCAAATTTGGTATGCGGTTATAGTTCCGACGACAATACAATAATATTTATTTATTTATTAGCAACAAATAAGGTTACAGTAAATTTGTGTGTGTTCAAATTTGGTATGCGGTTATAGTTCCGACGACAATACAATAATATTTATTTATTTATTAGCAACAAATAAGGTTACAGTAAATTGTTCTTACAACGTTTTTTGTATTCTTACATATACTTAACAATTAAAGAAAACGAAAATAAAAAATAAAAATTCTGAATTAATTAACATCTGGTAATATTATTTTTTATAATTAAATGTAGGTACCTTTCTATTGCTAACAATGTTTCAGCGCACGATTGTATTTATAATACTGTGTGTGCGCTGTTTAGCTTAAATAAAAGTTTCTGTTTGAGGTTAATGGTTTAAGATTTACTACCTAATTTAACTATATTTTAACATAATTAATTGCTAACCAATTAAACTTAAGACTATTCTCACATTTTAGACTATCACAGAAAAGTGAATTTAAAAAAAAAAAAATTACATATTATGTTAATGTCGACATTAGTTACTAATTATGAAAAGCTCAACACTCTCTAGATCAGATATTCTAATCTAAAATTACTTTCTACAATCCACTTATTAATTAATTTTTTAATAGATTTATAAGGCTTATTTTTTAACTCCTGTGGCAATGAGTTAAACACCTTTGGCCCTACACAGTAATATGTTTTTGGCATATTACATGCTTGGGGTTTTGCAGTACCACATTATTTTGTATTGCATTTCTAGTATTGAACCCGTGTACAATTTGTTCTTTATAATAGTTTGTTTTTAACATAAATCTAATGACTGTTTATATATATAATTGATTTGGTGAGAATAAATTACTTTCTTTATAGACCAGTTCCGTAGGATAGCGTCTTTTTTTGAAAAGGATAATTTTGATGATCCATTTTTGTGCTATTTGTAATTTAGACATAATTGTAGTACCAGCATTTCCCCAAACTATAATGCCATAATTTATTATTGATTCAACAAAGGCACAGTATATTATTTTTAAAGTATGTAGAGAGAAAATGTTTCGTATTTCATAAAATTTATGTATGAGCTTTCTTAATTTATTAGTGACATATTCTATATGTTTTTTCCATGTTAGTTTCTCATCTATAAACACTCCCAAGTATTTTATTGAATTTTCTCTTTCTACAACCTCAGAACATTGACATAACTTATTAACACAGCATTCACTGTTATGGAGAATGAGTTTACTGAAGTTGGGTAGTGCTTTTGGTTGACAGTGAAAAAGTAACAAATTTCGTTTTTTTAACATTTAGTGACAGTAGGCTGCTATCCAACCAACTTTTAATTTTTTGCATGGCAATTTCTGCTTTTTTTTTAGTAGCTTCCCAGTTATCTCCACAAATGATTACACCTGTGTCATCTGCAAAGCAGTAGATCTCACCTTCTTCCAACACTGACATTATTCCATCTATGTAAATATTAAAAAGCAGAGTCGACAACACAGCGCCCTGTGGCACACCAAACTCCAACTCCAGTCTTGAGCTTTTTTCTTCTCCTACAACAACATAGTTTGGTCTTTGTGATAAATAAGATTTTATAAGGTTTTGAGGTATTCCTCTCACTCCGATGTTATCTAAGAGCTGGAGTAGAATCTGGTGTGCCACACTGTCAAAAGCTTTCTGCAGATCTAAGAAGATTCCCATTACTTTTTTTCCTTTATCTAGATTTTTCATAATTTTTTCAGTTACCATACAGACAGCATCCTCTGTGCTGCAATCTTCCCTATCTATGGTATTATTAGGTACACACTTCCCTCTAACGAGGGTAGAGGAGGGGGGAAAAGATTTAGTTTGTTCTATTTAAATCAAAATTGACATACAGGGTTTTTCGGGAAGGGGATATGAATTTCTAATCAGATTTGAAAATTTCAAAATGGCGGATTCAAAATGGACAATTTAGGGTAGAAATCTAAAAATCAAAAATTAAAAAATTATTTTATTTTTTATTTTATTAAAAAAAAAACTTTTAAAGAACAAGCTTTTATTAAATGCACTCAAAAGTGGACAGTTATTTTTTATCTTTCTTAAACCATAATAAAAGCGATGGGCGCAAATTAAAAATTTTAACTTTACGGTGACAAAGACATCTTTGCACAATTTTGCACACCACAAATCAAATTTTGCACACCTTCCTACGAGAAACTACAGCCCATTTTCTGTGGAGGGGGGGCAAACTTGACGTTGTCCCCCCCAGTCAATATTTTATAAAAATTATGATGTCATTTGAAAGGTCTTATTTTGCACAATTTTGCACACCCATTTTAAAATTTTGCACACCTCCCTCTAACCCACACGAAGATTCTGAAAATATCAAGTTTGCCCCCCCCCACCGTCGATATTTTTCAAAAAATTTTGTGTCATTCGAAAAGTCTATTTTGCGCAATTTTGCACACCCTTCAGTACCCCACAAGAGCGTTCTCAAAAAAGTTTGCCCCCCCCCCCAGTTATTATTTTTCAAAAAATTTATGTCATTCGAGAAGCCTAATTTTGCACAACTATTTTTAAATTTTGCACACTTCCCATGCCGTTTTCTTTTTGTGGCGTTTACGGTTAAACTTGGTCCTAAAAATTCCCAGAAGTATAAGCAAACGAAGGAGACCTCGATTGTGTAATATCTTTGAATATTGTTTAAATTTACAGATAATTGTTTATGTTTACATTTGTATATAATCAAAAGTTTTTAATTTTTATGAATTTCCGGATTATACTTATTTTTTTACATGATATGACATCATCTAACAAATGGACGTAGATAGCACATCCTGTGAAGATCCATACCTTGAGAACCGCAACCATTCTGAACCGGCAAAATAGGCTGTTTCCGATTCTCAAGGCATCGAACATGACAGGATGCGCTGTCTACATCGATTTTTTCTGTTCATTTTTGATATGAAAATTTAAGTATAATCCGGAAATTCATTAAAATTAAAAACTTTTGATTATATATAAATGTAAACATAAACAATTATCTGTAAATTTAAACAATATTCAAAGATATTACACAATCGAGGTCTCCTTCGTTTGCTTATACTTCTGGGAAATTTTAGGACCAAATTTAACCGTAAACGCCATAAAAAGAAAACGGCATGGGAAGTGTGCAAAATTTAAAAATAGTTGTGCAAAATTAGGCTTCTCGAATGACATAAATTTTTAAAAAAATATTAACTGGGGGGGGGGCAAACTTTTTTGAGAACGCTCTTGTGGGGTACTGATATTAAATGCACTCAAAAGTGGACAATTATTTTTTATCTTTCTTAAACCATAATAAAAGCGATGGGCGCAAATTAAAAATTTTAACTGTACGGTGACAAAGAGAGAACAAGAAAAGAAGAACTAAATTCTTCTTCTATTCGAATGATAAGCATAATGCTTTCATCTAAAGAAGTTGAGAACGGGTGAGATTGCCGTGCTTGCTTAGCCGTTGAAAATGTCTTTAGGTTACAAAGTAATACAACTGTTTTTTAGGTGAATCATCCCAAGGTCGCCGTCGCCATGGCTTTTATTATGGTATAAGAAAGATAAAAAAATATTTTCGACTTTTGAGTGCATTTAATAAAAGCTTGTTCTTTAAAAGTTTTTTTAATAAAAATTTATTTCGTCAATTTTTTGCCAAAATGTGGTCCGTATACGAATAAAACTCGAGTGAAGAATTGGGCCCCTCCAGGACAGATTTGTGACGACACTGCTCTGGCTGGGGATGATCTGAGAGCAGCGTAGATCGATAATGCTATTTAATTTATTTAATAAAAATAAGTCTTTTTGCGTTTTTATTGGATATTCTTTAGAGCAACTAAATATTAATTAAATAAAACATTTACGTCCGTTAATTCGGACCATCCTGCTCCCGTTAAAGCGGGAAAACTTTTTACCGAACGTACGTACGCAACTAAATTTTGAGGGTAATTTAACTTTAAACGAAAAAGCCGCAAGGGAAATAAACTAGAAAATTATTCTCGCACACACGGCCGCGGCTTAAAAACTTGAAATTAAAGTATTTAAAAAATGCTTCTGGGCGGACGTAATAAATCAGGCGAAGAGATATTCCGCGAAGAAGTAACCCTTATTTTAAAAATGTGAAAAATTTAAAGTAAATTAAACTTTATCCCCCTCCTCCCCAAAGGCCTTAAGAAAGTAAGTACTACACAGAACAGTTCTTTAGTAATATCTTACCGTCAAATTAAAAAATTAAAAGAGATATAACAGTAAACAATACTACCCCGGTCACCACACATAAGATTAATTTTCCCATAAAATGCACGGTTGCCAATTTGCCGCGGGGTTTGATAAGAACAAAACTAAATACAGTTTTTGAATCGCTTTTTTAATTATATTTACTATGTTAGGCATTTTTGTATAAGATCAGACTAATAACTAAATTTTTGAAATTGAGTAATTACTATAATTAAATTTTAAATGAGTATAATTACTAGAATGACCAAAAAGTATTCCTTTAAAAAACTTCAAACTTCAAGGATAGGCGGCGGCAGTGTTTTTAACGGGAGTTGGTGGTTTTCTGTGACTTTTGACTATTTAAGAAAAAAGAACTATATAAAGTCTTTTTGAGGACCAGCGCAATGCGTGATATCAGAGAGTATATAAATGTATATAGAGAGGACACGTAATGGTAATATCCGACCAGTGAGCCAATGCGATTCACAGCGAGGTTTTGATTAATAGCTGAATGCGCCAGGATGAACCGGGATAATATTTATTTAAAATTAAAGCAGCAATAACCCCGCGCGTTGAATGAATAACGATTTATCACTGGCGTTCATGTCTATATTTAATGCAATTTTAAATGAACTTGTTGCTAAGGGAGCTGGCAGAAAGTTTTTATTGTATATATTTTTCAAGCCTTTATTACTTGTTATAATTTAGGAAAAAGTGGAGAGCATATAATTTAGGTTTTCTCCGGTAAAAAATAAGTGTTTTTTATTTATTTTTTAAGTATTTTGCTATCTAAGGTTACTTCAAATTTTAATAACCCCGTCATTTTCGATGGTTTTTAAATTACATAAAAATTTTCGACTCATGAGAGCGGTTTTAGGTATTTTTTGATCTAAGGCCCATAACTTCAAACTGTTTTAAATCACAACACCAGCACCTATATTAAAATTCTGGCGAATGCGTTAGTAAACTCAAGATTCCAAGTAGAGTAGGTAATTAAGCAAATACAAGGACCAACTGCCGCCAGTTAAAACCTCGGCGAATACGTCGAGTTTTGAACTATTTAAGAAAACTTTGAACTATTGGAGTGGAGCGCTGTTAGAATTCTTCGCCACTTTAGGGCCTTGTAGTGCTGTCCATGCAAGGCTTTTTTCTTCCGTAAGTAACGAAGTAGAAAGCCTTGGACACCCTTTATTAATTTAACCCTAATTAGGTGGCTAGTATTTTTATTTTGGCTACAAAATTATTTTATTTTATGACTTGGAGGGAAGTGGGTTGACGCACGCAAAAGTTGCCGCCACTGGTGATGGGAAGAGCGAATTTAAACAGTGTTGCCGTTTTATTCGTGTATCTCTTTTCTCCTCATGTATTCGTCTGGAAGGGTGTTGGATTGTAAACACTAGAGATTTTCCAAAGGAAATGTTTGGTCTCTTTTTTAGTTATTAGCATGATATCTAACCTAACTGCACAACCCCCCAATTTTAAATTTTGGTCAGCCGCCATTCGTTTGGTGCTCAGTTTGCTTTATTTGCATACTTACCTACCGATTGTGATGCTGCGCTTGCGTTCCAATCATTATTATAATTTTTATTTAACAAATCCTACTACATGTTTTTACAATAATATTTACTGATAATGACTTTCTGTAAATTGGGCTCTAAAAGTTTTCACAACAAAGTCGTAGTTTATTAATGGAAGAGTTAGATGAAAGTTTAAAAGCCAGCCAAAAATTTAATCGAATTATTTAGGATTAAAATAAATTTTTGGGTAGTAAGGGGGAGAGGATTTGTGCGAAATGTAGAAGTTACTGGGGAATGCCCCTGAAAGTCTGTCACCCCTAAGTTAAGGAAAATAATTTACAAATTCGTGTAAAAACCCACTTCGTTAAGTTATAAGCGGTTAAGAGCCTAAATCAACATCTAAAGAAATATAAACTGGTACAGGGTGATTCTGAATATTTTGAACCCCTGGTTAGCGCCTTTATTATTGATGATAGGAAAAAAGTCTAAATAGAAAAGTTTTATAATTTTTTAAGAGCCTTTTAATCCATATAACAGATATTGTCAAATGTCATTCCATATGTCAAATTTAGACAACAACTTTCTTATATCAAATGGAATACCCTGTATATTTTTTAAAACTTCGATAGATCTTTTCTTCCTGATTCGAAAAATATACAATATGTAGGGTTTATCTCTAGCAGTTCTCGAGTAAAATAAAAAATAATTTGCCATGAGGGCAATGTGTGTTTTTTCAACACATTGCTCTTATGGCAACAATTTTCTTAATTTGTTCAATGACCGTTCAAGACAAAGGTATATTTTTGGAATCAGGAAGAAAAGGTCTATCGAAGTTTTAAAAAATATATATAGGATGTTAAATTTAATATAAGAAAGTTGATGTCTAAATTTGACATATAGAATGACATTTGACAACATCTGTCATATGGGTTAGAAGGCCTTTAAAAAACTATAAAACTTTTCCATTTATACTTTTTTTTCTATCATCAACAATAAAGGCGCCAACCAGCGGTTCAAAATATAGTAAATTACCCTGTACCAAGAGGATACATTATGTTGATTATATTTTTTATTTTTGTTTAAAATTTCCCAGTGGGATTTACTAAGATCTAAAATAATACCACCCACAGGTATAAATATTTACACCTGTGGGGGGTACTAAATTTTAAAACCAATTTTCAAAAAACACTTACCCATACAGAAAAGACACAAAGTTATTCATTATTTTGTCTTGTTATTGCAAAATACCACTGAAAAACTCATTTTTTCCTGAAAATATACCATATTTTAGGAAAAAATGCCCTAAAACTAATTTTTTTTTACAGGTTTCAAAATGGCAAATGGTGAGTACGCCAAAAATTTGGCACATCATAGCTTCATTATCTGTGTTTGAGGTTATAAAGTGGCTGATTTTTAGACCACCTCTTGTGGGTGGTTTATATTTATAGCAATTGGTAATAAGTTCGTTTATAATTTCTCTAAGTAGCCGTTTTCACAAGGATTAATTTACCTTATTTAATATCCCAAGTTGTTCACTAACCAATAAAACACCTCAAATTTTGTCCAGAAAAACGCCATATTTTGAACGCGTTTTCAGCACAAAAAATATATTTATGAGGGCACTACGAGGCAAAACAAACATAAAACACGAAAAATATACCAAACAAAAAAACCCCAAAACAACTGTATTAATTTATTTACAAACTGTAATTAAAACATTGAAGTTATCTAAAAGCTCAGTCAAGAAAACTTTCCTTACTCAAAGCCCAATCATTTCAAAGCTGTAGCTTTCATCAGTAAAGGTTGGTGCAAGCGAAGGTACAAGCAGAGGTAAGAGGTCCGAACTTGCTGTTTGTGATTTGAACGCAGCTTATATTTTGAAACTGACATTTCGACAGTGACAGAAATCTAAACAGAACTTGCTTTCAATAAATAAAATTATTATTATTAACACCATTGTAAATATATTGGCACTAGTTACAAATCACATGAATGAAAACAACTCCAATCTAACGCTCATATAGGTTTATTATTAAACTAACACACAAGAATACATTATTATTGAAGGAAAAAAAATCAATGTGATGGGTGAGCTTGGTGATCTGCACACATTTTCTCAAAGCGGGGAATAAGGCTTGACACTGCCACTCTCATTTCCTGCTCCACGTTGATCTTTGAACGATATTTGCTCTTTATCACAGCTACAGCTGAAAATCCAGCTTCGCATAAATAGGATGTTGCAAAGGGGATTAGAATCCTCAAAGCTTTTAAACTTAGAGCCGGATATTAATTTTTGACGGATACCCAAAACTCCACCAAATCAGAAGAAGCGACTTTTGATTTTAGGCTGTTGTCGCAAGAGAGTTCAATAAGACTCTCTTCTTCTAGTTATTCTAGTGAAGTGAATTCTGGTGGAGATTGTGCATGGAAAGGATCTTGAATCCATGCAAATTTTTCGACAGGGACAGCAAGTCTTGAGAGATAACGAGCTCATTAGAGGCTTAGAATTTATGCAATTCTGGAAAACAATCTTGACCGCCATATTCAATAATTTTTCCACCACACCATCCACAACTGCAGTTTTTTCCTAAATGCTGCAATTTTCTCAGAGAGTTTCAAGATATGCATGTTATTGCCCAAATATGCCAGTTTTAGCAAAAAGTCGGGATCCTTAAAGTATCTGGAGCTTGCATGACCTTCCTCTTCCAGGAAAATGTGGATTTCTTGATGTAGTTCGAATGTACGGGATAAGACGTTTCCACGTGAAAGCCATCGTGCACTGGAGTAATATATCAGCGCAGTGTGTTCAGCTCCCATGTCCATAAAAAGAATTTTGAATAGTCTGGTTTTTAGCGGCCTACTTTTTATGTAGTTAACTGTGTCTATGATACGTTCCATAACCAAATTCAATTCACAGCCCAACGACTTCGATGCAAGTGCTTCCCTATGAATGATGCAATGGGTCCACTTGGCATACGGTGCTTTACTGCGAATAAGTGCTTGCAATCCACCATAACGGCCAGACATTGATCGAGCGTCATCAGTACAAACTCCAATACACTTCTCCCAATCTAAATTATTCTCTGTTATAAACTTGTCAAGAATTTGAAACTATTCTTGAGCCTTTCTTCCACATCTTTATTACTGTCAGTAGCCTCATCAAGTTGCAGACTAAATTCCTTGCCTTTCATTTTTTCTATCAATTGATCATTAAGATCCTCAGCTACATGATGGATTCTTCGCCTAATAGTGTTGTTAGATAAAGGTACCTTTGAAATTAGTTTTCCTGTCAATTCTCCTATCATAATGTTAACGACAGCAGCCGGTAAAATAAGTTCTTCTGCGATGGTGTGAGGTTTCTTGCACTTCGCCACCCTGTATGCCACCTTGAAAGAGGACAGCAGTGCATTACTAGGTACTGAAGTTTGTTGAGTAAACACGTTCTTTTGTTTTTGTACATTCTGCAACTTTCTTGTGAAAAATTCGCGTGACTTTCCAACCATCGTAGGATGAATGGTTTCGAGATGTCGTTTTAGCTTACTTACTAATTTTTAAACAGAGCACACACTGCGGTCTTTCCTTTCCTCATGATTTACTTCTACTGAAGTAAAACCAAAGTTTAAATAGCTATCATCGTATTTGCGAGGTTTCCTTGATCACTCGTCTCGATCTATTAATTTCCTTATTTAATAAAAATAACTTTTTACGAAAAAGCGAAGCAACCGATCCAATATTGGAACGTTTATGTGTCCTGAGTTCGCAAATCACAAGACTTAGTATCACTACTAAAACTCTCTATTACTACTTCTATTTATCATAACAGTTCAACCGCTTACAATTCCTCTTACGGGAGACTAACCTAGCAAAGCGGACTACGGCGGACTTAACTACTGTCAAAGAGCACTCGCGAAAATTCTCGTCGAGCGACGCGCAGGTCGAATACGGGCTTCTGGAAACTTGCTCTGCTCTCTCGGGCTCGAGGCTCGATTAATAGCGGATGCAGCGCCGGGGTTGCCAAACGTAACTCAAATTCTTCCTTATCAGGAGCGCCTGGTGGCGCCCCTGGTTTCTTTTAGCCCCGGGGCGCCGCGGCGCACACTTTCGGAACCAGTGCACTATAATGTTCAATATTTGTTTAATAAACCGAAACGTAATTATTTATACACAATATATTAATTATTTTTTTGTAGGACCGCAATCCACGAAAATAATTCAATACCCCCTTTTTCCACATGCACACTTATTCAACTGAGCTCTATATATTTTAGCCCGTGGGGAGATATAATATTCTTTTTTTTTCGAGCTGCCTGGGACGTAACAAAATCATATTTTCGAATAAATCTTACCCTGAGACGTTTCAATTTGGCGGGTAAAAGGCCAGTGAGAAAAAAACTAAGCCCTAAAAATGGTTTTCGGAGGCACATGAGCATAGATATAAGAAAGGGGAATAGATAACTCTCCATACCTGCGCGATCGTTGAGATTCGGCGGCCATTTTATGATAGCTCCGTCACAATCAGCCACCTGACCTCACTTTGTTTTAAAGTACCAATAGCTGTTGACTAAAACCATATATGTATGAGGTTAAATATAGGCCTTTCCCAGGCCAAACTTGTAAGCAAAATCTAAAATCTAGCAGGCCATGGAGCTCCGCGCCTATGCACATGCGCGAAAATTTTACGAGGCGGCCAGTTTCGTGACCTTTGTCTTCCCTCTTCGGTCGAGACGCCATTTTTGTTGATATTTGGTTACGCGAAAGTTTTTAGAAGTTATAACAAAAGCCGCATAAAAAGACGTGCTGTGTTTGTGGATGCCGCCAAACAACAAAAGTGAAGTTCCACAGGTTGGTAGCTATTTTTTCTTGAAATTTGAAGGAAAGAAAGTAAAAAAAGTTTGCAACGGTTAAAAATATTTCGAAACGGAATCCATTTCCGTTTCATAGCCGACGCGTGCGCAGAAGTTTCGACAAAATTTTGCCTTTTTAGATTTTGTTTTTTTTTGTAAAGCTCTTATACTTTTAATCAGCGATTAGAATGGGAGATGTAACAAATTTGTGGACTGACAGGAAAATGGAAATAATGAAGGTTTTGTTAAATAAACAATAACTTGATCCATTTAAACACGCACAAAAGATTAATCAAAATAAATATTTTAAAACAGAAAAAAGTGAGGTGAATAAAAATTTCTTGGATGGAAAGTTTTAAAATGAACACTCTGTCAAAAATTTTGGCGCCTTTAACTAAGATTTTTACAAACTGTCCAACGAGGTGTCGCAAGGTAAGAAACAAATATTTTATTAGGTATGAAGTTTTTTGGGAAAAACTTCAAAGGGTGTAATGGGGGAGAGCTCAAGAATAATAGGGGTCTGCGCGTCAACACAAGTAGTCGTTATGTAATGGATTCGAAACCACCAAATTCATGGGGATTCCTAGAAGACTACCTTAGGTTAAAAAAGAAAAGATACCTGATCCAACAAAAACTCCTTGGCAAATAATAAATAATCTTTGTTTATTTACAAAATTTGCCAAAAACTTGGGCCAGCCTTCCCTTAGCAAGGGAAGTAAAAAAGTACAAAAAAACATATAAAAGGCGAAGAAAGACGCAAAAGAAACGAAAGACATACAATTCGCTTTCGTAGAGAAACACGGCAACAGAACCACAGTTAGTTAATGGCGTCACTCATGATGTTTGCTAGAACTTGGGTGCGCGCACTCGTCGAAACACCTTCTATTCGCGTCTGATATCTATGGTGGAGGCATCTGTCCCGTTTGTGGCAAAATAATAATGCCCGGATAAAACCAATTTGTAGCACTAGTGTTTTGAAAGGAGGAATTTAAAAAAAAAGGAAAAGGAAAAGCGTAGCATTCTTGGTCAGAACTTGGATATTTTATCCCTAACGGAGGATAGGACTCTTTCTCTATACAAATTAAATAGGGAGTTAATTACGTAAAAAATCCTACTATTCTACCTAGTGGAGGATAAAACTGACGTAAATTTGCCCATCAAAATAGGTTACAGTAGTTGAGTTATTAAACCATGGTTTGAAGATCGCCAATATTCGGGATCCTTCCTGTGGCTTTTCCTATAAAGCTCAGACGTAACCGTTAACGTAACCGTAAACGGTTAAAAGTATTTTATAAAAACTTTCCTTGGGAATTTTCGATTTAGAATTGGTCCTAGTTCTGGTTGACATTATTTTGACAGCGGTGCTAAAATAATGACGCCATTTATAATATTGTGAAGATATCTTTGATTTTACTTTACAAAGAATTAGCCTCCCAGGCTAGTTCCGGTTCTGGTTTAACCAATAGAAATTCCTTACACCAACCATTTTTTACCCCACGTTTGATTAAATCCTATTACTAGGGGTCCTTGCCCAAAACTTTGAGAGTGTAACTACACAGAGCGAATTTAATACTAATTTTTTTCAGCGGCGTGCGGTCCACGGAAGAAAGGGATGCACTGCTGCTTCTAGAAACAACATCATCTTCTTAAATTGAATTTTTAGAAATAGGAAAAAATGACTCTAGAATGTATTCAAAATTCAAAAAAACCGAGTCACAGCAGAAAGTTTGCCCGCGTGTCGTAAGCGCGCGGCTTTTCATTACTCTAGAAAAATCCAATAGATGCTATCCCCGCTGCTACTGAGTATGATTTTCCTCAATTCTGTATCGTCGCTATCTGTTGTGCGTTTTTTGATGGCTATGTAAGCCAATTCTCGAGCCGCACACCCTTCCACAGTCCTGGCACACCCAGTCTCCGGCAACAGCCGGGTGTTGTTGGTCATTCATTCTTCCATTTTGTCGCTCCTTTCTACGTTCTCTCTTTTCTGTCTCTAGTCTACGTCGTTGCTCTTCAAAAGTTTGTGCTCCCTCATGGACTGTTCGGCGCCATGAAGCCCTATCGTTTGCCGTGGTCTCAAAGTTGTTTATATCGATGCGACCCTTCATCATATTGCCTTTGAGAACGTCCTTGTACCTTTTTTATTGACCTCCTTGATTTCTCTTTCCCTCCTTTAGTTGTCCATAAAATATTTACTTTGGGAGACGTGTTTCGGGCATGCGGATAACTTGACCAGTCCAACCAAGCTGGTGCTCTAAGATAAGGGCTTCTATACTAGTTGTTCTGGCTTCTTTTAAAACACTTATGTTTGATCGTCGGTCTTGCCATTTGATTCTCAGGATTCGTCTTAAACAACTTTGGTAATATTTTTCTAGTCGTTTAATATGCCTTCTGTAGGTGATCCACGTTTCGCATCCGTATGTTAGAGTTGGTAATATAACTGTGTTGTTGTGTTGTAGACACGAAGCTTGGTCTGTCGCGATTGTTGAAGACTCTCTCCGAAAGCCGTCCGAACGCTGCGCTAGCACATTTTAGGCGATGCTGTATTTCTGCGTCAATAGGTGCACTTGATGATAGGTGGCTCCCAAGGTATGGGTAATGTTGCACGTTCTGCAGAGGATGGCCATTTATGAAAATGTTTGCATCTTGGGGATTCGCACCTGGTTCTGATTGGTGAAGAATTTGCTTTTTCGCAAGATTGACCTCTAGGCCAATGCTTTTGTAGGCTTGGATAAATGCGTTGATTATCAGTTGTAGACCTTCCTCTGTATCGGCCATAACGACGTTGTCATCGGCGTACTGCAGTTCGATTACTGAGGTCGTCGGGACCTTAGTTTTTGCTCGCAGTCTGCCTAGGTTAAGTAGGCGACCGTCCACCACTCCCGTCGGTAGATGTTCTTCAACAAGGTGAAACATGGCACCTAAAAATATAAGGAATAGGGTGAGCGCAATAACACACCCTTGTTGAACGCCTGTCGTAATCTGGAATTACTCTCCTGGTCCATCGTTGACTGTTGCATTCATATTGTCGTGTAGTAGTCTAAGAATTTGAATATATTTTTGAGGGCATCCAGCTTTTGCCAGTATTTGCCAAAGAGCTTCTCTCTTGACCGAGTCAAATGCTTTCACTAGGTCTATGAAGGCCATGAAGAGGGGGCGATTTGGTTCTCTAGAGTTCTCTTGCATTTGTCTGGCACTGAAGATCATGTCAGTTGTGCCTCAATTGGGCCTAAATCCGAACTGTCTCTGGCAGATTTTGTTCAGCATTCGGAATTAATCGGTTTGATAGTATCCGTGCAAGTATCTTTCCAGCAACAGAAAGTAGAGATAGACCTCTGTAGTTTCTACATTGGGTCTTGTCGCCTTTTTTTATATAATACGCCGCGCCGGTAGCAGCATTATGGCTGCTTTCGTGTGCATCGAGAGGTAATTGAATCTGCTGAACGCATCGAGCATCGAGTCGCGGTCGCGTGTTTTAGGCTGACGTGGAAGCTATCATTGGAGTAGGTTATTTGCAGGTTTAAACGGTGTGTACAGTGTACGTACGTCGTGCGATATAGAAGACAATACGAACTTGGAAATGCCACTACCGTCAACTTCAGCTGACGGGAATAATGCCAAAAGTGTTGGACAGTTGAGTAAGAACATTGTGTGTGAATGTGTCGTGGGTGTTGTGTGTCTTAATAATAAAATTCGTGAGAAATTCAACAGGTAAGTAGAGTTTTTCGCAAATATCACTTTTGTACTTTGAAAATAAACTTCTCCAAATCGTTTTTATACCCTGAAAAAATCTTGGCTTTCCTAAAAAACTAATATTAAATGGTCTATCACGCACAAAAAATTTGGACTTTTGGCTAACTTAATGTTCATATCCATCAACGTTAAAATTCTCCGATTAAGCTTTAATCATAATCAACACTTATCGGAGTTTGGAATGAGTCGGGGAAAACAAATTTCCAAGGTAAAAGACCACATTCTAAACTCTCATTAATAACTAATCACGATTAAAGCCTAATCGAGGAATTTTTGGTTTGGTGGATACGAGCATAAAAGTTTTTACCAAAAATAGAATTAGCAACACAGAATTGGTACATTTTGTCATAAAACCCTGAATGAAAGCAACGGAGTTTTCTTACTCTAGGTTAGGTTAGGTTAGGTTTGTTATGAGTGGTGCATTGCTGCACCCTCCACTGTGGCCTGAAAGGTCTATTGTGGCTCATACCTGTTTTACAAGTCACGTTACGTTACGTAATCCAACTTCCCTGATAAAAGAAATCAGTCTATTTGGTGAGACTTGGTGCACTTTCAACCCAAGACCAAATATTTTTGGCCTCGTTCTCATTAGTGCTACGAAGTGGCATATGATATGTACCGGCGTTTTCCCCTCTCCCCTACAGAATCTACAAATCGATGTATTACTCACTCCAATTCTAGTCATGTGTTGGTTGAGTCGGTACTGACCTGTATACAGAACTGTGATTATTCTCAGGCTGATAGTTCCGGAGTTGAGCGCCAGTGCTGCACCCCTTTTCTTTCAACCCCCTCGGATAATTCTCTATTGACCCTAAGAACGTAGATTCCGCTCCTGAATTAGCAAGAGAGCTTTTTCCTTCCCTTCAATTCCTGTGTGGCCCGGGAAGAGATTTTTTTTGGTTCCACAGATCTTTAGCAGAGTTTAAAGGCAGTTCAAAACTAATCTTATTTGAGCTTATTGCTTTCAGAGCAGCTCAACTATCTGGTATGATTTTGATGCTTTTGTTAGAGATGTCTTTGCCGGCTATTTCTCGTGCACAAAGCTCTATGGCGTAAACCTTGGCTTGGAAGATGGTAGCAAGGTTACCGAGTCCAACTGAAATTGCAGCTCGTAAACCCAACACACCCGCTCCCACGCAGTCCTTTCTTTTTGATCCGTCTGTGTACCAAACGTGGTTTGCTTTGGTAAGTTGATTTATATTCCCCTCCCATTCTTCCCTTGTTGTAACAGAACTTGAAACAGTTTTTCAAAGTTATATTTTGGTAGCCTGTAGTCTGTTGACATACTAAGGATTCGGTTATTACAAAATGCCTTGGTTAGCTGATTTAAGTCATTGAATTATACTCTAAAAAAGAAGATTGATTCTTGAATGCGATAAAAACACCTTTTTCGCAAATACCCGCTTTGTTAACAGATCCTTTAACTTTTTAGGGTCTGACCGCGCACTACACGGCCCTTTAAAAGTGGTCAAAGTTCATCCTTCTTTTCCCTTGAATATAAGTCGGGTCGAGCGTTTAAAGTTTTCCAGTTAAAAAGCCCCTTAGATGTGGAAATTAAGGCAAAACGAGGGAAAAGTTTCGTCCTAGGGTTTTTCGTATACATTTTCGAAAGGTTAGAGTGCCGTAAAATGGCTCCTAATAACCCTAGCCAACCACAACAAGGTAACACTTGCGAGGATGCCGGGGCACACGGCGGTGGCTGGCCATGAAAATGCAGATATCCGAGCTAGGACCTGCGGTATACCAAAAGCGTCGGTACGTGGCCTCCTAGAACGGTGGACCAGAAACGAACACAAAGACCATTTAAGAAGCACACCAAAACAATCGTGACAGGACTCTACACAAAATGGGAATTTTCCAGGAAGAACCCATTTGTAGGCTGTGTGATGAGGATCTTTGAGTGCCCGGCATTTAACTACTACAAGGAAACCCGTATCATGTAGAAGATCAAACAATCGGTAAGCGACTAAAGTGTGTTTTGAACGAAGGTCCTGAATCCAAATACGACCTTCTTTTTCCCCCATCAACTCGAATCCCGTTTTTTGATGGTTTGGTAGGAGTAAAAGGATTATTGTGGCCTTCACATTATTATTTATTTTGATTTTATTTTTTATTTTATTTTATTTATCAAGTAATCAACAGGCTTGCGCCCAATAACAGATTACAATTATATAATAAATTACAGATATTAGATGCTTATAATTTACAAAGTCCTACATTAGTCAAAAAAAAAAGATAAACACTTTTTATTGTACTAGGTATCTAACGCAAAACTACAAAAACAAAACTGAATAAATTAAATTTTATTTGAAATTTTTGTGCAAAAGCTGAAAACTTATTTGGAATATATCACTATCTCTTAATTCTGTATTTATTAAACTGGACATTCAATAAATTAGACTGTTTTCACCTAAATTTGTACTAGCTCTAGGAAGCTTAAAAGTAATATTGTTTCGTGTAAGATAGGTGGCTACGATAAATTTAAAATGACTAAGGAGATAGGGACAATCTATCTTATACCAAACCAATCAAACCAAAAATCTGGCTTCGGCTATTTTACACCTCTGGTTAAGTGTATGGATGCCAAATTCACCAGTTAGAACTACATATGGTATATCGAAATAATATATGTTATATTTTTTGAAATATAAACATCTCAAAAATGTTTTCTGTATTTTTTTAATTTCATTTTTATATACACAATAAAATGGAGCCCATATTATTGAACAGTACTCTAATACACTTCTAACATAGGAGTTGGATAAAATAATTAAGGTTTCCCTCCTTTGGAATCCATGAGAGTTTTGAACCACGAACCCCAACATTCGGTGTGCTTTTGAAGTAATTTGCTTATGTGCTTATTAAACTTTAATTCAAGATCAAAAATCACGCCAAGATTTCGCATTTCATATTTCTTTTCTAAAACATTTCCATTCATTTTCTACCCATATTGAATTGGATTGGGTTTCCTGGTAAAAGTCACTGCATAACATTTTTTAACATTAAAGTTGAGAGAATTAGTTTCTGACCATTTTATGATTTCGTTGATATCTTTTTGCAACAATTCACAGTCTTTCTGAGACTGAATTTTCCTAAAGCATTTAAAATCACGAATCACGAATCGAACCGTGTGGAACTCCAGAATACGCCGTAAAGAGTTCTGAAGCGGTTCCTCTATAAACTACATACTGTTTTTGAAAGCTCATGTATGATACACAATTTAAGAAGATTTTCTGAGAGCCCAAACCATGACAGCTTTTGCAAAAGAACATCATGGTTAACCCGATCAAAAGCTCTAGCAAAATCGGTATACAGAACATCTACCTGAGTATCGTTATCTAAAGCTGAACTAATGTGATGGGTAAAACAAGCTAAATTTGTGACCGTAGATCGTTTTATTGTGAAGCCGTGTTGCTCCTCCGCAATCGCTGATTTAACATGGTTAAATATTTTGCCATAAAGTATTATTTCAAAAATTTTGCTAGGTGTTTTAAATCTTCCATGGATTGCGCTTTTTCGTATTGGGCAAATGTTTGATATTTTCCACAGATCTGGGTAAGTTTGTGAATGCAGTATTAAAATATAATATATAATAATTTCCAGAGGTCTCGCCAGTTTCTGGTTACATACCTTAAAGATATAGGGTGGAATATTGTCTGGACCGCATGATTTTTTAGGTTTTAGCTTTAAAATAGCATTAAAAATATCTTTCTTACATATATTTCTATAATATATTTTTGAGGTTCTAAAGACGTTAAGTTTTCTGAACATGAACATTTGCAGCAAGGCGGTACTTTTGCTTAGGGAAGGTGGATTCCCGCTTAAATTGTAAAAAAATCCTCCAATGATGAAGAGCATTCGACTGTTTAGATTTCCGACAACCTCACCTCCTTACTCAGTCGGAATTAAATGATCTCGTCAGGGAATTGGAGTCACCTTCTTGCCATGGATGGCGACTTAAACAGTGAAATCTCTCAAAAAAAGAGGTAAAAATATCTTCTTTCAGGACCAGACAGTCAACCCGGAATATACTTTTTTCCCTAATACAAATTCATTGATGACAGAGCTGAAGATGCCGTGTGATTCATCAAAGACAAGCTTGGAAGTTGTTCTGTTGGCAAATGGGAACGACTTACCATTAGTTGCATACTCTCTTGATATGAACGACATGTACTGAAAAATCATCCGAATCCTTGATAAAATGAGTTATCATGATTATAGCTGGAAACTTTGCGCTGACTTAAAAGTTGTTGCTCTACTCACGGGCCTGCAATCAAGTTTCACTAAATATTGCTGCTTCCTTTGTGAATGGGACAGCCGAGCCTGAGCCATGTATTACATCGATCGTACGGAACTAGCCTTTGCAAGAAGGTTTTATTCCCGGCCAGAAAAATGTCGCGCACGATCCTTTGGTTTCGAAGGAAAATATTTACTTGCCGCCTTTGCACATCAAACTCGGATTGATCAAAGAGCTTGTGAAAGCAATTGAAAATACAGATGCCGTATTTTAATTTTTAAAAACTAAATTTCCTCGTCTTGGTGAGGCTAAAATTAAGGAAGGAGTTTTTTTTGGGTCCCCAGATTAGAAAAATTTTCAAAGATTCGACGTCTATTGAACACCTGAACCCAAAAAAAAAATGAGCTTGATTTGCATTCCAAAACGTAGGTAACCAACACTCGTACTTTGAAATTCCCTGAAAATTTAGGAGCAGTTTCGGAGGAACACTGGGAACGGTTACATCAAGACATCGCCAAGCTGGAGAGATTTTCAGGGAACTGGAATGCAAGCATATTGGCGGAGTCCTGCTGATCTTTGTGACCAGAGAGTAGTACTTCAGAGTATAAAAGGAAAGCAAGCACCCAATAAAGGTAAATAATGGTTATTTATGGGACTTGTGTGTTGAAAATGAGTAACGCGAAAAAGAAAGAAAGAAATTCTCAAGTGACTTAGGAAACATAACACACGAGTGACATACAAAGTTTTATACAACAAGTGGAAGAAATCGTTTTTTATGAGATAAGAATTAATAAGCTTTGTGATCAAATCAAAACTGGTGTCAGTACCCTATTAATGTCAGAATGACTTGACAGTGACTTTTTTACATTGTGGTCAAAGTAGGTTGTTTGTTTGGTTGCCACGGGCATGATGATGACTTGTCAGTTTTCCCTGTAGAAAAAAAACATATAGAAAATGGAGAAAAGCGATGCAGATTTTGCCAGAAATGTCCCGAGATGCTTACGATAAGGAGTTCAAAATGTTTGAGTCTTGGATGGATGAATTCCAGGAAGATAAAAAGTATCGATGAAAATGTTCTACTGGCTTATTTTTTACATTTACAAAAAAAAATCACGAGGATACAAACCAAAGAAGTCCAAGACATTAGGACGACCTAAAATAGAGAAGTTTTTGAACGAAGCTCCCGGCGATGAGTACCTGTTGATGCTTTAATTTCAATATGAATGTAAATTTTGCTTGTTATAGTAATAAATAAATAGAATACAACTTTAAATATGAAAGTGAGTTATAATCCATAAATCACTAGTGAGTTATGGATTATAACACACTAGTTTGCTATTTGATAGTTAACTTGTCTAAAATGACATTAATAATGACAGTCATAACTGTCATGTGTTGGATAAATTTGATTTATTATTGTTTACAGCTAAAATAATTATTTTCCTTCCCTTCAAATTAAGTTCATGTTTATAATAGCTATTTATGTATCTAGGTCATAAAGGAGGCATTTAACGCCCGCGGCGTGGAAATAAAAACATGAGCCGCCAGGCGAGGGTTTTTACACGCTGAGGGTGTTAAACGTATTTTATGACTGAGATGCATGCAATGTTTTATGCACAACCGCATGAGTTTTGAAAAAAAAAAATTAAATATTTTCTTTTTGGTGTCAAAATCTCTCTAATATTTTGACAATAGACAAATCACCAGTTGCCAAATAGTTAAATATTCGAAAGTGACCTGTTGTATGCTTATTTCTGTCTGTAAGAGCGAGGGCTATAAGCTGAAAAAATCAAAAATTTGAAGCAAAGAAGGAATCGAAAGATTTTTAATAAATGCTCCTGACGAAGTATTTTTATTAGTAAAAATTGCCTGAATTTTTGGAATATGTGGGTCGACCAGGCGCGAGGAACTATGCCACCCAGGGTGCCTATTCTTGAATTTTGGGGAAATTTTACACCCCAGGGAGATTCTGAGATTTCTATTCCCACAAAATTTCCCTCCTTTTCCAAAAGCGGTATTCTTCAAACCAGAGAATGGAAATGATAGAGGGAAAACGGAAACAATGTTGCCAAATTAATCAGAATAATTTCCACCAATCAAAATTAAGATAATTTTGACAGAAAACTAACCAAATGTGTATTTACGCTGCCCTAACCTCATTTTTCAAAATAAATATTAAATTTTTGTTTTGCGATAGCGAAGCGTTTTGGAAAATGGGTAATTTTGAACCACCCCCTGGAAATTTTTTATGTGTGCTGAAATGTGCACTAAATAGCCTTATTATTTCTATGTGTTTCCATATAACGTTTGTTTAAATCGGTTAAGAAATAATAAAACTTTCTGACAAGCTAAAAGTCTAATTTTTATGTGATTATTGTCAAAATGACATCTCTTTAAAATTCAAGTTGCGGACTCCTCCATGGAAAGTCTTATCACACAAAGAGCATCAAATGTAAAACTGCAGAACTTTCCTATTTCTTAACTGATTTCAGCAAAGTGCTCGTGTATATGTCCGTTAAAAGAATAAGGCTATTACCGCACATCTCAGTTTTATTACAGTGGAGCACATAACATTTTCCAGGGGGGGGGGGTGGCTGAAAATTGCCTATTTTTCAAAACCGTCCGCCATCTTGGAGTTTCAAGAAATGTCAATTTTTACAATAAATGCATAAAATTGTTTTCTTCTTCAAAAAAACGTTAAATTTCAAATTTCGGATAAATAATGCGGAAGTTATAAGAAATCCAAAGTCCGGTTTTTTTGGAACACCCTATATTTATTAAAAATAAGCTATAAGGATCTTGTGATTTTGATTATAAAGATTTGTGATCTTTTCTGTGCATAATAGATTTACTTATTATAAGTAGGTTTAGTTGAAAATATTGTTACCCATGTTTAACTTGATGTTGTAGAACTTTTTACAGTGTTAGGTATCTTTATACCGATATGTTGCCTTGTTTTTAGTAAAAAAACTGTTCTAGTTTCAAGTTTTGAGACTGATTTTAGTAAGAAAGACTTTTTTTTATTAGATAAAATAATGCCAATAAACAAGTCGATTATAATCATCCATGTTTTTTGAATTTTAAGAAAGTCTAAACAAAAAGACTAGTTTTTGCCTTAAAAAACTTTAAATAAAGTTCAACTAACAGGAAACAAGTTCTTAGGGTCCAAAAATTTTAAAGAAACTTAAAAAAACGCAAAAATCAACAGAAAACAGTTTATGTTTACTCAAAATATCACAATTCCGCCTATTTTTTCCCATTTCTCTCACTAATGACCAATAGAATAAAAATTTCTCTAGGGAGTAGAAATTTCCCTTATTTTTTGAGAGAGATTTTTCAAGAATAGTGCATTTTTCATTTTGGGGGAACCTCGCCCATTTTGGAACGGTTAGCCAACGGATTTCTATTCCCTGGAACTCAAGAATAGGCACCCAGAGGTAGATGACATCCAGGACCTTCAAGAGTCTCTTTTAGTCACCGTCAAAGAAACAAAAACGAAAGTGGACCGTATATTTATGGCAGTGGAGAAAATATCAAGCTTTGAGACCAACCATCACAGAACGTAAGCGATTTTTTGTGTAATATAAAAACAATAAATGCTCCAGGCATGTTGTTGGTAAAAATACTTTTACAGGACATTGCTTTCGAAGAACCTCTGCCACCCTGCTCGCTCGCCCAAGCTGATGAAAACATTACGAATATTAAACTCACGCAGGATGGAAGTCGACGAAAGTAGCGGAGGGGTACATTGAACAAATCAGAAGTTCCAAACAAAAAACTGCAAAAAAAATTATGTCATGGACAACTAACCAACAGCCGTCTTCATCTTCCTATGGCAGTTATGAGACCACTATACCAGATCTTCTACACACAGTAACCACAGCTGAAAGAGAACCAACCAGCATTGCTATTGCCAGTCCCTTGGACAGTTCCATCATTCATGAATATGGCTAATTGCTCTAACGGTATTTTTAATCTTAAGTTTGAATAGTTTTTTTACTATAAGTAATTTTATTGTTGCGTTCGTTTAATAAAAAATTTGCATTTTTTCGTCTACAAATTCAATAAAAGAGAATTACAAAAAACTATAGAATGACTGCTTTTCATAAATAATTAAAAAAGCCCCTAAATTTTACACATGCAGGCCTTAAAATAGGTTTTAACGCCCATGGGCGGTAAAGTACTGTTTTAACGCCCACGGGCGTTAAAGTGCTTTATTACCTAAATGAGGACTTTAAGGTGCACTTTAACGCCCGGTTGTGCATAAAATTATTATTATTATCGAAAAGTGACATAAATAGAGACCCCAAAATTGATGGAAGGGATTCAGAATGTCATTTTACGTAAAAATCAGCAGAAATGGTGCTAGGCTCGAAAAGACCAGTGTATTTAGGTGGGTGCACTCTAATATTACTATACCCGCTTAATCTTTGATAATATCGGATAAATTTGCCATTTACCGAGCTTTTGGAAATCTTCTAAGAAAGTGCTTTGCCTAAACGAGCCATTTCTGTGTGTTTTTGGGTCGGATTTCTTTAGCCGCGAAGACGAATAAAGGGGTCGTCTATTAAGCTAAATGGCGGTAAATGTTTGATACTTTTTGTTTTTTGATCTTTCGGAACGTTTTAATGCATAAAAAAAGCAAAATTGGCGAAAAAAATTCAAAATATATTAGTATAGGTGTATGGTTTTTTGAGTCTTAGAAATTTAGAATCTATTCCATCAGTTAGAGCCATAGATAATATAGAGTGCGTTCCAAAATTTTTTGGGAGACCTATACTTTTTTCAAAAAAAAAACTTATATATGATCAAAAACCCTTTCATACAGGATGTCCCAAAAATAAAATATGACACAATCTTATCATTTTTTGGATTAGACGCCATGTATATTATCTCATTTTCTGAATCTTTAAAAAGTTAGCTTTTCAAAAATAGCAAACACTTTGGGTCTATCATTAATCTTCTCCAAGATATTCAAGCTTAAATTTGTGTGGAAGAGATAGGAAAATAAGTATCATAGGTATTAATAGACACTAAAAAGGGATTTAGTATATTCATTGATTTTGTTATTAATAGACATATGGCTGGCGTTTTGCGCATGCGCACTGAGATTCGGGTGGAATCTTGCAACTTAATTTTAACCAACTTACCGACATCCGCTCGGCTTCAAATTTGGCGTGCTTATATATTTGCGGTGACAACACAAGAATATAGTGTGATGAAATTGACAGCTTCCCCCTACTCGAAGGGGGTGGAGGGGGGTACAGTTGAAGTACGCCCGATTTCGTTGAAATTTGGTTTGTTGGGGCACTTGGGGATGAAGATAACGAATTTCTAATCAGATTTTGAAAATTCAATATGGCGGATTCAAGATGGACGATGTTCGGTCATGTTTTGCTAACCAATTTGAACTGACTTATCCACATCTGATTGTGGTCAAATTTGGTATTATTATTAGGAAGTGGAGGGGGAAAAGATTTAGTTTCTTCGATTTAAGTCAAAATTGGCATACAGTGGTTTTTCGGGAAAAGGATATGAATTTTTCGATCAGATATGAAAATTTCAATATGGCGGATTCAAAATGGACGATTTACGGTACAAATCTAATTTTTTTTTTAAGTTACGATGACAACGAGAGAACTACAAAAGAAGAACTAAATTCATAATGCTTTCATCTAAAGAAGCTAAGAACGGATGAGCTTGCCGTGCTTTAAGCCTTTAAAAATGTCCTTAGGTTATTTAGTAATACAACTGTTTCTTAGTTGAATCGTCGATGTGACCGATATACGATACCTAAAGTTAAAATTTTTAATTTGCGCCGATCGCTTTTATTATGGTATAAGAAAGATAAAAAATTATTTTCTACTTTTGAGTGCATTTAATAAAAGCTTGGTCTTTAAAAGTTTTTTTAATAAAAATTTTTATATGTAACTTTAACAGTGGGATTTACTAAGATCTAAAATAGTACACCCCACAGGGCTAAATATTTACACCTGTGGAGGGTACTAAATTTTAAAACCAATTTTCAAAAAACCCATACTACTACAAACTACACAAAGTTATTGATTATTTTTTATTGTTATTGCAAAATACCACTGAAAAACTGCTTCTTTTCTTAAAATGTACCCTATTCTAAGAGAAAATGCCCTAAAACTAATTTTTTTTGACAGGTTTCAAAATGGCAAATGGTGAATACGCTAAAAATTTGGCAAGTAATAGCTTCATTATCTGAGTTTGAGATTAGAAAGTTGGTGATTTTTTAGACTAGCTCTGGGGGGTGGTTTAAATTTATAGCCCCCAGAAAGGATTGTTTTGTAGCAATTGGTAATAAGTTCTTTTATAATTTCCCTAAGTAACCGTTTTTACAAGGATCAATTTACCTTATTTAATATCCCAAGTTGTTCATTGACCTATAAAACACCTCCAATTTTGTCCAGAAAAATGCCATATTTTGAACACGTTTTCATCACAAAGAATATATCTATGAGGGCACTACTAGGCAAAACAAACATAAGTAAAGGTCACTGATTATGCACGAAAAATATACCAAACAAAAACACCGAAAACAACTATATTAATTTATTTACAAACTAACATTAAAACATTGAGGTTATCTAAAAGCGCACTCAAGAAAACGTTCCTTACTGAAAGCCCACCCATTTGAAAGCTATAGAGCTTTCATCAGTAGAGGTTGGTGCAAGCCAAGGTACAAGCAGAGTTAAGAAATCCGAACTCGTTGTTTGTGAATTAAACGCAGCTAATATTTAGAAACTGACATTTCGACAGTGACAGTTTTTTAATACATTTCGTAAATAAAAACACCTCTTAAATAACTACAAAATTAATCTAGTCCTTATTTTATTATTACCCATCTAAATCGTAGTTTGAAATCAAGTATTAATTGGAAAAATTAATGAATAAGTAAGTAAGTTTTAATTAAAGTGACATATAACACCAATTTTAATTTGTTCTACAGGGTGTTTACTATTTAAAACCCGCGTGGGTTTAAATTTTTTTATTTTCTTTTCTTCTAAATTGAAACTTTTTTCTTAAATCCAACAAAAGATTGTGTTAAGATGATTATTCAATAAAAAAATTTATTCATATTCTTCTTATAAATCAAACTATGTCTAAAATTTAAGGAGGGTTGGTTTAAAATGCTTAAAACCAAAAATTTCACTTAAATTTAGGACCGTTCTAAAATAGACTAAACCCTTTTAGTAAATCCCACCATTAGTGTCTATTGACGATCGAAGGAGAAACTAATATCGAAAACGTCTCTATGCCAATTTCTTTTTTTTCTACGGTTAGGACCTCTGTCTAGGCTCAAAAACACTATAAGCCTCTCTAAAAATTAGTGCACAAAGAAGAAACTAAAGACAAAATAGACGAAAAGCCACTTGAGCGGTCACACGCGAGGGTTCAAGTTTCCTCGGAGACTTTTTGCATGCATAGACAAAAAATCTGCCCACTTGAGACTGGATTGCCGCAAGTTGCATGAACGTATACTATTTTTACAAAAAGAAAATAATCTTTACTAGTTTTAATTAACTTTTTTTGCTAATCAGAAATTAGGCAGTTTTCGAACAATTGTTTGGCACGGAAAGTTTAACTTTACAGGAGATATTTAAAAGGGACCTTTTTCTTTACTTTACCGGAAAGTTGTTGATTTTTCGCTCCCCTTTTCAGTAAATGCCATGAAGGAATTTTTACATAAAGATAATCATCTTGACTACCGAAACAACGAAAACATGTCAATATCACGTCAAGAAGACGTCAAAAATTCGACCAATTACGTGATTTTTGTGACATTCCTTCGACGTCTGTATCATGTAGGTTTGAAACGTTTTTTTAACGTGACTTTTGTCATGTGAATTTAACCTGAATATTTTGACGCGAATTTAACGTAACATTAATGAAATTTTTGTGTACAGGCGATTCACAATATATTAATTACTGCAAATCAGGGCGTAAGACAGTTAAACTCCGAAGTTCTTGATTGGGGATATGGGTTCTCATAAAAACTTATACAAAATATCGCGTTAGATGTACGAAAAATGTTGCGTGTATGTCTCTGGTTGCCTGAGAGGCAAAATTCAACGTCATGTATATCACGTCAAGTGTTACTCCCAAATAACACGTCAAATTCACGTGACTTGTGTCTCTGGATTCCTAAAGCCGAAATTTCGACGTAAGTTTGACGTCACTTACGTCACGTCGAATTATAGCCCCAAATAACACGTCAAAACCATGTGACGTGAGGTTACTGGTTGCCTGGGCATAGTTGTTGTAATTCTCTGTTTTTAACAAGCCAGAAATTATATTATTATGTTTATATTATAGTTCTGATATACGGGAGTTTTTGGGGATACAGAATACGAATTTTTAATCAGACTTTCAAAATGCAATATGGCGGATTCAAGATGGACGATTTTTGTCATGTTTTGCTAACCAATTTTAACTGACTTATACATATCCGATTGTCTTTAAATTTGGTATGCGTTTATTAAGTTTATAGTTCCGGTGACAATACAATAATATGGCATTTTTAGGTACCCACCTCCCTCTAACGAGGGAAGTGGAAACGGAAAAAGATTTAGTTGGTTTGATGTCAATCAAAATTGACACACAGGGGTTTTTAGGAAAGGAAATTAGAAATTTTTAATTAAATTTGAAAATTTCAATACGGGTTTTTCAAAATGGATGATTTAGGGTACAAATCTAAAAATTAATGAAAGCTTGTATTTAAAAAACTTTTTTTTACATAAAATTCTTAATATTATCATTTTGCGCTGTTTTTCTTTCTAACTGAGTATAAAATGGACGAGAATTTTTTTGCACCGGTGATAAAAAAAGAAGGTTTTTTTTTCTGTAATCGAAAAAGCCATGATTTGGTTAATTTGTTAATTACTAAACTCGTGTTTTTTATTAAGGTATAAAAAAATATTTGCAGTCCTTTATGTTAAATGATTTACGGACGATCTACATAAAAAAAAACGTAAAAAAAAGAGTGAAATGAGCAATCATAAAAAAGTAAAGGGTTTAAAACTCCTTTTTATTTAATTAAAGGGCGCTTTATTGTCAAAAATGATTGCTTAAAACGGGAAAATTTTCTGATGTAATCGGCCATCAAAAAATAATCAGAAAGGGTTGTATGATTCAAAGATTCTTATCTTATAGCTTATTTGTCACTACTTTTTAAAATGATAAAGAAATATATATATATTTTTTCTCAATCGACCAAAAATATAGGCACTTTTTGTACGATTTAGTTTCACTTAACAGGACAGATAATTATTTTTTTCTTATACCTTCATCAAAAACATGATTTTAGTAACTGTCTGCAGGTAACTAAAGCATGGGTTTTTTGGTTACCGACGACAACTTTTTTTTTTGATCACGGGTGCAAAAGAAAGATTTCTGTCCATTTTTTATCCAAAATTAAAGAGAAATAGCGAAAAATAGTAATATTGAAAAAATCTAATTATTCTTGCCTAAAAATTAACCCATTTCTGCCAGTTTTCCCCAATTATTTACGAAAAAATAATTTAAAAAGATCGTCAAAATATCAAACTGTCAAATATTAAAATGTCGCAACAGAAACCATTATTATTTATTTACCCGCCGCCTTGATTTATAGTGTAAAGATGGTGTGTTGCGAGTAGTGCCCTTCGTTCGAGATTTTTAAAAGTATTTTCATGTTTTTTTTCTGGATCTTTTGATAAAGGTATTAAAAAAAGATTATCCAAACAGACATGCGAAATTGTGCACGAGGAAATTTGACAAGAGTTGGAAGTTTTATTCTCACACCGAGCTCACACGTATAGCTTTACTTACTGTAAATCTTTGGTTTTCTGACAATCCTGAACATCTTTTGTTGTGGCGTCTGGCTGTATGTTTGTTTGTAACCAACGCTGATATGTCAAAAACTACTTGACCGATTTTTATCAGATTTGGTGTCTATGCTGGGTTTGACTCTAGTTGGTGCCATTTTAAAGATATGTTTAAAATAATCAACACTTTATGCCAAGAAAATGTGGTCTTTTCCTCTAGAAAAAAACTTGTTGTGCTCCTAATCCTAATCCTACAGATGATCTTCCTGACCGTGGTTTAACTGCGACTTATACGGTGGGATTTACTAAAAGGGTTTAGTCTATTTCTGAACGGTCCTAAGTTTAAGTGAAATTTCTGGTTTTAAGCACTTTAAACCAACCATCCTTGAGTTTTGGGCATAATTTGATTTATAAAAATTTTTTTAATAAATTTGTTTATTGAATAATCATCTTAACACAAACTTTTGTTGGATTTAAGAAGTAAGTTTCAATTTAGAAAAAAAGAAAATTAAAAAATTTAAACCTACGCGGGGTTTAAATAGTAAACACTCTGTAGAACAAATTAAAATTGGGGTTATATGTCACTCTAATTAAAACTTACCCTTGTTAATTAATTTTTCCAAATAATACCTGATGTCACACAAAGATTTAGATGGGTAATAATAAAATAAGTAGTAGATTAATTTTTTATTTATTTAAAAGGTGTTTTTATTTATGAAATGTATTAAAAAAACTTAAATGCAAATTTTGTTCACATTTCTGTCACTGTCGAAATGTCAGTTTAAAAATATTAGCGCTGCGTTCAATCACAAACAGCGAGTTCGGATCTTTTACCTCTGTTTGCACCTTGGCTTGCACCAACCTCTACTGATGAAAGCTACAGCTTTAAAATGAGTGGGCTTTGAGTAAGGAAAGTTTTCTTGACTGGTATATTTTTCTTCCATAATCAGTCACCTTCACTTACGTTTGTTTTGCCTCGTAGTGCCCTCATAAATATATTTTTTGTACTGAAAACGGGTTCAAAATATGGCGTTTTTCTGGACAAAATTGGAAGTGTTTTATTGATTAATGAACAACTTGGGATATTAAATAAGGTAAATTAATCCTTGTTCGTTTCACTCATTTAATTATACAAACAAGATATATGGGTAGGCATTTTGGCGTATTCACCATTTGCCATTTTAAAACCTGTCAAAACAAATTAGTTTTAGGGCATTTTCTTCTAAAATATGGTATTTATTTTGACAAAAAGGCAGTTTTTCAGTGGTATTTAGCAATAAAAATACAAAATAATCAATAACTTTGTCTCTTTTCTGTATGGGTAAGTGTTTTTTGAAAATTGGTTTTAAAATTTAGTGCTCCCCACTGGTGTAAATCTAGATCTTAGTAAATCTCACTGATAAAGTTTACCAACGGTTTAATCCAAAGGTTAAACTGAAGTTTAAACTATGGTTTAATCTCAGTGGTACACCGAGGGGGGGAGGTTGGGGTTAGCCCCCCTTCGAGATAAAATACACAGAGAATAAAATACAAGAGCCTGGAATTTAATTTTTAACAAAAATCTTTAAACAATCATAAACTGCAAAAAAAAACCTTTTATTTTTACGATTTCGTTCGTTCCTGACCGCTATAAAAATGTTTGATTTTTTTATTTGTTCAAATCAAATTTCTGGATAAATAAAACATTTTAAATTTGGTTAGACCCCCCCCCCTTTACATTTGAGCCCAAGTCCGCGCTTGTAAGCACCCGCCCCCACCTCCCGAAGCGAAGTACTGACTGCGTTTTGGTCATAGTTTGATTTATAAGAATAATTTTAATTGTTTTTTTTTTTAGTGAAGAATCATCTTAACACAATCTTTTGTCGGATTTAAGAAGAAAATCAGTGGTGTGGTGGCCTGTAGTAGAAAACCTGATCATTTCCAGAAAGCTCATGAGCCTGCAGGGGCTCTTCTGCAGGGGAATAACAGGCGCAATGAGGGCTACCCCCATTAGAGCCCTAGAAACCATCTTAGGACTCCCCTCGCTTCCAACTTGGATCAAGAAGGAAGCGATGGCGACGCACCTACAACTGAGAGACAAGGGCCTATGGAAGGGCAGAGGGGAAAAAGTGGGTCATGTGGCAATCGAGGAACTGGTAACAAAAGAGTTGCCTCTCATAAAGATGCCAGTAGGGACTCCTTCGAAACCATGGAGGTTTAACAAAAAGTACAAAGTCACAATACCTGAACGGGATTGGTGGCAGAGAGAAGAATTCCGAAACGAATTAATCAGAGACGCGACGGTCTGCTACACTGACGGATCAAAACTGTCAGCCAGGCAGACAACAGGCGCAGAAGTGTATGCGGAAGACCTAGAGGTTCAAGAAAGCTATCCGCTTGGCGAGCACGCTACGGTCTTTCAGGCGGAGGTATACGCCATTATCATGGCGGCAACCCTACCAGAGGTCAGAAATAGCAGGAGGGACATTTGCATATGTTCCGACAGCCAAGCTGCCCTCAAGGCTCTTAGTTCACCAAAAATTGTCAGTAGCCTAGTGGAAGAGTGCGTTAACGCGCTACAGACATTTGCTGAAGAAAATAGGGTGACACTGATGTGTGTCCGGGCCACGAGGGAATACCAGGTAATGAGAAGGCGGACGAACTTGCCAGAGCTGGTGCCGAAACCCAATATATTGGACCGGAACCGCTCTTGGGAGTCACAAGAAAACAGGTTCAGAGCGAGCTCAATAAATGGGCGAGCGATCAACTGAAGTCGTCCTGGAGGGAAGAGCGAGAGTGCAGACAGTCCAAACTGTTCGTGAGTGGACCAGACGCAGCCAGAACTAAATGGCTCTTGGGAAAAACTCGCAAGGACATTGGATTGTTAGTAGAAATGCTGACAGGGCATAATCGGCTGCGCAAGCACTTGACATGCATCAGAGTGTTGGACGACTCCGCCTGCCCAACATGTGGGTGGGCAGAGGAATCAGCGGTGCGCCTGATAGGAGAGTGTGACGGGTACGCCAGATTGAGGCAGCAGACGTGGGGTGCCCCCACAATAGAAGAGGAGGAGCTACACTCTCTAAGATGGGCTGACGTGCTGTCCTTCGTAACGAAGGCGGGAAGGCCCGGAGAGAGAGAGAGAGAGGCAAGAAATGTAGAGGGAGTGGAGGGATAAGGTTGCGAGAGGGGTATGGCAGAAAGGGCCCATGAAGAGGCCTATTTCCCAGGCCTGCGGGCCGCCCCCTTACTACTACTAAGGAGAAAATTTCTATTTAAAAGAAGTTTTTTTTTACCCTAGGGGGGATCTAAATGATAAACACTCTGTTGAGCAAATTAAAATTGACGTTATATGTTACTCTTATCCAAACTTACCCTTGTTTATTGATTTTCGCGATTAATACTCACTGTCACAAAACCATTTCGATATGTAATCATAAAATAAGAATTAGATTAACTTCGTATTTATTTAAAAGGGGTTTTTATCTATCAAAATTATGAAAAAACTTTACAAACACAAACCCATCGCAATCGCAAACCTCAAATAAAAATATTAAGTCAAAGTAGGTCATGAAAAAAAAATGCGGCTAAGAACAGACCTGAATCCAACTGATACGTTCACAAAGGAGTCATGTTGGCTCAACAAACTGTTCGGTGCTGCAAAGTTAAGACCTTTGAGTGCGATCTTTCAGTGGAAACCTTTGTTTGATGATTAAGCTTTTAGATAAACTTAATGTTTTAATTCCAGTTCTGTTTGTAAATAAATGATTTTTTTCATTAGAGACAGTTTTCGTGCATAATCACTGACCTTCGCTTATGTTTGTTTTGCCTCGTAGTGCCCTCATAAATATATTCTTTGTACTGAAAACGAGTTCAAAAAATGGCGTTTTTCTGGACAAAATTGGAGGTGTTTTATTGATTAAACAACTTGGGATATTAAGTAAGGTAAATTAATTCTTGTAGAAACTGTTGCTTAAGGAAATTATAAAGGAACTTTTTACCAATTGCCACAAAACAATCCTTTCTGGGGGCTATAAATTTCAACCACCCCCCCCAGAGGTGGTCTAGAAAATCATCAACTTTATAACCTTAAACACAGATGTTGAAGCTATTGTATATCAAATTTTTGGCGTATTCACCATTTGCCATTTTGAAACCTGTCAATAAAAATTAGTTTTAGGGCATTTTCTCCTAAAATATGGAACATTTTGAAAAAAAAGCAGTTTTTCTGTGGTATTTTGCAATAACAATACAAAATAATCAACAACTTTGTATCGTTTTTGTATGGGTAAGTGTTTTTTGAAAATGGGTTTTCAAATTTAGTACCCCCCACGGGTGTAAATATTTAGACCTGTGGGGGGTACTATTTTAGATCTTAGTAAATCCCACTGTTTCTGATTTAATGTGTTATTTACAAAAATGCCTTGGATATTTTGTAAACGAATTAAATCCAGAAAAAAATTTACTTTACGAGTCATTGATTTGCTTCAGGGAAAATCTGAAGAGCTTTATTAACATAATTTTGATGGTTTGAGGTAGTTCTCGTTCGCCCTTTAAATAAAAACATGTCGCATTTTCACTAAATTTTAATTTAAAAAGTTTCAGTGTTTGAAAATGCCAAAAAATAATTTTCAAAGCCTTCCCTTTAACGATACCCGCCTTTGAGATGCAAATTTTTTACTGTTTTTCGAATGTACACAAATTTTCTGCCGTAAAATTGCGAATTTGCAGCGACGCGACGCGTCCTGCAACGTTACTATCTACGCGACGGAATGGCTTTGATACGTAGAGTAGGTAGGTGTTTTCAGGATTTCAGGAATTTATGTCGTGATTTTAAGAACAGTGGCGTAGCCATATACTGAAAAAATGTTTGCTTCAATGTAAGAGTCACATTAATTTTATTTCTCAATTTCAAGGGTTTAATGTACCTCTCTTCATTAGTTGAATGTATTTTAACATATTATTCAAAACTTTTTATTCACATATTTACTACCTTCCCGTCCTTTGGATAAAGGTCAGGATATCCAACCATTTGAGCGTCGGAAGGTGTTCCGGCTCAAACACTTCCTCTCCGAAGATTCTTTCTCTGATTCCTCTGTAGCCCGGACACCTTGCAAGATAGTGGTGTGAGGATTCATCCTCTTCCCAGCACTCTCCGCAAGTTGAGTCTCGCACTACCTTCATCCTTGCCAGGTGCTTTTGGAGCGCGCAGTGTCTAGTGAGGACTCCTATTAGGGGTCCCATCTCTGTTCGTTTCCTGCACAGTAACCAGTCCGTTCTTGTTTTGCCGAAGCCCTGGATGAGCTCCTTGGCTTGCCTGGCGTCCCCTGTGTATTGCCACTCCTGACTTAGTCTTGTGTGGGTCCATTCCTTGCAAGCTTGTCCGCCATCTCGTTACCTGGGATCCCCATGTGTCCTTGAACCAAGACAAGTTCAACCTCTTTTTCCCCTGCTAGATCCTAGAGGGCGTCCGCGCATTCCTGGACCAGTCCTTTTGGCATTGTAGGTTTACAAAGTGCTTTTATGGCAGCCTTGCTGTCCGTGCATATGTAGACCTTATCTTCTGCTCCGGTCCTTAATTCTTCCTCTCGTGCGGATGCCAGTATGGCATATACCTCCGCCTGAAAAACCGTTGCGTACCGACCTAGTGGGTAGCTCTTCTTTATCTCACTGTTCCTATGAATATTTCCTGAAAGGTCGACTTCGTTCCTAATTCATGCCTCTCTAGGTGGTATGGTTACTCTGTACTTCCTCTTTTCCCTGATTTTGTATTCTGGGTTTTCGATCCTGTATGCTAAAAGGAGTATTTCGCTTTCCGCCATCCCGGCGATAGCCAGGTGCCCGACCTTTTCGCTTCCCCTTTGCCACAGCCCCGCATCCCTGATTCTTAGATGCGTTGCCATCGCTTCCCCTCTGATCCAGAGGGAGAGCCGCGGCAGTCCCAGGACAGTGTTTAGAGCTGAGTTTGGGGTCGTCCTCATTGCGCCAGTTATGCCTATGGCTGCCAGTCTTTGCAGGCTATCTAGCTTCCTAGCATTTTTATCGGTACTGGTTCCTTTCCACCAAACGACGGAACCGTACTGGATCCTTGGTCATATGATGGTGGTGTAGATCCAGTATATTACCTTAGGACTCATGCCCCATTTCTTACCTACATGGTCAATGTGAGCGTTCCAGTTTACCACCACCCCCAAGTACTTTACTTCCCGCGACAATTTCAGCGGTTGTCCGTACATAGTTGGTGGTTTGAACCCAACTATCTTCTTCTTCTTGGTGAAGAGGATTGTCTCTGTTTTGGTTGGATTTACAGAAAGACTGTTTTCTCGACACCATTTCTGTATTATATTGCAAGCCCTCTGCATTCTATTGCAGATCACACCGAGGTACGTTACATTAACATAGTATTTACGTAAATAAAATTCAAAAAAATTTACATTAAAAAGTTTTCAAGAAATTTACGTAATATTTACATAACATAACTTATATTTCTTTAATTATATTATATTTACCTGATAAGAAGGGAACGTTGTGCAGAGGATCGAAGTTACTTTTTACCTTGTTGTTTAGAAGTATATAAATATTATATACACAATATGACTTTAATTTTACATATATGTTACATTCCACTACGTAATATTTATATAAAATTTGTGTTATAAATTTATGTAGTATTTACATAAAGAGTACGTTATTTACGTAACGTCAAGTTTACCTTGATGTTAATTGTAAGAGATATAAATATTATGTAAAAAAATTTACCCAAATTTTACCTTTTGATTTACTTTCTAGTGACTTGTCATGTATTATTTACGTAAAAAGTAAGGAACTTTTATTGTGACTTCCAGTTTACCTATAATTTCTGTAACAAGGTAATCATGTGTTGTAACTTTTACGTAATATTTACGTAACTGTGTTGGCTGGGTATACATTAATAATAATATGTAAAAATCCATTAACGTAATGAAAAAGTACATTTAACCAATGAAAATGAGCAATAAAATTAATGTATTGTTTCAACAGTGAAGTAACCATACACTGAAAAAAATAGCTCAGATGTAGTGGTAGCATTAATATTAATGTATTTAGACATATTTGTCATAACTTTTTATACATACATACTATATATTAACAGTAATAAGTAAAAATACATTAAAGTGATGAAAAAGTACAATTAACAAATTAAAATTTTTTTCAGTGTACAACCAATACCGTCTCCACTAAAGCCAATCAACTCCTACCGTTTTGGTGTTCTTTTATCACCAGCTACCATGTAAATTTTTCACAGACAATGGCATTCGCTTCGAGGGTCATCATTAAAAAAAGGGTTACAAATAATGATTTTATTCGTACCTTTGCGATTTATTTTTTAGGGTGTAATAATAAAAATTGGCAAGCCACTGTTTTTACGGAATAAATTTGGAATATGTATGGTAATTATCTAGGCGCGAAGACCCAAATGGATTGCGAAATTTGCCAAATGGTATGAAAATTGGGAATTATTCACTTTTTTACTTTGAAAAAGGTGTAAATTTTTGAATATTTACCTTCGCAGTGCGCGCTTTTGGCGTTTGTGTTTTGGTGGAAAGTACACAATTTTATAGTGCTCTTTTTTTACAAGCGTTGGTTTAAAGAACGAGCGCAGCGAGGTATTTAAAAATGCGAGTACAAAAAAGCACAGTTTAGCCGCGTCTTAACACTATTTTTTGTTAATACCTTTTCAAAAAATCCAAGAAAAACAGGAACATCTTTTCAAAGTCTCGAACAAAGGGCACTTCTCGCAAAACACCATCTTTACCCTATAAATTAAAGCGGCTGGTAAATGAAATAACAATGGTTTCCATAGCAATGTGCCTTTTTACTCGTTGACGTTCATTGTTGCGACATTTTAATCTTTGACAGAATAATTAGATTTTTTCAATATTACTATTTTCCTCTGTTTCACTTTAATTTAGGGTAAAAAACGGACAAAAATCTTTTTTTGCACCCGTGATCAAAAAAAAAGTTTTTTTTGCATCGGTAAACAAAAAAGTCATGCTTTAGTTAGCTGCAGACAGTTACTAAAATCAAGTTTTTGATGAAGGTATAAAGAAAAGGATTTAGTGAGTGTTCAAAAGATTCAGTACAAAACAAAAAAAATAATAAGTATAAACAAATTATCATCCTGTCACACAAAAAAGTTCAACTTATTTGAAGACAGAGAGCTTTTTTCGAGCTTTTTACTCTTTGTTTTTTTAAAACTTGTTTTTTTTTTGTTTTTTTAGTTATTATTTTTTAAAAAAGCGCCTGCCTGAAATTCGTGTCGTTTTAATTATTTCCATCAATTTAGACGCTTTTCATAATAAGTCAGAAAAAGAAGTCTATTTAATCAAGGTACGGGCATGAAACATTTTCTAGATTCAGGAATCTTTAACAGCTTTCAGGGACAGTTTCCTTAGTTCAAAACTGTATTTTTTAAGGCCCTTTTCGGTAAATTTGGCTTTACGTGGAAGTTTCAATATTTTTGAAATGGGAAACAGCTGGGTGAAAAAGACACCAGAGAAGACAGAAAGAATATTAATTTAAAAAGGTAAAAGTAGTCTAGGCATTTGTATCCAATGTTAAAATAATTTATTTTTATTTTGCTTAAGGCAGGTTTACCCAACTCATAATTATGCTTAAGCATAAATTTAGTGCTAATTCTGTATAGCTGTCTGTCTTTCTTCTTCCTTATCAAAATCAAGAGACAGACATACAGAAGTACCGTTAAATTTATGCATAATATTGAGTTGGGTAAACCTCCCATTACTTGCTCCTCAGTAGAATCGTGGACCACCTCAGACACATAATTGCATATTTTGGCCCGCTTTAGAAGAATTGAGGCGCAATTTTTTTCTGTTTTGACTGAATAATAAATAAAATAAAAAAAAAATAAATAAATAAATCAAAATAGATAATAAGATAAAAAATAAGATGGGTTATGACATTTTTTTGCTCGAAATCCTCCACTCCGCGATTTTTCGGGAGCAAAGAGATCAATCTGTTTTAAAGAACTTTGTCCCAGAATTGAAAAGACCAGATTATTATTATTGTGTGATTTTTAACCTTAAGTATATTTTAACAACTCATGTTCTTTTTATTTTTCTTGTATTCATTTTTTTATCAGGGACTGGACCCGAACAATTTAATTGGATTTCAGTTCAATTTTGCATAGGAAAATAGATTATCTCTACTTATCTATACAGGGTGTCCCAAAAATTAGAGTCCACCGTAAGATCTCAAAAACCAAAAGAGACAGAGAAATAAAATTTCACATAATTAAATTGTTTACAAAAAGTATCTTTTTGGATGTTACTTTTTTCTCCGACGGTTTTTAAATAAAATCGGAAAATCATCTCCATTAGACCAATGAGTTAAATAACCATTGCCCTTATTTAAAAGTTTTTGTCATTTTATTTAAAAACCGTTAGAGAAAAGGGTAACATATTAGAGATTCTTGGAAACAGAATAAAAAGATCTATTCAAATTTTACGAAATATACGGGGTAACTCATTTAAAAAAAGTATTGTCCCCACCCTAGCTCCCTTCATGAATGGTGGCACAATTAGGATCGGAAAAATGACTTGTTTGTAAACCATGTAATTGTATGAAATTTTACTTCTCTGTCTCTTTTGGTTCTGGAGATATTGGGGTGGACTGGGATTTTTAGGACACCCATTCTTTACGGTATGTACCAAAGGCAAATAAATGTATTATTATTATTGTTATTATTTTCATCTTTTGACAAAGTGAAAACCAGTGTTTTGAAGTCGCGATCTTGACATCAATCTCTGAATTCGTGTGCCTAGATGTGATGTGTTTATGATTTTATCCTACGGTCTAGAGGCATAGGCATTGGTATTATAGTAAAATGTGAACTATTAAAATTAATAATAGAGTGAAACATTGAAGAGCGAATATCATGGTACGTGTTAATACTATGACGCCTTGAAAGCAGAATAAAGCATGGCAATGACTTATACAATTATGTCATCACCTGCCAATATGAAAAACTTCAATTATTTATTTGTATAATTTATTTAAAAAAGAATAGAATTTCCACGATTTTTTTAACTCGTTGCTGCAATTCTGAATAAACAAACTTCTAGACAATCGTTTTTCCTTTTTCTCCTGCCAGTGTCAAACCCATACGTCGTTGTTTTGCCCTTTTTTTCTTCTCGTCTATTTCCACTTGCTGTTTTTCAAATCCTAGTTGCGCAAAATTTAAGCGTCCAAAAAAAGGTAAAAATTTGGAGTCTATTCATTAAAAACTGCTGCTTTTTAAAGGACATTTTCTTTTGAAGTTTTTAAATTAAAACGCCCGGCAATACAGGATGTTTGGCAAAATATAAACAAAACTTTCAGGCGGTTATCGAGCTCGTTTTAAAATACACATATTAAAGGTATAGTCTCAAAAATTCTTCGCATCGGAGATGCATTTTTTTGTGTACATTAGTGATTAATTAATTATTATGCTACTATGGTGAGAATTTGGGACCTTTGGTTGCACTATAACAAAGTTATGATGGTTTTCCACGCACTGAGGTAAGGATACTCTCTCTACTCTCTTTCTAGATTTGCTTAAAAATATTTGTTCTATTATTTGTGTTGACAATAAAAAAAAGTTAATAGAGATAATAAAAAAAAGGAAAGATTATGGCTTACTCTCTATAATTTATAATAAAATTCGCAATAAACACAGTTTTTTAAGCGGTAAAGGGTATTAGGTATTTTAAAAGTGTAATCAGTGTTTGCTACATTTTTAGATATCTTAAATTTAACTTACTCTGAAGAAAGAAAATTGTTTTTTTAGCTAATTAAAACAAAAAGAAAAATTAAAGAATAAGAAACTCATTCATAAAAAATAATACTCAAACTTTTGCTTTGGCTTTTTTCAACACACTATTCCATTTCAGCTATAACCCAGCTATATATACGTATAGCTATGTAGCTACAGCTATCTAATTAAAACTAACGCAGCTGCACTAAACGTCTTTATCATTTTACTACTCCTGTTTTCTTTGTGTCTTAACAAGTTTCACAAAAAACTACGTATCAGTATTTACACCCTAGAGATATACTCTTTCTTTGTCTTTCTTTCTAATTATACAGTGGCGTACACGAAAATTGTTGCGCACTTGAGGTAACCATTTTGCTTTTTATTTTTGTAGAAAATTCAGTTTTTAGTTGCCGATATTCAATGTCTGTGGGAGAGCTTTGGCCCCTAAGTCCCCTCCCCCTACCACAGCGTATGCCACTGACTTAAATATCACAAAGGAACATTCGTTTTGTAATACAAAAACAAGTTTCTTGTGAAGTGAATAATAAAGCTAAGGTATCTATGACAATAACAGCTTCTTAACACCATAGATGTGATCCTGCATTATGTAAGTTAAGGTAGATGAATGAAAATATCTATCTGATGACCCGTCTGCGACAATTTTTTAGGGGGCTCTAGCCTTGACTCATTATTAATTAATTTAATATTTACAGCCAGATAAGGTTTAGAAATTTTTTTTAAACCCCCCACAATACCTGTATAATTTTTTTAATTGAGTTCTGTAAAAAAATTGTGTAGACCTTCTACACAATTGTGTATAAAATATACACAACTGTTTGTCAAATACAAAATAAAATGCAATTTTGTTACTAAATTTCCCAGCAAACACATTTGTTACATTAACATAGTATTTACGTAAATCTAAAATCAAAAAATTTACATAAAAAAAGTTTTCAGAAAATTTACGTAATATGTACATAACATAACTTGTGTTTCTTTAATTACATTATATTGACGTAATAAGAAAGGAACATGGAAATTACTTAGAAGCATATAAATATTATATACACAGTATGACTTTAATTTTACATAAATGTTACACTTTAATACGTAATATCTATATACATAAAGAGTCCATTATTTACGTGACGTCAAGAGTACCTTGGCGTTGGTAAGATACATAAATATTATAAAATAAAGGGAAAATTTAACGCCCTAATAAATTTACAGAAAATATTTGTGGCGTAGAAGGCAAAGGGTGAGTGAATAAATCGGAAAAGTTTTTCCTCGACCAGGATTTGAACCCGGGACCTCTAGAATACATAGAACATATTTAGACTAGAGGTCCCGGGTTCAAATCCTGGTCGAGGAAAAACTTTTTTCCGATTTATTCCCTCACCCTTTGCCCTCTACGCCACAAATCTTTTCTGTATAAATATTATGTAAAAAAATTTAGCCCAATTTTACCTTTTTATTTACTTTCTAGTTGCTAGTTAATCGATATCTGTCGGTTCTCAATTTTTTCTTGCTATGTATTACATACGTTATTTTAATTACATACTATTTACGTAAAAAGTAGGGAACTTTGAGCATGGCATTGTGCAGGACATGGAAGTTACTTTTTACCGTGCTGTAACCCAGAATTATGTAACAAAGTAATCATGTTAAACTTCCAAATCAGTTACATCAACCGAAATGAATCTAAAAAAGAGAAGATCAAGGAGTCTGTCTTAGGAGCATATTCCTATTGGAAAGATTAACACGTCAGGATGAACCCGTATCAGGTGACTTATAACAAGTACCATGCGGAACGATGCCTATTTGTGAGCGATTCAGAGTTGGAAGTCAGAGTGTGTGATGGTGTTAAATGATGTCTGGATTGAAGGTGACTAGTGACTCCACTGACGAGCCCACGCTGGTCACCCCGGGCGAAACATCGTTTAATTGTTTCTCCTTTCGCTTTGGTATTTTGTGTGTTCCTTGTGGGACACTCATCCAATTTTGAATTTTCGTTCTTTCCTCTCAAGATTTTTTGATCTTCTCTTTTTTAAAGTAATCATGTATTGTAACTTTTACGTAATATTTACGTAACGGTGTTGGCTGGGTTGATACTACCCAACCCATAATTTAATCGGTTAATATTTTAAATATGGGGTTGCGAGGGGGGATGGGTAATAAAAATTGCAAAAGTTAATAGAAAAACACGTTTTTCAATTCCAGGCTTTATTTCCTTCAGTTTGATATCCAACAACCCATATTTTAACATATCAAAATTTTTATTAAATATGAGGGTTGATATAAGAACCCTGAAACACGTGTCCATCTATTTTATTAGTAGAGTCTTTAATACCGATTTCTAAACCTCTGTGACTTTTTTCTTCTGAGATACAAAAGATCTCTTTACCCCCTTCGAAATCGATTTACCCCTATTTCTCCACCCCTAGTTGAAATTTCAAAAAATGCCAAAATATGGGTTTATTTATTTTATTAGTAGAATCTGCATACCAATTTTGAGACCTCTGCGGCTTTTAGTCTCCGAGATATATAAAACCTCCTTAAAATTTCAACCCCTATTTTTACCCCCTTAGAGTTAATGTTTTCAAAAATCCTTTCTTAGCGAGCGCCTACGCCACAAACATAATATGTCCTTACATTTTCATAACTGTACGTCAAGTGGTTTGATCTGTGTGTTTATAGTTGTTGTACCGTTATTTTGTTAGTATAGAAGATAGGTGATGAGGAGAAGATGAATCAGATATAAGTAAAGAATTTAAGTATTTCCCCAGAGTATGGTTCAGGTATGTAGATGATGTGTTTGCAGTATTCAACACTAAAGTAACTAGTGTTGAAAATTTTATGGAAAAAATAAATAACAAATTTCCCACTATTAAATTTACTTATGAAACAGAGAACAACGGTACACTGCCATTTCTAGACACTTTAGTTATAAGAAATAAAAATAAATTGGACTTTGACCTATACAGAAAAGGCACGGCCACCAACAGGTATATTCCAAATGACTCTTTTCATTGCTTACAACATAAGCTTGCAAGTTTGCACTTTTTAACATATAGATTAGTAAATTTCCCCTTAAACAAAGAAAGATTTGAAGCAGAAAAGAATAGGATTAGGAATATAGCTGGCGAAAACGGTTACGACGAAGGCTTATTAAATAAGCTGATAAATAGACATTCTTTTCAAAAGACCTTTCGGAATTCTACCTTTTTCAGACAAAAAGATACCTGCGACTCAAAATTTGTATCAATTCCGTATAATCCTAATTATACGAAAGGATTACAGAAAGTATTTAATAACACCGGTCTTAAATTAGTATATCAATCCGGTAACACAATAAGAAGCTTACTAGGAAATCCCAAGGATAAAACTACAGTTCTAGAAAAAAGTGGAATTTACGAAATTAGTTGCATGGATTGTGATAAAAAATATGTTGGCCAAACAAGACGCTCTATTCAAACACGTTTTAAAGAACACTTAGCACACTTAAAATACGGAAGAACAGAAAAGTCAAGTGTGGCCGAGCATGCTTTTGAAAACAATCATAGATTCACATTAGATAACCTAAAACTTCTAAAAAGTGTACCAAACAAAAGACTTTTGAATGCATATGAAAGTATGGAAATCATTAAATCCAGAAATAGTTTAAATAAAGATAGAGGACCTATCCCATTTAGTACACTTTATTCTTTGGTTGAGGGGAGGTAGGATTAAAAATCGTGATCAATCACAATTTATTAGTCTTATCTCCGCCCACTAAAGGATTGTATATAAGATAGAGCGTAGATTAATTTAGTTCATTGTTTATCGTCTCCTGATGATGCTAACGTTGTTAGCGAAACGCGCGTCGAGTGCAAAAAAGTGTAGTTTTGGTTTGTGGAAAACAATCATAATTTTGTTTTTGTTTTTTTTTTTTTTTTTGTTTTTTGTAGAAGATAGGTGAAGATGCTTTCAGGGCTCAGCCAGTTTTCATCTGCGGTTCAAAAAATCAGTCATTTTAATCCCGACCTAAAAGTAGTAAGAAGCCTTCATGATCCCTTGTGAAGCTAGATATTTCGAATTAATTTAATTAAAAATCTCTAGTGTAGCCCTGTAGCCAAGCTAAGAGTGTAAAATGTACGCTGCCTGCAAAAATATAAAAGACATTGGCGTTCAAGTAAAATAACGTTGATTATTACTTGAACCTACGATGTTGCCGCACATGGCCTACATGAAAATAAGAGGAATTATTTTTATTTAAACTTTTACATCGTGCCGACGTTTCGATCCGAATCCGAATCATCTTCAGGGCTGAAAAGAACCGAAAGAAAACATTTCTAATTATATTACATTGCAGATACGTTCACAGAAAAGTAAGAACAAACATTATTTTTTATTATTAAAATTGTAAAATAAATCACTTACCAAGATGCTTCGAGATTTAAAAGAGTAAAAATGGTTTTTACTAACTAATAACATATAAGGATTCTTTGTATCGCCAAGCGGTCTGTCTGTAGACATCTTGCGTGACATACATACGTTTTTGTCGATTTTATAATGTTATTAGTTCGTAAAAAGCATTTTTACTCTTGTAAATCTCGAAACATCTTGGTAAGTGATTTATTTTACAATTTTAATAATAAAAAAGAATGTTTGTTCTTACTTTTCCATGAGATTTTCTACAATGTAAACAAATTAAAAATGTTTTCTTTGGGGTCTTTTCAGCCCTGAAGACGATCCGGATTAGGATCGAAAATAATTGTCCAAAAAAACATAACAGCAGTACATTTAACGGCGAACTAATCGCTATTGTTATGCTTACTTTTATTTGCAATAAAGATAATGGGATTTTCGCAGAAAGAGGTTTTGGTCAGATCCTCTTTTGTAGTTGGCGTTAAATATAACCTAACTTTTTTTGTCAAATATAACCCTACTTTTTTACCGATTTTCTTCGAATTAAAGAAGACGAAGGCGATGATAAGCACCTTTTCAGTAAATTTAGCAATTTCACAAATAGGTTTTTCAAAAATATGGCGAAAACATGCAAATAAAAATAACGATAACTATGAATTCATTCACTACGGAATAACATTTATCAACCGCGCAGTCGAAGAGTCAAAAAACGGTAACCAAAAAAACCCTAATAACTTTGTTATTAAGGTTATAGATTCTCGTCAGATATAATACATTAATCTTAAAAATATCTGAAGATCTTTCTCATTAGTTTAGAACAACGTGATTTTTTAGAAAATAGAGAAAAATCAACATTTCAATATTCCCTTTTATATTTCCGTATTAGCGTGAAAAAAACGAAGTTTTCTTTTTTCTAAAAGCTTGGGCACCACGGTAAAGAAAATCAAGGATTAATAAATGATGCTATTGAAGCGTTTCTATTTCTTTAAATTGGAAAGGGAAATGTGTACTTTAAGGGTTCGGTCGAGGTGTATTTAAAGATGTTTTATGGTAATAGTTACTATACTTAAAACGTTTTTGGGCACAGTAGTTTGATCTTCTCTACGCCACTGGTGGTTAAAATGAGCACAAACATAAGGTTTTATACCTAACACAGTTTCAATGCTCTTTTTGGCGCATCGCAGGGGTTAAATACAACTTAATACTATTATAGCCGCGTAGTGCCAACACTAGACGTTCTATTTGCAAAATCTTTTATTTTAGGAAAATAAAACCTGGTCCAAATAAACGAAATAAAAATTATAGAGGTAACCCCCTTACTAATGTAAAAAAAGTGTTGCTGTCACAACCAAAACACTGACTGGAGGAACATTTTTTTTTATACCGGCAGTTCCATTCATTAAAGGACCAGTGTCTAGTTTTAGTCAAGTTTTTGCAAAGTTAAAGACAAACACAAAATATCCAAGCACTCAGCCGGGATTCGAACCCGAGACCTTCCGCGCTGGGCTACGGAGACCGGTCAAAAACTGATTGCAGGAACATAAAATCCCCTCAGCTATTTTTAATTGGCAAAAATATGAAAAATATGAAGGTTTTTCCAAAATATATGAAGAAATGGGTGATTTTTTCAAGAGCGGAATATTTGTGTCCCCGGGAATTTTTGAAAATTCGCATCAAATTCACTCTCGCTTTTTATTATATTACAGGCAAAAGTGATGGATAGTCTTCTATTAAAATCACGTTTTTTTTTTCGTTTTTTTTTTCTATTATTAATAAAAGGAGTTTACAACAGAGCTGTTTCCCCGCTGCATTTGTGAAATCATACTAATTTAAACCGAACTTCGACCTCTTCTTTCAAGATTTAACTTAATATATTCTACCTACGACCAACAAATAATACTAATTTTACGACCATCTTAACACGACTTTAATGGCTCATTTAAGGTCCTAGGATAATAATAAAGCTTAGACGTAAACTACAAGATGGCGTGACAAGCATTGAAACTTTATTTTATTTTTTATTTTTTATATATGGAAAGTCCCTTAGTAACCTTATTTGTATTGAAACTTCAGTTTATGAAGGTTTTTGACTTAACGGCGCAAGAACAATCCAGAGATAATATAAATTTGTCAATCGATTTCAATACGTCATCTACCACTCATTATCTATCTCTGGTTATTGTATTCTCCTGTTCACAGATTGCGCCGCGAATCATTGGGGATTAGGGTCACTGGATCCTAAAACCTGCGGCTGGGACCGCAGGTCTCAGGATCCAGTGACCCTATGGGGGACTGTTTATTTATCACCTAGGTGATCGAATTGAGAGCAGTGACAACTAGTCAAATGGCCATACACACAGACCACTTAAGGGTTCTAAAAAGTAGCTTTTCACCAAAGGAAAAATTATTAAATAAAACACAAAAACCAGGCCGACGAACTCCAAAACAAAACGACAAAACTAAGGTTATGAAGAATGTCAGGCAGACACACTGACATTCGTTAGTTGCAAATAGAGTGAGTCGACCAATTTCGATGTTTGCATGGCATAAATTTTTTTTCCTGGTAAGGGGTGTTACCTAGGTATATATGCTAGATCTCTCTTAGCCGAATACATTTAGGAAAGGAGAACACTAGAAACTATGCCTAGGGTAAGCTCACAAAAAAAAGACGTGGGTGGTTAATTTTGATGGTGGCGGTATCTATAATATAACCATTTAAGTAATTTTTGATGCTAGGCATATAACTAATATTGATAGGTAACCCTTATAGTCCATGTTTTTACATTTCCGCATGTTTTAGCTTTAGAGGAAAATAATACTCAATTTGTTTTTTATTAGAGGAAGAGGATTACAAAGCTTATTAATACAATCTAGAGAGTTTTTTAAATTAGGTGTCCATTATTTGGAAAATTACAAATATTTCCAATTTAGTTTTACAGGTCTCTATAAATGGTATTTCTGACTGTTTCTGACGTAATATGGACGCGGCAATTTTGAAACACCACAAAAGCTAAAACAGTTTTTTTTCAAAAAATAAACAAAATTTTAAAAAAGTACCAAGATTTGATGGAAAAACATAGTCCAATAAACAATTTAGGCAAAATTTCAGGCCATTTGGAAGTCCCGTTTCCGAGAAACATGCGGAAAAAGAATTGCCTAATAAACGGACCCAACAGCGTTGCCGGTTTAACGATGTAATTGGGCCGTTAAGAGTGCCCGCGTTTGATATTTTTAATAATTTCAGATATTTATGATGACATTCTCATTGGTCATAGGTAAAGGATAGTACACTAACTCGCATGTATGGTTATTAAAAGCTCACATAAATTAAGACACCCGCCTGCGGCTCGCGTCTCAAACTTTATCTTTGTGTAAATTACTATTGAAACCTTATTTTTGCAGATAGGACGTTGTGTTTTGGCACGGCAGTTAAAGCTGCTATTGTTTAAGTTCCGTCGTGTGCAAGACACTCTTTGTATGTAAATAATATAGTTTTTGTACGACCGTGATGCCTTTATACAGCAAAAACTGTAGCAAATATGCAACACGGAAAAAACGCCATTTAAATTCAAAGTTATTATTTCAATCATGTCTCCAGTTCTATACCAAAAAAAAAGTAATAGCTTTTTTTTAGAGTATGGAAACTTGCCGCGCGTACGCGACTGGAGAAAAGAGAAAAAGTTGTTCAATCATAAAATCATTCACTATACAAATTGCAATTCGTTGGTTCCTTCAAACCCATTTAATAACAAATTCGAAATTTATAAGACCCGTTTTTAACCGAACCGTGCACGGATCCATAGTCTGGTGGCTAGCAGTGGAGGTGGTCACTACTACCCTCAAGCTTAGGAGCCCACAGAGAACCATATGTAGAGGGATAACCTGCGCTATGAGGATGGCACTTATACAGGCACTCGAAACCATTCTGGGACTGCCGCCGCTTCCGATCTGGATCTGAAAAGAAGCGATGGCGACCCACCTCCGGCTGAGAGATAGAGGTCAATGGAGAGGAAGAGGTGAAGCTGCGGGGCATCTTAAAACACAAATACCAAAAAACTCCTGGAGATTCAGCAAGAGGTACAAAGTAGTCATCCCAGACAGGGAACTATGTCAGAGGGAAAACCTCCGCGAACAGTTCGAGGAGAACGCCGTGATTTGCTACACCGATGCGACGGGTCCAAACTGTCAGAGAAGCAAACCACAGGATCGGGGGTTTACGTAGAAGACCAGGAGGTTTGAAAGAGCTACCCGCTCGGAGAGCAAGCCACGGTCTTTCAGGCAGAGGTGTATTCCATAATAATGGCTGCAACCATGGAGGAAATAAAGAACGGTACAGAGGAGCATGTTTATATATGCTCCGACAGCCAATCGGCCCTAAAGGCACTTAGGGCGCCCAAGATCAACAACACCCTGGTGGAGGAATGTGCGGATGCACTAGAATCCTTGTGATAGGGCAAACAAGTGACACTTATGTGGGTACCGGGACATATGGGGGTGCCGGGGAACGAGAAGTCCGACGAGCTCGCCAGGATCGGGGCAAGCACCCAGTATGTAGGGCCAGAACAACTCCTAGGCACAACCAAGAGGCAATTGCAAGGAGGAACAGGATGTAGTCTTTGTGAAGTGCCCGGATGTAGCCAGACAAAAATGGCTTCTGGGGAGATCACGAAGGGATGCTGGTCTGTTGACAGGAATCACAACAGGTCACAACCGACTAAGGAAGCACATGACCCGGATCGCGGTGAAAAATGACTCAACCTGCCGGGCCGGGCCATACCAGAGGACGAGATATCAGGTATTCGGTTCCCCGACCCTGGAGGACCTGCACACGCTCAAATGGGATAAAATACTGGTCTTTGCGAAAAGAACAGTAAAACCAGATGAGCAGACTGCCAGACCAGTGGTGCAGGCGGCGGATTAGGGGACGGCCCAGGGATGTCTACTTGCGCCGCCCCTTCTCTACTCCTGTACTAATCAAACCGTTTTTCATCAAACTCCTTCAATATCAATATTTTTTAAAACCCATTTTTAATAAAACCCGGAATTTGTCAAACCATTATTTTTCAAAACCGAAATTCGTAAAACCCGTTGTGTATCAGAAAATTTTTGCTATATTGATTGCGCATTCGCTAATAATACATGACCGGAGGCGTACACGCAGTTAAAATTTCGATCACAACTACGTTCACATTTGAACGCATAAACCTTTTGGATCTGTTCGAGTAAAAAGTTCGATTGCGCAAGTACTGTCTTCACCTAACCGTATTTTGCGGTTTCCAGGATGCAACAAGAAAAGCAAAAAACCCTAATTACAAAAAAAAGCACGCCGATCATTGTGTTTTTAGATAAAAATTCGAATCTATTTTCAACTGAAACTGCCCATGTAAACGTATTGTTAAAAGTTGTCACCATATTTGCAACGTTTGGTGGAATGACGTCAAAATTTCCACCGCAACGTTGCGGAAAAAAACGCAACTTATTTTATTTTACAAGCTTTTGTTTAATTTGCAATGTATCTAACTAGATATGTTTGTTCGGCTGGAATCTTGCAACTTAATTTTGACCAACTTCCCGACATCCGATCGGCTTCAAATTTGTCACGCTTAGATAGTTGCGGTGACAACACAAGAAAATAGTGTAATGAAATTGACAGCTCCCCCTTACTCGAAGGGGGTGGAGGGGAGTGCAGTTGAAGTACGCCCGATTTCGTTGAAATTTGGTGTGTTGGGTCACTTGGGGATGGAAATAACGAATTTCGAATCAGATTTTGAAAATTCAATATGGCGGATCCAAGATGGAAGATTTTTGGTCATCTTTTGCTAACCAATTTTAACTAATTCATACACATCCCATTGCTTTCAAATTTGGCACGCATTTATAGGTCAGGTGACCATACAATAATATGTCATTATTAGACACCCCACCCCCCTACAAGGGGAGTGGGGAGGAAACACCTAAGTCTCTCCGTTTTCAACCTAAATTGGTCTACGAGGCTTCTGAGGATAAGGAATACGAATTTTTGAAAAGATTTTGAAAATTCAATATGGCGGATTCAAGATGGACGATTTTCGGTCATGTTTTGCTAACCAATTTTAACTGACTTGTCCACATCCGATTAAAAAGTGAGTGAGTGAAAATACAATAATATGGCATTCTCAGGTACCCACCTCCCTCTAACGAGGGAAGTGGAGGGGGAAAAAGATTTAGTTTGTTCGATTTCAATCAAAATTGGCATACATGGGTTTTTAAGGAGCGGGATTATGAATTTTTGATCAGATTTGAAAATTTCAATATGGTGAATTCAAAATGGATCGTCCAAATTTGGTATGCGTTTATAGTTCCGGCGGCAATACAATAATATGGTATTATTAGCCACCTCCCTCTAACGAGGGAAGTGAAGGGGGAAAAGATTTAGTTGGTTCGATTTAAATCAAAATTGGCATACAGGGGTTTTTCGGAAAGGCGATACGAATTTTTGATCAAATTTGAAAAATTCAATATGAAGTATTCAAAATGAAAATTTAAAAAATATATTTTTATTAAAAAGAACTTTTAATGAACAAGCTTTTATTAAATGCACTCAAAAGTAGAAAATTATTTTTTATCTTTATTATACCATAATAAATAAAAATTTTAACTTAACGGTGACAAAGAACTATAAAAGAAGAACTAAAGTCTTCTTCTATTCGAATGATAAACATAATGCTTTCATCTAAAAAATAAGGGCTCGCGTATAGCCTAGTCACCGGGCCGGGAGCCCCCCCTTATTCTGCTACTACTACTTTGCCAACTGTTTCTTAGGTGAATCGTCGATGTAACCGATATACGATACCTAAAGTTAAAATTTGTAATTTGTGCCCATCGCTTTATTATGGTATGGTATATTAAAGACAAAAAATTATTTTCTACTTTTGAGTGCATTTAATAAAAGCTTGTCCTTCAAAATTTTTTTTTAATAAAAATTTATTTATTACGTGGTTGACATTAGCGGCCCTCTAGACATTTGACAGTAGTTTTTTCACCAGATGTGGGCAAGTAATATTGTCCTCTCTTTCTAGTTTTTTTCGGATTTGCATATAAAACCGATTTTATGAAATGGACTAATGTTTTGTTTCCTCTTTTTATATTTTCCCCAGACAGTTTTTGAATGACGATGGCTTTTTTGGTTAGTAAAGTAAAATATTTCCAATGTTTGCCAACAGATAACAACAACTGCCAAATCGAGTTGCTTACCTCTGGTAAAACAATAACTGTCAAAAATTTTATATAGGGCCTCTAGTTGACATCACTTACCGGCTGACATAAACAAAAAAAAATGGATGTAGATAACGCCTTCTCTATAGATTCATGTCTTGAGACTCAATCAGCAAAAAGGCGAAATGAAAACTGGTTAGTTAAATGTCCAAAAATGTATGAAATAAATCTTTTATATTAGGACAGATTTGAGCCAATTTCCGATAGCAAAATAAATTTTTTCGTTAAAAATGTTCAGACTTTGCCCGGAAAAACGACTATATTCAGCAAATTTAAACTGGGACGACAAAATAATGGCCATAAACTGAACGAAATATTGCGATAGATGAGAATTTTTTCCCAGCGGATTCATATTTTTTGTTTTGCAACATCAAACACTGAACTACAATTTTTTTGAAACCTTAAAAAAATTAACGAAGTCAACATTCAAATTCTGCCTTAACACTATATGGAGAACACAGCGTTTATCAAAACAAAAAATACCACTCTTTCTAATAAAATATTTATTTTTCTTCTCAGAAAGAATACCTACCAAAACCGTAATTCTACAAATTTGTTCAATTCAATATTAACCTCAGAATTTGTAAAACCCGTTTTTAGTTGAACCATCGTTCATCAGCACACATCTAAAACCAAACTTGGTACCCATTGTTTGATAAATTTATTGAAAATAAAATTTTGAATTTGAAAAACCTATATTTCCTAAACTATGTTCATCAAATTGACTTGATTAAATCTTAAAGTTGGACGAAGTGAATCCTTACAACCCATTTTGATCAAAAATGGATTTGACGAACAATGGTTTTGAAAAAAGATAGGTTTTGTAATGGTTTGATTAAAAACAGTTTTTACAAATCCCGGGTTTGATATTGAAACGGGATTTGAAGAATGAAGTTCGGATCAAAGAACTTAAGCAACACAGCGTGCTGTAAATAAGCTGGGATAACGTTTTGGCAGCAAAAAGATAACAATAAATCTTTTGCTGTTTTCTGCCACAACGTTTTGAAAGCGTCATGAAAATGTTGTCACAGCTATTTTAAAGAATATTTTTTGCCTGTGACAACGTCTACGTCAGCATAAAATACAGCATTTTTGCATACGAAAGCAATGTCTTTTAAAATTTAAATATCCTAACAAAAAACCTGTTAAAAAATAGCAAAATTGTTTGCTAACCTAAAAGATTAAAAATGAAAGACACCTAAAATAAATATTATCGATGTTAACAAAAAAAACATATTTTCATTTTTTTAAACCCTACCATACGACAAATAACTGCCGTTGTCATCTTGGCATTTTTTTCAGTTGTATTTTAGGTTTTAGAATATTTTTAGGCATATTTTTAGACACCACATTTACCTTTAAAAGCTGATTAGCTAGATGATATAACCATAAAAGAAATGATTATGTAGTTGTCAAACAATTTTAACAGCCAAAAATTACAGATTAAATAAAGCTGGGAGAGCTGTACTGATGTTTTTGCAGCAATAACTTGACTTTAAAGTCTATATTGTCGAAACTGTGTTACTTGGGAATGTTTTCACAAAAAGCAGGGCTTTAATTTTGCAAATTCTGACAAGCCGTGGATGTCTCATGGAGATTTTTGAGCTCATTAACCTATTCTTATTAACAACTTGGTAAAACAGTTTTCTATTCATGTCACGAATACTTATAAAAGGTTGTCTAAATGAGCAACCTGCCTAAAATATCTGCATCCACCGTACTAGTAAATATTATAACACTAGTAAAATAGTAGAAAACTCTGTATTTTAGTGGTTTTCGGTGCCAGAAAAAGAAGCAGCAGCAGCTTAGATTTATGACGTCCAAGTGGCGAATAAAAACCAATCAGGAATTCCTGAAAATTCCCACTGAATAGAACCGCGACTTAGAACCAAAGTATAGATGTTATACAGAGTGTTACTATTCAATGCCAATGTTTAAAAAAGTTACCTTTATTCCTAGACCCATAAGTCTACTAGGAGGAGTCCTAACCAATCAACCTTTCCACAGAAACCAACATGCATACGTAGAGGGAAAGTCTACCGACACGGCCCTACACGCAGTAGTACATAAGGCAGAGAAAGCCGTTCAATTCAAACAGTACGCCCTGGCAGTATTCTTTGATATTAAAGGAGCTTTCGACAAGACGAAAGTGCAGGTAATAACAACAGCCCTGCAGAGAAGGGGAGCCGAGTCTCCTATCTCCAAATGGGTAAAATCTGCACTAACAAGGAGAAAAAGCCAGGCCAATCTAGGAGAGTCCAGGGTTAACATAGGGGCAACGGGAGCAAAGGGTAGCTGCTTATCCCCACACCTGTGATGTCTGATCATGGATACTCTCCTACAACCCCTAACAGAGGAAGGATTCGACGCCCACGCATACGCCGACGACGACGGTGTCGTGGAGGTGGTGGGCCAGCACCTAAACACCGTCTATAACAGAATGCAAAGGGCGGTACGAATCATAGAAGACTGCTGTCAACAAAACGGTCTCTCTGTCAATCCAGGAAAGACAGAGATGATCCTGTTCACAAGAAAGAGGAAAATGGAGGGATTCAGAGCACCCAAGATGTACGGGAGACCCCTGACTTTGGTTTTAGAACTGAAGTACCTAGGGGTCACCCTAGACAAAGAGCTCACCTGGAGACCACACGTTGCGAAATTGACTAATAAGGTGCAAGCAACGATGTGGTAACTGCGTCGAGTGGTTGGCCGCACCTGTGGTTTGAGCCACAGAAACCTCCACTGGATGTACACGGCAGTACTAAAACCAAGGATCCAGTACGGATCCATAGTCTGGTGGCCAGCAGTAGAGAAGGTCACTATTACCCTTAAGCTTAGGAGCCTACAGGGAACCATATGCAGAGGGATAACCGGCGCTATGAGGACGGCACCTATACAGGCACTCGAAACCATTCTGGGACTGTCGCCGCTTCCGATCTGGATCAGAAAAGAAGCAATGGCGACCCACCTCCGGCTGAGAGATACAGGCCAATGGAGAGGAAGAGGGGAAGCTGCGGGGTATCTTAAGATTGCCCAAATCGCCGAGAGAAAAATTCCATTGGCAGCGATCAAAACACAAGTCATCCCAAACAGGGAACTATGGCAGAGTGAAAACCTCCGCGAACAGTTCGAGGAGAACGCCGTGATTTGCTACACCGACGGGTCCAAACTGTCGGAGAAGCAAACCACAGGATCGGGGCTTTACGTAAAAGACCAGGAGGTTCGAAAGAGCTACCCGCTCGGAGAGCAAGCCACGGTCTTTCAGGCTAAGGTGTATGCCATAATAATGGCTGCAACCATGGAGGAAGTAAAGGCACTAAGGTCGCCCAAGATCAACAACACCCTGGTGGAGGAACGTGCGGATGCACTAGAGTCCTTGGGAGAGGGCAAACAAGTGACACTTATGTGGGTACCAGGACATATGGGGGTGCCGGGGAACGAGAAGGCCGACGAGCTCGCCAGGATCGGGGCAAGCACTCAGTATGTAGGACTCGAACCACTCCTAGGAACAAACAAGAGGCAATTGCAAAGTCGACTCAATAAATGAGCCAACGATGCTATGGCGACCGCTTGCAGAGGAGGAAAATGGCTTCTGGAGAGATCACGAAGGGACGCTGGTCTGCTGACAAAAATCAACCGACTAAGGAAGCACATGACCGGATCGACTGTTATAGCGAACTACGAGGCATACCAGAGGACTAGATACCAGGTATTCGGTTCCCCGACCCTGGATAAGGAGGACCTGCACACACTCAAAATGAGATAAAATACTAGACTTTGCAAAAAGAACAGTAAAATCACAAAAAAACAAAATTATGATTGTTTTCCACAAACCAAAACTATACTTTTGCACTCGACGCGCGTTTCGCTAACAACGTTAGCATCATCAGGAGACGATAAACAATTGTTTAAACAATTGTTTATCGTCTCCTGATTGTTTAAACAATTGTTTATCGTCTCCTGATGATGCTAACGTTGTTAGCGAAACGCGCGTCGAGTGCAAAAGTGTAGTTTTGGTTTGTGGAAAACAATCATAATTTTGTTTTAGTGCAACCATAGGTTCCAAATTCCCAAACATAACAGTAAAATCAGATGAGCAGACTGCCAGACCAGTGGTGCGGGCGGCGGATTAGGGGCAGGCTCGGGGTAAGACAGAAAGGGCCGAGGGAGGCCTACTTGCCAGGCTTCGCGCCGCCCCTTCTCTACTACTACTACTACTACTACTACCTTTATTCTGCAGGATCACGACCCTTGTTAACAGAATGGTTTATAGACCATTAGCAGTTCTTCAAATCTTAGACAAACTCTAAAACAAATAAGAGTGCCGGACCAGATCAAGTACCACGTTTTCTGCTCAAGAATTGTTCCCATTCTTTTAGTACACCCCTATTCCTACTTTAAAATCAATCAGTAACTCTAGGGATATTCTCAGATCAATGGAAATCATCCTATATAATCTCAGTGTACAAAAGGGAAAAAAAAGAAGATATCACTCAATACAGACCAATAGCTATTATCTCTCAAATACGAAAAATACTAGAATACGGATTTTCTGAATTCTGCCAAAATAGCTTTGCTAAGGGGCAACATGGCTTCCTTCGAGAAAGATCAACAACAACCAACCTATTAACTTATGAGAATGTCATGTCGAGAGCCTTGGACCATGGGTTTGTCGTGTATTCAATCTACACAGACATCTCCATGGCTTTCGACAATGAAAATCATCATTTTTTTTGCTAAAACTTAAATCTTTTTGTCTTGATGGCACCTTTGGAGACTGGCACAAAGTCTACCTAACCGATCAAAAATTAGTCCTAAAACTCAACAACTGCTACTTCTCAGAACCATTTTTTGCTAGCTCAGGTGTGCCCCACTGTTCACATTTAGCACCTACCCTGTTCAATGTTTTTATAAAAGATGCAGCAGATTGTTTCGTATCAGCTGAGGTTGAAAGTTACGCTAATGATTTAAAAGCATACATCGTCGTACTAAATGATAATACACAGCAACTTATGCAGTGCCACCTACCAAGACTCGAAACATGGTGTGCTGAAAACGGAATAATCCTAAAGCAAGTAAATGTAAATATGTCCAATTTTCAAGAAGCCCTAACCCTAAACCTAATAAATATTATCTTCAAAATACTGAAATTAAACAAGATAACATCATGAGAGATCTAAGAGATTTTTTTTGTTTCTATCATATTACAACTTTATCCAACAGAGCTCTTAAAATGCAGGTGTTCAGTCGAAAGACTTCACAAACATTGACTTAATAAAAACCTTATATTGCACCCTTATACGCTCTACACTTTAAAGTAATTCAGCAGTTTGGTCTCCCTATCACTCTACTTATATTTCAAAACTAGAAAAAGTCCAAAACAAATTACTTAAATATATAGCTTTTAAACTTAAAATTCCTTTCGAAATTATAAACTACACTGAAATTAGAGCACTTCTAAAACTAAATGCTTTGGATTAGAGGAGAACTGCAGCTAATCACATCTTTGATTTTAAACTCATTAATGGTGAAGTGGATTGTGCCAAGCTGATCTTGAATAAATAAACTTGCATCACTTAGATTTTATGTACCTCCTCGTCTAAGAGAACCTCACTTCTTTGAAACCGAACAACGTCGTACTCTCTATGGGAAAAATAATCCTAATAATAGAATGATGCAAAATGCAAATAAGTTAGAAGTAGACTTTTTTAATACTTCATTGTATGCCCTTAAAAAAAATATCAAAAACCTCAGATTAAAACTCTATTAGGTACAAACTAACAAAACAAATTATTTATACAAATAATAAACCGATAATTTTTCTCCTAAAGATGGGTAAGCCAAAATGCAATTAAAAGTGAACTAGATTTAAGGAAATTTATTTTTTTAAGTGGGGCAACCCATTAATAAAACAGTAAACAGCAGTTGACGACATATAGGGAATTTTTGTGTTATTCCAACTATTTTGTTAATTTTGGACATTGGTGATTTTTAACAATTTTATTACAATTTTTTAACGAAAATTATTTTTTTTAGACTGCGTGGTTGTAACTCTCGAAACCGTAAACCGATTTCGGTGCGTTTTTTTCTGTTTGCTGCTCATCCTTCAGGGAGTGTTCCTAAATGTTCTTACTTAGAATAGGTCAAGTAGTTCCAGAGATAGTTCGCTTTTTACATAAATGTAATGGGGGGGTAACTTCTGAACTACATTGGACCTGAATCTCTTCTGGGAATAACAAGGAAACAGGTACAGAGTGAGCTCAACAGTCAAAGTGCAGACAGTCCAAGCTATTCGTGGATGGTCCGAATGTAGCCAGAACTAAATGGTTCTTAGGGAAGACCCGCAAGGACATTGGACTGCTGACTGGGCACAATCGGCTCAAGAAACATCTGGCGCAAATAAGAGTAGCAGGAGATCCCGTGTGTCCCGCTTGCGGGCTCGAAGAGGAATCGGGGGAAGTGGGGATTTCCCACGATAGAGGAAGAAGAGCTCCACTCGCTCAAATGGGCCGACATACTGAACTTCGTAAAGAAGACAGGGAGGCCCGGAGAGAGAGGTGCAGCGAAAGTAGGGCCATAGGGATAAGAAACAGGGTATGCCAGTATGGCAGAAAGGGCCCATAAAGAGGCCTAATTGCCAGGCCCACGGGCCTTCCCTATACTACTACTACTACTAACTTCTGAACTATTTATTCGATTAGGATAAAACTTGATGTATAGATTTAGATTAGGTACTGGTTTTTTTCAGTTTCGTAGGGTAACAAAATATTTTTAGAAGCTGTGCAAATAGGGGTAGTTTTTAGAAAGATTTGCAGGGTTTAAAAGTAGTATCTATACTTGTTTCTTTGCCATATACTTTGACCGGACCTCCAGATTTAGAGTTTTCATACATTAACTCCGGCACCACGGAATGGAAAAATGCGGCCGGCTCGAATGGAAAAAGGTTAACAAATGGCCTGAGTGACCCATTGTATTGTCGGGCATGCGAGATTTTTAAATTTTGAATGTGAACCGATTTTTCCTACAGAGAACAAGGAACGACCCGCCACGAAAATAGGACAAAAAAAGGTTGTTTAGGCGTTAAGCTATTATTTGAGTTCCTTTTTTCGATTTTTTCCTCATCATTTTATTTCCTGTTTCCGATTGGCTGTAGAGCAACTCGTGTGCTGCATCCGTGACTGAGCAGCCCTATTTAGGACCCACTCTGCTCACCCTGAAAGGGAAGGGGCTATAAAAGGTGCCCTAAACATAGCCAGTCAAAGTGAAAGTTCAGCCAATTTTAATGTTTATTTGACTCCAAAAGTATGAATGTCACATGACCCGTTTTGAACGTCACTTGGACATCTCCTGAGCAAAGGTCACTGACAGAAAAAAAACGACTGCCCGACTGGACAACCGCATCCAGTGGGTACACCACGTGCAGCCAAAACAAAAGAAAAATAAATCCAATGAACTTTTCCACATGGAATATCCGTACCCTTATGGATACAGATTCAACCACAAGACCACAAAGAAGAACGGTAATAGTGGCATGTGAACTAAGGAGATATAACATCGATATCGCTGCTCTTAGTGAAAATAGAAGAGCAGGCGAAGGCCAACTTAAAGAACACGGAGGAGGCTACACATTTTTCTGGAAAGGAAAAGAAGAAGATGAACCACGTATTCACAGAGTGAGAATTTCCATTCGGAATAAGCGAAAGATTGATGATATTGCGCCTAAACCTTAGCAAACACCAACACGCTACTATAATCAGCGCCTACGCCCCAACTCTTGAAGCTGATGAAAACCAAAAAGATCTCAACTTAGTGAAGCCATAACATCTGTACCTAAATCTGATAAACTTATTATCCTAGGTGATTTCAATGCTCGAGTTGGTACGAAAGAATATTTCGATTTAGAAAGCAATTTTAGTTTATTCAGCAAAAAATTAAAAAAGTGCTCCGGCTGGGCCGTGTCTTAGTTTTTATAAAATTTGCCCTCTATTGAAAGTTCAGCCAATTTTAATGTTTATTTGACTCCAAAAATATGGATGTCACATGACCCGTTTTGAACGTCACTTGGTCATTTCCTGAGCAAAGGTCACTGACAGAAAAAAAAATAATCTCTGTTTGACTAAAAGCCTCTTCCTTTACCATTTCCTTCATCACACTGCTTCTAAATTTTATTTTATCTTTTATTTTAATTTGGTCGGACTATTGCTTTATTTTCTCTCGGATATTTTATAATAACAAAAACAGGGAAGCTTAATATCGCTAACGATATTAAGCTACTGCCGCGACCCAGTTTGTTCAAATAGTTTTCCATGAAAATAGGAAAACGGGCCTTCTTAAAACAGACGATTTTAATTTTTTAATAAAAACGGCAATGTGTTTTGAACGGAAAGTAGGTGCGGCGTTATATTAAACTGCTATAAATAGAAAACGGGGCCTTTGAAAAGGTATACTTTATTATCCAAAATTAATTTTGAAAGGGGAGAAACAAATAAACAAGTAAATGAAAAAAATACTCCTATTTACTTCTCTCCTCCAGTGACATTTGTCATTATCTGACTACATTAAAATAAACTACCCAGGCAACCAGTCACGTCATGTCACGTGTATTTGACGTGTAAAAACTTACGTCAAAATTTGGACTTCAAGAAACCAGAGACACAAGTCACGCGAATTTGACGTGACTTAACGGCGCAAGAACAATCCAGAGATAATATAAATTTGTCAATCGATTTCAATACGTCATCTACCACTCATTATCTATCTCTGGTTTCTTTACTGTATTCTCCTGTTCACAGATTGCGCCGCGAATCATTGGGGATTAGGGTCACTGGATCCTAAAACCTGCGGCTGGGACCGCAGGTCTCAGGATCCAGTGACCCTATGGGGGATTGTTTATTCATCACCTAGGTGATCGAATTGAGAGCAGTGACAACTAGTCAAATGGCCATATACACAGACCACTTAAGGGTTCTAAAAAGTAGCTTTTCACCAAAGGAAAAATTATTAAATAAAACACAAAAACCAGGCCGACGAACTCCAAAACAAAACGACAAACCTAAGGTTATGAAGAATGTCAGGCAGACACACTGACATTAGTTAGTTGCAAATACAGTGAGTCGACCAATTTCGATGTTTGCATGGCATAAATTTTTTTTCTTGGTAAGGGGTGTTACCTAGGTATATATGCCCTCTCTTAGCCGAATACATTTAGGAAAGGAGAACACTAGAAACTATGCCTAAGGTAAGCTCACAAAAAAAAGACGTGGGTGGTTAATTTTGATGGTGGCGGTATCTATAATATAACCATTTAAGTACTTTTTGATGCTAGGCATATAACTAATATTGATAGGTAACCAGTATAGTCCATGTTTTTACATTTCCGCATGTTTTAGCTTTAGAGGAAAATAATACTCAATTTGTTTTTTATTAGAGGAAGAGGATTACAAAGCTTATTAATACAATCTAGAGAGTTTTTGAAATTAGGTGTCCATTATTTGGAAAATTACAAATATTTCCAATTTAGTTTTACAGGTCTCTATAAAGGGTATTTCTGACTGTTTCTGACGTAATATGGGCGCGCCAATTTTGAAACACCACAAAAGCTAAAACAGTTTTTTTCAAAAAATAAACAAAATTTTAAAAAAGTACCAAGATTTGATGGAAAAACATAGTCCAATAAACAATTTAGGCAAAATTTCAGGCCATTTGGAAGTCCCGTTTCCGAGAAACATGCGAAAAAAGAATTGCCTAATAAACGGACCCAACAGCGTTGCCGGTTTAACGATGTAATTGGGCCGTTAAATAACGTTGAATTTTATGTTCTCAGACAACCAGGGAAGTATGGGGATTATTCGGATAGAGATGGGTAAATCGATCATTTTGTACTGAACAAATCGATCAGTGATTCGTTTCTAGAATGACCGAACCTTTTCGATCGATCATTGAATCAATCATTTGAAATTAGATTAAAGAAATGGTGCTATATACGAAATACTCTGCTGACCGAAAAATCCATTAGGGTGTGAAAAAAGCAGAGCAGTTTATTGGCTGTCTCTTTCAAGATCCACTCACGCTGCATGCTGCTTTCATTCAACCGATTGAATCAGTCTGTCCGTCTGTCTCTGTTTGCGTTGAGTTTCATTTAATTCGTTTTGTCTCCGTCGTCGGTCAGTCACAGTCATTTGATCCATTCCGCGATTTGATTCACTTGTTTGATTCATTCGGTCTTCGTCGGTCATTTGACTGATTGAATCATATCGACCAAACATGATTCGATCATTCAATACTCGCAAGTGATTCGATCATAGTGAACGAATCGTTGAAGAATCACACATATTCGGAGGATAATTGTTTGGCTCGAAGTTGATCACACGAGCGTCATAGTAGTTATTAAACGCGAAGATGAGGTTTTAGACGCGAGCCGCAGGCGAGTATCTTAATTTATCTGATCGTGTAATGACCATAACCTGCGAGTTAGTATACAATACTTTACCTACAACCAATGAAAATGTCATCATAAATATCAGAAATTATTAAAATTATCAAACGCGAACACTCTTAAGTCAACAACATTCATAACCTGAAGTTTAAATGACGTTACGTCAATTTAACGGGACTTATTTTTGGTTAGGTTCTAAAATTATATTGGATTAATTTACGTTTAATAAATAGTTATTGTCTTAAATATATAGAAAAATAATTCACATCATTCTTGTGTCAATTAGTGCTCTTATAAAATATAGTTTCATCGCTTATCATGCCATCTTGTTGTTTACGTCTAAGCTTCATTATTATCCTAAGACTGTAAATGAGCTAATAAAATCATGTTTAGATGGTCGTAAAATAAGTAATATTCATTGGACGTAGGTAATAGTTATTTAAACAACAAGGTTTGAAAACGACTCCTTGCACATGATCGAGACAGTTTGGTGGAGCGAGAAAATCTATAATATTCTATTAACGCATTAATTAATGATAATTGAGGAAACTAATTAATACTTAACGCCGGGAAAAGCAGTTTTATTTTTCACCTTGTTTTCGGTAATAGACAATATTTTTGGTATCGTGTTTTCAGTAGAGTTTTTCATCGTGTAGTCGTGGTTTTCTTATTCTGTTGTCAAGACCGATGAATGCCGAAAACAATGTCCCGTGAAACTTTTTGGATTCTATAGCAACAAAAACGATTTCTCTAGGCATGTTTCCAATTTTGTTAATGCCAACATCTTGTCTTAAACATTTTCCGTTTTTATAGTTCAAAAAAAACCTGTCTGTCTTCAGATCGGGAGGATGAAGAGCACAGTACTTCTTCAAGATAGTGTAAAGGCTTCCTGTACCTGAAAAAGATCTTGGTACCTTTGTTTTTGTATCCTCTAGTAGTAGTAGTAGTTTTTGGATATTCGTTTGATTAGCGCTTGCATCTTCTTATAACTTCCAAGATCTATGTTGTGATTGGCTCTTAACGTTGACTTGAGCATCGAAAAAATCGTCCACAACGTTGAATATTTATATTTCTCAGACGGTTTTTCAAAATATACCATTAGTGCGTTTTTGGAGAAAGTTTGTTCCCTCAGAATCCAACATTTTTACACCTAAACTTTGAAAAATTAACAATTTTTTGAAGTATCTAATCAACAAAACAAAGGAGACGTGACGGTTGCTATGGAACTCAGCCAACTAATATTGTTGGGTGACATCAACAAAAATCACAATGACGGGGGACCCGTATGCAAAAATGACGTAAGCGTGCGCACACGGCGTGCGCAAAATGCCGTTTTCAAATCGTGTTTTCCGTGCGCAAAACCCCCTTTTTCAAGACGTAGTCGTATAAAAAAGTATTTTATGCCTTGATTTGCGGTAACTAAGATATTGTAAATCAGTGGCGGTTCAAGGGGGGGGGGGGGCGGTGGAGGCGATCACGCCCCCTTACTGTTTTTATGAAAAACCGCCTCAACCCCATGAACCGAATTTTTTAAAAGTTTTCGTCTGCGGCGCCCTATTGTGTCGAAAGATACATTAATTTTAAAACTTTTGCATAAAACTTTTTACTCGCTTTTACAAAATTGCCCCCCCCCCTTTTGGGAAAGCTGCGACCGCCACTGTATAAATCGCCAGTTTAGGCGAAAATATCATTGTTTTTTTTGAAGGTCTAGGTTTATGGGTTGAGGGATCTTGTCAATGAAACGTCCTTTTTTTGAAATGCCAACGTTTCGCAAAATTTATTTGCTTCTTCAGGGATATTGAAGACGGCCGTTCCATGTGACGATTTTATTGCCAATATAAACCATTCTATAAGTGTTAATAAATGTTACGTCAAATTCGCTGTTTATAAACTTTTTGTGGGTAAAAACAGAAAAGAATGGATGGAAAAAGAGAGAGTAAAATTTATTGAAATTGAAGAAGACGAAGAAATGTTTGTTCAGTTGTACTCGATAGGGGTAGTACTCAAAAGCGGCCCAGAATACGCAATTATGTATCTGAGGAGGTCCCCGATCCCCGTAAACAAAAGAAAAATAATTTTGAAGGCTAGACTACTTTTGCTTTTTTAATTATTATTCTGTTCTGTTTTCTCTTTGTGGACTCGTGTATTTTTCAAACGGCTGTCCAATTTCAAAAATATTGAAAGTGAAATAAATAAATAAAAAAGTGAGGTTAAAACGTCATTTTCCGATTTCGATAATCACTCTCTGTTCCAGCACTCCAGTTGGGATTCAGAGCATCCGTGGGTAGATTCGTGACGTCTCTACTTAGTTACGATAGATCTAAGAGTACGGAAACCGAAAGCGCTGATAGACATGTTTTCGTTGTCTGGAAATCTTCGTCTACACGCCAGATTTCGTCATAATCGGATTTGTCGCCATATCTCTGGAACTAATGAACCTATTTTACAGCTTTTATTTAACTTGCAATATATGTAATAACGAACTATGTTCGTTCGGGTGGAATGTTGCAACTTAATTTTGACTAACTTCCCGACATCCGATCGGCTTCAAATTTGGCATGCTTATATAGTTGCGGTGACAATACAAGAATATAGTATGATGCAATTGACAGCTCCCTCCAAACTCGAAGGGGGTGGAGGAGGTGACAGTTGAAGTACGCCCGATTTCTTGGGGATGGAGATAATGGAGATATGGCGGATTCAAGATGGACAATTTTTGGTCATCTTTTGCTAACCAATTTTAACTAACTTATACGCATCCGATTGCCTTCAAATTTGGTATGCATTTATAGTTCTGGTAACAATACAATAATATGTCATTATTAGGCACCTCTCCCCCCCTACGAGGGGAGTGGAGGCGGGAAAACACCTAAGTTTGTCCGATTTCAACCAAAATTGGTATACGGGGGCTTTTGGGGATAAGGAATACGAATTTTTGAGCAGATTTTGAAAATTCAATATGGCGTATTCAAGATGGACGATTTTCGATCACGTTTTACTAACCAATTTTAACTGACTTATATTCTCAGGTACCCACCTCCCTCTAACGAGGGAAGTGGGGGAAGAAAAAGATTTAGTTTGTTCGATTTCAATCAAAATTGTCATACAGGGGTTTCTCGGGAAGGGGATATGAATTTTTGATCAGTTTTGAAAATTTTAATTTGGCGGATTCAAAATGGGTGGATTTAGGGTATAATAGAAGTTTACGATGACAAAGAGAGAACTACAAAAGAAGAACTAAATTCTTTCATCTAAAGAAGCTGAGAACGTGTGAGATTAGCGTGCTTGCCAAGCCTTTGAAAATGTCCTTAAGTTATAGAGTAATACAACTGTTTCTTGGGTGAATGGTCGATGTGACCGATATACGATATCTAAATTTAAAAGTTTTAATCCCATCGCTTTTATTATTGCATAACTTGTTTTTTAAAAGTTTTTTTTAATAAATATTTATTTATCGAACATATTGCTTAGAATACTAACTGAAGGATAGACTACTCTATAGGTGGTATGTGCACTGTCGATTACTGAACGCACCCCAAAGTAAGAATATGTTTGTGTCTGGAAAAATAACCATGATTGACGGTTTCGTTATTGCTTAACAAGAAAAGAAATAAAATACCCACGCACCATGACCTGGAACATTTAATCTACCGTTGCTCTAAAATTTATGATGCAGAAATAAATAAAAACACCGCGCCCGCCGCGCATAGTAGGGCAGCAAAAAGACATGGCAACTTTATTAAAAACGTATTTTTCAATTTGCCCGGAATATCGGAAAAACATGTAGCCAAATTAAATCTACAAATCATATTGGCGGAATATGTACAGAATACTTTTTGTTGTAATACCTTGGTCTATTTTTACAAACAAAGTTACCCATTATTGTATTTGTCTTAAACTGTCAAAGTATGTCATTCTGTACTTCAGTCTGACAAATAAATAAAAAATCCCTCCACAAATTTCTTTATTTGATAAAGCTGAACTCCTGGCAAAACTACAACAAGGATGGTCAATTAAAAAACGATGGGAAGAAGATCAGACAATAGAGAGAAAACAAGGGACTGGTTTATTGAAAGTTTCAACTGATGAACAAGATTATGACCTTATCGCTTTTATGAAAGAAAACTCTTTTGCATCTGTTGCCCAGGCAAAGAGATTAATCCAATTTACAGGATGTGTAAGAGTGGCACGAAATCGCGTAAGGAAAGGCTCTAATTTAAGATGTCGTGTAGCTGCTAAAAAAATTAAACTTACGAATGAAAAAAAAACAGGCCAGGTTACTTTTTGCCCTTAATTACTCTCTAAAGGAACCAGAGTTTTGGCGAAAGGTAATATTTTCCGATGAAAAAGTTTTTCAGTCCTGTAGTGACAGAAAACAAATTCGGTTATATCGTCCACCAAGAACGCGCTATGAGGAAAGATATATTGCTGGTAACAACAATTGCGCTGGAAGATTTTCGGTAAATATGTGGGGTTGGATTTCTGCTAGAGGTCATGGTGCTCTATTTCGAATCAATGGAAGACTCACAGCACAGCTTTACCTGCACATTTTAGAGAACACGATGCTTCCAGCCGTCACAGAACTTTATCAAGACCAGTTTATTTTTCAACAAGACAACTGCCCTGCTCATACAGCCAGAATTTGCCAAACTTGGTTTCAGGAGCCAAATATTGAAGTTCTTCCTTGGCCTGCAAAAACCCCAGACGCCAATCCTATGGAAAATATCTGGGGTTTAATTTCAAAATATTGTGCCGGGAAATCAACATCACTTGGTCCAGTTAATAGTCGATGCTTATGAAGAAGTTATTGGTGAAAATGAAAACCTTTTTGAAATTTTGGCTGATTCTCTACCAAGAAGGTTAAACGGTATAATTGAGGTGAATGGCGAAATGAATAGACATTAAAATTTACATACCTAATAATTTGTTTCTATTGTTTTATAATTTTCGTTACAGTGGTGTTTTTTAATTTTTGTTGCAGTTGTTTTATGCGTTAGCGCATTATTGTAATATAAAAATTATTTTTTAAAGCAATCTTTGATGTCAATATTTTCATATTTTAGTACCAGTCTGTCACAAAATATAATCCGGTAGTTAACCATACAATTTAAAAAATACCTATGTTTATCACGTACCACTTTTATGATGCCGATAGTGTATGTGTCTTAATTGGGGGAAACCGAGAGTATGGCCGGGCGAAAAAAATTATTTTATATAAAAAAAAGCTTTTCAAATACAAGCTTTTATAAGATATAAAGTGCACTAAAAAGTAGAAAATAAGTTTTAGCGTTCTGATATCATAGTGTAATGTTGATATATGTTATGGATTATATTATGATTGTTCGCAAGAATCGAACTCCCCGAATAGCTAGGATATTGGGAACATTCCCTGAATGTTCCCTCAAATCCCCTAAGCATACCAGGGATGTTTAGGAAATATATTCGTTGTTCGCAGTTTTGATATTTATTTCTAGAACATTCATAGATCATTTTCGCAGGATTTTCATAGCACATTTATAATATTATAGGTCCTTGTCATAGACCCTTGAAGGCGGAGAAAAAACATATTTTTGAGCTTGAAAAAATATACTCTTTCAGAAAACATTCTAAAAAAAATTTAAAAAAAGTTATTTAAACAGCGATGGGATTCGGACCCTCAACCTTCTGGCCATATAACACTTTTCCAACGACTTAACCTTTGCGCTGCGGAGGCTTATGAGAGAACTTATATATTAGCGGGGTATAACCTTTTGGACATTGTTTTCTGTTAGAAGAGCACCATAAATTGTTTTTTTTTCATAAAATCAGGATCACTCCTGAACGGCTCAACGGATATTCAATTGTTCCTCCCAAACGGTAGTGGAAGGGGATTATGTTATTTGTTCTATGCAGGATAACTCCCGAACGAAATTTCATAATAATATTTTTGTTGGAAATAAATATTAGCCTACCCCAACAAGCTTTTGAACAAAATAAAATCTTAAATTCTGTTGCGTAAGCATGATCGTAGATAGAAAAATATTATTTTAGGCCACAAAATGGTTTTTTTTTTGTAACTAAATATAGAGTATTTTTTTTAATAGAAAGAAAACTTGCAGCGACAGATAAAAATAATCTTTAGCGCAGCCGTTAGAGTAAAAAACGTTACAATATTGTGTGATGTTTTTAGGACTTTGGTAGAACATTGATAGATTATCCCGACTAGAATATTCGCTGAATGTATTACCCATGATATTCCCAGAATATCTGCTAAATGTGCTAATGATGTTCAAATGTAAGGACATTTTTAGGACCTTACCAGAACATTCCTGGAATATCCTGCTTAGAATATACTCTGAATGTAAGATTTAGGATATTATGAGAATGTCTTTTAAACGGGCAGAGGACATTTTTAGAATTTTAGTAGAACATTCGTGGAATATCCTGCTTGTAATATTTGCTCAATGTACCCATGATATTCTGAGAATGTCTTTTAAATGTGCTATTTATGTGATAAGTCAAATGTTCTTCGCGAGACATTTTCTGTACATTCTGGAAATATCCTGTGAATGTGCCAGGACATTCAGACATTCATAGCACATCGAGGGAATGTTCCTGGAATATCGTGTGCTATTAGGGTCGACCCAAGCTACCCTAACATTTCTCTGATATATGGATGAACATTGTTAGTGTTAATTTGCGTACATCGCTTTTATTATTATGATATCAAAATGCTAAAAAGTATTTTTTAGTTTTTAGATTTGTACCATATATCGTTAATTTTATATCCGCCATTTTGAAATGTTTAAATCTAATAAAAAATTCATAATCCCCTTCCCCAATAAACCCCTGTATGCCAATTTTAATTGAAATCGAAAAAAACATTTTCCCCTTCCACTTCCCTCGTTAGGGGGAGGTGGGAACCTGATAATACCATATTATTATATTGTCACCGGAACTATAAACGCATACCAAATTTGAAGAAAATCGGATGTGTATAAGTCAGTTAAAATTGGTTAGCAAAACAGGACCAAAAATCTTCCATCTTGAATCCGCCATATTTAATTTCCAAAATCTAATAAAAAATTCGTGTTCCTTATCCTCAAAAACTCCTGTATACCAATTTTGGTTAAAATAGACTATTTTGAGCAATTTCAGCTGTATTTTTTGGCTTACCTTGTACACATATGGACATAATATCAAAAATGTAGGTCGTTATGTGTTGAATCAGATCTGCAGAAACCATTAGTATCCCATTTTCAGTATTGTTGTAAACGAAGGTTAAGATTAGTAAAAAATGGCCATTTTTGTAATTTTAAGTCTAATTTCTAGCTCACCCTGTAGATATTTTGGAAAGTGCCCAAGACGAAAATTCCTCATAACATATTACAATATAAACAAAAATAACCAAACCACATCCCCCATAATTAAATGGCAGGGTTCCTTAAGTTCTGGTCGGGAAATGCTTTTTTATTTTACCAATAGCATGACAGAAAGAAACAGCATGAAAAGAACGACAATTTTCCGTAATTCTCGGACATACTTCTTTTTGTCATCGGCATCTTTAATAATGAAGACTGATCTACATAAAATTTAACGAATTCTGGTAAATATGATAATATTTGCTCTATATTTAAAATACAAAAACGATTAAGGGCTTGCTTCTTAATGGCGGGTTATCAGAGAGTTAAATTAACTCGGGCTCTAAATCCCAGTTTTTTGCTGTTTTAAGTGAAAATTTTTTTTTAGGTTAACCTTAAGGTAAGCTAACTTACCCTCACCCTGAAACCCTGGTTACCCTGGAGTTAATTTTAACCCGCTTTTTAAATAATTGTACAAGGTTATGTTTCTCGAGTTAACGCCCCCCCTCCCCCAGAGCCCTTGAATATGTAGGTTTTCCTAAAGACTTAACTTTCCTAAAAAAATAATAATAAAATGGTTATCTGAGACTATGTTACTCAATCCCCTCCCCCTAGACAATCTCTACTTGTACTAATGTAACTAATGAATTCTTTCTGCAAATTTGGTAATTTTTGGGTCATATCTTGGAAACTACGTAACTTATCAGAAACAGTTAAACTTATTTTTAACTCACCTAAACCCGTTGAATTTTTCATAATGGTATTTTTTTACATTTTTTTGTTTAAAAAAAGGCGTTTGCTTTATTTTTTTCCAATAAAAAAATGTGTTTTTTATATATTTCAGTGCCCAAACGTAATTTTTTAAACCAAACGTAGGAGAGATTTTTTCTGTAGAAAGAAAATACTAATCGAACAAAAAAAGATTTATTTTCCTAGCGTTTATAAAACAGGAGACAGTGGCGTTTATGATGTTCTTGCAAGGCGAGTTTAAAGTGCCGTCAATTACTTGTCAAAGTGAACTCAGGTGGCACTCCTATTTTTTTCTGTTTATAATAATTGCTTAAATAGTTTAAAGAATAAAAACAAAATTTATTGCAATCGCTGTTTCCTAGGCGTCGTTCTAAAAATCACGAAAAAATGGTCCGTCGAATTTTTTGGATGACACATTTCAATTGTTTTTAGATGACATACAAATTTTCAAGTAGGACTTACGGATTTAGAAATAAAGCCATTTAAAGTTTTAATATTTAAACTGTTGCCATATTTTGGTGCTCCACTTTATAGGTGGCAATTTTGTATTTTTGGTATCCCTAAACATAACCCTACCTATGGTAAAAATCTTAAAGTGTTAGCCCATTTTTTTGTGAGGTCCTATATTTTAAGGTCTGGCACTTGGTCTATAAAGTCTGTGGTCGAAGTAGTAAAAGCATCGTGTAAATAAATTGCATGAAATCCAGTAAAACTTTAGTGTCGTACACGGCGGAAAAGAAACTAAGCTCTACAAAAAACACCAGCCGGGACTTTTTTGCCCCCATAAAAGTTTACATTGGCAAGTGGGTTAACAAATGAGCCCCAGATCGAGATAGACAAGTCGAAGAAGGCGTTTCGACAAGCTTAAAACAAAAAAGCTAGTTAGATTCATAGAAATCGGAAGTGAATAGAAAGAGTTTCGACCAGTGCGCAAGCAAATTAAAGCAAACACTCCATTTTGATGGTAACTTTCCCCGAAACTCACTTTCGAACGCAATTAGGGACTTATTGGTACATAAAGTTGGTATAGCCTTGAATGAGTGAACGAATCAATGTAGAAGTTCGGGCGAGACAACTCCCATGTACTTAGGCCACCTTTCTAGGCCTGTGGCACGCCCTGAAAGCCTGCCTCTTTCGCAAAATAACAGATTTTTCTGGGTTGCAACCTCGATATAGCCTTACTTTAATAAAGTTGGCACTATTTTTGACAGTTCCGCAGGAAGGTTTAACAACTACTTCCCATGTTCTTTAGAAGAAAGAATGTAAGGACAAAATGTATCTTTAACGAAAACAAAGCCGACGTGTTCCGGGATTTCTCAAAAAATAAATCCTCTTGTCAAACTATAACATTGTTTTTATCAGGACTGATAAACCCCACTTAAATCTATAATTGGTATTTGGGGCTGTACATAAATTACGTAACACCTTATTTGGAAATTTTTGACTCCTCCCTCCCTTCATGTAACACTTCGTAACATTTCTGTGGTCCCCCTCTAACATTCCGTAACACTTTGCCAACACCCCCCCTCCCCTTTGGCGAAGTACAAAAAATAGTCGGCAACCAAAAGGATGAAACAGGCCTCCTGCCTTCCTTACGAAGGTCAGCACGTTAGCCGAGCTTAGCGGGTGTAGCTCCTCCTCTTCTATTGTGGGAGTCACACGTCATACTCTCCTATCAGGTCCACCGCTGATTCCTCTGCCCACCCACATGCTGGGCAGGCGGAGTCGTCCAACACTCTGATGCATGTCAAGTGCTTGCGCAGCCCTGTCAGCATTCCTACTAACAATCCGATGTACTTGCGAGTTTTTCCCAGGATCGATTTAGTTCTGTCTGCATCTGGTCCACTCACGAACAGTTTGGACTGTCTGCACTCTCGCTGTTCCCTCAAGGACGACTTCAGTTGATCGCTCGCCCATTTATTGAGTTCGCTCTGCACCTGTTTTCTTGTGATTCCCAAGAGCGGTTCCGATCCAATATATTGGGTTTCGGCACCAGCTCTGGCAAGTTCATCCGCCTTCTCATTCCCTGGTATTCCCTCGTGACCTGGAACCTACATCAGTGTCACCCTCTTGTCTTCAGACAATGTCTGTAGCGCGTTAACGCACTCCTCCACTAGGCTACTGACAATTTTTGGTGAACTAAGAGCCTTGAGGACAGCCTGGCTGATGGAACATATGCAAATGTCCCCCCTGCCATTTCTGACCTCTGGTAGGGTTGCCGCCATGATAATGGCGTATACCTCCGCCTGAAAGACCGTAGCGTGCTCTCCAAGCCGGTAGCTTTCTTGAAGCTCTAGGTCTTCCACATACACTCCTGCGCCTGTTGTCTGCCTGGCTTTAGAAGAGACAACTCTTTTGTTACCAGTTCCCCGACTGTGAGATGACCCACTTTTTCCCCTCTGCCCTTCCATAGACCCTTGTCTCTCAGTCGTAGGTGCGCCGCCCTCGCTTCCTTCTTGATCCAAGTTGGAAGCGAGAGGAGACCTAAGATGGTTTCTAGGGCTCTAATGGGGATAGTCCTCATTGCGCCTGGTATTCCCCTGCAGAAGAGCCCCTGCAGGCTCATGAGCTTTCTGAAAGTGTTCAGTTTTTCTACTACAGGCCACCGGGTCTTATGATGGCTTTGTATAACCAGTATAGGTTTCTGGGGGTGATCCCCCAGGTTCAACCGACCACTCGGCGCAACTGCCACATTATTACCTGTACTTTTTCAGTCATTTTGGCAACATGCTGCCTCCACGTGAGTCCCTTGTCCAGTATGACTCCTAGATACTTAAGCTCTGATACTAAAGTTATGGGTCTGCCGTACATTATAGGAGCTCTGAAATCCTCTAGTTTCCTTATTCTGGTGAACAGAATCATTTCAGTTTTTGCAGGATTAACTGATAGCTCGTTCTGTCTGCACCAGTCTTATGATTCTGATCGCCTTTTGCATTCTTTCGCAGACAGTGGCGAGGAAGCAGCCAACCACCTTCACCACGCCGTCGTCTGCCTATGCTTGTGCGTCGAATCCTTCCTGTGTCAGGCGACTTAGGAGCTTGTCCATTATAAGGCACCACAGATGAGGAGAAAGGCAGCTACCTTGAGGGCAGCCCACCGTTACATCCACCTTGACCTTGGACTCTTTCCTCTGTTAACGCAGACTTTACCCATTCGGTCAGACGTGCTTCACCTCCTCTTTCTTGAAGGGCAGATGTTATTATCTGCGTTCTTGCCTTGTCGAACTTCCTCGTCAAAGAATACCATGAGTGCGTACTCCTTGTGCTGAAGGGCCTTTTCTGCCTTGTGCACTACTGCATGAAGAGCCGGACAAACACCAAGTGTTACGTAATACTTCCATGAACCACCCGTCAACCTTCGTAAAACTGTGTCACACTTTCAAACTCCCCTCCCTCTCGAGTGTTACGTAATTTATGGAAGACACACTTTGTATGTAAGGCACACTTTGTAAAAACCAAGACACGAATCGGAGCACTTTTTTTATTTTTTTCCGAATAAGCTAAAATGTCTTTCTATAAGGCCACCGATTCAAATGTTTGAATATTTCAAATTTAGTTTTTGCAAAATGTGCCTTGAAAATACAAGCGACTAAATACAAATTACAGTGATTTTTAACCTCACTTTTTTGCACCATTTGCGTTAATGAGATGTACATTACAAGATACTAAATTCCAAAACTTTGGTATTTTGTATCTGTCACTAGTAGCTTGTGTTTAGTATTTTTATTTTAACTTACAGCATTGATTTAACGGCTTTGAAAGTCTGTCACTGGTATCTAGTCGTTGTTTTACCAGAGGATTTTATGAAATGGACTGATGTTTTGTTGGCTCTGTTTATAATTTCTCCAAACAGTTTTTGAAAGATTGATTTTTTTTTGGTTAGTAAAATATGTCAAAAAAAATAAACAGTGAATACACACAGTAGATATTAAAAATATAAATAATAGGTATAATACTCGGTAAAATATAAAGATTCCTATGATCTATATTTTGTTACTATTTTTCTTACAATAAAACATGGAAACATAATGTGTTATTAGGGACATTTTGGACCACTTAAAATAATTTTTTTTGTGGTTATCCTTATTTGTGCGACTGCGCAGTAAGGGAAAAGAGGGGAGGCTAATGAAATAAAGATAACGAGGGACTTTATTCACGCCAAATAGAAATAAGAGAGAAATTTTTGAACACTTAAAATTTCGACAACTTTGACAGCCGCTGTGGTAGTGTTTAACAACCTCCCACTACCACGCATCGATTTTCCATTACATTAGAAAATGTCACTCGTAAAAAAATTTTGAGATGAGAAAAAAACACAAAATTGGGCTTTATTTTAGAAAATAAGTGTTTTATAGGTTGGAACCTGGTAATATTTTATTATTTTTAAAATTATTTGTGCCAAAATTCTCTAAAATTAACCAGAAAAATAACCACAACCACAACGAAATGGATTCGTAGCTTACGGCGGTGGTAGTGGTTAATTACCACAACGGAATGACCTTTAGCTATTGCGCAGACGCTGTAATTACCACAACCACCACGAAGTGTCAAAGAAGCGTTCCAAAATATCCCTAATGATTTTTGTGGTTATCTTTATCACAGACTAAAAAATGGTTGATTAATTCGTATTTTTCATTTCGTGAGAACAGATATTTTACATCATCTTCTAATTGCTAATTGTTATTTAATATTTTCTATCTATATATATACTAAAGAAAAAGAAAAAAATCAACAAAATTCACAACACACTGACCTCACAGAAGTTAGTTTATGGTTCATTTAACAAAATTTTACGTTATCTCCTTTTACATTCCAAAAACTCTTTTAAATTTGACAGTGGTTATTCTTATCATTTGTTACTATAATCACATAACAAGCAGTTATTTTTGCTGTTATTTTAGATGGTCCAAAATGTCCCTAATTATTAACGAAGTACATGCTAAATGCGTATGTTTGTAGCTACTGCTTGTAGCTCATTTACGTCGCAAATTCGCTATTTTTATAAATTTTTCAGCTTGATAAATGCATGTCTTCCTTTCACTTTTCCTGAGTTTGTTTCTCCGTTGGACAACAGAACAATACAAATTCGTCGAGGCACGTATTTTTACAGTTTTTGATACAGCAAAATTTCATTTTTAAACCTGACGTTTCTTAATCAAAAATCTGATTATTTATTGTCAGGGGTTATCAACTATCATTGCCAACACACAATTTCAAACATTTCCCTAACAACTGTCAAATCGAGTTGCTCACCTCTGGTAAAACAATAAATGTCAAAAATCGTATACTAGTACCTAGTAGCCCTTTTTTTTTAATACCATCATAAATCTTTATTGTCTTTTTGTTTACATATTAAAGTAAAATAGAGAATATACAAAAAATAATAAATAGCTAAAAAAACAAACAACCACAAAACCAGCATAAAAACAATCACACTACCCAGGCATACTTACACAACAAAATCCTCTTTCAGGTCAGGGTCAGACGGGATAGTGCGTTGAATAGCAAGGCTGATCCTCTGAGTAATGAAGTTTTTTGCGTTTTTAGAATTTAGTTTTCCGCAGATCTCTGATAAAAGTTTTTTTTGCCTCACCACCCCAAGGACCAAACGTCTCAACACAAAAAGGTACAAAAATAAATCTATCAGTTAAATCTCCGTATTTAGAAAATTTTGCTTGTTCACCCTGCTCTGCTGCCCCCCCCCCGCCATCCTTGACGTTTTCTAAATATAGGACTCGGCCATCGTATCTTTGCAGGTAGCATCCCATAAAAGAGCCCTACCGGCCCTCCAGGGAACTAGAGACACCCCGTCAACCCGTTTTCCATCTCTCCTGCTAATACCGGAAGGCTCCAATTGTGAAGGGATTTCTGCAAGGGCCAGAGCACGCTTTAAAATTTGATTAATTTGGCTGTGGCTAGAAAACCTGCCCGCACTTTTTCTGCAACAGAGCCCGTGAAGGCCATAAATGTCAACTTCTTTGCTGCAGGGGCAAACGTGTTTCTCAACCACAGGTTGTCCGACACGAAGTGAGACAGGAATTCGGAAAGTCGTCCAAAAGGTTTCCCAGGGAAGAAGAAGGTAGAGCTCTTAACCAGGCATTGCTTTCATATTCCTGCAGAGCCAAAAGCCGAGCCGAATTTGCAAAGTTTAATGTCAAAATCTCTCTGTGATTTATAATCGGAAATATTGATGTCTGTGAGATTAGTTAAATTTTTAAATTTCGCTATAGCTTCTAAAAAGGATATATCTTGATACTTGAGAATATTAGAAGGAAGAATACTTGATACTAAATGAGATGAATTTGAAACTGAACCTAAAAAGGCAAAAAATCATAAAGAAGACGAGTCATGGATTCCCAAGCCTCCTAGTTTTACTGGTAGGTTACATTGTTTCCAGGCCAAATCGTTTAAAACACAATTAGTTATTTTCCCTAAAGTTGATTTCAAAAGATTATCGAAATTTTTAAGGCTATTACTGACTCTCCAACAGGGAGCGCAACATAGAATATATGTGATACGCGGAATAGCAAAAGAATGTTTTAAAAGATGATAGGCTGTGTGGGAACTTATAAGTAAAAGATTTTTAGAAAAAATTTCAAAAGATCGAATTTTTTTATTGAATAAATCAGCTATTTTTGAATTAGAAAAAGGAATCCCTATTAGAATTAGTTCATTAAATTCCGTAAGTAACATCTTATTTATTGTAGAAAAGGCCGATTTCAGCGCTTTTTTTAATGATCGTGTTTAAATCTTGAAGAACTATTTCAGGGTCACCTGCAAGAGTACCATCATCTAAATAAAATAATTTGATTTCTGATTGTAAATGTTGAATAATGTCTTGAATTACTAGGCAAAACAAAGGTGGCCCTAAGGGATCACCTTGCTGTACACCAGGTTGTGACATGATCAACTGTTCTCCAAAGGATAAAAAAGTAGGAGTTTTATAGCATTGAGAAATAAAATTGAAAAAATCTGGGATATGTTCCTTAACTTTAGAAAGAATTATATCTCTATTAATCATATTAAAAGCGTTGGTGTAATCTATTTTTAATAATATTTTTTCAATAGTATGTGGGTAAGAGGTGAATCTGCGGATAGCATGGGAAATAACTTCGGATCCGTTTTTAGTGCCGAAAGCTAGTTGAAAAGGTCGAAAATGGTTTCCTAAAATATCATGTGTTTTAAAACAAATAACTTTTGCTATTAGTCTACGTAATGTCAGGCCAACGGCTATTGGACGAATTCCGCCATCATTCTTTTTAAAAGCACAAAGAGAGGCTCCAAAGAAAATTGTGGAAGCAGGAATAGACTCGTTTAAAATAAAATTTACAAAATTTAGTAGAGAATTTAAACATTTTTCAGAAAATATACCTAAATCTTCCCCTATTAAATCCTTTAAGTGCTGAGGCCGCATACCATCCAAACCTCCCGCTGAACCCGGCTTGAAAGAAAAAATTGCTCCCCTAACATCTGACAGATGTATTTCGTTTGATGTTTTCTGAACTTCTGGTGGAGCGGAGAAGTCCATATCTTTTTCATGTGAAGGATGTTTTTCTTGAAGAGTTTTAAATGTTTCAGGACATGGAACATCAATGGTTTCGCTAGAAGAGAGGATTCCGATAGCTCCTTTGATGTCTCCTTCAGAAAGGTTCGATTCTATTCTTTTCGAGATAAATTTATTATATTCTTCTTTCTTCTTAATTGGCTTATTTTTTGTGGAAGTGCCTTTTGAAGCAAATGATTGAACAAAATCTTTAATTGGACGTTTTTTATTGGAATTCCATTTTTGTAAATTTTCCTTAATTATTGTTGTCAAATACTTATTTTTGTTTTGTCTATTCTTCTCCGGAACTTCCAGAATAGCATATGTGAAAAAGAATAGATTTATCCAGGAATTAAGTTCTTTAGAAGAGTAGCATTTATTTAAAATTAAAGTGAATTCTTCGGCTATACATTTTCTGGCTCCTTTCGGAATTCTTCTTATCATGGACGTGGTTTGTCTTGTTTGAGTCAAAATTTCATTAAGAAATTTTGGTTCTAAATATTCATCTGAGGCAGTGTCTTGAGGTTGTCGAGAATTGTTAGAGAGGTACGAATTTTGTTTTTCTTTTAGGGAATCCAATAAGAAACTTTTACTTTTATCTATGCTTGACTTAGAACTTGATATTTGCTTGATAGAAGCAAGAAGTCATAGTGGTTAGGAGGATTTCAGGAAAACAGTAGGTAAATTGAGTTTTTATGTTCTGATTTGCTTATAGTAATTGGTTTTCCTTTAAACGTAAAAAATTGTGTACAAAGATTTCTTGAAGGACTGGTAAAAATTTTAAAATTTACCTTGAAAATTTCAGACAAAGCAAGAATTTCAGTAGAATTTCCAAAAACTCCATTTTTTGACATTTCAATTTTGTATTACTGCTTGGAAACAAAAGAAAACGGGGAATCTAGAAAAGGCATAAGTGTATCCCAATTTTATTAACTGATTTCTTTCTTATATTCTTCCACCGACCTGAAGAGATAATTTCCATCTGGAACGCTGGGTAATCTTTCGAAATACATCTAGAAAAATATTTCACATTTTCCTTCTTTTATTGAAGAAAAAACAACTTTTACTCGGGGTCTTCGTATATCTTTGATTTTCGTTGTTCGTCTTGGTTTTCTGAAATTGTGCTGCTACGTGGACTATTTCTAATTACTTTGTGGTTGAGCTTTTATCTGTTTACTTGTTTAAGTGTAAAAATTTGTATAAAATGAATAAAATATTTAAAAAATTGTGTTAACGTTTGTATTTTTAATTGTGTCTTCAGCCTTATATAGTATTGAATCACATGACCTGTTTCAAACGTCACTTCGACATTTCCTGAGCTAAGGTCACTGACAGAAAAAAAAAATCTTCTTTTAACCACGACGGTTGTGGTCTAAACCTTTAACTTGTTCCCCTTTGGTTCGACTCGAAAGTTCCTCCAAGTTTTCCAAAGTTATCTATGGTCCTAGACTATTACTGAGTTGGTTTTTCCTTCTTTTTTCCCCGACTACCATCCTCTAGCTAATTTAAGAGCAGTTTTAAATTTGTTTAATTTTGTTAGAACCCAGCTATCACCGGGATAAATGGTTGAAAGTTTTAGCTGTTTGTCAATTAGCTGGGGTGGCGCTAGCTTGTTTTATATAGCGCAGAATTGCTGGAAAAACAGCGGGCGAATCGTAAGCAATTGAAAATATTTGTTTGTGTCGGGGCGGGATTGTTTAGACGAAAACATATAAATTTAAGGTTTCGGAGAAATCAACTTTAATTGGCTTAAGAGGATTTCACTTATTTTGGGTAAAAACTTTTTGTTTAGTCACCAATTAGAGAATGTATACAGCTGTGAGACGATGGTGAAGTGTATTTGAGCTATTTCTTAAGAGTGACAGACGAATAAAAGAAGAGCTAATTTTGGATATGCCAATCCCGAGGCTAACCCTGAATTTCTATAAATATTAATACAAAAATTAATTATTTTGACTAATTTTGGTGGAGCACCTTAAACAAAATGCGCATGTCTTTCGCTTTACCCCCGAGAAAAAATACGATTAGCTCTCTCATCCCTTATAATGACGGTTTATGCCCAGGGGGTCAAACCATCCAAAACTTTTGGTAACTCCCCAAATTTTATTAAGGGAAAGACAAGGAAACTATAAATCATACCGGGGGATGACTTTATTAAGTATGACAATCGTTGAATCAAACGAGTAATGGATTTTTGTTGGTTGGTTGAAATTTTACCATATTAGTCCGGGTTTTAAATACATAAAGTTTTAATATTGATATAATTTTACCTTGAAACTTACCCTTACCTGATGCCCTTACTAGAGCAGAGAAGGAAATACAACAAGCAATCAAAAAGAATCAAAGTAATGGTAAAACTAAAACTAGAAATAGTACTTTTACTATAGACATAACACAATTCACCTGTCACCCATAAAGTTTTCATATTGCACCCTCACTAATGCCAAGTAAGGTGCACTGGGCATAAAATAAAGGGATGCGACTGGTCCAACGGGGAAAAAAGAAATGACAAAGAAAGTCTGCTCTGTGTGTGTACGTGACCTAGGCGGAAGTCTTTTACAAATTGGCTTTTCTTTTTGTTACAAGAAAGGGAAGATATCAATAAAGGAAATAGTTGTCTGTGACTAATATACCTACCAGATACACAAAACATATACAGAAAAAGAAGATGCAATTTTATATAATATACAATATACGATATACAATAAACAATATACAACATACAATATACAATATACAATAAACAATATACAACATACAATATACAATATACAATATACAATATACAATATACAATACACAATATACAATATACAATATACAATATACAATATACAATATACAATATACAATATACAATATACAATATACAATATACAATATACACTATACAATATACAATATACAATATACAATATACAATATACAATATACAATATACAATATACAATATACAATATACAATATACAATATACAATGTACAATATACAATATACAATATACAATATACAATATACAATATAAAATATGCAGTATACAATATACAATATTTTTTGTGTTCTATAGAAGGGCACCTTTGGCATCTAGCTCTCTCTATCTTGCCAACATGTTCATTGTTAAGCGTTAAAATATTTAACAAGCAATGTAGGTATTTATAAAATAAAAACAAAATTTAAATTTGATTAGAATACGGGCATAAAAAACATTGAATTAATGGCATAGGATAATATTATTAAACAAACATTTTAGAAAATTCAGTAAAACTGAAAAACGAAAAGTTCAAAAACTTCTCTCCGCCTTATTGCCCAAAAACTTTCCGAAAACTTGCTTACATAGTAAAAATTTTAATTTAATTTTATAAAGCTTTCTTACTAAAAGAATTTTAGAGCTTTGGAAAGAGGGAGTTTAAAATTTAAAATAAATTTTGCTGAATATTTACTTTTCTTGGGGGCTTTAAAGAAGTTAAATTGTTTCCTACTTTTGGCCCTAAACCCTGCTTTATATATATACATAGTTTTCTCTCTCCTAAAATATGAAATTTAGTTTAATAAAGTTTACACAAACTTTAACCGGATTGAGGTTTAAGTAAAGGTTTATTAATATTTGAATTAAATTAATTATACCTAAAGAAGGAGCAGTCTTTCTTTTTTAAAGTAGTAGACCAGCTAAAATAACATTGACAGAAAGCAGCGTTGTGTCGTCACGATCTTAACATCACTCTCCGAATTCATGTGCTTTGTTGTTATATTTTTAGAATCTCATATTACAGCATGGACACCATAGAGAAAGTAATAGCTATATTAGGTTGTCTCTTATGGACACTGACTGAGGCAATGTGCAAAAAGTTGAAGGCATTTAGGAGTATCACCATATCATGTTCCCAAATTTCTTGATTATAATTTTTAAGTTCACAGTTTAAAAACTTCTCGCTTTCTATGTAATTGTTTATAATAATAGTATCTTCTGTAGAGAAAAAAATATTAAAACTAGCGCCACCTATTCGCAAACTAACTATTCTCTAACAAGATTTTCAGCTCTGTTGTACATGTTTGCTACTACTAATAATATGTTTGTTTTTTGTACTTTTTTTTTTGTACATAGTTTTTGTTTATACTAAAATAATTTTAAATCACTTGATTGGATATACTTAGAGGATGTTTTTTTGCCATTAACTCTGGCTCTTGCTTTAATAAAAACAAATACTAAAATGCTGCTTTCTTAGTTCTTTTTGATAATGTGCAAACTATACCATATGAAAATAATAAACAATATGGACATCATTGCTGCTACCAGCAGATCGATGTTTACAAGAACATGACCTGTCATATCATACTCGCTGGTGTTGATCGTCGGGGGTTTTAAAAATTTCTACTCAATTTTAGGTTTTGAAGATTTTTTGATAATGGTATATAAAGAAACTGTACTCGCGGCTAAGCTGTATTGTTAGATCACTCACTATAGCTCATCAAAAAAACAATGTTTTAGCCGCTGATTGTGAAAACATGAATGAAGCCTTGTTTTTTTTTTGGTTTTACTTAAAAAATATATATATTTAAAAAAAAAATGGTAATTTAATTTTGGAAAAAACGGTTTTTAAAAACTTTTTTTTAACAAACCGACCCGAAATCGTTTAAAAACGGTTAACGAGCGAACGTCCTGCCGATTTAATACCCTTAATGACGTCATCGATTTCAGACAGAAGTGTGTCCGAGTTCCCAGGGGATTGGGCCACAGTATATATACACATGCCTATAAAGGACAAATTCAATAAGTTTTTGGATATTGAGTAAATGTCTTTGAATATTGTGTAAATTTAGAGGTAATATGCGTGCGATCAAAATTCTTGTACTTTGATGAATGTCGGGATTGTACTTAAATTTGACGTTAGAAAATTTAAGTATCCTGAAATCCTGAAAATCATAAAAATACGTACATCGTCTACATACCTGAACCATACTCTGGGGAAATACTCAAATTCTTTACTTATATCTGATTCAAATTTGCTCATAAAAAGAAAGATTTGAAGCAGAAAAGAATAGGATTAGGAATATAGCTGGCGAAAACGGTTACGACGAAGGCTTAATAAATAAACTGATAAATAGACATTCTTTTCAAAAGACTTTTCGGAATTCTACCTTTTTTCGACAAAAAGATACCTGCGACTCAAAATTTGTATCAATTCCTTATAATCCTAATTACACAAAGTATTTAATAACACCGGTCTTAAATTAGTATATCAATCCGGTAACACAATAAGAAGCTTACTAGAAAATCCCAAGGATAAAACTACAGTTCTAGAAAAAAGTGGAATTTACGAAATTAGTTGCATGGATTGTGACAAAAAATATGTTGGCCAAACGAGACGCTCTATTCAAACACGTTTTAAAGAACACTTAGCACACTTAAAATACGGAAGAACAGAAAAGTCAAGTGTGGCCGAGCATGCTTTTGAAAACAATCATATATTCACATTAGATAACCTAAAACTTCTAAAAAGTGTACCAAACAAAAGACTTTTAAATGCATATGAAAGTATGGAAATCATTAAATCCAAAAATAGTTTAAATAAAGATAGAGGACCCATCCCGTTTAGTACACTTTATTCTTTGGTTGAGGGGAGATAGGATTAAAAATCGTGATCAATCACAATTTATTAGTATTATCTCCGCCCACTAAAGGATTGTATATAAGATAGAGCGTAGATTAATTTAGTTCATTGTTTATCGTCTCCTGATGATGCTAACGTTGTTAGCGAAACGCGCGTCGAGTGCAAAAGTGTAGTTTTGGTTTGTGGAAAACAATCATAATTTTGTTTTAGTGCAACCAAAGGTTCCAAATTCCCAACATAAAATACAGAAGGTAAAACTTCAGTTTTTATTTTACCGTATGTATAATCTGCTACAAGTTTTTTGGTTTACTTGGAAATAAAAACCTAGTGCAATGGCCACAAAATGCTTACTTTTTAAAGTAGTTCTAATCCGAGTTCTAATCTATTTATATTGTCCTTACTGAGGCCTAACAACCCTATTACCTGTAAATACTGTAACTAAACGATAATATTAAGCCCTTTTCGCGATCGAAACTCAATCTTTTGCGATCTACTTTAGAGTTTACTTTGATACGAAAGATACAAAAGTCAATGGACACTTAAAGTAAATACTTCAACGCATTGGTATCGGTATACGTAACGCGTTTAAGACAAAGCCAAAAGACACTACATTTTTTACTGGTTGCAATCGTTGCGTACGTTTGCTGGGTCTGTAACTTTACGTACAGGGTGTCCAAAAATGGTTTTGGGAGGTATCGCTTATTTCCAGAGGAGATGGAAAAAAACTGACTTCTACTTGCGAGGATTAATGTTTAAGAGATGTTTAAAGGGCATTTTTTAATAGATTTTTCTGTTAAAATCGCTTCAGAATGCCACAAATTGCCGCAAAATGCTTATAATGCCTCTAAATGCCCCCGAAATGCCTCGAAATATTGCCTCAAAATGCATCAAAATGCCACGCAATTTATTTAAAAGATCTTGACATGCTTTATAAAGATCCAGATCTTGCGGCTAATTTTGCTGACGATACTAATGTTGTAGTATCCATTAACAAAAATGAAAGCGTTCAGGACAGATGTGCTCAAGTCTTAAAATCTTATTAATAACTAACAATACACATATTACTGATACAAAGGTTTTATTTAATCAAAAAGAAATAGACTTTGTAAAAAACACCAAAATGTTAGGAGTCGTTATTGACAGTAAGCTCAACTATTCTCAACACATACAAGAACTTTGTACCAAATTAAGCAGAGCAAGCTATGCGATGAGAATTATGTCAAAGGTACTTAGAACTGGTAGGGAGCTCAGGGTTATCTACTATGGAATATACTATTCACACTTGAAATATGGCATTTTATCAAAAAAAAGTAATGCGCATCATATTCGGACTTAGCTTTGGCGAAACCTGTAGAAACATATTTAGATCGAACAAGTATTTGACAGTTTTGGGTATCTTTGAATGTGTTATGTACTTAAGAAAAACATTCAAGAATTTCAAAAACTTAAACCTGCTCACAACCGTAAAACAAGGAATAATACTCAAATAGATTTCTTTAATTATCCAAAGCATAGGCTGGCCTTAACTGAGAAAGGTCCGCAATATGCCGCTGTGAAATTCTTTAAGAAATTGCCGAGTAGTATTAGAAGCATAAATGGTATAAAAGCTTTTAAAAAAGCATGTTTAGGGCATATATATAAGTTAAAATAACTAGTCAAAAAAGCTTAGCTAAGTGTGAGTGTTCGCTTTTTATCCTGTGCAACATGGTAATTTTTTTTCCGTTTAATCTTAGGAATTTACATATTTTAGAATTTGATTGGTTTGTATTGTTTTGTTTTGTGTTGTGCATTTTAAATTTATATGGTTTTTTATATTGTATTTTTTATTGTTATTTCTTTTATTAACACGAGTGTCTCTTAATAAAGTAATACTTATAGTGTTGATACAAAGAGATCTCTATACAAGAGCATAATATTATATTTTAGTGCATATTTGTTCGAGTTTTAAATTTTTAAAAAATTACTTTTTAATTCTTTTATACTGAGATTTTTCTAGACGAGCATCTTATATATAATTTTAAATTATTGTAAATTCAATTACTATACAATTATTTCTTTAATATTTAATGATGTTATACAGTTTCATTTAGTTAAAATATTGACAAACCATATTTATAAAATACTATTGTATCGTATAATTAATATGGAAATAAAAATCTATCTATCTATCTAATGCCATCGGCGTGTACATCAAAGTGCATTACCGAGACACGCATCGTAAAAATCGCATCTTAGTATGTCAAGCCATTTTCGAGATACGGGGGCTTATTGCAAAGTTTGCATCTTGAAATTCTGCTTTAAAAAACCTAAAAAAAGCCATTTACACCAAACCAGAGGTGATATAAATCTAAATAGAGAGGACACGTAATGGTAATATCCGATCAGCAAGTCCACACGATTCACAGCAAGTTTTTCATTGTTAGCTGAATGCGCCAGGATGAACCGGGGTAATATTTATTTAAAATTAAAACGGCAATAGTCCCGCGCGTTGATCGATTTATTACTGGCGTGCATACTTATATTTAATGCAATTTTAAATGAACTTTTTGCTAAGTGAGCTGGCAGAAAGTTTTTATTGTATATATTTTTCAAGCCTTTATTACTTGTAATAATTAAGGAAAAAGCAGAAAGCATATAATTTAGGTTTTTTTCGGTAAAAACTAAGTGTTTTTTATTTATTTTTTAAATATTTTGCTATCTAAGGTTCAAATTTTAATAACCCCGTCATTTCCGAATGTTTGAAATATACATGATTAGGAGATCAGAATGGGTGAGAAGGTATGTGAAAACTGATGATCTCATATGATAAATTTCCTTGGATATTCCTTCAATGGTTCTGTTCTCCTAATCCAAAAGAGGCGGTTGTGACGTAACCGTGAGTAATGTTTAATTTAAAATAAAAGAAGAAAACTGGCGCCGCAGGGCAAAATCTTTGGGGAAGTTGGTACGTAATTTCGTCGGAGAGTGGATCGATCGCCTCCCTCTGTATTCGCCACCTGTGACTGTACCGGCACGGGTCTGTTGTCTGCAGCACAACGCGGGCGATCGATATTAAGGATAGTTTCCAACGCGGAACCCGTCCAAAAAATACGATTTTCCTGTGCGCCGCCACTGCTTTGGATCAATAAAAATAAGCAAGAGCGAAAGCGCACCAAGTTTCCAAGTCAAGAACCAACAGAAAAAACGATAGCTGCGCCACTTGGTTTTCAAGTCAGTTGAGCGAGGTCGCAAATTAGGTGTCCTCTCTATTTAGATTTATATGCTCTCTGACCAAACAGAAATATTCGAAAATAAAAAAGATATAGATCATTAAACCATCGCAACGAGCGGAATCAGTTGTTCTAGACAAGCAAAAAATGTAGTCTTATTTGGCTTTGTTTTAAACGCATTAGGTATACCGATACCGATGCGTTGAAATGTTTGCAATAAGTGTCGAGTAATACCGAGGCAAATTTTGAAATTTAACTTGAAGCCTGTTTGGAAATCTGACCACGTAGGTCTGATCTGTAGAAGGGCAGGCAGATAAGAAATTACAACCAGAAGAGCTCCGCTATTTTGGATTTTAACTTTCTTAATTGCATGCCATACGTGCTGGAATATGTAAAAGCAAACATTTTTAAGACCCCCGACAACGATACTTATTTTTATAAAAACTAACCCCATTTGCTCCGCCCCTGAAGTGATTTTTTTTTACCTCACACACACACACACGAAACTAAAACAAACTATACTGCCTAATTTACATCTGCACATACAGCATTTTCCACCCGAAATTTATACAGATTTAATTGACATCTGTCAGCGAGAATTTTCGATCTGACGTTTGATAATTTTTTTTCTCCCTAAAAAGACAGTTGGTCGCAGTTGGGCCAGTGCCGTATAGTTTCCTGTAATAAAATATTGTTATAAAACTTTTTTTCTAGCCTTGTCTAGCCATTATAACATATCAGTGTCAAGAAGGGCAAACAATGAAAAATAAAACGCTTATGGTTTATCACAGGAATTTATCAGACCGTATTTAACAAAAATTTTCATCGTAAGAACGATTCACCATTAAAACTGCAATTTGTTAAACCCATTTTTAATAAAAACTGGAATTTGTCAAATCATCCATCTTTTTTCAAAATCGGAATTACTAAAACCCGTTGTTTATCAGAATATTTTTGCTAAATTGATTGCGCATTCGCCAATAATACATGAACCGGAGGCGTATCGTATAGCTGCCACTCTATTGTTCTTAACTGGGATGCTAGTGACATCTATACACAAACTATTAAACGCTACCTGTACCAGTATGCGCGCGTAGCAGCGACAAATGCATAGAAACGCCGCGCCGCCGCGCCACCTAAGTGTTCGCCTCCGGTTCATGTATTATTGACGAATGCGCAATCAATTTAGCAAAAATTTTCTGATAAACTACGGGTTTTACGAATTCGGCTTTTGAAAAATAATGACTTTTACAAATTACGAGTTTGATATTGAATGAGTTTGGTGAAGAATGGTTCGATTAAAAACGGGTCTTATATATTTCAAATTTGTTATTGAATGGGTTTCAAGAAATAAGGTTTGGATAAAAAATTGGTTTAACGAATTGCAGTTTCCATAGAGAACGATTTTATGATTGAACTTTTTTTTATTTAACGGGTTTGATTATGCACATTCTCATAAACCGTGGGTATTCGAAAAATAAAACGAATGCCTGTCAAACTAGCTTCATTGGTGGCACAACTGTAAGGAATTTTTAAGTAATTTTATTTCCACGAGTCTTGCATGGCCAAAATGTAAACAAATACTCTTTCCTCCAAAATTTCTGTGAGAAAAAACGTTACCGATTTCTGTCAATTTTTAAACTTGGTTTTGTTCAGTAGGTCATTGAGGTTAGGTTTTGTCTACGTAAAAATGGAACTTTTAAATTTCTTGACATCTGTGTATAGAAAGCGTATTATATCTGGAACTAGTTAGCCGATTTTTATCGAGCATGCAAGTACAACATCAGTTCACACTTTTACCTTATTTTGCTTTTACTTAAACTAGAATAGAATAGAATAATTTATTTTCCTTATCAGGCAATGTTGTAACAATTGTATTAGGTATAGTCGGTAATTTAAAAATAAATTAGAAACTACAAAAACAATATAAAAATTGGACCATTACATTACTTTGAGACAACCAAACATTTATAAAAAAATCCGAAACATTGTAAAGACATTTTTTAATTAAAAAGTTTTTTATGTCATTTGTTAACATTGTTCTTGAATACAAATGTGCAGATCTCAAACACGTACAAAGCAGGCAATGTTAAGATATTATAACTAATAAATTTGCAAGAGCAATCTAGACTCTACCTCTGCATAGTAGACCATCTTAAGTTGTTCAATGTTGAGTACATATTCTAAGTTTTTTGGTTTGTAAGAAACATAATTTAATTTCGGTATCATGCTGCCACAGTGAGCTACTTTCACTCAAATTTAGGCTAAGAAACTTTGTCGTGTTGGACTGACCTACTTGTCGACCATCCACATTTAAATATATTTAAAAGCTCTAGCAATTTTTTTGGATTTCGGAATTGGATTAACACAGTTTTATCCGTATTAAAAGCCAACGAGTTCTGAGAAAACTACTGATCCAGAAACCTTGTAGCGTTAGCACATTTACTCTTTAAAGCTTGCTGATTTTGGTCTAAAATCAGTACCCCAACGTCATCAGCAAACCTGGTTAGAATACTTTCCATGACTGAATTGTCAACTTTATCAATACATACTCTGAACAAAACAGGGCCCAAAATTGATCCTTGTAGGACTCCTAGACCCATTGGTACTCGTTCCGAGCTAACCATACGTTTTCCACCATTTATAACATCGGTCAAAGCAACATACTATTCTCTCTCCGACATAAATGAATCATTATTTTATTTATTAAAACATTAATTAGTATTAGTATAGATTGACACAGTCGAACGCCCTGCTGAGATCGCAAAATATCCCAACAGGACACTCGCCTGCATCAATCTGTCAGCTAAAGATTCATACATTGCATGGATTTCCGTAATTGTAGGTCTAGACCTGACTTGAATTCAAAAAATATAAAAAACGATCTAGAAAGCAGCGTTCAAAAATTTTTTAAAACACAGAAGTCACAGTGACAGGCCTATAGTTATTTACTGTTTATTCTTTTTTTTATAAATCGGTGAGACCTTGCCCAATTTGAACTTATCGAGGAAAATAAAGGACACATGAAACTTTTAAATCACCCTATATAACCAATTCTGTCAATTGTAGAAAAAGGGTGACAAACACAAAGCGTACTTCGTTTCTTTTTGATAAAATAAACCTAAAGCGGATATCGAATCAATCTTCCCCACTAAGACGGAAAAAATACGTTATTAATCTTTTAACGGGGACCTGGTGCAGAATAGGTATTAGGACCACTAGCGTTAAAGTACTTATTTTTGGAATTCTGAATTTTGTGAATATAACTATGAAGCAATGTAACAACCCTGCCCTTATTTTAAATGTAAATTTAGTAGTCAAATAATTTTAAGAGCCAAGATTGCAGATTAAATAAAGCTAGCTATTTTAAAGCAAAAGGAGAGCTGTACTAACGTTTTTGCAGCATTGACTGGCTGGAGCTGTCACGCATTCGCCATGATTTTCAAAGTGCACCTGCTTAATTGGTCGACTCGATAGAGATAAGGATACGAATCCTGATAAAACTGAAAATTAACTTTAAGTGACTGATAAAGATCCCGCCCTTGTATTTTCTGAAAAAAAGGCTCTCCCAATCAAGTTATCCTAGAAAAAACGCAGAGCTAATAAATTCTCGCCTTTGGCCTTGTCCACGGCCAAGGATCATTCACACAAGGCATAGGTTTTGTCACTTAATTAGTATTTGGTTTTGTTATAGTGTCAGTCTATATTTTATTTATACACGACGATCAGTACAATCTCTGATCGTGTTCAGGTGCAAACTATAATCTATCCGTAAGGCTACGTACTTATATACTATGGGAAATCACTCAACCGTGCAGCTTAAGAAGTTGCCTCCGCCTAAGGAGGGGCTTCTAAATATTTGGAATTTCAACACTTGGTTTACCGAAAACACCCTGATTCTGGCCAATAAAGACAGCTTCAAGGAATTTTCGTTTCTTTCTGTGTGACTACTTATGCAAAACCTTTGCTTCTGTCCACTTCATTCGGTGTTGTTTTGACTATGCGTGTTCGGTGATTCCTGAGTTCGTTATTTCACCTCTTCTAACAGATAGTGGTGTTTTTGTTTCACCTATGTACGATTCACCACACTCACAAGGAACTTGGTAAATGCATTCCTTATTTTTTTGTTCTCCAGTTTTGTTTTACTAAGAAGGCTTCGAATTGTATTATGACATTTAAAAGCTGTTTTAATATTAATGTTGTTCGCTACTCTTCTAATTTTCTCTGATACTCCTTTTATGTATGGAATTGTAAGGAATGCATTTGCCTGGTTTCGACCTTGTAAACTATGTTCTATTTGCTGAAACTTAGAAATAGTATCTGTTATAAGTTTAAGGCTGTAACCATTCTGCTGCGGATACTTCTTAATGTTGCTTATTTCGATTTCCAAGTGATGAGAATTGTTACAAATTTGAACGGTTCTATTATACAAAGTTCTTATTATGCATCGTTTGGTTGTATCAGAATGATTTGAACCTTGCTTTAAATATTGTCCTGTGTGAGTGGGTTTACGATAGACTGTTGTTCTGATGTCGCTTTCTACTCGTTTGACAAGTACATCAAGAAAACGAATTCAACAATTTTGCTCCAACTCCATTGTGAATTTAATGGTGGGTCTTATATTATTTAGGCGGTGAAAAAATTCTGAAATTTGTTTAGGTTTATATGTTGCGGTATCAACCGCGTGTGATTCGAACCACTCCATGTAAATATTGGCCATCACTGGCAAAAGCGATGAACCCATTGGAAGACCGTCATCCTGAGCATAAAACCTATATTTCACCTTATATAGACAGCACTCCAACAACCCCATCAGTCCCTCCAGCGGCAGGCTGGTACGTTCATAAAGGGATTCGTCGTCAACCAGTCTCTATCTAATAATATCTAGCGATTCCTTTATTGGTGTGGAGACTTTCGTAGTTTTAGTTATAAAAGTTGAATGTTGCCAACTTTTCCTTAAAACTGTGACTAAACCTATGACAAAGAATAATGAACAATTTCATAAGAAACAGTAGTTTTAATTTTTTTATGACTAAACTAACTGTGATTTTAAAATACCGACAATACCTGAAAAATTCTGGTTTTAATACCGAGAATCCAGTCATTTTGGTTTCGTTTCTCAATAACTCTCTTTTTTACGGAAAGGGAATAATGAAAAAGACGACGACATCTGAAAAGCGTAAAATTGGCAGAAATTAAGATAGATATAGTACAGAAATCGAGCCTATTTTTTTCTAAGGTGATATATTATTTTTTTTTTCTGCCGGCATGCGGAAAGACTGTTGCCGCAACGAAATGTCAAATTTATAAAGTGTATTTACTCTTTATCCATTTTTACCAGCTTTTTTAGGGGATTAGAACTACTGGTATAAACAAAACATGCAGGAGTGCTGTTACTCATAAATGTAAACTTTCTATATACAGCGTTCGATAGTTCTCGTCTAGGCTGCCGAAATGCATGTGTTTGACAGTGTTGCCAGGAACTCGTGAATTTATGACCAGCAACGAGGTTCAAAAATTACCAGATTTGGAGAAAAATTACAGTATTTTTTCCCAATGACTAATTTTTATTGCAAAAAAAATTAACGCATCCCACTGTATCGGATTTACCTTGTGGATTGAAACCCTCGAGTAAGGTTAAACTTGCGGTGGGAGATGTTTTATCCATAATATAATAAATAAATTCAATAAAAGTTATCGGACAGATGATCTCCTTGTCACTGTCATTAAATTATCTTAATGTCACTACGACACCACGCATGGATTTGTTAGTGCACGCACAGTATATTTTTGGTTTATGGCCTGGTGGCCCAAACAGTTTCAAAGCCAACCGCGATTTTGAACTTTGTTCTTTGTTTTTCTTTGGTCGTTATAGTATCTCATAGTTATATGTCATGAACCCTTTTTTACGCCATTTCTCTTAGTTAATTGTGGGTGACATCGGCAACAGCGTATCGGTTACTCGAGTTTATTATCTCTTTCGCTCTCATTTACTAGCCATTGCGCTTCTTTTTCAAACACTATTCCGGCATCCTAGACAAGAATTGTCAAACCATAACCTTCTCACCCTATAAAAATTACAATTGATGAATATATCCCCGTCAGCGAAAAAAGCCAAATATCATCAGCAAACTTTTAAAAAATCCAATCAGCTTAACAACCGCCGTCGATGAACGAAAATACTGGATGATTATAACCGAAACACAAAGGCAAAAAGAAACAAAAAATTACGCGAAAATGGCTGAAAAGAAACAAAAAATCCGGAAACTAGTTTCCTGCGGATTTGGGGCCGGTTCATTAAAATACAAAATTTTATTGAGTCGATCTCAGTAGTGGAGTAAATATAAAAAGAAACTGCGAAAATGGTATATTTTTTATATTTGGCATAGTAATAACTAATACCAAGTTAGGAAAAAATGTGTTTTCTAAGTTTTCAGAAAAATCAAATCGAAATCATGGGTAATAATGACGAGGTCCCACTCAATCAAAAATTATAAAAAAGTTGACATGTGTCACTTCGAAACAAAATGTCGGCCAGATTTCAGAAATTTAGTTTTTCTTTGAATTTTTTTTTACTTTTTGAATGATGATCTTTTTAATGTCTCATAATAAAGCTACTGAACGGATAGTTGATCTCAAAGTAAGAAAAATGAGAGGTTATAAGCGGGTAAAAAGATGGCGCTTGATATGTCAAAAATATAAGAGGCTTTATTAACCTATGGAGAACATTAAAAAAAAAATTTATATTTCTTTTATGAGTTCGTCTCTGGTAGAACCAAAAGGGAAAAAGAATGGCTTAGATAGCCAATCGCGATTAATTGCCTACGGTGCATTTAACGTCATGCAATATATCAATTTGCACTAAGTCAAGGACGCTTTTCTCAAAAATTGCAAAAAATCCCATTCCCAAATCAAGATGGCCGTGACTAAAATTCACAAACGTCATTATTGCACGTTAGCAATTTTGCACAACCCAAAGCAGTTTTGGGATAAGTTAAATTAGTTTATGCACTTCAGGGATTAAACAGCTACTTTTAATCCCTCTTTTTAGGGAATAAAGTGACAATTTTAATCCCTAAGGGATTCAAGGAGAATTTAATCCCTAAGGGATTAAAAATAAATTTAATCCCTCAGCTTAGGGATTAGAAGTAAATTTTAATACTTCAGTTAAAATGGCGGAGGATTAGTTAAAAAAGGGGTTTTTTTCGTTTTTGCCTTAAGTTAAACACAAAGCACTTGACAAAATATTGAGTTGCGTAAGTAAGACATGGCCATTCCAAAAATAAGAAAAAGATGGCGTCTTATTCTTCTTATTTTAGAATGAGCTAAATTAGTTTTAAATTTTTGTGTCAAAAAGATCAAATTTTAATACTTCAGTTAAAATGGCGGACACTTAAGTTAAGTTAAAAAAAATTATTTTGAAAATGATGGGCTCAATGTTATCTTGTCAGCAGTCACCTACAAATCTGAACTTCAAAGGACCCAAATTAAAGTATTGTAACCATTTTTTAGTACTATGTTAGTACTTACTTTTTTTTCTCGTTAATTAATACTAACATTAATATGTTACTCCTTCCATGTAGTTATTTATTTTTTTTACTAACATAACAATATATAAAAGTCGTTTTGGTGTATTATATAGAGCATACGTCCTCAACTGCAATTGATTTTTACCATTCTTGGTAAACAAATTTACTATATAACACCCGTTACACTCAATCATAACACCCGTTACAAGTTGAGGATAAAGAAAATAAAAGAGGTAAAAATTAATAAAACTCAAAATATATTAAACCTCTCTGGTGGCCTTTTCTGCTATACACTAAGATCAAAAAATATATTAGTTGCTATGCTAACTTTTATGAAAACTAAACCTAACCATATCAATGTCGAAAAAACGTAAAAAACAAAATAACACCCGTTAGATGTATTAGATTCCCTAAAATACATTGTTCTGGTGATTCCTAGTGAGTTTTTTTGCATAGAGGTTTTCATCTGTCAAGACCACATGAGTTAATTCGAGTTTTGTTGTAATAAGTTATCAACATCAAACATAAAATTGGATGTCAAAAACATAAAACGTAACACCCGTTACAATGGAATTACCCATAAGTCAATAAAAAAATAAGGTTATGTTTACCTCCAAACGATTGACTACGTTCAAAAGCTCTATTTTTAACCTCTTGAAATTACCTTTATTTACGGTAACGGTAACCATAAGAGTAACGAAATTTGCCGTTAAACTGCCTGACGAAAATCTCCCTAATATCTCAGAATTATGTGCTTTTTATGTGCTCCATAAAAATATAAAAAAATATAAAGTTTTTAACTAGCTTTTTTTTAATTTTATATATTCGCTAGATTTGTTGGTATTTTAGTCAACGCCATCTTGATTTCCGAATGACATATGTCACTTATTATTTTTATAATGGCCAAGTCTTACTCAGCGCCACCCAATATTTTGCCAAGTGCTTGTGTTTAGCAAAAAACAAAAAAAAAATCCCTTTTTTACTTAGTCGTCCGCCATTTTAAACCTAGCAAAAGTAAAAAATCTTCAGTTTTTTCTTTCTTTCAATTCTGAGGTATTTAAGGGATATTGTCGACTTTTATTTAAGTTTGGGACTGTTAGGTTTACATAAAGCATGTTTTTGTTTCTCTTATTAAATTTTTTTTTAACTTAACTTCAGTTAAAATGGCGGACACTTAAGTTAAGTTAAAAAAAATTTAATAAGAGAAACAAAAACATGCTTTATGTAAACCTATCAGTCCCAAACTTAAATAAAAGTCGACAATATCCCTTAAATACCTCAGAATTGAAAGAAAGAAAAAACTGAAGATTTTTTACTTTTGCTAGGTTTAAAATGGCGGACGACTAAGTAAAAAAGGGATTTTTTTTTTAGTTTTTTGCTAAACACAAGCACTTGGCAAAATATTGGGTGGCGCTGAGTAAGACTTGGCCATTATAAAAATAAAAAAAAGTGACATATGTCATTCGTAAATCAAGATGGCGTCGACTAAAATACCAACAAAGCTAGCAAGCATATAAAATTAAAAAAGGCTAAAAACTTTATATTTTTTTATATTTTTATGGAGCACATAAAAAGCACATAATTCTGAGATATTAGGGAGATTTTCGTCAGGCAGTTTAACGGCAAATTTCGTTACTCTTATGGTTACCGTTACCGTAAAGACATTAGGGAGATTTTCATCAGGCAGTTTAATGGCAAATTTCGTTACTCTTATGGTTACCGTTACCGTAAATAAAGGTAACTTCAAGAGGTTAAAAATAGAGCTTTTGAACGTAGCCAATCGTTTGGAGGTAAACATAACCTTATTTTTTTATTGACTTATGGGTAATTCCATTGTAACGAGTGTTACAGTTTATGTTTTTGACATCCAATTTTATGTTTGATGTTGATAAGTTATTACAACAAAACTCGAATTAACTCATGTGGTCAGAACAATGTATTTTAGGGAATCTAATACATATAACGGGTGTTATTTTGTTTTTTACGTTTTTCCGACACGTTTTTTGATATGGTTTAGTTTTCATAAAAGTTAGCATAGCTACTAATATATTTTTTGATCTTAGTGTATAGCAGAAAAGGCCACCAGAGAGGTTTAATATATTTTGAGTTTTATTAATTTTTACTTCTTTTATTTTCTTTATCCTCAATTTGTAACGGGTGTTATGATTGAGTGTAACGGGTGTTATATAGTAAATTTGTTCTTATATTGGATTTTTTTAAAAGACTTTTTCGGCCAAGAATGGTAAAAATCAATTGCAGCAACGACTTTTATATATTGTTATGTTAGTAAAAAAAATAAATAACTACATGGAAGGAGTAACATATTAATTTTAGTATTAATTAACGAGAAAAAAAAAGTAAGTACTAAAAAAATGGTTACAATACTTTAATTTGGGTCCTTTGAAGTTCAGATTTGTAGGTGACTGCTGACAAGATAACATTGGGCCCATCATTTTCAAAATAATGCTTGGCTTGTATGTTATCTATGGCTCTGAGACCTTGCCATCTCGTTTCTAAAACGGGGGTGATTTCTTTTATTTGGCTCTCTGGTATATAGAATACCAAAAGTCCCCCAGCATTCACTGAGAGGAACTCAAAGCACTCTTTAGGAGTATTTAACATTACTTTGTAAAAATACGACAAAAAAAACTGTTGAAGAAATTGTGAAATACTTTTAGAATTATTACTCAAGCAATTGTTTTTGTTGATTGTTCAAATACAAAAATTATACGAAAGAATATCATTACAACATGTATGAAATACGCTTCGACAGTATCAAAAAAAAATGTTAGTCACCACAAGGAAATTTGAAAAAATAGAGTATTTAAATACTATCGCACCCGTTACAGGTAAATTTAAAAAAAAATAAAATTGCTTGCAAAAATAAAGTAGTCATAGTAGGCTGTGTATATTCAGTGTTTGACATAATATAAAACAATTGCTTGAGTAAGTAAATAATTTGATTGACGTTTTGATAATTCTAAAAGTATTTCACAATTTCTTCAACAGTTTTTTTTATCGTATTTTTACAAAGTAATATTAAATACTCCTAAAGAGTGCTTTGAGTTCCTCTCAGTGAATGCTGGGGGACTTTTGGTATTCTATATACCAGAGAGCCAAATAAAAGAAATCACCCCCGTTTTAGAAACGAGATGGAAAGGTCTCAGAGCCATGGATAAAATACAATCCAAGCATTATTTTGAAAATGATGGGCCCAATGTTATCTTGTCAGCAGTCACCTACAAATCTGAACTTCAAAGGACCCAAATTAAAGTATTGTAACCATTTTTTTAGTACTTACTTTTTTTTTCTCGTTAATTAATACTAAAATTAATATGTTACTCCTTCCATGTAGTTATTTATTTTTTTTACTAACATAACAATATATAAAAGTCGTTGCTGCAATTGATTTTTACCATTCTTGGCCGAAAAAGTATTTAAAAAAAATCCAATGTAAAAACGAATTTACTATATAACACACGATACACTCAATCATAACACCCGTTAGAAATTGAGGATAAAGAAAATAAAAGAAGTAAAAATTAATAAAACTCAAAATTTATTAAACCTCTTTGGTGGCCTTCTCTGCTATACACTAAGATCAAAAAATATATTAGTTGCTATGCTAACTTTTATGAAAACTAAACCTAACCATATCAAAGTCGAAAAAACGTAAAAATCAAAATAACACCCGTTACATGTATTTGATTCCCTAAAATACATTGTTCTGGTGATTCCTAGTGAGTTTTTTTGCATAAAGATTTTCATCTGTCAAGACCACATGAGTTAATTCGAGTTTGATGTCAAAAACATAAAACGTAACACCCGTTACAATGGAATTAACCTTCACCATCTGTGTTTGAGGTTATAAAGTTGATGATTTTTTAGACCACCTCTGGGGGGTGGTTTAAATTTATAGCCCCCAGAAAGGATTGTTTTGTGGCAAGTTCCTTTATAATTTCCTCAAGCAACCGTTTTTACAAGAATTAATTTACCTTATTTAATATCCCAGGTTGTTCATTAATCAATAAAACACCTCCAATTTTGTCCAGAAAAACGCCATATTTTGAACCCGTTTTGACCACAAAGAATATATTTATGAGGGCACTACGAGGCAAAACAAACATAAGCGAAGGTCACTGATTATGCACGAGAACTGTCTCCAATTAAAAAAATCCAAAACAACTGTACCTATTCATTTATTTACAAACAGAACTGAAATTAAAACATTGCGTTTATCTAAAAGCTTAATCATCAAATAAAGCTTTCCACTGAAAAATCGCACTCAAAGGTCTTAACTCTGCAGCACCGAACAGTTTGTTGAGCCGACATGACTCCTTTGTGTACGCATCAGTTGGATTCAGGTCTGTTTTTAGCTGCATTTTTTTTCATGACCTACTTTGATAAAATATTTTTATTTGTAGTTTGCGATTGCGATGGGTTTGTGTTTCATACTTTTGATAGATAAAAACCCCTTTTAAATAAATACAAAGTTAATCTAATTCTTATTTTATGATTATATATCGAAATGGTTTTGTGACAGTGAGTATTAATCGCGAAAATCAATAAACAAGAGTAAGTTTTGATAAGAGTAACATATAACGTCAATTTTAATTTGCTCAACAGAGTGTTTACCATTTAGATCACTCCTTAGGGTTAAAAAAAACTTCTTTTAAATATAAATTTTCTTCTTAAATCCAAAAAGAGATTGTGTTAAGATGATTATTCACTAAAAAAAAAACAATTAAAATTATTCTTACAAATCAAACTATGTTGAAAACTCAAGGAAGTTGGTATAAAATGCTTAAAACCATCAATTTCACTTAAACTTAGGACCTGTCTAAAATAGGCTAAACTCTTTTAGTAAATCCCACTGTTATAGTCTAAAAATCTTCCACCACAGAATCACATCAAGTTTGGTTGGTTGTCTTTTTAACGGTAAAGTGAGTCGCTATTCGACGCTAATTAGCGCCAGTGGTTACCTTTAATAAGGGTAACAGCCTGACAGAGCGCTACTGCGCCTGCCTAGAATAAAGGTAAGGGCAACAGACTGACAAAAAACCTGACCAAAATCTTTCTATTTAACAAATATTTTTAACCTTTATTTTTCGGTTTGCTAGGTTATAAAGCTAGCGAGGCCATCTTTTTTTAATTTTCCAAAAAACTCACAGAACATAAACATTTTTAAAAGAGTTACGAAATTAGCACATAAAAAGCAAATATTTCTGGAATTATTAAAATTTGGATTTTATGAAGGTTACTTTTATGAAGGATATAGTTTAAAAAATGATGACCTCTCATTGAATATTGTGTTCAATTTTTTTCGAGTATTTCTTGTTTCTTCGTAAACAATACTCTTCTCGTTTTTGACATTCTCGTCGGGGGTTAAAAACTATTTTTTTACATGTCACACAATACCGTCTCGTGTAAAGGCGCAATTACACAGACGAACATGCTCAAATAAAAGCTCGTGCAAAAGATCTGAAATTTTTTGCGCGAACATTTTTGTGAGCTTTTGTTTGAACATTTTGTTCGGGTAAATTTTTGAGCAAGTTATTGCTATCTATTTTGGAAAAATATTTTTAAAGATGAGAATAAATATAATTTTACTTCATTGATCAGTGATCTCAATTCTTTAAAAAAATGGAACACCAACTTTTATTTTAAACTTTTGCGAAAAAAAGGCGACGGCAAGCGAAACATTATTATTGGCTATTAGTTTTGTCATATGCAATGTTAAAATAGTTAATGATGGAGGTAATAACATTTAATTCTTTTCTTTAACTTTTTTGGTTTTCTTTCATTATAAAAAGAAAACGGAAATGTCTTCGAAGTAATTACTTTTTAAAATGCAGGTGGATATTTTTAGAGAACTGTTCTGGAGAGTAGTTAGTTGTTCCCTGGGGGGGGGATAGGGAGGTTTAGACAGTCGGAACGCAGCGCTGTCAAACACTGCTGTTATTTTGTGTGTCAATGTTAATTTGACCAAAACTCCCTCTCACTAGTCTACGGTTTTTACCTTCTCCTAACCCAGCAACAGCAATAAATAAGTGTCAATTTTTATTTTTTTTGATTCTCGTTTTTTTTACAACCCCAAAAAAGTTACAAGTATACTGGCATATCCCCTATAAAAATCAGATCAATCGAAGTTGCTTATGAGGTAAAACGTGAATTTCGACATCAAATCGTTTTTCCGTCGGAAAGCACTTAATTAAAAATACCTTGTTTTAAAACTTAGTCTTTCTATTTTCAGTTAAGTTCAATGAATTCCCATAAAACTATAAAATTTAAATTTGTAAGAAATTTTTATTACCAACATTTCTTCAAACAAATTTTGCTCAACATTCTCTCCAAAATTTACGTGTGTTTTTTTGTACGCGATTTTGCTCGAACATTTCTTTGAACATTTTGCTCAAGAGGCTCGTGTAAATGCGCCTTAACAAAATGTCAGGGACACCAGTTTATTAGACGGCCAGTTTTCGCGGCAGCTCAAAGGGAATCGCCGGGATAATTGCAAGGGTCGTTACATGACGCCCCGACCGGTGTGAACCCTACTTTATCCAGCCACCCTCAAATTACAGAGCTTCAAATTTACTACCAGTTCGCTTACTCTATTGTTGGCATTGAATTTTACCGTTTTTTGTGATCCGTCAACAGACAAACAAGTAAAATAAAGAAAATTTAAAACCTTCGACAATCATGTACAAGAAGCTAGCAATGCATTTGCGATTGTTTCATTAGAAGCTTTATTACTAATTAGAGATAATTTAGTGCTAATTTTGAACCGCAATAAAAATTAGAGCTTGAGTTTTTTCAAAAGTTAGCGCATGCTCTGCTAGGTTCCGTGAGAAACGAACAGCGCATGCGATTGCAGAGAAAACAAAAGATACCTAAATAAGTAGTGATAATTTAGGGGTCCATGTTTGATATGGTTTCACATATTTTTTAAAAAAATATATAATACAAAAATTATACTAAAAAGTCCACTCTATGCGTGTGCGAAAATATTTAACAAATTACCTTTGGTCATCCGACAGGAAAAATGTTTTAAAATATTTAAAAAATCATTATTTAAATATCTTGTTAATGTTGAACCCTACTGTACCACAGAATCCTTAGAATTTTCACTATAATGTATGTAAAATTTCTTTGTCCTGATGTTTTTTTTTAATATGTATTATTCTTCTCTATGTAAACTATTTTGTTCATCCACTATTTTACTAATCTATGTATAATTTAGTTACTATATATATATTTTTATTTATAGTCAATATGCAAGATTAAAAAGGTTCAAACCTAATTTTTATTATTAATACTTAACACTCAGTATTTTAATAATATTTTTATTCAATATTTAATTCTCTTTTTTATTAAATCTAGCTCAATTTTATGTAAAAGGTTATGCAAATAAAAATATACTCTACTCTCCTCTACTCTACTACAAATATTATATTCTGACATAGGGAAATTTTCCCGAGGAGTGTTTTTTTTTTGGTAAAAGTGTTTTTGTAGTAGTAAATGGGTTCTAATGATTCATGTGACTTTTAGTATTAAAGCTCTTTTGGTTTGTCCGTCTTCATTTGACTTGCTAGCGACTATAGAAGCTAGCAGCGCAGGCTCGATACTTAAAAAAATAAAATATTTAAATAGTTCTTACAGTTTCAATTTAATAAATTGGATATCAAGAATTTTGGGATAACTAAATCAGATAGACTTAAAATCTAATGCCTATATAGGAAAATTTTTCCGAGGAGTAGTTTTTTTTTTGTTAAAAATGATTTAACTTTACCACTAAATCGATCGTAGTGATTCATGTGACTTTTGGAGTTAAATTACGTTTCGTTTGCTTACAATCACTTGCACTGCTAGTTCCGGATAAGCTAGCAACGCATTCTTTGTTTAAAAAAAAAATGAGCTCTACATTTTTTTATGGAATATAAATTTAGTACTTTGGCCGTTTTTAATAGTTATGTTAGCGTTAAGTAATCTTATTGATTCACTGTAAAATAAAAACGGTTTATTTTTTTTTATAAGAAAATGACATCAGAATATAATATTTTTAGTATAATTATCGTATTATAAATTTAAAAATATATATATATGAAACTATGGAGCACTAAAAAGCGCTGCTAGCTTCTTGTACTCGGCATTAACTATGACCGTAAGAAAACTTCCTCTTTCAAGGGTAACAATTTTTCGACCATTGAAAAGTAATCAAAAGCCTTTAATAACGGAGAAGTAAGGCTGTGAAGAAGATGTGGAAAATGGGCGATCACGAGACAAAACTGACTGGTTAATTTATTCTTGAACTGTGCTTTAATCATGTATGAATCACCGTTTACACAGATACAGTAAAAGAAAATAAAAATGTTTTTTTATACCTTCATCAAACACAAGATTTCATACCTTCATATTTTTTTCATACCTTCATCACAAACATGATTTTAGTAACTGCTGTAGATAACTAAAGCATGGCTTTTTTGGTTACCGATGCAAAAAAACTTTTTTTTTTTGATCACGGGTGCAAAAAAAGAAATAGCGGAAAATAGTAAAACTAAAAATATCTAATTTTTCTTGTCTAAAAATTAAACCATTTCCGCCAGTTTTCACCAAGTATTTACGAAAAAATCATTTCAAAACATCGTCAAAATATCAATCTGTCAAAGATTAAAAAGTAAAAAGACACATCACTAAGGAAATCATTGTTATTTCATTTACCAGCCGCCTTGATTTATAGTGTCAAGATGGTGTGTTGCGGGAAGTGCTCTTCGTTCGAGATTTTTAAAAGTATTTTCCTGTTTTTCTTGAATTTTTTGATAAAGGTATTAAACAAAATAGTATTAGCAACTCGCGCCTAAACTGTGCTTTTTTTACTTGCGTTTTCAAATACCTCGTTGACCTCGTTATTTAAACCAAAAATACTATTTTTGTTTACGGATTCCTCCATTAAATGTCATTAAATATGTCAGTTAAAAAAAAAACAAATAGAACAACTAAGGTAAAAACAGATTTTTCGGTAAAAAATTTACAGCAATCCTAAAGTCGGTTTCAAAGCGATAAGCAGTTTTCTTAAATCGTCTTAGAATAAAATCGATTTAGTATTTAAAACGGTTTTAGAGGTGTCTATACGACAAAAATTTCAAACCGTCGGTGTAAACAAAGTAATTGTTGTGTCATACATCAAGTTTGATATATAGTTTAAAAAACGATGAGCTGTAAGTTGCTTTGTTTATACGGGCCTCTTAAAGCACTTTTATATGATGACGGTTTAAAAATGTTGTCGTACAAACCCCACTAAAACCGTTTTAAGCACCAAATCGATTTCATTTCGAAGCGATTTAAGAAAACAGATTATCGCTTTGAAACCCAATTTAGGTTCGTTATAAACACTTTAAAAACGCTTTAGCGCATTGCGTCCTAGCTAATTTGCTTTTATTTACATTACCAACATTTAATAAAGGACGCATAATAAACCCTCGGCAAAAGAGATTTTATTTAAAACTGTCCCTTTATAAAACCGGTTTTAAGCGCGTATAAACGTAGTAATTGTTGTGTCATACGGCAAGCTACTTTGATTTATCTACTATGTTTTCACGTGGAACCGAATACGTTTTAATGCCAGTTTATTTTTAGTTTTCATGCAGTTGGGTCCCGATACGACACCACAAAAAGCGGTATAGAACTTGGGCAAGGCCAACGAAAAAAAGTTCGATTCGCCGCGTTTTTATGGATGGTTTGAAAGTGAATTGAAAACGTGTTCAGTTCCACGTGTAAACGTAGTAATAGTTTAAAAAATAGTAAAATAAAAGCACTTCAGTTTTAAAAACTATGATTTTATATTGATGAAATCACATGAAAATGAACATTTTTTCAGACGAGAACTGTACATGGTTTTGCCAAGGGCTCCTTAAGGGATATATTTATCGCTCAATGGGGGGTGGTTGTGGCTACGTTAAGGGATGCAAAGGGGATGAATGTTTTTCTTTGATAAATTCGCCTTTGGAATTGTAAATTGGAGAATAAATTGGTGGATAAATAATGAGGGTTTAAACGAAGGCACTCACACAAAACCACTTTTTATCTTAACATCTTTCAACTTAACAATTTCACTGGTGCCATTTTCATTGCCACCAAAAATGCGTTAAAGCTTGGTAATATTTCCTACAAAAAAAATATTTATAGGAAAAATGTCATTATTGTCATATAGTGTTGTCACTATTACGATTAAAAAATTACCGCAGCGTCGTAAAAATATAAAGTTATACGCGAAAGTAATATATTCCACTATATAACTATACATCATTACTAGAAGCACGAAATATCTTTACAGTCCAAGGCTTACTTTATAGTTGCCACATTTAATTTCTTTAATATTACTTTAATGATGTAAAGACTCTACTGATATTAATTTGGTTGCAAATCAGTAGCCCCTCCCTGCCAAAAAAAAACGCATAAAACCTCATAAAAAAACACCCCTGAATTTTATCAGTTTTTATAAGGTTTATGAGCTTTTGTGAGGCAAAATTTTAGGATTATAAAAGTTTGTAAGAATTTATGAGGTATGTCTTTGATTTTGGTAATAATTTATTTGGTTTTTATATGTATGGTTTTTATCTGATCCTATAATCAGTCAGGCTTATAAATGTTTATAAAATTTGATAAGTGCAGACATTTTTTTAAACATATTTTATAGTTTTATAAAAGCATGATTTTCTTTGGCTTTTGGCTTGTGAAATCTCATAGAAATTTATCAAATTAACATCTCTCCCACAGCTCCTGGCGATAAATAAGTACTTATACGAGAACAATTGCAAGCACAAGGAGTGTTATTGTATTATAGTGGGTTAGGTTGTCGTAGTTTATAGTTTAGGTTAGGTTATAGTTTAGTTTGTTGAGCTGCAATTTTTTGATTTTCGAGTGTTACAGGTAGATCTTATAAAATCTTATAAACCTTTATGAGGAATTGTCATATTAAAAATCATAAAATATTGTAAACTTTTATAAGGCAACTGGCTGATAAAATATGATGAACTCGTATACAGACCGCTTCAAGCTACTGCGAACATAGGGCGGAAGAAGTCTAATTTGCCAGTGTACGTACATGCAGAGACACCGCACGCCTATCAGTGGAGCAACCAACACTCAGGCTTCCGATCGTCGTTCGCCGCCTTTCGCCTTTTGTATTTAGTACGCCTCTAAGCACGGTGCTGTGTGGAGCGTAGTTAATGAAACCGGAATTTGGTCAATAAATACGTAAATTTTTATAACGTAATTTTCTTATTTTTTGTCACTGATAAATAAGAGCGTTTTATTGTCAACTGCTCAGATTTATCAGTGACGACGTGTTACAATGAAAATAATAAGGAGAAACAAAATAAAAGCAAGTTCTCAAAATAAAATAATACATTCTAAAAACCAAAAAGATTCTCCCAGTCAAAAAAAAATTAAAGCAAATGTTCGAAAAGTCCTCCTTGCTCGGCTAGACAATATCCGAGCCTACTATAAAAACCCCTTCTAACGTTTCCAAGCATGTTAGGGGTGATAATTTGAAAAGCTTCTTCAAAAACAGATAGAAGTTATTAGGAGCAAGATCGGGAGATTGAGCTGGCCATAAAATAGTTCCCCGTGTACTTATAACCCGATTAGGAAATACATTATCAAGATATTCCCTAACAAGGCCAACATTGTGAGCGGAACAACCATCTTGTTGAAATCATGTTTCACCAAATCTTACACCTAACAACTGCCTAGAAGTTGGAATAATGTACTGCTGCAGTAGATCCAAGTATCTAGGACCATTCAAATTGCAATTGCCGTTAATAAAAAATGGCCCAATTACGTGTTCCCCTACAATACCCTCCCCCCAAACATTTAGTTTTTGGGGATACTGTGTTCTTACGTCAAAATACAAATGCAAATTTTCCCTCGACCAATATCGAACGTGTGTTGGGTTATGACGATTTGACCATTTGACCATCTGCACTTTTTCGGCAACTTCGTAGACATCCATTTTTAGTTTTAAAAATGTATTATTTCAATTAAGAACTTACCCATCTGTTTCTCGAGCAAGGCAGAAATAAAACAAAATAATAAAAACAAAATTAATTTCCAAAAGATAACACTGCAGCGTGCTTCGAATCCACCTCGGTCATACGGCACGGAGAGTAAATTGGACTTGATTCTCCCTATGTTCGCAGTAGCTTGAAGCGGTCTGTATATGCGGGATTTGTGTTTCACTTTCACTAGTCAAAAATTATAAAATATCATAAGTTTATATGAGCATAGATTATAAAAACTTATGATGTTTTATCTGTTATTTGCTATGTTTTTTTATGAGACAAACTTATGGAGTCTACAGGGTCGCTTATCTACCACGCAATAAGAAATAAATGTGCATATACTGGAAAAACGTATCCTACGAGTTATCGCTACTTTACTGACATTGTAAATCAATGCACTATCAACTAAAATTCAAATCAAAATTTAAGAATACCTCATATTAAATCTGGAAAGGCATTTAATTTGGAAATCCTAACCTCAAATAATTCAGATTTTTTTTATGAACATTCTAGAAAAAACTACGTCAAAACTGGGGGGGGGGGCACGCATTTTTTTTATCAAAAGATCAGCATTTTTAATCATTTAAAGATGCTGTGCCTTCAGAATTACGATATAGATAACATTTTTGTTTTCTATCATGACTTCACATATTTTTTGGTGTTTGTCCTCATATAGTTTGAAAAAAGAACAACATATTTTCAATTAATAATGTGGGAAAGAGAAAACCTTTAAAAAACTATAAAGTCAGAAACACTACTTTATGTGGTAAACAGGACGTCGGGCTAACGTGCCCGTTTACTACCCGCGAAGACATAACTCTTATATATTATAGTAGTAGTAAAACCGTCGTCGTGGGTTAATGCCTCTTCTAAAAGGTTCTCGCTAAAAAAAGATCCCTTGTCTAAAGACAAATCGTCCAACTGAATTCCTTCGTTTATATCGGAATCTTCATGAAACAAAAACAAAGTTATGATTGTTTTCCACAAACCAAAACTACACTTTTTTGCACTGGACGCGCGTTTCGCTAACAATGTTAGCATCATCAGGAGACGATAAACAATGAACTAAATTAATCTACGCTCTATCTTATATACAATCCTTTAGACTAATAATTTGTGATTGATCACGATTTTTAATCCTATCTCCCCTCGACCAAAGAATAAAGTGTACTAAACGGGATGGGTCCTCTATCTTTATTTAAACTATTTCTGGATTTAATGATTTCCATACTTTCATATGCATTCAAAAGTCTTTTGTTTGGTACACTTTTTAGAAGTTTTAGGTTATCTAGTGTAAATCTATGATTGTTTTCAAAAGCATGCTCGGCCACACTTGACTTTTCTGTTCTTCCGTATTTTAAGTGCGCTAAGTGTTCTTTCACAAAAAGATAATTTAAGTGATATTATTGCAAATATTGAAAGTTCAATCTAAAATCTTTCAGAAAGCACAAAGGGCTATGTACGAGATGCTTGACGATATCAGATCTCTCAAAACATCATTAAAAACAATAAAAATAGTACATTGAATCACAATAAAACAATTAAAAGTTTGAGAAAAAAAGATGTTTTCTATCTAAAAGCTGACAAGGGTAATAAAGTTGTTATATTAGATAAAACAGATTACTTCGAAAGGGTAGATAACCTAATAAAAAATGGACCCTACAAACAAGTCCCAAAGAACCCCTTACCAAAAATGATTAACGAAGTAAAAAACACAATTAAAAAATGTAACAATATTATTACTGACAAACTGACGAAACTGTATTGTCTTCCGAAAATCCACAAGCCTGGAAAATCGGTTAGACCTATAGTTTCTGCTGTAGGATCACCTACTTACAACATTTCGAAATGGCTAGCAAACGAGTTTGAAAATTTACCTATAAAGGAAAAAGGTTTTTCTGTTCAAAATTCCCTTGAATTTATCAACAAAGTTAAAAATATTTCACTCCAAGAAGGTGAAATTTTAATCTCGTTTGATGTTAATTCGTTATTCCCTAGTGTGCCGATCCCCAATACCTTATAATACCTGGAGGAACTACTAAGAAAAAACAATCTAGAAGACAAACAGACTTTAGAACACCTATCTTTAACAAAACTCTGCATGAATCAAAATTACTTTCAATATAAAAATAACTACTACCAGCAATTAGAAGGAACCACAATGGGTAATAGTTTATCACCATTTCTCGCAAACCTCTTTATGAGCAAATTTGAATCAAATATAAGTAAAGAATTTGATTATTTCCCCAGAGTATGGTTTAGGTATGTAGACGATGCATTTGCAGTATTCAACACTAAAGTAACTAGTGTTGAAAATTTTATGGAAAAAATAAATAACAAATTTCCCACAATTAACTTTACTTATGAAACAGAGAACGGTACACTGTCATTTATAGACACTTTAGTTATAAGAAATAAAAATAAATTGGACTTTGACCTATACAGAAAAGGAACGGCCACCAACAGGTATATTCCAAATGACTCTTTTCATTGCTTACAACATAAGCTTGCAAGTTTGCACTTTTTAACATATAGATTAGTAAATTTCCCCTTAAACAAAGAAAGATTTGAAGCAGAAAAGAATAGGATTAGGAATATAGCTGGCGAAAACGGTTACGACGAAGGCTTAATAAATAAGCTGATAAATAGACATTCTTTTCAAAAGACCTTTCGGAATTCCACTTTTTTCAGACAAAAAGATACCTGCGACTCAAAATTTGTATCAATTCCTTATAATCCTAATTATACGAAAGGATTACAAAAAGTATTTAATAACACCGGTCTTAAATTAGTATATCAATCCGGTAACACAATAAGAAGCTTACTGGGAAATCCCAAGGATAAAACTAGAGTTCTAGAAAAAAATGGAATTGTCGAAATTAGTTGCATGGATTGTGACAAAAAATATGTTGGCCAAACGAGACGCTCTATTGAAACACGTTTTAAAGAACACTTAGCACACTTAAAATACGGAAGAACAGAAAAGTCAAGTGTGGCCGAGCATGCTTTTGAAAACAATCATAGATTCACATTAGATAACCTAAAACTTCTAAAAAGTGTACCAAACAAAAGACTTTTGAATGCATATGAAAGTATGGAAATCATTAAATCCAGAAATAGTTTAAATTAAAAAAAAATAGAGGATCCATCCCGTTTAGTACACTTTATTCTTTGGTCGAGGGGAGATTAAAAATCTTGATCGATCACAAATTATTAGTCTTATCTCCGCCCACTAAAGGATTGTATATAAGATAGAGCGTAGATTAATTTAGTTCATTGTTTATCGTCTCCTGATGATGCTAACATTGTTAGTGAAACGCGCGTCGAGTGCAAAAAAGTGTAGTTTTGGTTTGTGGAAAACAATCATAACTTTGTTTTAGTGCAACCAAAGGTTCCAAATTCCCAACATAGTTCATGAAACAAGATAAAAACGCTTCTTTCAAGAGCTCTTTTGTTTTCTGGGGAGAATGATAGTCTTAATTCAAGAACTTATTTAAAATCATTAGACCTTAATTCAAGATATACTTTTTTCAGTGTGGTTGCTACCAGGACACATCAAATGATTCTTTAGGTGTAAGTTGGTGACCCCAGAACCCTTTACAGTCAATTTTTGCGTAACGGCGAACTGAATAACGAATAAGAATTTAAACTGCAAACGTCAACTGCGTTTATAAATAGATCTTCAGCGAGTTGATATCCTGAACTTTTACAAACTTTCACACAACTAAGTCACGTACTTCGCCCCCTGGTGACCGACAATAACAGAATTAAAGTTATTAAGTTTAGAGCCGGCTCACATAAACCGAAAACCAAAGCTGGAGCTGAGAAAAGAGTATGTACAGTAGCAGCTATGTAAAGTTGGGAAGCCGAATGTGTGAGTGTAATATTTATGAGGGATATACAGGGTTGCCCAAGCAAAATTACTAAAGAAGTACTGGCCTTAGTCTAAGGTATTTTTGACAAGCAGTTTTTTATGTGAGTAAACCAGAGTGTCGAACTTGCATTTTCTTTATTTTTTTACTTTTTCACAACGTTTCGAATGCTTATGTATCTGCAATCAGCTGAGTACTTACAAAAACTAAGACAACTTAATCCTATATATTAGCGAGTATTCAGCGAACCATAAAACTAAATGATCATCGCCAGGGAGGAAAATCTATTCAAGCGAAAGTTATTGTATGTATGTATGTATGTATGTATGTATGTAGAATGTATTTCAATTTTTTTTTAAACAGACTTCTAAACTCACCACTTATTTTCAGGTATAGATAGTCCTTTGGTACTCACCTAAAATAAAGAAAATATATATTAATTAAAAAAGTAAAAAAAAAGTTTCAGGTTGCCAGCTGAATTTTAAAAATTTCAGGACAATTGCGTTAAGGCACAAAAATTTTAAGTACTTGGAGCAAGAGACAAAAAAAATTGAAAAATGTGTAAAATACAATTTCTAGGTCACCCTTTAGAATTACGATGTCTTACAAAATGTTAGGCATAGTTATCCTAACAACCAATTTCTTTTTTATTAACGGCAAATGCAGTGCCTACTGCTTGAGCTCTTGAACTGGGAGGGAAGAGGGCGGATTAATAGGTGTTGAGTTAGTGTATACGGAACTTTTGACAAAAAAGAACAAGAAATTCTTTTAAAAAAATATCTTAGGTTTTTTGTAAAATATTTAAGAAAAAGTAGATTGGTTTAGATCTCAAGAAAATGCGACGCAGATGAAAATTTTCAGAAATATTATACTAAAAATGCCATTTATTACACGTCATAGTACCGGATTAAAGGTTCAAAAAAGTGGGGGAGCTATATCTCTCCCTGTGTCCCTTGATCATTATTAAATTATTGTAGATTGGGTTGAACCTCCTGGGGGGGGGTTAACCTCCACCTGTCAGGCAGGGCACAAAATAACATTTTTTTTAATTAAAATGAACCTCAACCTCCTTTTCTCTTTGGGTAATAAAGATACACACTGTTTGAGGCAAAATCAGAGATAACTTAGAGGTTGGATAGAAAGAGCCATTTTGAATTGAAACATTAAATTTTTCAAAACGTTTAAATTAAAGTAAATTTGTTGCATGCGGCACGATTTTTAAATAAAAAAAAATACATTTAAATTTCTTTACCCGCCTCTAAAACAGACACGATAATTGTATATTTTTTGGTTTTGCCCATTTTAAATTATACGTTCAATAACGTATTCCACCCCGCATGTAAACTCTCTGGTCAGAAGCTCACTGGGCCATTGATAATATGATTATATTTAAGGGCATCTTAAAAAGCCCTGCTCTTTTAAGTCGTCGAGAGAAGAACCGAAAATTTTGGACAAAGAAAATCTGGAGCCTTTCAGAATGGATACACTTAACAATTTTGGCAAATATGCTTTAGTTAGCGGAATTTCGAATAGAGTGGCCGCTTTTTCCTTCTTGCTTTGGTTCTTTTATCGGGAGTAAAAACAAGGGCAAGTTAAAAAAGATATAACTATGAGATAATATAACACTCCCACTCTTGCATTTTCCGAAAAAAAAAGTCGTAGCGATAATAACTCTCCCAATAAAGTAGGCCTAGAAAAAACGCAGAGTCAAAAAATCCTCTGGGCGCGAGCCGAATGCGCGGTGTCAGCCATGCGCAATAACAGATTTTTCGCCTTTGGCCTTGGCCATGGCAGAGAGCATATAAATCTAAATAGAGAGGACACGTAATGGTAATATCCGACCAGCAAGTCAACGCGATTCACAGCGAGTTTTTATTGTTAACTGAATACGCCAGGATGAACCGGCAGTAAGCCCGCGCGTTGAATGAATATCGATTTATCGCACTGGCGTACCTACTTATATTTAATGCAATTTTAAATAAACCCTTTGCTAAGGGAGCTGCCTACTTGTAATAATTTAGGAAAAAACAGAGAGCATAATTTAGGTTTTCTCTGGTGTTTTTTATTTTTTTTAAAAATATTTTGCTATCTGACCACACAAACTATGCTTCTGTGCCAAATTTTAATAATCCCGTCATTTTCGAATGTTTGAAAAATACATGATTATGAAATTAGAATGGGTGAGAAGGTATCTGAAAACTGATGGTCTCATAAGATAAATTTCCTTGAATATTACTTCAATGGTTCTGTTCTCCTAATCCAAAAGAGGCGGTTGTGACGTAACCATGTCAATTCCCATCATGGGGAGTCTTCTCCAAAAGGGAAAGAATTTCAGAAACTTAACGCCGAAGACGAAACTTTGCAAAAAAGTAATGTTTCATTTAAAATGAAAGAAAAAAACCGGCGCTGCAGGGCAACATTTTTGGGGAAGTTGGTACGTGATTTCGTCGGAGAGGGGGTCGATCGCCACACTGTGACTGTACCGGCACGGGTCTGTTGTCTGCAGCGCAACTTGGGCGATCGATATTATGGATAGTTCCCAACGCGGAACTCGTCCAAAAGAATACGATTTTCCTGTGCGCCGCCACTGTTTTGAATCGATAAAAATAAGCAAGATCGAAAGTGACGTCACACCTCAAAGTCACGCAACCACCGTGTTGTACGCCAAAAAACGACTTATATATGACTATCTATATTAAATGGCAACGTTTAGGTACTCTAACTAATTCGCGGTTGGTCTTGGAAGTTATAGCGGCGTAAAATGAGAGTTGAAAGGCATTTCGTGGATCAGTTCCTTTGCCATGTTAATTTTTAATGCCGCGTTTTATGAAATTTACCCTTTTTTCGGTGAGGGGAGGAGGGTTATATCGAAAGCGATACGACTGGCCGAACCCACTAGCTCGGAAAATCGACTCATTAATTTAATGGGCTTGTTTTTTTTAATCGGCCTATTTTTTACGTTGATCCAGATCGGTGTATAAATAAGTAATTGGTAAGGTTATATTAAGGCAATTTTTTAAGACAATAGTAGGTTGTCGAAATGCTTTTTACAAGCCTTTATTTAACTTGCAATGTACCTATCTATGTAAATATGTATCTTTGTTCGGGTGGAATCTTGAAACTTAATTTTGACCAACTTCCCGAGAACCGATCGGCTTCAAATTTGGCATGCTTATATAGTTGCGGTGGCAACACAAGAATATAGTGTGATGAAATTCACAGCTCGCCCCTACTCGAAGGGGGTGGAGGGGGTTAGAGTTGAAGTACGCCCGATTTCGTTGAAATTTGGTGTGTTGGTGCACTTGGGGATGGAAATAACGAATTTTTATTCAGATTGCCTTCAAATTTGGCACGCATTTATAGTTCCAAAGACAACACAATAATATGTCATTATTAGGCACCCCTCTCCACTACGAGAGGAGTGGAGGGGGGGAAAACACTTAAGTTTGACCGATTTCAAACAAAATTGGTATACGGGGGCTTTTGCGAATAAGGAATACGAATTTTTGATCAGATTGTGAAAATTAAATATGGCGCATTCAAGATGGACGAATTTTAACTGACTTATCCACATCCGATTGTGTTCAAATTGTTATGCGAGGGAAGTGGAGGAGGAAAAAGATTTAGTTTGTTCGATTTCAATCAAAATTGGCACTCAGGGCTTTTTAAAAAGAGGGATTATGAAGATTTGAAAATTTCAATATGGTGGATTCAAAATGGCCGATTAAGGGTACAGTAGTAGTAGTAGTAGATAGGCGGCCTTAGGCCTGGCAATTAGGCTGCATAATGGACCCTTTTTGCCATACCCCCGTGCACCCCCGACTGATGCAAGTGCCCCTTAGGATGCAAGTTTTCTTTCTCTAAGAGGGCTTAATTTTGACTGACACCTCTTTGTCGAGGGCAGGGATCTTTAGACTGCGTAGCAAGTATACACAGTGGACCGCCGGCTTTACACCCCCTCGGAAGGGTGGTCCTGCTACATGTTAGACTCACATCTATGTAACATCGCTACCGTCCCAGCAGAACTTGGTTGACGGTAGACTTTTCTCCCCAGCAGCCCGCCGTCATATAGGTTGACCCGAAAATCGAGGTCCCGGTTTCGCTGGTCGAGGTCGCCTTCGTATACCAATTTTGTTTGACATCGGACAAACTTTTTGTTGTGTGTGTTTTCCCCCCTCCACTCCCCTCGTAGGGGGAGAGGGGGTGCCTAATAATGCTAAGTTATTGTATTGTTATCGGAACTTTAACCGCATACCAAATTTGAAGACAGGCGGATGTGTATAATTCAGTTAAAATTGGTTAGCAAAACACGACTAAAAATCGTTCCTCTTGAATCCGCCATATTGAATTTTCAAAATCTGATCAAAAATTCGTATTCCTTGTCGGACAAACTTAGGTGTTTTCCCCCTCCATTCCATTCCATTGTGTTGTTGTTAAGTCAGTTAAAATTGGTTAGCAAAACATGATCAAAAATCGTCCATCTTGAATCCACCATATTGAATTTTCAAAATCTGATCAAAAATTCGTATTTCTTATCCCCGAAAATTTCCGTATACCAATTTTGGTTGACATCGGACAAACTTAGGTGCCTAATAATACTATATAATTGTATTGTTACCGAAACTATAAAAGCATACCAAATTTCGGACAATCGGAAGTGTATGAGTCGGTTAAAATTGTTTAGCAAAAAATGACCAAAAATCGTCCATTTTGAATCCGCCATATTCAAATTTTAAAATCTGATCAAAAATTCATATCCCCTTCCCGAAAAACTCATGTATGTCAATTTTGATTTAAATCGAACAAACTAAATAATAATAATACCATATTATTGTATTGTCACCAGAACTATAATCGCATACCAAATTTGATTTCAATCGGACATCTAGATGTTAGTCAAAATTGAGTTGCAAGATTTGACCCGAACATATAAACATACATGTACATAGAGGTAAAGTTAAATAAAAGCTTGTAATAAAAAATAAGCAAAATTTAAAGCCGGTCCAGTATTTTTAAACGTCTAAATTGAATTTGAATTAATTAATTTTTGGGTGACTTCGCTCAACGGTCTGGGTCTCACTCACGCATATTGGGTCTGCATCGCGTTTTCTTTGTTATGTTCGGTGTACAAATAAAAACGAATTTCATGGCCGCCTTACTTTTCTTGCGTTGTGACCATACAACTTTATGAATAATTTTGAACCTCGAGTGGTATTTAGGGAATTATTTTACGGACAAAAAAACACCAATGAAAACGCCGGATTTCAGAGCTCTACGGTTACGCGATGGTTTGTCTTTTAGTCCCTATTATCTGCTGGTATCCTCTGCTAAATTTTGACCCACTTCTTGTGGATCCTTCCCCGTATAATAGTAGGAAACTGCTTAAAACTTTCCAAACGGCAAGTTTTATTGGCCGAGAGCCGCAAGACGAATGGCGCACAAAATAAATCATCAACGGGTCCCGCTGGAATTTCCAACATGGCGGCAGCCTAGAGTTTCTTCTTAGTTTTTTTACGTTTTTTTGACTAATATTCTCTTTATCGCGGGAGCGACAAAGATAAAAACTCTACCCATTCTTCTCTAGCCCATCGAAAGAGTTTTAGTTAAAAGGCCAAAAAAAAATCGATGCAAACTGGGGTTACTTTATAAGATTATGGTCGATCCCTTAGATTAAAAAGAGACAAGATACCTGACACTTACGGAGACTTTGGTTATATAATTATATAGAACAATTGTTTATTTTAATACTTGTGGAATGGTTTAACGATCCTATTTTTATTTTTTTTTAAGGTCTAGGTTTTTGAAATGCCAACGTGTCGCAAAATTGATTTACTTCTTCAGGGCTATTCAAGATGGCCGTTCCATATGTCGATTTTATTGCCAATAGACGTCATCCTTGGGTAAAGAGGCATTATTTTGGCAAAAGTACCGTAACGTTTTGATTAAAACTTAAAAAAAAAACATAAACAAACACATTAAAGTAATATTACTACGCCTAGTACTACGTTCGTATTTAATTTTTACACTGTGTTTGTTTTAATAAATATTTATTTTATGTATGATCTAGTTCGCAATATTTTTCTTATTTCTTAATAGATTTTAACTAATGATGCATGGGTTGACAGATAGTTGGCACTTTTCTGTTATAGCAAGAAAATATACAAAGTGTTTAAAAAAAAGCCAACGGATTTTTTAAAATGCACAAAATTGTAATTTTTACAAAATGTCATTTTTTGACATTTAGAAAAAGAACCTTTATTGTTAGAAGTTGGTATACGAAAAAACCAATAGTTTTTTCATTTCTTAATAGAATTTATCAAGTGATACATCGGTTTACAGACAATAGATAGAAGTTTTTTGTAGTTACAAAAAAATATACAAAGTGTCTCGAAAAAAACCCAACGGTTTTTTAGAACGCATTAAACTTTTTGACAACTGCTATTTGAAATTTTTGATAAATGTCATTTTTTGACATATTTGCCAAAAGTCTATTTCATTACCTTTTTAAAACTTTTTTTTGGGTTAAAATCCGACAATAAATAAAAAATTGGCAGTTAAAACAAAATAGTCCGGTATCTTGTGGTCCATCCTATAGATAATGAGTCAACTACGGGCTGAGTGTTTATTCTGTAAACAAAATGGTGGCCATTACCTTAGGATGCACTTCAGTGGTTATTTACTGCCCCTATTATTGTTGCTTTGAAAACTATTTAAGTAACTCCTATAGCAGGTGCAAAGCCTGCAGCATGTGCCTTGAGTCAAACTGCTAATTGAAACCCTAAACTGTCAAAAATGTATTTTGTTGCGCTTACTGTTAATAGGGACTTATTGGAGATTTACTTCGGTCATAGATAGTATTATGGCTGGGCCGGTATTTTGACACTATCGACAGGCGAGTCAATTTCGTACCACATTTAGGTGTCTTGGAAATGCTTTATAATTTATAGAAAGTTTCGCTTAACTCGGACAAAAAATAAAACATTTTGAAATGTTCCTAATTGTTTACCAGGTTGGCAATACAAAAATCTCGAAAAAAGTTGACATTTGTTGCCAACCTTAAAAAAAAAATGGTATTTTTGGGAATTTTTGTACTTTTAACCTAGCAAATAGTAAGTGAACTTTGATTTCAGAAAATAAAATTACATTGAAGTCAGTTTACAAATGAGATCAGTACAATGAATCAAAAATTCCAAAAAAGTCTAATTTTGACAACTTTTGGAAAGTGTATAAAGAGTTGGCGCAACTAAACAAAAATCTCCTTAGCATATAAAACATAAAAAATCAAGCAATTCTACTGAATATAGTTCTTTTCTTGTCTTGCTCGTTCAAAATTTCGCTTGCAAGGGTATTTTCTGCCCCACATTTTTTCTACTTTTGGCAATTTACGTCTAGTCTTACAGATATGAACAGGCAAGCAAAATACGCCTTATTAATAGTGGCGGCCCAATAATTCCCTATTGGACGAACCTTTATGGAACGTTTCTGAGGATTTTGACCTTACCACCCAATATGCAGGTGGTCTTTACTGAAGTCGTATTTTTTTCTGTTTGTTTTGGCAATTTACGAAGCGCGCCCACTTATAATTTGTCATATACTGTATAGAACTAATACACCTAGACTCAACCCAGGAAAAACAATTAAAAGTTTTTAATCAAAATTGTACGGTACTTGTATAAAAATAATACCCTTTTACCGAAGGATGACTTCTATTAGCAATAGAATCGAAATATGGAATGGCGGTCTTGAATAGCCCTGAAGAAGCAAATAAATTTTGCGAAAAGTTGGTATTTCAAAAAAAGGACGTTTCATTAATAAAATCCCTCAACCCATAAACCTAAAGCTTCAAAAAGAAGACAATTAAGGTCAACAAGTAAACTAGACTGTCGCACTTCCGTTGTCTTTGTTTTTAACTTTTTCACAACGTTTCGAATGCTATAACAGAAACTAAGACTACCTTATCTTATACAGACCGCTTCATGCTACTGCGAACATAGGCCAGAAGAAGTCCAATTTGCCAGTGTACGTACATGCAGGGACACCGCACAATTATCAGTGGAGCAACCAACACTCAGGCTTGCGATCGCCGTTCGCCGCCGTTCGCGGCTTGTATTTAGTACGCCTCTAACCACGGTGCTATGTGGAGTGTAGTCAATGAAACCGGAATTTGGTCAATACATACACAAATTTTTATAACGTAATTTTCTTGTTTTTTGTCACTGATAAATTAGAGCGTTTTATTTTCAACTGCTCAGATTTATCACTAACAACGTGTTACAATGAAAATAATAAAGAGAAACAAAATAAAAGCAAGTTCTCAAAATAAAATAATACATTCTAAAAACCAAAAAGATTCTCCAAGTCGAAAAAAATTTAGAGCAAATGTTCGAAAAGTCCTCCTTGCTCGGCTAGACAATATCCGAGCCTATTATAAAAACCCCTTCTAACATTTCCAAGCATGTTAGGGGTGATAGTTTGAAAAGCTTCTTCAATTTTAATCCGAACTTTTTCCAAATTATTAGCCCTTTCATGGCCGTAAACTTTATTTTTGATATAACTCCACAGGTAGAAGCCATTAGAAGCAAGATCGGGTGATCGAGTTGGCCAAAAAATAGTTCCCCGTGTACTGATAACCCGATTAGAAAATTCACTATCAACATATTCCCTAACATTGTGAGTGAGACAACCATCTTGTTGAAACCATAATATGCTGCTGCAGTAGATCCAAGTATCTAGGACCATTCAAATTGCCGTAAATAAAAAATGGCCCAATACGTGTTCCCCTACAATATCCGCCCAAACATTAAAAAAAAAATACAAATGCAAATTTTCACTCGACCAGTATCGAACGTGTGTTGGGTTATGACGATTCAATAATGAAAAAGTGCTTTCATCTGTGAAAAGAATAGACCTCAGAAAGTTTTCAGCACGATTAGCCCTTTCCATCATTGTTTACCAAAATTCCATACGACGATAGTTGTCCTCGGGAAAAATTTGATGCATTTTTGACGCTTTGTAAGAATGATAACCATTCTTTTTGAGAACACGTAAGACAGTGGCTGAAGACGTATCAACTGCTTCGGCAGTTTGGTGACTAGTTAATTTTCGATTTTCCTCCACTGCAGCGCAAATCATCACATCTCGTACTTCGTGTCCGTCATTCAAAACAGTGGGTATTTTATGGTTTTTTGAACCTATGAATCGTTGATTTACAAAATTCTCCAAAAAAAGTTCTTGAATAAGTCTCAATGGTCTGCCTTGATAGTACCATTGGACTATCTGTACTTATTCGGCAACTTCGTAGATATCCACTTTTAGTTTTAAAATTTTATTATTATTTCACTTAAGAACTTATCAATCTGTTTCTCAAGCAATTCAGAAATAAAACAAAATAAATTTCCAAAAGATAACACTGCAGCGTGCTTCGAATCCACCTCGGTCGTACGGCACGGAGAGTATATTGGACTTGATTCCCCCTATGTTCGCAGTAGCCTGAAGCTCATTGTATAGTAGTTTGTTTGTTTGCTCCGCCCTTTCGCAGTTGAAACCTGTTACCTCAGAAAAGTATGGGTTTCCAAATATCCTTGATGGCGACGCCTTGTTGAGAACATACATTTTTGTTTCTCTGTATGAATGCTGTTTCTTTGAGCTTCCGCTTGAATATATTTTCCTCCTTGGTGACGATCTTTACCTCTTTCCATTTCCTATGATCTTGGTTTTCCCAGAAATGTTGAGCTATTTTTGATCCAGTTGAGTCTCCTTGTCGAGTTTTGCGTTTGTGTTCTGTAAGGCGAACTTCCAAGGGTCAGCTGGTTTCTCCGTTGTAGTACCTGGTAGATGCAGTTCTTGGTGTTCTGGCGATATGGTTTAGTTTTTGTTAATTGACTTCTTATTGTTGTGGTCGTTTTGAATACAGTCCGAAGATGGTATTGTTCTTATCTTTCCGTTGATGAAATTATGAGTGTCGCCTTCTTCCTTTCAGTATTTACGTCTGTCGTCCGTTATTTATTTATTTATTTATTTATTTATTTATTTATTATTTACACAACACAACACAAGTAAAACAAATTAAAATAGTAGTTAAAATCGTATTTAAATTCTAGGACATCACAGATAGTTATTTTTTTTAGTTTACTTATGGCAGACGAAATAAAATAACAATAATAATAATAGACGAAATAAAACAACAATAATAACAGGTAATGGTGAAAACAGCATAATGTACATTAGTTACAGGCACTGAACTTGTGTTGGTGTGGTATGAAGAGTTTTATTGATCGTGTAGTTGAAGGAACCGTTCCTTCGCAGGTCGGATATAATTTTTGCCTTTTCTTTATTTAAAGCTTCTTCTGTAATGCAGATGTAGGTGGCTCGATCTATAAGAGATTTTGCAATTTCCAGTTTGGTTGATGTGGAGTGGTTTAATTTGATTGATGTGTAGGTTTGCGATATACAGAAGTGGTTATGGTTGAACTCTTTTTGGTGATTAAAACGTCGAGAAAAGGGAGCTGACAGTTTTCTTCTTTTTCCAGAGTTAATGTGACGCAGTTTCTTATGCTGTTGACATGATTGAAGAATTGTTCCAGTGTATTGTTGTCCTTTTTCCAGATGATAAATATGACGTCCATGTATCTTAGCTATACTGTTCGTAGAGCTTATTCTTCAATGGAAGTTCAAAACTCTAGTTTACTATCAAATTTAAAATTGTCTACCACCTTCAAACAACAATCAAGTATGTTAGTTACGATCTAGGGAAATAGTTTTAGGCGATACTTCTAAAAAACTAAAAAAAAGAAAATGTTTAAAAATCTAAAATGTTAAAAATTTAAAAACGAACAAACGTACAAAATTTCAGCTAATTCAGACATTTAGTTTTCTTTGGCACCCTGGCAAAGACCAAAATAAATTATGGAAGAAGGCACTGCTAGTTCTGGGAAGAAACTATGGCTTTAAAGTAGATTCTGTTTTTTCTGTCAGTAAACTTAGCTCAGGAAAAGTGACGTTAAAAACGGGTCTTGTGATATCCATACATTTTGGAGTCAAATACACATCAGAACAACACCGTCTTCAAGTTTGAGACAATGATGTGTTTGAAATTAACTCTGTGTTTCGGACTTTCATTGTCTATATTTTATTTATACACGACGTTTCGATCAGTACAGTCTCTGATCGTCTTCAGGTGCACCATTAAGGTGCTCCATTAAGGACCTGTACAAAGTCGTACAGGGGATAAATCTAACGGAGTGTTTAAACTAGAATCAAAGGGTGCACAATAAGCCAATAATGGCTGCAATTCATTGACTCTGGCCAGCCATCGAGCTGGTCGGAACCACAATCGAAGGATTTTAGTCGGTAGGAATCTGACACTACCCGGGCTGTCCTAACACAGAGATGAGACACTCTAAGGGGGAGTGGATTGGACGGTATCTTATGCAAGATTTTCCCTCGATACCCTTAAAAAAAAGCACTCCACATCTCTTATAGATCGAGCCACCTACAACCTAATAAAATGTAGACAATGGAAGTCCGAAATACAAAGTTAATTTCAACACCGTCTCAGTTGGGAACGGTGTTTATCAGAATTGATAGGAAGGCACATTTGTAAAAACTAAGATACGGCATGAGGCACTTTTTATTTTTTGCCGAATAAGTGGCCTTAGAAAGAAATTTTGTCTTTCTCGGAAAAAAAATAAAAGCCGTGTCTCCATTAAAAATTCAGCCAATTATGATATTCATTTGACTCCTACTACACTGTGTATGGTAAAGTCAATAAAAAACAAGGGTCCATTAGTTTTTTGAGTGGGGTCCAGATATATGCCGTTGTTGAAAAACGAAGCTTCCCAGCAAACACGGTCCCTCGGGCCTTCGTCGGCCCGATGTCGATTGCCGAATTTGCCTTCATCGGCACAACGTCGATTTACGACATCGGACCAGCACTACTTTTTGTCCGCTTTGCGATGTAGGCCCAATGTATGTTTGCCGACGCAGCGTTAGACTGTAGTCCACCGTCGGACCAATGGCCGTACGATTAAGGTCCGATATGGTTTAACCACATGCTACCGACCATCCGCCTACAAAGCTGCTTAATTTGTTCGGTCTAACGTAGGCAAGCTGGTCTCGGGCCGACATCGATAAGCTATTCAAGTCCGACATTGGTCTCCTAAAGCGGTCCAACGTCGGGGATTGAAGCGGCCCGACAATGGCAAAACACAAATGTCCGTTTATGGGTGGATAATAAGACCCAACATCAGCCTCTGAAAGCGGCCCGACGTCGGTTATTAACGAAGGTCCGTCGGTGGTTGCTTGACACGATCCGACATTCGCAAACTACAAAGTTTCGATAATGCGGGTGCTTAACCAGTCGGGCTGGTTTAAGTGGCGGAAGGAGTGATTTTGTCGAGAAGTACCACTATCTTGCTAAGTCCGCATTCTAGTTTTGAAATTTCTTTTCTCATTATACATATAATATTATCTTCCACTGTACAGGGAACATAGTGACATTAGCGCCATCTCTATATACTAGGAAGAAACTATTAAGCAGTTTAAAAATTTTAAGGTGACGGAATCGGATTCTCGACCAATCAAACAAAGTTTCAATCGGACCATCGTCGGCCGTAAATCAGATAAAGAGGTCGTCGGCATAAAGTCGACCATAGTAAATCGGCCCATCAACAGTTGCCGATTCTCGACCGACTAAACGAAATTCCAATCTGACCATCATCGGCCCTAAAGCATATAAGGTTTTTTTTCGATTTTCGACCGATTAAACAAAGTTCCAATCGGACCATCGTCGGTCCTAAAGTGGTGTCGGCATAAAGTCGACTGTAGTAATGTGGACCTCTGTCAGTTGCCGATTATTGACCGAAAACTGAAAATTGCAATCTGTCCAACATCGGGCCTGCGTGTAGTCGCCGATGCCGACACACTGCCGACGTTGTCGACATTGGCCCGATTCAATGCCGACGATTTTTCTTTGCTAGGTTGCCACATAAAATCTCTCTGTCTTGATAAATTGAATTCATCTTATACTTTAAGATCTAATAGGTATATGATGTTGTTTGTTTTGTTTTTAAGTTTGTCCTGGCGCCTCAAGCTTTTTAACACTTTTTTTTAATGAAGTTTGATTTTGTAACGAAGTTTAGCAGATCATAATAGGCATTTGTTTGTTATTGCCCAGTTAATATTAATATATTCCCGAAAATCCCACTGTTACCAACATATAATACCTCTCGTAATATTTAATTATTACCCCACAGCTCAGTGGTTATTTTACAATATAATTGTTGCAAAATTTCGCTATCAATTAATACACTGACCCAAATTTCAACAGGTCCATCTCTCTTTACCTTTAGTCGCTAACAAAGGACGGGATCACTTTCAAATTGTCGGGGGTTAATGTGGATTACTGTAAACGAATAAACGGTTATATGCAAATGTAAAACTGTAAGAGCGTTATTAATACACATAATAATATACGACATTAGTGCGTTAATAATAGGTGTTATGATAAATTTGTATGTAGTGTATAGCCCTAAATAGACAATTAAAGTTAATTTTTAGTTTTATCGGCATTCGTATCTTTATCTCTATCGAGTCGACCAATCAAGCAGGTGCACTTTTAAAATTATGGCGAATGCGTGACAGCTGCAGCTGATCGAATGCACGAAAACCCCGTTAGGTAAGTTTAAAACTACACCTGCTCGATAGGTCGACTCAATAGAGATAAGGAGTGTCTAGTATCTGGAAAACCAAAACAGCCAGAAGAGAGTGAAATTTTACACACTTAAGGCGTATTAAAAGTTAATGACTAATGGCTAATTGATAAACACAATGGATATTAAAATAACACTCGTGGCATATCGGACAAAGCGTTTCTATTTCTCACTTCATTACGACCAGGCCTCCAATGTCTAATGGAGAATCCAGACACCTACAGACCAGTTTCATCCTTATTAGGAATCATCAGGGAGTCACAGGATTGTACTTGGCAGCTGAAGCTACACAGGCACCATGCACACCTCTCCAGTGTTGCCAGGAACTCGGGAATCTATGACCAGCAACGAGGTTGAAAAATTACCAGATTTGGAAAAAAATTACCGTATTTTTTCCAAATGACTAATTTTTACTGCAAAAAAATTAACGCATCCAACTGTAAAAAAATAAATAGTCTTTTGTCAATTTTCAATAAAAAGATATTTTAATTTTTTAATTATGGGGTGACCTCAAATTTTAGGCGATTATGGTTTTATGATAATATTGATAGTATTTTGCATGAAATATCCAAACGTTCGAAATTGCCGTAGATTTCAAGTCTGGTAATGGGTAATTACCAATTACCAATTTTGGTCCAAAATTACCGTAGATTCTGGTAATTAGGCATGCTCTTGGCAACGCTGCACCGCTCGAATTTAAAACAAAAACTTTGTAATCCGCGGAGTCGTAGTACCTGTGTGCGCCACCTGTCGAATAAGCTGAGAAACAAAAACATCAAAATTGAAAAGTGCAGAAGACCGCAAATACAGAATCCTGTACCCTTCGTCGTCTTCTATAACTCGAGTGATAAGTTGTGCTTTCGTAAATTTTCTAATTTGCGGCATTTTTGACTTTGAAAGTTATTGCCAAAATCAGTTTGACGGATACCGTCTATTTTAAACTGGTGAATGGAATACATACACTATTGGAAAATTAAATTTTGCGAGATAGGAAAAATGAATGTATGCGTTTTTTTTTAAACGAGAGTACATAAGAATACACTAAAAGTTAAAACAAAAAGCTTTTTAAGCAAAAATTGAGCCGTCTTCAAAAAAGTTCGCCAAAAAAAGTTGGATTTTATATATACAAATCAAATTTATTTTATTTTATACTTTTTAGAGTACTTTTCTGAACTCGGTTCATTTTCTAGTTAAAAAGTTTTTATTTTATTTAAAATTAGATAAACGCGATTGTTATAGCCCCCAGCTTAACCTAAAATGTTGCCAGTTAATTCGTATCTTTAGACCTTGACGTTAACGTAAAGGTTACGTTTTATGTCGACTATTTGACTTTCCTTTACGCCAGTTTTATATTAAACGTTATTCCACTCATGTTAAACGAGAGGAATTGTGGGTTTTGTTCGCTTGTATTTTTACGATGTGAGGCTTTATAGCCACATAAAGTGGTAAAGTTGTAGTTATATTACTGTGTATAAAGGAAATTTGAATGGCTAAATTAAATTAAGCAAACCGCAGCTCTAAGACAAATAAAATATTAAAAGTATAGTCTTCGGTGGAAGCTTTCCTGTCCTACTGTCAAAATTTCGCTTGTAAAGGTACATTTCCGGCCGCATAAAATGCGTACGCCGATTTTATATAGTATATTATGGGCCTCGAAACTCGGTGACCTTTTAGGTATTTCAAATTGACAAAAAAATGTCACCGTCATATTTTGTTGTTGTCATACGCTTATATTTAAAAATGCCCCAACTAAACGAATTCTAAAAAGCCCAAATTTTGGCAAAATAGACGGTGGTTGGGCGGTTCGAAGAGACGAAACAAGGCTACAATTGTAAGAATAAAAAGAAAGTATCAAGAAGGAGGAACTGTTCGACGAAGGCGAGGCACTGGCTTGACTCAAGTCAGTACGCCTCAGCAGTATCAACACCTGATCGAATTTCTTGAAGACCACCCATTTGCGATGGCCCCAGAGGCGAAAATTGAGGCACATTTTTCTGGATCTATAAGAACGACGCGCAGACCGATAAGCCGTTCTAGGCTTAGATGTCGCGTTGCTGCCAAGAAAATCTTACTTAGTGCGGAAAAGAAGCAAGCCAGGTTAAATTTCTCTAAACTATTCACAAGAAGAAGAATTTTGGCAACAGATGGTCTTCACGGATGAAAAAGTCTTTCAGTCCCGCAATAACAGCAAACAAATTTTGGTATATCGCCCGCCACGAACATGCTATCTCGAAAAATATATTGCTGGGAACGAAGACCGGGCTGGAAGATTTTCCGTGAATGTGTGGAGTTGGATATCGGCGAGAGGCGATATGATGAGAAATGTTATGCTTCCAGAAGCAACCATTCTTCATCCAGAAGGTTTTGTGTATCACGCATTTTTAAACAGTGGTTCCAGCAAATCAAAATCGAGCTTTTGCTATGACCGGCAAAAACTCCTGACGCCAATTCCATGGAAAATATGTGGGGCCTTATAGCAAAAAAGTTGACACCAATGAATATTGTTCCCAGAAATTCCAGCCACTTAATGGAGCTCATAGTCAGAGGGTACGACGAAGTCATTGTTTCAAATCCAAATTTATTTCAAAATTTACCAGATTCCGTGCCACGAAAACTGGCAAACATTATCGAGACTGACGGGGCAATGACGCTACTGAAGAAACGTTTTCTTGTTTTTTTAATTTACGTAGTGTTTTTTTAATAATTTCTTTTTGATTTGGAACATTTTTAGTTATCTGCAATTGGATTGCTCAAATTTATCGATCCTGCAGAGATGCGCTGACTATGATTAAGTTATTGCTTTCCTTTCGCCAAACAGTTCCTTCTTGATACTTTTTTCTTATTCGCACAATTGTGGTCTGGTTTCGTTCATAATGAGAATAAATTTTTATAGGAAAATGTTAAATAATTTTACAAAAATTGTTTTGGTCATTAGTATAATAGTCTTATAGTAAAGTGTGGCCAGTTTCCTTATTTTTGTGTTTACAATGTCAAAAGATCTAACCTGTAATTCGAAAACGTCAAAGTCAGTTACAATAAGCAACGCAATTACCAAAACTTAAATTCAACAGATCTGCTGCTAACTTCTGCTGTACGCATTTTATGTGTCCTGAAGTGTAGTTTTGTCTCCACATTTTTCCATCCAAATATAGAAATTTTTTAAACAGTTAAGTCTCATTTTAAAGATAAACCCCCATCCACGCCCTGGAAACCATCTTGGGTCTCCCCTCGCTTTCAACTTGTATCAAGAAGGAGGCGATGGCAACGCACCTGCGATTAAGGAACCTGGGACTATGGAAGGGCAGAGAGGAAAGAGTGGGCCATCTGGCGGACGAGGGGCTGGCGACGAAAGAGTTGCCTCTCCTAAGACTGACAGTGAAAGCACCGCTTAAACCATGGAGTTTCGATAAAAAGTACAAAGTCACAATACCTGAACGGAATGCGTGGCAACAGTCTGCTACACAGATGTCTCTAAACTGTCAGCCAGGCAGAAAACAGGCGCAGGAGTGTACGCAGAAAGCCTAGAAGTTCAGAAAAGTTATTCACTTAGAGGACACGCTACGGTGTTTCAAGCGGAGGTATCAAAGGACATATACATATGCTCCGACAGCCAGGCTGCCTTCAAGGTTCTAAGTGCACTCAAAATCGTCAGTAGTCTGGTGGAGGTGTGCGCTGAAGCACAGGAAACACTGGCTCAAGGGAAGAGGGTAACACTAATGTGTCTTCCAGGTCATGAGGCAATATCACGGAATGAGAAAGCGGACGAACTTGCCAGACTAGGGGTCGAAACCCAATACATTGGACTGAAACCTTTTCTGGGAATAACAAGGACAGAGAGAGCTCAACAAATAAACGAACAATGAACTGAAGACGTTCTGGAGGCAATAGTCAAAGTGCAGACAGTCTAAGCTATTCGTGGATGGTCCGAATGTAACCAGAACTAAATGGCTCTTGGGCAAGACCCGAAAGGACATTGGACTGCTGACAGAGATGCTGAGTGGGCACAATCGGCTGAACAAACATCTGACGTAAATCCCGTGTGTCCAGCTTGCGGGCTCGAAAAGGAATCGGCTCAGCACTTAATAGCAGAGTGCCATGCACGTGCCAGATCAAGACAGCTGAAGTGAGGATTTCCTACAATAGAAGAAGAAGAGCCGCACTCGTTCAAATGAGCCGACATACTGAACTTCTTAAAGAAAACAGGGAGGCTCGGTGAGAGAGTTGCAGCGGAAGTAGGGACATAGGTGTAGGGAACGGCGTATGGCAAAAAGGAACCAGAAAGAGGTCTAATTGCATGGCCCACGGGCCGCCCCTATGCTACTACTACTACTAAAGATAAAGCTCGAATCTAGGGTTCTCTAGTGGTACTTTTTGCAATTTTTGTCCAGTCTTGCAGATATGAGCAGGCAAAATACGTCATGTTTGGATCTATATTTCACAAAAATGAAAGTCAATATTCAAAAACTATCATCAGCAAACCTTAGACTTAAGCTTTGTCTTTAGAATGAGACTAAAATTTCTGAAAAATTTTCTTGTTTGGATAGAAAAATGTGGGGCCAAAAAAACTCTAGCAAGCGAATTTTGCATGAGCAAGACAAGGAAGGCTGCCTCTTAAGCCGCGAATCCTAAAATTTTATTATATTACCGGGTTGGGATTCGCTTCATGTTTCTTTTTAGTGGCTAAGCTTCAATAAAATAAATATTTTTTTTTTTTAATTTGAACTGTTGAATTGGCAAGATACAAGCATTAACCCGGCCCAAGGGGACCCAGAGCTCCCTTCTCTGAGTCCCCCTCGGGTAATTCTCAACAGGTGCGTCCAAGTCGCGGGGTGGACCCTACTGAATAAATCGGTAACTAAATCCTGTTGGGAAACGCCCTAGAACGCAGCTCTTTGAGGTCGGTGTGCCAGAGAAAGAGAGCACTTAGGTGAATCCAACTCCTCTGGCTCGGTCTCGACTTCTCTGAGTGGGGGATCGGGGACGGGTGAGGGGGCCTTGGCTAAAACGCCAGGGCCGCGTGGATGAAGCACCACAATAAAAACCTTCCTTAGGGAACCAGGCGAACCCTGTTGTATATAGTCCCCTTCCCGAAGTGCTTGAGAGGCGATTCTAGATCATTTACTTGTCTGTGAGGGAACTCCAGGAAGACGATCCGACAACCAGGAGGTAACACAGGAAACCAAACAGGTACCCAGTGGAACGTCTAAAGTTAAAGGATTGACAGGGAACTGTTCAAGGACCCAGTAGATCTTCTTCAACACAAGAGGCCCACCCGGGAACTGCACAAGTACCAATTGGACACTTTACAAACGCATCAGGGGCTCCTAAGGACGCCGCTGATGTAACCAAATTGGCCAAGGAGCTCAGGAAGCTTCAGGTCAAAATCGTGGTCAGCATGGACGGTCCATCCGAAACAGAGTTGACTGAAGAGCACCTGCTCGAAATCCTTGCTCCACCTAGGCAGGAAGCATGTGATACCAGTAACGGGGCTCCTAACGGGACACTGTTGCCTCAACAAGCACCTAGAGACGCTGGGAATCGCTGGAGACTGAGAGCTGGAGTGTCCGGCTCTTGGGAGCTATCTGTTGGTCCCAGTCGATGTAAGAAAATTGCAGCCCAGAAAAATCCCGCGATTCTTCATCTATGAGTCGGAAAAAAGTGATGTTTCTATTACAAAAAGTATGCAGTTTTTAGGAGAACTAAAATACACTTTGAAAATTAATAAATATTTTATCGTATGCCTCCGGGTTGTCAAAAAGAAATAACTGTAACTCAAAAAAGGTTTCTGGACGGTTTCATGTATCGTATGCCTTGACAGGAAAATAAGGGGTCCTATTTTCGAAACCATACGAAAATGTCCGGATACGAGTACTTTTTTGGGCTAAATAATAGACAATTTTACGTCAGTGTCTTTGTTATACATTTATCAAAGAAAAACAGGAAAATACTTTTAAAAATCTCGAACGAAAAGCACTTCTCGCAACACACCATCTTTACACTATAAATTACGGCGGCTGGTAAATGAAATAACAATGGTTTCCATAGCGATGTGCCTTTTTACTCGGTGTCGTTCATTGTTGCGACATTTTAATCGTTGATAGTTTGATATTTTTACGATGTTTTTAAATGATTTTTCGTAAATACTTGGTGAAAACTGGCGGAAATGGCTTAATTTTTAAGCAAAAATAATTAGATTTTTCCAAAATTACTATTTTCCGCTATTTCTTTTTAATTTTGGGTAAAAAAGGACCGAAATCTTTTTTTGCACCCATGATTAAAAATAAAGTATTTTTGCATAGGTAACCAAACTATGCTTTAGTTATCTGCAGACAGTTACTAAAATCATATTTTTGATGAAGGTATAAAAAAAGTATTTTGATAAGAAAAGTATAATAAATAAATTTCAAATATGCTGGCAGGAAATATCGCTCAAAAACCTGACTTGAATAAAGGGATTTTTTTTTATTGATAAATCACGTACGAACGAATTTTGGGCCCAATTTTCGTTAAAAACGCGTTATTTTGTGGTAAAATTTTATTGGCTATTGGTGACCGCGAACGGCTATTGCAAATAATAATTGCAACAAAATTGAAACTTGATTTTTTACCACTGTAGAGTGTCTGCACTCATTTTTGCAACATTTCCAGATAAATGCCTCATAAACCACATACAAATCCCAAGGAAGATCGCACATCTAGGCTCAAATTCAAAGGACAATATTTGGGGAAGCTCGATCAAAATGGCTCATGGTGCTTGCTAATTTTCGGATGCGTCCCCTCTGGTTTTTATTAAGGACACTACTCCTAGAGCAAGCTGTAGGGATTTGAGTCTTTTTTTAATATTTTTGGAAACGTATTTTCCCGTATAGGTACTCTCTGCAATAAGCCCACGAGGCTTCGGTGGATTCGGATAAAAAATTACCGGAGTATAAAAAAATACATTCCTTTTGCAACGGAAGCAACAATTAGGAGCTTTATACTGAAACTAAAATTAATATATTGGTTGCTCTACTATTGACCCGGTTATTACCCAAAAATTGAGCGGAAAATGGAGCGAAATAGAGCCATCTATAGGGCGCCATTGTATCGGAAATTTGAAACAATTTTATGTGTAAATTGTTAAACAGCAATTAATGTAGTTTAGTGTTTTTTTGTTGTTTGTATCATAAACCATTATTACTATTACCACCTGAATAATGCAAAAGTGCGAGAAAACAGCGTTTAAACACAGTAGCGGATCCATAAGTGCTTCTCGGGGGGGGGGGGGGGCACTTTAGGTGATATCCAGTGTTGGTAAAAAAGACAAGAATTTTTTTAAACAGAGTACATTTTAAAAGAATGTAGCACAACTGAAATTTACAATAGCTTATTTTTTGTTTTGTTTGACGGTTTCACTCTATTTAAGCAGCTGAAGGTTCTTTCGGCGGAAACTGCACTGCTTGGAAAAGTTATAAAAAATTTTAGTAAGTTTTGTATGGCGGAAAAGATATCTTCGTCAGTTCTGTTTTACCTTCCCAGTAAACCTTCCATAAATTTAGTTCTTAGTAGTTAGTAATACACAAAGATCATTAAAGTCTTGTTTTGATACCCATGATGATATTGTCAATCATTGGGATGTACAACTGATCTTCTGTAATAATCCTTCAAGTTTTCTGCTTCACAATTAGACACTTACGGTGGAATTTACCAAAAGGATTTAGTCTATTTTAGAACGGTCCTAAGTTTAAGTGAAATATTTGGTTTTAAGCATTTTAAACCAGCCCTCCTTGAATTTTAGACATAGTTTGATTTATAAAAAGAATCTGAATAAATTTGTTTATTCAATAATCATCTTAACACAATCTTTTGTTGGATTTAAAAAGAAAGTTTCAATTTTGAAGAAAAGAAAATTAAAAAAATTAAATCCACGCGGGGTTTAAATAGTACACACTCTGTACAACAAATTAAAATTTAGTTTAAAATTAATTTTTCCAATTAGTAGTGGATGTCACACAACGATTTAGATAGGTAATAATAAAATAAGGAGTAGATTAATTTTGTATTTATTTAAAAGGCGCTTTTATTTATAAAATGCATTAAAAAACTAAAATGCAAGTTTTGTTTACATTTCGAAATATCAGTTTCAAAATATTAGCTGCGTTTAAATCACAAACGGCCAGTGCGGATTTCTTACCTCTGCTTGTACCTTGGCCTGCACGAACCTCTACTGATGAAAGCTACAGCTTTGAAATGAGTGGGCTTTGGGGAAGGAACGTTTCCTTGACTGAGCTTTTAGATAACATCAGTGTTTTAATTTCAGTTTGTCAATAAATTAATATAGGTAGATCTTTTGAGTTTTTTTTGTTTGGTATATTTTTCGTGCATAATCAGTGACCTTCACTTATGTTTGTTTTGCCCCGTATTGGTTAATGGACAACTTGGAATATTAAATAAGATAAATTAATCCTTGTAAAAACGGTTACTTAGAGAAGTTATAATCGAACTTATTACCAATTGCCACAAAACAATCCTTTTTGGCGGCTATACATTTAAACCACCCCCCAGAGGTAGTCTAGAAAAACACCAACTTTATAACCTCAAACATAGATAATGAAGCTTTTATGTGCCAATTTTTTGTCGCATTCACCATTTGCCATTTTGAAACCATTTTTTTCTAAATTTTCTTCTAAAATATGGTATATTTTGAGAAAAAAAGTAGTTTTTCAGTGGTTTTTTGCCATAACAATACAAAATAATCAAGAGCTTTGCGTCTTTTCTGCATGGGTAAGTGTTTTTTGAAAATTGGTTTTAAAATTTAATATGTATAAATCCTCGTGGGGGGGGGCACGTTCCTCTAGTGCCCTCTGGATCCGCCTTAAACCTCGTTTGAGTCTTTTTATCCTATACTATTTTATGTCTAAGCTTCAAAGACCCAAAGTTTTATTTGAATTTTCCCTTATGCTAGCAAATCCTGTAGTATATTTTGTATTATTTCTCGTCTTTCGGACCCGAAGGCGGCCCGGATTTCCATAAAATCCTTAAAATTATGATCAAGCCCTTAGGAAAACTACTTTCGACGGTTTTTCGTTTTATATTCCATTTTCCCACTGGATACTGTTGTAAATATTTATTTATAGAAGCTAAAAGAGCTTTAAATAGAAATCAATTATTCTAAAATAAGTGCATACAGACCGCTTCAAGCTACTGCGAACATAAAGCGGAAGAAGTCTAATGTGCCAGTGTACGTACATGCAGAGACACCGCACGCCTATCAGTGAAGCAACCAATACTCAGGCTTGCGATCACCACTTGCATGACTTTCCTTTGGTATTTAGTACGCCTCTAACCACGGTGCTGTGTGGAGCGTAGTCAATGAAACCGGAATTTGGTCAATAAATACGCAAATTTTTATAACGTAATTTTCTTATTTTTTGTCACTGATAAATAAGAGCGTTTTATTGTCAACTGCTCAGATTTATCAGTGACGACGTGTTACAATGAAAGTAATAAGGAGAAACAAAATAAAAGCAAGTTCTCAAAATAAAATAATACATTCTAAAAACCATAAAGATTCTCCCAGTCAAAAAAAAATTAAAGCAAATGTTCGAAAAGTCCTCCTTGCTCGGCTAGACAATATCCGAGCCTACTATAAAAACCCCTTCTAACGTTTCCAAGCATGTTAGGGGTGATAATTTGAAAAGATTCTTCAAAAACAGATAGAAGTCATTAGGAGCAAGATCGGGAGATCGAGCTGGCCATAAAATAGTTCCCCGTGTACTTATAACCCGATTAGGAAATACATTATCAAGATATTCCCTAACAAGGCCAACATTGTGAGCGGAACAACCATCTTGTTGAAACCATGTTTCACCAAATCTTACACCTAACAACTGCCTAGCAGTTGGAATAATGTGCTGCTGCAGTAGATCCAAGTATCTGGGACCATTCAAATTGCAATTGCCGTTAATAAAAAATGGCCCAATTACGTGTTCCCCTATAATACCCCCCCCCCAAACATTTAGTTTTTGGGGATACTGTGTTCTTACGTCAAAATACAAATGCAAATTTTCCCTCGACCAATATCGAACGTGTGTTGGGTTATGACAATTTGAGCATTTGACCATCTGCACTTTTTCGGCAACTTCGTAGACATTTTTGGTTTTAAAAATGTATTATTTCAATTAAGAACTTACCCATCTGTTTCTCGAGCAAGGCAGAAATAAAACAAAATAATAAAAACAAAATGAATTTGCAGCGTGCTTTGAATCCACCTCGGTCGTACGGCACGGAGAGTAAATTGGACTTGATTCCCCCTATGTTCGCAGTAGCTTGAAGCGGTCTGTATAGTTTGGTGTAGATATATTATAACGTATTATTAGTTTTTTGTCAAAAGTTTACTTAACACAAAATACAAATGTCAAAAACTTACTTTGTTTATACGGGTCTCTTAAATCGTTTTTATATAAGGTCGGTTTGAAAATGTTGTCGTATAAACACCGCTAAAACCACTAAAAGAATAGACCCATCGAGTCATTCTTGGTTAAACGACTTTGTTGAATTAAGGTAAAAAATTTTAGTAGTGGTTCGTACACTGAGAAAACAAGGCCATCCCACGACCGTGGGTTGAAAATTTGGGGCTACCAGAACTCACACCGTGCGTTACTATAGCACACGGTATGATTGTCCCAAACCATTTGAATTTAGCTGGGAGAACTCAGCAAGTCGTGAGCTACCATAATTCAGGCGCCCCAGCCCAGTTTCATGTATTAACTTTTTGGGTCTGTAGTAATTCACGGTCTGGGCTACGATAACTCAGGGCCTGAATTGTTCTAACCTCAGATTAATAAAAAAAATGAGAAATAACAGTAAACAATATTACCCTGATCAACCAGCCACAATGTTTATTTCCCAAAAAATACATGGTTGCCAATTTACCGCGGGGTTTCCCTAGAAACAAAACAATTCATAAACTTCTTGAAGCTCTTTTGATAATATTATTGATTATTTGACATATTTTTATATAGGATAATTTTTCTTATGCTAATAACTTAATTCTTAGTCCTAATTTTTAGTCTCAATAATTAACTTTTTTTAATTTTTAATAAGTAGAATTTCGAGATTTATAAAAAGGAACACAAGCCGGCAACGTTTTTTCGACGAGCCGCGAATAAATGCCGACATGTTTGGTTGCAGCTGACGGCGTTGTTGTTAACGGGGGTTTGTGTTGTTCGGTGATTTTTGAATTTTATTGTGACTATTTGTGAAAAAAGAACTGTATCAAGCTATTTTGAGGAACAACAAAATGGTTTACCATTGCCTGGTATGCAATAAAAGCGGATGTTCCCGCCCAGAACTAATATTTCGGAGGTAAGAAAGATCCTGTCATTTTACGTTAGTCATGGGCGTAGTATGAGGTAAAAAACTGCGTAAAAAGCTTATGATTATACTATTAATACATCAAAAATCTAAGACTAATACTAATCTTTTTTAAGAAACAAAAGTACCAGATAATTTTGCTCCTTTTGCAGCATGTAAAATATTTATTTATTATAATTTATACATAACAAGAGAAGACAATAAGACCCAGTGCTGATAGTCAGGTACTGGGGCAGGTATTTTTTGTATTTTAATGGGTACCTGGGTACTTTCTATAATGTGAATAAAACCGTTTTGGAGATATTTACTCTGAGCCAATCTTATTTTTATTTTCATTAATATTAATTATTTATTTTTTTGCCTTTTGACTCCTGTTTTCTGAAAAACTACTAGTAATTAATTTTTTACCTCTTCCTTAAATTTTCCTTGTGTTCTGTATTCAGAAATGAACATGCAGCCAATGTGTAAAGAATAAAATTTGTTAGCCTTAAAATTTTCATAATTAACATCACAAAAAGTTCTCTTAATTTGATAAATAAAGTTTATATTCCACTAAAGAAAACTAAAAGAGACATTATTATCATAGTGAAAAAAACGCTTAATAAGCCGTTTATTAGCGTGTTTTTTTTTGGACAAAAACGTTATAAAACGGGTTATTAACCGTTTTTTTTATATGAAAATATTTTTTTTTACTTTTGTTTTGTGGGATACTGCACAATTCAAAAAAATATATAACAGCCATCTTGAATAATTGACCTAAAAATCATTTCAAGTGCTCTTTGGTAAACTTTTGATCTGTTCGTAAATACCTACATTCCTCAAACTAAACTTTATCCTTGAATAAATCTATTTTTTGTGGTTATGCAAGTTCTGGCAGTTAATTCTTTTGAATAAGAAAATCCGACCCACCCTACCTTATATCTCGTTTTCACATTTATATATTTAAATTAAAATTAACGCCGCCACTGGTAATGGGAAAAGCAATTTTTGACAGTGTTGCCGTTTTATTGCTCTATCTCTTTTCTGTTCATATAATCGTCCAGAAGGGTGTTGGATTGTAAACATTAGAGAATTTCAATAGGGAATGTTTGGTCTCTCTTTAGTTATTAGTCTGAGGTTCTAACGCATGATCATGGTTTATTTTGTTCGCCGTCTAGTAAAACCCAGGGATTTTCACATGTGAATCCGATTACAGGCGGTACCTGCGGGTTGCTTTGGCTGACAGTTACTAGCTTCATTTCCAGTTGTGATGTAATTAGTGTAGGTCATATGTGCCGGTATCCTGGCCGGTGTAGCTGCAGGTTTACGAGTGGAAAATATTAACATGTTTTATTGTATTTTTTAAAATAATATGAAAGTGTGGAGTGCAAAATGTAGAGGGTCTGTTTTGTATTTTAAACAGTTTGGCTGAGATTTACTAACGCCGCTAACTTTCTTAAGCCTAATTTACAACTATATATCGGTCATTTTCCTGAGCAAATTAGACTTAGGGACGGCTTTAGCCTTTAGGTTTTGTTTTTAACACACCATATTTATATTAAAATATTTGATTTTGTATATTGGTTTTATATGTTTTTTAAAGTTTTTTTTATGTAAGGGGTTATCCATTATAAACCTTATCGTGTTATCTGAAATTTGACATTTATAATTTACAAAATGCATGTTTTGTTATTTTCAACGTAACACCTTGTTTATTGTGTGCTTTTTTTGAATTTAAGAGAAATTTAAAAAATCTTGTTTAGTTATTTAGCATTGTTGACAAGGGTAAAGCCTCCTTAGCTATAAAAATTACCCAAAATACAGGGTGTTTTATTTAAAGTAACAAAATACATGTACAAAGCCAAAGTATTCTAATATCAAATATGTCAGATAAAGTAATGATTTCTTTTGAATGCCCTTTAATTTATTCTTAGATTAAGAATCAAAAATTCTATACTTATTTATAATGAATTGTGCTGTATAGTTAGCTATTTATTCATTATATTTTGTATATAGTCAGACGAGGAGACTTGAGAGTCAAGGGTTCGTTGGATTTTGTTTTATTTTTATATCACAAAATCTTTTTTTTTAGAGAAAAACACGATCCACATTTTTGATGCTCCCTTGACGCTATTTTTTTATCTCTAGTAGCTATCGTGCTGGAGATGAAAATTAATTTTTTTTTTTGCATTCGCCTTTATTTCGTTGACTAAAACGTTTTTAACCTTGCAGTTTCTTATAAAAATAAGTTTAATTTTTTTTCAAAATACTAGTACATACTACAACTCAGATGCTAAGTTCTGGTAGCCCACAGGTAGGGTTCTCCCAGCCCAGACCATGAGTTATCACAACCCAGATGCTGAGTTCTGGTAGCCCAAAGGTAGGGTTCTCCCAGCCCAGACCATGAGTTATCACAACCCAGATGCTGAGTTCTGGTAGCTCAAAGGCAGGGTTCTCCCAGTCCAGATCATGAGTTACCACAGCCAAGATGTTGAGTTCTGGCAGCCGAAATGGTCAAAAAAATACATTCAGTATTTATGCATATTTTGGGCAACTCAACGAACCGTGTTTCCCTGTAATCCCTTGAACTTTGGTCTCACAGACCTGGGCCCGTATTCTTGACGGTCTGTGAGGTAGTCACCGGTTATTATCTGCCTCTCTCAATTTTCACATGGTTCAAAGCAGGTGAGAAGTGAGTAATTTGTTTACACTCACGGGCATGGGTGTAAAGAATACAGACCCAGAGGTCTGGGCTGTCCTCTATTGGCAAGACGGCTGGGTCTAGGAGAACACATATTTGAGATCTCGTAGGCCACCATTTTTCTCAGTGTAGAAAAACGTAACAAATAAATAAGTGTTGCCTGGTTGGTAGTTTCTTTGTAAGGACAATATGAAAAGGTTAAAAAGCGTATTTTGTATGTTTTGGTGTAATCTGTACATACATAAAAGCTTATCGCTTATTTTGTGTGCATTAGGGTATCAAAAACAATATTTTTTCGCTGGTCCTACAAGCGTCAAATGTGCTTCTAAAATAAGAGATTTTGAGCAATTGCAAACGTATTTTTTGGCTTACCTTGAACAGGGTGTTTGTTTATAACTGGAACACTCAGTATCTTTTTTATTAGTGAAAATAAATGGTAGGTTTCTTTTGTAGTTTCTGAGAGATTTGCGTTTAAAATTTTAATAAAACACATTAGAAACAACCATCTAATCAAGCTACATTGCCTTATATCTTTTTTTTTAAGGCCACTAGATTTTTAAATTTATGTTGTTAAAATAAAAAAAATTTTTACAATTATTAAAACTTAAACGCAAATATCTCAGGAACTACAAGAAATATTGAAATAGTGTTTGATATTTTTGGAAAGCTAATTTTTAAAAAAATTAAAAATGCAAAAATATACAGGGTGTTCTGTTTAAAAAAATTGTCTTTATTGCCACACACTGTATACCAAGGGCAACAAAAAAAAGTTATTATAGCGCTTAAGTTCGTTGCAATTTGACAAGAAATTTTTGAATTTAGACCTAACCTTCAATAATAAAAAAGATACAGAGTGTTCCAGTTATAAACAAACACCCTGTACACACGCGGACGTTACTACTAAAATCAAAAATATAGGTCATTATGTACTGAATCAGATCTGCAGAAACCAATATTATCCTATCTTTAATTTTGTCGTAAACGAAGGTTAACTTTAATAAAAAAACGTCCATATTTGTAACTTTAAGTCTAATTTCTACCTCCACCCTGTACATATTAGGGAAAGTGCCCTTGCCGAAAATTGCTCATTGGGGCCCCCTCTATAACATATTTAAATCGCCATAAGAAAATGGCAGGGTTCTTTAAAATGTAGCGGCATAGTCCTTGTCGTTGTTTTAATCTTATGGTAGTGCTATTTGCGTTCTTTTTTTATTTTTTTTTTACATTTCATTGATTTGATGTATAATTTTCTCAACTTTTTCGGTACAGTGGTTATATTTTTAGCAAAAACATCTAAGCTAGAAAAACAATTCGAAATATATGGATTTTTTTCGCAAACTGCCCAATAAGACCGAACAAAAACAAAATAATTGAGGCCTGCCTTTTTATGATGCTTTTGTGTTTGGCTCAGCTTTCTCAAAGTCTTATTTTGGTCCACCCTGAATGATGTGGTTTAAGTCGAACTCTATAAACCCGAATAAAACTCAAAATTTATTCAAAAAGAGTTTCCATCTGTAGACGCATAAATTGATTCCATTTAAGTCAAATTCTCTGTACAACACGCTCAATTTTAGATTTACATTCGTGCTGAAAGTGCAGATATTTTGGAGCAAATCTAAAATTTGCATACACATCCAACTCCATCAATTTTTGTATATAGAAATATATTCAATAACTGCAAGTCAACATGTATATGTATCCATTACAAGACAATTTCTTGGCTTGGATTAAGCCCTTCTTGCGGTCTCTATTGACTGCTAGAATCAATAAGAGTTTAAGTAAAAGGCAATCTCATCGCAATACAGTAAACTGTATCGAGAACGGAAACCTATATTTAAATCGATTTAGACATTATAGGATTCCCTGCCCTTTTCTGTGAGGAAAATACGTCATCGTCGTTAGATATAAATTTCAAACTAGTGATGCGATTTTTGGTAGTATATTTCTATTATGTCTAATCGTATCAGATAAACCAGACCTCGAAAAGTATTTTAAGCGATAGATTTGCGTCAAGCAGGTCAAAATCTATAAAACTGAGCTATTTTTTAGCCGACCTTTTTTTGTGTTGACTAGGGAAATTATCGGGTTAAAAAGACGCAAGAGCTTACTACACAAGGTCTCAACTTAAACCACATTATAGCAAGCCTCCTCATCTATACGGACTTCCCAAAATTCACAAAGATGCAATGCTCTTACGCCCAATCACAAGTTCCAGAAATTCTCCAACCAGCAATCTGTAAATTCCTTTTGAAAATTATTCAACCTCTTGCAGGCAAGACTGCTTCATTTTTAGAAAATTCCAACCATTTTGTTAATATTCTTAAATCTTTTGTTTTAGGACCCGAGAATAGATTTGTCAGTGTTGATCTCGAAATTTTATACACCAATGTCCCGATAAAGAAATCGCTAGATATTATTAGACAGGACAATATTTAAATCAAGTTTCAAATCATTCTGCTGCAACCAAACGAGGCATATTAAGAACTTTGTATAACAGAGCCGTTCAAATTTGTAACAATTCTCATGACTTGGAAATCGAAATAAGAAACATTAAGAAAGATCTGCAGCAGAATACTTACAGCCTTAAACTTATAACAGATACTATTTCTAAACTTTAGCAAACAGGACAGAGATTACAAGACCAAAACCAGGCAAATGCATTCCTTACAATTCCATACATTAAAGGAGTATTGGAAAAAATTCGAAGAGTAGCGAACAACTTTAATATTAAAACAGCTATTAAATCTAATAATACAATTCGAAGCCTCCTTAGTAAAACAAAACCGGAGAACAAACAAAATAAGGAATGTTCCTTGTGAGTGTGGCGAATCACATAGGTGAAACAAAAAGACCACTATCTTTTAGGCTTAAGGAAAATCCAGACGAATACCCAAAGAGGTGAAACAACAAAATCAGGAATCGCCGAACATGCATGGTCAAAACAACACCGAATAAAGTGGACAGAAGAAGCCAAGGTTTTGCACAATGAGTCACACTGGAAGAAAATTCCTTGAAGCTGAAAGTGGACAGAAGAAGCCAAGGTTTTGCACAATGAGTCACACTGGAAGAAAATTCCTTGAAGCTGCCTTTATTGGGCAGAATCAGAGTATTTTCAGTAAACCAAGTGTTGAAATTCCAAATATTTGGAAACCTTCCTTGGTCGGAGCCAAGTTCTTAAACTTCACGGTTGAGTGATTTCCCATAGTATATAAGTAAGTAGCCTTGAAGACCGATGCGGTCCAAGAATTATTATAGGTGTAGCATATTACATGCGTATGTTTTCTTTTCTAATTTTACTTTTATATTCTTTTGACGTAAGTTAAGGAACCAATTGTTATTAAAATTGTTAAATTTTAAAGAAACAATAAAACTATTGAATTGAATTGAATTGAATAGGAATAGATTATAGTTTGCACCTGAAGACGATCAGAGATTAGATCAGAGAAATAAAATATAGACAATCGAAGTCCGAAACACAGATCTAATTCCGATCAGTTTAACTATTAAACGAATGCAAGACAAAAAGCCGCTAAATATATCTGATTTAAATTTTAAAAACTAGAAAAAAAGAAATGTGATCAATTCTTAACATCTACGTACCGGATTTCTTTGCAATTTACTGTTTTTTTTATAAACTTCCAAGCTCTACGCAAGTCCTGCAAGAGTCTTCAAAAGCAACCTTGCTTTTTTATTATTGTAGGCAGCACAGGGGTTGGTAACTGTCCTTGTTGTACAACCCTCAACTCATGTCGGATTCAATTAAGAAGCCTCTCTTTGTGGTACGTGCTCGGTTTTTTTAAATTATTTTGCATAATTGATGGATACCAGAGAAAAAGGTCTCTCTGTTATACGGAGTGTTTTGAACAAATAATGCCTGAGCACAATATAGGTTACAATTCTACTTTGTCAATATGGATTATTTTCCTTATTTAAAAGGGTTTCGAATAAAAACGTAGCTGATCTTCTTTGAAATTTTGTGAACGGTTTTATACAAAAAATTATGTTCTTGGCGTGGCAAAATTACATAATTTTTTTCAAATCAAGCTTCACATTTCCCTATTAGCAAATAACATCATATTTTTACAGGATAAGCGAAAAGATGAATATTATCCATTAATAAAATACCTTTTGGGTCACCCTGTATATACCCTGAACAGAATCTCCGAAACTTTCATAAAAATTTGGTACAATTTTCAGAATCATACGATTTTTTCTAACTTTCGCCCATTTTTTGTCATTTAATTCAAATTAGTAGAGATTTTATTTTTTCCGTCAGTGACTTTGATTGATTGATTGATTGATTGAGTTACTTTATACAGAAAGGTTTAGGGATTCCCTGACACTGCAGCTGATTGCCTATTTTGTCCTGTGTTGTATTCTTTCACGTAAAAGATGATCGATGCCTTCACTAGGGAAGGAAAAAAGACACATTTTTTGTTGCACGGACAGATACTTTTAAGTTTTAATACAGTACAATACACTATTTACTGCTATTTAGTATACTACAATAATTTTTTTAAATACAAAGCAATTTCAACCATTTTATTTAAACAATTTTTCTAATTCAGCATTTGATTTTACTATCCATGCATGCAATAGTTTTCTGTAGTTCTGTATTCTCCTAACTGATTTTATTTATTTTAAATTAAATAATTTAGGAGCCAGATAAGTTATGGATTTTGTTCCGATAACCTTATCTGTTTTACGTAACTTACAACTTTTTTTTTACAGCATTTCTAGTTCTGTGTGGGTATTGATGTGTTTCCAATATTTCTTTTCCTTTAAAGATTCTAAGCAAAATTTTTTGACAAAACAATTGCCGTACTTTCAAAAAACCAGACTCGCCAAATAGTTTTTTTGTGGGATATTTTCTCTTTCTATTATAAATAACTTTTATTATCCATTATCCGTTAACACCTCCCCACTCACACAGACCATATGTCAGGTGTGATTGAACTAAAACATAAAAAAGTTTTTTTAAATCTTGTAATTTTAAGAATTTTGTGAGACATTTGAATCTAGATATAAGATATCTTAATTTATTTAATAAGTTTTTTATTTGTAGGTTCCGTCGTAAATGCTTAAGTATTTAAAGGAGTCAGTAGCAGTTGTTTCTAGGGTACCGTTAATTTTAAGAGTATTTAAATCTGGAATAACTTAATTATATGATGAAAATTAAATGAAATAGGTCTTATTAATATTAACTGTTAATGTATTCAAGTCAAACCATCCTTTTAAGTTGTTAAAGTCCCTTTTTGCAGTTTCCTCAGTTCCGTCCCATGAATCTGTGCTAACATAAATGTATCATCCGCAAAACTGGCTATTATACTTAAAAGATCTAAATTAAATATATCATTCATTAATAAATACTAATGGGCCGAGCACCGTCCCTTGAGGTACGTCAAACTTGATAGATTGCATTTCACTTATGGTGGCACCGATTTTTACTGCCTGTTTTCTGTCTGAAAGATAACTTTTTAATAACTCAAGGCACGGTCCTCGGATTCCATGTCTTTCCAGTTTTTTGATCAGTTTTTTGTGACAGACTGTATCAAAAGCTTTGGCTAAATCAACGAAAATACAAAGCGAAGCTTTTTTGTTATCTAGTGCTTCTTAAATGTTTTTTGTAAGATAAACAATTGCATCCTCCATTGGCCTGCCTGTACGAAACCCAAACTGATTATCTGAAAGTCAATGGTTTTTTTAGCCTACCAATCTGTTTTTAAGAGTCATTTCGAATATTTTTGCTATTGTTGATTTTAATGTAATTGGTCTATAACTGACCATTTCATTATTGTCACCTCCTTTATATAGAGGTGCAATTATACCAATTTTTATAGGTTTCCGAAAATACCCGGTTCCTATGCATCTATTTATCAAATAGCTAATATGACGTGAAACTTCTTCAGAAATCTGTTTAAGTGATTCTGATCTGATTAAGTCATACCCTGGAGATTTTTTTATTTTTAGTTTTTTAATTAAAACTTGTATTTCTTGGGGAGTAGTAAAATCTAGAAACATAGAATCTAGGTTTGTAGGTTTATCAGGAGGTTTATTTACAGGAGTAGTAAACTATTCGGTTTGCATATTTTTTCCCAAGCTCTGAATAATGACTATTAAAAGCATCACAAGTTTGTTTTCGGTCGGAGATCCTTGTGTTATTTATGTTAATTTGATTTATATCTGTTTTTTGTTTATTTCCAGTTATATTGTTTACCATAGTCCATAGTTTTTGTGAAGAGTTTGAAATATTTTGTTAGAGTAATTTTGTTTCTTTCTATTTAGGTGCCACTCTCTCTTTAAACACATAAGAACGAGTAACACGAATTCGGTGAGTGGTACTGAGATACACAACACGGATTTCATTTGCTATGCCGACTTTATGTACCGGTAGGCATTACTTCCAGCGCTTACTGTTTATCTGCATTTCTTCCGAAAAATGATCTTGTTCTTAATATCCTTAACGAGGTTTTCGTACTATTCAAGGCAGTAAATCTAGCCATTTTAAGCATTCCAGCAGCGTTTTTAATGGATTCTACTTCTATCTATTTACCTAAAATGTTTATATTATTACTATGTTAGGCACGTACGTTGCAGGGACACTTAGGGAATCCCTAAGAATCCTGGATATCACCCTTTTCAGTCAAGATTTCCCGAGGAGGCTATATTTTTCCGGGACTCCCGGAGTTTATTTTCGTCCAGTCTATTTTTTAAAAACAATAGCACTGATATTTTACAGTAAAATAATTGCTTAAAGGATAAGTCAGAGTGACAAGAAACACAATTAAATGTAGACCTAAGTGGAAATTCTCTACAAAGTTCCCTTCCCTAAAAACACACCTGATTTAATAAGGTTTACAAGGTTTGGTGAGGTGAAATTGTATGTTTATTAAAGTTTTATAATCACAAAGACTCATTACACTTACTAGGTTTCTATTATTATACCTTTGTTTTTTATAATTTATTATGGGTTTTTATAAGTACATTTTTGACAATACTTTTGGGAGATTGTATGATCACCCAGACTAATAATTTAAAGGTTTTTATGAACGTATTGTTTTATTAATAGTTTGCTATGGGTTGCTAAAATCACAAGTTCTTTTAAGTCGTCCTTTACATTCCATAGCCAGACAAACTCAACCACAAAATTTTATATGCTTTTATGTCTCCATCTTTATTTCCAGGGAATGTTATAATCAAACAGACACATAATTTATTATAGGTTCCTATAATAAATTTACTATTCTTTTATAATCTTACTTACTATATGGCTAAGGTCTTTAAAACAGAAAAATCTCATAAAAGCTCTTTTTTTCGACCTTTTCAAAACTAATTGAAAAAGCTATACATTATTTACTTTTCGTAAATTCTTCCCCAAAAAAATACTTTTTGCCTCATGAAATCTCATAGAACCTTATTAAAGTAATAAGATCTTACCTGCTCTAACCTATATCACCTTTAAAGCAAATATTAGGTCGTACAAAAAAATTCTTCTACCTGAACTTTTAAAATCTTATAAAAAATTTATAATCACAGAATCTGTCGTAAATATTATTGGAATAATATTTTTTGGCTTATATAATATTGTAGCCTTTTATGAAGAATTCCTTAAACAATCTCATAGAATTTTATCAAAAGTAACATCTCTCCCCCAGCTTCTGGCGACAAATAAGTACTTATAAGAAAACAATTTTTTATTACATATGTAGAGCTTGTGCAAGCCCAAGATGTATTATTATAGGTCGCCATAGTTTAGGTTAGGTTTTAGTTTAGTTTTCCTGTTTTAATCCATATTATATTACTTCTACTACTATTACTAGTGCTATCACTGTGCGGTGTATAAATCTTATAGAATCTTTCACTTTTTATAAGAAATTGTCATGTTAAAAATCATAAAATATTGTAAACTTTTATGAACCAACTGACGGGTGAAAGTGAAAAAAAAGTTAAAACTTATAAAATATCATAAATTTACGTGAGCCTAGATTATGAAATCTTATAAGGGTTTATGTGTTTTTGGCAGGGTAGCATCAGAATTACTTGCATTTTGTCAATACCAACTGATTTGGGCTCACAAATATCAGGTAAATGCGAGGGTAAATTTCGCTGTGATGTTTTCCATTACCTTTTTTTTACTTCCGTGGTCATGCCTTTAAGTTGACTAAACAGAATATCACTTTGCTTTCTTTTAAGCCAGTGCGGAGCATCAATTTTTGATGAAATTACCAGCCTAAGGGGGTCAATAGAATCTTGTTTTGTATTCAGGAGTTTCCTAGAAATGCTGGATATTTTAAAATTTGAAAAACATTATTTCTGTAATAAAATTAAAGCCAGCCATTTTGAGACAGGCCATAGAATAAAATTAGCAAAACTCTTGTTTTTCAACTTACTTTTTGATTTTTTCCATGTTCCACCGTCTTTCTGTAATTTTTTAAAAGCAAAAAACCGATAAAAATATGTGGTTTTTAGCCTATTCCCTAATTTTATTGGTGTTAAAATCAGGTTACAATCAGCTGTTTGAGTATGGGCTGGATGTTAATTCGTGTGTTTTGGTCTAGATGGCGCCATAGCTTTTAACATAGCTTGTTCTTGCCTATTATTTTCAGACAGTAGTTTGTACAATGTTCCCTTGATTAATGTTCAAATTTAAAAAAAAACCTGGACAGAATTTCAAAATGGCTGCCATTGTGTTTAGACATTTCTCGCGTGCTAAAAACAAATTCTAAATTCTCCAACATCATGGAATAACATAGACAGACACATCAAACGTTATTTTTGGAGCGTTCAGAAGGAGTTTTTTTAATAAAGGTAACCATAGGGGTAACGAAATTTTTCGTGAAACCTTCTGACCAAAATCACCCTAATAATTTTTATTTGCCAAAATTATTGAGAATTGTTATATCTTTAATTTGAATAGTTTATTTTGTTTTATTTTCATTTATTTTTTAAATGTTCTAGTTTACGTTTTGTTATTACGATTAATAATAAAATAAAAACTTAATGTTTAAAAAAAATCCTGCCAAACAAATACCGTTATATTTTATTACATATGTATCTGTATTATAACTCATAATTGGCTTTCTATCGAAAATAATTTCAAAAGCCCCTGTAGGTTTTGGTTTAATATAAAATCACTTAATCATTTCAATACATCAGTGTAATTTTGATTACGATTTTCGATGATTAATTACTTGTTCGCGAAATTGATTTTAATTTGGGACATTTAGGAATCTAAATAGGGCAATATTAATTTAAACTTTTGAAACATTGATAGTTGCAGTTTCTGTTGAAGTTATTCCACAAAATTGAGATTTTTCTAGATCTTTGAATAATAAATTTTATAGAAGTAGCTTGACTGTTTCGTGGAGACGCCTTTATATCATCTCATTGAGCTAGAGTGAATTGGGGTGACCTTTTTTTTGCCTGACGATATTAATGACGAATTGATTTAACAACGGTGAGTTTTTAATATTTTTAAATTCGTCCTTTTCGATACTGAAAAAGAGTGAGGTTTATTAGGCTTTCTTTTGAATCCGTTAGATATATCTAGCTAGTGTTCTTCTTGTTTACGTTTTTTGAAAGTTGGTCTTCATCAGCGTAATTTGTACCTTACCTACAGCTTTTAAAAGTGTCGTAATACCTACCATTGTCTAAGATTTTTAAGCCATGGATTCGTCCGCAATATAAAATGCTAACACATTGCATCACAGCACACGAATTCGGAGAGTGGTATTAAGATCGCTACTATAGACCACACTGACTTGATTTTGATAAAAGACTATTTGGACTAACAAAATTCTTGCACCAAATTCTTGCATATTGACCCAGTTCCTATTGAACTGGTGATGTATTTGACTTAGATATTATTTGATATCTCACTAAATCAATCATCTTTATTTTTGCATTTGACGGTACACTAAAAACAAATTTCTCCGGCAAAAAATAGGGGTGAATAAAAGGTTTTTTTTATATGTCTTCCTTTTTTCTTTATTGAGAAAAACCAATTGGTAGATTTTCATGTTCAAATTGAGGTCCCAATTTATGGATTGTTTCGTTACTTTGTTTGTTTGTGTAAAGGAGAATAAAATAAATTGTTTTTTTTTCTCGAGATTTTTTTTTGTTGTTACACGCTTTGGAAATAAATCATATTATTCGAAAGCTTCTTTGAATGATTATTATTATTGATGTTTGAATATTTCGAATTGGTCCCCTTACAAAGAAATTTTAGCTTATTCGGCAAAAAATCAAAAAAATTCTCTGAAAGAAATGGATATTATGTATGTACACTATCGGCATCATAAAAGTGGTACGTGATAAACATAGGTATTTTTTAAATTGTATGGTTAACTACCGGATTATATTTTATGACAGAGTGGTACTAAAATGTGAAAATATTGACATCAAAGATTGCTTTCAAAAATAATTTTTATATTACAATAATACGCTTACGCATAAAACAACTGTAACAAAAATTAAAAAACCCAACTGTAACGAAAATTATAAAACAAAAGAAACAAATTATTAGGTATATAAATTTTAATATCTAGTCATTGCGCCATTCACATCAATTATACATACCGTTTAACCTTCTTGGTAGAGAATCAGCCAAAATTTCAAAAAGGTTTTCATTTTCACCAATCACTTCTTCATAAGCATTGACTATTAACTGGACCAAGTGAAGTTGATTTTGACCCCAGATTTTTTCCATAGGATTGGCGTCTTGGGTTTTCGCAGGCTAAGGAAAAACTTTAATATTTTGCTCCCGAAACCAAGTTGGGCAAATTCTGGCCGTATGAGCAGGGCAGTTGTCTTGTTGAAAAATAAACTGGTCTTGATAAAGTTCTGTGACGGCTGGAAGCATGGTGTTCTCTAAAATGTCCACTGTGTGTGAGCCTTCCATTGATTCGAAATAGAGCACCATGACCTCTAGCAGAAATGCAACCCCACATATTTACCGAAAATCTTCCAGCGCGATCTCATAGCGTGTTCTTGGTGGACGATACACCCGAATTTGTTTTCTGTCACTACAGGACTGGAAAACTTTTTCATCGAAAAATATTACGTTTCGCCAAAACTCTGGTTCCTTTAGAGAGTAATTAAGGGCAAAAAGTAACCTGGCCTGTTTTTTTTCATTCGTAAGTTTATTTTTTTTAGCACCTACACAAATTAGAGCCTTTCCTTACGCGATTTCACGCCACTCTTACACATCCTGGAAATTGGTCTAATCTCTTTGCCTGCGCAACAGATACAAAAGGGTTTTCTTCCATAAAAGCGATAAGGTCATAATCTTGTTCATCAGTTGAAACTTTCAATAAACCAGTCCCCTGTTTTCTCTCTATTGTCTGATCTTCTTCCCATCGTTTTTTAATCGTGGTTTTACTGCATCCATAAGTTGTAGTTTTGCCAGAAGTTGGGCTTTATCAAATAAAGAAAATTGTGGAGGCATTTTTTATTTATTTGTCAGACTGAAATACAGAATGACATACTTTGACAGTTTAAGAAACATACAATAATGGGTGACTTTGTTTGTAAAAATAGACCAAGGTATTACAACAAAAAGTATTGTGTACCACTTTTATGATGGAAAGTGTACACTTGATTTCAAAAAAAACTTATACATGCATTTTTTCCTATGCCACAAAATGTAGCTTTCCATTAGTGTATACTATTATAAGGCACCACCAGCTTAGTATGCCTGACAGCTTAAAATTCAGTGTGACATCCTTAAAAATGCCACAGATGTCAAAATTTACAAAAGTTCAAATTATCACTCGAGTTATAGAAGACGGCTGGTCTATAAGAAGAGCGGCCACCCATTTTGGAGTTGATAAAATCACGATAATGCGATGGAAAAAGCGCTGGATTGAAAATAATTCTACGGATAGGAAAGTTGGATCAGGACGACCAAAAGTAAGTTCTAAAATGCAAGATGAGAAACTTATTGACCATCTCATAAAAAATCCTTTTTTAACGTCGGTTGAAGCAGCTAATGTAACATTATTTCCGGGCTCTATAGCAACAGTAAATAGAAGAGTGACGAAATCAGAAGTCTCTTGTCGCGTTGCTGCAAAGAAGGCTTTTCTAACAGAAGAACAAAAACAGACCAGAGTGATTTTTGCACTGAACGACGTTCTTCGTACTAATGACTTCTAGGACAGGGTGGTTTTTACTGACGAAAGAACCCGAATATACAAACCAAGTTAAAAAAGCTGGAAATTTTTCTGTAAACATGTGGGGCTGGTTTAGTGCTAGAGGTTTGGGTTAGAATCGAAGGAAGATTCAATAGTGAACGATATATAGAAATCCTTGAAAACGTTATGCAGCCATCTGTACAGGCTTTACATGAAAATAATGACTTCGTTTATCAGCAGGACAACTGTCCACACACGGCTAATGTTGTTCGCCAATGGCTTCAGAATAATAATATAGAAACACTTTCTTGGCCAGCCAACAGCCCTGACCTTAACCCAATGGAAAATATATGGGGTCGAATCGTTAAAACAATATACCAAAAGAATTGGAGACCACGAAATGCTGAAAAGTTAAGCGATGCTATTTATCGCGCATTGGATCAGACCATCACTATTTTCAAAATTTAACCTTTTCAATGCCCAGACGTTTGCAGCTTGTAATAGAGAAAAATGTTTTAGTTCTTTTTTAAGTTAAAATAATTAGTAATAAGTTTACCATCGTTTTTGTCCTAATCCAAGTTTCCTATTCGTCGAATTGTTTTCAATCCAGCGCTGTTTCCATCGTATTATTGTTATTTTATTAACGCCAAAATGGGTTACTCTTTATAGAACAGCCTTCGTCCGTTACTCGAGTGATAATTTGACATTGTTCAATAAAGACTTTATTAATTTTGCTGATTTTTTAGTATTATGCAAAATTTAATATAAAAATAAGGTTGCCTTTCATTTAAGTAAAAAAATATTTTCAATTTTGCAGACCTTTTTTAAACAATATGAGAAATTGTCTTATTTTTGAGTGTGAGTGTTCCTAGTTGCATTCCATAAAAATAGAGTAAATAAACGTAACGTAGTAACGGGGATGGGAGGGGTTTGGGAAAAAACCTCCCCCCGCCTAAATATGCAGTGGTCGAATAAAATGTATTTATGAAAAACAGATGACAACTTTCGGAAATATATTCTACCCCCCCCCCCCGAAAAGTCTTCTGACTACGCCACTGCCAAGTAGTTTCAAGGTTTCAGTTCACTTGTTTTGTTTGATATTAAACTCCATTAGAAAAAAACCCTCTGTAATTTCGAATTTTCTGAAACTACATATTCGCATGCAGGGACCATTTTACCTAGCTTGTTTATTCATATAGGAAAAAGCTATTTAGTTAAAGGGTGTTTAAATAAATCCCCGGGCTAAGGTCGAGTAGTAGATTCTAACTAGGCTTTGGCGTGCAGACGGGTTTTAATAAATATTTTATTAAGTATTTCTCTGCACCGCATGTGTGGTATTTCACGAATTTAAATATTCCATTTCCGCAGTCGGTTATAATTGAAAAAGCCAGAGCGTCTTTTATCAAAATAAAACCAGTGTTGTGTAGTCCCGAACTTAACACAACTCTCCGAATTCGTGTGATGTATTATGGCGTAGGGACAATAACCGTGCAAAAAGTTGAACGTATTTGAGATGTATGTAAAAGTAGAAAATTGTCAGCTCCCTTTTCTTAAAGTTCTAGTCAGCAAAAACTCATGCTGCACAATACCTAAACTTCAAATCAAACCACTCGACATCAACTAAACCGGGAATTGAAACTCGGAACGGTTTCTCCAACTACACGATCAATAACAGTCCAGACCACACCAACCTACAGGACGACAGATGTAATCATCATCATCATAGGCAATCACTCGATACCGAGTATGATTTTCCTCTATTCTATATCGTCGCTATCTGTTGTGCGTTTTTTGATAGCTATGTAAGCCAATTCTCTCCTTTCTACGTTCTCCCTTTTCCGTCTCTAGTCTACGTCGTTGCTGTTCAAAAGTTTATGCTCCCTCATGGACTGTTCGGTGCCATGAAGCCCTATCGTTTGCCGTGGCCTCGAAGTTGTTTATATCGATGTGACCCTTCATCATATTGCCTTTGAGAACGTCCTTGTACCTTTTTTGTTGACCTCCTTGATTTCTCTTTCCCTCCTTCAGTTGTCCATAAAATGTCTGCTTTGGGAGACGTGTTTAATTAATGACCAGTCCAACGAAGCTGGTGCTTAAAGATAAGGGCTTCTATACTAGTTCGTCTGTCTTCTTCTAAAACACTTATGTTTGTTCGTCGGTCTTGCCATTTGATTCTCAGGACTCGTATTAAACAACTTTGGTGATGAAATTAACTCTGTGTTTCGGACTTCCATTGTCTATATTTTATTTATACACGACGTTTCGATCAGTACAATCTCTGATCGTCTTCAGGTGCAAACTACTTTGGTGACATTTTTCTAGTCGTTTGATATGCTTTCTGTAAGTGGTCCACGTATCGCATCCGTATGTTAGAGTTGGTATTATAACTGTGTTCTAGATACGAAGCTTGGTCTCCGCATTGACGTCGTGATTGTTGAAGACTCTCTCCGAAAGCCGTCCGAACGCTGCTCCATCCACATTTTAGGCGATGCTGTATTTCTGCGTCAATAGTTGCATTTGATTCCAAGGTATGGGTAATGTTCCACGTTCTGCAGAGGATGTTCATTTATGGAAATGTTTGGAGCTTGGGGATTCGTACCTGGTTTTGGTTGGTGAAGAATTTGCGTTTTAGCAAGATTGACCTGTAGGCCAATGCTTTTGTAGACTTGGTTAAATGCGTTGATTACCAGCTGTAGACCTTCCTCTGTATCGGCCATAACGACGTTGTCATCGGCGTACTGCAGTTCGATTACCGAGGTCGTCGAGAGCTTAGTTTTTGCTTGCAGTCTGCCTAGGTTAAGTAGGCCACCGTCAAATCTATATAGAATTTCCACTCCCGGCGGTAGATGTTCCTCAACAAGGTGAAGTATGGCACCTCAAAATATAGAGAATAGGGTGGGCGCAATAACACACTCTTGTTTAACGCCTGTCGTAATCTGAAATGACTCTCCTGGTCCATCGTTGCTCAGGATTGTTGCATTCATAATGTCGTGTAGTAGTCTAAGAATTTGAATATATTTTTGAGGGCATCCAGCTTTTGCCAGTATTTACCAAAGAGCTTCTCTGTTGACCGAGTCAAATGATTTTACTAGGTCTATGAAGGCCATGAAGAGGGGGCGATTTTGTTCTCTAGATTTCTCTTGCATTTGTCTGGCACTGAAGATCATGTCAGCTGTGCCTCGATTGGTCCTAAATCCACACTGTGTCTCTGGCAGATTTTGTTCAGCAATCGGAATTAATTGGTTTGATAGTCTCTGTGCAAATATCGTTCCAGCAACAGAACCTCTGTAATTTCCACATTGGGCCTTGTCGCCTTTTTTGAAAATGGTAACTACAGAGGTGTCTCTGAGTTGGGCAGGAATGGTCTCAGAGGTCCATATTTCACTTATTAGAGTGTGCATTTGTGACTTAACTGCGGGACCCCCTTGCTTGTAGAGTTCAGCAGCGATCAGTGCCTGCTGACTTGTTATTCTTTAGCTCTGTGATTGCCTTTTCGACCTCCTCTAATCTCGGAATCTCACTTAGGTATTGTTGTGTAGTTTTCTCCGGAATTTTGTCGAAGAGTTCGTTATCGACCTGAGACTCTCTGTTGAGTAGTTCTTGGAAGTGTTCTTTCCATCGTGAATTGATAGAGTATCTGTCTTTAAGTAGCCTTGATACCTTGTCTAGTGGGACCATATATCATCTTAAGCGCTTGAAAGAAGGCTCTGGTGTTGTTGGACTCAGCTAGATGTTGCATTTCATGTAATTTTGTTGTCCACCATTGGTTTTTTAATCTACGTGTTTGTCTTTGTACTTCTGCTTTGGCTTCTTGATATTGCCTTTTCGTTTCGCTTTTCGTTAGAGTTCGGGTGGCTTTTTCAAGCATTATGAGCTTTTTTCTTCCTCTCAATAGGGTCTTGAATTTCTTTGTCATGCTCGTCAAACTAGTCTTGATGTTTTCTTTGTGTGTGTGTCAGAGGCAGATGTTATTGCTGTCTTCAAAATCCTCCAGTCAAGTTACTATACAGTGATATGGAGTCCAGTACTGCGCAGAAAGAATTGCAAAAACATGCTGATAAGGATCAACAGAAGCTATTCAGGTTATAACAGGAATCCCGCCCATAGACCTAACTGTCGAAGTATATGTAGAAAAAAATGGCCAAAGAAACTGTAAAAGAGAAAACACTAGAACCCTGGCAAGCAAGATGGGACCAAAATACCGAAAAAGGATAATGGACGAAAATAATTATTCGCGACATTCATAAAGCGAATAGGGAAAACGGACGACATATGTCGGTACTGACAAAGAATAGGTGACGCAGAATATATATTAATTTATTGTCCAAGATTTGAGAACTACTGCGAAACAACAAGATATGATCTACAGATAAAGAATGTGACCATAGAGTACTTCTTCAAAGAAATGATACAATAAATGGAACCAGGACACGATAAGACCGATTCTAAAAATCAAACACGAAGACGAACGCACCTAAGAGACCCAAGTAGTGAACGGCGTAGTGACGTTATATTCCTGAGAATGGACCAAATCTGGCTCTCCCCCCCCCCAAAAAAAAATACCAAGTTGTGGTAAATTATGAAGGATTAGGAATGTTGATCGACGTCAAGGACCTCGAAACTGCAAGTCTTCTGTTTAATAATGGTATGTTTTTGTAATATGAACCCACAAATTGGCCTTTTTAGTAGTCTTATGGGCAAAATTAAAATAAACAGTATTCCATTTTTACAAGTAGCAAAATACAAAAACTTAACTGTAAATTCCTTTAATCTTTTCAGCGGACCATTTCATTCGTTTATTATTCTTGAATGGTGAATGGATATCACATCACACTCACACCTAAAGACAAAGTCGCCTCATCTTCCAAGTATAGGACGATCCTAAAAACACAATTTTTCCCATAAATAATAATACACGGAAAATTATTCCTGTAAGACCCTCTAAGATTTCTTATCATTTTAATTATTATAGCTTCTTCGTGCAAAAGCGGGCGCAAATAATTTTTGAAACAGCTCTGTGGGATATCTGGAATACAAATTGCTTTGGGTTTATTGTTTGGTGGAGTACCTCTTAATACAGGATGTTTTTCTATTTTCTTCCTTCAAAAGTGGGAAAAATAATTTTTAAAACAGCTCTGCGGGAGTATGTGGAATGAAAATTACTTTTGTTTAGTCTCTTAATACAGGGTGTTTTTTAGCGTCTTCGCGCAAAAGCGGGCAAAATTTTTTTAAAACAGCTCTTTGGGAGTACCTGGAATACAAATTGCTTTTGGTTCATTTTAAAGTGGAGTTAATACAGGGTGTTTTTTTAGTTTCTTTATCAAAAGTGGGCAAATAATTTTTTGCTTTGGGTTCATTGTTTAGTCGAGTGTATCTCAATACAGCGTCTTCGTGAAAAAGCGGCCATATAATTTTTAAAAAAGCTCTGCTAGAAGTCTGTGAAATACAAATCGCTTGTGGTTCATTTTTTAAGTGGAGTGCGTACCTTAATACAGGGTGTTCTTTAAAACATTTATAACTTCCCAATTTCCCATTTCCTCCGTCCCTAAAGTGAGTTTTTTCACCTCACTAAAATAAACTGATGCTCAATCTATATCTACACATCAAGGCACCATATTTTAAATTTCTTCATCACTTAGCCTATTTTTATCGAACATGGCTAGACACACTCCCTGAAGGCTTCAAACAAAAAAAAACCGCATCAAAAACGGTGGTTCGAGAGCTAGATGCATAAAAAAACACACACACACACATACACACCCAAACACAAAGGTCAAACCTATAACACCCCTCCCCCCCATTTTGGTCAAACTCATTTTTCATAAAGGGATCCAGATATTCCCCTTTATAGCGTCTTCTCTTCAACTGGGAATATTTCAGCCCCCAACTAAATGAGGCGCCATTTATCAAAAACAAAATAATCTAGCATCCCTGACAGATCACGTCTCTAGTAAACTAGCCCCACGTATACCTTTCATTACCCCGTTTTATTGTTCCCTGTTTCCTATATACGATCCAAGTTGGCGATGGTTTTTTTTGCTGGAAATAAAACTCCTTTGTTGGGTTTTGCCATATAGGCTAAGCTACATTGGAAACAGAGGAAAAAATTAGAACTCAAAATTTTATTACTATATAACTAGCTTAGGAAGGTCCACCGTTTAATATACTTGTGCCCGTGTGCACGGGTTTGGCGTGACATGTAAGCCGAGCTTAAGCTTCAGTTTTGGTGTGGAATATCATGTAAGTGGCACTTAAGCTGCAGTTAAGATATGCCGTAGAATTACTTCGGCTTAAGCGCATTTTGAGGTTATGTGAGGTATTTTTTTTATTATGTTTTTAAACAAAAGCCAGTCTGTGCTTAAAATGGAACTTCTTTGGCACTTAAGCTGCAGTTAAGATAAGCCGTAGAATTACTTCGGCTTAAGCGCATTTTGAGGTTATGTGGGGTATTTTTTTGATTATGTTTTTAAACAAAAGCCAGTCTGTGCTTAAAATGGAACTTCTTTAGGATGACGAAGAAGTTGAAGAATTAGACTTTGTAATTAATGGAATACCTACCAAAAAGGATTTTTCAAAGAATGAGATGAAGATACCATTTACAAAAGGTTTAGAATGTCCGCTAAGCGAATAATTCACCTTTTTTTGCAAATTCTTTGTTAAGAAACTGAAAAATGGGTTGGGTTGATCTGATGGTGTAATAATTAGTATGTTTTCACATCGTTCTTCATTTTTCGGAAGAGGGAACATGCTCTATGACGGAAAAAGGCTCTGTGAAAGAAAAAGCAGACAATCTTTTCAATACGTATTGATTACGATGTGAAAACATACACTAAATAAATAGTCAGGTTTTATAGTTAACCAATTATAGTAGTTTTATTTGCCTTTTACTCCATACAATCATAAGTCATCAAAAATATTTGTTTTTTTTAAACAACTTCATATTTTACGTGTTTTTTTGACAGCTGACAGGTAATAATCATGATCACCACACAAAAAACACAAAAAAATGCAGATAACTGCCACGTTGCCAATAATTTCCTTATTTTTTCCAAGTGAAACATATTCGGAACTTTTGCAAACCAAGTAAATCTCAAGGGTCACCCTCAATTCAAGCGGCACTTGAACAAGTGGAAGAAGTAAGGGGAAGTGGTGCACACGGGTATAAAAGTCTCCATTCCTACCCCCTCGGAAACTATCATCATCATCATCATTTCTAACCTTCAAAAAAGCGTTTTCCTTGGATAACTCCTAAGCGGTGGCAGACTGTCAAAAGTGACAAATGGGAAAAATGTTACAAATTTAATTCTCTATCAATGAGTGGACAGTGACAGTGTAGCTTAAATCACTCTTTCTACCAGAAAAATTTAAAAAAGCCAAGCAAAAATAATTTGCCAATTTGAACAATTTGTTGCATATTAATTTTTAGCATTTTCATTAAGATTTCTCAAAGTACGAGTACCAAACTTGGACGGGCTAAATTATATCAGAAAAAAATTAATTTTTCGAGTGGCGGAGTCCTATTTTCTTAACTAGAAAATTTCAAAATGTACCAAAACTCTTTGATACGCCACTGTTACTGACGTACACAAAAAAAGGACCCGCTTTTCAGTGGATCTTATACTAGATAAAATTGCAATTTCAAAGGCACTTTCCGCTTGTATTTGCTGCTTCTAGTAATAAAATAAGAACTTTTTAAAGTCATAATTGAAATTCAAAAATAGTCATAGTGGCGGCCGACGAGAGCGATCACTGGAAGACAATCCAATGTTGCCGAGTTGACTCAAAAATTTTTGGAAACCAACTTGTTTTTCGTTGAATATTTGTACTAGAGCTTTTTTTCGATTACTACGCTCATAATATTACAAAAAAAAAAATTAAAGTCGTAAACACGCTGTTTGTAAAGTAAAAATTAAATTTTATTTAAGTTATTTTAAATGTAATGACAACAATGACGCCAATTGCGGTCAGCCGATGTCACAAACTCGCGCAGACTCAGATGACCGGCATTTTTCACGGCTTTTGTCATGGGTATCTCGATTTTGACCGTTGCTGCGACGTTTTTAGCGCATCCTGGACCTTTATATTGCGCTTATATGCTGAAAATCAATGATAATAATTTAAAAATCAGAGTTGGCCATGGTCACGGCCAAAGGCTTAATCTATGCAGTCTACTCGCGCCCAGGGGCCTACCCAGACAGCACAAGTACGTACCTGGTACGTAACTTTGCGACGAAGTGTACGTCCATGGTACGTCCCAGGGACGTACTAGAAACGTACCTTTGTACTTACCTGGTACGTACCTTGGTACCTTTACTTTTGTACGTACTAATTACGTCCTATGTACGTACATTTCAGGTACGTACAATTTAGGTCCTAGGTGGGTTGGAGTGTTGGACATACTGGAAATTGAACCCGCGCCTCCCGGGTGAGACACAAATGCTCTACCACTAAACGACCCCTGCTAAATTGTGATATAATTTCTAAAGGTTTTTACTTCGTCGTCTCGCTCTTATAACGTGTACGCTTATTTATAGTGTATGTACTATGTATGTACACGTTTGTACGTACATAGTACGTCTATAATTGGTCCCAGGACGTACCGACCTGAAATGGACGTAAAATGTACGTCCCTGGGACGAACTGTTGCCATAGGACAAACAAACCGTTTTTCCATGTTAACAAAAAACGTAAATTTCCCAAAAACGTCAAGCGATGCAGTTCTAAAATAGATAAAGGCAGATCACATATTAAAATTCTAGAGAGAGAAGGCGCTATCTACAGTAGTATAAGTACGTAAGAGATAGCGAACGCGGCGTAATCGTGACAGTTCTTGAAACAAGCAATATTGAGGTATAATGTTAGACCAGAGATGTCAGATGTCACCCCAGAAGCCATATTTAGTTGTTTGAATATTTAACTTTGTGTAGCTCCTTTAATTGTTTATAATAGGTACGTACATAGTACGTACGCTTATGTACGTCCGTAGTACGTACGCTTATGTACGTTCAGTGTACGTCTGTAATTGCATGTTTGAGAGGTAGCACTAAAATGTACGTACATAGTACGTCCCTAATTAGTCCCGGGACATACCGACGTAAAATGGACATAAAATGTACGTCCCTGGGGCGAAGTGTGCTGTATGGGTAATTGAGAAGGAGCGATCCCTTAATAAAAGGGATCAATCCCGGGAAATGATCCCATCCCTCGAAAAAACATATGCTTTTCCTTGAAACCTTTTCGAAATTTTAGATAATTTTAGATAATTTTCAATCAATACAATTTACGCGCATGCTTATCTGAGAAATGGGATCGATCCCTGGCTTTGGAGTCGGAGAGCGCAAACACCCAATTTTTGATAGAATGGAATGAGCGATCACCGCCCAAGAATATGAAATTGGTTCTACGTGGGATCATTCCACACAAATCTATGTCGTTTCCTGCCGCAGAAGAGTTTTTGGCATTGTATTTTTTCCAGACTAACTTGATTAAGAGAGTTATTATCGTTACAACTTTTTGTGGGTAAATGCAAGGGCAGGGTCTTTATAGTATCTTATAGTTATATGGATTTTGCCGTATACAGGGCGATTAACAAGTTCAAATGTTAAAATATTAAGTAATAGTTGTTGACCACGACTTCGTTCGCATGCTTAAGTAGATTTACCTCCCCCCCACCCCACCACGTACCTCCTCCAACCCCTTCTTCAACTTCTATCCCGCTTTTTTCTTCCAGTCGAGTTCTAGTTTTTTTCCTGTTTTATGTGCTTTAATTGATTATAATTTTTGTTCCCGTAAACTGATTTTGATGAAGTAAAGCCTGTGTTCTACTCAGGCTTCCAAAGAATCCAGTAGTTTAGCAGCATTTTTGACATTCACAACTCTACAAGGCAATTCCTAACTGTCCTTCCCGAGAATGGATGGTGAATCTCATCGAGACTACCGTAGTATTTTTTCTGTGCACAATAATTTCTTTTGTTACCCATTAATCAAACAACACTTAAGACACAACCACAACAATTTAATTTAAATAAAAGATATACAAAAAAACGTATTGTAGCGGAAATTACGGATAAAGTATTTATTTTGTTTGCAGAGTGCTTTTATACATAAAAAAACTTCTCTGCGTGAGTCCAAAGTCCTTTTCCTAGTTTTTCTTTTCGCTTTCCTTTTTTTTGTCACAACTTACTTGTTTTTTCTTTAACGCTTTTCTCTGCAACTTAATTACGAAAATGCATCTTGACTAATAAATTTTACTTAAAATAGGAAAAAAAACGAATTTTCCTTGGGAAAAAGGGTTTTTCTAAATGAGAATTTATGAGGGTTGGAAAAGTATATCTCTATACTTTTTGCCTTTTAATACTTACAATCTATACCGGTATGAAGAAATATTTCTCAATATCTTTTGAGAATATTAAACTTTCAAGGTTGGATCTCGACACAAGAAATACGTACAAAAAAAAACTAAGGCTATTTTACTCCATAGATATTCGACGCGTGCGCATCCGAATGGTAAATTTCCTAAAATTCTTCTTCACTATTAACCAAACCAACCAATCTTTATCTGTGGTTATTTTGCTGACTTCTATAGCGTTCATTTTGGCTCGTATTTTTTTTGGACTTTTTTCGTTTAAAAAACAAATGGAAGATGGCTGTGACACTGTAAATCTAACAAAAAAACAAGAGTTTTTTGTACTTCTACTACCATTTAATTGCGATTGCTCACACAGGGGGTGGAACCTAGGACAACGCCGTTTCGTCCTTATTGAGGACTCATCAGCTAGGTGTACCACAATGACAGAGAACTTCGGTCGCGCTTATATACCAAAGGTTACGGCTCAAGCTGAAGACATCCTGCCAATGGTGCCCTCTGTGTGAAAGATCGAAACCAAGAAAATACCCACTGAAATTAACAGTAAGTCATTGTAAACAGTGGCAGATTTAGCAATTTCACCAGGAGGGGGGAAAGAAATAAAACATGTGGGCCAGCTTAAGCGACTACGAACATAGGGCAAAAAAGTACTTTGTTTATTGTTTTGTTGTATTGTTTTTGGGGGCTTGGTTAGATTGGTATGTTGGTTAATGGTGATCTGACCCTTTCCACTAACCAAATACTTTCGACCTACTTATGTTCGTAATTGCTTGAGCCATTAGTTGTGACTAACAGATACTACCTGATACAACTAATTTATTTTGGCAAAGTTATTTGTTATACAAATCTTTAAATCTAAAAAACAAAAAAATACATTCAGTATTAACATTCCAACATTATTATCGTAAGTTTTAACTATATAATAAAATTAAGTTTTATTTTTTGCTTTGCAAAAGCGCCAAGCCATTAACCCCCAGATGCACCGTAAAAATATTTGTATTAGTTTAGCTAATCCATGCTTCCTCTTTGTTCATTTATGTGGGATCAAGAGAGAAATAGGATGGATTAGATAGCCAATCGCCATTAGGTACCTACGTTGCATTTTGGGGTCTCTTCTCCTACCGTGGACCGAAGATAAGTTTTCACAAGTTTTAAATTGAAGAAACTTCGTTCTGCGGTAGCTACCGAAACAGGAAGAGAAGAACCAATTTTTAAATCGTTGTAGATATTGGGGTAATCATGTTTATTACACAGTGTCAACGCTGTTAAGGCATCATCGCATTTACTATTTCAAGTTTCGTTTCTAAACAATGTTAACTCTCCCATTAACACTGTGTAAGAAGAGTTGTTTAAAACTGCGACAAATTTTTCTATAATTTTTTCTGCGTCACATGTTTGAAGGGTCGTTGGAATGTATAAATTTAATAGAGCCCCCTGTATGCAATTCGAATATGACATGTGGCAGACAGTTGCATGAAGGCTGCAAATTACGATATTTAAGTGATTTGTCTCGACTCTGCTGCGCAAAAAATATTGTGAACCCGATAAAGCTACCTAATGTAATTTTTTTAAGAAAGAGGAATACTTTAATCTTAAAACATATTTTCTTATGAACTCCTTTAAGTTACCCAAGAAAAAAAACCTATCTTTCTTACATACAAATAATTGAAATTATAATTCAGATTGTCAAAATAGCTTAACGGCGCAAGAACAATCCAGAGATAATATAAATTTGTCAATCGATTTCAATACGTCATCTACCAGTCATTATCTATCTCTGGTTTCTTTACTGTATTTTCCTGTTCACAGATTGCGCCGCGGCTGGGACCGCAGGTCTCAGGATCCAGTGACCTTATGGGGGATTGTTTATTTATCACCTAGGTGATCGAATTAAGAGCAGTGACAACTAGTCAAATGGCCATACACACAGACCACTTAAGGGTTCTAAAAAGTAGCTTTTCACCAAAGGAAAAATTATTAAATAAATGTGTTCTTTTTACCAATTTTAGACACTTTTTTTTCATTTAATCTAGACAGATCCGTATTTTCTTAATTGAAACATAGCACTTTATTACCTATTTTCTAACTAGCACTATTTACACAATATATTCAATATTAGTTGAAATCGACCGAGATATGTTTTATAGGAGTGTTCAGTGCGTGGTTCTTTAATGTTTTAAAACTTTGATCTTGCTCCGGGGTCCGCCACTGATTAAAAATCACAAAACAACCAACAACGCTCTAAAATGGAAATTATATTGTAGTCATCGACGTATTAACACATCGATGATTGTAGTTGAAACATTCATATTTTTTCTATTATCTTTGGCTTTGTTAGTGCATGCGCAGTAGATTTTTTGCCTTTGGCCTTCCTCGAACAGTGCCAAAGCCAACCGCAATTTTCAATTTTCTTCCTTGTTTTTCAAAGTTACTTTCGTTTAATTAGAGTATCTCATAGTTATATGGAATAAAACCATCGATTGTTAATACGTCGATGAATAAAACATGCGCGAAGGCAAACCTGCGCAGGCCAACCTTAGAGTCAAATTGCAGGTGTGTAGGACGCTTAACATTATGTTCTTTTTAGCCATTCTGCTAGAGTGCCTGAGCAAAAAGTTAGCCCTTAAAGTCAATATAGGGCTAGTCGCTTCTGCTTTCGCGGCGTTATCCGCTCTAACCGCGGATATGTTTTCCTTAGTTTGCATTGAAAGAGAAATAGTTCACGTGTCAACTGCATTTTTTTGTATAATTTTAATTAAACATTTTTAAACTTTTCGTACATGATAAAGTCTAACATTTTTTTAAAAGAATTTTAACATATTTGGTCTTGGAATATAAGTCAAGGGATTAATAGAAAGATTTAGTTCAGAAAACAATCATAAAATATTATGGTATTTGTAAAATTTAAAATTTAATTTTTAATATTTTTTGAGGTTGACTCTCGGACCATTAATTTATGCAAGTAGATTTTGTTGTTTTAATCGAACTTTGGAACATTTTAATCGGCGCGTTTTAACATTTTAATGGCGAAAATGGCTTTATTTTAAACTAAAAAACAAATTTTCTTTTGGCCTGTACAAGTTATAAAAGGTATTATAGTATAGACTCAACTTGATTTTAACAAGACACACCAAAAATATGGTGAAAAACTGCATCGTTAAATCAGGACCAATTTTAGCAAGTGATATTTTTTTGTTCGGAAAGGATGAAGATTTTGGCGAAAAAACTTTTTTTTATACCTTCAACCAAAATATTATTTTAGTAACTGTGTGCAGATTACTAAAGCATGGCTTTTTTGGTTACCGCTGAAAAAAAACTTTTTTTTATACCTTTATCAAAAACATGATTTTAGTAACTGCCTGCAAATAACTAAAGCATGGCTTTATTCGTTATCGATGCAAAAAAACTTTTTTTTTTATCACGGGTGCAAAAAAAAAGATTTCTGTCCGTTTTTACCTAAAATTAAAGAGAAATAACGGAAAATGGCAATATTAAAGAAATCTAATTATTCTTGCCTAAAATTTAAGCAATTTCCGCCAGTTTTCACCAAGTATTTACGAGAAAATCATTTAAAAATATCGTCAAAATATCAATCTGTCAAAAACTAAAATGTCGCAACAATGAACGGCACCGAGTAAAAAGGCACATTGCCATGGAAACGATTGTTATTTCATTTACCAGCCGCCTTGATTTATAGTGTAAAGATGGTGTGTTGCAACAAGTGCTCTTCGTTCGAGATTTTTAAAAGTGTTTTCCTGTTTTTCTTGGATTTTTTGATAAAGGTATTAAAAAAAATATTGTTAACAACTCGCGGCTAAACTGTGCTTTTTTTTACTAGCGTTTTTAAATACTTCACTGCACTCATTATTTAAACCAATGCTTGTATAAAAAGCACTATTTTAGCGACTAGTAGTTAAAACTACTATTTTTTATACCTTTATCAAAAAAATGATTTTAGTGACTGTCTGCAGATAACTAAAGCATGGCTTTTTGGGTTACCGATGCGAAAAAACTTTTTTTTTTTGAACACGGGTGCAAATAAAGATTTCTGTCTGTTTTTTACCTAAAATCAAAGAGAAATAGCGGAAAATAGCAGTATTGAAAAAATCTAATCATTCTTGCCTAAAAATTAAGCCATTTTCGTCAGTTTTCACCATGTATCTACGAAAAAATCATTTAAACACATCTTCAAAATATGAAACTGTCAAAGATTAAAATAAAGGTCACCGAGTAAAAAGTCACATCGCTATGGAAACCATTGTTATTTCATTTACCAGCAGCCTTGATTTATGTGTAAAGATGGTGTGTTGCGAGAAGTGCTCTTCGAGATTTTTAAAAGTATTTTCCTGTTTTTCCTGAATTTTTTGATAAAGGTATTCAAAAAAATAGTGTTAACAACTCGCGGCTAAACTGTTCTTTTTTTTAATCGCGTTTTTAAATACCTCACTGCGCTTGTTATTTAAACCAACGCTTGTAAAAAACAAACCCGTTTTAGCCACTAGTTGTTAAAACTACTATTTTTTCGGGTTACCATAAAATAACTTAAAAAAATCTGCTTTGCAATGTACCAATCATTTCTAAGAAAGAAAATATAGATGTTTTCACAATTTGCCACTTTTTCTTTGGTTATATCCATTTCCTATATGTTATATTTTTCCTGATTATCACTCTCACTTACTCACAAAATTGTAATAAACAAAAACAATTTTCTTGTTGTTTTGTTTTAATTAAATTTAAAAAAATTGTTTTTTTATTCAAATACACACAAATCTCTTTGGCACGCCGCAAGTCAAATTTATCTAGTGCAAAACTTTCTTGTAACGATCTCGCACAAAATTCATGAAGTTAGGAACCCAAGTAATTTTCAAGTAAGCTAGGATTGAGCTCTCAACTATTTTCTAAAAATATTCGCTCGACGAAAAAGAAACGACGATATTAGATTAAAAATCTTTATGACCTTAATCTTTAATTTTCATATCTTTGCCAAAATTTATCCCAATTTCACAATTTTAAGTTTCCTAGAGAAAAAACTTAAATATTTTCTCTCGGTTAACCTGGGAAGACCAAGTTTTGTATCCTTTTTGCAACTATTTTGTTATGGTTAAATTAATTTTGTAGCTCTAGCCGTTAGTTTAAATAAACTTCACATTTTGTAGCTCGGCTTGTTCGAGAGGATCACATATTAAAAGTTTTTCAAATTTTCCTACGGTTTTTTTAATTAAAAAAAAAACATTTTTTTTTGTTTTTACGTATTTCCTATATGTTATATTTTTCCTGATTATCACTATCACTTACTCACAAAATTGTAATAAACAAAAACAATTTTCTTGTTGTTTTGTTTTAATTAAATTTAAAAAAATTGTTTTTTTATTCAAATACACACAAATCTCTTTGGCACGCCGCAAGTCAAATTTATCTAGTGCAAAACTTTCTTGTAACGATCTCGCACAAAATTCATGAAGTTAGGAACCCAAGTAATTTTCAAGTAAGCTAGGATTGAGCTCTCAACTATTTTCTAAAAATATTCGCTCGACGAAAAAGAAACAACGATCTCGAAGCCCAATTGACTAGAAGATTTTTTTAAATATCTGTTATGTTAGATTAAATATCTGTTATGACCTTAATCTTTAATTTTCATATCTTTGCCAAAATTTATCCCAATTTCACAATTTTAAGTTTCCTAGAGAAAAAACTTAAATATTTTCTCTCGGTTAACCTGGGAAGACCAAGTTTTGTACCCTTTTTGCAACTATTTTGTTACGGTTAAATTAATTTTGTAGCTCTAGCCGTTAGTTTAAATAAACTCCACATTTTGTAGCTCGGCTTGTTCGAGAGGATCACATATTAAAAGTTTTTCAAATTTTCCTACGGTTTTTTTAATTAAAAAAAAATTTTTTTTTTTGTTTTTACGTAGTGATTAACTTGTTGTGGGATTTGCTAGTCGTTATTAAAAATGCAAAAAAAATTTTTCTGTCCTACCAGGCAATAAAATAAATAAGAAAGAAAGAAAAACAAACGCAATGACGTAAAAAACGGCAAAAAAAATCAACAGTTAAATTGATTTTCCAATAAAACAAGAGTTAAACTTCCAAATCAGTTCCATCAACCGAAAAGAATCTAAGAAAAGAAGATCCTATTGGAAAGATTAACACGCCAGGACGAACCCATATCAGGTGACTTATAATAAGTACCATGCGGAACGATGCCTATTTGTGAGTGATTCAGAGTTGGAAGTCAGAGTGTGCGATGGTGTTAAATGATGTCTGGATTGAGGGTGACTAGTGAATCCAATGACGAGCCCACGCTAGTCACCCCGGGCGAAACATCATTTAATTATTTCCCTTTTCGCTTTGGACTTTTGTGTGTTCCTTGTGGGACACTCGTCCAATTTTGAAATTTCGTTCTTTCCTCCCAAGATCTTTTGATCTTTTCTTGAATAAAGATTATGTTGAAGGTTTTTCCATCTCTCCAGGCCATCTGTCCTCGATTTACCCCATACATTAATACTTGTTTTTTGGTCTGTGTAAGCTTTATATCCAAGTTTTCCGTGTAGGGTCCTTTCTCCGTGGTCGCCCCTCTTTGCTTCAAACTTTTAATAGGTATCTGTTTGAGTTAGGAACTCCCTGGGAAATGAATTATAGCCAGTACGGACCTGTGGGCCGCCATATTGCCCCGCGTTTAATTAGTCCGGGTAAAGTTTCGAAATTAGCGGAAATTAGTGCGTAATCACGAACAAAAGTCGGTATGAGTTTTATTTGAAAAAAACGGATAGTGGAAAATACAGAGATGGTTTACTATGTGCAAGAATTTTGGTGCAATTTTTAGCCACACATTCTAGTTCAACATTTTCTTTATTTCTACTAAAAATTAATTACCTGGATTAACAATCAAAATTAAAAACTTTTAATCAGCGAGTGTGATATTAAATATCCAATAAGGTTTACCATTGACTTCAAAGAATGCGATTTTTACTCAAAAATACTCCCATTTGCCCCGCCCCTCAATTGTGTTTTTTTTACCTGATAGAACTGAAATAAACTAGTAACTAAGTGTACATCGACACAACAAATTTCATCGTAATCGGATAAACGGTTTAGAAGTTAAACCTGATTATTGTTGCCATTATATCTTACATATGTGTCAAGAAAGCGTATTTTCTCTGGAAGTACTTAGTATATTTTTATCGAACATATAGAGAGAAAGACACAAAAAGTCCAAAAAACTATCGTCCAATTTCCCTTTTGTCAACCATTTCTAAGTCGAAAAAAATGAAGAAGATGATGGCAGTGCACAATTTGACTCCACAATCTGACCTCGCTACGGCAGTAGTGTTCTGTGACTTTTTCAAAGCCTTTGACTGTGTAAGTCACAAGATTCTGTTGCGAAGCTGGAGGTGAACGGATTTAGAGGGGTTATTCTGAAGTGGCTTGGGTTATTTCTTACGGGTAGCGCACAGAATGTTGGAGCAAGTGGAGTGGACAGCAAAACCTCAAAGCTATTATTAGATTATGGCATACTACATGGCTTAGTCCGGGGGCCTTTACTATTTCTTTTGAATAATAACCACTTCTTACAGATAGGCATCTCGAGAGTGTTGTGTGGCACAAACAGGACCCTTAGGAACTAGTTCAGTTGATATCTAGGAATCTAGTTAAAATTAAATATTGGAGTGACGCAAATGTTCTTCTCTTTAACTTTGTTTTTATGTTAAATATTTTTTGTTTGTGTTTTAACTATTTTCATTACCCTTTGCCTGATTTTTTCTTAAAATTTGCTGACTGTATATATTACTTTAAAACTTTACTTAATATAAATTAAGAAACTTTTACTTTAAAACTGATCAAATTAAGATTAAATTATAAACTTCTCCATACGCCTTCATCTTTTAGTCCTTGCTTTTATTAATGACTATTTTGGTAAAAACCCACCACATCTTTGATCTTTTGTTTTTTACTTTCTTTTCGGTTAAAGTAACGGATTTGGAGGTTTTTAACTTCTTTTTTGTACTATTTTGATGCTAAGCTTATTGTCAATGTGAATGCAGCAGCTTCAATGACCTCTCGAAGTACACGAAAGCAGGCATACTGATGCTACCAGCATATTATAGCTGCAGGCTACAGAGAACCTAGCAGCGGGGATAGCTTCTATTGGATTTTTCTGGAGTAGTGAAAAGCCGCACGCACAGGACACGCGGGCAGACTTTTTGCGGTGACTCGGTTTGAGTCAAAGCCGCATTTTTTATGGGCGTGATATCTAAAATAATTTTTAGCATTTTTAATACAATCTATAATAATTGTTAACTATTTTAAAAATTACATTTAAAAATATGATGTTATTCTAGGGGACCGCTCGCCGCTGGTCGTGGGTCATCAAGTTGTTTGCATGTTACAATTAAACGAAAAATCATACAAAAAACTTGCTATGGCATTTTCCACCAATTTTTTCCTTTACATTCAAGCCAAAGTTTCTAAAACTGCATTTTGCGGAGGAGTGGAACAAAGAAAACAATTTTTCGCCATTCTTCGGGGGTAAAAGTCGAACGTATATTTTTCGGTGTTTCGTGGAATGTGTCGTCTGTCCGAATTTGCGGTCACAAATCACTTGGACGCCCGAGAAAAGTTTAGATATGCTGAGACTATGACCCCAGATTTCTAAACGCAAAAAGAGAACCACGACTCCAGGATTCTAAACGCAAAAAATCGTTGAATCCTGAGCAGGACATAGGATTTATTTCATCAAAATCGGTTCACCGAAACAAAATTTAAAGCAAGAAAAACGGGTAGAACCGCAGTTAAAGCTGCGAGCTGCGGGGTCTTTAGCTAATTGTTAATAAATTTACAATAAAAAAAATGGGTTTGTTCCAAATCGCGCTTAGTTTAAAATCTTCCAGAAATATTACAGCACTAGAACATTCTTCGAAAAAAAAACATTGAAAAAAAAAATCTTTTAGATATTTAAAAATTTAAAAATTAAGAACCCTGTTTATTAATTTTTTAAAGAGACGTTGCCAATTGTAGTTTTTTTTCATTAAAATCCATAACTTCCTATTAAAAATGGCATGGTATTACGAAACATATACAATAAGTTTAATCATATAACTTAAAACAATAGACAATATACAATAGATAATAGACAATAGACAATAGACAATGGACAATAGACAATAGAGAATAGAGAATAGAGAATAGAGAATAGAGAATAGAGAATAGAGAATATAGAATAGAGAATAGAGAATAGAGAATAGAGAATAGAGAATAGAGAATAGAGAATAGAGAATAGAGAATAGAGAATAGAGAATAGAGAATAGAGAATAGAGAATAGAGAATAGAGAATAGAGAATAGAGAATAGAGAATAGAGAATAGAGAATAGAGAATAGAGAATAGAGAATAGAGAATAGAGAATAGAGAATAGAGAATAGAGAATAGAAAATAGAGAATAGAGAATAGACAATAGACAATAGACAATAGACAATAGACAATAGACAATAGACAATATACAATAGAATATAGACAATAGACAATAGAATAAAAATTAGGGTTGGTCCTGGACAAGGCCAAAGGCGCAACATGCACTGCGCATGCCTTACGCAGTCTGCTCGCGCCCAGAAGAGTATTTGGGTTTCCGTTTTTTCCAGGCTAACTTGATTGGGAGAGTTATTAGACACTTAGAGTGGGATTTACTAAAAGGGTTTAGCCTATTTTAGACAGGTCCTAAGTTTAAGTGAAATTGTTGGTTTTAAGCATTTTATACCAACTTCCTTGCGTTTTGGACATAGGTTGATATATAGGAATAATTTTAATTATTTTTTCTTTAGTGAAGAATCATGTTAACACAACCTTTTGTTGGATTTAAGAAGAAAATTTGAATTTAAAAGAAGTTTCTTTTAACCATAGGGGGGCATCTAAATAAACACTCTGTTGAGCAAATTAAAATTGACGTTATATGTCACTCTTATCAAAACTTACCCTTGTTTATTGATTTTCGCGATTAATACTCACTGTCACAAAACCATTTCGATATGTAATCATAAAATAAGGATTAGATTAACTTTGTATTTATTTAAAAGAGGTTTTTATATATCGAAAGTATGAAAAAAACTTTACAAACACAAACCCATCGCAATCGCAAACCACAAATTAAAAAATTTCATCAAAGGAGGTCATGAAAACAAATGCGACTAAAAACAGATCTGAATCCAATCATTCACTGATGCGTTCACAAAAGAGTCATGTCGGCTCAACGAACTGGATGGTGCCCGGTTTTCTGGTAGAACATGTGAAAATGGCCATTAGCAAAGTACCGATGACAACCGCAGCTTTGAGACTTTTGAGTGTGATATTTCAGTGGTTTGACGGTTAAGCTTTTAGATAAACGCAGTGTTTTAATTTCAGTTTGTAAATAAATGAAGGTACAGTTGTTTTGGATTTTCTTGATTGGAAACAGTTTTCGTGCATTTCGTGTTTTGTCTCGTAGTGCCCTCATAAATATATTTTTTGTGCTGAAAATGGGTTCAACATATGGCGCTTTCCTGGACAAAATTGAAGGTACTTTATTGATTAATGTACAACTTGGGATATTAAATAAGGTAAATTAATTCTTGTAAAAACGGCTCCTTAGAAAAATTATAAACTTATTACCAATTGCCACAAAATAATCTTTTCTGAGGGCTATAAATTTAAACCACCCCCCAGAGGTGGTATAAAAAATCACCAACTTTATAACCTGAAACACAGACAATGGCGCATTCACCATTTTCCATTTGGAAACCTTTCGAAAAAAAAATAGTTTTACGGAATTTTCTCCTAAAATATGTTATATTTTGAGAAAAAAAGCAGTTTTTCAGTGGTATTTTGCAATAACAATACAAAATAATCAATAACTTTGTGTCTTTTCTGTATGGGTAAGTGTTTTTTGAAAATTCGTTTTAAAATTAAGTACCCCACAGGTGTAAATAGACCTGCGGGGGGTATTATTTTAGATCTTAGTAAATCCCACTGTTAAAGTAAAAATTTTTAACGCAACGGTATCGCTATACCTATACGCGTTCAAAACAAAGTCAAAAAACACTAAATTTTTCACTTGTTTACGGCATATTTCGAACGGGGCCTGCTTTTATGGTGAATGCGATGGAAGAATAGCTGTTACGAACCTACCAACGTACGCAATAAATGGAGTCAGCTGTTCTCCCATCGCATCCACCATAAAAGCAGGCCTCGCTCGAAATATGCCGTAAAAAAGTGAAAAAAGTAGTGGCTTTTGGCGCGTTAGGTATACCGATACCGATGCGTTGAAATATTTACTTTAACTGTCTATTATCGTTACGGCAGGGCCGTTATAGTATATCATAGTTATATGAGTTTAAATACTACTTCATGCTTTTTTTGTAATCTATGGCCAAGAAGTGCCCTGTAGACCACAAACTGTCATTGTACCGAAACAGGAGGTCGCTTTGTGACCTCACGGCAATTCTTTCTTTATCCTAAAACCGCAAAGGTAAAACGAAAATTGCTTGAATTTGTTACAACTAAAATTTTTTTTTTCATACCAATATTGTATGGGGGACTATTAAAATCGTGAAATTTTGACTTTTCTTAATTTTCTTAAAAATGAGTTACTAAGGTTCCACACCTGTCGAAGAACGCCTTAATCGATTTTATCTAAATTTGGTACAAAAATCCTCTATCGGCTGACCATGAACTGATTAACTTTTGGTTAGGGTGCTGGGTGGTTGAAGGGAGGAAAAGAGGGATGAAATATATTAAAAAATTGTAACTTTGGAACTAAAGCAAGTACGGTTTTCAGATTTAAGTTTCCATGAATATGGACTACAAGTTTTGTTATAAAGTCAGTTTTCAGATTTTGGTTTTCGTAAATATTACCCAAAAATTTTGTTATAAAGCTCAAATCCTTTAACGCTACAATTTTCGAGATATTTTCAATTCCTGACAACATAGATGAATTGATTGTATGGTGGACTATCCGTACTTTCTAGCACCAATTTTTTATTATTAAATACTTAAAACTTTATAGTTTTGTCATAAACGAAGGTCCAAAACGGCCATTTTTCGAACTTTACCGTTTATTGCTGTCTCACCCTGCACAATTACAGAAAAACAGTAACGACAACAAAATGTTTGTTAGGATCTTCTCTATCACATATTAAAAAATTGCAAAAATTGACTAATATTTTAAAAACTTTCATTTAAAGTAGTTTTTTGGACACCCTGTATATTCTTGAAAGTTACTTTGATTTCAATATAGTTTACATTGATTTAAGGAATAAAATCACTAAAAATAAATAAAATCAGAAAAGCTATCTTCAATCTTTTTTGGAAAACGTACATAATTTGTTGTAACCATCCTGTTTATATCGGTTTCCATGGAAACCCTTATCTTTAATAGACATAAAGCATAATATATAAAACTCAAAAAGAATTCATCTTTCGATACGTGGTTTTCTTTTTCAATTGGCCCAGTACTTTTTGATATCTAAGCTCTTTAATACAAAAATACAGGGTGGTCACTAAAATAATTTGGCCCGGGTGGTCAATGTCTACCCAAGATAATCAAAAGTCACAATCTCCAAGCTCAGAATTTTTTGCGGGGGTATACAATGGGGCCTGGACTATAGGGTAAGTCCGATTTTTTTTTGTGTGGTTGTTTACCAAGTAGAATAATTTTAAAATTAAAATAAAAAGAAATAATTTTGGTTTATACAGCCAAATAAAAATAAGAATAAAACTGACTTTGAATCAATCAGCACACAGCTTCTACACATGTAAACAAAAGTGAGTGACCCCATTAATTAAATAATGTCTGAAACAAACCAAAAAACGCTAAAAACCTGAAAACACCCATTAAAATGACAATAACAAATGAAAGTGAGGTTATGTGAGTCAATGAGGAATGCATTAATCCGTTTTCAGATAATAATAAAAATAAAAGTTTAAAGTTTCATTTTTATTTTTATTTTAATTATTATATTTATAACTAGTTGTATCGTTATTTGCCTTGTTGGGTTTGTTTTAAACGCATTTAGTGCACGTATACGGATATCGTCTAAGATGCAGACAGACCTACAGATAGACTTATATTATTGACCCAAAATAACGCATTCATGAAAATTAAAAAAGAAATTGATGCTAGAAAGCACGGATAGTCCACCAAAAAATCAATTATTTTAGGTTAAAAGGAAACGAAAATATCTCGAAAACTGTAGCTTTGAAAGATTTGAACCTTATAACAAAATTTTTGCTGCTTTACTTCTACAGTTATGATTTTTTTATATATTTTAACGTTTTTTCAAACAACTCGGAAACTAAACTTCCCACGAATTTGGACTTTATAAGAAAATTAGTCCATATTCATGGAAACTTAAATCTAAAAACCGTATAACGCTACTTGCTTTTGTTCCAAAGTTACAATTTTTACCCTACCCAAAAATTAATCAGTTCATGGTCAACCGATAGAGGATTTTTGTACCAAATTTCGATAAAAACGATTAAGGCGTTCTTGAGTTATCGTGTATACAGACAGACAACAGACCGACAGACCACTTTTTTTTGTCAATTAAGGTGTTTTGGAACCTTAGTAACTCATTATTGATAAAATCGTAGATAGAGGAAATACCGAAGATAGGTAACCTTACGGGCTAAAATGTTAGCAAAAATTTCGTTCGTGGATAACTCCCCAGAGCGCGCATAGTCGCTTTTGGACAACTCGACTGTCATCAACCCAGTGCATTTCGCCGCAGCGAAATCTGTAAGCATAGAAGACATAATCAATTTTCCTTTGCAATCTGTAATAACTCTCCAATGTTTCACTTGACTTCGTATAGGTGGCGCTATTAACTTAGCATTAACATTCCTCCTGCGCTAGATAGTGTAGAACATAGAAATATCACTGCCATTGTTTAGATTTGGTGGAAATCGAACCGTATATCATTGAAATCAACTTTTTATGACGACATAGAGAATATTCTTCTTGTTCTTATCAGTACTTTTTTAGTGTTAGAAAAAAAAAGAATATTATCTTGTTGATTTTCTGATTTTTGAAACAAAAACAGTTTTATTCTTGTGATTTATTAACGCTTTATTAACGTTTTATTTTTCACATATTCCCAATCAAAAAGAAACAAAATGCAAAATGTATAGGATGTGCCAGAAAAAAAACCGGTCCGATTTTAATAATATTAAGCTTTTTAAAAAGCCAAAGCTTCAAAATTTATAGGACCAATTTCAAACTCGACATTTCCTAAAAATCCAAGACGGCGAACCAATTTGAAAAATAGGTATTTTTAACCCCCCGTAGATATTTTTTTGTGTGGGAAACTGTAATAAATCTGAAACATCGGTTATGAAGCCACATTCTTTCGAAGCACATCGATGAAACATTTTAAAAATTCGGACAAGAAATAAGATTGAATAAAGTGTCTCAGAAAGTTTTTTTCTAGGGGGGGGGGGGGGTGAAATTTGGCTACTTTTTAAATAGGCCCGCCATCTTGGATTTTTACTAAATGTTAGTTTTTTCATTAGTTCTATAAATTTTGAAGCTTGTGCCTTTTAAAAAGTTTAAACTTATTAAAATCGACCAATTTTTGAAAAAGTTATTGCTATTTAAACAAGTAGATTTTTTCTTAATAAGCATGATAGGTACTCCGGTCTATTTAAAAATTGCAAACTTCCTTATTTCTTGTCCGAATTTTTAAAATGATATATATATATTCTTCTTCGCTTTCGCTTTAAAATAATGTGACTTCGTAACCGATGTTTCAGATTTATTACAGTGTCGCACACAAAAAAATATCTAGGGGGGTTAAAAATGCCTATTTTTTAAATAGGTCCACCATCTTGGATTTTTAGGAAATGTCAAGTTTGACATTCGTCTTGTAAATTTTGAAACCTTAGATTTCTAAAAAGTTTTATTTATATTTAGTATTTTAAAATTGGACAATTTCCTGCTTAGTTATAATCATTTTAAAAAGTGCAGTTGTTTTTTGGCACACCCTATATAATTTTTTCGCAACCTTTCCATTTCTAGCAATGCCTTATTATTACAAGGTTTCTTTCCTGTCAATTTTGTACAAGTTCTCTCCCAATTAACTCTGCATAAAAGTCCCAATATAAAAGAAGTTCTGAATTTACCTCCTTTACACCCCTCACACTCACACCCCCCACTTCCGATTTTTTTTCATAAAATTGTATTGTCACTAAAACCGCATGTTTGTATCTGTTTTCATTACAAAGTTCTGAATTTACGCCCTTTACACTCCTCACCCACCCTCTACCTCCGTTTTTTTTCATAAAATTATATTGTCACCAGATCAAATCATAAATCTGAAAACCGCACTTTTGTATTTGTTTTCATTACAAAGCTCTGAATTTATCCTTTTTACACCCCTTAACTACCCCCCCTACCCCCGATTTTGATTTATAAAATTGTATTGTCACCAGATTCAATAATAAATCTGAAAACCACATGTTCGTATCTGCTTTCATTTCAAAGTTCTGAATTTGCTCCCCTTAGACCACTTTACCCCCTTTACACCCCCCAATCACCCACTACCCCCCCCTTTTTTCATAATATTGTATTGTCATCGGATCTACTTTGCTATGCCAAATTTCATTAAAATCGGTTCACGGGAAGTGTGTCAATGAATTTAGCCCTTTATTTTTAAACCTTAACCACCCCCTACCCACCAATTTTTTTTTCATAATATTGTATTATCATCCGAACTACACTACTGTGCCAAATTTTATTAAAATCGGTTTACGGGAAGTGTGTCAAAAACGAATCGCAAAATTTGATAGTCAGGCAGACTGTAAAGTTAAATATAATCGTTTAATAATAATAAAAACTGTCTTGCTTTACTCAGCATATTCATGAATTTATATTATGATCTCTCTACCAGCTCCCATTCCCTTAGCAACAAGTTCATTCATTTACGCCACTGATAAACCGGTATTCAGCAAAGAATCAAAAACTTGCCATAATTCCCCTTTCATGGCTTGGCTGGCTGTTCGGATACCGTCGGCTTTCGTCGGATATTAGCATGTATCCTCGTTGCCAGGACTACCCATTTATTGCGGTCTCCGCTAGCGCCCTCTAACAGTTACTCGGCAAAACAAAATTTTTGGTTTCCATACTTTCCGCAAGGTAAATGGGGGGCACCACTTGCCTGATCAGGGTTTATAATGAGTGGAAGTGCAACGGACTATTCTCACTTCCACTTATCAGTTACATATCTTAAGTATTTTCTATCTACGATAAAATTAAGAAGTCACAATTTCACGATTTGGTGGACTAAAGAACGTTGGCGTCCTGTACGATGTCCACTTAATTTTCTAAAGCCCCTTTTATAGATTTTCAAACTGCATCTTATTCACGAGATTAAACCAACCTGAATGGCGCAGATCGGTCGTTTAAACTGTATTAGAACGCTTTGGAGCGTGCATAGAGCCTTTAGAGCCAAGATTGAGCCGAAACTGCTCTAGTTTCGTACTATAACACGACCCGTCATTAGAGTGCATTTTCTGAAAATCTGCGGTTAAAAATATAGAGTTCACACGTAAAAAGTAAAACTAAAAGTTTTTAGACCAATTAGGCGAATTTTTCTTTAAATTTCATCATAATTTGAACTGCATTTTTGTCAGAAATAATTTGCTAATACTGCTTAAAATTTAGTTTCTTAATACTGTTCTAGTAAATAAAAAATATGTCAATTTTAGTTTTTGTAAGCAGTTTTTGGGTAAACAAACCTTTAAAACTTTTAACATAAAGGTCGCGATTCTTCAAAAACTGTCAGAAAAGCTCACCCTGTCACTCTTCAGAAAATTCACACAAATTCTGTCTCTTCTTTTACATGGTAAGAATTTTCGACACTTTTTGACGTTTATTGGTACACGTATAGTAGCAATTTAGCTCCGCCGAAAACTAGTCCTGCAGAATATCTTTAAAATATTAAATTTACAAAGTGTTTAAATTATTGTAAATAAGGCGATAAGTAAAAATCGCCACTTTCCAGAATTGTGATGGGTGAGATTTTCTGTCGTTTCTGAAGAATCGCGACCACAATACCAGATAGCCAGGCATGTCATTGTTACTGTACAGAAAAGTCCAGCAAACTCTTTCATTTCTTTTGCGAGGTCAGAGGAAAAATTGTTTGTCTAAAGCTCTCTAATATTTTGACATTTGCTTGATTAAAAAGTGAGCCAGACAAAAACATTCAACCAAATAAACAAACTGAGCGTCACTTGAGAAGTTTCTTCTAAATCGATTTTGGATTGCAATTTCTTCGATATCGAGGAACAGAGTTGACCAAGTCTCCCCAAGGAAATACTGGGTGCCGCATAAGAGGCAAACAAGGACCTTTTGCCCGCAAAATCCAGAAAACTTTAAGAAAAGGTATATGAGGACTATTTTTTGTGGTCTTCAGAGAAGAATATTGCTGAAAGTGGATGCCTAAACCTAAAAGAAGACACTTTGCTGGCGTATTTCAACGAAAAGGCGACACGAAACAAGCCGTCTTCTCTTTGGAGCTATAACAGTATGTTGAAGACCACTATTCTTCAAGCTTATAGCTTTTTTGAAGCGGAAGAACGGTTTAATTTTAAGTTGATTAATATATACCTATAATTATGTAATTTGCTTATTGTTGTTCTTGAAATAAAAATCGAAAAAAAATAAAACAAGAGCTTTCTTGCTGTTACATCTATGAAAAAAACTATAAAAAAAACATATATAGGTAAAAAATCTCTTGGTTTTGAACAAGCAAAATGCAAACCAAACAGAAAAAGCAAAATTACTTACTATCACTACCACGGGCGTTAAGTAAGCTCTAGGGCGTTAAAGTGCCACTTATTGCTCCAAAACGCGGGTGATAAAAGGCATTTTAACGCCCGGTTGTGCATAAAAATGTTTATTGACACGCGAAGTAGCAAGTTAGCTCCCAAGAAAAACTAGTCGTGCACAATTTCTTTAATATATTTAAGGACCCCGCACCCGTTTTTACAGGATTATATTTTTTTTTCGGTGGAATTCACTATAGTTATGATATGTTGTAGAGGCATATACAGACCGCTTCAAGCTACTGCGAACATAGGGGGAATCAAGTCCAATTTACTCTCCGTGCCGTACGACTGAGGTGGATTCGAAGCACGCTGCAGTGTTATCTTTTGGAAATTCATTTTGTTTTTATTATTTTGTTTTATTTCTGCCTTGCTCGAGAAACAGATGGGTAAGTTCTTAATTGAAATAATACATTTTTAAAACCAAAAATGGATGTCTACGAAGTTGCCTAAAAAGTGCAGATGGTCAAATGGTCAAATCGTCATAACCCAACACACGTTCGATATTGGTCGAGGGAAAATTTGCATTTTTATTTTGAGGTAAGAACACAGTATCCCCAAAAACTAAATGTTTGGGGGGGGGGGGTATTATAGGGGAACACGTAATTGGGCCATTTCTTATTAACGGCAATTGCAATTTGAATGGTCCTAGATACTTGGATCTACTGCAGCAGCACATTATTCCAACTGCTAGGCAGTTGTTAGGTGTAAGATTTGGTGAAACATGGTTTCAACAAGATGGTTGTTCCGCTCACAATGTTGGCCTTGTTAGGGAATATCTTGATAATGTATTTCCTAATCGGGTTATAAGTACACGGGGAACTATTTTATGGCCAGCTCGATCTCCTAATCTTGCTCCTAATGACTTCTATCTGTTTTTGAAGAAGCTTTTCAAATTATCACCCCTAACATGCTTGGAAACGTTAGAAGGGATTTTTATAGTAGGCTCGGATATTGTCTAGCCGAGCAAGGAGGACTTTTCGAACATTTGCTTTAATTTTTTTTTGACTGGGAGAATCTTTTTGGTTTTTAGAATGTATTATTTTATTTTGAGAACTTGCCTTTATTTTGTTTCTCCTTATTATTTTCATTGTAACACGTCGTCACTGATAAATCTGAGCAGTTGACAATAAAACGCTCTTATTTATCAGTGACAAAAAATAAGAAAATTACGTTATAAAAATTTGCGTATTTATTGACCAAATTCCGGTTTCATTGACTACGCTCCACACAGCACCGTGGTTAGAGACGTACTAAATACCAAAGGAAAGTCATGCAAGTGACTTGACTTAGACTTCTTCCGCCCTATGTTCGCAGTAGCATGAAGCGGTCTGTATAACTAAAAAAATGTAAAATTATAAAAGTTTTGGAAAAAAGGCTGTTTCGGCTATGATTTATCATTAAAATCTCGCATCGCTAATATAAAGAAAAGTACGTTACCATAAAAGTAAAATGATAGAAGCTTGTAGACAATCCTCATGATGATGTCATTTATGACAGTTCATTAGGTAATTTATTCAAATATAGATTGATTTTACCTGTAATAAACTATTTTGTGAATAACAATAATGATTTTTTTAGTTACATTGTTGTATATCCTTTGATTCAGATCTATTCAAAAAAATTTTGTTTTACTTTTTATCCGTACATGCCTTTTAATTTATTTATTATAAACGACTCGGTCAATTTTAATAAAACTTTACCTGATTACTTTTATATCTATCCTCCACCATATAAAAAAAAACAAATACATTTTATATGTCTGCATCTAGAGATATTAATTTTTATATTTTAGATCATTTTAAGACTTACGTCGAGAGGAATAAAGAGAAGTACCTATTCTGCATTTTTACTGCACATTTTAAAATAGTATACAGACCGCTTCAAGCTACTGCGATCAAAGGGCGGAAGAAGTCTAATTTGCCAGTGTACGTACATGCAGAGACACCGCACGCCTATCAGTGAAGCAACCAATACTCAGGCTTGCGATCACCACTAGCATGACTTTCCTTTGGTATTTAGTACGCCTCTAACCACGGTGCTGTGTGGGGTGTAGTCAATGAAACCGGAATTTGGTCAATAAATACGCAAATTTTTATAACGTAATTTTCTTATTTTTTGTCACTGATAAATAAGAGCTTTTTATTGTCAACTGCTCAGATTTATCAGTGACGACGTGTTACAATGAAAATAATAAGGAGAAACAAAATAAAAGCAAGTTCTCAAAATAAAATAATACATTCTAAAAACCAAAAAGATTCTCCCAGTCAAAAAAAAATTAAAACAAATGTTCGAAAAGTACTCCTTGCTCGGCTAGACAATATCCGAGCCTACTATAAAAACCCCTTTTAACGTTTCCAAGCATGTTAGGGGTGATAATTTGAAAAGCTTCTTCAAAAACAGATAGAAGTCATTAGGAGCAAGATCGGGAGATCGAGCTGGCCATAAAATAGTTCCCCGTGTACTTATAACCCGATTAGGAAATACATTATCAAGATATTCCCTAACAAGGCCAACATTGTGAGCGGAACAACCATCTTGTTGAAACCATGTTTCACCAAATCTTACACCTAACAACTGCCTAGCAGTTGGAATAATGTGCTGCTGCAGTAGATCCAAGTATCTAGGACCATTCAAATTGCAATTGCCGTTAATAAAAAATGGCCCAATTACGTGTTCCCCTATAATACCCCCCCCCCAAACATTTAGTTTTTGGGGATACTGTGTTCTTACGTCAAAATACAAATGCAAATTTTCCCTCGACCAATATCGAACGTGTGTTGGTTTATGACGATTTGACCATTTGACCATCTGCACTTTTTCGGCAACTTCGTAGTCATCCATTTTTGGTTTTAAAAATGTATTATTTCAATTAAGAACTTACCCATCTGTTTCTCGAGCAAGGCAGAAATAAAACAAAATAATAAAAACAAAATGAATTTCCAAAAGATAACACTGCAGCGTGCTTCGAATCCACCTCGGTCGTACGGCACGGAGAGTAAATTGGACTTGATTCCCCCTATGTTCGCAGTAGCTTGAAGCGGTCTGTATACTCTCTAATACAAAAATCTAAAAAAAAAACGTTGAAAAATGCAAAATAATCTACAGGGTCCGTCAAGAGAAAATATTTTCATTCTATTTAACTGATTTACACAAACATTATTTTTTTAATATTACTTAACTAAAAAACAAAAATAAATATAGGTAAACAAGTTAATTAGTTTAACATTACGAATCTTAAAAAAGTAGATTTGCGGAGGTTGAGTTTTAATACTGCATTAAGTGTAGCTTAAAGCTTTTCTATTGACGGACCCTGTAGATACAAAATTAAATTAAGTTGTTTACCTGTATTTCTATACGTTTTTTAAAATAACTTTAACAAAAGAACAATGATATCTAAATGTGCTGCATTTCTATTTATTTAAATGGTTAAAATAAAACAAGCTATCCTCTTGACAGACCCTGTAGATTATTTTGAATTTTGTAACATATTTTTTAGATTTTTATAATAGAAAATATACACTATTCTTAAATGTGCAGTACAAATGCAGAATAGGTACTTCTCTTTATTTGTCTCGACCTAAGTAATGGTCTAAAATATAAAGGAGGAAAGACATATAGAAGCCAAAGGCCATACAATAATTTTTTGGCAGTTAAACGATTTGCTGTGAATTATTTTATCCCAGTATAACTACAAAAATTACTACTGTTATTCACAAAATGGTTTTTTACAGGTACAATCAAATGTTGTCGATTTTATTTGGCAGAAAAATTGACTTATAAAAGAAAATTCATTATCTAAGAAAGAAGAAGCTACTAAAAAACCAAACTTATTTTTTTTATTTAAAAATGGGTTAAAACTATTATTTTTTGCTCAAATATGTATTCAAAATTAGGTAGTAGTAAAAGTATAAAAAATATCAGTTTTTGACTAGCCCCTGTATATTACCTAATGAACTGTCATAAATAACATCATCATGGGGCTTGTCTACAAGCTTCTACCATTTTAATTTTATGATAACTTACTTTTTTTAGATAAGTTTTATGAGTTTTTATTGATAGAACATAGCCGAAAACAGCCTTTTTTCCAACTTTGACCGTTTATATCTCAACAACTAGACATAGAAAAACTTTTATAATTTTACATTTTTTTCGTTACATATTCCTCTACAACATATCATTATTATAGAAAATTCCACCGAAAAAAAACTTCCCATATAATCCTGTATAACCGGGTGCGGGGTTCTTTACAAAATGATGCAGTCTTCTTACAACGTTATGATAAATATTAAGAATGCTGACCTTTTATTTTAAATAAGGTAAGATTTTCTGTCGTTTCTGAAAAATCGCGACCATTCTCAAATTATCAATACTATTAGTCTTATTTTATCGAACAACTTCGTCAAGGATAGGCTCCAAACTAAAAAAAAAATCCTTCGTTTGTCGCATTCGCGTAAAAAATAGTCCTTAAGTAATTGCCTTGTTTGGCTTCAAAAATGTCACCCTGTATATGTGTATATAACTTATGTTATAACAGGGGCAAAACACCCTTTTATGCTTTGTTTACCAGAAAATAGGAATTTTAAATTAGTTCCCTAAAGAAATCTGCTCCTTGTCCCTAAACGAAAACTTTTTAACATATTTTTCATGGGATTTTGCTTCTCTATCGAACTAGGTACAGGGTGTCCCGCTATTTTGACCCCCTAGTTAGCGCCGTTATTATTAATGTTAGAAAAAAAGTTAGTTGCAAAACTTGTATTACTGTTTCCATGCTTTAAGAGTTCCCTGTCTAAAGTAGCTACAAATTTTGACACCAAATTTGTTATTTTAACTGAAACAACCTGTACATTGTTAAATGTTTGAATCGCCCTTTCCTTCCTAATTTCAAAAATACCAAACATTTTACCTCTATCTATATTAGTTTGCAAGAAAAATGCAAAAATCCTAACCATAAGCATAACGTGTTAGAGAGAGATTAAAGCTTAGATTATTCTCTCTAATATAGCAAACAATATAGATTTGGTATATTTGGCAGAAAGGAACGGCCGATTCAAAAATTGTATAAAATACAGGGTTTCATTTAAAACAACAAAATTTAGACTTTAGCTATTTTAAAATATGCAAACAGTTTGCATTTAAGCTTTTTTCTAACATTAATAATAACGGTGCTAACTGAGGGCTCAATATATAGCGGGACACCCTGTACATAACTACGCTTTTATAAGCGATTGCCGATTTTTTTTAAAATAAAATTATTCCCTGCCTTTTGCAGGGAGGGCAACAGAGGGGCGGAGGGAAACAATCCAATTTGAAAAAAATTACAAAACATTTCCTGTGTGTATGTGTGCTCCATTTTAAACGCTTATTTTTTAAATTTAAAACACAATATTTTAGCTGCTAGTTGTTAAATCTACAATTTTGTGCTTAAAATTTTAAAATTGTATTTTCAAAATATATTTTTTATTTTTTTGCACCTTCACTCCTCGTTTTCCTTAAACTGCATTCGCCCCTGCTCTCGTGTTGCCTGCGGGTTTTATAATTCCACCGGTGTTACACGAGTTACAAATAAAGACGTTCAAACATAAATCAAACATCAAAATGATTTGTTACGCGTTTCCTTTGTGACTGCTGGTTGATTTAGGGGTGGGTTTCGAGGGTAATTAATCATGAAAAAGTTCTTTATTAATTTGGCGAAATTAGGACGTCATACAAAAGAAAACGGGGTTATGTTCGGATACCTACTATCACGGAAAAAATCATTGCTCTGTACGATAATAGTAGTAGTATAGGGGCGGCACGAGGGCTGCCTTGATCTGGCATATGCATCGCACTCTGCTGATGACCTGGTACCCACATCAGTATTACCCTCTTGTCTTGAGCAAGTGTTTGCAGTGCTTCAGCGCACTCCTCCACCAGACTACTGACTATTTTGGGTGCACTTAGACCCTCGAGGGCAGCTCCTGGCATTCCTGACATCCCGTAGGGTTGCTGGCATGATAATGGCAGATACATCCTCTTGAAACACTGTAGCCTGTTCTCCAAGTGAATAACTTTTCTGAACTTCTAGGCTTTCCACGTATACTCCTGCGCCTGTTGTCTGCCTGGCTGATACTTTAGAGCCATCCGTATAGCAGACCGTCGCCTCTCTGCTTAATTCCGTTCGGAATTCTTCCCTTTGCCATTTTGTTCTTGTGTTCACTAGCAGTCTTAGGAGGGGCAAATCTTTCGTCGCCAGTCCCTCGACCGCCAGATAGCCCTCTCTTTCCTCCCTGCCCTTCTATGGTCCCTGGTCTCTTAATCGCAGGTGCGTCGCCATCGCCTCCTTCTTAATCCAAGGAGGCGAAGAGAGAACCAAGATTGTTTCCAGGGCGTAGATGGGGGTCGTTCTCATTGCGCCGGTTATCCCTTTGCAGATATAATATTTTCCCGAGCCTTAAAATATCAGAAGTACAAAAGTATCGAAAATAATAAATAATTGTCTAGAAACACAATCCAGCCGACTCGCTATTGGGCATGCGTCAAATTTTAATCTCGAGAGCGACGTAGGCCCTGGATTGCGGGGTTGACAAGTTTCTCTATTTGGAAGATGACTAGGGTATTTTTTTTTATTAAAGGATTTTATTTAACAAAATCAATGAATAGCAAGCTTTCCCTCAAAAAAGTAATGGTAAACGTAGATCTAGATTTTGCACCTGTGGTGCTCATCAGTAAGGTGCTAAGAATTGGGAGATGAAATGATGATGAAAACATGTGATGTACCTTCAATTTAAAGGAAAATTAAGCGTCTCTACGGAGACAGATAAAATTATCTTTAAAGATATCCTAAGCTCTGGAGTTGATAAATCTAAAAACGTAAAACGTAAAAACGTAATGGTAACTGTAGATCCGGATTTCGCACTTTTACATGAATCCTGTGTCACCTCAGATTAATAAAAAAAATGAGATATAACAGTAAACAATATTACCCCGATCAACCAGCCACAATGTTTATTTCCCAAAAAATACATGGTTGCCAATTTACCGCGGGGTTTCCCTAGAAACAAAACAATTCATAAACTTCTTGAAGCTCTTTTGATAATATTATTGATTATTTGACATATTTTTATATAGGATAATTTTTCATATGCTAATAACTTAATTCTTAGTCCTAATTTTTAGTCTCAATAATTAACTTTTTTTAATTTTTAATAAGTAGAATTTCGAGATTTATAAAAAAGAACACAAGCCGGCAACGTTTTTTCGACGAGCCGCGAATAAATGCCGACATGTTTGGTTGCAGCTGACGGCGTTGTTGTTAACGGGGGTTTGTGTTGTTCGGTGATTTTTGAATTTTATTGTGACTATTTGTGAAAAAAGAACTGTATCAAGCTATTTTGAGGACCAACAAAATGGTTTACCATTGCCTGGTATGCAATAAAAGCGGATATTCCAGCCCAGAACTAATATTTCGGAGGTAAGAAAGATCCTGTCATTTTACGTTAGTCATGAGCGTAGTATGAGGTAAAAAACTGCGTAAAAAGCTTATGATTATACTATTAATACATCAAAAATCTAAGACTAATACTAATCTTTTTTAAGAAACAAAAGTACCAGATAATTTTGATCCTTTTGCAGCATGTAAAATATTTATTTATTATAATTTATACATAACAAGAGAAGACAATAAGACCAAGTGCTGATAGTCAGGTACTGGGGCAGGTATTTTTTGTATTTTAATGGGTACCTGGGTACTTTCTATAATGTGAATAAAACCGTTTTGGAGATATTTACTCTGGGCCAATCTTATTTTTATTTTCATTAATATTTATTATTTATTTTTTTGCCTTTTGACTCCTGTTTCCTGAAAAACTACTAGTAATTTTTTACCTCTTCCTTAAATTTTCCTTGTGTTCTGTATTCAGAAATGAACATGCAGCCAATGTGTAAAGAATAAAATTTGTTGGCCTTAAAATTTTCATAATTAACATCACAAAAAGTTCTCTTAATTTGATAAATAAAGTTTATATTCCACTAAAGAAAACTAAAAGAGACATTATTATCATAGTGAAAAAAACGCTTAATAAGCCGTTTATTAGCGTGTTTTTTTTTGGACAAAAGCGTTATAAAACGGGTTATTAACCGTTTTTTTTTGCTATGAAAATATTTTTTTTTACTTTTGTTTTGTGGGATACTGCACAATTAAAAAAAATATATGACAGCCATCTTGAATAAATGACCTAAAAATCATTTCAAGTGCTTTTTGGTAAACTTTTGATCTGTTCGTAAATACCTACATTCCTCAAACTAAACTTTATCCTTGAATAAATCTTTTTTTTGTGGTTATGCAAGTTCTGGCAGTTAATTCTTTTGAATAAGAAAATCCAACCAACCCTACCTTATATCTAGTTTTCACATTTATATATTTAAATTAAAATTAACGCCGCCACTGGTAATGGGAAAAGCAATTTTTGACAGTGTTGCCGTTTTATTGCTCTATCTCTTTTCTGTTCATATAATCGTCCAGAAGGGTGTTGGATTGTAAACATTAGAGGATTTCAATAGGGAATGTTTGGTCTCTCTTTAGTTATTAGTCTGAGTGTGTCACATGTTTTCATCATCATTTCATCTCCTAATTCTTAGCACCGTACTGATGAGCACCACAAGTGCGAAATCCGGATCTACGGTTACCATTACCTTTTTTGAGGGAAAGCTCGCTATTCATTGATTTTGTTATTTATTCACCCTCGCTAAATCCCTTTTTAGATTTTATATAACTTCACAGTTTCTGGCTGTTTAACTGTCTATCAAATCTTACAATTCATTTTTGTAATGTAGGTCCAATGACAATACAATATTATGAAGAAATTTGGGGGTATGGGGTGGTTGAAGAATTTAAAGGAAGTAAATTATTACAACTAACTTCGACTCTTCCCTATCGTAAGCCTGGCAACGTAGCAATTGAATTCGTGGGTAAAGGTTCAAATCATTTTCGACCAGATGGAGGTTCTTGAATTTTGTGGTTTGGCATTATTATGTTTCTATCAAAACATTTTGTGTTTCTATGAAAATATGTTTCGTTTAAATTTAATTCTATGATTTGATTTTCCCATTTTTTCATTTAATTTCGGAGAAAATATTTTTCGGACCAATTATTTTATTTTCTTTTAAATTCTGACAAATTATGTTTCTGCCAAATTTGGTTTCGGGTTTTTTATAGGGACCCGACATAATCGTTTCTGTTGTGGTTACCCAAAAAGTTCTTAGACACGTTTTGGAATGCAAAATCAAGTTCGTTTCTTTTTTCGATTCAGGTGTTCAATAAAAGTCGAATCTTGGAAAAGTTGTCCCGTCTAGGAACCCTCAAAAACTCCTTCCTTGATTTTAGACTCACTAAGACGACGAAATTTTGTTTTTTCCATTGCTTCCACAAACTGTTTGATATTTTCCTTCGAAACCAAAGGATCGTGGGCGACATTTTTCTGACATTGAGTAAAACTTTCTCGCAAAGGCCAGTTCCGTGCGATGCGATGTAATGTTTGCCTCGGGGTCGGCTGTCTCATTCTCAAAGGAAGCAGCAGAGCAATATTTAGTGAAACTTGGTTGGCAAGCCCGTGAGTAGAGAAATAACTTTTAAGTGAGCGCAAAGCTGAAATATGTGAAAAACAAGTGACAAAAGTCCGATTGAAAGGGTGGAAAGGGGAGAGTGGAAGAGAATAGGAAAGAAGAGGGAGGGGAAATGGAGGGAGAAAATCAAAATCCTTTCAGATTTCAACTAATCACTAGAAAATGGGTGGAGCATCTGGCAATAGGTGAGTGCCGGGTGCTCAAATAGGTTCATCTTGTTTTAGTCCATGATGTGAACGATAAAAACTGATCAGATGAAAATAAAAAGAAGCTTGCTACACGTAGCTAGGTATATACCTATTCATCTAGGAGCAAAACACTAAAAAGATATCTGTATCCATGAAAATACACTTTACTTAAATAAAAACTAAAAATTATAATAAAACGGCCGTTAAGTATTAAAAGAAGCTATTCTATTTATGCTTTTTCAGACAATTCTAGTAATTATAGAGGCCATTTTTCTTCGAAAGCTTTAAAAACGTTTTCTCTTCCCATAGAGACGACGAGCCAAAGTAATTAAAACTACCAAATATATCAAAATAAAACAGCTTAGTAGCGTAAATAAATAAAATTCGGACAGTTTTACGCTTTTCCAGCGTTCTCTCTTGATGAGTTTACTGGATTTTTATAGTACTCCTTATTTCTTACGCTTGCTAAGAAAAAAATTTGATTTAAGGACATAGCTTTTTCACAGATATTATTGGAGGAAAAAGTACAACCGGCAACGTCTTATTTCAAATTATTTTAAATCTTTGCCAAGGTGCCAAATTTTGCACATTTGGTTATCTTCAAATTCTTAACAAAAATATCTGAAGGAAGTTTTTACTTTTTTCTTCGACAAAAAAATGCTTTGGTAATATCATCTTTCTCGAACGGTTAAAACAATTAGTATAGTTGTCTACTTTCGCAAAAAATAGTTTTTTTTTAAGTCTACGCCAAACGTCAAAAATTTTTTAAGACTGATTAGAAACTGAAAGGTAAACAAATTCTAGCCGCATTATTATTCGCTATTTCGCTGTTGCTTTATAGAAATTCAACATCAGTTTCCTTTCAGAGTTTCTAGAGTTTCTCGTCGAGTCTCTAAGAGAACTCATTAGACACGGTGATTTATTGGCAAACTGAGCCGAACGTTGGGTCCCGGTGAAAAAGTGGAAAAAATTAATAACGTTTCCATCAAAATAAAGGAAACTACTAGATAAAAGCTGCTAGTTTTCTGAGCCAGAAAATGGGCAACAATACAAGAGAAAAATTGGCAAAAGACGTGTTTGTAAGATTTTAAGGTTTTAGGTGAAACTTTTTTTTTAGTTTTAGGTTTGAAGGTGGTAAACAATGTTGAACTTTAGAGTAAACTATCCTTCCGATCTTCCATTGTCTTTATTTTTAATTTTTTCACAACGTTTAGAATGCTCATGCTACTGCGAACATAGGAGAAATCAAGTCAAATTTAATCTCCGTGCCGTACGACCGAGGTGGATTCGAAACACGCTGCAGTGTTATCTTTTGGAAATTTATTTCGTTTTTATTATTTTGTTTTATTTCTGTCCTGCTCGAGAAACAGATTGGTAAGTCCTTAAGTGAAATAATACATTTTTAAAACTAAAATTGGATGTCTACGAAGTTTCCGAAAAAGTGCAGATGGTCAAATGGTACTATCAAGGCAGACCATTGAGACTTTTATCAACGATTCATAGGTTTGTGCAGAATTTTGAAAAATTTGGTTGTGTAGCGCAAAAAGGCATAAAAAACCCACTGTTTTGAATGACGAGTGGGAAGTACCAGATGTGATGATTTGCGCTACAGTGGAGGAAAATTGAAAGTTCACTAGCCACCAAATTGCCGAAGTAGTTGATACGTCTTCAGCCATTGTCTTACGTGTTCTCAAAAAGAATGGTTATCATTCTTACAAAGCATCAAAAACGCCTCAAATTTTTCCGAAGGATAACTATCGTCCTATAGAATTTTGCGGAACCATGATGGAAAGGGCTAATCGTGATGAAAACTTTCTGAGATCTATTATTTTCACAGATGAAAGCACTTTTCCATGTTGAATCGTCATAACCCAACACACGTTGCATTTGTATTTTGACGTAAGAACACATTATCCCCAAAAACTAAATGTTTTGGTTTTTAGAATGTATTATTTTATTTTGAAATCTTGCTTTTATTTTATTTCTTCTTATTATTTTCATTGTAAGACGTTGTTAGTAATAAATCTGAGCAGTTGAAAATAAAACACTCTCATTTATCAGTGACAAAAAGCAAGAAAATTACGTTATAAAAATTTGCTTATTCATTGACCTACTTACGGTTTCATTGACTACGCTCCACATGGCACCGTGGTTAGAGGCGTACTAAACGCAAGCCGCCAACGGTGAGCCTAAGACTGAGTGTTGGTTGCTCCACTGATAGGTGTGCGGTGTGTGTACGTACACTGGCAAATTGGACTTCTTCCGGCCTATGTTCGCAGTAGCCTGAAGCGCTCTGTATACTAGCATGTGTTTATTGAACCATAAAACTAACCTGTTTTCAGTGATTGATTGATTGATTGATTCATTTGTGAGTGAGCCAGTCTGGCACTGTCCTCTGCGATTGTGTCTATTGTGGCTCACTTTTGACATTTTTGGTTGCTACAGATTATTCAGCCCCTTAAAGAAGCTTGCAACTTGCTTTGGTGAAGCATCTTTCAGGTCCAGCCCGTCGATCTGTGGTCTACCGAAAATACGCCGACACTGACGTGCAATGGCACACAGCACATGTATGGCCATCTCGTCATCCTCCATACAAAGTCTACATTTGGTGCTCTCGCTTAGACCCATTCTGTGCATAGCACTTTCAGCCTGCAGTGTCTGGGGTACAGATAAACCATTGTCTGGATCTCCTGCCTGGTGAGCTCAATGAGTTTCCCGGTCCTCTTCCTGCAGGGTTTTGTAATGAACTCTTTGGAATGTGCCAGTCCCGACAATTTTCTCCAGTATTGGTGGAACTTATTCTCCGTCCAGCTTGAGAGAGCAGTGTTGATTGTGTTGTATGCTATTCCAAGGGTTGGTTCGATGCCAACGAAGACAGCGGAGGCCGCTTTGCGCGCCAGCTGGTCGTCAGTCTCATTTCCCCAATGCCCAGAATGTCCCGGAATCCATACCAGCGACACGTGTTTGTTCGCCCAAAGGTATTCAGTGTGTCCTAGTAGCTCCTAACGGTTCTCGATAAGGACCGCTTAACCATCGGAGAGTATCTTTATTGATTTGTTGCGCCAGTTATGATCTATCATCCAACGTGCGCTCAGTTCAATGACGAAGAGTTCCGCCTGGAAAATTGTAGCCATCTATCCAAGACATAATCCTGTCATTTTCCGGCTTGAATAAGCTCCGGATCCAACGCCTGAAGGCATTTTGGATGCGTTAGTGTACCAGCAGCTATCTTCACTTGAGAAACTTATTCTGTTGGGCAACCAGTCCCCCCTATCTGGGACTGTGTTCAGTGACCCATGGGGTTTACACTTTCTTGGGTCCGCCCTTTCGTAGTTGAAATCTGTTACCACCGAAAAATATGGGTTTCCAATATATTTCCCTGATGGTGACGATTTGTTGAGATAATACATTCTGGTTCCTCTTTGTGAATGCTGTTTCTTTGAACTTCCGCTTGAATAGATTTTTCTCCTTGGCGACGATCTTTGTCTCTTTCCATTCCATATAATGTTGATTTTCCGAGCAATGTTGAGCTATTTCGTTATTTCCACCTAAGATCTTTTGTTTTTGACTTCTTTGTTGTGGTCGTTTTGAAGACATTTCGAAGATGGTATTAGTTGGCTATTATTCTTATCTTTTCTGAGATTCCTTTGATGTATGGAATTATAAGCGTCGCGTCGCCTTTCTTTTCTTCTGTGTTGCTCAATATTTAAGATATTTTTTTTGCATTTCCCAGTTTGAGTTGGTTTGCGATATATCAAAGTGATTATGGTTGACTTCTTTTTGGTGACTCGAACGTCGAGAAAGGGGAGCTGACAATTTTTTCTTTTTCCAGAGTTAATGTAATGCAGTTTCTTATGCTGTTGACATGATTGAAGAATTGTTCTAGTGTACTGTGGTCCTGTTTCCAGATGATAAATATGTCGTCCGTGTATCTTAGTTCGGGACGGCCATTGTAGTTTGTTCCGATTTTTATAGTAAAGGAGGATTTTATAATTACCCGTCGCCCAAAAATCGACTTGTTTAACAATTTCAATGCCCTATTTTCAAATGCATCCTTTATGCAAATATTTATCGAGGGTAATAGACATATAGCTCTACCCCCTTCAAAAAAAGTCAATTCAGACTTTCGTGAGCGCTCGCGTCACCCAAAGATGGTGAAGTGCGCCCTTTTGAATGATTGACATTCCGAAATTAAAGAATTTTAATCAGAAACTTGAAAAAAACAACGGGTTATTGGATCGTTTCAATAGAGGCGCGCGGTGAATGATTAAAAAACAAAATGACGGATTGATTTTTCTCGAGTTGACAATTGGAATGCTGCGAAAAATGTTCTTAGAAAAAAGTTTTTGGGACATTATCCTTACTATTCAGGGTTTCATACAGGGGTCTATGCGCGGTGCATGGCAAATTTACACTAAAAGGATATCATACACGTAGCAAAATATCACCACGTCTTTGGAATAATGTATAGGGTGGGCTTTAAAATTTTGGACTGCTTTGATTTTCTGATAACTTTTTTGTTCCTCAACCGATTTTTATAAATGTTAGCTTTTTGGAAAGGTAACTAAACAAATTTTATAATTTTTTAACAAAAACACAAAACAACAAAAAATAAAAATGGAATTTTCTAAAACAGAGCTGCAACTTTTTTTTATCACCCTGTAGTTTTTTTATAAGGTCAAAAAAGCTGACGCTTGTTCACATTTACTGAGGTACCACTCATAAAATTCGGTTTTCTTTTTTTCTTTTTTACTGAACCTATTCTAAATACTAAAAAATGTTTTTTTAAATAATTTCTTAATTTTTTATCGGATTTTTATAGACTAAGCCTTTTTGGAACAGCAATTGTTCAAAATTTACCATTTTGTCAAATGTCAAAAATCCAAGATGGCGGAAATAGTATAAAACAAGATTTTCAAAAACAGATCTGCAACTTTTTTGTGAGGACCCTGTTAAATTTTTTAATAAAATTTGGTTTATTTATGGAAAAGTTACGTTGACTCAAATTTCCTCAAAATACAGAACCTGTTCTTAACACCAAAAAATGTTTTTTGAAATAACTCTTTAATTTTTTATCGGATTTTTATAGAATAAGCCTTTTTGCAAAGACAATTGTTCCAAATTGACGATTTTTTTTACAAAAATTGTCAAATGTCATAAGTCCAAGATAGCGGACATAGTCTAAAAGAAGGCTTTAAAAAACAGATTTGCAATTTTTTTGTGAGCACCTTATAGACGTTTTTAAAAAAATAAGAAAGCTTTTGACATTTGACGTTTAAAGAGTTAGTATGAAAGATTCAATTATTGTTGCTTGGTGGTTTATGAAACTCACAAAAGCTGAAGACATATTTTTATGACCTTTTTATAAAAATGGCCGCTATCTTGAACTTTTGACATTTGACATGTTTGCTAAAAAAAATCCTAAACTTTGAACAACTGTCTTTGCTTACTCTATAAAAATCCAATAAAAAATTAAAATGTGATTTAAAAATAGTACCTTCAAGGTAAAATAGTGATTTTTTTACAAGCTTTGGTTTAAATATCGAGCGCAGCGAGGTATTTAAAAACGCGAGGTAAAAAAAAGCACAGTTTAGCCGCGAGTTGTTAAGACTATTTTTTTTAATACCTTTTTTAAAAGATTCAAGAAAAACAGGAAAATACTTTTAAAAATCTCGAACGAAGAGCACTTCTCGCAACACACCATCTTTACACTATAAATCAAGGCAGCTGGTAAATGAAATAACAATCGTTTCCATAGCGATGTGTCTTTTTACTCGGTGACGTTCATTGTTGCGACATTTTAATCTTTGACAATTTGATATTTTGACGATATTTTTAAATGATTTTTTCGTAAATACTTGGTGAAAACTGGCGCAAGTTGCTTAATTCTTAAGCAAGAATAATTAGATTTTTTCAATATTACTATTTTCCGCTATTTCTCTTTAACTTTGGGTAAAAAACGGACAGAAGTCTTTTTAGCAATTAGCCCCCTGTCTTTTTTTGTTGTAATGGAGAGGGCGGACTCCCTAGTTGGAGCTGCCATATAGGGTGTTACCATATTTATGACAGATTCACTTAGCGTAATTTAATTTAGCGTAAGAATTGCTCTTATGAGATTTAATGATCGCGTTCATACAGGCCTAATTTAACGTAATTTAGCGCAATTTAATTTAAGAGATGAACTTTTACCTTTTCTTAAATTTTCTTAAGTGAAATCAAAATTGCGCATGTCCAAACAAAGATGGATGCTGATTTTTCACAACTTGTAAACAAATACAAGAACACGAAGAATTTGGTTGGCCAGCTGACAAAATTTTTGACAAAAAAAAGCAAAAATTGGCAGCTACTTAAGGAAGCTGTATGAAACCCTAAATTTTCCTTAAGTTAGGTTAAATTACGTTACGCTAAATTAAGTTATGTTAGGTGCTGTTACAATCCACCTTAACTTAACAAATCCATTGCTTCTTCCATGTCTCCTTGGATGTTATAAAACCAATAATAATCCATTTTTAATTTTTTTTGCCGAACAACTTCGAAAAAAATAAATTTTGCATAAAAACATAGGTTAGAAAACCCGGAGAACACTCACTCTCTTGGTTTCGAGTAGGAGAGAATATCTGCTCCCCGACTCCCCGGGGACCATTCCCTTGTCTCTCCATTTATTTTAAGAATACAGTGTTTTCATTTTTAAGTGAAACCACGCCTACTTCTCTCGCTCCCTAGCTCCCTGGAATTCAAGAATCGATACCCTGGAGGCAAGGGTCAAAGTGCAGACAGTCCAAGCTATTTGTGGATGGTCCGAATGTAGCCAGAACTAAATGGCGCTTAGGCAAGACCCGCAAGGACATTGGAGTGCTGACAGGGATTCTGACTGGGCACAATCGGCTGAACACACATCTGACGCAAATAAGAGTAGCAGAAGATCCCGTGTGTCCCGCTTGCGGGCTCGAAGAGGAATCGGCACCGCATCTGAAGTGGGGATTTCCCACGATAGAGGAAGAAGAGCTGCACTTGCTCAAATGCTCAAATGCTCAAATACTACTACTGCACTTTTTGAAACTGTCATGTTATACAGGGTTCCTAAGCAAATCCTTAGGGGGCCAAGCAGCCGTGTATAAGACGTAGACAAACGGAAAAACACATTAGGCAGAAAAGGATGGGCATGGGGCGATGTTGTCACTACATCTTACACGTAGTAAATCTATTCCAGGTTGTTGTTTTCTAATGTTTTCCATTTTCATACCTTTAGGACTGGAATAAAAATTGTTTTTGCTCGACTTTAATACCAAACTGATGAAAGATATCGTAAAAAAAAATATTTTTCGGCTTTTCATTTTGTAACCATTGTCCTTACGCACTGTTTACAGGCTGGGGACTGAGATACACGCAAATGCCTAACCTAAAGCGTTCATACACGGCCGGAGAAATCGACTGAGATATTTCCGTAGAAACTTTATCAAGCAAATAGGACGGGCTGACGCCTTCGAACGTCCAACCCGCATTTTGCACTTTGATTCGAAATCAAAAAGGAGGAACAGTCAGATGTGGGGCCGTGCACAAATTACGTAACGGTGATTTTACCAATTTTTGACCCCCTCCCTATGTAATATTTTGTAACGGTTTAGCATGCCACTCCCCTAATATTACGTAACGATTTCAAGACCACTACCCCCCCTAAAAAAAAACTTATTTTCATTCCAAATTTTCTTAGTTTCACACAAATGCAAACGCTGTCGAAAACCCCTCTCCCCCCTACGTAACGTTTTGTAACCCCCCTCCCCCCTATGAGCATTACGTAATTTGTGCACGGCCCCTGTAGTCCCAGTGGAGGAGGGCGAGAAAATTGATATTTTTTTCTTAAAAATTATACTCTTTAGACCTATTTCTTTGCGTTCCCGAAATTATGTAATTTTTGAAAAAAAATTGTAAACGGCGCCATTTTTATTTCTTGCTTTGTTTTTCTAACATTTTTGCGTTCGGCTAATTTAATTGAAAAATTTTTGCCTGCGGCGCCCTTTATCTTCTCACTCGAAACCAAGATCCCCCGTTTTAGGAAAACTGATCCCGTCTCTTTTTCTAAATTTTTTCGAATAAAAGTAGAGTATGACCATGGGGGAAATAATATTTTTCTACGGTATGACGAACATTTCGAGAAAGTTGAAGAAAAAAATAAAAAAAGTGGCAGAGCTCCAGTTTTTCGTAAAAAAAACGTTTTTTGTAAAGAAACAGATCAAAATAAATCTTTTCACCCCTTTTTGAGTGTTACAAATATTGGCAGCCCTTATTTTTCGCTTTTACCCTCCCGCTAGTTTTGAAGAATTGCTTCGCTACATGTTTCGAGATCATGTCATAAAACACCTCGAAAATATCAATGTAGTGTAGGGCCAGCTTTATTTAAAATCAATAATATCGCAAGCAAAAAGCTCTGCAGGAAAAACAGCGCCGTTTATTGATTTCTTTGGCTGCTAGTGCTAGGTGCATGGTTTTCGGATAGATGTCACTAGTAGAACAGAATGGAAAGAAATTTAATTAAAAGCAAAGATATTTCTTTTTAATATTAACAACCTGACGAGTTTATCGCTCAGTATCGTAAATAATGGACCCTGCCGCCTCCTTTAAGCAAGAAAAAGCTGTGGTTTGGATCGGAAAACATCTAGTTTTCCTCGATCATCTCATGGTGTGGCCGTCATCTAGCGGAATTTGCAGACATCTTATCAACGGTTATTATTGCAACTATGATTTATGCTCACAATGAAAGAGTGGCGACAATATTTTCTCATGAAAGCAGTCCGGAGATAATAACAAACTGGCACCATTGCTCAATATACCTGTTTCTTTTGTGCGCGCAGAACTTTCTATGCCATTTCTGTTTGATTTATTGAAATTCTATCCCTAAGGAAAATCTTAGGAACCCTGTAACAAAATGTATAATTATTTTTGGCTAGACAATTAGGGTTGGAAATGTCGACAAATATTTTGAATTGATGATTGCATGAAAGTGATGCTTTTGTCCCTAAAATTATAGATAAAAAGGTATGCAAAATATTTTTTTTAAAACAATATTATTAGCACTGGTGATAAAAGTAAAATTTAAGAAAACTATGCGACACTGGCCCAATTGTGACCAACTGTCTTTTTAGAGAGAAACAAAATTACCAATCGTCAGATCGGAAATTCTCACTGATACGTCACGTCAATTAAATCCGTATAAATTTATGGTTTAAATTACTGTAGTTCTCTGATTTTCGTACTCTAAAACATTACTGCTTATCTTTTTGAGTAAGAATATCTTGACTCTCCTCATGATAACCCCGACAAAGAGCGTCTGAGTTCAGCATTTCCTTTATCAAAGGGGCTTTATTTGAATTTAATCTATTTTTGATACAACATTGAGCGTTCCTATCTATCAGAAACTATCCAATCTAGAACAGACGCACCACGCTGAATTGTTTCCTTTTTAATCACTTTTTGTGAGATTGCGAGGGAATTGAGGTCTTTTTAAAATCAGACGAAGTGCTTTACACGTGTACGAGACAGGAGATGGCGCTACGTCTGTGTATGTGCCTGTCTTTGCGCTTGTAGCTCCCGAACCAGTGAACCGATTTCGATGCGGTTTTTTTCCGTTTGGAGGTTATCCTTCAGTGCGTATTAATAGTTATGTTCGATAAAAATAGGCTAAGTAGTTCCAGAGCCAACACGCTTTCTACATACAGATGTCAAGGAATTTAAGATATCATGACAAATATGATTATGAATAATTTTGGCGTGTGGAGGTAGATTAGTTTACTTCAGTTTAAAAAATGACTTTAGCGCGTGGTTTTAAAAGTGTTTAATTTAACTTGTTGTCTATCAACTTTTGAGAGTTCTCTATGGCCTTCTGATTCCTCAAATCGTTTTGACTAAAGGATATCCGTTTTCCTTGCCGCCCTCAATACAAGTTTAAGAATTTGCCCAGAGATCCTTTGAAGTTCCTTATCGCAAGTTTCAAGATAATTTAAACGCTCGTCTTGAGATCAATTTATTTTGCTCCGGAGAGCGGGAGAGACCAAAAGGAGTTCGGTGGTAATAAATATATCTATAGAGGTGAAGAAGAGCTAAGGACTTTAGAGGAGGCATCTATGAAAATAACATAAGTAAAATTTTAAAAGCCCCGACTACCTTGCAAATTTTTCCAAAACTACCCCCATTTTACCCGCCCCTGAAGTGATTTTTTTATCTGATATATCTTATACTTCACCTAAATGGACGTTAATTTGGGTCTATAAATTAGTTATCTTCAGACGGTCTTACATGTTACGACAAAATTCCGTTGCTTTAACGTTAGCTAATACTGCAGTAACCCAACCCAACCCAACGTTTAGCTGACCTGTCACGCGTTGGTGCATTTTCTAGTAGACCAGTAACGTCGTGTGGACGTTTTTATGAGACTCTAGTTAAACGTCTAAACAACTTTTACATTACGTGAACTTGCTACGTTTCTGGCCGGTCTTGCGACGTTTTCCGGTCGGAGTTTTGACGAACTTAAGTGCCCTTTTCTTGTAAAGAGGAAAAGTTTCTAAAGGAACTAATGGCATTATATTCTCCTTCTCTGCCGCACTTATGTACGGCAGATTTTAAATAACTGGCTCAACTAGTGAAAGAGAGATCCTACAAGTATATGGGCGAAAGAGAAAGACTGGTGCTCTTTAAACAGTAGTGTCTGATCCACAGCTTCACTTTTTGCCGCTCACTAGCTTTTGCTTCCAAGAAGTAGGATCTTTGAAGTGTCCTGCCATATTTGAAAAAACTAAATTGTATTTCACAGTTCACCGACCATTTATTTCAAAAAATCGAATAAAAGGTAAGGTTATCGGGACTGCCAACTATCATCGGAATTGTAGGAGCGTTTTCCAGTCGCATGTTGGGTTGATAGTAACCAACGGTCGTGGCAAGTGGTTCATTTGGGAATGTTTGACGACTGTAGTCCATTTACGTGTATTTTTTGTGATTCTCATAATACTCGCCATTTTTGATGCCGTCGTTTATGTTCGAAGTGGCCGCCATTGTTTATATTTACTAAACACGGCAAAAAATACTACAAATAAAATGCTATTTTGGAGACGTTTTATGTTCTGGGCGAGATAGGTATTTGACCATGGAATCCTAAAAAGAGGGCTTTAGTAGCATCCATTTTTTTTACATTAAAAAAAGCAATATTTTTCGTTTAAACACAAACAAATCAAGGGCGCGCGTGTTTTTTCATTCCTTTTCTAAACATATTTGTCAGTAAACCGAATTGTGTTTTTAAATTTTGGTCCCATAGTAGCCATATAAATACTATTTAATAAACGGTAATTATCAAATTATAATTTTTTCTTTGCCATTTTCTAAAGTGTATAAAAATAAGTTCATTTTAGCAACCGAAAATCCCAAAGTTTGAGATGGGCAACATTTTGGGTAGTGAAACACCACCAAAAAATCAATGACAAAGAGGGCGCTAGTGTAGTCATTTTGGGTCGAATTTTACGACGTAACAAGAACGATTACTATTCCGACTCCAGTCACTGCACAACGACGTAAGGACTCAAAAATCATCCACCGTTTTGGTGTAAATTCGGGTCGGTATGTTGGCTAAAACGACGTCGCATTTAACAGCGTCGCTACGCCATTAAATTGCTGCTTGGGTAGTGTCTAATTTAAATCTACATACGAAGTTTCATCACAATCGGATGAACGATTCAGAAGTTACCTCCAATAGTATGTTCCACCACAGTTTATACGTGGTGCGTTATTTTATCTTATCGGTGCTCACCATGCGCTTCAAAATAGCAAATTTCCGTTCTTTTATTCAAAATCGAGCAAACCGTGCGCACTTTTTCGCGTTCGTTTTTAGACCGAGCGAGCGAAAAGAGCTCCTTGATTAGCTTGATGCTTTTTGAGCGAGTATATCGAGGTCTGTCAAACTGCGGAAATTCTAACCTAGAAATTTTGTTTATTTACCGAATAGTGCCGAGTTTAGTTTTTTTTTATAACGTTTGATTAGTTTTTACAATGCCGTTCGTTCAAATTTTCGACGAAGGAAATGTTTTATACATCATAGGCGTAAGCGCCGAACAATATTACAAGATTTTTGTGTAAAAAGGTAAGTTAAATTATTTTTGAAAAATGAAAACACAAACTTTTCAAAAACAAATTTCAAGGTTACCCAGCAAACACGGTTCGGCCCGATGTCGATTTATGACATCGGACCAGCAGTATTTTTTGTTCGCTTTGCGATGTAGGCCCAATGTATGTTTGCCGACACAACGTTAAACCGTAGCCCGCCGTCGGACCAATGGTAAATTTTACTTTTTGCTGACATCGGCATACCTCGTCGTAAGATAAAGGTTCGATATGGTTTAACCACATGGTACCGATCATCCGCTCATATAGCTGCTTAATTTGGCCGATCTAACGTAGGCAAGCTGGTCTCGGCCCGACATCGGTAAACTATTCAAGTCCGACATTGGTTTCCTAAAGCGGTCCAACGTCGGCATTTGACGAAAGTCCGTCGGTGGTAGCTTAAAGCGGCCCGACAATGGCAAATCACAAAAGTTCGATAATGGGTGGATAATAAGGCCACATCGGCCTCTCAAAACGGCCCGACGTCGGTGATTGACGAAGGTCCGTCGGTTGTTGCTTGGCACGAGCCGACATTGGCAAACTACAAAGATTCGATAATGCAGGTGCTTAACCAGTCAGGCTGGTTTAAATGCTGGAAGAGGTGGTTCTTGAAGAGAAGTACCGCCATCTTGTTAAGTCCGCATTCTAGTTTTGAAATATCGTTGTTCATTATATATATAATATTATCTTCTACTGTACAGGGAACATAGTGACATTAGCGCCATATCTACATACTAGGAAGAAACTACTAAACAGTTTAAAAATTTTAATGTGAGTCAGTTGCCGATTCGGACCATCGTCGGCCCTAAAGCAGATAAAGTGGTCGTCGGCATAAAGTCGACTATAGTAAATAGGGTCATCGTCAGTTGCCGATTCTTGATCGATTAAACAAAGTTCCAATCGGACCATCATCGGTCTTAAAGCAGATAAAGTTTGCGTTGGCATAATGTGGACTATACTAAATCGGGCCATCATCAGTTGCCGATTCTCGTCCGATTAAACAAAGTTCCAATCGGACAGTCGTCGGCCCTAAAGCAGATAAAGTGGGCATGGGCATAAAGTCGACTATAGTAAATCGGGCCATCGTCAGTTGCCGATTTTCAACCGATTAAACAAAGTTCCAATCGGAACATCGTCGATCCTAAAGTGGTGTCGGCATAAAGTCGACTGTAGTAATGTGGACCTCCTTCAGTTGCCGCTTATTGACCGAAAACTGAAAATCGCAATCTGTTCAACATATGGCCACCGTGTTGTCGCCGATGCCGAACCACTGCCGACGTTGTCGACATTGGCCCGACTCAATGCCGACGATTTGTGTTTGCTGGGTAGGTTAAATAAAAAAGCTCTGTGCGGGGAAAAGGCGTTCGTTTTGTGTTTATCGCACGTGAGCTCGATCCAAGCTCGATCTAGCTCTAAGTTCTGCACGCTCCGTTCTCTGAGCAGATAAACGAACGCACCAACAGATTTAATTGAAGTCAACTGTCAGCGAGATTTTTCAATCTGACGTTTGTTAATTTTGTTTCTCACTAGAAAGACACAGTTGGGCCAATGCTGCACAGTTGTCTTCAAGCCTACAAAAACGCATAGGTTTGACAACACTGCTTTGCTATTTTTTTGAAAGATCAACAATAGGTGGCATCACTAATACTATTTCGAGTAAGAAAAGTAAAACTGATTAGGAACGTAACCATTTATTAATGTTTTTTTAAAAGGTTTTGATGCTCGGCTTTATTCTTCATGGATTGCAATGTCTCGAAATTAAAAAGAATCAAAAGAAAAATCATTATTGAATATCAAAAAAATTAAAAATTTCCGTTTTATTTTTATCACTTGACATGTATCAATTTATTAACCGAATGTTCCATTAGACAAGTGGCCGGGGGCTATTCGGAACCTGAATTCCAATACTCCAATCGAACTCATTTCAGTTTCCTTTTGCCTACTAAATTATGTGACCTTGGCGTTTCAGAATTCCGGGAGAATATTGCTTACAAAGAAAAAAAACCATAACTTTTTTGATATCAGATAATAAGATTTATAAAAATCTACAACCGTATCCAAAGGATTTTTTAAAATTTGGTGTATTTTTTTCAAAAAATAAAAAATTCAAAAATTGCTGTTACAGATTTCTGTATTATCGACGAGGCTAAAGTAAAAGCCAGGTAAGATTTTTGACTATTGTTAGCCGTGTTTTTTGTTTCGAAAATGAGAGAGTCCAGCAAAAAACAGTCTGAATACGGTTGTGAGGAATTCAAAAATAAATATTCCTGCGAAATTTCAACAGATTTCGTTTTCTCGTATCCGATATTCTGCCCGTTAAAGATAGGCCCAAAAACTGCAAAGCAGTGTTGTCAAATCTATGCCGTTTTTGTGGGCTTAAATGATGAGAAGAACCACAATCCAGCCGAATCGCTATTGAGTATGCGTCAAATTTAAATCTCTAGAGCGCCGTAGGCCCCGGATTCATTCCATTCGTTGACAAGATTTTTGACGATTTTATTTAACTTCACAGTTTCTGGCCGTCTAACTGTCTATCAAATCTTGCGATTTATTTTTGTAATGTAGGTCCGATGACAATACAATATTATGAAGAATTTTGGGGGTTGAAAAATGTAAAGCGGGCAAATTAATACAATATCACAAAAAACACTACTTACTTACTTCGACTCTTCTCTGCCGTAAGTTTGGCAACGTAGCAATTGAATTCGTGGCTATCGGTTCAAATCATTTTTGGCCAGATTGGGGTTCTTGAATTTTACCAATTATTTTTTTTCTTTTAAATTCTGACAAATTATGTTTCTGGTTTCGGGTTTTTTATAGGGACCCCTAACAATCTAGGGGATTTGGATTTCTGTAAACTTTCAAACCTGATTTGGTTCAGGGCGTCATTGAGGTTATGTTTTATGTAAATAAAATGGAACGAACTGTATTTGTCATCATATCTCAAATTCCTTGGCATCTGTGTGTAGAGAACGTTTTATCTTTCGAACTACTTAATTAGTCTATTTTTATCGACCATAGCTAAAAACACTCTCTAAAGGATAGGATAACTTTAAAAACTCTTAAAAAAGACATATAAATGTCAGAAACAGTCAAATGTGTGAGGTTAAATAAACGCGAGTATTGAAACGTTATTTTTGATAACGAAATATTAAGAAAATTGAAACAAGTCTGTGTCCGCGGGTCGATTTTTATTTTATATTTCAATTTTCTTTACCCAAAGGGCATAAAAATCTAATATTATTACGGTTTTCCTCCGCTTTTCTATTATATATTTTATGTTTATGGCTGTCAACCAGAGTCTAAATGGAAACATATAAAATAAAAGCTATTGTAAGGTTTTTAATAAATATACAGCAAATTGAAAAGACGAGGCTGTACACTTGATTTAAAAAAAAAACTCATACATGCACTTTTTCCTATGCCACAAAATTTAGCTTTCCATTAGTGTATACTATTATAAAGCACCACCAGCCGACACCGTTCTCAACTAAATTGTGATAGTGACTTCACTGACGAAAACATTTTTCAGTCATCTTCAAGCAGCAGAAGAATTTTAGTTTATCGTCCACCAAATTCTAGATTTGAACCCGAATATTCAAACCAAATTTAAAAAGCTATACATTTTTCTGTAAACATGTGGGGCTGGTTTAGTGCTAGAGGTTTGGGATTTTTTTGGAGAATCAAAGGAAGATTCAATAGTGAACGATATATTGAAATCCTTGAAAACGTTATGCCGCCATCTGTACAGGCTTTACATGAAAATAATGACTTCGTTTATCAGCAGGACAACTGTCCACACACGGCTAATGATGTTCGCCAATGGTTTCAGAATAATAATATAGAAACACTTCCTTGGCCAGCCAACAGCCCTAACCTGAACCCAATGGAAAATATATGGAGTCGAATCGTTAAAATAATATACCAAAGGATTGGAATTGGATGGAAGCATTGGATCAGCTCTCAGAAGACCATCAGTATTTTCAAAATTTAACCTTTTCAATGCCCAAACATTTGCAGCTTGTAATAGAGAAAAATGGTGATCCTATTAAATACTAAATTATTTATTTTAGTTCTTTTTTAAGTATTAAGTTTACCATCGGCTTTGTCCTAATCCTAGTTTGCTATTCGTCGAATTGTTTTCAATCCAGCGTTGTTTCCATCGTATTATTGTTATTTTATCAACTCCAAAATGGGTTACCGCCCTCTTTATAGAACAGCCTTCGTCCGTTACTCGAGTGATAATTTGATATTGTTCAATAAAGACTTTACTAAAACATTATTTTTCCTGATTTTTTAGTATTATGCAAAATTTAATATAAAAATAAGGTTGCCTTTAATTTAAGTAAAAAAATATTTTCAGTTTTTTTAAACAATATGACAGATTGTACTTTTGAAGTTTTTAGGCATTTTAGCTGGTAGTCCATATATATTATAAACTTTTAGAAAGGTCAATTTCGTGACTCCATGTATGCGTTTTTTTTGAAGTCAAGTGTACAAATATTATTCTCAAAAATCCTATTTGTCCCAGAAATCTCTCATTTCGGGTAATTATGTCGTTACTCTAGAGATTTTAACATGGACAAAAAATTTAAAAAATTAGTGCTAAAAAGCACGGATAGTCCATCATACAATCAATTATTTTATGTTAAAAGGAAATGAAAAATCTCGAAAACTGTACCTTTGAAAGATTTGAACCTAATAACAAAATTTTTGGGTAATATTTATGAAAACCAAAATCTGTAAACCGCATATCAATAGCTGCTTTGTAGTGTATTTATTATTAAATAATAATAGTTCAAAACTAATAAAAATATAAATATCAGTAAAATATAAAATAAAATTTTAAAATAAATATAGGAATGTATAATAATTCGTAATAATTAAATTAAAATAATTAAATATAGAGGCATTTAACCTTCTAAGTTAAAGTAGTAGTTTAAAAATAAAAGCTAAGAACAAAAAATAACAAGAATAACAAACAAAAAAAATATAAAACGCAATAATCATGTTTAAAAAGAAAAACAAAACTAACCAAATTTATTTACTCATTTAAAATAAAATACATTTGTTGTTAGGTAACTCTTGAGTAATTTTAAAAAAAAAAATTGTGATGTAATCCCTTTATATATTTCTGGAAGAATTTTTAAAGAATATATGATTATGTTTTTGTAATTATTTTGTAGATCATTTTCTTTTCTTGTGTTGTAATATTGATTCTCTTTTTGATATAATTTTTTGTTTTTATGTATATAAATGAGCAACTTTAGTAGATAGATAGATGTAAAAGGTAATATTTTTGATTGCCTAAAGGCTTTCCTACATGAATGCAGGTATGGTAGGTTCCGCACTTGTGGTGCTTATCAGTACGATGCACGAAATTAAAGTGAAACAGGATTCATGTAAGTTTCAAGAAAAATTAATCGTCTCTACGGTGCCAGATATAATTACCTTTACAGATAACCTAAGCTCTGAAGGTAAGTTGATAAATTTAAAAAGGATTTAATAGCGAGGGTCAATGAATAACAAAAAACAAAAAAAATAACCAACCCTCCCTTTATAGTTTGTTTTTACTTAGGTGTAGTTAAACAAAGTTTTTGTGCAGGAAACAAAAAATAAGTTGGAATAGGTTTCCTAGTGTTAATATCAAAGTTAGGCAATTTATTGTACGAGTGACCGTACCTTAAGCTTTTTCTAATGACTTTTTAAAAATTTCGCCCCAATTAACGCGGGACAAACCGATTTTTAATTTCACCGTAAAACTTGGAAAAAAGACGAAAAACTTCACCTTTTCTTGTTTAGTGCAGGAGATGATAGAAAAAAAAACGATAAGTTTAAAAAATATACCTATAATATGTACAGGGTGTTCATTTGAAAACTTGCCACTCAATATTTACGTATTTAGAGTATAATTTTGCAGAGTGGGACACATTTTAGTTATCTTGAAATTTTTGTATCACCCTCTTCGAGGGGTGAACTCTACCCCCACATTTTGAATAGAGAAAGTGGGTCGAGTGATTTGTTTTAATTGTTTTTAATATTTACGTATTTAGAGTATAATTTTGCAAAGTGGGATACATTTTAGTTATCTTGAAATTTTTGTATCACCCCCTTCGAGGGGTGAACTCTACCCCCACATTTTGAATAGAGAAAGTGGGTCGAGTGATTTGTTTTAATTGTTTTTAATATTTACGTATTTAGAGTATGATTTTGCAGAGTGGGACACATTTTAGTTATCTTGAAATTTTTGTATCACCCCCTTCGAGGGGTGAACTCTACCCCCACATTTTGAATAGAGAAAGTGGGTCGAGTGATTTGTTTTAATTGTTTTTAATATTTACGTATTTAGAGTATGATTTTGCAGAGTGGGACACATTTTAGTTACCTTGAAATTTTTGTATCACCCCCTTCGAGGGGTGAACTCTACCCCCACATTTTGAATAGAGAAAGTGGTTCGAGTGATTTGTTTTAATTGTTTTTAATATTTACGTATTTAGAGTATGATTTTGCAGAGTGGGACACATTTTAGTTATCTTGAAATTTTTGTATCACCTCCTTCGAGGGGTGAACTCTACCCCCACATTTTGAATAGAGAAAGTGGGTCGAGTGATTTGTTTTAAAGGTCTTTTAAATGTCTTTACAACCGTGTAAAAATTTTGAAAATCTATCGCTTCGTTTTTGAGATATCATTTTCAAAATAAACTCAAATTGTATAGGTAAATTCCACTCCTCGTAGGAAAGTATTATAGAAGAAAAAATGCAATGATAAAATCTAACTTTAACAAAAACCAAGTTGACGTGTCTCGGAATTAAAAATATTTTCGAGATATTTATGCAATGTAAAGACATTCGAAACACCTCCAAAACTTTCCCTATTAAAAATTTACAGATAAAGTTTACCCCTCGAAGGAGTGCGTGCAAAATGTGCCCCCTCGAACAAAAAATCGACGTGTGCGTTCTTCAAAATCAATATTTAAATAAGTAAATATTGAGTGGGAAGTTTTCAAATAAACACCCTGTATATCTCTTGATAAGTTAAAGGAAAATAAAAATAGCCCAGCATACATCAATCTACTGGTACCTTACTAATATTATACTTTAACTGCTGGCAACTGCTGGCACCGGCAATGATGCGCATTTTTTTATTATTTTTATGGTAGAGTTTGCATATTTTAAAAAACTGGTGCTAGAAAGAACGGATAGTCCACCATACAGTCAATTATTTTATGTTGAAAAGAAATGAAAATATCTCGAAAACTGTAGCTTTGAAAGATTTGAACCTTAACAAAATTTTTGGGTAATATTTACGGAAACCAAAATCTGAAAACCGCATATCAATAGCTGCTTTACTTCTAAAGTTATGATTTTTTTAAATATATTTTAGAGGTTTTTCAAATAACTCGGAAACTAAAGCTCCCACGAATGTGGACTTTATTACAAAATTTGTAGTCCATATCCATAGAAACTTAAATCTGAAAACCGTATATAATAAAACTTCCGGAAGTAAAAAATTGTGCAAAAGAAAAACAAAACATCAAGCATAGTATTAGTAGTGGCAAACATGTACACCAGAGAAGAGAGCATAAAAATCAAAATAGAGAGGACACGTAATGGTAATATCTGACCAGCAAGTCAACGCCATTCACGGCGAGTTTTTTATTGTTAGGTGAATGCGCCAGGAAAATTAAAACGGCAATAATCTCGCGCGTTGAATGAATATCGATTTATCACTGGGGTAAATACTTATATTTAATGCAATTTTAAATGAACTTGTTGCTAAGTGAACTGGCAGAAAGTTTTTATTGTATATATTTTTCAAGCCTTTATTACTGGTAATAATTAAAGAAAAAGCAGAGAGCCTATAATTTAGGTTTTCTCCGATAAAAAATAAGTGTTTTTTATTTATTTTTGAAATATTTTGGTATCTAAGATTCAAATTTTAATAACCCCGTCATTTTCGAATGTTTGAAACATACATGATTAGGAGATCAGAATGTGTGAGAAGGTATGCGATAAATTTCCTTGGATATTCCTTCAATGGTTCTGTTCTTCTAATCCAAAAGAGGTGGTTGTGTTCTCGAAAATTGTTTTTATGATTTATTTTGAAAAATTTGACCGCCGAAGACGAAACCTTGTAAAAGAGTAATGTTTAATTTAAAATAAAAGAAAAAAACTGGCGCCGCAAGGCAACATTTTTGGGGAAATTGGTAAGTAATGTCGTCGGAGAGGGGGTCAATTGCCTCCCTCTGTATTCGCCACCTGTGACTGTACCGACACGGGTCTGTTGTCTGCAGCGCAACACGGGCGATCGATATTAAGGATAGTTTCAAACGCGGAACTTGTACAAAAAATACGATTTTTCTGTGCGCCCCCACTGCTTTGGATTAATAAAAATAAGCAAGAGCGAAAGTGAAAGTGTCGCACCAGGTTTCCAAGCCAGAGGTAAAAATCAGCGAGTATTACAAAATAGTTAGTGCTTCGACTGTAAGAAGAAGAGAGAACTGTGAACTTGAATAGTATTATAGATAGGGGCATTCTCTATCTACGCTAGTATGTTACATAACAAGAGAAGAAAGTGACCCATTTCACACGAGCGTGAATGTTGTGAACGAGGTGCTAACCGAGTGAAACAATACGCGAGTGGAAACAAGTTACTTTCTATCGAGTTGTATACGCTATTTTTCTTACAAACATTGATGAATTGCACTAATTTTAACAGTTAACGTCATCGTACAATTTCCCTTACATGTGCGGAAAAAATTCTACACACGTGTGAAATTTAATTTTTTCTAACGATGCAAATCGTGTGAAATTCATCATTTTCATATGTAGGAAAAAGTTTTTTTTGTCAACTCCCATGCTATTGAAAAAAAATGATTTAAAACTTTACACCTTTTCTTAATTTTTAACTTCCTACTTCTTAATTTTCCGTCTGCAAAGTTTAATAGGGTGCAATTAGTTGTAAAATTTTTCCACCCTCTTATATATAGTCTCAGATAAGGTGAAAAGCTGGTGGTATTATGATTAATGAACCTTTAGCTACTCGATTAAAATGGGTGTCAAGTCAAACCTTGAAATAATAAAGACAACGGTTTTTTCATTTAGCGTGAGTTTGTTCATCGATAAAAAACGGTCCGACTTCGAAATGCTTTTTTTCTAGATTCGATTATATTAGAATGGGGTGGTGTAGACTATTGTGGTTCCCCTTTCTTCTACCCTGCTTTGTTAGAACTACAAAAGAAGTTGCAGCCCCGTTCTCCGTCATAAAACTCTGTATATAGCTCTCTGGCCGCGGACATTCTAGGTCCCCCAGTAAGGCCCTGGTTCTAACTAGGCCTTCACATTGACATAGGACATGTAATGAGGTTTCTTCCTCTTTCTTGCAGAAGCCATGTAGCCCATTGCATACAAGTGCTTATTGAGTTTGCAGTGATCTCTTAGGAGCCCCACTATTTTTCTGACAAGCTTCCTTTCCTTACTAAGAAGCTCTGCAGTCAGATTTGGTGAACGTTCTTTAATGAACTGTTTGGCCTGTCTTTGTCCAGGCGTTTGCTCCCACAGACCATTCGTCTCTTTGGTGAGCCACTGTTTAATAGATTGCTTGGCCCTGGTCTTAGCGATCCCGCAAAATCTTTCAGGTGAACTTTATTGCCGAGAATTGCCTGGCCAGTTCATCGGCTTTTTATTAACCAACTTCTTTTTTGTTCTAATTCCCTTAGAGAAGCATAATCCTATTGGAAATATTAACACGCCAGATTGAATCCGTATCAGGTAACTTGGATAAGTACCAGTGCGAAACGACGCCTATTTGCGAATGACTCAGAGTTGGAAATCAAAGTGTATGATGGTGTTTAATGATGTTTGAGGAGGGTGACCAGTGAAACCACTGATCATCCCACGCTGGTGGCCCAGGGCGAAACATCGTTTAATCATTTCTCTTTTCGCTTTGGTCCTTTGTGTGTTCCTTGTGGGATGCTTATCCAAGTTTGAATTTTCGTTATTTCCACCCAAGATCTTTTGATCTTTTGTTTTTAGAAAAAAAACTTGTTGTGCTCCTAATACTACAGCTAATCCAACTGTTTTGGCCTGGTCGTGATTTAACTGCAGCAACTTGAGCAACTTGTTTACGAATGGTTTAATTTGAAAATTAAACTGAAGTTTAAACTATGGTTTAATCTGGAGTTTTACCTTTGGTTTTAAAATTAGTTCCTATTGTCTTTCAATTTTCTTTTTGAATTTTCCTCCCATGAAAGTCCTTAAGTGTCATTAATTTAAACAGTTCCCCGTTCGCTTAATTTCAAAGACAAGATTACTCGAGGTCGCGTCGCGGTCACCATCCACTTTAATGGAGAACATGGAAGGAAGTTTCCATTACCTGGAGAAACCGCATTGCGGTGACCGTGCATAGTGTAGTCTCGCTTGCCTCGATCCATGAGAAAATTGAGTAAAAGTCGTGTTGAGTCATTTTTCATTAGATTTATTAGAAGACATTATTTCAACTGGCAACGTTCCGTGCTTATTTTTTAAAGCTTTTATCTAGAAAATAGAACATCTACTGGAGGGAGTATTTTGTAGACATATTTGTTTTGTCTTTTATAGCAATTGTATATTATATTCTTTTATATTCTACTATGACACATTCTAGACTAGTCTGTTGTGTTGTATTCTATTCTGTTCTATTCTACTTTATTTTTCTATTCTCTTTTATTATATTCTAATGTGTTGTATTAGGACTGTTGTTTGAATGTAGTAGACAACGGTTGAACTTCCAATTTCTTTATTTTTTACTTTTTTACAGCGTCTCGAGTGCTTATGTACCGCAGTACCATGTCCACTGCTTTCCGGAAAAGTGTCATAGTACTAACGCCATACCATTGTCTATGATATCCGTCTACGAGCCGGACCTCTTCTGCCTTTAATTTTGCCTTCTATTATCAATTTTAAAAGTTTATATTTGTCATTTCTCAAAATATGGCCAAAACATTCCAGTTTTCGTTTTTTGATGTTAAATAAAATTTCAAGGTCTTTATTTATTCTAAGCAAAACATCCATAGTAGGTACCCTGTCCGTGTTGTATTAAGATCGCGACTACAAAACACCGACTTCATTTTGATAAAAGATGATCCGGCCTGTTCAATTCTTGCACGAACTTCCTGCATGTTGTTCCAGTTCTCATTGAGGAGGCAACCCAAGTATTTGTATGAATCCACGCGTTCGACTTGCGGTCCATTTACTTCTAACATGCCTCTGATGTTTTTTTCCTTGGATATGACCATCCATTATGTTTTTTCAACATTTAAGTTAAGCCCGAATTGCGAACTTTTGGCAGCAATTTGATTCAAGAACTCTTGCAGGCCTTCCAGCGTATCTGCTATTATGACAGTGTCGTCGTATCGTAGGTTGTTGATTTTTATGCCGCTTATGGTCAGACCCTCTTCGCAGTTATGAAGTGCATTCTCTATTATTTTGTTACTATAGATATTAAACAACAGGGAGATAATATACAATCTTGGCGCACACCTCTTCTTATTTGGACCTCTTCGGACAGTTGGTCATCAACCTTTATTTGAGCAGTCTGATTCCAGTATGGATTAGCGATTATCTTTAGATCTCGGTCATCTAGACCAACTTCTTTTAGTGATTCTCTGAGCTTTTCGTGTTGGACTCGATCAAACTCTTTCTCATAATCTATCAAACAGGCATATACTGGCACACAAGGCGTCTCTTATCCCAAACCCACCAAGAAATCCAAACTGGGTGTCGCCCATAAAGGATTCGCTTTTTCCTTAAATTCTTTTATGGATAATCTTTAGAAATATTTTTAACATATGGCTCATTAGGCTGATTAGGCGGTAATCACTACACTTCTTTGTTGAATGTTTGAGCGATTTTTTAGACAGTGTAACAAAAGTTGATTTTAGCCAGTCATCAGGGATTTTACCGCTGCGATAAATCAAGTTAAAAAGTTTGATCAGCGTATTTACCGAATCTTCGTTTTTTATTAGCTTTAAAACCTCGGTGTATACTTCGTCTCGCCCTACCGCTTTTCTGTTTTTAGCTGAAGATATTGCGTGTTGTACTTCCTTTAGTGTTATATCTATGCCTTGGTTTGAGAATTCTTCTTGCTGTTCGGATCGGTTATCGGTAAAGAGATGTTCTATGTAGCTACACCATTCTTTTAGTTTTTCTTCGGTATCCGGTATGATTTTGCCCTGATTGTCCACAAGGATTCGAGCTTGTCTTGTATTAAATAATGCGGCTGCTTCCTTTAAGCGTTTGTGTAAATTGAAAGTGTCATGTTTAGCATCTAGATCTTCTATTTGTTGACATTGCTGTGTTATCCAGTCTTTTTTTGCTGACCCTATCTTGTTTTTTATATCTCTATTGATTTCATGGTGCTGATCGCTGCCTTTTTTACTGTGTCTTTTATCCATCAACTCAAGGATTTCATCGCTCATCCAAACTTTCTTTTTATTTCTTGTTTCATCCTTGACCCTACATACCACAAACGCAAAACTCGACGAGGAGACACAACTGTATTAAAAATAGCTCAAAATTGCTAGGAAAATCAACATCATATGGCAAAGATCGTCGGTCAGGAGGAAAATCTATTCAAGCAGAAGTTCAAAGAAACAGCATTGATACAGAGGAACCAGAAAGTATTTTTTTAAAAAAGCGTCACCTGAGAGGATATAAAAACCCACACTATTCGGAGGTTACAGATTTCAACTGAGAAAACAACCAAATGTAAAATTCTTGGTTTACTGGTTGGTTTTCTTTTATGGTTCACTGAACACATGCTAGTGTATAACATTGGGTAGCCTTAGTTTTTTGTTAGTATTCACCTGCAAAGACATAAGCATTCGAAAAGTTGTGAAAAAGTAAAAAATAAAGACAAGGGAAGTTCGAACCTCTAATTTGCTCTCATGTTCTATTCTATTTCACTATTTGTTTCTTTGGTGTAAACTAAAAATTAAATACACCTTTAAGCTTTGGTTAAATATTTTACCCTTGGTTAAAATTATTTAAATTGGTCAGAAGTGAACATATAAAGCAGTCCAAAAATTCGAGTATGTGTCAGTCACTGCAATCAATTGGATTGTACTAAAAAACTTTAGTATTTTTATTTTGTTTAAGGGCACTCTATTATAGGGCCCTCCAGCGTGTTGAGAAAAAGAGAAAGCAAATTCTAAATCAGGTTCCCTCGGGAGCTGTTTTATTCGAACACAGAAAAAAGTTTTAACCTTATTTTGGGCCCAGTTCTTGAGATTGGTTTTCGTGTCGAGGGGTCGAATTTGTTCTGTCTCTTAGTTTTATTTGTTTTCGAAGTTCTTTTCGTTTTTTTTAACACGCATCAACAAAATTTAGGCGATTTGAATGATTTTTTTTTTGAACGCACAGTTGGAAGCAATGGGGAATACGATTTGTAGAATCTATACACACAAAAACAACGGATAAAAGCATTTACAGTGGGATTTACTAAAAAAATTGGTTTTAAGCATTTTGTACCAACTTCCTTGAGTTTTCGACATAGTTTGATTTATAAGAATAATTTTAATTGTTTTTTTTAGTGAATAATCATCTTAACACAATCTTTTTTTGAATTTAAGAAAAAAATTACTATTTAAAAGAAGTTTTTTTTAACCCTAGGGGGGGATCTAAATGGTAAACACTTTGTTGAGCAAATTAAAATTGACGTTATATGTTAATCTTATCAAAACTTACCCTTGTTTATTGATTTTCGCGATTAATACTCACTGTCATAAAACCATTTCGATATATAATCATAAAATAAGAATTAGATTGACTTTGTATTTATTTAAAATGGGTTTTTATCTATCAAAAGTATGAAAAAACTTTACAAACACAAACCCATCGCAATCGTAAACTACAAATAAAAATATTTCATCAAAGTAGGTCATGAAAAAAAATGCGGCTAAAAACAGACCTGAATCCAACTGATGCGTTCACAAAGGAGTCATTTCGGCTCAACAAACTGTTCGGTGCGGCAGAGTTAAGATCTTTGAGTGCGATTTTTCAGTGGAAAGCTTTGTTTGATGATTAAGCTTTTCGATAAACTCGATGTTTTAATTTCAGTTCTGTTTGTAAATAAATGAATAGGTAGAGTTGTTTTGGATTTTTTTTCATAGGAGACAGTTTTCGTGCATAATCAGTTACCTTCGCTTATGTTGGTTTTGCCTCGTAGTGCCCTCATAAATATATTCTTTGTGGTGAAAACGGGTTCAAAATATGGCGCTTTTCTGGAAAAAATTAGAGGTGTTTTATTGATTAATGAACAACTTAAAAACGGTTGTTGGAAATTATAAAGGAACTTATTACCAATTGTCACAAAACAATCCTTTCTGGGGGCTATAAATTTAAACCACCCCCCAGAGGTGGTCTAAAAAATCATCAACTTTATAAACTCAAACACAGATGATGAAGCTAATATGTGCCAAATTTTTGGCGTATTCACCATTTGCCATTTTGAAACCTGTCAAAAAAAATTAGTTATAGGGCATTTTCTCCTAAAATATAAAATATTTTGAGAAAAAAAGCAGTTTTTCTGTGGTATTTTGCAATAACAATACAAAATAATCAATAACTTTGTATCTTTTCTCTATGGGTAAGTGTTTTTTGAAAATGGGTTTCTCAATTTAGTACCCCCCACAGGTGTAAATATTAAGACCTGTGGGGGGTACTATTTTAGATCTTAGTAAATCCCACTGTTAAAGTCTTGAGTTAAAAAAATCCAAAAGTACGAAAATAGATATTTCACATTTTATTCGTCTTACCGGCTATTCAACGCCTATTCAATCTAAGGATTTTATGTTTGTCGCCATTTTTGTGTTTGTTTTCGTTTGCCTGACGTCGAATGCAAAATTTGAAAAAAGTTATTGTAGCAAACTTATAACAATTTCATCATTTTTTTTGGTTGCTATTTAATTTGGTTTTGATTTCGCGATGAAGTTGGTAAAATGCGTTTAAATCCCAAAAAAATAAAGCTGCGAATCCGCCCATCGAATATAAAGCTGAAAAAATCTTATATCTTTATATAGAGCAAATAAAATAATTATTATAATTAATAATAATTAATAATTAATAATTAATAATTAATAATTAATAATTAATAATTAATAATTAATAATTAATAATTAATAATTAATAATTAATAATTAATAATTAATAATTAATAATTAATAATTAATAATTAATAATTAATAATTAATAATTAATAATTAATAATTAATAATTAATAATTAATAATTAATAATTAATAATTAATAATTAATAATTAATAATTAATAATTAATAATTAATAATTAATAATTAATAATTAATAATTAATAATTAATAATTAATAATTAATAATTAATAATTAATAATTAATAATTAATAATTAATAATTAATAATTAATAATTAATAATTAATAATTAATAATTAATAATTAATAATTAATAATTAATAATTAATAATTAATAATTAATAATTAATAATTAATAATTAATAATTAATAATTAATAATTAATAATTAATAATTAATAATTAATAATTAATAATTAATAATTAATAATTAATAATTAATAATTAATAATTAATAATTAATAATTAATAATTAATAATTAATAATTAATAATTAATAATTAATAATTAATAATTAATAATTAATAATTAATAATTAATAATTAATAATTAATAATTAATAATTAATAATTAATAATTAATAATTAATAATTAATAATTAATAATTAATAATTAATAATTAATAATTAATAATTAATAATTAATAATTAATAATTAATAATTAATAATTAATAATTAATAATTAATAATTAATAATTAATAATTAATAATTAATAATTAATAATTAATAATTAATAATTAATAATTAATAATTAATAATTAATAATTAATAATTAATAATTAATAATTAATAATTAATAATTAATAATTAATAATTTAATAATTAATAATTAATAATTAATAATTAATATTTAATAATTAATAGTAATCTGACAGCCTTCATGGGCGTCAAATCGTTTGGATGCGGTTTTTTTTTGGAGCCTATCCTTCTGGGAGTGTTCTTAACTGTTTGATGAAAATAGGTCAAGTAGTTCCAGAAATAATACGCTTACTGCACTCAGATGTAAAGGAGTTTGGGATATACTGACAAATATAATCGGGCGTAACTAATGAACCGGTTATCCGATTATGATGAAATTTGGGAATAGTTAATTTTGATTCCATTTGGTAACAAAAATAATATCAGAAGCGGAGCCAATGGGGGTAGTTTTTAGAAAAATTCTGATGGTTGTCGGGGGTTTTAAATTTTTTTAATTTTAATTGTTGTCTTATAAGCTCTTGCTAAGTAAGTCTATACTGCATATGCATTTTAGGTATGTTTTACTGAGGTTTGATTACTAATGGTATACAGCATTTGCGGGTTTCCAGCTTTTGTGTATTTATGGAAAATCTTGCCAATTGTCTTCCGTTCGTTAATTGTAATTGGAATACATTTTAGGAAATTTCCCAGAGCGTTTCCATACGTAAATAGTTTTGATTATTAAAGATCAAAATTTCTAATGGAGAAACTTTTCGAATTACGTGTACAGGTTGTTTGATTATACAAGATGGTTCAAAATTCATTGTTATTAGGCTTTTTTCTTATTAACACTTCGTTGCCGATTGACAGAACGTTAAAGCTTCATAATTCCCCTCTTTCGTTAAAGCGAATTACAATAAAATATATTTTAATTTCAATTACAGAGAAAAGTTTCTGAATAAAACAAAGAATTCATTTTGCATTTCAGAATCCATTAGCGCGCAGCACTACAAAGATTATGGGGAAAAAGTAGCTTGACACCTGAAAAAATATCTCCCTGTAGATTCTTGCATCGGCACGTAGGATGACGTAAGCCCTTAAAGGTAACCTATAAGATCTATAAAGAAAAAACTATTAAAATAATCTTTAAACCTAAGCCCTCTCTAAATCGGTACTACTACTAGAGACAAATCTCCTTTTTCCATTTTTTCTGGAAATACTTGGAAGAACCTGTGTATTTTTCTTGTGAAAACACTTATATGTTTATAGTATGTCCAAAATTCCAACAAGTATCACTCAAGCTTAACACCCGTATAGTTGGATTAAAAACCACCGTACAAGACTTGAAAAATTAAGAAGGTCTCCTTCGGATTGCATCTCAAACTTATTCTCGCTGGTGTAATGAACTTCACCAGACGCTTGTTGTGTTATATACTGTACAACTACAAGCCTCAAAAATATTAAAGCAAAAAGAGCCATTTGAATGGCAAAAACAATACCCGACTTACACAAGTAAAAACCGGCTCATCTTATTAGACCCATTCGCTCAAAAACACCCCAAATCACTTGGAATCCCTCAAAGCTCTCTAGCCAAGCTACTAAAGCTGACTAAGCGTTCTCGAAGTAAAAGTTTCTGATACTCAATTTACACACACAAAGGTCCAAAGTGATCCCCTCTATTCCTCTCTTACGCAATGGTCTTTTGTCTTAAATAAGACTACCTAACGTGAAACGATACAAGATTCAAAAACTCACAGTTTGGACCCATCGAAATGGTTTTAGCATCTCTCTATAAAGAGTTTATACAAAAGTCATATTAATTTTTTTTTTGAAAAGGGTACGTAAAAATCAACTTTCTCCAGAGGTGTTTCTATTTCTGTCAGAAATTACCCAAAAATAAAAATACAGGGTGCTTCACAACTTATGTCGGAAACTTTTAGAGCGTATTTAAGTGGACTCCAAGTAATACAAAAATATAACTGTAACTGTACTTTATTGTTTTTAAAAATTTACATTTTTATACAATATTGTTCTAAGCCCAGAAACTTTTATAGCGTTAGAAAAAAAACCTTACCCCTAACATTAATAGCAGATAAATGTAAAGAATACTATGCTAGTTAATAAATCTAGTAATTCAGCTGATTTATTTTGCTTTCGTTTTTTATACTTAACTAAAAAAAGAATTTGGAGACAGAGGCACTCTCAGAAAATATTTCTAATACCTGTTTACCTATTTGTTTCTCAAAAAAGAACGTAGCTTAAGTATTCCTAAAGGCGCATTTACACAGACAAACTTTCCTTTAATGTTGAAATGCCGACAAACATTTACACGAGCCTCTTGAGCAAAATGTTCAAAGAAATGTTCGAGCAAAATCTCGTACAAAAAAACACACGTAAATTTTGGAGAGAATGTTGAGCAAAATTTGTTTGAAGAATTGGGGGTATAAAAATTTCTTTACAAATTCAAAATATATATTGTTATCGGAATTCATTGAACTTAACTGAAAATAGAAAAACAAAGTTTTGAAATAAGGTACTTTTAATCAAGTGCTTTCCGACGGAAAAACGATTCGATGCCGAAATTCACATTTTACCTCATAAGCAACTTCGATTGATCTGATTTTTATAGGCATTTATTAGCACTTATTTATTGCTGTTGCCTGTAAAATGTAATGATAAAAATTTACGTTTAAAAGAATATCACTTTATTTTACTTCCTAGTTTAGTCTTTTACAATAATAATTAAGTCAAATTAAAAAAACCTATATACATTTTATTAAATCTCAAATATATGAACAAAAGCACGTTCGGTTTAAATAATACCCGTTTATTACCCACTTTTAAAACTCTACGAACCCGACCCTTGTCTAAAAAATATAATTTAGCAGTAATTTAGTAGACTGTGTCCCCGATCTATCATCCCGAGTTTTGGATTTCGCAAGTAGTAGGCCGGCCACTCTTTTGAATCGCAATGTTGCCCTTTACATATTGTTCGTTCAGTGTCAGTAATCGACCTTGATTATTACATTAAATTGACAATAAATATCTATATCTTCAGCATTTTGCTTTTTTAAGCAACCCTTGGGACCTTAAACTAACTAGGTAAATCTGGTGTGAGGAATTAAAAAACAACAATAAAAGCTAAAGGTAAAGTAAAGCTACAAAAATCCGCCTCCCCACCACTCTTCATAGTCGTGAGGCGCGGATTACCGCTTAAAAGTGCAATTTTTGAGTTTTTTGCCGATATTTGAAAAACTCAAAATTTTTTTGAAAAAGAATAATTTTCCTGGTTTTTTTTTTGACTTTAGGAAAAAAAACCCTTGGAAATAAAAACAAATTCGCAAAAAAATCCCAAAAAAAACCACGGGCAAAAAATCCGGGAAAAACCCTAAGAAAAAAATATTATAAGTAACCCTAATCCATGTGACAAAACTGATAGTAGAGCCAATAATAATGTTTCGCTTGCCGTCGGCTTTTTTTCACAAAAATTTAAAATAAAAGTTGGTGTTCCATTTTTTTAAAGAATTGAGATCACTGATCACTGATGTGAAATTTTATTTATTCTCATCTTTGAAAATATGTTTCCAAAACAGATAGCAATAATTTGCTCAAAAATTTACCCGAACAAAATGTTCAAAGAAAAGCTCACAAAAATGTTCACGCAAAAATTTTTAGATATTTTAAGGCGCATTTACACAGACAAACTTTCCTTTGATGTGGAAATGCCGACAAACATTTACATGAGCCTCTTGAGCAAAATGCTCAAAGAAATGTTCGAGCAAAATCGCGTACAAAAAAACACACGTAAATTTTGGAAAGAATGTTGAGCAACATTTGTTTGAAGAAATGATGGTAAAAAAAATTTCTTACAAATTTAAATTTTATAGTTTTATGGGAATTCATTGAACTTAACTGAAAATAGAAAGACTAAGTTTTAAAACAAGGTATTTTTAATTAAGTGCTTTCCGACGGAAAAACGATTTGATGTCGAAATTCACGTTTTACCTCATAAGCAACTTCGATTGATCTAATTTTTATAGGGGATATGCCAGTATACTTGTAACTTTTTTGGTGTTGTAGAAAAACGAGAATAAAAAAATAATAATGGCACTTATTTATTGCTGTTGCCTGTAAAATGTAATGATAAAAATTTACGTTTAAAAGAATATCTCTTTATTTTACTTCCTAGTTTAAAACACAATACAATAACAATTAAGTCAAATTAAAAAACCTATATACATTTTATTAAATCTCAAATATATGAACAAAAGCACGTTCAGTCCAAATAATACCCGTTTATTACCCACTTTTACAATCCTACCATCCCGACCATTGCCTAAAAAATATAATTTAGCAGTAATAGACTGGACTTCTGAATCGGAATGTTGCTCCTTTGTATATTGTTTGTTCAGTGTCAGTAATCGACCTTGATTATTACATTAAATTGACAGTAAATATCTATCTTCAGCATTTTCATGAACCTTTTGCTTTTTTAAGCAACCCTTGGGACCTTAAACTAACTAGGTAAATCTGGTGTGAGGAATTAAAAAACAACAATAAAAGCTAAAGGTAAAGTAAAGTTACAAAAATATGTTTTAAAAAAATCTCCCTCCCCACCACTCCCCATAGTCGTGAGGCGCGGATTACCGCTTAAAAGTGTAATTTTTGAGTTTTTTGCTGATATTTGAAAAACTCAAAATTTTTTTGGAAAAGAAAAATTTTCCTGGGTTTTTTTTTAGGAAAAAAACCCTTGGAAATAAAAAAAACTCGCAAGATAATCCCAAAAAAAACCCCGGGCAAAAAAATCCGGGAAAAACCCTAAGAAAAAAATATTATAAGTAAACCTAATCCATGTGACAAAACTGATAGTAGAGCCAATAATAATGTTTCGCTTGCCGTCGGCTTTTTTTCACAAAAATTTTAAATAAAAGTTGGTGTTCCATTTTTTTAAAGAATTGAGATCACTGATCACTGATGTGAAATTTTATTTATTCTCATCTTTAAAAATATGTTTCCAAAATAGATAGCAATAATTTGCTCAAAAATTTAACCGAACAAAATGTTCAAAGAAAAGCTCACAAAAATGTTCATGCAAAAATTTTTAGATATTCTGCACGAGCTTTTATTTGAGCATGTTCGTCTGTGTAATTGCGCCTTAAGATGACGGTGGCTATTTGCTTGACGTCATGAATAGTTAGATTATCTAGGACTTGTACTATATAGCCCGGATTTGCCCATGCAGGGCCTCTATATAAGGGGCAGACAAAGAGAGGGTGGTGGAGTGTTTCAGCTTCATACATATTGCAGACGCTGCATATTTCATTTTGTGCAATTTTGTAGCTTATGCCTTTATATGAAAATTGGCAAATGTAAGTGGTAGACACTCGAAGCTGGGCAATTAATCTAATTAAGTTCAATGGGCAATCGAAATTTAGGTATAGTGCACCTTCAGGGGTTGGTTGTAAGTTGAGTTATGCGCTATTTGCACATCTTTATTGTAAAGGATTATACAGACCGCTTCAGGCTACTGCGAACATAGGCCGGAAGAAGTCCAATTTGCCAACCTATCAGTGAAGCAACCAATACTCAGGCTTGCGATCACCATTTGCGTGACTTGCGTTTAGTATTTAGTATAATCACGGTGCTGTGTGGAGCGTAGTCAATGAAACCGGAATTTGGTCAATGAATACGCAAATTTTTATAACGTAATTTTCTTATTTTTTGTCACTGATAAATAAGAGCGTTTTATTGTCAACTGCTCAAATTTATCACTGACAACGTGTTACAATGAAAATAATAAGGAGAAACAAAATAAAAGCAAGTTCTCAAAATAAAATAATACATTCTAAAAACCAAAAAGATTTTCCCAGTCAAAAAAAAATTAGAGCAAATGTTCGAAAAGTCCTCCTTGCTCGCCTAGACAATATTCGAGCATATTATAAAAACCCCTTCTAACGTTTCCAAGCATGTTAGGGGTGATAGTTTGAAAAGCTTCTTCAATTTTAATCCAAAGTTCTTCCAAATTATTAGCCCTTTCATGCCCGTAAACTTTATTTTTGATATAACTCCGCAGATAGAAGTAATTAGGAGCAAGATCGGGTGATCGAGCTGGCCATAAAATAGTTCCCCGTGTTCTTATAACCCGATTAGGAAATACATTATCAAGATATTCCCAACAAGGCCAACATTGTGAGCGGGACAACCATCTTGTTGAAACCATGTTTCACCAAATCTCACACCTAAAAACTGCCCAGCAGTTGGAATAATATGCTGCTGCAATAGATCCAAGTATCTAGGACCATTCAAATTGCTGTTAATAAAAAATGGCCCAATTACGTGTTCTCCTACAATACCCCCCCAAACATTTAGTCAAAATACAAATGCAAATTTTCCCTCGACCAATATCGAACGTGTGTTGGGTTATGACGATTCAATAATGGAAAAGTGCTTTTATCTGTGAAAAGAATAGATCTCAGAAAATTTTCATCACGATTAGCCCTTTTCATCATTGTTTCGCAAAATTCCATACGACGATAGTTGTCCTCCGGAAAAATTTGATGCGTTTTTGACGCTTTGTAAGAATGATAACCATTCTTTTTGAGAACAAGTAAGACAGTGGCTAAAGACGTATCGGCAATTTGGTGACTAGTTAAGTTTCGATTTTCCTCCACTCCAGCGCAAATTATCACACCTCGTACTTCCTGCTCGTCATTGAAAACAGTGGGTTTTTTATGGTTTCTTGGCGCTACACAACCAAACTTTTCAAAATTCTGCACAAACCTATAAATCGTTGATAAACTAGGTTCTGGGCGATTTACAAAATTCTCCAAAAAAAGTTCTTGAATAAGTCTCAATGGTCTGCCTTGATAGTACCATTTGACCATCTGCACTTATTCGGCAACTTCGTAGACATCCATTTTTAGTTTTAAAAATGTATTATTTCACTTAAGAACTTACCAATCTATTTCTCGAACAAGGCAGAAATAAAACAAAATATATTTCCAAAAGATAACACTGGCTGTGAAACACCTGTATATTTGTAAGGCAAGTCAAAGGAAATATTTTTAAGTAAGAAACAAGAAGAAGAAGAAGTTCTTGAGTTATGAGCGTCAGTAAGTATTTTTATCTGTATGGGTGTATGTGTGTGTTTGTGGGAATGTAACTGCAGTGAACCGATTTTGATACGGTTTTTTTCGGACTGGAGCCTATTCTTTGGAGTGTTCTTAGCTATTCTTCAATAAAAGTAGATAAGTGGTTCCAAAGATAATAGGCTTTCTACACACATATGTCATTGGGTCGGTCAAAGAAAAATTACTTCAGGAATCGAACAAATAGGGGCAGTTCTTTTTTTTTTTTTAAAAAAAAAAAGGTCACATGGTTGACCGGGGATTTTAAAATTTTTATTTTAATTTTTCTTACGAAGACATATTTTTGCAATAAAAAATGAATCCAATTTTACACGAAGGTATTTGTATTACACATTGTCAGTTCTTTTCTGTAAAATTTGCTTATCGTTTCCAAGACGTTTCTCTAAATCCTCCCCAAGTCCCTTTGTAAACTTTGCGCCAAATTTTCCTATTGTCTCGATAGACAAGGATACCTTTCTCCTTGAGTTCACTCACTGATCCTATTAGCGAAGGATTTACATTAGATTTAGAGATATTCGGGCCTTTTTTTTGCGACGCTTAAATAAGATGTTAAGCATTTAAAAAAGTAACAGTTATTAGCACAGTTTAGGTAAATCCATTTATGTGTGAAGGAGAGTTCAGTCTCCGTCGCAGCTTGTCAGATTTCTGAAAATGTTGATTTTTTGCAGTGGCGCACCCAGGAATTGACTTCGGGGGGTTTAAAGATAAATAATAAAAAACTTAATTTGAAGTAAAAAGGACATAGGTGCTTACAAGCACGGACCTAGGCTCATTTATGGGGGGGGGGCTTAACCAAATTTAAAATTTATTATTTACCCAACATTTGATGTCAAAATCATGCTTCAATGCGGCGCAGACAAAATTTTCTGAGAATCGCAGGCATAATGCTTTGATACTATAAAATATAATAAGTGCATAAAATAGTATAATCCCTTAGCGAATTGTAGCCCTCCCTATGGTCGGGCTGAAAACTTTTCGCCGCGGGATTAAATGTGTGCTTTACTTCCCCATTTGTCGCTTCGTACTTCAATGCCTGAATACAAACACTGAATTTTAAGGCTAAGGAGATTAATATAGACCCACTTTTCGGTACGCATACTGGCCTATAATAATTGATTTCAATAATAGACACTTAAAGCAAACCTTTCAACGCATCGGTATCGGTATACCTAACGCGTTCGAAATAACGCAAAAAGACACTGCATTTTTGAAAGACAAAAAAAACAAAATTATGATTGTTTTCCACAAAACCAAAACTACACTTTTTTGCACTCGACGCGCGTTTCGCTAACAACGTTAGCATCATCAGGAGACGATAAACAATGAACTAAATTAATCTCCGCTCTATCTTATAAACAATCCTTTAGTGGGCGGAGATAAGACTAATAATTTGTGATTGATCACGATTTTTAATCCTATCTCCCCTCAACCAAAGAATAAAGTGTACTAAACGGGATGGGTCCTCTATCTTTATTTAAACTATTTCTGGATTTAACGATTTCCATACTTTCATATGCATTCAAAAGTCTTTTGTTTGGTACACTTTTTAGAAGTTTTAGGTTATCTAATGTGAATCTATGATTGTTTTCAAAAGCATGCTCGGCAACACTTGACTTTTCTGTTCTTCCGTATTTAAGTGTGCTAAGTGTTCTTTAAAACGTGTTTGAATAGAGCGTCTCGTTTGGCCAACATATTTTTTGTCACAATCCATGCAACTAATTTCGTAAATTCCTATTTTTCCTAGAACTGTAGTTTTATCCTTGGGATTTCCTAGTAAGCTTCTTATTGTGTTACGGGATTGATATACTAATTTAAGACCGGTGTTATTAAATACTTTGTGTAATCCTTTCGTATAATTAGGATTATAAGGAATTGATACAAATTTTGAGTCGCAGGTATCTTTTTGTCTGAAAAAGGTAGAATTCCGAAAGGTCTTTTGAAAAGAATGTCTATTTATCAGCCTATTTATTAAGCCTTCGTCGTAACCGTTTTCGCCAGCTATATTCCTAATCCTATTATTTTCTGCTTCAAATCTTTCTTTGTTTAAGGAGAAATTTACTAATCTATATGTTAAAAAGTGCAAACTTGCAAGCTTATGTTGTAAGCAATGAAAAGAGTCATTTGGAATACACCTGTTGGTGGCCGTGCCTTTTCTGTATAGGTCAAAGTCTAATTTATTTTTATTTCTTATAACTAAAGTGTCTAGAAATGGCAGTGTACCGTTGTTCTCTGTTTCATAAGTAAATTTAATAGTGGGAAATTTGTTATTTATTTTTTCCATAAAATTTTTGTTGAATACTGCAAACACATCGTCTACATACCTGAACCATACTCTGGGGAAATACTCAAATTCTTTACTTATATCTGATTCAAATTTGCTCATAAATAGGTTTGCGATAAAAGACAAAAAGATACCTGCGACTCAAAATTTGTATCAATTCCTTATAATCCTAATTATACGAAAGGATTACACAAAGTATTTAATAACACCGGTCTTAAATTAGTATATCAATCCGGTAACACAATAAGAAGCTTACTAGGAAATCCCAAGGATAAAACTACAGTTCTAGAAGAAAGTGGAATTTACGAAATTAGTTGCATGGATTGTGACAAAAAATATGTTGGCCAAACGAGACGCTCTATTCAAACACGTTTTAAAGAACACTTAGCACACTTAAAATACGGAAGAACAGAAAAGTCAAGTGTGGCCGAGCATGCTTTTGAAAACAATCATAGATTCACATTAGATAACCTAAAACTTCTAAAAAGTGTACCAAAGTGTAAATAAAGATAGAGGACCCATCCCGTTTAGTACACTTTATTCTTTGGTTGAGGGGAGATAGGATTAAAAATCGTGATCAATCACAAATTATTGGTCTTATCTCCGCCCACTAAAGGATTGTTTGTAAGATAGAGCGTAGATTAATTTAGTTCATTGTTTATCGTCTCCTGATGATGCTAACGTTGTTAGCGAAACGCGCGTCGAGTGCAAAAAAGTGTAGTTTTGGTTTTGTGGCAAACAATCATAATTTTGTTTTAGTGCAACCAAAGGTTCCAAATTCCCAACATAGTATTTTTGAAAGGTTTATGCCATGTTTCGAACGTGGACGCTTTCATAGTGACGGCGATGACACAAAAGCTGACATCAATTGATGCGTACGGAGTGATGAGCTTATCGTTACGTCCATCCCAACGCACGCAACGATTGCTGTCAGTTTTTATGTCATCGCCTTCACTATGAAAGCAGGCCTCGTTCGAAACATGGTATAAACAAGTCAAAAATGTAGTGTATTTTGGCTTTCTTTTTGAATGTGTTAGGTGTTGAAATATTTACTTTAAGTGCCTAATACCTCAACCGCTCGTGAGCTGGGCGTAATGAAAATTTAATGAAATTTTAATGACGGATGAAAATTAGGGTGTTCGATTTTTATATAGACAAAACCTAACCTCAATGACCCACTGAACAAAACCGTGTTTGAAATCCAAACGCCATGGATTGTCGTTGTTGTCAAATTTGAAGTTTTTAGGTTAGTTTTTTTTGTGACAGAAATTTTGGCTGAAAGAGTATTTGTTTACATTTTGTCCGTGGAAAACTCGTAAAATAAAATAAGCTGTTAGCCCTTCCAATATTTCTGCAAAACGTGGGTATACAGACCGCTTCAAGCTACTGCGAACATAGGGGGAATCAAGTCCAATTTACTCTCCGTGCCGTACGACCGAGGTGGATTCGCTGCAGTGTTATCTTTTGGAAATTCATTTTGTTTTTATTATTTTGTTTTATTTCTGCCTTGCTCGAGAAACAGATGGGTAAGTTCTAAATTGAAATAATACATTTTTAAAACTAAAAATGGATGTCTACGAAGTTGCCGAAAAAGTGCAGATGGTCAAATGGTCAAATCGTCATAACCCAACACACGTTCGATATTGGTCCAGGGAAAATTTGCATTTGTATTTTGACGTAAGAACACAGTATCCCCAAAAACTAAATGTTTGGGGGGGGGGGTATTGTAGGGGAACACGTAATTGGGCCATTTTTTATTAACGGCAATTGCAATTTGAATGGTCCTAGATACTTGGATCTACTGCAGCAGCACATTATTCCAACCGCTAGGCAGTTGTTAGGTGTAAGATTTGGTGAAACATGGTTTCAACAAGATGGTTGTTCCGCTCACAATGTTGGCCTTGTTAGGGAATATCTTGATAATGTATTTCCTAATCGGGTTATAAATACACGGGGAACTATTTTATGGCCAGCTCGATCTCCCGACCTTGCTCCTAATGACTTCTATCTGTTTTTGAAGAAGCTTTTCAAATTATCACCCCTAACATGCTTGGAAACGTTGGAAGGGGTTTTTATAGTAGGCTCGGATATTGTCTAGCCGAGCAAGGAGGACTTTTCAAACATTTGCTTTAATTTTTTTTTTTTTGACTGGGAGAATCTTTTTGGTTTTTAGAATGTATTATTTTATTTTGAGAACTTGCTTTTATTTTGTTTCTCCTTATTATTTTCATTGTAACACGTCGTCACTGATAAATCTGAGCAGTTGACAATAAAACGCTCTTATTTATCAGTGACAAAAAATAAGAAAATTACGTTATAAAAATTTGCGTATTTATTGACCAAATTCCGGTTTCATTGACTACGCTCCAAACAGCACCGTGGTTAGAGGCGTACTAAATACAAGGCGAACGGCGGCGAACGGCAGCGAATGGCGATCGGAAGCCTGAGTGTTGGTTGCTTCACTGATAGGCGTGCGGTGTCTCTGCATGTACGTACACTGGCAAATTAGACTTCTTCCGCCCTATGTTCGCAGTAGCTTGAAGCGGTCTGTATACCTTTACTTTAATTATATTATTGTGCTCTAATATTATTGGCTTAAAAAAAATAAACAAAGAAGTAATATTGGCAAAAACTAACCTCAAAACGCATCAAACAAATGTCAAGAAATCAAATCGTGTTCAAAACGCATTTAAATCGCTTCACGAAAACCGAGAAGTAAATCGTGTTGAAAACTTATTCAGTTCCACGTGAAAACGTAGTAATATACTACGTTTTCATATGAAACTAAATACGCTTTCAATCGTTGTATCGGAACGAATTATTTTAGAGTGCCCTACACAAATGCAGGCTCAAAGGTTGGCCTGCAAGCCTCAAAACTGAAGGAGCGTTCAGTCTCTAGCGCCGCTCGTCATATATTCAAAAATTTTGATATTTCGGTCACGATTCTTCATTCTGGAAAGTGGCGATTTTGACTTTTTGCCTCATTTAAAATAAAAACACAGCGTCCTTATTATTTATCCTAACGTTATAAGAGCAACTGCGTCATTTTGTTAATAACATTTTGATAAACCGCACATCAAAAATTAACAAAATTTTGCACAGCGGAGGCTTCTGGTATTCCTCACAGACCATGCGAATGGTTTTTCAAAAAAATGTTGTTGTTGTTTTTATTTAGTTTTTTTAAAATAATCGATAATTTTTACCGTGAATTAAACATTTTTGGGATACGTAAAATGATGTAAAAACCTAAAATTATGCAAAATGCTTTTTTAGTTTAACTAATTGGAAGAAGCGCATTCATCCTTAAATCATACACAAGGATTATATACATAATCTAGTAAGTATAATAATGATTACTCTCTTTTCCTTGCATTTAAATTTAATGAAAATTAAATTACCCGAAACTTCTTCAACTATGAAAATAGTCCGTTTAAAACAAAAATTTCATTACCTACTTTGTTCTATGCCAGCGCCATCTACGAAGTTGCGAAGCCGCCAGATTGCAAAACTTCAAGGAGTTGTTTATGTTTAAACTTGGAGTTGGACACTTTCGGCGTAGTTGGTTTTAACTGGGGCTTACCGAAATATACCGAATATAATTTACCGTTTTTATGCGAGCTTTTGAATTCGTTTTTCACTACTTTTCATATATGTTTTGTGATTGACAGGTGGTGACAAACCAGAGAAAATAGAACATGTAGGGAATCGATATCCCAACCGACCCATCTAAAAATTAGGGGTAACGATGTGATTGACAGTTTCATAGCTAAAAGAGCATAACAGTTTGGGAAACGTCACTTTTCTATGCTTTGACAACAGGGGTTGACAACTGCTTTTCAAAATGGCGTATTTTATTGTGGTTTTTATAGCAATCATTTTATATTAAAAAACTTAGGATTTAAACAATAACTACAGTACAACAATTAAATATAACTAAATAACTAAGTTAGTTATTGGGTTAAAACAATATCTATTTTTTTCTAAATCTTAGGTTTAAGTGGATATTTTCTGCCATAAAAATGCTTGGGAGGACTTTTTTTTAATTTCTACTTCCGCAAAACCTTTACTCAGTTTCCATGCAAGTCATACAGGATTATACTGATGAGAAAGTATAAATAAGCTTATTGACATAACCATAAGATAAACTTTTTCTGAATATAAAATTAAAATTGATTTTTTAATTTAGTTAGCACACTGGTAGTATAGATACAGTATTTTTCATCCGAAGTTTATAACAGATTTAATTGACGTCAACTGTCAGCGAGAATTTTCGATCTGACGATTGGTAATTTTGTTTCTCCCTAAAAATACAGTTGGTGTCAGTTGAAACATAAAACGAATATACGTGTCAAACTAAGTTTGCTGGTGGCACAATTGTTAGGAATTTTTAAATAATTATTGGTGTCATCAGTCAGTTCGATACACATACAATCCCAAAAAAAGCGTTATTGAACTTGGGCAGGGCCGGCGAAAAAAAAAACGTGTTCAGTTCAATTCAATTCAATTCAAAGCTATCTTAAACTAATAAAATCAAACAAAACAACAACAAAAGAAAAAAAAACTTATAGTATATAATATCTATGTATTAGCTATCAATAATTACCGTAAAGTCTAAAATTGACTTAATCAAAGTTGTCTGGATTAAAATAATAAAAAATAATATAATAATAATAAAATACATAAGGAAAATAAATAACAAACATTTTGAATTACACAAACATGATCTAACAAAAAATACAATAATACCTACACATAATTTTAAAACATTTTTAATGAAGGTGTAAAATCCCTACTACTGGCTGCTGCCTACAATATTTCATCAAAATATTCCTGAACATAATAATAGGCCTCCATATAAAACCGAAGGATACAACTTTTTTAAGCTCAGTGTCAAAAAAATTTTGATTGAATCAGACTTTATATGCATAATGCAAAAGTCACTTAAAGAATGGCACCAATTTACTTAAGCAAATAAGAAAGATAAGCTTGTCATATCGAGACAATGCATGGGGTCATTAAATAATGGTTTTTATTTTGCTCACGTGGTGATACTTATAAGAATGATGAAGCAAAAGTTTTTAAAAAAGATGTCTCGTGCTGCTATACAGGGTGTCCTAAAAATCCGAGTCCACCTTAATATCTCCAGAACCAAAAGAGACAGAGAAGTGAGATTTCACATAAGTTCTAAGTGGAAGAGCGCCCTTCCTACAAGAGAACTAGTAGGTAGAGCGAACTTTCTTAACCTTTCCCACTTTTTATTGTTTTTTTTTAATTTTTCTTTATTACTACACTTTCATTCCAAATATAAACTTGTTTCTTTATTTTATATCACGTTACAGGTTACGTTCCAATTATTATCATAACATGTAGTATTTGTGGCAATAAAATCCTTAATTATAATTATCAAAATTAATTATTAAAATACTGTATATTTTCTAAAATTTAAATAGAGCTTTTCACTCTGTTTCCAAAAATACCTTTAAAATATGTTACCTTTTTCTCTAACGGTTATTAAATAAAATTACGAAAACTTTTAAATAAGAGCAACGATTTAGACAAAGAATCACCGAATATTTGTTTTCTTATTTAACTCATTGAACTTGTGGTAAAGTGACCAACCGTCCTGGTTTGCCCGCGACAGTCCCGATTTTTAACCATTTATCCCGGGGAAAAAATCCGTCCCGGATAGTCCCGATTTTTCAGCAAAAGTTCCGGTTCGCCCCGGTTTTGATACCGCTCTGCCATCTATAAATTTGAAAGTATTTTGGAAAATACATCTTAATATTATTTGGTGTGCATATAAGAAAAAATACATGATATACAAAACATTGAATGTCGGGAGTTTCCCGGTTTTGCCCCTTTAGGAGTTAGTCACCTTACTTATGGAGATGATTTTCCCATTTTGTATAAAAACCGTTACAGATAAAAAAAAGCAACACCATCTATATGGATAATTATTTGAATGAAAATTATTTCTGTGTATACCTTATCTCAAAAGAAATATTAGATAAGTTTTTTGTCTTGTAATCTTTCCTTTTTTCACAGATTTTTTCTATTCATTTTCAAAAACAACCAACACATAAAAGACTTTTTCTGAAAATTTTAAATAATTTTTCTCGTAGTTTCTGGTCTTTTTGGATTGCTTACAGTTCAATTAAAAAATAAAAATGCCAAGAGTTCGCAGTCGCCAACAATGTCATCATTTAAACGACTTCGAGAAAGGACGCATGGTGGGCATGAAAGAGGCTGGTTTTGGTTTACGGGAAATTGCAAGAAGGGTTAATGCCAATCCATCCACAGTGTTAAGAGTTTGAAGAAGGTGGTCCAATGATGAGACTAAGAGAGGTCGTACAGGTTCTGGACGCTCTAAATTATTACAAGGTCATCTCAGATTTCTTGCTCTCAGAAATCGACGGGACATTATACGCCAAGTAAGAGATGTTCTAGTTGCAGCTACAGGACAAGTGTTTTTAAGGATGACAGTTAATCGAAGATTGCTTGGTATGGGTATGAGGGCTGACCGTCCGCTTTGGTGCTACCTTTGACCCTACATCATAAGGTTCGCCGCTTATGGAGTGACGAATGGAATACCATAAGCTTCAGCGACGAACTCAGGTTTTGTTTAGGCGGCCATGAAGTACGCCTGAGGGTTAGGCGATTTCAACTAGGGTTGACAGGTGTCCCGATTTTTCGGAATTTGCCCGCACTTGGACCTCTGTGTCCCGAGTCCCGAAAAGACTCTTTTCGGGACGCAAAATGTCCCGATTTTTTGCTATTCCTCAATCTGAAGTGAAAACGTCATAAAAAAATTGTTTCTAGCTTCCTTTTATACCTTTCCTTGTTTTGGTACCTTGTCTTTTTCTTAAGCCACTATTTTTACATTGTGTTTTTTTGGCCGGAACGCGCGCATCGTAGGTTAGGCGGAGTTAAACGTTGAAAGGTTATGTTTTGGTTTTGTTGTGGTGTTTCACGGTCAATACACAGTATTTTACTTTGTTTACCTTCTAATTGAGTACGTTACTTTAATAATATAAGAAGTAATCCATGGATGTGGAAAGCAAAAGTGAAGATTTCAATGATGAGGCAAGCTGATCTGATGCTTTTGGTTAGGTAGGTGGTAGGAGTATATTTTCGGTTTCTGTTTCTTGCTCTGCAGTGTTTTTAATTAAAAAAATGTCCCGAATTTGAAACAGATGTCCCGAAAATTTGATTATGTTGTCCCGAAAAACCAATTCTTATGAAGTGCTGCAGCCAGTTTTATATCTCTACCTACAAACTATCTCAAATGCGATCTTTCAACAAGATAATGCCAGACCGCATATTGCTCGTGACACAATGGACTTCTTAAATGAGCTTGGCATAGAGACTTTGGAATGGCAGCAAGATCGCGTGACTATCGCCTATCGAACACGTATGGGATATGATAGGGCGGCAATCTTATTCGATTACCACGTCCCCCTGGAAACTTTGATGAACTCTGCCATGCCGTAAGGAGGATTCGGATGAGTGTTCCTCAATATGATATAGACCATCTTATTTTGTCAATGCCCAATAGAACAAACGAGTGCATAAATAACCATGGAGGAGCCACTCATTATGAATTTTTTGATGATTATCATGGAGGAATCTTCTTGGAAATGTAATCAATTACTAAGAGCATCCTAATGTATTAATATATAAATAAATTACTTTTAAAATATTTGTCCTTTCTGGTGTTGCATTTTTTTTTGTTCTCCAGTATATTAGTAGTTTTTGGAAACAGAAGGAAAAGCTCTTTTTAAATTTTCCAAAATATACAGGGTATCCCATTTAAAAAAAGTGTCGTTGCCGCCCTAGCTCCGCCTCTTTAACGACGGGTAGGATGATTAGCATCTAAAAATATACTTTTTTGCAAACCATCTAATTATGTGAAATTTTACTTCTCTGCCTCTTTTGGTTTTGGAGATGTTAGGGTGGACTCGAACTTTTGGGGCACCCTGTATATTTATAGCTGGATATATCATGTGCCAAATGTGTAGAACAACGTTAGTAAGCCAAATAAAATAATAAAGAGAGAAAGGGAGAAAAATAAAAGAGAAGGCAGAGGAACATCTTGCTTATAATTTCGCGCATGGAACGGCGTGTATTTAAGCTAATAGGTATATAGTGTAACCAAAAGAGGCCCCTCTTAAAATTGCCAAACAGCGCGATAAAATATAACCTACATTAACCCCAAAAATGCGGTATTTTTTTGCCAAACGTACAGATAATAAAGGGCATAATTTTCCTATTTTTTAGAGCGTATAATAAGTACATTTTCGCCCGTGGAGGTCGAGCCGAGCTTTATATATTTTACACTAGGCGAAATAAAATGTGTTTTTTGGCGCGGAAACGCAAAAATGGCCGTTTTTCCGGCCGCGCGCCATTTAAGTTTCCGGTCGGTAACGTCGCTGGTGTGTTTTTAAAGTATGGCCAGGATTTTTCTTAGGGCCCGAATTACCACAGAGAGAAAGTAGAAATTTTGTAGCAGACTTGATATCATAGCAATGGTCTGGTGAAATAGTAGGGAATTATTGACACGCAGTTAGAGCCCGGCACTAATAAGACCAGGCACTATTTTGACGCTCTGGAGAAATTATACTGGGCCGTATCTTCGCTGCGTCTGACCGAATTTGATGTTTTTGACAACTATTCGCCATTTTTTTACCTTAACCCGTACTTCGGCAATTTGCTGTATTCTGACTACCAATAAAGCAAAATTTGGGACCTTTTCTAGCCAGCAGTGTTGCCAGGAACATGATAATTATAGAATCTATAATACTTTTGGGTGAAACATGATAATTAATTTATTTTTATAATGCATCCAATCCACACAGTGAAGACTTTTTTTTTAAATTGTTATAAAAAACTTATTAATAAAAATAATAAATAATCTGGTTACATCGTGCGCCTGGTCCATCCACTATTTTAAAACAGGTGCATTGTAGTCAGGCAGCCGTCCTGTTTTTTATACTTGCATAGTATTGTCCTGCTCGTGACTTTTTAACAACACCAAACAGAGAATATATTTTTTTTAATTTTTGAAAATTCGAATTAATAGTTACACATATATTAACAATAGTTGACATCAACTCCCGATCTATAAACTTGATTAATCGACGTCGGTTATCTGATGATCTTCTCTCTCACTTTTTTCTTTACTGCTAAACAAAAAGCACAAAAACTGTAGGTATGTTTTTCTTTGACTCAACAATAACAATACATTTTAAATGCATGTCATGCAAAAATATGATAATTTTTCCCTAAACTTGATAATTTATAGAATTGCAAATGATACTATTTTTCCAACCTCCTGGCAACACTGATAGCCAGGCACCGAGCCAGTCTGTATTAAGTGGGCAACAGGGCGCTAAGTGGGCAACTATCAAGTGCCACCGGCGATCCGAAGTCAATGGATTGGGGGAAGGATAAAGGCCATTTTCCCAACTAATATCAAAAGCGATCCCCAAGTCACCTGAAACTTTGAGATTTTTTAAATTGTTGTTTAACGAAATTAGAGATACAAAATGTTCTGTAAAATGTTCTTAAATTTCCCAACTGAACGAACCTTCATACTTCCTAACTGCAAGCAACTGAAAGCAACATTGTAGGGGGAGGCTCCCCCCCCCAAGGGATCGCCGGTGTCCAGTGCGGCCATATTTCAATAATTCCCTAGTTATTAGACACTTAAATTAAATATTTTAACGCATCGGTATCGGTATACCTCACGCGTTCAAAACAAGCACAAAAAACCCGACATTTTTCACTTGTTTACGCGATAAATGAAAAGTTATGTTTTTATACCTTCATACCGATGCAAAAAAAACTTTTTTTTATCACGGGTGCGAAAAAAGATTTCTGTCCCAACCCAACCCAAAATTAAAGAGAAATAGCGGAAAATAGTGTTATAGAAAAAACTAATTATTTTTGCCTAAAAATTAAGCCATTTCCGCCAGTTTTCACCAAGTATTTACGAAAAAATCATTTAAAAACATCGTCAAAATATCAAACTGTCAAAGATTAAAATGTCGCAACAATAAACGTCACAGGTTAAAAATTCACATCGCTATGAAAACAATTGTTATTTTATTTACTAGCCGCCTTGATTTATAGCGTAAAGATGGGGTGTTGCGCGAAGTGCTCTTCGTTCGAGATTTTTAAAAGTATTTTCCTGTTTTTCTCGGATTTTTTGATAAAGGTATTTAAAAAAATAGTGGTAACAACTCGCGGTTAAACTGTGCTTGTAAAAAAAGCACTATTTTAGCCACTAGTTGCAAAAACTGCTATATTGTCTAAGAAGTATCACAATAAATAAATCTTGTTGACAAAGCATGAAAACTTGGACAAATAAATTTTCACAAATCTTATTTGTGTCATGGATTTTTAATATCAAGTATAGCTTACACACAAATACATTTTTGTTCTAAAGACAAGAAATTGAACAAGACTACTAGTATAACACAATATAAACAATTTTGCAAACTATAAAATTTAAACTCAATTTAAAACAATAACCTAGTAAAAATCATTATACCAAATAAAGCACATTTATTTATGCATAAGTCTTTTGGAAAAATTTGTCAACACTGTAGAATTCTCTTGATTTCTCTAATTTGTTGCGAAACAATTTAAGATTTTGGGCTTTCTTATTTTCGAGCTCAGGTGGTTATATATCTTTATTCCATTATAAATGCTTTGGAAGAGGCCTTCTTTTATGGTGGATGCGATGAGAAAACATTTGATTCCACTAGTTGCCTACGGAAAGATGTACGTAACTTTACGGGCCCACCAACGTAAGCAGTGATTGCAATCAGCTGTTTACGTCTCGCATTCACCATTAAAGCGGGCCTCGTTCAAAAATGTAGTGTCTTTTGGGTTTTTTTTTAACGCGCTAGGTATTCCGATACCGATGCGTTGAAATATTAGACACCTAATTAAAGTAAATATTTCAACGCATCGGTATCGTTATACCTAACGCGTTCAAAGCAAAGCCAAAAAACACTACATTTTTTACTTGTGTACGGCATATTCCGAACGAGGCCTGCTCGTTGCGTACGGAGGGATGTACGTATTTGTACGTACCTTTACGGACCTACCAACGTACGCAACGATTGCAATCAGCTGTTCAGGCCTCGCGTCCACCTTAAAAGAAGGCCTCGTTCGAAATATGCCGTAAACAAGTGAGAAATGTAGTGTCTTTTGGATTTGTTTTGAACGCGTTAGATATTCCGATACCGATGCGTTGAAATATTAACTTTACTCATGAAACGCGAGCAAATCCGCCAAATGACCTCGACCGAACATTGGAACAGTACTGCGATCTATATTACAAGTCCTGAACTACGAATTTCTTCCTAAAATTCATTGAATTAGAAAGCAAGTGTTACCGATCCTTTTCTTTGCCAGGCTCTTTTAAAAGTTTGAAAACAAGCAACCATGCCAAATTTAAACGTTGGAAAAACAAAATGGATTGCCATATAAGGAAAACAACATCAGAGGTATGTTAGAAGTAAATGGGCAGCAAGTCGAACGAAATGAGTGTTGTGTAGTCGCGATCTGAATACCAATCTCCGAATTCGTGTGCTTCGGGGTTATTTTTTACTGAGTCCATATGCAAAAAGTTGGGGGTATTCAAGATATGGTGTTATCCTAGAATACTAAGGATATCTTCGATTGCCTCAGTAGTCATTTTTGTTGGACGTTAAGGGTCATGGAAAAAGTACTCTTATATCGAATGCTTTTTATTTTAACTTCCTAAACCCAAAAATTAAAAAGTTTGCCACAAGCAAGATTTTCAAGAATTCACTTAATTATTATCAAATATCACTATAAAAATAAGATTATTTTCAAAAATATTTTTGAAGTATACTTACTTGATGGGCAAAGAAAGTATTATACCATTACTATAAACAGTGCACAACCATTCAACTAATTTGGTTTAATTTATGGTCTAACTAGCTAAATACCCGCTTTTTCTACTCCTATCAACTTAATCCAACCCCTACCACCCACCCCTCTCCCATTCTCGTTCTTCACCCTTCCACACACCCCCCTTCCTTCCCTTACCTTCCACCTAGTTAAGATATCTTCGTAATATACAGATGTTTCATTTAAATATGCAAAAACAATTTCACTTGACAGCTGTCAGTAAGCGAAATGTCAAAGCTATAAGTCAATTCAGCAGGTCACACCCTATCTTCTTATTAAGTTTTATCCAAATCGGTTTAGTCATCTTTGCGTGATTAAGGAACAACCACAAACACATATCAATACACAAACTTTTCGCATTTATAACATAAGTAGGATGGAACTTGCATGGAAAATAACATAATTACGCCATAAAATCTGAACATAAACTTCAGAATATTTTTGTCCTCCCAGAATTAAATTTCGCGCAACGTACGACGGTCCTCATAAACCATAAAAGGTGTTATTATTCCAAAGACTAATGTAAAATTAATGTTTATGCTATACTATACACCATAATGTTCGGTGGAGTAAGGGTTGTTAACCATGACGTTATGTATGGAGTATTGTGTTTCATCAAATGCTTGGTTAAAATTTGTCAAGAGTAAAGCGAGCACTGTTTAGATTGACATGAAATGAATACAACGTAACATTAAGGCGCATTTACACAGACAAACTTTCCTTTGATGTTGAAATGCCGACAAACATTTACACGAGCCTCTTGAGCAAAATGTTCAAAAAAAAGTTCGAGCAAAATCTCGTACAAAAAGAGATTTTACTTACAAATTTAAATTTTATAGTTTTATGGCAATTCATTGAACTTAACTGAAAATAGAAAGACTAAGTTTTAAAACAAGGTATTTTTAATTAAGTGCTTTCCGACGGAAAAACAATTTGATGTCGAAATTCACATTTTACCTCATAAGCAACTTCGATTGACCTGATTTTTATAGGGGATAAGCCAGTATATTTGTAACTTTTTTGGGGTTGTAAAAAGACGAGAATAAAAAAATAATAATTGGCACTTATTTATTGCTGTTGCCTGTAAAATGTTATGATAAAAATTTACGTTTAAAAGAATATCTCTTTATTTTACTTCCTAGTTTAAAACGCAATACAATAATAATTAAGTCAAACTAAAAAACCTATATAGACCGCTTCAAGCTACTGCGAACATAGGGGGAATCAAGTCCAATTTACTCTCCGTGCCGTACGACCGAGGTGGATTCGAAGCACGCTGAAGTGTTATCTTTTGAAAATTCATTTTGTTTTTATTATTTTGTTTTATTTCTGCCTTGCTCGAGAAACAGATGGGTAAGTTCTTAATTGAAATAATACATTTTTAAAACCAAAAATGGATGTCTACGAAGTTGCCGAAAAAGTGCAGATGGTCAAATGGTCAAATCGTCATAACCCAACACACGTTCGATATTGGTCGAGGGAAAATTTGCATTTGTATTTTGACGTAAGAACACAGTATCCCCAAAAACTAAATGTTTGGGGGGGGGGTATTATAGGGGAACACGTAATTGGGCCATTGCTTATTAACGGCAATTGCAATTTGAATGGTCCTAGATACTTGGATCTACTGCAGCAGCACATTATTCCAACTGCTAGGCAGTTGTTAGGTGTAAGATTTGGTGAAACATGGTTTCAACAAGATGGTTGTTCCGCTCACAATGTTGGCCTTGTTAGGGAATATCTTGATAATGTATTTCCTCATCGGGTTATAAGTACACGGGGAACTATTTTATGGCCAGCTCGATCTCCCGATCTTGCTCCTAATGACTTCTATCTGTTTTTGAAGAAGCTTTTCAAATTATCACCCCTAACATGCTTGGAAACGTTAGAAGGGGTTTTTATAGTAGGCTCGGATATTGTCTAGCCGAGCAAGGAGGACTTTTCGAACATTTGCTTTAATTTTTTTTGACTGGGAGAATCTTTTTGGTTTTAAGAATGTATTATTTTATTTTGAGAACTTGCTTTTATTTTGTTTCTCCTTATTATTTTCATTGTAACACGTCGTCACTGATAAATCTGAGCAGTTGACAATAAAACGCTCTTATTTATCAGTGACAAAAAATAAGAAAATTACGTTATAAAAATTTGCGTATTTATTAACCAAATTCCGGTTTCATTGACTACGCTCCACACAACACCGTGGTTAGAGGCGTACTAAATACCAAAGGAAAGTCATGCAAGTGGTGATCGCAAACCTGAGTATTGGTTGCTTCACTGATAGGCGTGCGGTGTCTCTGCATGTACGTACACTGGCAAATTAGACTTCTTCCGCCCTATGTTCGCAGTAGCTTGAAGCGGTGTGTATATATTTTATTAAATCTCAAATATATGAACAAAAGCACGTTCGGTCTAAATAATACCCGTTTATTACCCACTTTTACAACCCTACGATCCCGACCCTTGTCTAAAAAAATATAATTTAGCAGTAATAGACTAGACTTCTGAATCGGAATGTTGCTCATTTGCATATTGTTTGTTCAGTGTCAGTAATTGACCTAAATTTACAGTAAATATCTATGTTCATCTTAAACTAACTAGGTAAATCTGGTGTAAGGAATTTAAAAAAAAACAATCAAAGCTGAGGGTAAAGTAAAGTTACACAAATATATTTTAAAAAAAATCCCCTCCCCACCACTCCTCATTAAAAGTGCAATTTTTGAGTTTTTGTCGATATTTGAAAAACTCAAAATTTTTTTGGAAAAGAAAAATTTTCCTGGGTTGTTTTTTGAATTTAGGAAAAAACCCTTGGAAATAAAAAAAACTTGCAAGAAAATCCCAAAAAAACCTCCGTGCAAAAAAAATCCGGGAAAAACCCTAAGAAAGAAATATTGTAAGTAACCCTAATCCATCTGACAAAACTGAGCCAAGAATATTGTTTCGCTTGCCGTCGGCTTTTTTTTACAAAAATTTAAAATAAAAGTTGGTGTTCCATTTGTTTAAAGAATTGAGATCACTGATCACTGATGTGAAATTTTATTTATTCTCATCTTTAAAAATATGTTTCCAAAACAGATAGCAATAATTTGCTTAAAAATTTACCCGAATAAAATGTTCAAAAAAAAGCTCACAAAAATGTTCACGCAAAAAATTTTAGATCTTTTGCACGAGCTTTTGTTTGACCATGTTCGTCTGTGTAATTGCGCCTTTAGGTACTCAATGGCGCACCCAGAAAAATGTGTTTTGTGGGGGGGGGGGAGTTGAATAGACAATTCTATAAAAATACAAACTTAATTTAGAGCTTGTACTTAGTTACTATATTATTTTTAAAAAAAGGTTTTTATAAACTAATACAACAAGCTGATACAAAAACTAAAAACCTATTCTAATAGAATTCGACGTTTCGATTTTACCATCTCATCGAATAATTCTTCGACAGATATTTCAATGTTTTGATTGCTGTAAAGTGTAAGTATTTTCAATAGTATTTCTTAATTTTTAAGACATTTGAGATCTGAAAACATATTTTTAATGTTGCGGTGGTTATTGGCAAAGTTACGAATATTTTAAACGGTTTTTTGACATTTGGAAATATTTTAATATTACAATCAATAACGACTTCTAGGTTAGGTTAAGAAAAAACAAAAAACGACATGAATACTTTTATTAAGATCTTACCTTAACATTCTGGCGGGTATTTTTTTGTGCTCTTGAACTTACCTGTAAAAAAAAGAAGTAATTAATAAAAACAAAGCTGTTTTGTTTTCCTTTATTAAAAAAAAACGATTTTACTAACTGTCTGTAACATTTTTGATTACCAAAGCAAACATTTAGTATGTTTTCACGTGGAACTGAATACGTTTCATTTTAATATGATTCATTTTCCAAGAAAACGCGGTGCATTGAACTTTTTTTTCGTTGGCATCAAGCAAATGTGAGGAGCTTAAATTGTGTTCAAAACGCGCTCAAATCGCTTCACGAGAACCGAAAAATAATCGTATTAAAAAAAGTATTCAGTTCCACGTGCAAACGTAGTAATTGTTTGTAGTAACGGCTTGGTATATACACCGTGCCTGATTTATAGTTTTAATAAATTTTTATTAAAAATGAGTTTTAAAGAACAAGCTTTTATTAAATGCCCTCAAAAGTAGAAAATAATTTTTTATCTTTTTTATACCATAAAAGCGATTGGCGCAAATTAAAAAATTTAACTTTAGGTATCGTATATCGGGCACATCGACGATTCACCGGAGAAACAGTTGTATCACTCTATAACGTAAGAACATTTTCAAAGGCTTGGCAAGCACGGCAATCTCCCGGCAATTTATGTTTATCATTCAAATAGAAGAAGAATTTAGTTCTCCTTTTGTAGTTCTCTCTTTGTCACCGTAAAGTCAAAATTTTTAATCTGCGCCCATCGCTTTTATTATGGTGTAAGAAAGATAAAAAAGTTTTTTTTAAAAATAAATTTAATAAAAATGTATTTTTTAATTTTTAGATTTATCAAGTCGACATATTTAAATTTTAAAATCTGATCGGGAAAAACACTGTATGCAAATTTTGATTTAAATCGAACAAACTAAATCTTTGTCCCCCTCCACTTCCCTCGTCAGAGGGAAGTGTGTACTCAATAATACCATATTATTATATTGTCGCCGGAACTATAAACGCATATCAAATTTGAACACACACCCTTAATTTTTAGATTTGGACCCTTAATCGTCCATTTTGAATCCGACATATTTAAATTTTCAAATCTAATCAAAAATTCATTATCCCCCTCCTTAAAAACCCCTGTATGCCAAGTTTGATTTAAATCGAACAAACTAAATCTTTTTCTACGTCCACTTCCCTCGTTAGAGGGAGGTGGGTACCTGAGAATACCATATTATTGTATTTTCACCGGAACTATAAACGCATATCAAATTTGAACATAATGTGGATAAGTCAGTTAAATTGGTTAGCAAAACATGACTGAAAATCGTCCATCTTGAATTTTTAAAATCTGATTAACAATTCGTATTCCATATCCCCAAAAGCCCCCGTATATAAATTTTGGTTGAAATCAGACAAACTTAGGTATTTTCCCCCTTCACTCCCCTCGTAGGAGGGAGGGGTGCCTAATAATGACATTATATTGTCACCGGAACTATAAAGGCATGCCAAATTTGAAGGCAATCGGATGTGAATAGGTTAGTTAAAACTGGTTAGCAAAAGATGACCAAAAATCGTACATCTCGAATCCGCCATATTGAATTTTCAAAATCTGATTAGAAATTCGTTATCTCCATGCCCAAGTGCCCCAACACACCAAATTTCAACAAAATCGGGCGTACTTCAACTGTACCCCCTCCACCCCCTTCGAGTAGGGGGGAGCTGTCAATTTCATCACACTATATTCTTGTGTTGTCACCGCAACTATATGAGCATGGCAAATTTGAAGCGGATCGGATGTCAGGAAATTGGTCAAAATTAAGTTGCAAGATTCCACCGGAACAAACATATTGCACAAATACATTGCAAGTTAAATAAAAGTTTGTAATGAAATAGGGGGTGACGAAGCAAATGCTCTTATGTCATCATAGGCAATCACTCGATACCGAGTATGATTTTCCTCTATTCTGTATCGTCGCTATCTGTTGTGCGGCAGCAGCCGGGTGTTCTTGGTCATCCATTCTTCCATTTTGTCGCTCCTTTCTACGTTCTCTCTTTTCCGTCTCTAGTCTACGTCGTTGCCCTATCGTTTGTCGTGGTAGCGAAGTTGTTTATATCGATGTGACCTTTCATCATATTGCTTTTGAGAACATCCTTGTACCTTTTTTGTTGACCTCCTTGATTTCTGTTTCCCTCCTTCAGTTGTCCATAAAATATCTGCTTTGGGAGACGCGTTTCGGGCATGCGGATAACGTGACCAGTCCAACGAAGCTGGTGCTTGAAGATAAGGGCTTCTTTCTATACTAGTTGTTCTGGCTTCTTCTAAAACACTTATGTTTGTTCGTCGGTCTTGCCATTTGATTCTCAGGATTTGTCTTAAACAACTTTGGTGATATTTTTCTAGTCCTTTGATATGCCTTCTGTAGGTGATCCACGTTTCGCATCTGTATGTTAGAGTTGGTATTATAACTGTGTTGTAGAGACGAAGCTTGGTCTCCGCATTGACGTCGTGATTGACTCTCTCCAAAAACCGTCCGAACGCTGCGCTAGGACATTTTAGGCGATGCTGTATTTCTGCGTCAATAGTTGCATTTGATGATAGCTGGCTCCCAAGGTATGGGTAATGTTCCATTTATGGAAGTGTTTGGAGCTTGGGGATTCGTACTTGGTTCTGGTTGGTGAAGAATTTGCGTTTTGGCAAGATTGAGTTGTAGGCTTGGTTAAATGCGTTGATTACCAGCTGTAGACCTTCCTCTATATCAAATCTATATAGAATTTCCACTCCAGGCGGTAGATGTTCCTCAACAAGGTGAAGAATGGTACCTAAAAATATGTAGCGCCATAGCCGACCTTGATTTATGGTTTTAAAATGGCGCCCTGCCAATGGTTTTTCTGTTTTAGTTTTTGTATGTTTTCCCGGTTTTTAATGCGCTTTAAGTGATTTAAAACCTTGATTTTAAGAAAGACAATAGAAAGCCCCTGTTCTTTCCTTACTACCACCAAAACAATACTCTATTTTCTGATATTGTCTATGTCTTTTCGTGGATTTCTTTTCGCGGTTTCACCGGAAAACTTATTGTTTTATTTATCCCGACCGAAAATTCCGTTTCAAATTCATGACGGCGATTAAGGGCCGAAAGAGAATCAAGCCAGTCTGTCTTGCGGGTTGCATAAGCACAACTCTCCCGAGGGCAGTTTTATTGCCATCCGCAGCAAGCAATCATCGTAAAATGTTTTAATAATAACAAAAACGATTTTATTGCTAAAGCTATTGTAGCATGACAGATATCGCTACTGCGCCCGCGCAGAATTAACATCAAGATAACAATAGTTATTTAGGCAGGGATAAACTAAAGTCAGTACCTATTTTTTTTAATTTGTATAACGCATAGTTGTTGGCAATAATATATTTTTCTATTTTGTTTTGTGCCTGGCTATTCAGCCTTTTCGTTTCGTTTTTTTGAAGGGGGTGTGGCTTGACGTCAACCTGCAAATTGTTTTTGGTGATATTAGGAGTTCAAAATCAGTTCTTAATTGGACTAAAATGTGCTATATGGCCGAGATAACATTTCACTAGTTCTTGAGTTATTTTTGAGTTTGTGAACTCATCTGCTAACACAGATGATAGCCAGCTAACACCAGTTATATCTATTTTACCAAAATCAAGAATCTTTATAGCTGGGTTGTTCTTGGAAAATGGTAACATTTGGTTTAATAGTTAAAAAAAAAACAAAAATATTTACCACTTTTTAAGTAAAAATAATATGTTGCTATATATATATATATATAATATGCCCTTTTCTCTCTTTTGACATTTTTTTAAAAATTATTGAGCTTTTTTAATTACAAGCAAAAAATTTCACAGGTGTTATCAATAAAATATTCTGAAAGATCACACCAGTGACGTTCACACTAGTGACAAATTTAGAAAAATGTCTAAATAACAAAAAAATTACTAGATTTGTATTTTAATGTTAGTAAAATGCCTACTTTTCATACTTAAATCACATTTTTGAAAGTAAATATCTTACCATGTACTCCTTATACAGGCTTCCTAAGATTTTCCTTAGGGATAGGATTTCAATAAATCAAACAGAAATAGCATAGAAAGTTCTGCGCGCACAAAAGAAACAGGTATATTGAGCAATGGTGCCAGTTTGTTATTATCTCCGGACAGCTTTCATGAGAAAAAGTTGTCGCCACTCTTTCATTGTGAGCATAAATTATAGTTGCAATAATAACCGTTGCCAAGATTAAAAATTAGATGTTTTCAGGTCCAAACCACAGCTTTTTCTTGTTTAAAGGAGGCGGCAGGGTCCATTATTTACGATACTGAGCGATAAACTCGTGAGGTTGTTAACATTAGAAAGAAATATCTTCGCTTTTAATTAAATTTCTTTCCATTCTGTTCTACTAGTGACATCTATCCGGAAACGGCCAAACCATGCAGCTAGCATTAGCAGCCAAAGAAATCAATAAACGGCGCTGTTTTTCCTGCAGAGTTTTTTTGCTTGCGATATTATTGATTTTAAATAAAGCTGGGACTACACTACATTTGATATTTTCGAGGTGTTTTATGACATGATCTCAAAACATGTAGCGAACCAATTCTTCAAAACTAGCGGGAGGGTAAAAGCGAAAAATAAGGGGCTGCCAATATTTGTAACACCCAAAAAGGGGTGAAAAGATTTATTTTGCTCTGTTTCTTTACAAAAAACGTTTTTTTTTTACGAAAAACTTGAGCTCTGCCACTTTTATAATTTTTTTCTTCAACTTTCTCGAAATTTTCGTCATACCATAGAAAAAATTTATTTCCCCCATGGTCATACTCTACTTTTATTCGAAAAAATTTAGAAACAGAGACGGGATCAGTTTTCCTAAAACGGGGGATCTTGGTTTCGAGTGAGAAAATTTTTTTAATTAAATTAGCCGAACGCAAAAATGTTAGAAAAACAAAGCACGAAATAAAAATGGCGCCGCTTACACTTTTTTTTCAAAAATTACGTAATTTCGGGAACGCAAAGAAATAGGTCTAAAGAGTATCATTTTTAAGAAAAAAATATCAATTTTCTCGCCCTCCTCGACTGGGACTACAGGGGCCGTGCACAAATTACGTAATGGTCATATGGGGGAGGGGGGTTACAAAACGTTACGTAGGGGGGAGGGGGGTTTTCGACAGCGTTTGCATTTGTGTGAAACTAAGAAAATTTGGAATGAAAATAAGTGAAAAGTGTTTTTTGTTTGGGGGGGGGTAGTGGTCTTGAAATCATTACGTAATATTAGGGGAGTGGCGTGCCAAATTGTTACAAAACATTACATAGGGAGGGGGTCAAAAATTGGTAAAATCACCGTTACGTAATTTGTGCACGGCCCCACATCTGACTGTTCCTCCTTTTTGATTTCGAATCAAAGTGCAAAATCTGGGTTGGACGTTCGAAGGCGTCAACCCATCCTATTTGCTTGATAAAGTTTCTACGGAAATATCTCAGTCGATTTCTCCGGCCGTGTATGAACACTTTAGGTTAGGCATTTGCATGTATCTCAGTCCCCAGCCTGTAAACAGTGCGACAATGGTTACAAAATGAAAAGCCGAAAAATATTTTTTTTTACGATATCTTTCATCAGTTTGGTATTAAAGTCGAGCAAAAACAATTTTTATTCCAGTCCTAAAGGTATGAAAATGGAAAACATTAGAAAACAACAACCTGCAATGGATTTACTACGTATAAGATGTAGTGACAACATCGCCCCATGCCCATCCTTTTCTGCCTAACGTGCTTTTCCGTTTGTCTGCGTCTTATACACGGCTGCTTGGCCCCCTAAGGATTTGCTTAGGAACCCTGTATATATAAACACGTGTGACATTTATCTCGGCCAAAACGTTAATACTGTTTTAAAACCACCAAAATTTCACAAAAACTGAATTCTGAAACACATTTCAGGTTACATTCCTAAACTGTATCTTCCGTGCTTCTCCATTTTCAGGTAAATGAGTTGGGTGTTGTATGCAATGATGCCAGATTTACAAAACAAATCTGTGACGGCATGTGATCACATGAGTGACACGTGACATGTCACATGGTGTGAACAACTTTTCTGCCATGGAGACATTTCTTGGAGAGTTCATTACTGCTGGATAATGTTAGCCTTTGATTACATTAACTATCCTCCTACTTTGTTTTCAAAAGGATAAGTGGTTTTAAATTTACAAACCCATTACACGCAATGTTACCTTTTTTCAATAACGACCCATATAAAAAAGAACCAGGAAGGAGTGTGGTTAAAAAATTTAAAAAGTGGTTCAAAACCAGTTCGAAATTGGTTCGAAATTGGAGGGGGTGTGGCTTGACTAAACTGTAGAAGGACGTGTATTTTTGGCCGCTTACCTCTATAATTTTATCTATATTCTGCTACATATTTTACAGGATTTTAATGAGAAAAACGTTAACAAAAACCAATAAAATTCTTATTTATTAACGTACTACACGCTTTAATAATAACAACCCTGCAGAGTGGTATATTGGGTTCCGTTCAAACATAATACTCTTACAACTTTAAAACATGCAACTTAGCCGTTTTGAAACTTTTAAAACATAAATTTTAACAGCTATAATCCACGCGTATTAGTACCCCGATCAAAATGAGTATTGCACAGGGTGTTTCATTATGTCTCTCCCCTTGTGCATGCTTAACTAAGCGTGATACAAGGTCCAAACAAAAACTGGCCATTTTTTAAAGTTTTCTCTGATAGTTTACTTAAAATTTTCCTCAAGTCATATACGGGGAATAAGCCAAACTATATATTTTGGCATTCTCGAATTCTCCCACTCTACTTTTCAAAAATACTATACATGCTACCATCTCATCTTTTAAGGTTTTCGAGATATTCGCGTTTAAAATGATTTATATTTATAGCAAATACTTAGTACTATACACAAGTAGTTGGCTGTGAAATGCAGGATATTCAGTAGGCCATGGAATCACAGAAACAAATAAATAATGACATTTAATATCATTTAGGTCTTTTAAAATTTTAAACGTGAATATCTTGGAAACCGTAAAACATAAGATGGTAGTGTGTAGCATTTTTAAAAAGTAGATTTTTGTAAGAATTTAAAAATGGCAGTAAGTAAACTAATCAGAGAAAATTTAAAAAAATAGTTCTTTAGCTACTTTTCATCTAAATTTCTAGCAAAGTCAAGAATAAGCGCCCTGGTTTTGTACATTATATGTTCAAATTTGACCTCTGTACATCGAACTGTTCTAAATTCAAACTTTTTATAAATATGGCATGTATTAAAAAGGAGGCTCTGCAAACTATCCTCATAAATGTAACTCAAACAACAGGCATACTGCTTGGCTCAACTTTTTAATAAAAATTGCACTAGGGAACAAGTCCCAACTTTTTTTTTGTTTCCTGAACAAAAAAAAAAGATATAATTTGTTTCGCAAAAAAAACTATAATATTTGTTATAAAATGTACATATATTTTTAGTTAACAAAATCAATTAAATAGCACATTTTTATTAACGAATCTGGAGTTTAGACAGTGGCGTAGCCAGAAATCGACTCTGGGGGGGGTTTCATAATTTAATAAAAATCAAATGTATATACTTATGGCAAATTTTTAAAAATTAGGTAGGTGCCTATTGCTTGAGCTCTTGAACTGAAGGGAGGGGAGAGGGGCGGTTTAATAGGTGTTGATTTAGTGTACTTATATGAAACAAAAATACTTATTTTTTTCAAAATTACCCCTTAAATGCGCCGCAGGCAAAAAAACATTTAATATCAAAAAAAATTTTGACAAAAAAACTCAAACTCAAAACGTCAGGTACTTGTCAAAATACGATTGTAAAATATCTGTTATCCTTTATGAACCAAACGGCAGGAGAAAAAAAGCATTTGTCTATAAGAAAAAATGAACTTGACAGTGCTCCTGTTATACTGAAATGTCAAATCTCGAAAAACGGACTTCTTATTCAGTAAATTTTAAAAAAGTGCCTGTAGAAAGTTTTAAGCTTTTTTTGACAGCTTTAAGAATAAGAGCGCAGAAAAATAAAAACTAAAAATAAAGATTTCGTGTTTTTTCGCCTATCTCCGGAACTACCCGGAATTTGTAAATTTTTTTTGGTTTGAGCAAAGCGTCAAATTGCGCAACTTTGCTCTAATTTAAACCTTTTCGTATCTCCTACCGTTTAGGAGGTCCCCATGGTGAGCATCGAATTTTGAACACCCTATATATAGAAGAATGAGAGTTTTAAGAAAAATTATACTAAGAATGCCATTTATTACACGTTTTGAATGCTGGTGATAAAAATTCTTTAGAATTAAACTAAAATTGTAACAATTAATGAGGTCATAGCACCGTAGGCAAAAATTTTAAAATTTAAGACATCACACCAATGACGTCAGAGCTATAGCTCACGCTACGGGGGGGAGGTTTAACCCCCAAAACCCCCCTGGCTACACCACTGGTTTAGACAAAGTTCCATTTTGTCTGATACCTTCTTTCCATATTCGAATTATGTTGGTGCTCGTGCTTGTCACTTAAAGCAGCACAATTTTCCGAAAAGTAATCCAGATGAGAATCCAAAAAATTAATTTTTAGCGACATGTTACATCCTAGGTTTTGGTAACAGAAAAGTTGGGCAACCAGGTCTTTATAGTTTTCTGCTTTAGGTTTCCGAAAAAAATTGTTCCAACCATTTTAAATGCATTTTAAGCGTCTTTTTCCTTGCCTTAAAGTACTGAATCGAACTGCGCATCTCCGAAAAGTTTCCTAATTAACAAATATGCCCTCTTTAATTTTAACTTCACTGATTCTAGGGAACTTTTCTTTTAAATAACTAAAAGCATGGCCTTCTTTGTCCATGGCCTTCACAAAATTCTTCATAAGCCCTAATTTTATATAAAGTGGCGGTAGTAAAATCTATTCAGGGGAAATTAAAGGCGCGCTAGTTAAATTTTGTTTCTCTGGCTCAAAAGACTCTCTCTCGGATTAGCTCCTAACAATATTATGTAAAAATGTAAGTAACAATTTAGGATTTATGTTATAAGTATGGATGTGTCGGTGCCAGTATATTCCTGTTTCATAGATTATGAGAAAGCGTTTGATCGAGTCCAACACGAATAGCTCACAGAATTGCTTAAAGAAGTTGGGCTAGATGACCGAGACCTAAAGATAATCGCAAATCTATACTGGAATCAGACTGCCCAAATAAAGGTTGATGGCCAACTGTGTCCGAAGAGGTCCAAATAAGAAGAGGTGTTCGCCAAGCTTGTATATTGTGTCCGCTGTTGTTTAATATCTTTAGTAACAAAATAATAGAGAATGCCCGTCAAAGCTGCGAAGAGAATAAATGGGCAGAAAGTAGAACGCGTGGATTTATACAAATACTTGGGTGGCCTCCTCAGTGAGAACTGTTGTTGGAGTTGGAGGCATTCGAGTGTTATCGTAGAATACTAAGGATATCTTGGATGGACAGAGTAACTAATGTGGATGTTTTGCTTAGAATAAATAAAAATCTTGAAGTTTTATTTACAACCAAAAAACACAAACTTGAATATTTTGGGTGGTGGATGGATATCATGGCTTAAAAATCTTAGACAATGATATGGCCTACGACACTTTCCCGAAGAGAGCATGGTACTTGAAGAAGAAGAAGTTATAAGTATTTAAACACCTTATAAAATACAGTTGGCATAATAAATCCAGATAGTTCCCATTTAATGGTCGAATTTTTCCAGACATTAAGGGCAGATAAGTAATTATCATAATTAGCATAGATTTATAAAACTGGAGCTAGCTGAGACTTTTGCAAGACTATTGCTGATTAGTATAATAAAATAAGTAAGATTTTGCTGTTTTGGTCCAGGAAACATTTTTGCTGTTCTCCAGTGTTGTCAATAAATTTGTCTTTATTAAGTGGGTTGTGTGCATTTTTATTCATTACGCTTCCATGTGACTCAGATTGCAAAACGAACGACAGAAGATACTAAACAAATCACACCCACGAGAACTTAAATACCTATACAGGCCTAAGCCGGGTGTGTGTAAGACAAAAAAATTAATTGTCTGTCTTTACTTACTAAGGTACAAAAACAGTTAAAGGTAAAGAATATCCTGTAAAACAAATAGAAAAGGAGTTTGACGCCTACATAAATATCTTTCTATGTAAATTACTGAAACTTGATACGAGACATTGAATTTAACATTATAAGAAAAGTAATTTCTGCTATATCTGATTAAAACAGATAAGAGTCTTAATGTGTGGATTGGTGGAAAGGACGTTTAACAAGTAACAAAGCTTTTTTTATGTAACCTGCAGTAAATTATAAATGGCAATAATGATCCTCCTGAAACCAATGTTAAAAAATCTTATTTTACGAGGAGAGTTTATAACGGATAATCCTCTCAGCGACGTGCTGTCCATGGAGGCAAGTTTTTCAAGGCTTAAACGTAAAAAAAAATTCGTGAGAAATTCACCAGGTCAGTGCTGGGATTCTTGAAAGTGTGAAAAGGGAGTACTCGCCAAGAGAGTATCCATGTCCTTTTTTTGCGTGTGTACTTTTGTATATCTCCACCGCGCTCCTGGATTTCAAGAATCTTCGCACAGGAGAGACTTTCGTAAATATCCCTTTTGTCCGTTAAAATAGAATTCTCCAAAGCTTGTCAAAGCATCCAGGTTTTTATGATGACGTCATTGACGAATTTTCAAAAAGTGATCGAAGAATCGAATTACACTTTATTCCAAATTTAATCGTACTAATTTTTTGACAGTATATTGATATTGGTCTAAAGAATTTGGAATAAAAAGTATAAACCTGTCGCTTACGTAAAAAATAATAATAATAAAAGCAAGAAAAGATCAAAAGATACAAAATATATTTGCTAATAGAATAAAAAACACAAACATAAGTTAAATTTATAAAATTGAGTTTAGCAAGTACATACATATAATATAGTACAAAAAAATATGGGATAGTAAAAAAATTAACAAATTTTAACTTAAGTCAGTTTCACTGTCACTGTCGCCATTAAAGTCTATGATAATTTTTTCTCTGGGTAGCAGATCTATATTTACATATGATTTTTCTATTTTGTGTACATGAGCTACGCAATTTTCCCAGCTTTTACTTAAAATATTCTATTCCGCCGACCTATTTAAAGCTTCCACAGAAGAATTTAAAGTTGGCGAAACATTATTTCTGTTAACCATTTAGCTCATGCCATATGTGTTAAATTAGATTAAACGACAAAATATCACATTAGTATTGTTTTTGTACTGAAAATGCTTTAATTATTTTAAGCAATTGTTTTTTGGTGTAGCTATCCTCAAAATACATATTATTTTCTAACATGTAGTCTGGAACCTGGAAATTTATTTAGCCTTCTACTGTGGTAGCTCGCATTATCCATCACAATTACACTATTTGGAGCTATATTGGGCAACAGTTTATTCTTGAACCAGTCTTCAAATAATTCCGCTGTGGTATCGTCATGGTAGTCAGCATGGCAATCCTTTATATTTTTGGCTGATAAGGCATTTGGTATAAACCCATTTTTTGTTCCAGCATAAATTATTGTGATACGCTTTTCTTTATTTGATAGAGCTTTAGTTGTGCAGTGACCATACGAATCTACCCAACCTTTATCTGGAACGTCATGGGTGTCAAAGCAAGTTTCATGGAGATAAGCAATATTTCTATTACTTTCTCTACAGACCGCTTCAAGCTACTGCGAACATAGGGGGAATCAAGTCCAATTTACTCTCCGTGCCGTACGACCGAGGTGGATTCGAAGCACGCTGCAGTGTTATCTTTTGGAAATTCATTTTGTTTTTATTATTTTGTTTTATTTCTGCCTTGCTCGAGAAACAGATGGGTAAGTTCTTAATTGAAATAATACATTTTTAAACCCAAAAATGGATGTCTACGAAGTTGCCGAAAAAGTGCAGATGGTCAAATGGTCAAATCGTCATAACCCAACACACGTTCGATATTGGTCGAGGGAAAATTTGCATTTGAATTTTGACGTAAGAACACAGTATCCCCAAAAACTAAATGTTTGGGGGGGGGGTATTATAGGGGAACACGTAATTGGGCCATTTTTTATTAACGGCAATTGCAATTTGAATGGTCCTAGATACTTGGATCTACTGCAGCAGCACATTATTCCAACTGCTAGGCAGTTGTTAGGTGTAAGATTTGGTGAAACATGGTTTCAACAAAATGGTTGTTCCGCTCACAATGTTGGCCTTGTTAGGGAATATCTTGATAACGTATTTCCTAATCGGGTTATAAGTACACGGGGAACTATTTTATGGCCAGCTCGATCTCCCGATCTTGCTACTAATGACTTCTATCTGTTTTTGAAGAAGCTTTTCAAATTATCACCCCTCACATCCTTGGAAACGTTAGAAGGGGTTTTTATAGTAGGCTCGGATATTGTCTAGCCGAGCAAGGAGGACTTTTCGAACATTTGCTTTATTTTTTTTTTTGACTGGGAGAATCTTTTTGGTTTTTAGAATGTATTATTTTATTTTGAGAACTTGCTTTTATTTTGTTTCTCCTTATTATTTTCATTGTAACACGTCGTCACTGATAAATCTGAGCAGTTGACAATAAAACGCTCTTATTTATCAGTGACAAAAAATAAGAAAATTACGTTATAAAAATTTGCGTATTTATTGACCAAATTCCGGTTTCATTGACTACGCTCCACACAGCACCGTGGTTAGAGGCGTACTAAATGCCATAGGAAAGTCATGCAAGTGGTGATCGCAAGCCTGAGTATTGGTTGCTTCACTGATAGGCATGCGGTGTCTCTGCATGTACGTACACTGGCAAATTAGACTTCTTCCGCCCTATGTTCGCAGTAGCTTGAAGCGGTGTGTATATTCGTGTATTGCAATTAAATATTCCATCCTCCATTTTTTTTAAACGAGCCGATTCCATAATCACTTGCCGTTTATTTTTTTTTTATTTTTAAAATACATTTTCTCAGTGTCTCACGGCAACACTGTATTCCTGTATCATCTTTTTTTAATCTTTGAATTAATGTTTGTAAGGTATGAATCATTTGTTCCCTATACATTTGATATATTTTTCTACGAATGATACTCACATCACCCATGTACAATTTCTTAGAAATATTAGAATCCTTCCTGTTTCTTCTCCCAACTATCGGTTTATTTGCTACACGCCACACTATTTTTACCGATCTTCGTGTCAAAGCTGCCGCTTCCTTCACTGCACCAAATTTTGATAACCCACGTTCAAGAAGGCTGGTACAAACGTCAAATATCACTTTTTCTATATCAAGTGACAAAATATCGGACGAAACATTTTTCATACAATCACAATAACAAATGACTTCTTTTGTATCAGCTTGGTATCTTAAGCCTGTCCTAATTATTTTAAGAAAATTAATTTGTAACGTAATCAAACCCTAATGTTATAACGTTTCGTAATTAGTCATAAAGTTTATAAATTTTAAGAAATAATTGCACATTTTTAAATCCGCACCTGCAATCCTCAGAAATTATAGCATGTTTACAGCTTTCTTTTATTTACTTTCATACCCCGAACATAGGTGATTATTAGGGTAAGGGATTAGCATTTATAATGAGTCTCTTAGATCTATGGTCGTACTATACTTATTATAAGTCACCAAATACGTGTTCGTCTGGCGTGTTAATATTTCCAATAGGAATATGCTCCTAAAGCATTTAAAACAAAAGAGGAAGAAGAAAGAGAAAAATAATAATTTGTTTTTCCACTAGAATTTAGCTCAGTAGCAAGTTTCTCCAGTTTTCACCTTTTAAATTCAACTGGTTCCTGTATGTGTGCTGTGTATGTTTCTGAAAATGCAGTTCATATGAATTAATAAACATGTATAAACACAAAAAGGTGTTGCTGCAACGAACTTGGTCCTATGTTTAATGCATAAACTATGTCAAAGTACAACATATACAATATTTCCCAGTTTAGCAAGGACGTTGTAAGTACAGTTTTTGAAATTTATTAGAATTGCATGGACGCGAAATCTGTACTTGCAAGGGTTAGCTATACTTTTTTAAAACTATGTATTTTTTCGTCGTGTCATATCCAAGCCATTATTGCACAAAAATAACAGAAAAAAAATGTAAAACTACAACAAGAGAATCCTAAATTTAGTCAAAATTATCACAAAAGCTCTTCGAGTTTCTATAATATCTTAAAATATATGACCCTACTGGATCATATTTTTACTACATTTTGACTCCTAGAGACATAACTCAACTAGCTGGTGGGTCTCACTAAATAAAGGTGTTTTATGTTGTTTATTTGATACCCAGAAACGTATGCAAGCCTACATACAAGTGTAGCTTAATTTATTTGCTTTCTTCATTGTTAATTATGGTTTGGGCATATAATAAGTAAGTCACAACAATTTTTAATGAGTTATATTATTTACTAGCTGAAGATCCCAAAGTTTCGCAAGCAGTTTAAGCCAGCAATGAAGCAATTAAACCGATGAAATAAAACTTATGTCCTGCCCAGAACTCCAGGAAATCCACTTGAAATCAATTAAAATCCATTCAGTAGTCTTTGAGTGATGCTGAAAATATATGCAACGTACAGAAATGGTTTTTCTCGAGATTTATTATATTTATAGATTTTACCAACGTTTCGACCCATAAACTGAAACTCACCGAGTATCGGTGGGTATAAAATTCGAGTGGCGGAAATAGGGAATTGAATTTACAAATAACTGAAAATTTGCATTTTGAATATTTATAAGTGGAAAAGCCCTCTCTCTATTAATTTCTAGCTATTTTTGGGCGACTTCCAATAAAGCCACTGGGACTGTATAGAGAGCTATGCTAATAAAAACCACTGAAATGTTTAGGAATTTTTGCCAAAAGCACCGAGAGGGGAGGGTTTTGTGGTTAACCCCTCCCTCCCCGAGATGCCTGGTTATGGTCACATTTTTCCTTCAAATTAAGTTTTTTTTAAATTTATATTTAACCCCCCCCCGAAGTCAATTCCTGGGTGCGCTAGTGTCATAAACATACAAAATGGGAGTTCAAAAGTAAAACAATTATGGGAAAACTCTTTTTGCAACCGTGATAATAAAAAGGTTTTTTTTTTCGTCGTTAACCAAAAGCCATGGTTTACAGAAAAAAAAATTAGTTGAGTCAAATAAATATTTGTTTCAGTACTTATTTAAATCAAATAAATATTAATTTCTGTCAAGCCAGATTTATTTGACTTTCTCGAATTTAATTTGACCTAAATAAATATTTTTTTGGTTCAAATAAATATCTGTTTAGCTCAATAAAAATTTTTTCTGTGATTGATTGATTCGTTTGTGAGTCACTTTTGTGTGTGTCACACTTTAACATTTTTTTGTTGCTACAGAATATGCAGCCCCTTAAAGAGGCTCGCAACTTGCTTTAGTGAAGCATCATTCAGATCCAGTCCGTTGATCTGTGGTTTACCAAAGATACACAGCCTACATTCGCTGTTCTCACTTGGACCCATTCTGTGTAATGGTACTTTCAGCCTACAGTATCCGGTGTATAGATCAACCATTGTCCGGATGTCCTACCTGGTGAGCTCATTGAGTTTCCTGGCCCTCTTCCTGCAGGGTTGTTTTCCATCCAGCCTGAGAGAGCAGTGTTGATTGTGTTGTATGCTACTCCAAGGGCTGGTTCGGGGCCAATAAAGACGGCAGAGTGTTTATTCGCCCTAGGGTGTTCAGTGTGTCCTGGCAGCTCCTAACGGTTCTCGATGAGCGCCTATAGGATCCAAGAGCCTTAAGGGCCGCTATCGGAGAGTATCTTTATTGATCTGTTGCGCCAGTTATGATCTATCATCCAACGTACGCTCATTTCAATGGCCAAAAGTTCCGCCTGGAAAATTATAGCCATTCGTCCAAGACTATGTATAATCCTGATATTTTCCCGGCTGCAATAAGCTCCGGATACAACGCCAGAAGGCATTTTGGATAGGTCAGTGTACCAGGAGCTATCTTCACTTAAGAAACTCAGTTTGTCGTCCAGTCCTCCCTATCTAGGAAAATAGTGTTGTATAGCTTTTTGCAGTTTACTGTTGCGGGCATTAGATCCGGTAGCAGCCCTAGAATTCAGTGGCTCTCAATTGCCCGCGTTAAAGGGTTTGGTACTACTTGACTTGCCCTGCCACCACATTGGTTGGCTATGATTCTGTAGTTTGCCTTCATAGCCTCTTTCTCCAAGACAAGGTGTAGAGGAGGAAGGTTTAGGAGGCATTCAAGCGCTGCTGATAGTGTGGTGCTCATAGCACTACATATCACCACACTTGCTTGACGTTGGATGCTTGTTAGTTTGGCACGAGCCAGCGTTTGCCTGCCCTTCGTGTACCAAACTATTGCCCCGTATGTAATCATGGGTCTAACTACCGTGATATACAGCCAGACTTACCGCAGATACGTTTGCACGTCCATAGAAATAATGCTGAAGGTCACCCCCAGATATTTTACTTCAGATGCGAATGGGATTATTTCACCGTTTAGTACCGGAGGAACAAGGAAGTCTTCCTTTTTTTGGTGAACTGTATAATGATTGTTTTGCTAGGTTTTACAGACATTTGTTCCCTGTTGCACCAGTCATTTACTGTGTCCAGAACCTGTTGTCTCTCTAGAATATTTTTCACCACGATTACTATGTCGTCATTAAAGCCTTGTGCAATTACGTCCATCAGTTGTAGACTCCCAAGGAGGTCGTCCATTAGAAGCGACCAGATAAGGGGTGACAGAACCCCCCCTGAGGGCAGCTTTTGCTTACTTTTTCTACAATTTTACCCTCTCAAACATTTTATAAGGTGGTATATTGTTTTGAAAGTTGAAAATTTGTTAAATTCCAAGATGGCGTACGCGTTTAAAAATAGGTTCTTGTCCGATTTTAGTAAATGAGACCTCGGTTTAAATTGAAAGGATGATGAAATGAAATGATTTTTAATAGACGAACTGGCGGACACAAATTTTTTACAGGGGTGGTAAAAAAAGCTATTTTTACGACGCGCCCGCCATCTTGTATTTTCACAAAACACAAACTTTCAATAGAGGGCAAGTTTTAAAAAACCTGCAGATAAAGGAAGTATGCGATTTTTTTTGGACCATCGTATATATCCAGGACCATAATATTAGGTACTCGATATATACGTCCGTTTGTTTTAAATTAACGTGGTAATTTGGTTAAGTCATCAAAACGGGTAAATTTTACCTACACAAAAATAATGGAGAGTTGAACATGGTTGTGGAAATTGAGTATAATACAAAGAAGGCTGTCAGAGATTTTTGAATTGGTAAGTGTGACATATTTTGCTTTTGCAAATAAACAGTTTCAGTCCGTTCCATTTTAATTTAGACAAATCCTCACCTCAATTACTTTGTTTATACGGGCTTCTTAAAGCGCTTTTATATAAGGGCCGTTTGAAAATGTTGTCGTATAAACACCACTAAAACCGAATTATCCAATAAATCGATTTTATTTTAAGGCGATTTAAGAAAGCAGTTTATCGATTAAAAACCCATTTTAAGGTCGCTAAAATTCTTCAGCGCATTTCTTCCAACCTAAAGAAATACTCAACCTGGTTTTCCGAAAAATCTTTTGTTAACTACGTTGTTTTATTTATTTTTACAAGCTTTTATTTAACTTGCAATGTATGGAATCTTGCAACTTAATTTTGACCAACTTCGCGACATGCGATCGGCTTCAAATTAGACATGCTTATATAGTTGCGGTGACAACACAAGAATATAGTGTGATGAAATTGACAGCTTCCCCTTACTCAAAGGGGGTGGATGGGTGTCCCGTTGAAGTAAGCCCGATGTAGTTGAAAATTGGTGTGTTGGGGCACTTGGGGATGGAGATAACGACTTTCTAATCAGATTTTGAAAATTCAATATGGCGGATTCAAGATGGACGATTTTTGGTCATCTTTTGCTAACCAATTTTAACTAACTTATACACATCCGATGGCCTTCAAATTTGGCATGCTTTTATAGTTCCTGTAACAATACAATAATATGTCATTATTAGGCACCCCTCTCCTTTACGAGGAGAGTGAAGGGGGAAAACACCTAAGTTTGTCCGATTTCAACCAAAATTGGTATAATGGGGCTTTTGGGGATAAGGAATACGAATTTTTGATCAGATTTTGAAAATTCAATATGGCGGATTCAAGATGGACGATTTTCGGTCATATTTTGCTAACCAATTTTAACTGACTTATCCACATCCGATTGTGTTCAAATTTGGTAGGCGTTTATAGCTATTCTCAGGTACCCACCTCCCTCTAACGAGGGAAGTGGAGGGGGAAAAAGATTTAGTTTGTTCGATTTCAATCAAACTTGGCACACAGGGGTTTTTAAGAAGGGGGATAATGAATTTTTGATTAAATTCAAAAATTTCAATATGACGGATTCAAAATGGACGATTAAGGGTAAAAATATAAAAATTAAGGGTGTGTGTTTAAATTTGGTATGCGTTTGTAGTTTCGGAGACAATACAATAATATGGTATTATTAGATACACACTTCCCTGTAACGAGGGAAGTGGAAGGGGGAAAAGATTTAGTGGAAAAATAAGGGGATATGAATTTTTGATGAGATTTGAAAATTTCTTTCTTCTTTAAAAGTTTTTTATTAATAAATTTTAATAAAAATTTATTTATTTATTAAACCATTCGGAGAAAGCGAGTTTATTTAAAACCGTCCTTATATAAAAACGCCTTTAGGTGCGTATAAACGTAGCAAATGATTCACTGAACAAAGCCAGGTTTGAAAGTTGACGGTATCCAAACGTCCTATTTTGTGTTGTTGTTGCCTTCCGTAGTATTGCAAAAACTAAAAGAACGCTTTCTGAAGTTTAGTGACAAGAAGCAATTCAACGTTATTGTGAAGAAATTAAAAATCCTTTTAAGACGGCTTTCATTCCAACGAAGAAAAAAAAGAGACAAAAGGCGATTTTAAGGAGGGAAAGATAATGAATTTCGTCATTTATTAAAAAATTCGTTGAATTTTCATTGCCAAGTAATGATTTTTAAGTGGTTTATTGTTTCGGTTTTTAAGTCTTTTAGTTTTGCGAGCTTTAAAATTTAAATTGGATGGATTTTCATTTTAATAACAACAAAAGTAGGCGAAAAAACTTAAGGCTTACATTACAAGTGCAATAGTATATTACATAATAAGAGAAGAAAGTAACAAATTTTACACGAGCTTGAACGCTGTGAACGAGGCGTTAGCCGAGTGAAACAATACGCGTGTGTAAGAAAGTTACTTTCTATCGAGTTGTGGTTTCTATTTTTCCTACGGACACTGATGAATTGCACTAATTTTTGTCAAAATTTGTCTTTACATTTTCATAAATCAAATGAAACTGTTTTTCCGCACATACAGACCGCTTCAAGCTACTGCGAACATAGGGCGAAAGAAGTCTAATTTGCCAGTGTACGTACATGCAGAGACACCGCACGCCTATCAGTGAAGCAACCAACACTCAGGCTTCCGATCGCCATTCGCTGCCGTTCGCCTTGTATTTAGTACGCCTCTAACCACGGTGCTGTGTGGAGCGTAGTCAATGAAACCGGAATTTGGTCAATAAATACGCAAATTTTTATAACGTAATTTTCTTATTTTTTGTCACTGATAAATAAGAGCGTTTTATTGTCAACTGCTCAGATTTATCAGTGACGACGTGTTACAATGAAAATAATAAGGAGAAACAAAATAAAAGCAAGTTCTCAAAATAAAATAATACATTATAAAAACCAAAAAGATTCTCCCAGTCAAAAAAAAAATTAAAGCAAATGTTCGAAAAGTCCTCCTTGCTCGGCTAGACAATATCCGAGCCTACTATAAAAACCCCTTCCAACGTTTCCAAGCATGTTAGGGGTGATAATTTGAAAAGCTTCTTCAAAAACAGATAGAAGTCATTAGGAGCAAGATCGGGAGGTCGAGCTGGCCATAAAATAGTTCCCCGTGTACTTATAACCCGATTAGGAAATACATTATCAAGATATTCCCTAACAAGACCAACATTGTGAACGGAACAACCATCTTGTTGAAACCATGTTTCACCAAATCTTACACCTAACAACTGCCTAGCAGTTGGAATAATGTGCTGCTGCAGTAGATCCAAGTATCTAGGACCATTAAAATTGCAATTGCCGTTAATAAAAATGGCCCAATTACGTGTTCCCCTACAATACCCCCCCCCAAACATTTAGTTTTTGGGGATACTGTGTTCTTACGTCAAAATACAAATTTGACCATTTGACCATCTGCACTTTTTCGGCAACTTCGTAGACATCTATTTTTAGTTTTAAAAATGTATTATTTCAATTAAGAACTTACCCATCTGTTTCTCGAGCAAGGCAGAAATAAAACAAAATAATAAAAACAAAATGAATTTCCAAAAGATAACACTGCAGCGTGCTTCGAATCCACCTCGGTCGTAAGGCACGGAGAGTAAATTGGACTTGATTCCCCTCATGTTCGCAGTAGCTTGAAGCGGTCTGTATGTGAAGTACTTTGCAACACATGTGCGAACAGTTAACGTCATCATATACTTTTTTACACATGTGCGGAAAAATTACTACAGGGTAAAATTTTACGTTTTCTAAGGATCCAAATCGTGTAAAATTCATCATTCAAGTACTTTTTCACACACGTGCGGAAATATTTCTGCACACGTGTGAAATATAATGGTTTCGAGGAACCGAAACGCGTGAAATTCATTATTTTCGTAAAACAACAATAAATTTATTTAAACGTCACTATTATTTTTCGATATGGCGCCCTCATGTTTAAAACAGTATACAAAGAACATGTCTTGGGGGCGGAAAACTTTTTAACAAGACACATTGTTGTGTATGTTAATTTTTAGGGACCATTATTCTTCGTAGAATGTGGGACACTGGACGTTGTTTGTGCAACCAATTTGTTTTAAAAATGGGAGGCTCTAAAATACATTAAGAAAGGTCATCAAAACTCTAAAATTTTGCATGGTCCAAATAACACAAAAAAAATATTTTTCTTTTGAATGGGGCTCAAAATGTGGTGAAAATGATTTTCTGTATATCTTACCTTATTCACACAAACGTTTTTTTTAGCGTTTCTTTTACAATTCTCGCAAAGTTAAAGAAACACGTACGTACCTATATCCCAACGAAACGTGTAGGCAAGATAGGGTCCCTAATATCCCTGGGGAAATCGGAAGTTGCGTTATTCTAACCATCTCGGAGAGGCGCCTTGTACCGGTCCCTACACGTCCGTTATGTCTGTAGGGAGGTCTGTCCGTCTGTCTGTCAACACCTTTTCGTCCTATGATGCGTGAAAGATGGAACTTGGCTGTACAAAAGATATACTGGTTTCTCTCTATCCTTAGATTATTACCTTTCAATATATTAAACTTTTTCTTTTTATACCTTCATCAAAAACATGATTTTAGTAATTGTCTACAAATAACTAAAGCATGTCTTTTTTGGTTACCGATGGAAAAAAACTTTTCTTTGATCACGGATGCAAAAAAAGATTTCTGGCCGTTTTTTACTCAAAATTAAAAATAAATAGCGGAAAATAGTAATATCGAAAAAATCTAATTATTCTTGCCTGAAAATTAAGTCATTTCCGCCAGTTTTCATCAAGTACTTACGAAAAAATCATTTAAAAACATCGTCAAAATCAAACTATCAAAGATTAAAATGTCGCAAAAACGAACGTCACCGAGTAAAAAGGCACATCGCTATGGAAACCATTATTATTTCATTTACCAGCCGCCTTGATTTATAGAGTAAAGATGGTGTGTTGCGAGAAAAGCTCTTCGTTCGAGCAACACCGTTCTCAACTAAAAACCCAGGTAACTCCTACCTCCTGTGTCCTTTAGCCTATTGTGGCCGCCATTTTTATAACCAAATTGACAAGTAAAACATGGATTTTCTGTCAGTTTGGTGTCAATATGGCACCGATCATAGGCCAAAGGATACTAAAATGAAAATGAGTTAACTGGCTTTTTAGTTGAGAACGGTGTTGGTTCGAGATTTTTAAAAGTTTTTTCCTGTCTTTCCTGGATTTTTGTATAAAGGTATTAAAAAAAATTGAAAAATTAAAAGAAATATTCTTTCAGCAATATCCGAAAACTTCTTTCTTTGTAACGAAGACAAATTCCTATCAGTAAAGCGCAATTTTTGATTTATTTGTCCCAAGAAAGATAAGTTTGTGCCAATTTGATGCAATTTAGGGCATTAAAATAATTTTTGTACCAAATAAATACTCGTTAAACTATATCCAAAAAAAAATTGTTTGTGACAAAAATATTTTAAATAAAAAATGTTTTAAAAACAATGGATCTTCAAAAAATGCTTCTTCTATAGTAGTTTTCACAACTCGTGGCTAAAATAGTGCTTTTTTTTACAAGTTAAGCGAGTTGAGAACACTATTTTTTTAATACCTTTATCAAAAAATCGAAGAAAAATAGAAAAATACTTTTAAAAATCTCGAACGAAGAGCACTTCTCGCAAAACACACCATCTTTACACTATAAATCAAGGCGGCTGGTAAATGAAATAACATTGGTTGCCATAGCGATGTGCCTTTTTACTGGGTGACGTTCATTGCTGCGACATTTAATCTTTGACAGTTTGATATTTTTACGATGTTTTTAAATGATTTTTTCGTAAATACTTGCTGAAAACTGGTGGAAATGGCTAATGGCAAGAATAATTAGATTTTTTCAATATTACTATTTTCCGCTATTTCTTTTTAATTTGGGGTAAAAAAACAGACAGAAATCTTTTTTGGCACCCGTGATCAAAAAAAAAAAGTTTTTTGCATCGGTAACCAAGAAAGTCATGCTTTAGTTATCTGCAGACAGTTACTAAAATGATGTTTTTAATGAATGTGTAAAAAAAAGATTTTACTACTTCCACTACATATAAAATTAGAATTTTGTGAATGCCATGCATGCCGTACCGTACGACCGAGGTGGGGTCGAAGCACGCTGCAGTGTTATCTTTTTGAAATTTATTTTGTTTTTGTTATTTTGTTTTATTTCTGCCTTGCTCGCGAAACAGATCGGTAAGTTCTTCAGTGAAATAATACATTTTTCAAACGAAAAATGGATGTCTACGAAGTTGCCGGAAAAGTGCAGATGGTCAAATGGTACTATCAAGGCAGACCATTGAGACTTATTCAAGAACTTTTTTTGGAGAATTTTGTAAATCGCCCAGAACATAGTTTATCAACGATTCATAGGTTTGTGCAGAATTTTGAAAAGTTTGGTTGTGTAGCGCCAAGAAACCATAAAAAACCCACTGTTTTGAATGACGAGCAGGAAGTACGAGATGTGGTGATTTGCGCTGCAGTGAAGGAAAATCTAAAGTTAACTAGCCACCAAATTGCCGAAGCAGTTGATACGTCTTCAGCCACTGTCTTACGTGGTCTCAAAAAGAATGGTTATCATTCTTACAAAGCGTCAAAAACACATCAAATTTTTCCAGAGGAAAACTATCGTCGTATGGAATTTTGCGAAACAATGATGGAAAGGGCTAATTGTGATGAAAACTTTCTCTCTATTCTTTTCTCAGATGAAAGCACTTTTCCATTGTTGAATCGTGATAATCCAACACACGTTCGATATTGGTCGAGGAAAAATTTGCATTTGTATTTTGACGTAAGAACACAGTATCCCCAAAAACTAAATGTTTGGATGGGTTTTGTAGGGGAATTTATCAGTAACAAAAAACAAGAAAATTACGTTATAAAAATTTTAGTATTTATTGACCAAATCCCGGTTTCATTGACTACGCTCCACATAGCATCGTGGTTAGAGGCGTAGTAAATACTAAACGCAAGTCGTGAATGGTGATCGCAAGCCTGAGTGTTGGTTGCTCCACTGATAGTTGTGCGGTGTCCCTGTATGTACGTACACTGGCGAATTGGACTTCTTCCGGCCCATGTTCGCAGTAGCCTGAAGCGCTCTGTATAATGAATTAAAAAAAGTATTGTGGCATCTGTTTTTTTGGATTCCAATATGGAACCACCAGTGAACACAAGTACTCCTTTTCCTCATTGTAAAAAGGAGTTCTGCTCTCCTTTCGTTTTTCCATGGCTTATTAATAGCTTTACAATCTACAAAATCAGTAAAATTACACAAGCTAAAAAATAACCTAAAATTCTTGACAACCACCACGGTTCACCACACAAAATCCTGTTTTAATTCAAATCTGAAAGCAGCCAACAAAAAAAACCTTTATAAGGCTTTATAAAACGGACTCCATGAGGAGTCCTCAAGGAATCCTCACTAAAGGAAGGCTTTAAGGATCGACTATAAATTCGAGCCTTAAAATGGTTTCAACAAATTTTTTGAGAAACACTAGAGCAGAAAAATGTAAAGACCTGGTTGCCAACTTCTTTTGTGTTACCAAAGCCTAGTATGTACTATATTGTTAAAAATTAATTTCTTGGATTCTCATATCGATTACTTTCCAGAAAATTGTATGCTGTAGGTTTTGGACTTGTCCCAAAAAACTTTACAGTTGTCTCCCACTCTGGCAACACTGGGCATTTGATCCTAGAATGGATGGAAAATTCCTGGTGTAAAAAAAGACCTTAGTATTTGCTTTCAATGTTATAAGCACGGGTTTTTGCGACTTATAGTCTGGCGTAAAAAAGGGAGTAAAATTCCTAAAGAGAATCGCCGACAGTACATATAAAGTAGGTACACAAAGAAGGAGATATCCACTTTTTCGCAAGTTTTATTGCTTTTTATCTTTTTTTGAGACTTTAGAAGAGCGCTTTCTTGGCCTTTGTCTACTTAAAAAAAAGTAGCTAGATATAGTATAGACAGTTTTGATGGATCTCCATTTTAGCTCATATTTGGTTTACAGGCTAAATTTCAATTTAATAAATGGAAATTTTTTGCGCCCTATTAAATTTACAGAAAAGATTTGTGGCGTAGAGGGCAAAGGGCAATAAAACGCTAACCCCGCGTATCGTTTGTTGATAGATAAATAGATATTTCGTATAACTAATAATTGTGAATGTGTACCTCTTTATCTTTATAACTTCTCTAGATTTTTGAAGCCGTATTAGGCTTCAAAGATCTCCCCACTACTAACAAGTGAATCAGACGAAAGGATTCATTCAGTTGGTGGAGCATTAGACTGGTATTCCCGGGTTCGAATCCTGGTCGATGAAAAACTTTTTTCCGATTTATTCCCTCACCCTCTGTCCTCTACGCCACAAATATTTTCTGTAAGTTTAATTTTAATAAACAACAAAGTGAATTTCGTGTCCGCAAATAAAAATTAAATTAACACTCGTGGCATATCGGACAAAGCGTTTTTGTTTCTCATCATCATCATCATCATGTCCGATATGCCAGGAGTGTTACATTAATTTTTATTTGCGGACACGAGATTCACTTTGTTGTTTTTTAAACATTTTGGCTTTTTAGTTCTGCGCAACAAGCCTCCTCCCGAGTGATTGCTTGCTGAGGTCTTAAAATTAGGGCCACGTAGTATGAAGATCCAATCGGGGGTGGTGCTGCTGCGAACGTTATCTCTTTTTAACAGGCATGTTACAGTGACCTTATATTTTTACAGGTCTCATGCACTTTTCAATTTTCATGTTTTTGTTTCTCCGTCTCCGCGGATTACAAACTTTTTGTTTTAAATTCGAGAAGTGTGCATGGTTGACTGTGTAGCTTCTACTGCCAGGTACAATCCTAATAAGGATGAGACAGGTCTGTAGGTCTCTGGATTCTCCATTAAACATTGGAGGAAGAGGTGGGTAAATCCATCATTTTGTACTGAACGAGTCGATCAGTCATTTCTAGAATGATCGAATCTTTTAAATCGATCATTGAATCGATCATCAAATTAAATTAAAGAAAACGGTGACCAAAAAAAAATTTCTTTGCAGGATGCACCTAAATACGACGAAATACTCCGCTGACAAAAAAATCTATATTTTCATACAGTTTACCCCGCGCGCAGGAATTCGAATCAAAGGAACGAATGAACGAAACGATCGACCTATTTCCAACTGATTCAGTGTATCGCCACAGTGGGTCAGTCAGTCCTTGATCCATTCCGATTTGATTCACTCGTTTGATTTATTCTGTCTTCGTCGGTCATTTGACTCATTTGACTGATTGAATCATATCGAGCAAACATGATTCGATCACTCAATACTCGCAACTGATTCGATCATAGTGAACGAATCGTTCACGAATCACACATCTCTAATTGGAGGCCTGGTCGCATCGTTGCCACTTGTATATGGAATTGTAACATCATTTTTATTAAAAATCGATAATTTTGGCAGCGCTGCACGATAATTTCTTCTTTGGATGGTGCCAACGCTGCCTGGTCGGAATGAAGTGAGAAACAAAAACGCTTTGCCCGATATGCCACGAGTATTTATGTTTAAAAAATAATAGTTTAAGCAGTATATGGCAGCCACAATATTCTGATAACAGGACCGCAATAAGTGGGATTTCGGGGCTCCGGAAGCCTGCGTGTTCCCGAATTTCTGGAATAAACAAACGCCGAAAGGCATAAATATTCCAGCGCATCCAACGAGACATGCGGTTTTCGCGGCCAAAGGACTTAGTTAAACCACCAAATTTAATAAGCAGCTTCTCTGCAGTCGGAGGGTGTATTTATACAGGGCGTGCCTGAAACACTGTTTCTTTGCGCTCCACCGTACATATGGCGTATACTATAGTTTATTTTCCTTGCGTCCTACCTCATACCACGATCTCTAGAATAAACTCGGTCTAGTAAGTTATTATCCTTTAACACTAGTTTTAAGTACCTATTTCCGTCCGTCATGTGATATTCTGGAGAATACAAGGAGGTTATTAGACTTAACACTAGTTTGAAGTTGCCCCTGAGGATTCAACTTTGTGGTTGCGAAACATGCCGGAATTACAAATTGTAAACTAAAAAATCACAGTTCAATAAAAAATTAGTGGAGAAAGACACTAGATTTTCATTCATCGGAAAAATTTTTTGCTACACATCTGGCAACATTGCGGTATTCTTTCGCTGTAACCCTGCAAGAAATTGGTTCTAGTTCATCTTTTGGTCAAAAAGTAGGGAGAAATAGTATTGTGTTTCCGTCGTTCAATGTTTCTTCAAATTCAAGCAGACCTTTGCGTCCTTACTGTCTTAATTACTTTTTACTGAGGCCTTATTATAGTCTATGTTTGACTTTCGCATATTAAATCGTAAGCAATAAAAAGGAAAAACGCCGACGATTGCCGCAGGGCACGTTCGGCATTTCGGATTCATAGAGTAATAAGCCGAAAATCCCGTTTTCTATAGTTTCGGTACTTTGAAGCTCTTCCTTCTTAAAAATCACAGAATTTTGGATGGTTTCAAGCTTAGATTAAAAAGAGACAAGATACCTGACACTTACGGAGACTTTGGTTATATTATTATATGGAACAATGTTTACCTTTCTGTTGTTTACAGGAAACACACCAGTGGCGTACCTACTTAAACATAAATTTACACATGGATTATATTATTAAAATTTTACTATAATATGAAATCTGCAAAACAATTTAAAAAACATGCAAAAAATAATTCTGTCAATTTGAGCTTTAAAAGGTTCCTAAAAATAAATGTTTCTAGTATAATTTTATACAAAAGAAATTTATTACAAAGTTTGTATATGATTTATAGCAATTTCAATTTTAAACTGAATAAAATTATGCCAAAAATTAAAACAAAGAAACACAATTCATAGCACCTGGAATATCAAGAAAAAAAAATACTACCCACTAGCAAAAAATTATGTTATTGTGTTTGTTAATTTTGTTATTTTTTCTGATCATTAGCAGAAACTTACTTATACTGACTTCTTCAGTACACAATAAAGTCAATAATGCTTAGGGTATATAGAGACATCTAGGACAGACAAAAAGATTTAAATATCAATTCGAAGAACGATCGCAGATGGCAATGGCGGCAGTATAAATCAATCTTAATATTCTGATAAGAGGTAGGAATTCAATATTCTTACAAACTTCAACACGTGAATTAACTTTTAATGTTGTTTGCAAGTTGGTTTAAGGAATTTACCTACCTTTATTTTATAGTCTTTATTGTAATATATTTGAATTTTCCGCGCAGTTGCGCGGAAGTGCGCCCGAAATATGTCAAGGTCAAGGACGACCTCTTTGTTCCCGGTTTACCGATTGGCACGTTTCCTAATGGTGGAAGCTTCCCCATTTCGTGGATATCCCGCTGAAACTCTAAGTAATATTGCCTTAATTACTCGACACTTCACTAACGACGAGGATGGGATGTAATAAATTTGAATTTGCCGCGCAGTTGCGCGGAAGTGCGCCCGAAATATGTCAAGGTCAAGTACGACCTCTTTGTTCCCGGTTTACCGATTGGCACGTTTCCTAATGGTGGAAGCTTCCCCATTTCGTGGATATCCCGCTAAAACTGTAAGTAATATTTAAATATATAAATATCTAATTTGCGTATTAACTATTTCATCAAAATTATGCTTTATTTTATCGTCTTTATAAAAAAAAACTCGAACCTTATAAAAACGGTCGAAAATATCTCATTTGACGCATTGGGAATTACATGGAATATATTATTAAAATTTTACTATGATATGAAATCTGCAAAATAATTTAAAAAACATGCAAAAAATAATTCTGCATATACCTGACACTTACGACTTGACTACTTCATCAAAAAAAAAAACGTGTTTGTTGATATTTGAATCTAAGGATCTTCTAATTTAAGTATATTTCACAAACTTTTTTTTCTATTTTCTGTGTACCTACTGGCATGTACCACTGACTGATTTCACTTTGTTTTCAAAACATTGGACGATTTGTTCCAAAATATCACTTTAAATGCACTGAAATATTCTCTTACTGGTAAAAAAACACAGTATAAACGTTTTTTGACAAAATGTTTTAAAACGACTTATAAACTGCTTAAAAGATCCTGAAATTTTAAAATAAATAACACGAAAAAGCTTATGTCAATAAAAATATCATCCGACCGTCTGTGCTCTGGCGACTTTCCCCACCCACAAGCCAATCACGACCTGAAGTGGTTGAGACAGAATTCTCTCTCTCTATCGTTCCAACGTCGTTTAAAAGGATAGAAAAATAACGATATTTCTCACCTTTGTTTTGTTGTGATTTTATTTGTAAATAAACAGTGGTTACTATTTGCCAAGGAGTTTTCGTTGGACCAGATATCTGTTTTTTTTTAATGTAAGGTTTCAAGCTTGGTATAATAGCATAGTAGAAGGGCCAACAACTGAGTCGAATCGCAGTCTTTTCCTCTTACTCCTGCTGCACACTCCCCAGTGCGTACTTCCCGTTCTGTTGAAAAAAAATTAAAAAAAAAAAAGATTAAAGTCAAGGTCAAACCATATCAAATCAACCACAAAAAAGTTAGTTTCTGTTTTTACCCTCTCCGATTTTGATGATTTTTGGCACACTTATTCTACCTGCAAATAAACTTGAAAATACAAAATTTTAGAATTTTCAGAGCACTAGTTTTTGCTTCATGGAAAATAACAAAATTGTTAATTCTGGTCCTTACAAGCCTTAACAAAAAGCTCAATTTTGAAAACTATGATAGCTACGAGATTGAGTGATACCTTGTTTTAAAGATATTTCAAAGACCTATCGAATAGTGTGCCACATGATATAATTTTTTAAAATTTATCGCTAGAGATTTTTCAAAAATAATAAATTTTGAAAAAATCTCAAAATACCCTATTTTTAATTTTTTCAAAAAAAATATATATATTTTTTTCTGATGTTTTCTCAACATACTCACAAAATTTTAGGAAGGGAAAAAGATGAGTTCCATCTCGAAAAAAAACAAAATGCCTTTTATCAATTTTGGTTCATATTGGTATTTACAAAAATGGTTATATCTGGAAAAGTGTTATAGCTATCATATTGAGCGATAGCTTGTTTTAGATGTCTTTTGAACACCTATGGAATGATATGCCAGTTGGTACATAATTTTCAAATTTGATTTTTTGAGATTATAAATTCAAAAGAAAATCAAAATATTATTTTAATATATTTTTTTTTACAAAGCTAAAAAAAGATAATATATAAAGGATTACTTCCAGATTTGAGTAATACAAACATGTTTTAAAAGCATTGTAAAATAAAATGTCGATTTCTGAGATTTTTTACGAAAGAGTTTATTAAATCATAAATTATACAAACATTTAAAAAAATAAAAACAGTGAAAAATATCTAAAATATAAGCACAGGTATATATTATCTGTAGTGTATGTTCTTTCAGTGGCTATATTTGGATTAACTTTATTTAATATGGAAGTTTGACACATACACACACACAGACACTCTTACCATGGGAAGTAACGAAAAAAATTCCATTCTACCTTAATCCCAAACTCTTTCAAATGATGACAAATGTTGACAAAGTTTTTTTTGTTTTTATATTAACCCATCGGAAAAATAAAATATCTTGGATAAATTATTATTTTTTGCTTTAAATCTGGTAAAAGTTGGGACAAAAATAAATGGAACGCGACCGTATTGTGAATTAAACAGTCAGATATAAAACCGTAATTTAAATGTTTTGTTTCCTTCGTTTTTAAAGTATATCACAAAAATGGTGGAGGGATGGCTCGAGAACTCAAACAATTCATATTCAAAAATAATATTTTTACATTCTGAAAAAAATGTATTTAAAAATTATATATCATGTGGCACATCATTTAGAAGAAGACCTTTAAAACAAGCTATCGCTCAATATGATCACTGTAATAGTTTTCCAGATATCACCCATTTTGTAAATACCAATATGCACCAAAATTAATAAAGGCATTTTTGGTATTTTTTTTCGAGATGGAACCCATCGTTTCCCCATCCTAAAACTTTGTGAGTATGTTGAGAAGACATCGAAGAAAAATATATATTTATTTTGAAAAATTAAAAATTGGTTATTTTGAGATTTTTTGAAAAAAATTCAAACAATAAATTTCAAAGAAGTATATCATGCGGCACATCATTCAATAGGTCTTTTAAATACCTTTAAAACAAGTTATCACTCAATCTCTATCACAGTTTCTTGTTGGGGCTTGTAAGGCCCAGAATCAAAAAATTAGTAAAACTAACACTCCTAAGTACTTAGCGGACAAATTGATCAGGTCGGGTTCCATCCATAGGTCCTCCACTCGTCATAGTGACCTATTAAGGGTACCGAAATCTTTCTTCTTTCAGCTACAATGCTGTAAAAGCTTTCAACAAAATTCCCAGGATTATTAAAGCGGAACCTAATCTAAAAAAAACTAAAAAAAACACATTAAACCTAATTAAATATTACCCCACAGTTAGCGGATTAATTTCTTGGTATTCATTTGCTGAACTTGTTTATTTATTTTTTTTATAAAATTGTATATTTATTGTGGTTTTGAATTTATCATTACCTTACTCTTAATCTTTTGTAATTTTTCAGTTTTATATTGTTAATCATTTTGCTGAGGTGGTTATATGGAAAAACGTAGTTGTACGAATATCGACACCTTTTAATTTATTTTTTCTACAAATATTTTTTTTTGTACAAAATAAAGGCACTTATTTATTTATTTATTTAATAACAATTTTGGTAATTTCAAAAACCCATAAAACAAAAACTGCTTGTCCGAAAATTATAAAATTTTGCATTTTCCCGTTTTTTTATAAGTAGGTTATGTGCGCCAAAAATCATCAAAATCGAACATGGTCGAAACAATTGACCCTTCAACAGCTATTTGCACTCAAAAAAAGTGAGGTTAGGTTGCCGGTTGTGACGTAGATACCATCAAAATGGACGCCCAACAAATCTCAGAGTTCGCGCAGGTAAAAAAATTTGGGACCGCCATTATTCTTGTTAGAAATTACCAAAACCTTCTATAATTTCCATTTTATGGCGGAAAATTATGAACTCTCATTAGAAATGCTGGAGAAACTTAAACCATATGCGCCTTGCTTGCTCTCTGGAGTCGAAAACTTAATTTTCAAATGGAAATGGGTTCTAAGTTGTTCAAGTTAGAGAGCTAAAAATTATAATGTTTCACGGATTTTGATTCGGTAACGCAAAAATATAGACGTTACCATTTAACTATGAGATAATGGTACAGGGTGTTTGTATATAATTGGAACACTCAGTATCTTTTTTATTAATGAAAATAAAGGGTATAGGTTTTAATTCAAAACTTTTTTGGCAAATTGCAACGAACTTAAGCGCTATAACAAGTTTTTTTTGTTCCACTTGGTATACAGGGTGTGGCAATAAAGCTATTTTTTTAAAATACTCAGTATATTTTTGCATTTTTGAATTTTTCAAAAAACTAGCTTTACAAAAATATCAAACCCTATTGAAATATCTTTTGTAGTTTCTGAGATATTTGCGTTTAAAATTTTAATAAAAAACTTTAGAAACGAACATCAGGACCGGTATTCTCGTAATTCGTAACGTTTTGAAGTCGCTAAGCGAAACGAATAGCGAACAGCGCGCTCAGCGGCACGCTGACCGACGACTTTTCGTATTCGCTCTGCCGAACGCACTGCCCTGCGAGCAGACAGAATCAAATTCACTTAGCACATCTTGGCATCACCGAATTTTGCATTTTTATTTCTTGTTAGTCTTGTCGCTCCTTTTCTTTTTCTATGTGTGTGATCGATTTCGATCCGTAGTTCAGAAAGGGTGAATCAAATGGTGACTTGCACAAGTGCATGTTGATCCTTTAAAAAATTACTTGATGGTTTGGTTTAGCTCAGTTAAACCCGCCCTTTGACCCTGTGATATAAACTAGTAGCACGTTCCCGCACAGTGTGCGGGAAAATGTTTACCCCGAGACTTAACCGCACACCTACAAAAAAATTCCGCACTCGGTGCGGGAAAGTTTAAATTTATTCCGGCACTCAGTCAGGTAAAGTGGTGTTTCCTGCACGGTCGTATATTGATATTGATACTTTATTATGTAGCATTTATGGTTAAAATGGTTTCACAATAGTTACTTATATATCTAGTAAGTTATAACTTTTAATTATAGTGAACATGCGTATTCTACATTTTAAGAAACAGAAAATAAAACTCTAAGGTATTTGTTACCCAAAAAATAACCTAACCAATTCAACAACAAACACAGAATTCATACATCCACAAGAGAAACCTCGCGCGTGGAAAAATGTATGTTTTCATGGAACTGTCGAATTAAAAAAAGAAAATAGTAATTTTTAGTACATTTATGAATAAATAAAATGACAAAAGATAAAAAACATAAAAATGGTAATTAATGTGAAAAATGTGATATTTCAGAAAAGTAAAGAAAATACACACGAAAACACAGAAATAAGAGTAGTTACCTATATTGTTTACTAATTATTTTTTATATCAATTAAGCTATTTATTTCATGTTTGCTAATTTCATATTTCATGAAAGCTTTTAGTTTATTTTTGAAAGAAAATAATTAACAAAACCAGATATTTTTGGTACACATCCGATGAAAGATACAAAAAGCACCGCTGACCAATGGCTTTTTTTACCCTTGGTTTTACAGAATTTTGATTGCTTCTATTTCTAGTATTATACGGATGCTCAATTATTTCGATGTCGATTTTGATAAGAAAAGTTTTTGTTGCTATTTTTTGGAAAAAAAGTTGTCTTACATCGAGCATTAAATAGTAAGGTTGATGTGTACGTGTTTGTCACCCGTCCCCAAGCTACTAATAAGAGATTTTTATTTTTCTAATTATTAATAAAAACACAAACTGAAAAAACTACTATATTTTCAGCAGCACTCTACAAAGTATTGTAGGGTAGGAAAATCGTACGCGCGGAGGGCAAAACAGCTGGCAAATGGTAGGTATTTCTCAAACGCTCGCCACACGCTGAGCGCACTTCGTCGACGCCTTGCGCTCAATATACGTGAATACCGTTTTTGTTACTTTGGTCACGTGGTAGATTAGATTAGATTAGGTTAGGTTTAGGGAAAACCATTTTATGTTCGAAGAGAACATGTTTGACGGTGACGCGGACTTGTCAAAACCCGTTTCTGTGGGTGTTTTCGAATTTCGAAAAAAAAAATTCTTGTGGTACCTTTTCTGAGGAACTGGTGGAGGGAGGGCTTCGGTGAACATCACGGTTATTACCCGGTATAGCCGTAGAATATGCGAAATTGGTTGAAATTTTGATTTTCGAGAAAATTGTTTTTTTCATTTTTAGGTTATGAAAAGGGGGAGGGTCTAAAAATGTTTTCTCACCATCGGTTTACAAGGGGCGGTCTAAATAAGGAGAAAAAGAAGAAAAAAAAAATCCAAATGTCATAGTTTGGCCGTACCAGTTTTCTCGCGATAACTTCGAAACGGAGGGGGGGCCGACATTTCTCCATGGGACACTTTCGATTCGGTTCGTCGCGCGCTATCCGCACCTGAAATTTCGCGGTCGTAAGATTTTTTTCGCATTTCTTACCCCCCTCAAAATGAGAAATCGGACATGGCGGCGGGAGGGCGAAAAGAATCTTCGTCGAGCGAGAAACGATCCCACGGACGTTCCGTCAGCCCCGCCCCCTATCCTCCCCTTCAAATAAACGAACGAATCTTATCGGCGCGTTGTACGGAAAATCGGCAGTGGGGGGAGGGACTTTTTTTTTCTTTTTTTTTCAACGATATTTTTCGTAGACGACCCGACATAAAGTCCGAAACCTATAACATTTATACTTTGCGAGATATCGCGAACAAAAAAAAATGGGAGGGGGCTAGGGACACGCCCCTGGCCGTCGTTGGGTTTTTTCCCACCTCTGCCAACAGTCCAGTGCTACGATTTTCTCAATTTTCGACGGTGCGTATTCTAGAAATTACGGCCCCCCCCCCCGACACGCCCCGGACCGGCGTTCATGAGTTGCCCCGGCACGGTTGCAAAAAACACACAGGATCCTGAGACTGCGCCCCCCCCCCCCATGCGTAGAAAATATCCGCGCGCCTCTGTCCGGGACCGTTTTTATTTTTTCGCTACGACTTATAGTTCTCGACTTATAAGCCGTCAAAACCCATCTCAACTCCGCTGTTAACATTTTATGTTCCACTGGCAACGTTGCACCAGACATGCTCCTCCGCACACATGCTCCAACCGCCTTACGTTTAGCAGCGGCCAGAAGCGGCTCGTTATTTATAAATGTAAAAAGGTTTGGTCGTTATTTTCAGACCCGTCAAATTTTTTTGGAAATACAATCTTTAATTTTTTTCTACTTAATAATTGATACCGAGGGTATGGAGAGGTATTATATTTGTCATTGTGAAAATATTTATGTAAAGATTTAACATAGAAAATATTAATTTTTTAAATGTTCTCCAGATAGTTATCTGCCTAATTAGTGCGGAAAGTGATACTTTTACGCACGGAAGTAGTTCGGGCGGGAAAGACACTTCCGCAAGGGTTAGGTACAATTTTTCTTCTACGAGTGTTTATGATGACTTTCTTGATCAAAAAGTAGTTTTTAGAACACACATTTCAAAATCAATCAAAATTTGGTCCATAAGGTACCATTTAAAAAAATGCGTGCGTTAAACGTTTTTTCGTGCACGCTATGACAGTTTTTTATGCACGGCGTGCTTATTTTTTTACGCACGACATGTGGGAAGTTGAACTTTCCACATTAAAATTGATATGTAACTTTATTAAAAAATTAGCATAGGTAAAATAATTTTTTTAGCATGGCGTGAATTTTAAGTCTAATTGGAGTTTTTAGCAAGATTAAATTAAAAATGGAAACAAAATTATTTTTTGGTTTTAATTTTAAAAATACCAAATATATATAACCTTAGGCAGAAGCTTTTTATGCAAGTAGGAAATTGTTGTACTAAAAACGTGTCAAAAATGCCTTTTTCGCCCTTAACGGCCATCGTGTCACTTTCCGCACTGTTTAGGCAAATTACCAAAAAACCAATGTGGAAAAAATAAGCAAATTCGACTAAAAATAGTGGTATTTCGAAAAAGGATGATACCTATATTATACGTATTGTATGATGGTTTTTCGTTGAATAAAAAAATGGAATTTATACACTCTACTATAATTTTTATTTAATACGTACAAAAATATCTTTACATTTTTAATAAATACAATGTGGAGTATCTACCTATGCAAATATTATAAATAAAAAGTTGTAACCAACATACATTCTTTATCCTGTGTCTGACATAATAATGTTTTAAAAATTTATATTTATACCGGGAATGCTTGTACTATTTATAAACAAATCTCAGCAGAAAAAATAAGCTGACTACAGATAGTATCAAAACTGTGAATGTAGTTATAAATAAATATCATAAGCATCTCTTACATTTTTTTGCTGCTCATATAGGATATTTAAAAATGTCGCAGCTGGGGTTGGTTCATTATACCAAATATAGTGTAATTAATTATAAGTGCTTACCATATTGTTTTTATCACAAATTCGCAAAAATATTCCAAAAAACCTTATTTCTTTCCTATATTTATTAATTACATTTTGTATTTATTGCAACACTAGTTGCACGCCTATGGCGGACTATCACAAGATGGCGTCGAAAAAACATATGATAACAAACCTGTGAAATGTTTGGTTTTCAGCTGCAATCTCCAGTTTTCGTCACACTACGCACTTTGTCACATCACTCTTGCCAGAAACACTTAAAAATCTATTGAAAAAATATTAAAAAACTCTCGATTAATCTGTAAAATATACCAAAACTTCGATTATGCTAAAGCTACAACGCCGTAGAGAAAATGGAATGGAGCAGCGTACACACGTTTATATGGCTGACCCGCCACAAATGCGAGGTTGTCACATTGTTGTAGGTTTTATTCCCGATATATATATTGGGAAATAAAAAGAATTATTCTTTGGGCCAAAATATCAGGCATTTTAAATGATATTTCGATGGAAAAAATGAGGTATATTTCAAGTACCATAAAATGTACCTCCACATTATGAATTCTTTATTGATTTAAAATTGTGAAGATTCAACGAAATTTAAATGCAATTATATAATATACCTACCTAAATTTCTTTATATATTTGAATAATAATAAGGTGTTTCTCCATGTTTAAAAAAACCAACTGGAGAATTTGCATAATTGCATGCAAAAATAATATATTTTTAAAAACATTACGTGTAGGGATACAACTTTCAGCGCAATCTGGCATTGTCGCCAAATTGTTTACTTTATGTCTGATCGCAACTCTGGTAAACACACTCTATTTAAGTTATACCTTTATGGTTATTTCCATATAACTATGAAACACTAAATGTGTAACAAAAATAACTTTGAAAAACAAAGAAGAAAATTCAAGATCGCGGTTGGCTTTGAAAGTGTTTGGGTCACCAGGCCATAAAATAAAAATCTACTGCGCATGCACTTACAAATCCATGCCTGGCGTCGTAGTGACCTTACGATAATTTAATGACACTTTCATTGCTGATGCAATCGACGCGCCTCACCGTGGACCACCGATTGCTCAAAATATTGAAAAAGTCCAAAAAAAATATAGAATATGGTGTGGATTTAAATGGGTAAGAAAAATCAAATACTCCTTGAACTTTAAAAAAAAACAAATATCTTTTGCTTAAAACTGTCATATTAAGCGTCTATATTTTAGAGGACTACGAAAAACTGTAACAAAAGTAAAAGTTACTATTGAATTTTGTTTATATATATTGATAATTATAAAAAAGTGCAATGGGATCGAAAACCGGTAAGTATATGCTTTTAAAAAATAACAGAGTTATTGAATATTTTTTGTTGAGAAGTGCACTAAGAACACGATTTGGCTTCAGATGTAAAATAAAGTGGCATACAGACCGCTTCAAGCTACTGCGAACATAGGGGGAATCAAGTCCAATTTACTCTCCGTGCCGTACGACCGAGGTGGATTCGAAGCACGCTGCAGTGTTATCTTTTGGAAATTCATTTTGTTTTTATTATTTTGTTTTATTTCTGCCTTGCTCGAGAAACAGATGGGTAAGTTCTTAATTGAAATAATACATTTTTAAAACCAAAAATGGATGTCTACGAAGTTGCCGAAAAAGTGCAGATGGTCAAATGGTCAAATCGTCATAACCCAACACACATTCGATATTGATCGAGGGAAAATTTGCATTTGTATTTTGACGTAAGAACGCAGTATCCCCAAAAACTAAATGTTTGAGGGGGGCGGGTATTATAGGGGAACACGTAATTGGGCCATTTTTTATTAACGGCAATTGCAATTTGAATGGTCCTAGATACTTGGATCTACTGCAGCAGCACATTATTCCAACTGCTAGGCAGTTGTTAGGTGTAAGATTTGGTGAAACATGGTTTCAACAAGATGGTTGTTCCGCTCACAATGTTGGCCTTGTTAGGGAATATCTTGATAATGTATTTCCTAATCGGGTTATAAGTACACGGGGAACTATTTTATGGCCAGCTCGATCTCCCGATCTTGCTCCTAATGACTTCTATCTGTTTTTGAAGAAGCTTTTCAAATTATCACCCCTAACATGCTTGGAAACGTTAGAAGGGGTTTTTATAGTAGGCTCGGATAATGTCTAGCCGAGCAAGGAGGACTTTTCGAACATTTGCTTTAATTTTTTTTTGACTGGGAGAATCTTTTTGGTTTTTAGAATGTATTATTTTATTTTGAGAACTTGCTTTTATTTTGTTTCTCCTTATTATTTTCATTGTAACACGTCGTCACTGATAAATCTGAGCAGTTGACAATAAAACGCTCTTATTTATCAGTGACAAAAAATAAGAAAATTACGTTATAAAAATTTGCGTATTTATTGACCAAATTCCGGTTTCATTGACTACGCTCCACACAGCACCGTGGTTAGAGGCGTACTAAATACCAAAGGAAAGTCATGCAAGTGGTGATCGCAAGCCTGAGTATTGGTTGCTTCACTGATAGGCGTGCGGTGTCTCTGCATGTACGTACACTGGCAAATTAGACTTCTTCCGCCCTATGTTCGCAGTAGCTTGAAGCGGTCTGTATACTTAAAATAGGCAAATTTAATTAGGATTTTTTCAAAATTCGAGAGGGTGGTATTTTTCTAAATCATTTCAATAAATTTTTCTAAATCATTTCAATAAATTATTAATTTATTTCATTCGCAAAAGAAAAAAAAGTTGCACTATTTTGTACGTTTTTTTTAAAAAAAAAAATTATTTTTGTATAGTGTCATATTCTTTTAAGGCCATTTAAAATGCATTTTAGGATATGCTGTATAGTAAAAAAAGGGAAAAGATTGTTATCCAAGATTTTTTTAACTTATACAGCTTAGGAAAGACTACAGTTTGACATACTAAAAAATTATTAGAAAAGTCAAACCGCAATATTAAACATACAAAACCAGTCCTCAGGACTTTTTCAAACTTTTGAAGTAACTCTGGTCCACTGTGCGCCCGTTTACACTCTGCGTTTATCGGTTTTTTCCAGGCCAACTTGATTGGGAGAGTTTTATCGGTAGGCATTTTTCTCGGGAACAGCAAGGGTAGGGCCGTTATAGTATGTCATAGTTATATGGTTATTTCTAATATATTTTTAAAATGACAATTATTTAAACTTAAACGCAAATATCTCAGGAACTACAAAAGATAATAAAATAGTGTTTGATATTTTGATAAAGCTAATTTTTGAGAAAATTCAAAAATGCAAAAGTATACAGGGTTCTATTTAGAGAAACTGTCTTTATTACCACACACTGTATACCAAGGGCAACAAAAAAAGTTGTTATAGCGCTAGTTCGTTGCAGTTTTCCGAGAAATATTTGAATTTAGACCTACCCTATATTTTCAATAATAAAAAAGATACTGAGTGATCCAGTTATAAACAAAAACCCTGTACAAGTGATGTAGTAATAAAAATTAAAAAAAAATCTACTGTGCATTCCTGACGCTCTATATTTTTTCCAGACAATTTGATTGGGAGAGTTATTAGACACTTAAAGTAAATATTTCAACGCATCGGTATCGGTATACGTATCGCGTTCGAAATAAAGCCAAAATACACTACATTTTTGACTTGTTTATGCGATATTTCGAGCGATGCCCACTTTTTTGAAAGGTGCGATGACATAACTACTAATAGCAATAGATACGTTCATCACTCCGTACGCATCAATTGCTGTCAGCTTTTGTGTCATCGCACCCGTCAAAAAAGCGGGCATCGTTCGAAACATGGCATGAGCAAATCAAAAATGTAGTGTATTTTGGCTTTATTTCCAACGCGATACGTATACCGATACCTGCGTTGAAATATTAGAGACATAAAGCTATTTGTAACTCATCGCGTTATACGTATTCGCATCTAGCGGGAACCAAGCACATTAATTGGTCAGAAACTTGTAGCACGTTCGAAAAGAGCAGGTGTTTCTGAACGCAATAGGTGCTGAGATACGATACGTGTGCCGTAACGATACGTGATACCTAACGCATCTCAACACCTATCGCGTTCAAGAACACCTTAGATTAGCATATATCTGCTCTTTTCGAACGTGGTACAAGTTTCTGTCCAATTAATATGCTTGGTTCTCGCTAGATGCGGATACGTATACGGCGATGAGTTACAAATAGCTTTATGTCGCTATTTACTTTAAGTGTCTATTATCGCTACGGCTTCTTTTTCGGAAAATATCAAGTATCAAATAAGTATTTTTTTATACCTTTATCAAAAAAACGATTTGAGTAACCGTCTGCAGATAACTAAAGTATGGCTTTTTTGGCTACCTATGCAAAAAACTTTTTTTTTTGATCACGGGTGCAAAAAAAGATTTCTGTCAGTTTTTTACCCAAAACTTAAAGAGAAATAGCGGAAAATAGTAATATTGAAAAAATATAATTATTCTTGCCCAAAAATTAAGCCATGTCGCAGATTAAAATGTCGCATCGATGAACCGAGTAAAAAGGCACATCGCCAACCATTGTTATTTCATTTATGAGCCGCGAGAAGTGCTCTTCATTCGAGATTTTTAAAAGTATTTTCCTGCTTTTCTCGGATTTTTTTTAATAAAGTTATTAAAAAAACAGTGTTCACAACTCGCGGCTAAACTGTCCTTTTTTTAATCGCGTTTTTAAATACCTCTCTCTCTGCGCTCGTTATTTAAACCAACGATTGTAAAAAAAGCACTATTTTAGCCACTAGTTGTGAAAACTACTATTTTTACGTTACACACACTGAATAAAAGATTGCAAATTTACACAATCAATCATTGTTTACTTTGTGGCTATATTATTTAGTCACTTGCTGTGTGTGGCTTTACAAAAAGATTGGTGTAAATTAAAATTAATTTTATCTGCCGGTTTTAGTTTTCTTATGGAACGGCCCTTTTTTTATTGGACTTTTAAAATCAGCTTAATATTCCTTTTAAAATAATGTATCACAATTTGTGTTTTATTTTTTAATTACTTATTTATTTTTCTATTAGATTTTCTTTTCCTTTTTTTTGCTTACATTTTACGATACTAAAAAATTGTAACGAAGTTACTAATTTTATTTATTTATTTTAGCTTTCCTTTTCTTTTTAGGTACTTCATGTCTCATAATTTCTGTAATTTCTATGACGTTTTATTATTTGCTATTCTTGGACTCTAGACATCGCTTTGACTCGCCACGTTTCCCTTTCCTGCTATGCTGCACGGTCACCGAGCTACACCTCACCGCTTTGCGCGCACAGCCTGCTCGACGGGAGTATGGTAGGTGGGGATACGCAAGGCTATTTAAAGCGATGTCGAGCGCGTTTCATGGCATTCATTCTGCCGACCGCCCGCCGTAAACTATTCCACCTGGGAATTCATTCTGCCGACCGCCCGCTACAAACAACTCCTCCGACCGACCGCACCGAAAACACACATCACCTGCCAGAACCCGATAGGTAAGCACCTGACCAGTATAGCGGGGTTTTCTATACATACCGTAAAATGTAGTTTTCCGTATGGTAAGTAGAGGTGAGATGGGTTACCGCTGGCTCGGAATACGGGTAACACATTTCTCTCTCTAGCACCAGGCGAAGCTATTAATGGGTTTGTCTTGCGCTGTCTGACCGGTTAGTGAGTGAGAGGGAGACAGTGCTATCGCTGGATCGGAATACCTTTAGGACTGTCTTTTCCTCTCTGCATCTCTCTCTAACACACGGTTTGACAGCGTATGGAGTAATTCATTGAGAAGCAGCGCCACCGGATCGTTTTATTTAAGCATGTGACGACAAAGGCACTGTAATTGGAGGTTAGGTGTATTATCGCTGGTTCGGAATACGGGTAATACATCTCTCTCTCTAACACATGGCTAAACTACCTACGTAGGTCGATCCTGTGTTGTTTGACCGGTTAGTGAGTGAGGGAGACAGTGCTATCGCTGGATCGGAATACCTTTAGGACTGTCTTTTCCTCTTTACATCTCTCTCTAACACACGGTGGAACAGCATATGGAGTGATTTATGGAGTAGTGGTGCTATAAAGGTATCTTTGTCTGACACACTAATTTCTTATTTCTCTAAACCTGCTATGAATTCTATATATGTAAATTCCGCTATGTTGGGGGTGCCGTATTAAGGAGCTTTCTACCGTTAACATTAAATATCAAATACCGGGGTTTACCGTAAACGTTATGAGACATGCAAGTTACCGATTATTTCTAATATTTTCCGTCCTTTTCTATTGTATACCGTTGAATGCTAAATAAAGAGACCTGTTGATAATAAATTAATAAGTTATAATAAATCCGCCATGTTGGAAAATTGGTTGTTTTACTCTTGTTACTTATGTTAAGAATCGAGACAGCTAGACCCCTGGTTTAACCGTCTCCACTGTTTAAAAGCTACCCGACGCTGTGGGCCCTCTACCACATAAATCCAGAGGGTGGCGCCCGAGATACTTGTTGGATTATCTCTCAGAGGAGTAGTTAATCCAACAGAAACCGATGCCTACCGCTTTAAAACGTAAACAACGTTACAAAATAAAAAATTAGGTAATAAAAAAAAATATATTATAAAAGATAAAATACAAAAAAATAAAACACACTAAAGAGAATTTTGAGCTGATTTTAAAAAATCAAATAAAAAGAGTAAGAAAAATACCAACTTTGTGCAATATCTCAAAAACTCGAAGCGACAAAAAAAACCGGTTTAACAATCTCCTTCTGCTTGAAAAAGATCTACAAAAAAGCCGTTTACGCCAAACAGAAATTTTCACTTCTTACTTACATTACATTACTTCCCAGAGCCCCCCCTACCCTTTTTTTATTATTAAAGAAAATTAGTTATATAGCTCTTTATGTTTTGCTCTAGGACTAGATACGCTATTCAAATGTAAGTAATTTTTTTCCAAATAAACGTTTTTAAGATCTCCGATGTTGTTTTATGGATAATTTTATTTTACGTTGTCAATAAAAAATTTTACTTTTTTCAGAGGGACCCATTGAACTACTCAACTACCATTTTCCTAAAAAAATAAAGTTAATAGTTATTGGAAAATCAATTTACCTCTTTCGACTTGATTTTTTTGCCAGCGCAATCAGAATTTCTTATTTACCTCACTCCCTAGTAGGATAAAAAACATTTTTTAAAACATTTTTAACGTGATTCTAAACAAACTTTTGTTAAAACAACATTTTTATTTTTTGAGCCTTCTTGAGCCAGCATTCTAAACTTTCGGGGAGTAAATAAAAGAAAACCTTTTAATACATAATTACCACTTAAAAAACACCAACCAACTACACATTACAAAAGAATCACTACTAAAACTGGGTGTATTGTTTTAGGGGCATTTATAATTGGATTAAAAATACTCCGGCCAGCCGCTACCACTGGTTTAACATCAACAAGTGGACACAGATATAAAAATCGGCTGCTGACGCTAGACGAAACAGTCATATTTCATTTTGAGGCCTAACAAGAGTGTTTCCAACCTCTAAATAAAGCTTTAACTGATTTGTTTATTTGTACACATTACCAAAAAGTTTCCACTTTTGTTTTCACTAGGACACTGGCACTATAATATTTTTAAAAAACAAAATTATGTGAGGTTATGGGCGCCGAATGTTTCCATGCGAATTCCTAGTAATTCCAGCGAGTCAGTCAAGTTCTCTCGGTTCTTTGATAAATTCTGGGTAAGGGCCGCGCAGTGTTAGGCCATTTTCAGCGGGCCACCGCCCACACGGAGTGGTTTTATGTAACATTTGTTTTAATAATGTTTTTAAAAACACATTTTTAAAAGGTAAACATGATCTTTCTGTCAGAAAACATAAAAATACTCTTCTGCCCCACTGGGGCCCGATTTAAAGTTTCGTGAGAATTACCATAGAAACGGGGGCTTTACGATGGTTGAGGATTTTTCATTAGAGGGCGCTTTTAAAATTTTGATTTCCCAATATGAGATAGGAAAGAAAGCCTAAATGATTGATACGTCCCAATTTTCTTAACTCCAAACTTCAAAATATCTTGTTGATACCAACCGACATTATTTAACTTAAAAAGTTTCTGATAAAATACCTACGAAACTTTTTGTCACCAAAAGCACATAAAACGTAAGAAAAACAGACGATACAGTGTATCAAATCCAGGTATTATACTTCGAAATATTCCTAAGTAAGCGAGTATGTGTTTTGATATTTTTGTTTGAAAGTTTGAGACAATGATGTGTTTGAAATTAAGTCTGTGTTTTGGACTCGGCACTTCCATTGTTTCGATCAGTACAATCGCTAATCGTCTTCAGGTGCAAACTACAATCTATTCGTAAGGCTATATCACTCAACCGTGAAGTTGAAGAAGTTGGCTCCACCCAAGAAAGGGCTTCCAAATATTTGAAATTTCAACACTTGGTTTACAGAAAATGCCCTGATTCTGCCCAATAAAGGCAGCTTCAAGGAATTTTCGTTTCTTCCAGTGTGACTCCTTGTGCAAAACCTTTGCTTCTGTCTACTTCATTCGTTATTGATTTCGTTGTTTCACCTCTTTGGGTATTCGTCTGATGTTCCTTAAGCCTAACAGATAGTGGTCTTTTTGTTTCGCCTATGTATGAATCACCACACGCACAAGGAACTTGGTAAATGCATTCCTTATTTTGTTTGTTCTCCGGTTTTGTTCTACTAACAAGGCTTCGAATTGTATTTTTAGATTTACAAGCTGTTTTAATATTAGAATTGTTCGCTACTCTTCGAATTTTCTCTGATACTCAATTAATGTATGGAATTGAAAGGAATGCGTTTGCCTGGTTTTGGTCTTGTAATCTCTGTCCTGTTTGCTAAAATTTATAAATAATATCTGTTATAAGTTTAAGACTGTAACCATTCTGCTGCAGATCCTTTTTAATGTTTCTTTTTTCCATTTCCAAATCATGAAAATTGTTAGAAATTTCAACGGCTCTGTTATACAAATTTATTATTACGCATCGCTTGGTTGTAGCAGAATGATTTAAACGTTGATTTAGATATTGTCCTGTGTGAGTGGGCTTAAGATAGACTGTTGTTCTGATGTCGCTTTCTACTCGTTTGACAAGAAAAGGAATTTGACAATTTTGCTCTAACACCATTGTGAATTTAATGGTGGGTCTTATGTTATTTAGGTGGTGAAGAAATTCTCAAAGTTGTTGGTCGTTCCCGGTCCAGACAATAAAAGTATTATCAACATATCTTAGCCAGAGCTTAGGTTTATATGTTGCGGTATCAACGTGTGATTCGAACCACCCCATGTAAATATTGGTCACCACTGGCGAAAGCGATGAACCCATTGGCAGACCGTCATCCTGAGCATAAATATAAAAGAAGTATGTAGACAGCACTCCAACAAACTTTCCACATATTCAACAAAACCAAAACAATGAGCTGGTATGAGTTCCATATTGTTTTAAACGTAAGAGAGCGAAAAGGACGAAGACACCTGTGGTGTGAGATCCTCGCATTAATTTCCGTACTTAAATAAACAAGATAGCTTGGTCGATCGGTAATGATATAACCAAGGTTTGGTAAGAATCGGCTATTTTAAGTCGTTTTTTGTGAAAATGACACTTTTTTATGGTTAATATACCTTTAATCCCTGTAGGGTTTTTTACGATATAAGCGGCCAAAAACAACCCCGTTTTTAGTTCGCACGGCACGTTCGTGCTGTACAATGGCCCTAAATATCCTAATTTTGGCCATTAACCTCGCAGAACTTTCGGCTCGGAGGCCATTTTTTAAAAGGGAAAAGTTTCTCTCCGAAGCTTTTTGGGGAGTTTCACTTTTAGTAAGACAAAGTGAGTGTATTTTTTAGCAAAAATATACCTTGTAATATTCGTCGCTACGTTGTATGCTTGACAAGGGTGGTTTTAACGCAAAATCCGTTTGCAGGATTAACTGAAGAAGATGTTTTTGACTGGCGCCTATGTGTAACCAAATAACCTTTCCAGAACCGCAAAGTTTTTTGCTAAAATACCAATACACAAAATATTTTAGTAACCCTACAGAAAAAACGAGTTATGCCAGCAAAAGTTCCAGCAAAAATCTTTGCAGTTTTAACAAGATATTAAGGCTAAATAGACGCTAAATAGACGGACAAAAGGGTAGGATAACGAAAGGGATGTAAAAATAAGGAAAGAACACTGCACCGCATACGAAAATTTAAATAATCTTGTACCTCAGAGTGAAATTCACCAATTTAAGAAATCAAAAGCACCTTTTACTAATAGAGCTAGAGTTCATGGTATAAATTATGTTGTATAAGTAAACCCACAGGCGCGCGCAGAGGTGCACATACATAGAATTAATACAAAAATTATGAAATGTCTCATTATGATTTTAATTTCTTATTGTGCTATGTCCTCCTAATCCAAAATGCTGTACACGCCTGTGGGTAACCCTCGCCAGTTTTGGTGAGATGTGCGTTTTCCTCGATACAAATAGTGGCTTTTAAGAGAGCTCGGTACACCACTGAAAAGGTGGAAAATAAAAATTTTACGTCAATAAATCCTTGTGTGATAATTTCTTTATTCCACTTAGTAAATAAAGAAATATGTAGTGCATTTTTAATTATTGAGTTGAACTTCTTTTTTAACAAGCTTTCCACAAAGGTGCCACCAGTGGTACCTCCTCATGAAAAAAATGTTGGTAGGCCCGAGGCCTTCACTGAGGGCCCCCAAATGGGTCGCCGGTTCCTGTGTCTTTATTCCGCTTAGGAAATAGAGAAATATATAGTTTATTTTGAAGCTAAAACAATTGACAAAAAAAAGTTGTTTTTAATTTTTGACACATTGTTTGACAATGTCAAAAAAAACTAGAGCGTTAGGTTTCTTTTTTAACAGGCTTTCCAAAAGTGGTACCTTCTCATTAAAAAAAAACTTGGTAGGCCCTCGGCCTCCAGTTGGGGATCCCAAATTTTTTTTAGTATGGGCAGAAAGTCCGTAAAAAATCATTAAAGAATCGCTTTTAGCTTTTTTAAAAACTTCTTCCCTAAAGCCTCTAGAAGTACCGTTCCGTTTAAAGAATCCACCCTGTATAGGCCAAGAACCCACTTGATCATGTCAGTAGGCTAACCGACAGGTTGCAACACACCATCAGCAGCGCTTGAATGCCTTCTAAACCTTCCTCCTCTACACCTTGTCTTGGAGAAAGACGCTATAAAGGCAACCTACAGAACCATAGCCAACCAATGAGGTGGCAGGGCAAGTCAAGTAGGACCAAACCCTTTAACGCGGCAATTGAGAGCCACTGCATTCTAGGGCTACTACCAAAACTAATGCCCGCAACAGTAAACAGCTATACAACACTATTCTCCCAGATAGGGAGGACTGGACGACAAACCGAATAAGTTTCTCAAGTGAAGATAGCTGAAATTAACTCTGTGTTTCGGACTTCCATTGTCTATATTTTATTTATACACGACTTTTCGATCAGAACAATCTCTGATCGTCTTCAGGTGCAAACTACAATCAATTCCTAAGGCTACGTACATATATACTGTGAGAAATCACTCAACCTTGAAGTTTAAGAAGTTGGCTCCGCCCAAGGAGGGGCTTCCAAATATTTGGGATTTCAACACTTGGTTTACTGAAAATACCCTGATTCTGCCCAATAAAGGCAACTTCAAGGAATTTTCGTTTCCTCCAGTGTGACTCCTTGTGCAAAACCTATGCTTCTGCCCACTTCATTCGGTGTTGTTTTGACCATGCGTGTTCGGCGATTCCTGATTTCATGGTTTCACCTTTATGGGTATTCGTCTGATGTTCCTTAAGCCTAACGGATAGGGGTCTTTTAGTTTCACTCACAAGGAACTTGGTAAATGCATTCCTTATTTTGTTTGTTCTTCGCTTTTGTTTTACTAAGAAGGATTCGAATTGTATTACTAGATTTAAAAGCTGTTTTAATATTAAAGTTTTTCGCTACTCTTCGAATTTTCTCTGATCCTCCTTTAACGTATGGGATTGTAAGGAATGCATTTATCTAGTTTTGGTCTTGTAATCTCTGTCCTGTTTGTTGAAATTTAGAAATAGTATCTGTTATAAGTTTGAGGCTGTAACCATTCTGCTGCAGATCCTTCTTAATGTTTCTTATTTCGATTTCCAAGTCATGAGAATTGTTACAAATTTGAATGGTTCTGTTATACAAAGTTTTGATTATGCCTCGTTTGGTTGTAGCAGAATTATTTGAACCTTGATTTAAATATTGTCCTGTGTGAGTGGGTTTGCGATAGACTGTTGTTCTGATGTCGCTTTCTACTCGTGTGACAAGTACATCAAGAAAAGGAATTTGGCAATTTTGCTCCAACTCCATTGTGAATTTAATGGTGGGTCTTATGTTATTTAGGTGGTGAAGAAATTCTGAAAGTTGTTGGTCATTCCCGGTCCAGACAATAAAAGTATCATCAACATATCTTAGCCAGAGCTTAGGTTTATATGATGCGGTATCAACCGCGTGTGATTCGAACCACTCCATGTAAATATTGGCCACCACTGGCAAAAGCGATGAACCCATTGGCAGACCGTCATCCTGAGCATAAAACCTATCTTTCACTTGAAAATAAGAGTTATGTAGGCAGCACTCCAACAACTCCATCACTCCCTCCAGCGGTAGGCTGGTACGTTCATAAAGGGATTCGTCATCAATCAGTCTCTTTCTAATAATATCTAGCGATTCCTTTATTGGGACATTGGTGTATAGACTTTCGACATCAAAACTGACAAGTCTATCCTCGGTTCCCAAAACAAAAGATTTAAGAATATTCTTAGGCAGTCTTAAGACATCATTTCCAGGACAAAGAGTTCAGCGGATTCTAGATGACGCCAGTAAAGCGCTTATACGGTCCCAAATCATGACGGTCTGCCAATGGGTTCATCGCTTTCGCCAGTGGTGGCCAATATTTACATGGAGTGGTTCGAATCACACGCGGTTGATATCGCAACATATAAACCTAAGCCCTGGCTGAGATATTTTGATTATACTTTTATTGTCTGGACCGGGAATGACCAACAACTTTCAGAATTTCTTCACCACCTAAATAACATAAGACCCACCATAAAATTCACAATGGAGTTGGAGAAAAATTGTCATATTCCTTTTCTTGATGTACTTGTCACACGAATAGAAAGCGACATCAGAACAACAGTCTATCGTAAACCCACTCACACAGGACAATATTTAAATCAAGGTTCAAATCATTCTGCTACAACCAAAAGAGGCATAATCAAAACTTTGTATAAGAGAGCCGTTCAAATTTGTAACAATTCTCATGACTTGGAAATCGAAATAAGAAACATTAAGAAGGATCTGCAGCAGAATGGTTACAGCCTGAAACTTATAACAGATACTATTTCTAAATTTCAACAAACAGGACAGAGATTACAAGACCAAAACCAGGCAAATGCATTCCTTACAATCCCATACGTTAAAGGAGTATCAGAGAAAATTCGAAGAGTAGCGAAAAACTTTAATATTAAAACAGCTTTTAAATCTAGTAATACAATTCAAAGCCTTCTTAGTAAAACAAAACCGGAGAACAAACAAAATAAGGAATGCATTTACCAAGTTCCTTGTGAGTGTGGTGAATCATACATAGGCGAAACTAAAAGACCACTATCCGTTAGGCTTAAGGAACATCAGACGAATACCCAAAAAGGTGAAACCACGAAATCAGGAATCGCCCAACATGCATGGTCAAAACAACACCGAATGAAGTGGGTAGAAGCAAAGGTTTTGCATAAGGAGTCACACTAAAGGAAACGAAAATTCCTTGAAGCTGCCTTTATTGGGCAGAATCAGGGTATTTTCAGTAAACCAAGTGTTGAAGTCCCAAATATTTGGAAGCCCCTCCTTGGGCGGAGCCAACTTCTTAAACTTCAAGGTTGAGTGATTTCTCACAGTATATAATTTGATTGTAGTTTGCACCTGAAGACGATCAGAGATTGTACTGATCGAAACGTCGTGTATAAATAAAATATAGACAAGGGAAGTCCGAAACACAGAGTTAATTTCAAACACATCATTGTCTCAAACTTTCAAACAAACTGAAGATAGCTGGTTGGATCCGGGGCTTATTGCAGCCGGGAAAATATCAGGATTACACATAGTCTTGGACGAATGGCTTCAATATTCCAGGCGGAACTCTTCGCCATTGAAATGAGCGCATGTTGGATGATAGATGATAACTGGCGTAACAGATCAATAAAGATACTCTCCGACAGTCAAGCAGCTCTTAAGGCTCTTGAATCTTATAGGTGCCCATCGAGAACCGTTAGGAGCTGCCAGGACACACTGAATACCCTAGGGCGAATAAACACTGTGTCGCTGGTATGGATTTCGGGCCCCGAATCAGCCCTTGGAATAGCATACAACACAATAAACACTGCTCTCTCAGGCTGGATGGAAAACAAGTTCAACCAATACTGGACCGAATTGCTGGGACTGGCACATTCCAAAGAGTTCATTACAGAATCCTGCAGGAAGAGGACTTGGAAACTCTGAGCTCATCAGGCAGGACATCCGGAAAACGGATCTATACACCGGACACTGCAGGCTGAAAGTACCATGACACAGAATGTGTCTAAGTGAGAACACCGAATGTAGGCTCCGTATCTTCGGTAAACCACAATCAACGGACTGGATTTGAATGATGCTTCACCAAAGCAAGTTGCGAGCCTCTCTAAGGGGCTGAATATTCTGTAGAAACAAAAAATGTTAAAAGTGAGCCACAATAGACCCAATAGTGGTCGCAGTGGACAGTGCCATACTGGCACACTCACAAACGAATCAATCAATCAATCAATTAACCGACCGGGCCACCAGGGCCGGTACTTTGTAACCTAACTGAAGGAAAATGATAAAATTAAGCTCCATATTATATAAAAAAGCCTTGCTTAATGACTTATTTTCGAGCTGTATGATATAGCTAGTTTTTTTATCGCAAAAAATTATCGGTAAATAACCGGCCGTTTTACAGTCGCGTCACGTAAAGTTAACTGTACGTGTTTAGCTGTTATTTGGAATCATAATTGCTGTAAATAAGGGTTAAAGAACGTGGTAAAAAATTAGCTATGGCTTGTTAAAACGGCATGCATTCTGAATAATTAATAGTGTTGTCGTTTTTTCTTTTTTAAATAACTTAAACTGCCGTAAAGTGAGTTTATATGATCCCTACCAAAAAACGCCATTAAATCTCATAAAAATACACTTGATTTATGATTTATCAGTTTTTTTACGTTTATAGTTTTTGGGCGGTTCGATATACCAGTTTTTTAACTGATCCTATAATCCGACTGAAAATTGAGGCAAAAAAGAATATTTCATTCAATGCTGTGGTTAATTAACCCATAATTAAGCACATTTTTTTCATATTTTCTCGGAATGTCTACAGTTTGTTTTTTTTTGTTGTGGTAATTTGAACTCTATCAATGCCATAACCCAAATAATATTTAAAGTTGTCACGACGTAACCGGCACCATATAAAACTTCCTGAAAGTAGCCGCAACTTCTCCCCGCTAGTGTATATGCAACGTAGTAATTCCCTGAGTGGAGAACAATTTCAAACTTAGTTACCAAATACCAGACTGCTATGTCGCAACCACGTTCCGGATTCGCCGTGGAGGCGCTTTTTATATGATGGAGTCAAAACAGAAGTTGATTAGTTCCGAAATATCTATTCGGTTCTTTAAGGTAGCATAAATTCATACATAACAAAGTAACTAACAAAACAAACAATGTCGTCTTTGTCGTCAAAATTGTCAAGTTTTACAAGTAGACAGTCAAAATTTAACTGATAGCAGAAAATGTGACTTTAAAAGAGTTGCGACGAAGTGATCACAAAAAGTTATTTTCTCAACACTGCCACATTATTATACGACTATGATGTCGCAAACTTTTGTAGTAGAATTGAAGCTAATTTCCTAGTTGTGGCGTTCAACGTGGGCTACTTCAATGAGATTTAAATTTATTGAGGCAAATGGATAAAAGTCGGGGCTACTACAAATTCACGAATGAAAAGAAACCTTAGGGGCACGGGAACTTGGTGGTAAGTAATACTTTCAAACGACAATTTAAAAGAATACGACGAAGATGTCGTTTCAGGGGGTAATTATTACGTAAGGTGCAGTTTTGCGCGATACTAGAGAGTATTCCAAACTTATAATTCCCAAATTGTTGCTCTGAAGACCACACTACTACTATAGAAAAGTAGCGGAACCTTGAGCCTGTTACTATAAATGTTAGTTGGGAGTTTACAGTGTTACAAATTCTAACGTTATCTAATAACAACGTCCCCATTTGTAACTGCGACTTTAATATCCTCTTTCTACAAGCTTTTATTTAACTTGCAACTTAATTCTGACCAACTTCCCGACATCCGATCGGCTCTAAATGCTTGTATAGTTGCGGTTACAACACAAGAATATATTGTGATGAAATTGACAGCTCTCTCCTACTCGAAGGGGATGGAGTACAGTTGAACTACGCCCGATTTCGTTGAAATTTGGTGTGTTGGGGCACTTGGAGATGGATATAACGAATTTCTAATTTTGAATTTCAATATGGCGGATTCAAGATGGACGATTTTTGGTCATCTTTTCAATAATATGTCATTATTACGCACCCCTCCCCCGTTTTCTCCGATTTCAACCAAAATCGGTATACAAAGGCTTTTAGGGATAGGGAAATCGAATTTTTGGTCAGATTTTGAAAATTCAACATGGCGGATTCAAAATGGACGATTTTCGGTCATATTTTGCTAACCAATTTTAAGTGAATTATCCACATCCGATTGTGTTCAAATTTGGTATGCGTTTATAGTTCCGGTAAAAATACAATAATATGGTATTCTCAGGTACCCACCTCCCTATAACGAGGGAAGTGGAGGGGGAAAAAGATTTAGTTTGTTCGATTTCAATCAAAATTGGCATACCGGGGTTTTTAAGGAGGAGGATTATGAATTTTTGATTAGATTTGAAAATTTCGATATGGCGGATTCAAAATGGACAAAAATTAAAAAGTAAATTTTTATTAAAAAAAAACTTTTAAAGAACAGGCGTTTATTAAGTGCACTCAAAAGTAGAAAATAATTTTTTATATTTCTTATACCATAATAAAAGCGATTGGCGCAAATTAAAAAAAAATTCACAGTGACAAAGAGAGATTTACAAAATAAGAACTAAATTTTTCTTCTATTCGAATGATAAATATAATGCTTTCATGTAAATAAGCTGAGAACGGGTGAGATTGCCGTGCTTGTCACCCCTTTGAAAATGTCCTTACCTAAAGTTAAATTTTTTTTTAATTTGCGACCATCGCTTTTATTATGGCATAAGAAAGATAAAAAATTATTTTCTACTTGTGCATTTAATAAAAGCTTGTTCTTTAAAAGTTTTTTATTAAAAATGTATTCTCTTTTAAACTTGCTGCTTGTTTAAATAAAACTCGCGTAAAAACTTTGTTGCTTCTTTCCAAGGGCGTTTCGAATAACACCGCAAATATTTGAGATGCCAAGTCCCAACTTAACAGCCTTCGAAATTACTGAAACGTTTACATAGGAAATCCGATAATCCGCTAAGAAGTTTCCTATCTTGAGGGGACGACATCTTCAATGGATACTCAAAGAAATAAGTTTGAAATAACCTGTTCTGTAAATAATGTCGAATCAAAGTTCAGAAATGTCATTTCTGAGTTTTTAAATTTGTGATTTTGGAAGGCCATTGCGATCTAAAGTTTATAAAGAACCCTGCCAATATTTTATTGGGGATGTGTTTCGGTTATTTTTTTTATATTTTAATATATTATGGAGCGGTCCCAATGAGCAATTTGCGTCATCGGCACTTTCCCCAATATGTACAGGGTGAGCTAGAAATTAGACTTTATGTTGCAAAAATGGTCGTTTTTTACTAAACTTAACGTTCATTTACGACAAAACAAAAGATAGGATAATAACGGTTTCCGCAGATTTGATTCAACGCATAACGAATTTTTAATATTAGTACTAATGTCCGTACGTGTACAGGGTAAGCCAAAAAATACGCTTGAAATTGCTCAAAATCCCTTATTTTAGAGGCACATTTATCACGGGTGCAAAAAAAGATTTCTGTGCGTTTTTTACCCAAAATTAAAAGAGATATAGCGGAAAATAGTAATATTAAATTTTCGCCAGTTCAAAATCATCATCAAATAATCAAACTGTCAAAGAATAAAATGTCAGCGGCCTTGATTTTTAGTGTAAGATGGTGTATTGCGAGAAGTGCTCTTCGTTCGAGATTTTTAAAAGTATTTTCCTGTTTTTCTTGGATTTTTTAATAAAGGTATTGAAAAAAATAGTGTCACCAACTCGCTTTTTTTTACTCGTGTTTTTAAATACCTCGCAGCGCTCATTATTTAAACCAACGCTTGTAAAAAAGCGCACTATTTTAGCCACTTTGTGAAAACTACTATTTTTAAAAAGGTATTTTTTGTGGGGTTTTTTGGAAAATTGGAATATTTTTTTTTGTTTAAATGATTGAACATTTATCCTCGTACCAAGCACCAAAATTAATAACACCATACACCTAGAGCTGAATATAAAAGCTATACGCCAACACACTTTAAAAATGACTAAAAAACATTTACCTACAAATAATGAACTTTTTTGAAAAACTGAAATAACGCAGACAATTAAGGTATATCATTATAATTATAATCTATACTAAGGTGACCAACCGCACGGTATTTGACCGGACAGTCCGGTATTTTAATAAACTGTCCAGTTTAAAAAATACTCCCGGTATTGTCCGGTATTTTTTCAAGTTGTCCAGGAGTGTAATTCTTGAATTTCGTAGGAAAGATCGCACGGGAACGGTCCTTTCCCTGATATCGACCAATAATAGTCTTTGAAGCGATCACGACTTATCCGAAACCTATCCAATCACCGTATTAGAAAGAGCTTTCCTACACTTTCATACACCTGCCATCGGACCAGGTGAACGGACGCTCTTGAAAAACGACAATCCAGTAAGCTTTGCGCGTGCACCATGCAAGCTCGGCAGCTCCTGAGCCTTCTTATTGGGCGAAACGAAGGATGTGAACGTTCCCGTACGAAATTCAAGAATAAGCCCCCTGGGCAGGATATAGGCTTTTTCATCAAAATCGGTTTACGGTTTTAAAGAAAAAATAAAACAAACGAACTGTTGCACATCGGCATTAAGAATTGTTCGTTCCCAGAACATCTTTGTCGAGCTGTCGCGCTTTCCCCTTCCGCGATCGATACCTCAGATTACTAAAAGGGATACAGATAGAATAACTATGGAAGGGTTATTGGCGTACTTGAGCGTGCCATTCAGGAAAATACGCCAAACGAAAAGGCATGGTAAACAATTATCGATACATATAATAAATATCTAGATAGACCATTTTCTGGACTTAACAGTGTCGTGGACTTAAATTGGTGGTGTTTTAGAATTTTTGGATTTTAGTCTGTTTGTTTGTTCCAAAACTACTGAACTAGAGTCCTTGGCAGGAAAAGGCTGTACTTCATCAAAATCGATTTGCGTGAACAAAAGTTATGACTATTGAAAGCAAGAAAAACAGGAAAAAACAAGTAAAAGCGAAGACAAAGTCACAGGTCTTCAGCTAGTTAATAATATATGAATTGTCTTTCTGGATACTGGATTCCTTCCGATGAGTTCACCGATGAAAACAATCGAGTTTGTAACTTCATCTATAATTCTTTAATAATTATCCGATTGATTTCCAATTGATGGCATCGATGCTCACCGACTCTGAGGGCCAGTGAGCCTTCCCAATGAATGTCATTAACGTCAATTAATCAGCTGTTTTTTGTTGTTATTATTTTGTTTTTAAATTTTATGATTTTTATTTAATAAAGATGCTGACTTGATAAGAAGTCGCGTTAATACTATTTGAAAGACAGTTTTCAATTCAATTAACGAAATACTTTGAAATGCCGTTGATGACCTTGAAACAAAATTTTGAAATATCTTGGAAACCACAAGAGCACTAACGAAACTACTTAGAGCAGATGAAAGCACTAACAAAATACCAACCACTGACTTGTGTTTAAGCATTTTATCTCAATGATTGGCTGTTGACCTTGAAAAAAAAAAGAAAATCAAATATCTCAAAAAGTAAAGGAGCAATAACGTAATTTATTAAGGCACTAAAGAGCACTAACGAAGCAATAACGATTGACAAATATTTGGCAATAAAATGCGATACATTGGCTGCTAACTTCACGGACCCGTGCAAAAAGTCTCAAAAGAACAAATGAAGACGATATTTATTTATTTAGTTCCTCTTTCTATATGCAAAATGCGATGCCTTTATTTTCCTTCCGGTTACAAAAATTACCTTCAATATATCTTTTGCCAACCTTCGGCACAAAGCCCAACTTTTATTTTAGCATCAGTACGCGGCACCTCAAAACGCGTTGTTAATAAAATATTGTGTTTTTCGAGTCGCGCCCCAAAAGTTACTCAGAAGCTTTTGCAAGTAAATCATTTGGTGACAAAATTTATGTTGGGTAATTTCGTTTTGTAAAATCAGAGAGCATATAAATCTAAATAGAGGATATCTATTGGTAAATTTGCGACTCCGCTCAACTGACTTGAAAACCGAGTGGCGCAGCTATCGTTTTTTTAGTTCTTGGCTTGGAAACTTGGTGCGTTGCTTTCAATCTTGCTTATTTTTATCGATCCAAAGCAGTCGCGGCGCACATGAAAATCGCCCGCATTGCGCTGCAGACAACAGACCAGTGCCGGTGCAGTCACAGGTGGCGAATACAGAGGGAGGCGATCCACCCCCTCTCCGACGAAATTACGTACCAACTTCCCCAAAAATGTTGCCCTGCGGTCAATTTAGAAAAAAAACATAATTAGGTATTAAGTTTCTGAAAAAAAGACTTCACATGATGGGAATTGACACGGTTCCGTCACAACCGCCTCTTTTGGATTAGGAGAACAGAATCATTCCAAGGAAATTTATCATATGAGACCATCAGTTTTCACATACATTCTCACCCATTCTGCTCCTAATCATGTATTTTTCAAACATTCAGAAGTGACGGGGTTATTCAAATTTGGTGCAGAAGCATAGTTTTTGGGGTTTGCTGCAAATGTTTGTTTTTTTTATAGCAAAGTTGAAGTAAGTAGCAAAATATTTAAAAGAATAAAACCTAAATTATATGCTCTCTGCTTTTTCCTAAATTATAACTATAAATAATGGCTTGAAAAAATATATACAATAAAAAAAACTTTCTGCCGGTTTCCTTAGCAACAAGCTTTTATTTAAAATTGCATTAAATATTAGTATGTACGCCAGTGATAAATTCATTCATTCATTCAACGCTCGGGATTATTGCCGTTCATCCTGGCGCATTCAGCTAATAATTAAAAACTCGCTGTGAATCGCATTGGCTTGCTGTCGGATATTACCATTCCGTGTGCTCTCTATTTAGATTTATATGCTCTCTGGTAAAATGTACTAAGACCAAAAAAATTATTAAAGAAAAACAAATATTGTAAGCAGCGGCGGCGGCGTATCCATAGAAGCAAGGAAAGGAGTACTTTCATAGCATACCAAATGTGGCCTTGACTCAAACCGAGTCACAGCAGAAAGTCTGCCCGCATGTCGTGTGCGCGCGGCTTGTTACTATTCTGGAAAAATCGAATAGAAGCTATCCCCTCTACTATATATATTTATTTGATCCTGCATCGTAAAACAATCTTCAATTGATTCTATTTTGGAGAATTTCTTAACATCATCAGCAAAAGCCAAGTGATCAGAATTAATACATTCGGTTAAGTTATCAGTTAATATATCGAATAAAAAGGGTCTCAAATTTGATGGGGTACGCTGGATGTAGAAATGTAAGACCTAGATTCAAAGCCATTGTAAAAAACAGACTGTGGCCGAAAATCCAAGTAGGAAGCAAAAAGTTTACTGAGTTGGTTACTAAAACCTATTTTGTCTAACTTTTTTTGAAGAATTACATGGTCTATACGATCGAAAGATGGTGGTTTCCTTTTGCATAGGATTTATTCATGTGTCAAATTTTTTTATCATCATTTTATCTCTTAATTCCTAGCACCGTACTGATAAGCACCACATTACCTTTTTTGAGGGAAAGCTCGCTATTCATTGATTTTGTTATTTATTCGCCCTCGCTAAATCCCTATTTAAATTTAGCAAAAAAACTTTGTTTCTCCGGCACGATAAGTAAAAAGAAATCCGGATCTACGGTTACCATTACCTTTTTTGAGGGAAAGCTGGCTATTCATTGATTTTGTTATTTATTCGCCCTCGCTAAATCCTTATTTAAATTTAGCAAAAAAACTTTGTTTCTCCGGCACGATAAGTGAGGTTATTATAGAAACGTCACGAGACCTAAACTGATCCATAAAAGCTGCATATAATTTTCGAAATTGTTGTCGATTTTATTGGCTATAAACACCGTGGTCACCTTATAGGCAAGTAAATATTGCATATATCTCCCATAAATCTATCCATGGACGATTTAAAATGGAAAATTATTGCAGGAAATATCGGATAATAGGGCACTTCGGAGTCCTGCACGGGATGATTTAGTGTGCAGGAAGGAGTTTTGCTCAAATTAAAAAGCATGGCGCCCTGTTTTGGATATTACGGGTTTGTGTAGTGTTTATTTTAACAATCATCATCAATTGCTCTCCCAGACAATAATAGTAGGAGAAAATGGAGTATTAGCGTGACTTTTTTTTACAGGATGGCAGGTCGATTGGTTTTAATTTTTTTGGTTTCAAATTTGGCACACTTCCAGTATGTTATTTTCTTTTTAATTGTATGCCATGTTTTTGTTTTTCAATATTCAAAAAATATTTTTTACAATTGTTTTTTAAATGCAATCACACTATTGCCCCAAGGAGTAAAGGTAAAAGAGTGAATATTTAAAAAAAGGGAAAATATTTAAGTAAAATCGTAGATAGAAAATACTTAAGATATGTAACTGATAAGTGGAAGTGAGAATAGTCCGTTGCACTTCCACTCGTTATAAACCCTGATCAGGCAAGTGGTGCCCCCCATTTACCTTGCGGAAAGTATGGAAACCAAAAATTTTGTTTTGCCGAGTAACTGTTAGAGGGCGCTAGCGGAGACCGCAAGAAATAGGTAGTCCTGGCAACGAGGATACATGCTAATATCCGACGCAAGCCGACTGTATCCGAACAGCCAGCCAAGCCATGAAAGGGGAATTATCGCAAGTTTTTGATTCTTTGCTGAATACCGGTTTATCAGTGGCGTAAATGAATGAACTTGTTGCTAAGGGAATGGGAGCTGGTAGAGAGATCATAATATAAATTCATGAATATGCTGAGTAAAGCAAGACAGTTTTTATTATTATTAAACGATTATATTTAACTTTACAGTCTGCCTGACTATCAAATTTTGCGATTCGTTTTTGACACACTTCCCGTAAACCGATTTTAATAAAATTTGGCACAGTAGTGTAGTTCGGATGATAATACAATATTATGAAAAAAAAATTGGTGGGTAGGGGGTGGTTAAGGTTTAAAAATAAAGGGCTAAATTCATTGACACACTTCCCGTGAACCGATTTTAATGAAATTTGGCATAGCAAAGTAGATCCGATGACAATACAATATTATGAAAAAAGGGGGGGGTATTGGGTGATTGGGGGGTGTAAAGGGGGTAAAGTGGTCTAAGAGGAGCAAATTCAGAACTTTGAAATGAAAGCAGATACGAACATGTGGTTTTCAGATTTATTATTGAATCTGGTGACAATACAATTTTATAAATCAAAATCGGAGGTAGGGGGGGTAGTTAAGGGGTGTAAAAAGGATAAATTCAGAGCTTTGTAATGAAAACAAATACAAAAGTGCGGTTTTCAGATTTATGATTTGATCTGGTGACAATATAATTTTATGAAAAAAAACGGAGGTAGAGGGTGGGTGAGGAGTGTAAAGGGCGTAAATTCAGAACTTTGTAATGAAAACAGATACAAACATGCGGTTTTAGTGACAATACAATTTTATGAAAAAAAATCGGAAGTGGGGGGTGTGAGTGTGAGGGGTGTAAAGGAGGTAAATTCAGAACTTCTTTTATATTGGGACTTTTATGCAGAGTTAATTGGGAGAGAACTTGTACAAAATTGACAGGAAAGAAACCTTGTAATAATAAGGCATTGCTAGAAATGGAAAGGTTGCGAAAAAATTATATAGGGTGTGCCAAAAAACAACTGCACTTTTTAAAATGATTATAACTAAGCAGGAAATTGTCCAATTTTAAAATACTAAATATAAATAAAACTTTTTAGAAATCTAAGGTTTCAAAATTTACAAGACGAATGTCAAACTTGACATTTCCTAAAAATCCAAGATGGTGGACCTATTTAAAAAATAGGCATTTTTAACCCCCCTAGATATTTTTTTGTGTGCGACACTGTAATAAATCTGAAACATCGGTTACGAAGTCACATTATTTTAAAGCGAAAGCGAAGAAGAATATATATATATCATTAGAAAATTCGGACAAGAAATAAGGAAGTTTGCAATTTTTAAATAGACCGGAGTACCTATCATGCTTATTAAGAAAAAATCTTCTTGTTTAAATAGCAATAACTTTTTCAAAAATTGATCGATTTTAATAAGTTTAAACTTTTTAAAAGGCACAAGCTTCAAAATTTATAGAACTAATGAAAAAACTAACATTTAGTAAAAATCCAAGATGGCGGGCCTATTTAAAAAGTAGCCAAATTTCACCCCCCCCTAGAAAAAACTTTCTGAGACACTTTATTCAATCTTATTTCTTGTCCGAATTTTTAAAATGTTTCATCGATGTGCTTCGAAAGAATGTGGCTTCGTAACCGATGTTTCAGATTTATTACAGTTTCCCACACAAAAAAATATCTACGGGGTGTTAAAAATACCTATTTTTCAAATTGGTTCGCCGTCTTGGATTTTTAGGAAATGTCGAGTTTGAAATTGGTCCTATAAATTTTGAAGCTTTGGCTTTTTAAAAAGCTTAATATTATTAAAATCGGACCGGTTTTTTTTCTGGCACATCCTATACATTTTGCATTTTGTTTCTTTTTGATTAGGAATATGTGAAAAATAAAACGTTAATAAATCACAAGAATAAAACTGTTTTTGTTTCAAAAATCAGAAAATCAACAAGATAATATTCTTTTTTTTTCTAACACTAAAAAAGTACTGATAAGAACAAGAAGAATATTCTCTATGTCGTCATAAAAAGTTGATTTCAATGATATACGGTTCGATTTCCACCAAATCTAAACAATGGCAGTGATATTTCTAATTTCTACACTATCTAGCGCACGAGGAATGTTAATGCTAAGTTAATAGTGCCACCTATACGAAGTCAAGTGAAACATTGGAGAGTTATTACAGATTGCAAAGGAAAATTGATTATGTCTTCTATACTTACAGATTTCGCTGCGGCGAAATGCACTGGGTTGATGACAGTCGAGTTGTCCAAAAGCGACTATGCGCGCTCTGGGGAGTTATCCACGAACGAAATTTTTGCTAACATTTTAGCCCGTAAGGTTACCTATCTTCGGTATTTCCTCTATCTACGGTAAAATAAACAATTTTTTTATTAAAAAATTAAAGGAAAAGCCTATTATTAACGATATGGTTAAATAAGTGGAAACGTTTTGTGATTTTTTTATACTTAATAAACTACTTGTTGTGTTTTCTTTAAATTAACTTATTTTAAATGTAATTTTATGAAGTCGCATAGCTAAATAGCTAATTATCAATTAGTATTTATTGTCTTTTGAGTCTTTGAATCTTCATTCTTGAAAGTCATAGGCAACAAAAACGCTTTTATGCACTTTATAGATTAAATAGGTACGTTTAGTCCTTCTTTTTAGGGACTAAAGTGACACTTTTAATTAAGGGATTAAAAGTAAATTTAATCCCTTAGCCTAGGGATTAGAAGTAAATTAAATCCCTCAGGTATTAAAAAAAAATAATCCCTGGAAAACTATAATTAAATTTATCGCAAGTCAAGCCAAACAGCATTTGCTCTTGGCCAAGATTTCATTCTTAAGGCCCTTTCTTGTAGTCGACGAACCATTTTGCGTAGAAATAACGAGATTTTAACAATAAGCGAATTGTAGGTTTATAATGTACTTTGAACTATGGCAAAACTTTTGAAAACACATATATAAATTTAACAAATAAAAAGAAATCATTGAAAAGATACAAAATGGCGGGTGGACTTTATTGAACGTGCGTTCCAAAGGTAATAAATTTAAAGGGGAAAATGTAACTTTCCGCTTTTCCGATTTCAAAACTTCACGGAATCAAACGCATATTGGAAGTTATTTCCTCGAGTTAGGTATTGCACTATTTTAAAAGTGATATATATATATGAATGGAAAGATTTTAGAAATGCTTTAAATTTCTACGAGAGTCAATAGAGATGCACAATTTTTATTAGTTAAAAAACTAGTACACTTGAAAACAGGCATTAAATTACAAAAAGGGCACTGATCATTTAACAAAACTTGATGGAATATGTATATCTCAAACAACCATGATTTATTTCAAGTTGTTTTTGATAAATAAAACTGTAGAGTCCGTTCTCTTTTTATTTAGACAAAACCTAACCCAGTGGAGGCTTCAGGGGGAGGGGGCGGAGGGCGATGGCCCTCCCCCCCTTTGCTCCAGAAAAAAGTAGACAACAAAGATGCTGGTGATAACCCTAAAGTCTTTGGAGGAAAAACGAGAAATTGCATAACGTTCCTTTAAAGACATTCTAGAATCACTCCAAAGTATTTTGGGACAGTTTGAAACACTCGGAAACCACGATATTAGAAATAAAGAACAGTATTATAGAGTTTCAATTTGTAAACAAGTTTTAGACAAAATCATTTCCGGTATAAATCAAGGTTCAATAGCGAGACTAAGTTTTTTGACCTGAACATATTCGTACCAAGTTTTATACAACGTTAAGCCAAAATCAGGGCAAAATTAACTAATGTCGTTTCCAAATACTATAAACAATATTGGTCAGAAGTAGGCAAAAGCTTAACTCAAAACATATATGATAACGTTCTCGAGGCAACGAACAAGTATGGCGATATTTTTCCGTTGATAAAAAAATTCTTGGATGTTTGTTAGTAAGTAATGCTGCGTCAGGAAGAAGCTTTTCCTGCCTCAGAAGATTGAAAATCCAAGTACTCAAAACACTATGACGGAAGCATGGCTTTTTGGGTTACCAATGCCAAAAAACTTTTTTTTTTCATTAAGGGTGCAAAAAAAGATTTCTGTCCGTTTTTTACCCAAAGTTAAAGAGAAATAGCGAACAAGAGTAATATTGAAAAAATCTTATTATTCTTGCCTAAGAATTAAGTCATTTCCGCCAGTTTTTTTTTTAAAAATTAAAATGTCACAACAATGAACGTCACTGAGTAAAAAGACACAGGAAAATACCAGCCGCCTTGATTTATAGTTTAAAGATGGTGTGTTGCAAGAAGTTCTCTTCGTTCGAGATTTTTAAAAGTATTTTCCTGTTTTTCTTGGATTTTGTAATAAAGGTATTAAAAAAAATAGTGTTAACAACTCGCGGCTAAACTGTGCTTTTTTTTTACTGCCGTTTTTAAATAACTTACTGCGCTCGGTATTTAAACCAACGCTTGTAAAAAAAGCACTATTTTAGCCACTAGTTGTTAAAACTACTATTTATATCTCAAAAAAAAAGTATTTAGCTTTTAGGTTTTGTTTGTTATTTATGTTTTTATTAACTCAAAAAATTATACGTAGCTACACAAGCGCAGATTTCAAGGGGGTAGGGGGGTAATTAACCCCCCTCCCACACTGGAATTAAATTTTTTCCGAAAATACTTATAAAATCAAAAGTCAGGCGTAAATTGCGGCCCTATAACACCTATGATATTTACGGTATTAGTTTAATTTTGTGTTAAAAATGGCATTTGTAGTGTCATTTTCTTAAAAATTTTCGGCTGCTGCGCTATCATACCGTTGATATTTTCTCAAAAGTTTTGGGCGGATTTAAACATTTTTTAAAATAAAAAGTGTATGAAATAAACAACTTAAAAACTGAGTACCCCCCTCTCTAGATTTGAGGCCAAATCCGCGCTTGTAGTTACTAAGTTTTGTTTGCATATATTGATATTTTCTTCATAAAAGCGATGCTTGTATTCTAGTTTTTTTCTTCGTATTGAAACCGTCCCCCCCCCACTGCCACTGCATAACCTCAATGACCCACTGAACAAAACCAGGTTTGAATGTTGACAGACATTCAAAAACCCTAGATTGATATTGTTGTCGCATTTAGTTTTTAGGTTAGGTTTTTCCTGACAGAAAGAGTATTTGTTTACATTTTGGCCATGGAAGACGCGTGAAAAAAAAATTATTTAAAAATACCCTACAATTGTGCCACCAGTAAACCTACGTTGACACGCATTCGTTTTGATTTTCATTATTTGCACTTTTTGACACTGACATGCTACAACAAAATTTATCGTTATTTTTGGATAAGACAAGGCTGCATGTGGACAAAATTTATAGATAAAAATTGGTGCCAGAAAGCACGAATAGTCCACCATATAATCAGTTATTTTATAACAGAATGAAAAACAAATTTCCAATGTCCATAGTGGAGTCCAATATAAATAAAAAGAGAGTTTTACCAACAGAAAACTGTTGGATTTTTTGCCTTCTCCACCAGTCAGTGGTAGAACTGCTTCGTGCTTCTGCCTGAATGAAGACGAGCAGAGCTGGCAAATTCAGTAGAACTGCGGTTTTCAGATGTATTATTTGTTCTGGGGTCAATACTATTTTATTTAAATAAATCGGGGGTAGGGGGTGGTAGAGGTGTGTAAAGGGGTAAATTCATAAATTTAAAACCCTATGCGGATATATAACATGAGGTTGTCATATTTATTATCTGATCCAGTAACAATACACTACTTATTAATTTAAAAAATATGTCGCGAGCGTTATCCACCCTGGCTTACTTTTTAGTGAAATTTTTTAATAAAATCGTTAAACTTTAAAAAAAATATTCAGTTTTTATACTCGTGTTTTAGATCATTCGATAGCTCGTGAATTAAATCAACGCCTGTAAAAAAGCACTATTTTAGCCGCTAGTTCTTAATTTTATCAAAAATGAGTTCCAAAACACCTTAATCGACAAAAAAAAAGTTGTCTGTTGGTCTGTTGAACTACAAATTTTGTTAGAAAGCCCAAGATCTTGGGACCTTTAGTTTCAGAGTTATTTGAAAAAACGTTAAAATATATAAAAAATATCATAACTTTAGAACTAAAGCAGCTATTGATATGCGGTTTTCAGATTTTAGTTTTCGTAAATATTACCCAAAACTTTTGTTATAAAGTTCACATCTTTCAAAGCTACAGTTTTCGAGATATTTTCATTTCTTTTCAGCATAAAATAATTGGATTTCTAGCACCAATTTTTTTTTTTGAATACCAGGGTCCAAAAATTGAAAAATACACTTAAATATCAAAATGCAAATCCGCGCATCTGCATACCATTTAAACCGATTTAAGGGCGTCTGATTGGTCGAACGATTCCCTCATTTGCATTCACTTAATGTCCTCTTGTCTTGTCACAGGGGGTAGTTTGTTAATTTCGGGGGTGCATCGGTGGCGACAGCCAGACACTAAATACACATCGCTCAGCAGCTTATAGCTACATGCGGTGCAATTAGCTGAGAGGCTATTGGGTTAGCTATGTCCTTAGGTAGCTTTGATTTTTTGGCGCTTTAAATAATATTAGGAAATTATAGAATAGAATAGAAATATGCTTTATTCTCATAAAAATATAGTAGTTTTCAAAACTACTGGCTAAAATAGTGCTTTTGCACAAGCACAGTTTAGCCGCGAGTTGTTAACACTATTTTTTTTAATACCTGTTATCAAAGAATCCAAGGAAAACAGAAAAATACTTTAGTAACTGTCTGCAGATAACTACTTACATAACATTGGAGGAATACTATTCATGTTGTAGTAATATTCCCTCAAAGGCATTTTTGGAATATCCCATTCCGAATATGACAAGAATGTTCCAGACCTGTTTTTTGTTGAATATTCTTTAAGAGTTTGTGATAGTTATATTTCTTCGGTAATAACATAATAATATTCCTATGATAATGTGATTATCAAGTTATTTTTATAAATATACCCAAAAAGAATATTTTCGTCAGGATTTTGGCATTTTTGCTGAAAACATTATTATCTTGTGAAAACTACGCGATTTACATGATTTATAATTGTAATTTAGTTTAATGTCATCTATTGTAGGTAGATGGCACTGGAATCAATATTTTCTCTATGTAGCAGGTAATATTATTTTATTATACAGGGTTCCTAAGATTTTCCTTAGGGATAGGATTTCAATAAATCAAACAGAAATGGCATAGAAAGTTCTGCGTGGTGCCAGTTTGTTATTTTCTCCGGACTGCTTTCATGAGAAAAAATTGTCGCCATAGTTGCAATAATAACCGTTGACAAGATGTCTGCAAATTCCGCTAGATGGCGGCCACACCATGAGATGATCGAGGAAAAAATTAGATGTTTTCAGGTCCAATCCACAGCTTTTTCTTGCTTAAAGGAGGCGGCAGGGTCCATTATTTACGATACTGAGCGATAAACTCGTGAGGTTGTTAACATTAGAAAGAAATATCTTCGCTTTTAATTAAATTTCTTTCCATTCTGTTCTACTAGTGACATCTATCCGGAAACGGCCAAACCATGCAGCTAGCAGTAGCAGCCAAAGAAATCAATAAACGGCGCTGTTTTTCCTGCACAGCTTTTTGCTTGCGATATTATTGATTTTAAATAAAGCTGGCTACATTTGATATTTTCGAGGTGTTTTATGACATGATCTCGAAACATGTAGCGAACCAATTCTTCAAAACTAGCGGGAGGGTAAAAGCGAAAAATAAGGTGCTGCCAATATTTGTGACACCCAAAAAGGGGTGAAAAGATTTATTTTGCTCTTTTTCTTTACAAAAAACGTTTTTGTTACGAAAAACTTGAGCTCTGCCACTTTCTTAATTTTTTTCTTCAACTTTCTCGAAAAATATTATTTTTACGATATCTTTCATCCGTTTGGTATTAAAGTCGAGCAAAAACAATTTTTATTCCAGTCCTAAAGGTATGAAAATGGAAAACATTAGAAAACAACAACCTGGAATGGATTTACTACGTGTAAGATGTAGTGACAACATCGCCCCATGCCCCTCCTTTTCTGCCTAATGTGCTTTTGCGTTTGTCTGCGTCTTATACACGGCTGCTCGGCCCCCTAAGGATTTGCTTAGGAACCCTGTATTATTAGGCAATCTTTTGATAACTAATCTCAAAGACGTCTTTTCACGACCGTTATTTTCGAAAGCACATTTTGAAAATATACGTCACCGCTTCAATCGCAACGTCACCGTTTCGAACCATCGCCACTGATCGCCAAAATGACAATTATTAAATGACATTAATCAGCTGTGTTTGTGTGGCTTCTCGTTTTTTGGATTTGGAAGTTTTTTTTGTGATTTTTCGAAATGGATGTCCTAGATCCACAAGTGAGCCTTTTTTTTGTCGTCGCTAATAACCTTGGCCTATTTTCATTATTGCTAAACATTGACAAGTACCGCCATATTGAACCGTGTTCGAAACGGTGGCAGAGGCGCCTTCGAAATCCTTTGAAATGTTTTGAACCGTGACGTCACTGTTTCGAAGCGCGGTTTCGAAATCATCGGTCGTGAAAAGACGTCTCAAGTAATACATCAACATGATGGTGATACATTGATATATCTATATCCATAGGCCACTCCTTAAGACGAATAGCGTATTCCTTTGAGACAGTGCAACACTGAGATATCTGTGTCTCTTGTTTTTACCTAAAACCGCAAAGGACAGAAATATCCGAGTGCTGCACTGAAAGTCTCAATGGAATACGTTATAATGCATATTTGGTGGATATGGTGGATATTCATGTAGATATATATCCACTGCATATCTTAGGATATCCATCTTGTGGCCATCTGGACATGTTTTGATTTGCTATGTGGGATATTATAGTCAGTGCCCAGGTATATTACTATAATTCTTTTAAAAAAACGTTCTGGTCATATTATAGTAATGTTTCACGACATGTTTCTATCACACTTAAAACACCTGTATGAGCTAGAACGTAACTTATTGCCGGCATGTGTTAGTAATATTCCCAATGGTAAAATGTAACATTCCTATCACATTGTTTGTTCTCTAAGTACATGACTATTATATTACAGGAATGTTTAATTGTTATGTGGGTAAAGCATGGCTTTTTTGGTTATACCGATGCAAAAAAACTTTTTGATCACGGGTGCAAAAAAAGATTTCTGTCAGGATTTTACTCAAAACTGACGAGAAACAGCGAAATATAGTAATATTGAAAAAATTTAATTATTCTTTCCTAAAAATTAAGTTATTTCGGCCAGTTTTCACCAAGTACTTAGAAAAAAATCGTTTAAAAACATCGTCAAAATATCAAACTGTCAAAGATTAAAGGGCACATCGCTATGGAAACCATTGTTATTTCGTTTACCAGCCACCTTGATTTATAGTGTAAAGATGGCGTGTTGCGGGAAGTGCTCTTCGTTCGGGATTTTTAGAAGTATTTTCCTGTTTTTTGTGGATTCATAAAGGTATTAAAAAAAATAGTGTTAACAACTCGCGGCTAAACTGTGCTTTTTTTTACTCGGGTTTTTAAATACCTCGCTGCGCTCGTTATTTAAACGCTTGTAAAAAAAGCACTATTTTAGCCACTAGTTGTTAATACTACTATTAAGAATCTCGAACGAAGAGCACTTCTCGCAACACACCATCTTTACACTATAAATCAAGGCGGCTGGTTAATGAAATAACAATGGTTTTCATAGCGATGTGCCATTTTACTCGGTGACGTTCATTGTTGTGACATTTTAGTCTTTGACAGTTTGATATTTTGGCGATGTTGATGATTTTTTCGTAAATACTTGGTGAAAACTATCGGAGATGGCTTAATTTTTAGGCAAGAATGATTAGAGTTTTTCAATATTACTATTTTTCGCTATTCCTCTTTAATTTTGGGTAAAAAACGACAGAAATCTTTTTTTGCACCCGTAATCAAAAAAAAAAGTTTTTTTTGCCCAAAAAAAAATATTTTCTACTATTTGTGCTATTAACTAACCACGACCTCTTAAAAATTAAATTAACTACTTAGATTAAGATTCCTTTCTTTGTGAATTACTTATGTTTGTCTTTTGTTTGTCGTTAAACAAGAGAGACCCTGTCGTCATACAAGAAACAAACGAAGTGTCGACGGGAAAGCCTACCCCGAGGCAAGTTTTATTCAGTTAAATTGCCTTGGTAACAAGCTAAGCGAAAAATTGCTCAAACATCGGCAGACAGACAGACGGGCAGGGCAGGTGCATGGACAAAAGCGTACCGCATGCTAGTAATACCTTCTTCAGTGCTCAGCAGTTCTTTATGATTACGACAAAAAAACTGCATGTGCCTATAAAATTTGGCATACGGCGGCATTCGTCGTACGGTGTGGACAGAAAGGGGATGTTTAAATGGAATAATGCTTATAATAATAATGACCTTTTCCAGAGCGAAGACACTTTTTAATTTTCTTGCTGCGGTGCAGATATAAAATGCAAAATGCAGAAATGGTTTGGAAAAAGGTTAAAAGTTCCACACTCTAAGGCAAGGATTACACAAGAATATCAGTACCATGACATCAATAGAGAAATAAAAAACAAGATAAGGTCAGCAAAACAAGACTGGATAACAGAGCAATGTCAAGAAATAGAAGATCTAGATGCTAAACATGACGCTTTCAATTTACACAAACGCATAAAGGAACCAGCCGGATTATTTAATAAAAGACCAGCCGGAATCCTTGTGGACAATCAGGGCAACATCATACCAGATACCAAAAAAAACAAGAAGAATGGTGTAGCTACATACAACATCTCTTTACCGATAACCGATTCGAACAGCCAGAAGAATTCTCAAACCAAGGCATAGATATAACACCAGAGGACGTAGAACACGCAATATATTCAGCTAAAAACAGAAATGCAGTAGTACAAGAGGAAGTATCCACTAAGGTTTTAAAGCTAATAAAAAACGAAGATTCGGTAAATACGCTGGTCAAACTTAACTTGATTTATCGCAGTGGTGAAATCGCTGATGAGCCTAAGCCTAATGAGCCATATGTTAAAAATTATTCTAAAGATTATGCATAAAAGAATTTATGGAAAATGCGAATCCTTTATGGGCGACACGCAGTTTGCATTTCGTGGTGGGTTCGAGACAAAGGAGGCCCTGTTTGGCATTCAAGTCTTAGTTAAACGATCTGGGGATGTGTCGGTGCCAGTATATTCCTGTTTCATGGATTATGAGAAAGCGTTTGATCGAGGTCAACAAAAAGCTCATGGAATCGCTAAAACAAGTTGATCTACATGACCGAGATCTAAAGATAATCGCTAATCTATGCTGGAATCAAGCTGCTCAAATAAAGGTTGATGGCCAATTGTCCGAAGAGGTCCAAATAAGAAGAGTTACACAAAATAAAAGAGAATGCACTTCATAACTGCGAAGAGGGTCTCTCCATAAACGGCATAAAAATCAACAACCTACGATATGACGACGATACTGCCATAATAACAGACACGTTGGAAGACCTGCAATAGTTGTTGAATCAAATTGCTGCATATCCAAGGAAAAGAACATCAGAGGCATGTTAGAAGTAAATGGGCAGCAAGTCGAACGCGTGGATTCATACAAATACTTGGGTTGCCTCCTCAATGAGAACTGGGACAACATGCAAGAAGTTCGTGCAAGATTAATACCACTTTCCGAATTCGTGTGCTTCAGTTTTATGTTTTTAGCATCTTATATTATGGCATGGAAGCATGGAAACTGCCTGAGGCCATGTGCAAAAAGTTAGAGGCATTCGAGATGTGGTGTTATCGTAAAACTAACACGTACCGTCATGCTGAATTAGATTAAATAGACTTATAAGGTATAAGGTATAAGGTATTATTTTAGGTAATAAATAAAGTTTTTGAACAAATAATTGGAATCAGAAACCTAACTAACTAACACTTCATCATCATGCACAAAAGTAGTGCAAAAGAAGGTCGTGTTTAAATAAAAATAAACATCAATATATCTTTGAGGAGAGTACAGACAGCTGCATGAGCGCGAAATAACCTGTGTTCTCAGGATTCAACAAAAAATTAATGTTACTCCTCAGGGTCCTAGAGAACCGACGAAGTAAAAAGAAAGTTTAAATCGCTTAAAATTCACAGTTAGTTAACTCATCAACAAAATATTTTAGTAAAGTTTTAACAAACAAACCGAACACATAGTGTGGCTAACTACTGTACTACCTAGACTTATTAAAGCTAATCCTCTTGCTAAAACTTGCTCAATATACTCGGTATATGCAAATCAAGGCATGCTCGTCATATATGCATACATTTTGAGAGATGTCCTCTTAATAATATGCACAAGTTTGCTAAGTTGACACACAGGTTGGTAGAGATAACCATACTTAAGCTAGAAGCTAAGTTAATTTTAATTTACGTTTAAGAACTTTGTTTAAGCTTGATGCAAGTAGGTATGATCCGAAATCCTCATCGAGAGAAATATTACAACGAAAAAAAAAATGTATTATTAGACAAATATTTTTAGTAAAAGGCCCAATTTTTCCATAAAAAATAATACTACTTTGGCTTCTTTTTATTTAGTTTCGTACATACCTGCAGCAGGGTTTTTTTAATTCAAATTTTTAGTAAAATGCCCATTTTTTGCACCAAAAATTATATTCTTTTAGCTTCTTCTTACTTAATTTTGTACGTATCTATAGCATGGTTATTTGTAATCAATCATTTATTTATGGAGACGCAACTAAAAACGCTTTTTGCATCATAAAAAAACAAAAGATTCAAAAGCAATAAATTATTAGACAAAAATTTTTCGTAAAATGCCCATTTTTCCACCAAAAATAATAATCCTTTAGCTTCTTCTTGTTTAATTTCGTACATACCTGCAGAAGGGTTTTTTTAACCCATCATTTCTTTATGGAGACGCGACTGAAAACGCTTTTTGCATCATTAAAAAAAAAACTTACTCCTTGAGCGTCTTCTTATTTAATTTTGTCTGCCGCAGGATTTTTTTTTACCCATCATTTCTTTATGGAAAAGTTACTGAAAACGCTTTTTGCATTATAAAAAATTAAAAGCCTTTAAAGCAATAAATTATTAGACAAAAATTTTCAGTAAAATGCCCATTTCTTCCACCAAAAATAATACTCTTTTAGCTTCTTCTTATTTAATTTCGTACATACCTGCAGCATGGTTATTTTTAACCCATCATTTCTTTATGGAGACGCAACTGAAAACGCTTTTTGCATCGTGTAAAAATAAAAACTTCAAAAGCAATAAACTGGGACCATAATATAAGACGACAACTTCCGTTCGTCAGAATGAGTTAAAAAGGGTGAAGTACAGTCACCAGCAATGTAAGTGTTAAACATACTTGTCTAATTCGTTCGCAAATACTAAATTTAACCAAAGCCTTAAGATGCGTTCCGTTGGGATCACATAATTTATCAGAAAGTACAACATAAAAATCCTAAAGTGGCATAGAATACAATTAGCAGAATATATAAAGTGTTTCGTCAGACCGAAAAAGGTCAAACCGTATAAACGCAATACTGATTGCCTTAGTGAACATAGAAGAAGAAAGAAGCTAGAAGAGGTTTTGTGAGGAAATGTGCACGTTGCGCAAATGCTCCACCTTCTAAAATGTGAAAAGCCTGGCAGTAGGGGACTTCACTGGAATACCTCCTGCCACTATAAGACGACAAGTATGGTCTGTTTTAAGGCCCGATTGTTTAATAGCGGTATAAACTCGGTTTGCAGCTTAAACTTGGTTTAAGCTTTTGTTATTATGTGCCCTGTCAAATCCCGAAGAAGGCACCCATCGTTATCTGGGATGTAGAGGTGTCCGAGGCTGTACCAGACTTTCTCATAAGTTTTATTCTGCTTTTTTTCCAAGACGCAAAAACAAGTAGAACCAAACAAAACCACAGCAATGAAACAAACAACCAAACTTCCTTTTTTCATCTATGTCTACTGTCAGTACCACGTTGTTCGGTTTTACTTTTTTCAATCTGATGAAATACTTTCCTATGTTATGTAGTCTATGGGTTTTCTTCTTAATCTTTTTTAAATCATCCCTTAATAAATAAAAATTGATATGAAAAATTTATTTAGAAGTACTTTACTCTATTTTTTTGCCTGCCCACACTAACAAATGGGAGGACCTAAAAAATTTTAGTTGGTTAATGATCCGTTTAAAGTTTTGGGTAAAATAAAACTCAAAGTCATATGACAATGGATAGACTTATATTTAGATATGAAAAGATGTGGGCAGGAAAAAATTAGTCGCCAAACTGTCAAGTATTTTTTTTTTAGAAAATCGAAAAAACAATAACAATACAAATAAAATCACAACAAAGCAAAGGTGAGAAATATCGATTATTTTTCTATGCTTTTAAACGACGTTAGAACGATAGGGACAGAGAATTCTGTCTCAAACACTTTTGGTCGTGATTGGCTTGCGGGTGGGGAAAGTCGGCAGAGTGAAGACGGTCGGATGATATTTTTATTGACATAAGCTTTTTCGTGTTATTTATTTTAAAATTTCAGTATATTTTAAGCGGTTTATAAGTCGTTTTAAAACCACATTTTGTCAGAAAACGTTTATAGTGTGTTTTTTACCAGTAGGATAATATTTAAAGTGATACTTTGGAACAAATCGTCCAATGTTTTGAAAACAAAGGGAGAGCAAGTGAAATCAGTCAGTTGCGGTACATGCCGGTAGGTACACAGAAAATAAAAAAGAAGTTTATGAAATATACTTAAAATAGTCGATCCTTAGAGTAAAATATCAACAAACACGTTTTTTTTTCGATGAAGTAGTTAATTCCCAATGCGTCAAATGAGATATTTTCGAACGTTTTTATAAGGTTTTTCTGGAGGTTTTTTTTTTTATAAAGACAATAAAATAAAGCATACTTTTGATGAAGCAGTTAATGCGCAAATAAGATATTTTCGAAGGTTTTTTTATAAAGACTATAAAATAAAGGTAGGTAAAGTCCTTAGACCAACTTGCAAACAACAATAAAAGTTAATTCACATGTGTTCAGGTTTGTAAGAATATTGAATTCCTACCTCTTATCAGAATATTAAGCTTAATTTATACTGCCGCCGTTGCCATCCCCGCTCGCCTTTCGAATTTATATTTAAATCTTTTTGTCTGTCCTAGATATCTCTAATACCCTAAGAAGTCAGTATAAGTAAGTTCCTGCTAATGACCAGAAAAAATAACGAAATGAGCAAACACAATAACATAATTTTTTGCTAGTGGCTAATTTTTTTTTCTTGATATTCCAGGTGCTATGAACTGTGTTTCTTTGTTTTAATGCTAGGCATAATTTTATTATGTTGAAAATTGAAATTGCTACAAATCATATACAAACTTTGTAATAAATTTCTTTTGTATAAAATTATACTACAAACATTTATTGTTAGGAAGTTTCCAAAGCTCAAATTGGCAGAATTATTTTTTGCATGTTTTTTAAATTATTTTGCTGATTTCGTATTATAGTAAAATTTTAATAATATAATCCATGTGTTATATTTAAGTAGGTACGCCACTGGTGTGTTCACTGTAAACAACCAAAAGGTAAACATTGTTCCATGTAATAATATGACCAAAGTCTCCGTAAGTGTCAGGTATCTTCTCTCTTTTTAATCTAAGACCGAAACGATACCCGAAACGTCACATAAGTACTTAGATTCTAGTTAGGATTTGCGAGTGTGTACAAATTATTTATTTTTTAAGAAATTTCCTTAACATACTGGAGAAAAACCAAAAAAAATAGTTTCAGCACTAAAAACATGAACCATGAACGGATTAACTTTTGGGTAGGGTGGTGGGGTTGTTGAAGGGGGGAATATGCGGTTTTTAGATTTTGGTTTTCGTAAATATTATCCAAAAATTTTGCTATAAGGTTCAAATCTTTCAAAGCTACAGTTTTTGAGATATTTTCATTTCCTTTCAACATAAAATAATTGATGGTATGGTGGGCTGTCCGTGCTTTCTAGCACCAATTTTTTCATATTCATTTCGGACCGCAAGCAAGGAATGATTGCGGTTTAAGACACAATTAAAAGCTCGTGCAGAAGATCTGAAATTTTTTGCGCGAACATTTCTGTGAGCTCTTCTTTGAATATTTTGTTCGGGTAAATCTTCGAACAAATTTTTGCTATCTATTATTTTGGAAGCATATTCTTAAAGATGATAATAAATAGAATTTCACATCAGTGATCAGTGATCTTAATTCTTTATAAAAATGGAAAACCAACTTTTATTTAAAATTTTTATCAAAAAATGGCCATCAGTTTTGTCATATGCAATGTTAATAGTTTACCATGAAGGTAATAACATTTCATTCTTTCCTCTCACATTTTTGGTTTTCTTTCATTAAAAAAAGAAAACGGAAATATCTTCGAAGTAATTATTTTTTTAAATGCAGGTGGATATGTTTAGGGGACTGGAGAGTAGTTATTTTTCCGGGCCCCTGGAGGGGGGGAGGTTTAAAACAGTCGGAACGCAGCGCTGTCAAACGCTGCATAAACCAATTTAACTCTGCTCCAAAGTACTTTTTAATTATTTTTTAATTACCAACAATATTATATTAAAATTTTGTTGGTAGTCATTTCATTAAAAATTAGGCATCCCGAATTGGGTCGGGTTCGGTATATTTATTAGTTTCGTTTAGGTGCTATATTTTATTTTTAAGTAATTTTGGCAAAAATGTATGTACGGAAAATGGGCCGTTAAAAAAATGTGTTTTTACGTTATTGGATTACAAAGCTCAGTAATTCGAAAGTGAAAAGTTGGGCCATATTGTGATAATATGAAATATGAATTGTTTTGTATGTACACAAAACTTACTTTTTTTGTTACCGAAAAAACTTCTCTGCGCGCGATTTTGCCAAGGCAATTTTGCAAAATTTCTCAGTTTTTTGGTAATTCAGCGACATTTCACGTTTTCTTCTGATGATTTCCCATTTTTCTTAAATTTATCGAAAATCTGGAAAAATTTCTTGCTTCTAAATTGAAAGATGTTACACACACACTGTTAAAACAAAATAAACAAATTAAAGCGTACAGTGGCATATTTTTTGTTTTGCGTCGGAGAGCCCTTTCTTTACGGAAAGATTTGTTCTAAAATTTTCATAAAAAAACTGCGTTGACCCTCGTTTGTTGTCATGTAAAATTTGACCAAAACCCCCTCTCACTAATCTACGATTTTTACCTTCTCTAACTCTTACATTTTACAGTCTATCTAAAATTCTTTTTTTGACAACCCCAAAAAAGTTACAATTATATCCCCTATAAAAATCAGATCAATCGAAGTTGCGTATGGCGTAAAATGTGAATTTCGGCATTAAATCGTTTTTCCGTCGGAAAGCACTTGATTAAAAATACCTTGTTTTAAAACTTTACTTTTTCTAGTTTCAGTTAAGTTCAATGAATTCCGATAAAAATATATATTCTGAATTTTTAAGAAATTCCTATACCAACATTTCGCAAACAAATTTTGCTCTAACATTCTCTCCGTGAGCTTTTTTGTACGAGCTTTCGCTCAAAATTTTCTTTGAACATTTTGCACATGAGGCTCGCGTAAATGTTTTTCGGCATTTCAACATCAAAGGAAAGTTCGTCTGTGTAATTGCGCCTCTAAAGTGTTGAAATTCGATTAGATCCCAAAGTCATCAAGCAATCTCTAGATAATATCAGACAAAAACTAGAGCTTTTAAGGATTCCGCAAAGAATGTTTCCTTCAAACAGTAAAACTTTAAACTTTAGAGCGTAGTTTTTATTTTTAGGACATACAAAGTGTCTAAAACTCAAAGTTTCACTCAATTTGGGATAAAAGTGGACTGGTTTAACTTCTGTAGCTTTGCCTTTCTAGTTACTTGAGAAAATGAACCTTATTTTCGAAAAGGACGTGAAAATCACGTATATACCGTTAAAAGTTTTTGGTCTTGCTATGTTTATATGGCAAGTCGTAAAACACTGGCCTATCTTTACATTGTAGATAAATATTACATGTTTGTGGTATTGCAAATTTTCATTCTTTGGTTAAAAAAATTGGTACTGCAATAATTTTGTTGGCATTTTTAACGATCAAAAGGTATAGAACAAAAGCTCACAATTTCAATACGAAATTGACAGTGTTGTACCTCAAAATGTTGGCTAAAGACTCGTTACAAACTCCTTAAGGTGCGCAACCCCCTTGGGAGCGAGGTTGGATCAAATCTCATTAAAAATATTTTGACTTTCAAGCGGGATTCATAAACTTGATGTTTGCAGATGCCGATGCCGTTTACCATCTTCCGTTCGCCGTTGCCGACGCCGGCAGAGATAAAGAGCATTTAATTAACTTGCTTGTTAGTTGAGATCGTGGCACAGAAGTAAAAAAAAAGTGGAAAGATACCAACCCATAAGAAATTTCACAAAGATGACACCTTCATATAGGTGACAGTTTGATCCTAAAAGAACGTAGTCATATCGATCGGATCAGTAAATGGTATTTTTTATTATACTTTTTCTTAACATATTATTATTTTGTTTTAGTTTTAACTTTTGTTGATAGAAAAAGTGAATTAATGTAATTTTAAGATGTGTTTCAAGCACTGATGTAAACATGATACATATTTGCCTGCTTTTTTAGCCACACATTTGTTTGCGCCAAACCAAAAGTTAAAAAAATATTGTTTTGGTTTGTTCAATACAGTTATTTAACTGGAATTACTAGTTTTTTACTTTTCATAAGTGCCTCAGAGATAGGGGAATTTTTTTCAATATCAACTGATTTAAGCTGACAAATGTCAGGTACATGTAACGGACATTTTTTTCCGTGTACTACGATACGCCGCTAAATAATTCCCTAATACCGAATTTTAGTCGAAAAAAGAATAAATGAGTGAATTGGTAGGTATACAGACCGCTTCAAGCTACTGCGAACATAGGGCCGAAGAAGTCTAATTTGCCAGTGTACGTACATGCAGAGACACCGCACGCTTATCAGTGAAGCAACCAATACTCAGGCTTGCGATCACCACTTGCATGACTTTCCTTCGGTATTTAGTACGCCTCTAACCACGGTGCAGTGTGGAGCGTAGTCAATGAAACCGGAATTTGATCAATAAATACGCAAATTTTTATAACGTAATTTTCTTATTTTTTGTCACTGATAAATAAGAGCGTTTTATTGTCAACTGCTCAGATTTATCAGTGACGACGTGTTACAATGAAAATAATAAGGAGAAACAAAATAAAAGCAAGTTCTCAAAATAAAATAATACATTCTAAAAACCAAAAAGATTCTCCCAGTCAAAAAAAAATTAAAGGAAATGTTCGAAAAGTCCTCCTTGCTCGGCTAGACAATATCCGAGCCTACTATAAAAACCCCTCCCTAACAAGGCCAATATTGTGAGCGGAACAACCATCTTGTTGAAACCATGTTTCACCAAATCTTACACCTAACAACTGCCTAGCAGTTGGAATAATGTGCTGCTGCAGTAGATCCAAGTATCTAGGACCATTCAAATTGCAATTGCCGTTAATAAAAAATGGCCCAATTACGTGTTCCCCTATAATACCCCCCCCCCCCCAAACATTTAGTTTTTGGGGATACTGTGTTCTTACGTCAAAATACAAATGCAAATTTTCCCTCGACCAATATCGAACGTGTGTTGGGTTATAACGATTTGACCATTTGACCATCTGCACTTTTTCGGCAACTTCGTAGACATCCATTTTTGGTTTTAAAAATGTATTATTTCAATTAAGAACTTACCCATCTGTTTCTCGAGCAAGGCAGAAATAAAACAAAATAATAAAAACAAAATGAATTTCCAAAAGATAACACTGCAGCGTGCTTCGAATCCACCTCGGTCGTACGGCACGGAGAGTAAATTGGACTTGATTCCCCCTATGTTCGCAGTAGCTTGAAGCGGTCTGTATATGGCTCTGGAATACTTTTACAACGCAACTTCCATGCGCGTCGAAGCACATACAAATTTAGTTTTTGTTATCATATACGTAGTAGTTCCCTTGTAAGGATGATATATGGTTAGTTATATAGTCACTACCTTTTGTGTCAATTTTGGATGATTAAATATCGTTACATTTCTGCCTATAAAATCTCACATCTCCCTATTTTAAATTTTTATCACATTATTTACCTCTGGTGTATATATTTGAAACTGGTAGTTAGACGTCTATTCATTGGTACTAAATTTTTAAAAAGCACTTACCCATACAGAAAAGACACAAATTTATTGCAAAATACCACTGAAAACTGCTTTTTTTTAATACCTTCATCAAAAACATGATTTTCGTAACTGTTCGTACTGCAGATAACTAAAGCATGGCTTTTTTTGTTACCGATGCAAAAAAACTTTTTTTTTGATCACGGGTGCAAAAAAAGTTTACCCAAAGTTAAAGAGTAATAGCGAAAAATAGTAATATTGAAAAAATCTAATTATTCTTGCCTAAGAATTAAGCTAATTCCACCAGTTTTCAGCAAGTATTTACGAAAAAATCATTTAAAAATATCGGCAAAATATCAAATTGTCAAAGATTAAAATGTCGCAACAATGAACGTCGCCGAGTACACATCGCTATGAAAACGATTGTTATTTCATTTACCAGGACCAGTTGGATTTTTCAATAAAGCTATTAAAAAAAATAGTGTTAACATTACTCGCGGCTAAACTGTGCTTTTTTTACTCGCGTTTTTAAATACCTCGCTGCGCTCGTTATTTAAACCAACGCTTGTAAAAAAACAGCATTATTTTAGCCACTAGTTGTTAAAACTACTATTTTTTCTCAAAATATACCATATTTTATATTTTATATTTATTAAAAATTCGGCACATAATAGCTTTATTATCTGTGTGACAAAGTTGGTGATTTTTTAGACCACCTCCAGAAAGGATTGTTTTATGGAAATTGGTAATAAGTTCGTTTATAATTTCCCTAAGTAACCATATTTACAAGGATCAATCTACCTTATTTAATATTCCAAGTTGTTCATTAACGAATAAAACACCTCCAATTTTCATATTTTTCGTGGAATCTGTGTTTTCAGTAGAGGGGTTTTTAAAATTATGTATGCTTTATTAATTGCCGTGGGTAAAGTTAGGTCATCAAGTCTGCAAATTGAAAAAAAATGTGTTCTTTATTTATTGTTTTGAATAATTGCGTGGGTTTGTGAAAATGATCAAATTATATTTGGAAGAGATAATACGGTTTTGGTATGTGTCACTGAAAATGTTCATTTTAAAAATATATTTTTTTACGTTTTTGAAGGCGAATTCGATTATATTTGAAAAATAATAAAATTATCTTTTTTTATGCATTTTATAATTGACTTTTTTTAATTTCATTTGTTTCATAATAACGTTATAATTGGCAACCTTAGATTAAATAAAGAAAACATACCTGGTACAACGAAAACTCTTTGGCAAATTATAACCACTGTTTATTTAGAAAATTTGCCAAAATCCTTCCCCCCTCCCCCTCCCTGAAAGATATGCGAGTTTTGATATGCATATAATTTCGAACTAATTTAAAATTAAAAATTTAAATTGGGAAGAACAGCAGCGAAAAATAATATAAAAAAGTTTTTTAATTCAACACAAACAGTAAGCTCACGAATGGATCGGAGTTAAAGAACGTTTTGAAAAAAAATCAAACAAAAAACTTTTAAAATTTTACCTTAACATTCGCGTCCTTTTGTGTTGATGACTTGAACTTACCTATAAAAAAAAGAAAAATTAATAAAAATAAAACTGAAGGGAAAATTTAGCGCCCTAATAAATTGACAGAAAAGATTTGTGGCGTAGAGGGCAAAAGGTAAGGGAATAAATCGGAAAAAAGTTTTTCCTCGACCAGGATTTGAACCCGGGACCACTAGAATACCAGTCTCTACCAACTGAGCTACCGAGGAACCAGGGTTTTAACTGGCTATTCGGAAATCCTTTCGTCCGATTCATTTGTTAGTAGTGGGGAGATCTTTGTAGCCTACTACGGCTTTAAAAACCTTATAACATCTCTAGATATTTTTATGCAAACTAAAATAAAATTATAAAAATCACACAAATAATTAGAAGATTAACATCATAAACATAAAACACTAAAAAATATTTTTAAAAAAACACGACGCTTACCATTGATTTAAAAACAAAAGAAAATAAAAAACGCATTATAAATTATTTTAAAAACTACCCAATAAGGAAATAATCACAAATCAAAAATATTAAAAAATACAGCTCAAACAAACACTAAACATTATTAGATTATTTAAAAAGTATAGGTTAATATTTCAAAGCTAATTTACTTGAAAAATAAACAAAATAAAAAAAAGATACTACGGCAGTGCAAGATTTATAAAAAATAACACACTGCTATCTTGTAAAAAATTTACCATTAGTTTATTTAGTTGTCTTTTAAAGCCATTAATTTGTAGATTTATAAATTCTTTTTTGGTGCTATAAAGTTTATTAAAGCATTTTATTACCATATAATTTGGATCTTGCTGCCCTATTTGAAGCCTTAACACTGTTTCGGGTATTGTAATTGTGCCTACAGATGTTTTTATTAAATTCTTATTATGTTTAATTGTAAATAAAAGTTAAAAGTATATGAAAATGCAGGGAAATGTTAAATGTTAAAAATTACATACACAGACAAAATTTATAGTCTTTGTACTATGTTTTGAACATATTGGTATATTTTACCATTTTCCGTCGATGTAAGTAATTACCTAATTATTAAAAACATTTCCTTTCCTCTCGACTTTCATTTTAATATTTAATCTAGCCGGAGATGCAAAAAATGAGTTTAATTTTGCTGTAGCTAGACACCGTAGCTGAAAAATCCGACGTAAAACTCCAAGTTTACATATCCGGCTAATTTGAAAAGATGTGCTCCAAAGATAGGGTTATACTTTGACCTCCAAGAAAGAAGAATACTCTATTAGCTAAATAGAGTAGGGAAATTAATAGAAGTAATGTAATCCAGGGGAAGAGAAATGACGAAAGCTTCTTTTTAATCGAAAAAAAAAATGGAAAATTCGGCCGCTAGAATATAGTAGCATGTATTTTTAATTGTGTTTACTTTTCCCTGGGCGCCCTGGTAAAAATTTTAAAAAAATTGGAAAAGGACGTTGCCAGTTTTCTTCTTTAATATCTGAAGTACCATACCTACCCAAACGTGTCAAATTTAAGACCCTGTGCATAGAGGGTTCCTAAGATTTTCCTTAGGGATAGGATTTCAATAAATCAAACAGAAATGGCATAGAAAGTTCTGCGCGCACAAAAGAAACAGGTATATTGAGCAATGGTGCCAGTTTGTTATTATCTCCGGACTGCTTTCATGGGAAAAAATTGTCGCCACTCTTTCATTGTGAGCATAAATCATAGTTGCAATAATAACCGTTGACAAGATATCTGCAAATTCCGCTAGATGGCGGCCACACCATGAGATGGTCGAGGAAAAACTGGGATTCACAGGCATTGCATTTTTATTTCCTTTCGAGTCGCTTCAGTTTCGTAAATTTTGTGTTTTTAAAATGCGGTATACTCGAGAAGAAAAGATTTTTATTATTAAAAACTACATAAAAAGTGACAGTGCGAACGAGGTCATTGGGCTTTTTGTTTTTGCGTTTCCAGATCGACCGGTTCCTGTGGCTCAAACTGTCTACAACATTTATCATCGTTTTGAAAGGTACGGGTGCATAAATGGTTGTAGAAAGTGTTACCACGACGGCGAAATACCAGAGCATCCCGTTCTTCCACACAGGGTGGAACGAAATGGTATGCACTTACGTTGAGGCACATGAACCATGTTCGACGAAACCGATTGCGGAGGCACTGGGTATTCCCAACAGTACTTGCCAATGAATCCTAAAAAAATACGGCTACAAGTCGTTTAAGATTGGGAAGTCGCAGGAATTACAACCAGGTGATTATTTTCGCTGGTTAGAATGTTGTGAGGTTATGAGGGATAAATGTGGCAGGAACAAAAATTTCCTATCAAAAGTTTTGTTTAGTGACGAGAAGATATCTGAACTTCATAGCTCTCGCAATCCACAAAATAGCCGCTATTGGGCCCGCGAAAATAAACATCTGCACGCAAGTGTTAGAACGCAACATCCTCAAAAATTAAATGTTTGGAGCGGTATTGTCGGGGATCACATTAATGGACCGTTTTTCATTAAAGGGAATTTGAATAGCCAAAAATATGTTGATCTTCTCCAACACCAGGTTTTACTACGGTTGAGGGAACTCAACATAAATTTGGACGAATTGTGGTTTCAGCAAGATGGCTGTTCATCCCACAATTCACGCCTCGCTACAAATTACCTTCGTCAGGTATTTGGTGATAGAATTATTTCCACGTATGGAAATATCCGATGGCCTTCTCGATCACCAGATCTTGCGCCAAATGACTTTTTCCTATGGGGTTGTTGGCACGACAAAATTTTCCAACATCCTTACTTACGGCCTACGACTATACAGTAGTTGAGGGCGAAAATTTTGGAGGCGGGCAACTCTATCACCCCTGAAATGTTGGCTGCTACGCGCCAAGAGTTTTACAATAGATTGGGATATTGTGAGGCTCAAAAAGGGGACAGATTTGAACATCTAATCTAATTGAAAATTAGATGTTTTCAGGTCCAAACCACAGCTTTTTCTTGCTTAAAGGAGGCGGCAGGGTCCATTATTTACGATACTGAGCGATAAACTCGTGAGGTTGTTAACATTAGAAAGAAATAAATATCTTCGCTTTTAATTAAATTTCTTTCCATTCTATTCTACTAGTGACATCTATCCGGAAACGGCCAAACCATGCAGCTAGCACTAGCAGCCAAAGAAATCAATAAATGGCGCTGTTTTTCCTGCAGAGCTTTTTGCTTGCGATATTATTGATTTTAAATAAAGCTGGCCCTACACTACATTTGATATTTTCGAGGTGTTTTATGACATGATCTCGAAACATGTAGCGAACCAATTCTTCAAAACTAGCGGGAGGGTAAAAGCGAATATTTGTAACACCCAAAAAGGGGTGAAAAGATTTATTTTGCTCTGTTTCTTTACAAAAAACGTTTTTTTTACGAAAAACTTGAGCTCTGCCACTTTTTTTATTTTTTTCTTCAACTTTCTCGAAATTTTCGTCATACCGTAGAAAAAAATTATTTCCCCATGGTCATACTCTACTTTTATTCGAAAAAATTTAGAAACAGAGACGGGATCAGTTTTCCTAAAACGGAGATCTTGGTTTCGAGTGAGAAGATAAAGGGCGCCGCAGGCAAAAATTTTTCAATTAAATTAGCCGAACGCAAAAATGTTAAAAAAAAACAAAGCACGAAATAAAAATGGCGCCGCTTACAATTTTTTTTCAAAAATTACGTAATTTCGGGAACGCAAAGAAATAGGTCTAAAGAGTATAATTTTTAAGAAAAAAATATCAATTTTCTGGCCCTCCTCCACTGGGACTACAGGGGCCGTGCACAAATTACGTAATGGTCATAGGGGGGAGGGTGGTTACAAAACGTTACGTAGGGGGGAGGGGGGTTTTCGACAGCGTTTGCATTTGTGTGAAACTAAGAAAATTTGGAATGAAAATAAGTAAAAAGTTTTTTTTTTTTTGGGGGGGGGGTAGTGGTCTTGAAATCGTTACGTAATATTAGGGGAGTGGCGTGCCAAACCGTTACAAAACATTACATAGGGAGGGGGTCAAAAATTGGTAAAATCACCGTTACGTAATTTGTGCACGGCCCCACATCTGACTGTTCCTCCTTTTTGATTGCGAATCAAAGTGCAAAACCCGGGTTGGACGTTCGAAGGCGTCAACCCGTCCTATTTGCTTGATAAAGTTTCTACGGAAATATCTCAGTCGATTTCTCCGGCCGTGTATGAACGCTTTAGGTTAGGCATTTGCATGTATCTCAGTCCCCAGCCTGTAAACAGTGCGTAAGGACAATGGTTACAAAATGAAAAGCCGAAAAATATTTTTTTTACGATTTCTTTTATCAGTTTGGTATTAAAGTCGAGCAAAAACAATTTTTATTCCAGTCCTAAAGGTATGAAAATGGAAAACATTAGAAAACAACAACCTGGAATGGATTTACTACGTGTAAGATGTAGTGACAACATCGTCCCATGCCCATCCTCTTCTGCCTAATGTGCTTTTCCGTTTGTCTGCGTCTTATACACGGCTGCTTGGCCCCCTAAGGTTTTGCTTAGGAACCCTGTATAAAGTAACTGGATATGTATAGTCTGTCTTAATCCGTTAGCGTCACCCAATAGCCCAATAATATTACAGAGGTTTCGGAAAGCTGAAATTCTATCCTATTTGAGCATTGTTTTCACTTCATTTGGCCCAAAGCCCAAAACCAAATTCATTCACTCAATTTTGCTTCGAATATTGGCTCTTTTATCGCTGTACTAGAACACACAAATCAAGGATCAGTATTATACTAGGGAGCGATTTACAGTTTTTGAAAAAATATCATCGAAATTCTACGTTTATTCCAAAATATGGGACCGTTAGAGCCACGTGCGGCGAATTACCCGATAGATTTATTTAAGGAATTAGATTAATTTTTTTTCTTACCAATGTTGGTTTTAAATGAGATGTTCAAGTGTCTTCCTTGAGTTCAAATACTAACGATAAATTTTTGGATCCAAATAATGGCTGCAACACTGGAAGACGTTCGCAATGGTCTGGAGGAGCATGTGTACATATGCTCCGACAGCCAAGGTCTGGTGGAAGAGTACGTCAAACTACTGGAAGTCTTGAGTCAAGACAAGAAAGTTACAGTGATGTGTGTACCGGAACGCACGGGAGTGTCGGGCAACGAAAAGGCGGATGAACTCGCTCGGATCGGGGCCAGCACTTAGTACTCGGGACTGGAACCACTCTTAGATATAACAATGAGACAGATGCAGAGTCGACTCATTAAATGGCCTAACGATGCACTGGCAAACTCCTGGAAAAATGAAAAAGGATGCAGACAGTCCAAAGAGTTCATCGACGGACCGTCAAATGGCTCCTGGGAACGGCACGAAAAAATATACTGACTACTGACAGGTATACTGACCGGCCACAACCGACTCGCATCGGGATCGGGAATTACTCTATCTGCCAGGTACAGGCATCAGGTACTCGGACAACCGAACCTGGATGCAGAGAACCTACGAGCTCTCAAGTGAGCCAAAGTACTGGACTTCGTCAGGAGATCAGGAAGGCCCGGAGAGCCCACTACGTACAAGCGGTATAGGTGGTGGATTAGGGTGCTGGGCTGGGGTAAGGTAAAAAGGGACCGATTGGGCCTACTTGCCTACTTTGAATCCAAAAAATTTGTTGGAAATTTTTTACGAATGTGTCACAGCCCCAATAAAATCAATTTTGATCTTGACCACGTTCACCTAGCTCATTTAAATCTGCTTCAAGTTAAAGGCGCACAAAGAAAGAGTTGAACGAACAGATTTTGAGATCTGGGGAGGGGGAGGAAGCGTAGGAGGGTTGGTTTATTTCGAAAAAAATATACATTAAAACTCTCCAAAATGAATTATATTATTTAACTTTATTGGGATACTTTTTATTTTGTAAAAGTACCACATGTAAACGTATACTAGTAGTTGGCCACGTGTTGCTTTTCTAAGCTCAATGATAGGTTCCTATTTATTGCACTCGGTGCAACAGTCAATGCTAAAAAGACAATTTCGGACTCTAATACTCTTTTTACACTTATTGTATTTCGGCCGATATTTGGGTTTATTTTGAATGCATCCTTATTGCCGTATTGCAACTCTATTAAAGCAAATGACGTGATTTTATGAGTTTCGGCAAAGCTCTTTGCTACAGATAATTCGGTGAATTATGTACTACATATTATCCATCCATAAGCCTAGTATATGGAACACCAAATATGTGATGCATACAAAAAGAAAATAAAGATAAAATATTCGTTTAGGATTGCACGCAACTCTCGAACCAATTAACCGATTTCGATGCGGTTTCTTTCTATTTTGAGCCTATGCTTTAGGGAGTGGTTCTCGATAAAAGTAGGCTACGTAGTTCCAGAGATATAATTAAATATATATTAAAGGAGGGGGCACACTTAATATTGAACTTTAGTTGGCACAGGAATTGAGCCAAACTTTCATATGTTGTAGGTGTTGAGGTCCTGATCACCATTTAAATTGACCAAAAAAATTGTACGACTAGTTTCGAAGATACAGGGGTTTATTTGATAGTGCCAATAAATAAACGAAATGTGAATTGCTTTTCACAAGAGTTTATGGAACTAAACAAAAATTATAATTGCCCCAAAAAGTCATTTGGTATATCGGGAACCATTGACAAGTTCAAAAACCATATTAGTAAAATATTAATTGTTTTTTCTAATGGTATAAGAATTAAATCAATTAAAATTTTATTTCAAGCTAGTACTTCTTCTTTTTTTGCATATATTAAAATATTGATTGATTTGTGTAATAGAAGTCTTATTATGCGTAAGTAATAGTATTATTTTTTAGTTTATGACATTTTCCCTTACATTTTTTTCCTATTTTGTAACGTATTAATAGGTTTTAGTACTTCTTGAGTGTCCTCGGTATACAAACTGACACTATTAATTTTTATTTGGTAACATAAGCTCATCTGACCACCAATATTGTCACAAGAAACCTTTTTCAGTGCAAATATTAAAATTCTGATTCATATTTATACTTCTTACAATACCCTCGTAATACAAAAAATCTTATGGCGTACCACGTACAAATATTATTTTTCATTGAATTTTGATATTTTCTTTATATTTTGTACCATGCAAAAAAGAAAAACAAATTAATACTTTACTAATAACTTTTTGGTACTTCTCAAAGCTCCCCGGTATACCAGATGACTTTTTAGTGCATCAGTTATGTCCCTGTTAATTTTTATTTTGTCGCATAAACTCTTGTGGAAAGCAATATTGCAGCAAAAACCAATTTCTTGTGCTAATATTCACATTTGGTTTATTTATTAGCACTGTCAAATAAACCCCTGTATCTTGGAAACTAGTCGTACCGACCTCAACATCTACAACATACCAAAATTTGGTACAATTCCTGTGCCTCCTCCTTTGGTGTGTAAATGTAAATTAGGCACTGGTTTAATTCAGTTCTACCAGTTAAAAAAAAAACAAAATAAAAAATGATATACTTTTTGAAAAACGACTTTTATTTAAACTGTATATATTATTTTAATAAGTGGATTTTCAATGAATATAATTTATCTATTTTTGTATATGCAGCGGTCCGTGTTCCTCAACAAGCCGCAACTTTGTTCGGACACTCTCATAAGGGTCTGGGCGGTGACAATTTTAATTTCTCTGCACTTGATTAACATTCTGCGGCGCAGTTGGCCTTCATTTTGAGTAGTCCAGCCTCCGGCGTACACTTCCCTTGCCAAGTGGGCCCAAAAGTCTTCAATGGGGCGAGCCTGGCATAATGGCAAGATGCCAGGTTGGGCCAACACATAATTTCATTGAGTTTCACTAGGCAGTTATCAATATAACCTCTGCTGGTTGGTTAATGCTTGCCCCGTACATGTCCTATCTTGCTATGCCCCTTTCGGAAATTGTACACCACACTAAAATTTTGTCGGCCAATTTGGCTTTTTCTTTGAATCTTAGGTTGTCCGGAGTCTCCTCTATATTATCGGTGTAAAATCCTTGATTGCCAGGAATTTCTGCGTTTTCAAAAGTGAAGTACTTTTCATCGTCCATTATGATAGATATGTTGTTCGCAAAATGAACACGTCGAAGAGAACGACAACATCGAGGTATCCGGGCAAGCTGATTAAGGGTGTATTTTGGACATTTTTGCCTTTTGCGGTATTTTTGACCATTTCCGCTCAAAATTCTACAAATAGTACTTTTTGAAGTTTGTTTTCTTCTCGCTAGCTTATTTACAGACACCCCGATCTTGTTTTTAGCCAACCTTACCACTCTATTGCACTGAGGGGGGGGGGGGGGTTAAAATACTTGGTCTTCCACTTTTCGGGAGGTTTATACAAGGGATACCCTGTTCGCATTCCAATATGGTTCGATAAATGGTGCTCCTGGATATATCTTGGTGTTAAAAGATTCGCACTATTTCAGCTTTGGGCATTTGCCCAACCAAATTATAAATAGATTTTCTTATTTCCAATTTGTAAGACATTTTTTACAAACTGAGTTAAAACATAAATATGTCAAATTGAAACCTAGGAAACAAGAAAACTTTTGTTACCAAAGCCAATTTGGTAAGTAACTTAGGTACTTCTTTTGAGCTCCCTGAACTTTGTGCCAAAACTTATGGGACACCTGTTAGTTTTCGGAGATTTTAATTTTTTTACGGTTGCTTATTTTATTTGGTGAATTTTTCTTTTTGTTAGTGTCGTACGAATTTATCGCAATTAAAGCACATGTTGCTTAGAGCACAAGACTGGAGTCCTCTTGGATTCAAAACATTTTTAGATTAAATAAAAAACGATGCGAAACCTCTCACGGAAACCTTACAAAATTTAAATTTAAAACCAATTTTCAAAACTATCTAGTAAGCCACATGTACAGTTCATTTCAGATAAAATGCGTACATGAAAAAACAAAATACAATGTTTTTTCTTCGTATAGATGCGCCATTTCACACTATTCATTTTGCACCTGTCATATATCATGCATATTTTATTTTTGATATAAGTCAATCATTGTCAACAATTTTTGACTTTAGTCAAAATTACATTTTTAAAATGGTTCCGCAACTTTCGACCTTTACGAAATCGCAGATAAAAACTCGAATGCAAGATGGATGGTCAGTAAGAAGGGTCGCCGAAAATTTTGATATTAATAAAGCCACTGTTCGAAACGATGACAAGAACATCAGTCTTTGGAGCGAGAGCGGGGTACCGGTTTGCAAAATAAGGTGAGCACAGAGGAACAGGATGGACAATTTCTGAATAATTTGCTAGAGAACCCATTTTCCACAGCTGTCGAAGCCATCAACACAACTAGTTTTCCGGGTTCCCGATCTACAGCATGCAGGCGAGTAAAAAATTCTGAACTTAAATGTCGCATTGCAGCAAAGAAGCCCCTCTTGACAGAGCAACAAAAACAAGCACGACTGACCTTTGCTCTCAATCACGCTGCAGTTTTTACTGATGAAAAAATTTTTCAATCTTCTTCGGATAGCCGAAAAATAAAAGTAGAGGGTTAGGTGTTTGCTGGCAAATTGAATGAAGATTTACCGCAGTGAAATATTTGGAAATTTTAGAAAGGGTAATGGTGCCGTCAGTTGATTTTTTATATCCAAACAATGAAATAATTTTTCAGCAGGACAATTGTCCTGTTCACACAGCTGATGCTGTGCGTCGCTGGTTTCAAGACCAAAATGTAGAAGTGCTGCTTTGGCCATCGAACAGTCCCGACCTTAACCCCATCGAAAATATTTTGGGAAGATTAGTCAAAATAATATATGAACATAATTGGAGGCCACAAAATGCCGAAGAACTTTTAAAGTCTATACGTAATGCATGGGATTTGGTTTCTAACGGTGAAAACTATTGTCAAAATTTGGCTTATTTCATGCCACGTCGATTGGAAATGGTTATTGAAAAAAAAATAGAGCCGCCATTAAAGATTAGTTTTTCTTTTGTTTTCATCTTTATATTACATGAAATTAAAATAATTTGTTTGTTTATGAAAACGCATGCATAAACAGCTCTGTTTAGTTCGCTTTTTACGAAGTCCATGAACTTGCCTTGCTCGTGTATATAAAGAGTTGTTCTTTAGCCTTATTTGAAACTACTATTTTCTATTGCTAAGAAGTGTAAATAAGATACTGACAAAATAATAAATGATCCTCCAAGAGTTGCAGTTTTTAATATAATTAGGTTAATTAAATTTGTAAAAAAATAATAGGTAAACTATAACAATAATTGAAATATCTTACCTACACTACAATTAGCGGGTGGTGCCCCAGGTGCTTACCAGAAAGCGTAGGTATAGCTAAATACACTGAAAAAAGAACGTAGTTTGGTTTTTCATGTACGCATTTTATGTGAAACCAACTGTACTTCAGTATAGTGGGAAAATCTACCAGATTTCGAAACAAGATAAAGGGCTTAAGTATCAGCAGGTTTTAGCGTCGGCAATTTTCACAATATCCTCGATTTTCACTCTTTTGTCTTTAGAAGCAAAAACCACAGATTTCTTATAAAAGTGCCCAAAATGTTTTTGCCACACAACAAAATCATTAAAAGGAGATTTACGGAGGATTTTTAACGTCCGACGCGAATTCCAAAACAGAGGTATAAGTTTAACCCCTATGGCCCGGTTGTTCAATAGCGGTTTAAACTTAGTTTTGAGTTTAAACTTGGGTTAAGTAATTTTTTTTTCAATTTTGAGCAATTATAAAAAAAATTTTAAACTTTGTTTGAACCAAGTGAACGGCCGCTTTCTAGCCACAGTCTGCGAAAGAACACAAAGGGCGGTAAGAATCATAGAAGACTGGTGCAGGCAGAATGGTCTTTCAGTGAATTCTGAAAAGACCGAGATGATCCTATTCACCAGAAAGAGGAAACTAGAGGGATTCAGAGCTCCCATAATGTATGGTATTACAACTTAGTATTTGGGGGTGACGCTGGACAAGGGACTCAAGTGGAGCGAGCATGTTGCCAGAATGACTGTTAAAGTCCAGGCAACATTGTAGCAGTTGCGCCGAGTAGTCGGTCGAACCTGGGGCGAGGATCCTACACTGGATATACACGGCCATCATAAGACCAAGAATCCAATACGGATCAGTAGTCTGGTGGCCCGCTGTAGAGAAGCTGACCATATTCAAAAAGCTTACAAGCCTCCAAAGGCTCTTCTGCAGAGGGGTGACCGACGCAATGAGGACGACCCCCATCCACGCCCTGGAAACAATCTTGGGTCCCACGTTTCCAACTTGGATCAAGAAAGAGGCGATGGCGACGCACCTACGATTAAGGGAGCAGGGACTGTGGAAGGGCAGGGAGGAAAAAGAGGGCCATCTAGCGGTCGAGGAACTGGCGACGAAAGAGTTGTCCCTCCTAAGACTGCCAGTGAAAGCACCGCTCAAACCATGGAGGTTCCATAAAAAGTACAAGGTCACAATACCAGAACGGAATGAGTTGCAACGGAATTAAGCAAATAGGCGACGGTCTGCTACACGGATGGCTCTAAATTGTCAGCCAGGCAGACAACAGGCGCAGGAGTGTACGCGGAAAGCTTAGAAGTTCAGAAGAGTTATCCACTTGGAGAACACACTACGGTGTTTCAGGCGGAGGGAATACCAGGGAACGAGAAAGCGGACGAACTTGCCAGACTAGGGGCCGAAACCCAATACATTGTACCGGAACTTCTTCTGGGAATAACAAGGAAACAGGTACAGAGAGAGCTCAACAAATGGGCGAAAAATGAACTGAAGACGTCCTGGAGGCAAGAGTCAAAGTGCAGACAGTCCAAGCTATTCGTGGATGGTCCGAATGTAGCCGGAACTAAATCGCTCTGCTGACAGGGATGCTGACTGGGCACAATCGGCTGAACAAAGATCGGACGCAAATAAGAGTAGCAGGAGATCCCGTGTGTCCCGCTTGCGGGCTCGAAGAGGAATCGGCGCAGCACTTGATAGCACATTATGATGCATACGCCAGATCAAGGCATCTGAAGAGGGCATTTCACACGATAGAGGAAGAAGAGCTGCACTCGCTCAAATGGGCCGGCATACTGAACTTCGTAAAGAAGACAGGAAGGCCCAGAGAGAGAGGTGCAGCGGAAGTAGGGGCATAGGTCTAAGGAACGGGGTATGGCAGAAAAAGCCCATGAAGAGGCCTAATTTCCAGGCCCACGGGCCGCCCCTATACTACTTCTACTACTACTACTGGTTTGAACCAAACTTGGTTTAAATTTAAATTGAACAACCACTCACTGAAAATAAATTTGGTTAGGAGAAAAACTAAGTTTAAAACACTAGTGAACAACCGGACCTAGGTCTGTTTGTGGATTTGGGTTTCTGTGCGTATTCAGGGTTCCTAAGCAAATCCTTAGGGGGCCAAGCAGCCGTGTATAAGACGAAGACAAACGGAAAAGCACATTAGGCAGAAAAGGATGGGCATGGGGAGATGTTGTCACTACATCCAGGTTGTTGTTTTCTAATTTTTTCCATTTTCATACCTTTAGAACTGGATTAAAAATTGATTTTGCTCGAATTTAATACCAAACTGATGAAAGATATCGTAAAAAAAAATATTTTTCGGCTATTCATTTTGTAACCATTGTCCGTACGCACTGTTTACAGGCTGGGGACTGAGATACATGCAAATGCCTAACCTAAAGCGTTCATACACGGCCGGAGAAATCGACTGAGATATTTCCGTCGAAACTTTATCAAGCAAATAGGACGGGTTGACGCCTTCGAACGTCCAACCCGGGTTTTGCATTTTGATTCGAAATCAAAAAGGAGGAACAGTCAAATGTGGGGCCGTGCACAAATTACGTAACGGTGATTTTACCAATTTTTGACCCCCTCCCTATGTAATATTTTGTAACGGTTTGGCACGCCACTCAACTAATATTACGTAACGATTTCAAGACCACTACCCCCCCCCCCCAAAAATTTTTTCTTAGTTTCACACAAATGCAAACGCTGTCGAAAACCCCCCTCCCCCCTACGTAACGTTTTGTAACCCCCCTCCCCCCTATGACCATTACGTAATTTGTGCACAGCCCCTGTAGTCCCAGTGGAGGAGGGCGAGAAAATTGATATTTTTTTCTTAAAAATTATACTCTTTTTTTCTTTTCTTTGCGTTTCCGAAATTACGTAATTTTTGAAAAAAAATTGTAAGCGGTGCCATTTTTATTTCGTGCTTTGTTTTTCTAATATTTCTGCGTTCGGCTAATTTAATTGAAAAATTTTTGCATGCGGCGCCCTTTATCTTCTCATTCGAAACCAACCCCGTTTTAGGAAAACTGATCTCGTCTCTGTTTCTAAATTTTTTCGAATAAAAGTAGAGTATGACCATGGGAAAAATAATTTTTTTCTACGGTATGACGAAAATTTCGAGAAAGTTGAAGAAAAAAATTAAAAAAGTGGCAGAGCTCAAGTTTTTCGTAAAAAAAAAAGTTTTTTGTAAAGAAACAGAGCAAAATAAATCTTTTCACCCGTTTTTGGGTGTTATAAATATTGGCAGCCCTTTATTTTTCGCTTTTACCTTTTCCCGCTAGTTTTGAAGAATTGGTTCGCTACATGTTTGGAGATCATGTCATAAAACGCCTCGAAAATATCAAATGTAGTGTAGGGCCAGCTTTATTTAAAATCAATAATATCGCAAGCAAAAAGCTCTGCAGGAAAAACAGCGCCGTTTATTGATTTCTTTGGCTGCTAGTGCTAGCTGCATGGTTTGGCCGTTTCCGGATAGATGTCACTAGTAGAACAGAATGGAAAGAAATTTAATTAAAAGCGAAGATATTTCTTTCTAATGTTAACAACCTCACGAGTTTATCGTTCAGTATCGTAAATAATGGACCCTGCCGCCTCCTTTAAGCAAGAAAAAGCTGTGGTTTGGACCTGAATACATCTAATTTTTAATCTCATGGTGTGGCCGCAATCTAGCGGAATTTGCAAACATCTTGTCAACGGTTATTATTGCAACTATGATTTATGCTCACAATGAAAGGGTGGCGACAATTTTTTCTCATGAAAGCAGTCCGGAGATAATAACAAACTGGCACCATTGCTCAATATACCTGTTTTTTTTTCTATGCCATTTCTGTTTGATTTATTGAAATCCTATCCCTAAGGAAAATATTAGGAACCCTGTATAGCTCGCGAACCAGTTTCGATGCGTTTTTTTCTGTTCAAAGCCTATTCTTTACGGAGTGTTCTTAGCTATGAAAATAGGCTTAGCTCCTTCCAGAGATATTCGTATTCTTGCAAGAACATATGCCTTAAGAGGTCGATGGTAATTCTATCTAGGTATTTATTATGATACACGCTAATGTTGCCGACTGTCTCACTCACAGTGTGTCAAAATTTTATTTTAGTAAAAAAAAAATAAACAAGCATCCGTTTCTAGTTAAAATATCAACGAATTGCCGAAGAAAATTGCCATTTTTATAGCAGTGCTAAGTGCACCCGGTTTGCCTTTTAGTGTCCTCATTTGACAGCGCACGTGCTCATTATGGATCGCTTTTATTTTCACAGTATTCGCGTGAAAAGTAAAAATATAGCAACTCTATTAACGAAATAACGTTTCCGATCTACGTTCAATGTTCGCTTCCGAACATTTTAAAACCATCGAAAACCATGCAATTTTTTCTAAAAACTACCACTATTTGCTCCACTCCTAAAGTTGATTTTTCTGACAAAACTGAAATAAATTAGCACCTAATCTACATCTACACACCAAATTCCATCATAATCGGATCAACGGTTCATAAGTTAATTTAATTTAATTAATAAATCTTCTACGTTTAGATTTGTGTGACTGTACGAGTGACTTTGTATATACTTATTGTTTATATTTTTAATTTTTTTAAAATTTATTATTGTCATTTTTCTGATCGAAAGTAACATATTAAAATTTTTCAGACTAAAAAAAAAGTTACACCCGATTATATCTGTCATCAATTATCTCAAACTTCATGACCTCTGTGTGTAGAAAGTCTATTATGTTTGGGGAACTATTTAGCCTATTTTTATCGAACACTCCCTGAAAGATAGGCAACCAAATGAAAAAACTGCAACGATGCTCTTCTAAGATTTTTCTCCTTTGGCCTTTTCCAGGGTCAACACTGATTTTTACACTATTTTCTTTGTTTTCCAAAGTTATTATTGTTACACACGAGGGATGGGGAACTCCTGAAATAGGTATAAAAATTTTGTTAAAAATACTTTGAAATACATTGAAATACTTTGAAATACAGTAAAATATTTTGAAATACATTGAAATGCATTGAAATATAGATATATAAATATTTTGAAATTCGACCAAAACGTGTTATCATTTTCTTATCAGTTGAGGGCGAGGGGTGGGACAATCCTGAAATAGGTGTACAAATTTTGTTTGAAAATCCATTGTAATACATTGGAATACATTAAAACACCTTGAAATATTTTGAAATAACAAAATAGGTGTACAATTTTTGGAGAGTGTTCTACCCCCGGTTACACATTATAGTATCTATTAGTTCTGGTACTTATCCAAGTTACCTGATACGGATTCATCCTGGCGTGTTAAATGCGGAATGATGTATGGGGAGGGTGACCAGTGAAACCACTGATGAGCCCACGCTGGTTACCCAGGGTGAAACATCGTTTATTCATTTCTCTTTTCACTTTGGTCCTTTGTGAGTTCCTTGTGGGATGCTCATTCAAGTTTGAATTTTCATTATTTCCACCCAAGATCTGTTGATCTTTTGTTTTTTAGTTTCTTTTCAATTGAAGTAACTGATTTGAAGATTTTTTAACTTCTTTTTTGTTTTGATTACCTTAGGAGCATAATCCTACTGGAAATATTAACACGCCAGGACGAATCCGTATCAGGTAACTTGGATAAGTACCAGTGCGGAATGATGCCTATTTGTGAGTGATACAAAGTTGGAAATCAAAGTGTATGATGGTGTTTAATGATGTATGGGGAGGGTGACCAGTGAAACCACTGATGAGCTCACGCTGGTTACCCAGAGCGATTCATCGTTTAATCATTTCTTTTTTCGCTTTGGTCATTTGTGTGTTCCTTGTGCGATGCTCATCCAAGTTTGATTTTTCGTTATTTCCACCCAAGATCTTTTGAAAAAAAAAGTACTTACAAAAATTAAAACTGACGTATTTTTTATTTGCTGGAACAGTATTAAGAAACTAAATTTTAAGGAATATTAGCAAACAAGTCCTGACAAAACTCAGTTAGTGTAAACTTGTATTTAAAAATCGTCAGATTTTTTGTAAGGGCGAGATTTTGTGACGGTTTTTGAAGAATCGCTAATGCAAACCAAATACTAATCAAGTGACTACAGTTATACCTTGTATGAACGATCTTAAAGCAAAATTGAGACCTTACACACACACGGTAATGCACCATAGTAAATAGAGTTACTAGGTTTTGCTTTGCGTCGCAGAGACTGTCTCTCTTTTCGGGGAAAATAAGTAAAACGGTTTGATTTTCTTTGGAAAAGCGATTTTCCGACGTCGAAATTTAGCTATTTGTAGGCAGTTTTTATTTTAGCCTGAAGAGTTAATCAAAGCGCGCAAAATAAAAAAGAAACCCTTACGTACGTTTTACAAGTGTGTGCTTTTTTTAGTACATAAACAGGTAGAGTCCCGTGCAAAATAAATTTGCCCTCCCCTGCCTACCTCATCCTTTTCAGTTAACACAATTCACATTTACACAAAACATACTGCTATAAATACAACACAATTCAATTTAAAAACAAACTAAAAAACAACAATTAAATATGGCAAATTTAAAAGTAAATTTAAAAAAAGCGTTAAGTATAGGAAACTTATATAAAAAAAAGTATGAGTTAAAAAAAAACAATTAAAAAAAAATTAAATATTTTTTTATTTCTTTCTTAAACTTTTTTATCTTTAGGAATTTGTAGCGTTGTATGAAAATGATCTCTTAAACACGGTGGTTTTAAATTTTGGGGTAAGGAGTCTATTCGTAAATCTCATTTCACGATTATGTGTGTCCTGTCTAAAAGTATAGTTTTTTTAATAAATAATCAGGATAAGAGGTTTTAATAAGCTTATAGACAAAATTGGACAGGTATATCTTGTAGACGTCTTCAACTCTTAGCCACTGCAGTTCTTTTAGTTTTTCTAACACGTGGTCATACATTTTTAACTAAAACACGAATTTACAGCAAATGTTAATTAGTTTTTGCAATATAACAATGTTGGCGTAATTTAGAATAGAAAATATTAATGTTTCACAAAGTTTTTTCTAAGCTTAAAATTAATTATATTATAGTTATTATAAAGACCTTTGAGTGCAAAATAACATTTTTTAATTGTTTCCGAAACATGTTCTTTAAACCGTAACTCGTCATTAAGCAATACACCAAGATTTCGAGCACAGTTTTTTATTTCCAGCTAATGACCACTAAGGGTGATTTTAAAAGTTTACTTTAAATGATTTATATTTTTTACAGATCTAAAGAACATTATAACATTTTTTTCATTAAGTTCTAAATTGTTGGGTAAATAACTTGACTGTCGTCGGCATAAGTTGCAAGTTTTGAGTGCTTTACGGATAAAAAAATGTCAGCTTTATATATGGAGAAGAGAACTGGCCCCAGTATAGATCCTTGTGGGACTCCTGATGTTATTTTTTCCATTTCTGAAAAACTTATTGTGTCCTTTCAGTAAAGTATTGACAAAAGAGGTTCGTTGAAATTTGGTCGAAACCATAGTGTTGCAACTTTGCACACATAAGGTCGTGATCAATGATATCGATATCAAACGCCTTGGAAAAGTCCAAGAGCGTCAGTGCGGATGTATTTCCTTTATCTATGGTATCTATAATAATGGTATCGGTAGTGTACAATAAAGCAGAGGTAGTACTGTAGCCTTGACGAAAACCTGATTGCAGAGGGTTAATTAAATTGTTTTCAGTACAGTATTTGTAAACTTGATCGTACAACAGTCGTTCCAAAATTTTTGATAATGTTGGAAGTATGCTAACTGGTCTAAGGTCTGAAAAAGATTTAGGTTCGTTAGTTTTTGGAAGTGGTCTAATTAAAGAGGTTTTCCATTTTTGAAGAAAATACCCCTTTTCTAAGCAGCAGTTTATAATATGAGTTATACAGGGTTCCTAAGATTTTCCTTAGGGATAGGATTTCAATAAATCAAACAGAAATGGCATAGAAAGTTCTGCGCGCACAAAAGAAACAGGTATATTGAGCAAAGGTGCCAGTTTGTTATTATCTCCGAACTGCTTTCATGAGAAAAAATTGTGGCCACTCTTTCATTGTGAGCATAAATCATAGTTACAATATTAACCGTTGACAAGATGTCTGCAAATTCCGCTAGATGGCGCCCACGCCTACGAGTATACAGGAGTTGAGGGCGAAAATTTTGGAGGCGGGCAACTCTATCACCCCTAAAATGTTGGCTGCTACGCGCCAAGAGTTTTACAATAGATTGTGATATTGTGAGGCTCAAGAAGGGGACAGATTTGAACATCTAATCTAATTAAAAATTAGATGTTTTCAGGTCCAAACCACAGCTGTTTCTTGCTTAAAGGATGCGGCAGGGTCCATTATTTACGATACTGAGCGATAAACTCGTGAGGTTGTTAACATTAGAAAGAAATATCTTCGCTTTTAATTAAACTTCTTTCCATTCTGTTCTACTAGTGACATCTATCCGGAACCGGCCAAACCATGCAGCTAGCACTAGCAGCCAAAGAAATCAATAAACGGCGCTGTTTTTTCTGCAGAGCTTTTTGCTTGCGATATTATTGATTTTAAATAAAGCTGGCCCTACACTACATTTGATATTTTCGAGGTGTTTTATGACATGATCTCGAAACATGTAGCGAACCAATTCTTCAAAACTAGCGTGAGGGTTGTTGGGTATTTGTAACACCCAAAAAGGGGTGAAAAGATTTATTTTGCTCTGTTTCTTTACAAAAAACTTGAGTTCTGCCACTTTTTTTATTTTCGACATACCGTAGAAAAAAATTATTTCCCCCATGGTCATACTCTACTTTTATTCGAAAAAATTTAGAAACAGAGACGGAAATAGTTTTCCTAAAACGGGGGATCTTGGTTTCGAGTGAGAAGATAAAGGGCGCCGCAGGCAAAAATTTTTCTATTAAATTAGCCGAACGCAAAAATGTTAGAAAAACAAAGCATGAAATAAAAATGGCGCCGCTTACAATTTTTTTTCAAAAATTACGTAATTTCGGGAACGCAAAGAAATAGGTCTAAAGAGTATAATTTTTAAGAAAAAAATATCAATTTTCTCGCCCTCCTCCACCGGGACTACAGGGGCCGTGCACAAATTACGTAATGGTCATAGGGGGGAGGGGGATTACAAAACGTTACGTAGGAGGGAGGGGGGTTTTCGACAGCGTTTGCATTTGTGTGAAACTAAGAAAATTTGGAATGAAAATAAGTGAAAAGTTTTTTTTTTTGGGGGGGGGGTAAAGGTCTTGAAATCGGTACGTAATATTAGGGGAGTGGCGTGCCAAACCGTTACAAACATTACATAGGGAGGGGGTCAAAAATTGGTAAAATCACCGTTACGTAATTTGTGCACGGCCCCACATCTGACTGTTTCTCCTTTTTGATTTCGAATCAAAGTGCAAAACCCGGGTTGGACGTTCGAAGGCGTCAACCCGTCCTATTTGCTTGATAAAGTTTCTACGGAAATATCTCAGTCGATTTCTCCGGCCGTGCATGAACGCTTTAGGTTAGGCATTTGCATGTATCTCAGTCCCCAGCCTGTAAATAGTGCGTAAGGACAATGGTTACAAAATGAAAAGCCGAAAAATATTTTTTGTAACGATATCTTTCATCAGTTTGGTATTAAAGTCCAGCAAAAACAATTTTTATTCCAATCCTTAAGGTATGAAAATGAAAACATTAGAAAACAACAACCTGGAATGGATTTACTACGTGTAAGATGTAGTGACAACATCGCCCCATGCCCATCCTTTTCTGCCTAATGTGCTTTTCCGTTTGTCTGCGTCTTATACACGGCTGCTTGACCCCCTAAGGATTTGCTTAGGAACCCTGTATGTTTATAGATGATAGGAGTGCACGACATAAGCATCTCGGCATTAATTTCATCTAGACCTGTGGCGTTGGATTTAAGTTTTAGTTTGATATTAAGAATTTCCTCAAAGGTGGCCAGTCTAAAATGAAAGTAATGATCTGGATTAAACTTATTGTACATAAATTTGTCAAGTTTATTACTACAATAAAATTGTTTGAAGGTTTAAAGACAGATGCAAAATATTTGTTTATTTTGTTGGGGTCCGATATAGTATAGATAGAAAATATTAAATTACAATCAGTTAGAAAATGATGAAAAATATCGGTTCTTACGAAAAAATGAATTAATTAACCAACCATTTTTTAGTCTGTGATAAAGATAGCCACAAAAATCGTTATTCCTATTTGGCGTAAATAAAGTATGCCGTTATCCTTATTTGATTAGCCTCCCCTGGTCGTGTTAATATTTCCAATAGGGTTATGCTCCTAAGGCAATTAAAAAAAAAAAAGTTAAAAAAACTCCAAATCGGTTACTTCAACCGAAAAGAATCTAAAAAAACAAAAGATCAAAACATCTTGGGTGGAAAAAATGAAAACTCAAACTTGAATGAGCAACAAAGGACCAAAGTGAAAAGAGAAATGATTAAACGATGTTTCGCCCTGGGCAACCAGCGTGGGCTCATCAGTGGTTTCACTGCTCGCCCTCCCTAAACATAATTAAACACCATCATACACTTTGATTTCCAACCTTGAATCACTCACAAATAGGCATCGTTCCGTTCAGGTGGACGCCAGGACGAACCCGTATCAGTTCGGAACGATGCCTATTTGTGAGTGATTCAAAGTTGGAAATCAAGGTGTATGATGGTGTTTAATGATGTTTGGGGCGGGTGAGCAATGAAACCACTGATGAGCCCACGCTGGTTGCCCAGGGCGAAACATCGTTTAATCATTTCTCTTTTCGCTTTGGTCCTTCGTGTGTTCCTTGTGGGATGCTCAACCAAGTTTGAATTTTAGTTTTTTCCGCCCAAGATCTTTTGTTTTTTTGTTTTTTTAAGAAAAAGATTGTTTAATCAAAAAGATTACTGGATTTGTCTGACAAGATACTAAAACATTACTGCAAACCAATTTTTTGGTACGTTAAAATAAGTTTTATATTTTTGTCAGCCTGTATGAATACTTCCTATTACTTAAAATATATTTTATATCATCATCAAATTATGATGAAAATTTACCAGAAACCCTATTCTAAATCAGCAAAAATGAGGTTTTAAATTTCCAGAAAACCAGGCAAATATGCAGTCAACTTTTTAAAATTTCTGCTGTATTCGACTATTTTTATTTCTTAGATTTAAACCTAGTATGCCACACTTCGCCTAGGATACATATTTTTTATTTTTTATTTTATTTTATTTTGTTTTATTTGGTCCTTTTGTTTATTTGTTTTTATTCTTTAGTATTAATGACAATATTCTTTTTTATAGGAATAATATATAAAGTTTTTAAAGATGTAAAAGGGCAGTTATTATGTAATACATAGCTGCTTCTATACTTTATAATTAAGTATATTAAATTTAAATTGTACAATTTCATTTCTATTTTTTTTTACGATACCTGTATATTTATATATAACTGTTTAAATACTTTGGTAATAATAAATATTCTATTCTATTCTATTTCGATTGGATATAACTTTTGACTTTATTAATCGATTTTGAAATATATTGGCTTTTTCGAAAGATAAAACGTAAGAGTTTTTTGATTCGGTTAAAAATTTAAAACTTCTAAAAAATTCATGATGACAGACAGTCTTAAAAAATTTTCACCCCCCCCCCTGAAAAAAATTTATGTGCGACACTGAACCAACTCCAAAGCTTTCACTGCAAACTCTCATTGTTTCTGTGTATATTGAAGTATGATTTAATTAAATCAGTTGGGAAATAAAAAAGTTATACGTTTTTGGACTACGAGTGTTTTGACATTGCATTGAAAAAAATCACAAAATTACATACATTTTCCATTTGCTATATCTTTTGACCTAATTATTTAATTAAGAAGAACACTAAAAAATTTTTTATTTCTTATCCGAGTTAATTAGGTGATACCTCGATATACGAAGAAAAAAAGGAGATTTGTAAATACTAATTTATACCTTGTCGAGTGTCTTTTTTATGTCAAATTTTGAACAAACGGATGCAACTCTCATGTTTTGTCTCTAAACAGAATTTTTTTAATTAAGTAATCGCGCCGAAAGTTATAGCAAATTGAAAATATATGTAATTTTGTGATTTTTTCGATTACAGGCTCTGCCTTTAGACAAAATCTTATTCCACACCGAGTGTTTTTACAGCGAAAATAAGGGTCTTTTTGCCCTCAAAACAAATCCTACTAGACTTAGCAAATTTCGCCTCAACAAAGTTTATTAAAGGTATCAGAAGAGAGAGAAAGTGTTCGACCCTTGTAATTACACCACCAGTGTCCCCCGTTGTCGTGCTTTAATTAAAACAAATAGGCGTTAGTATATTTATACAGAGTATTCCAAAGTTCGAGGTCTACACACATACATACACACACAAACTTTTATTGAAGGTGCTTCTCCTAGAAAAATATAATCTTCTTAAATGTAATTTTTGAAATTGGAAACTATTAATTAACAAAATCAATGAATAGCGACCTTTCTCTCAAAAAAGGTTTTTTGAGGGAAAGCTTACTATTCATTGATTTTGTTATTTATTCACCCTCGCTAAATCCCTTTTTAAATTTATCAACTCCAAGAGCTTAGGATATCTCCGTAGAGAGGCTTAATTTTCCTTCAAATTGAAGGTACATCCGCCGATTCTGCAATTTGACAGACGGTTGTCTTTTACATGAATCCTGTGTCAGATTTTTTCATCATTTCATCTCCTAATTCCTAGCACCGTAGTGATGAGCACCACAAACGCGAAATCCGGATCTACGGTTACTATTGCCTTGTTTGAGGAAAAGCTCGCTATTTATGGATTTTGTTATTTGTTCACCCTTACTCCTTCTCTTACCTCCATGGACGCCGCTTTGTACCATGATGCAAGTATTGATAAATTACATGCTAAAAATATTTTGTCAAGCAAGATAAATTTGCCTTTTTTGAATGCATTGGCTCCACTTTATTTATTATTTTCCAGGGAGAACTCTATTTTGACACAAATATATGATGACACTCCCCACAGACAAACAGACATATAGAGCAACGTGTGACACAGTGCATAACTGATACAATAACGATCCTTATTTAAATAGTTTACCGGCATAGGTCTGAGTTAGATAAAGTCAAAAACATAAAAATGGTAAACTATTTGGAAAAACGCTATTAACTAACTCAAATGTACTGATGAAGCTGATAATATGATAAGTTTGTCGTTTACATAACTGACTTGCATGTTAAGTAAATTTTATATTTTTATTTTTCTCATACACAAGTCGTCGTAAAATAGACTATAACCTATACTATTAGAGTGATGAAACTACGCACGTATATGTAATATATATTGATTTATGGATATACACGTTTTCCATTAATTGTACAGTTCTGTCTCAAAGGGGTGGGGAACTGGGGGTTTGTAACAAATATTATGAACTAATTTTTATGCCAAAATTATATTTTTACTTATACTATTCTTTCTCGTGCTTTTTTTTTCGAAAGGAACGCATTTTTTGATAGTGTTCCAGACCGACATGGGAGAGAGATTATATATACACAGAAACACTCAAAAAACAACTTATTAAATTTGTCTAATTGACTTAAAATCATGGTTGATAAAAATATATTCGAAGGATATTTATTTTGTGCCTTACTGTACCCTTGAGTCTTTTAGTGGAAAAAAAATACAGCAAATTTATATGGGAATATCTGATATCCTATACAAATGGGTTTGGATATACTGTCTACATAGATTAAAGCGTCAACATATCTAGACGTAACAAATTTACTGGGTGAAAAAGGGATAGAAGCGATTCTTCAGAAACGACAGGAAATCTCACCAGTCACAAAAGTGGCGATTTTTACTTCTTGCCTCATTTAAAATAAAAACACAGCGTCTCAATATTTATTCTTACGTTGTAAGTGAAACTGCGTCATATTTTGAATAAAATTTTGTAAATGTAATATTTTAAAGATATTCTGAAGGACTAGTTTCACGGCGGGACCAAATTGCTACTACGCGTACCAAAAAACGTCAAAAAGTGTCGAAAATTCTTACCATGTAAAAGAAAAGACAGAATTTGTATGGTTTTTTTTGAACAGTGACAGCGACATATTCCATGATTATCTATGATTTATATGTTAAAAGTTTTAAAGGTTTGTTTACACATAGAAATAAGTTTAATAAATTACATTTTTAAATAAAATTAATTTTTATTAAAAACACTTTTAAAAAACAGGCTTTTATTAAATGCACTCAAAAGTATAAAATAATTTTTTATCTTTCTTGTACCATAATAAAAGCCGCCCATGGCTTTTATTATGGTACAAGATAACTTTAGTTATCGTATATATTTTCTACTTTTGAGTGCATTTAATAAAATCTTGTACTTTTCAATCCGCAATATTGAAATTTTCAAATCTGATCACAAATTTATAATCCCCCTCTTTAAAAAGCCCTGTATGCCAATTTTGATTGAAATCGAACAAACTAAATCTTTATCCCCTCCACTGTTCTCGTTATAGGGAGGTGGGTAACTGAGAATACCATACTATTGTATTTTCACTGAAACTATAAACGCATACCAAATTTGAAAACAACGGATAAGTCAGTTAAAATTGGTTAGCAAAACATGTCCGAAAATTGTCCATCTTGAATCGGCCATATTGAATTTTCAAAATCTGATCAAAAATTCGTATTAACCTTATTCCCAAAAGCCCCCGATCCCAATTTTGGTTGAAATCGGACAAACTTAAGTGTTTTCCCTCCTCCTCTCCCCTCGTAGGCGGGAGGAGGGAAAACATGACAAGACCTATTATTGTATTGTTACCGGAACTATAAATGAATGCCAAATTTTAAGGTAATCGGATGTGCATAAGTTAGTTAAAATTGGTTAGCAAAATATGACAAAAATCTTGAATCCGCCATATTGAATTTTAAAAAAATCTGATTATAAATTCGTTATCTCCATCCCCAAGTGCCCCAACACACCAAATTTTAACGAAATCGGGCGTACTTCAACTATACCCTCCTCCACCCCCTTCGAGTAGGGGGAGGCTGTCAATTTCATCACACTATATTCTTGTGTTGTCAACGCAACTATATAGGCATGCCAAATATGAAGGCCATCGGATGTCCGGAAGTTGGTCAAAATTAAGTTGCAAGATTCCACCCGAACAAACATACAAAAACTGCCTACAAAAATTAAAATTGACGTATTTATTATTTACTAAAACAGTGTATTAGAAAATAAGTCCTGACAAAAAAACAGTTAGTGTAAAGTTGTGTTTAAAAATCGTCATAGTTTTTGTAAGGGCAAGATGTTTTCGTGTGGTTTCGAAAATGCGACGACTCCTGTACTTATTATAACCTGTTTATACAACGTTATTATTTTCGTGAAAATTTATGTATTTAAAATCGTCTCGATGAGATATTTTAACTCGAAGGTAAAGTAGCTTTCAGAGAGAGAGTGTGTTTCTACGCCTTTCGGCTTAAATTATTTTCCATTTTCTAGATTTTAATTGCATTTCAAAAACCAACACGTGTAGCTTCGGGTTTTCGCTAATTTTCTACCCCCTTAATTTCTCGCACACCTTTGCCCCTATATCTCTCTGCCAAAGCGTGTTTTCATTATACAACGAGAAAACCAAATTTCTAAACTTATTTATTACTTGGATACGAGGGAAGCCTAAAAAATGATTACTTTAACATATTACTATGAGATACTATAATGGCCCAAGGATCGCAAAATGTGTAACAATAATTAAAGATTAAAAATGGAGTTGTTAAGCCCATATTTAATAGCGGAGATAAACAGAAGGTTATTAATTATAGACCAATTACGTTAATTTCTTGCTTTGCAAAAATTTTTGAAAAAATAATTAAAGCACGGTTTCTTCATTTATAGATAAGTACAAGCTAACATCTTCAAAACAGTTCCGCTTTAGAAAAAGTATTTCCATGGAAGTAGCCATCGACCATGTTCTAAAAATATATATGCTTAAATGATAAGAGTAAACCCTGTTTGGGTGTGTTCTTAGATCTTGCTAAGGCGTTTGATACAGTCTGCCATCAAACTCTGCTTAAAACATTGGAACAGTATGGTTTTAGAACATAACTCAATCAGTGGGATTTACTAAGACCTAAAATAGTACCCCCCACAGGTCTAAATATTTACACCTGTGAGGGGTACTTAATTTTAAAACAAATTTTTACGTATTGTTATTGCAAAACACCACTGAAAAGCTGCTTTTATTCGTATAATATACAATATTTTAGAAAATGCCCTTAAAGGGCCATTTCTAGCAAATGTCATTTTATTAACAAAAAAAAAAGAAAAACGCTTCAGCAATCTACTGGTTTTTCCTAAAAATCTTGAAATAATTCCAAAAACAGTTTCGGACCTAAAGCAAATAATATTTTTTCAATTATTGTATTTTTTGTCCCGTCCAACCCAAAAGAAAAGGTATACTGGTTCATGGTTCACAATAATTTTTAACATAAATGTTAACAACATGCTTTCTTCTTTAATTCCAATGCTTTTTGTTTAGTTTGGAATAGTTATGATGAAGCATTTTTCTAAGAAATTGAAATATATAAAAGTAAGAATTTACTAAAATTAAGTTTTGGATTTACAAAAACAAAGTTACAAAAACTATTTTATTGCATAACCTATGTTTCTAGGAAATTATTTATTAGAAAATATAGTCATAATTTTAATCATAAAGAAGTCACAGCGGGTTTTTCTAATAATGGGTTGCTTTTTTGTCCCGTCCAACCGCTTGAAATGGCCGTAAAACTATTTTTTTTTGACAGGTTTCAAAATGGCAAATGGTGAATACCTCTGGGGAGTGGTTGAAATCTATAGCCCCCAGAAAGTATTGTTTTGTGGCAATTGGTAATAAGTTCGTTTATCATTTTCCTCAGTAACCGTTCTCTTCTTTTAATTAAATAATGTATTCTAATAAATATCAGGGTTGGCGCTGGGCAATGTCAAAGGCAAAAAATCTACCGCGCATACCTGACGCAGCTGCTCGCACCCAGAAGAGTTCTACACTCTACATTTTTTCCAGGATAACTCGATTACGAGAGTTATTATCGCTACGGCTTTTTTTTTCGGAGAATCTAAGGGCAGGGCCGTTTTTTACCGGACTGCCCTGGCACGAGGGTAATGTGTTTTGATAACAGTGGTATCGCTGGAATACTGAGAGTCCGTAAAGTCCTGAAAGTGCTATAAGCCCTGTTCTCACTAAGCAACTTTTTCATGCTTGAAAGTTTGAGACAATTATGTGTTTGAAATTAACTTTGTGTTTCGGACTTTCATTGTCTATATTTTATTTAAGCACGGCGTTTCGATTAGCACAATCTCTGATCGTCTTCAGGTGCAAAGTACAAACTATTCCTAAGGCTAATACTATGGAAATACTATGGAATATCACTCAACAGTGAAATTTAAGAAGTTGGGTCCCCCCAAGAAATGAGCTTCCAAATATTTGGAATTTCAACACTTGGTTTACTGAAAATACCCTGATTCTGCCAAATAAAGGCAGCTTCAAGGAATTTTCGTTTCTTCCAGTGTGACTCCTTGTGCAAAACCTTTGCTTCCGTCCACTTCATTCGGTGTTTCCTGATTTCGTTGTTTCCCCTCTTTGGGTATTCGTCTATTGTTCCTTAAACCTAACAGATAGTGGTCTTTTTGTTTCGCCTATGTATGATTCGCCACACTCACAAGGAACTTGGTAAATGCATTCCTTATTTTCTTTGTTCTCTGGTTTTGTTTTACTAAGAGGGATTCGAATTGTATTATTCGATTTAAAAGCTGTTTTAATATCAAAGTTGTTCGCTACTCTTCGAATTTTCTCTGATACTCCTTTAATGAATGGAATTGTAAGGAATGCATTTGTCTGGTTTTGGTCTTGTAATCTCTGTCCTGTTTGCTGAATTTTGGAAATAGTATCTGTTATAAGTTTAAGGCTGTAACCATTCTGCTGCAGATCCTTCTTAATGTTTCTTATTTCGATTTCCAAGTCATGAGAATTGTTACAAATTTGAATGGCTCTGTTATGCAAAGTTCTTATTATGCCTCGTTTGGTCGTAGCAGAATGATTTGAACCTTGATTTAAATATTGTCTTGTGTGAGTGGGTTTACGATGGACTGTTGTTCTGATGTCGCTTTCTACTCGTTTGACAAGTACATCAATAAAAGGAATTTGACAATATTGCTTCAATTCCATTGTGAATTTAATGTTCGGTTTTATGTTATATAGGTGGTGAAGAAATTCTGAAAGTTGTTGGTCATTCCCGGTCCAGACAATAAAAGTATCATCAACATATCTTAGCTTGCCTCCCAGACATGCATCTTGGGTGTTCACACTATGAAATCCGTAAAAAAATAAGCGTGACGCAAGATGCGCGAAAATAGATGTTCTTTAAACATGTTTTATTTTTATCAGAAAGTTGTATGCAAGCTGGGGAATTTTTTTTTACTTAAAAAGGGATTTAGTGATGGTGAATAAATAACAAAATCAATGATTAGCTTTCCCTCAAAAAAGGTAATGGTAACCGTTGTTCCAGATTTCGCACTTGTGGTGCTCATCAGTACGGTGCTAGAAATTAGGAGATGAAATGATGATGGAAAAATATGACACAGAATTCATGTAAAAAACCATCTTTCAAATTTTAGAATCGGCAGATGTACCGGGAAAGCTCGCTATTTATAGATTCTGTTATTTATTCACCCTCACTAAATCCTTTTTTAAATTTATCAACTCCAGAGCTTAGGATATCTGTAAAGATAATTATATCTGTCTCCGTAGAGACGCTTAATTTTCCTTCAAATTGAAGTTACATCTGCCGATTCTGCAATTTGGCAGATGGTTGTCTTTTACATGAATCCTGTGTCATATTTTTCCATCATTATTTCATCTCCTAATTCCTAGCACCGTACTGATGAGCACCACAAGTGCAAAATCCGGATCTACGGTTACCGTTACCTTTTTTGAGGGAAAGCTCGCTATTCATTGACTTTGTTTTTTTTTACTGTTTGAATGCCAACCGGTTTTTTTATGTTGTCAACTTGCCGATCAGCTGCGAATGTTAGGTTAGAGTTTTATTTTGCAAAAAACCAAAATAACGAAAAATACAAAAGTTAGGTATAGGAAAAATCAAATAAATCAGTGAAAAGTCTAGAGCTATTTCTATTTTTTTGACTAGGGATTTTGCTGTTGGATAAAAATGGCATTTCCTCTAAAAAATACCTACAACAAAAGTATCAAAGTGTGCTTATAGATGGTGTAAAAGGGGGACAAACTTTTCTGCACTCCTGTATTCAAATGACATTTATTAGGGACCTAAAAAGTGAGAATTAGTAGGTACTTTCTTTAATATTCATACCTTATTTTTTTAGTTGCCCCTATAACCAAAACTAAACCAAGGAGAAAATAAATCTTTCCATGCAGAACCTACCGAGACCTTACGTTATTTACGATATTCAACTCGTTTCTCCTTTGAAAATCGCCTTGGAACAAAGACAAAAACTCATTTTCCACTAGAACAAACAAAGACAAAGATATGTCCCAATTTGGAAATAGATAAAATTAAGTTCTAGCTTCTCAAATACGACCATAGAAATCAAAAGCGAATAGATCGATTTTCTAGTAGTGCGCATCAAAATTTTAGCAAACACCATGAGTGCCGCCATTTTGATGATAACTTCCCCTAGAATTCTCATTCGATCGTAATTTTAGCCATCCATACATAGCATCTGAAGGTTAAAAAAGTAGTCTTTTTATTTCCACCAAAAATAAGTTATTTGGGTCGAAAAAGAACTAAATACAAAATTTTGTCACGGTGTCTGTCTGTCTGTCTGTAACACGATTACTCAAAAACCGCTTAGCCGATTTTTATCAGATTTGGCACAAAAATTATTTGTCACCAGACGCAGAGCTGATTAGTTTTTGATGGGGGTGGGGGGTTGGCAAGAGGCTAGGAGGGGGGACTAAACTTTATATAAAATTTCAAACGCGATTTTCATTTACACCCGGTTCCCACCTACGACTTTTTCGTGAGTGCCAACTTACGCGTCACATGACGTTAATATTACGAAAAAGTCGCCATAAAATCTTTAAAAATAAAAAAAATAAAAATTAATTTTTTTTTTCAATTTTTTCACTTTTTTTTTGGTTGAAAATGCAATTATCTATTTTGAAACCCGCTTCCCACCTATGACTTTTTCGTGATATTAACGTCATGTGACGCGTGAGTTGGCACTCACGAAAAAGTCTTAGGTGGGAACCGGGTTTCAAAATAGATTTTGAAATTTTAGAAAATTTTCAACCAAAAAAAGTGAAAAAAATAAAAAAAAAATTCTTTTATTTTTTAAAGATTTTATGGCTGGAATTTATTTGTGAAATAGAAAATAAAAATTGGTGTTAGAAAGCACAGATAGTCCCCCATACAATCAATTATTTTATGTAGAAAGGAAATTAAAATAACTCGAAAACTCTAGCTTTGAAACATTTGAACCTGAAATTTTTGGGTAATATTTACGAAAACCAAAATCTGAAAACCGCATATCAATAGGTGCTTTACTTCTAAAGTTATGATTGTTTTTATTATATTTTAACATTTTTTCAAATAACTCGGAAACTAAGGCTCTCACGAATTTGGACTTTATAACAACATTTGTAGTCCATAGAAAACCGTATATCGCTGCTTGCTTTTGTTCCAAAGTTACAATTTTTTAAAATATATTATCCCCCTTTTCCCCCCTTCAACCCCCCAACACCCTAACCAAAAGTTAATCAGTTCATGGCCAGATGATAGAGGATTTTTGTATCAAATTTAGTTAAAATCGATTAAGGCGTTCTTGAGTTATCGTGTATACGACAGACGGACAGACAACTTTTTTTTTCATCGATTAAAGTGTTTTGGAACCTTAGTAACTCATTTTTGATAAAATTAAGAAAAGTCAAAATTTCACGTTTTTAATGGTCCCCTATACCATACTGGTATGGGGGACTACAAAAAACAAACATTAAAATTCACAGCTCTTTGCGCTTTAAAAGAAAAAGTCGATGCCGATTTTGACGCAGTTACAATCAAAATGGTCGCCCAACAAATCTTAACACTCGTACGGGTAGAGGGCATTATCTATCACACTCTTCCCTATCTATGAACACGGTCCGTATACTTATAGTTCCAAACATTTGATGGATAATTTTAAGGGTGTTGTATATTTCGCGGCTCGTTTGAATTATCCAAGATGGCGGTCGTAAAATGGCGCTTAACGGCTGTGTAAGGCCCCGGTTAAGGGTGCTTTGGTGTTAAGCCGAATTTATCGTTATCGCCCGAAATAAAATTAAAACGAGTTGGATAAATATAATAAACAGGGACATTAAAGTCCTGGAAGTGGAAATGATTTTTTTTTGGGGTTTTAAATGGTTTTTGTGTGTAAAAATCAGCCAAGGAAAAACATTTACAGTGGAATTTACCAAAATCAAAAATAGACCTGTGGTGGGTTTATTTTTTAAACGAATTTTTAAAAAACTTTTACCCATATAGCCCTGCCAAAAAGACGTCATAAAAGATCATAGCAAATAACAGATAAAACACGATAAGTTTTTATAATCTATGCTCATATAATCTTATAATATTTTATAGTTTTTGACTAGTGAAAGTGAAACACAAATCCCGCATAGGAGTTCATCATATTTTATCAGCCAGTTGGCTTATAAAATTTTATAAGATTTTATAAGATCTACCTGTAACATTCGAAAATTAAAGCTCAAGTTTAACAGTTGTAGCAGTAGTAATAGTAGTAGAAGTAATGTAAGAGATTAATATGCAGTCAAACTAAACTATAACCTAACCTAAACTATAAACTACGACAACCTAAACCACATAATACAATAACACTCCTTGTGCTTGCACAATATCTACATATCTTAAAGAAAATTGTTCTCGTATAAGTACTTATTTATCGCCAGGAGCTGTGGGAGAGACGTTACTTTGATAAATTTCTATGAAATTTCATAAGCCAAAAACTATTTTTTTACAAGCTTTTATTTGACTTGTAACGAACAAGATATGTTTGTGCGGGTGGAATCTTGCAACTTAATTTTGACCAACTTCCCGACATCCGATCGGCTTTTTGCATGCTTATATAGTTGCGGTGACAACACAAGAATAGTGTGATGGAATTGACAACTCCCCCTACTCAACGGGGGTGGAGGGGGGTACAGTTGAAGTACGCTCGATTTCGTTGAAATTGGGTGTGTCGGGGCACTTGGGGATGGAGATAACCAATTTTTAATCAGATTTTGAAAATTCAATATGGTGGATTTAAGATGGATGATTTTCGGTCATGTTTTTCTAACCAATTTTAACTAACTTAACCACATCCGATTGTGTTCAAATTTGGTATGCGTTTATAGTTCCGGTGAAAATACAATAATATGGTATTCTCAGGTACCAAACTCCCTTTAACGAGGGAAGTGGAGGGAGAGAAAGATTTAGTTTGTTCGATTTCAATAAAAATTGGCATACAGGGGTTTTTAAAGGTTGAGATTATAAACTTTTGATCAGATGGGATCATGAGTCAAAAAATATTTTTTTTTAGAAGTAACTAAATATACTAAGTAAAACTTTTTTTAATTAGTCTTCAGGTGGTCGAAAAAACTGATAAAAATCAGGTGTGTTTTTTATGAGATTTAATGAGGCTTTTTTGGCAGGGTGGACACATAAAAACCTATAAAATGTTGTAAGTTTGTCTGTCTATAAAATCTATTTAAAGGCTTATAAAAAAAATTGTTTCTACCAACTCCTAGAAATTATAATGTTCATGGAAATCTCTCAAATTCTATGAATTGTCCGATCATAAAATATCACAAAATCTCATGAAAAAACGTTTTTTCACAAATTCTTAAAAAATTATAAAAAAGCAAGGGTGTAATCATAGAAACCCATAAAATGTTATGAGTTAGAAAACTATAAAAGCATCGGTTTATATAATCCTATAATATATCATAAAAGAAAAAGAATGCGATTATAGAAACCCATAAAAGTTGATGTGTCGGTTTGATTATAAAATCTCTTAAAAAATCGTGCTTTTATAAAACCATACGTTCATAAGGCTGACTGATTATAGGATCAGATAAAAAAATACACATATAAAAATAATGTGATTATAGAAACCCATAAAACTTGATGTGTCGGTTTGATTATAAAATCTTAGAAAATCGTGCTTTTATAAAACCATAAAATATGTTATATATTATTATAAACATTTATAAGCCTGACTGATTATAGGATCAGATAAAAAACACACCACATAAATTCTTACCAAATCAAAGACATACCTCATAAATTTTTACAAACTTTAATAATCCTAAAATTTTGCCTCACAAAAGCTCATAGACCTTATAAAAACTGATAAAATTCAGGTGTGTCTTTTATGAGGTTTTATGCGGTTTTTTGGCAGGGAGAAAAGACACAAAGCTATCGATTATTTTCTATTGTTTCAACAAAATACCACTGAAAAACTACTTTTTGCCAAAAAACTGACTGTCCGGTTTCAAAGAGGTAAATGGAGAATACGCCAAAAATTTGGCACAGAATAGTTTCGTTACCTATATTTAAGATTATAAGGTTGGTAAATTTTTAAACCACCTCTGGGGTATGGTGCAAATTTATAGCCCCCAAAAGTATCGTAAATTTCTGAAAGGTACGTAACTGTGCCTAGATTTGCGATTGGTAAAAATCTGCGAGATAGTACCCCTTTCCATCAAATTATGAACAGGAGGATGATAACCTCTCACATCTCATGTGAGAAAACGCTGACAAAGAGGCTGGTGCACCTGATCCTAGAAAATTAGTCCGAAAACCCGAGAGGGCCACCACCTTTGGGAATACATGTTGATTTTGACCCGCAGTACTTTCGCAGTACTCATTATTTTTTAGAACATTTACAGTGATTATTTTGAAGCGCTTTCGCGGTACTTAAAAATTTTAATATTGTTGGGAATACATGTACAAATTTTTCTGAGGTGGTTACAAAAGTCGTAACTATATCTTTTGTTTACCTTTATGAAAACAACAATTAAATTAAGGTATAGAAACCACGAAGCTACGTGCCAAGCTACGTTGAAGCTTAGAAAAGGCAGCTTCGCGACTTCAGAAATACTTTAATAAAGTCTGCTTTCAGATATGAATCCAGGGGTTTTGGGAAAATTATAAATATGCAAAATAGGGACCCTAAGGGGCCCCAATGACGACGACAGGTTTTTAGTAGGGTACTACGGTAAATAAAATGTCTTGTCACTAGTACCCTAAATAGAGAATTAATGGACCACTACCGTATTATCGTAATTAAGATGCTAAATAGTAGTTTTCACAACTAGTGGCTAAAATATTGCTTTTTTACAAGCGTTGTTTTAAATAACGGGCGCAGCTCAGTTTAACACTATTTTTTAAATTAAAGTAACACTCGTGGCATATCGGACAAAGCGTTTTTCTTTCTCACTTCATTACGACCAGGCCTCCAATGACCTGTTTCGTCCTTATTAGGAATCATCAGGGAGTCATAAGATTTTTACCTTTAATCATAGGATTGTACCTTTTTACTTTATGCTGCTGGTCAGCTATAGATTTGACAACATTACTTTGCTGTTTTTGGGCCAATCTTTACCGAGCAGAATATCGAAAACGAGAAAATGAAATCTGTTGAAATTTGGCAGGAATGTTTATTTTTGAATTCCTCACAACCGTATCCAGACAGCTTTTTGCTGCAATCTTTCATTCCCGAAATAAAATAAACACAACTAACACTAGTCAAAAATCTTATCTGGCTTTTTCTTTAGCCTCGTCGATAATACAGAAATCTGTGACAACAATTTTTGGATTTTTTTATTTTTTGAAGAAAATACACCAAATTTTGAAAAATTGTTTTGGATACGGTTGCAGATTTTTATAAATCCTTTTATCTGATATAAAAAAAGTTATGTTTTTTTCATTATAAGATTCTGCCGGAATTCTGAAAACGCCAAGGTCACGTAATTTGGTAGGCCGTAGGAAACTGAGTTAGTTCGATTGGAATATTGGAATTCAGGTTCCGCATAGCCACCGCCCATTTGTCTCATAGAACATTCCGCCAATAAATTGACACATGTCAAGTGATAAAAATAAGAATACGAAAATTTGTTACTTTCCTAATAAGTCGTGATAAGTTATAGCTTTCCTCACATGGTGTTCGCACCGTGTTCTGAACACTGCACGATCTCACTCGAAACTGTATTAGTGATGCCACCTATTGTTGATCTTGTTGAGCAGTGTTGTCAAATCTATGCCGTTTTTGTGGCCTTAACATCATTCTGGCTAACGAGAATTCCATATGATAAGTCGTCATTATTTCCTCAGATCTGTTATTGTCATGGTCGCCGTGCTTATATTACAGGGCCCGACATTCTATGACAGTTTGAAATTCCAACGACTTATCATAAGGAAAGTTTAAAATTTTCCTTGGATTTTTAATGGCTTCATCCTACATAACCTGAGCGTCGTAAACGTTTTCGACGTTTTGAAGAGAAGATATTCTTTTTTTCTCTCGTTGACCTTAGCTCAGGTAATGTCGAAGCAGGCAAAATAGAACATATATAAAAAATTACACAGTTTCATGGCTAAAAAGGCATAACGGTTGGCACTTTTTCTATGCTTTGACACACGTGGTTGAAAACTCATACATTTTTTTAAAATTTTGATTTAAATTCGTGCAAGATTTGAACAGGCTAGATCATCTTTTATTAAAATGAAACGAATGTTGTGTAGTCGCAATCTCAATACCATTCTCCGAATTCCTATGCTTCGGTGTTATGTTTTTAGCATCTTATATTATGGCATGGAAACATGAACACTGACTGAGGCCATGTGCAAAAAGTTAGAGACATTCGAGATGTGGTGCTATCGTAGAATACTAATGATGTCTTGGATGGACAGAGTAACTAATATGGATGTTTTGTTTAGAATAAACAAAGATCTTGTGGTTTTATTTACCATCAAAAACAAAAACATGAATATTTTGCCCCTATTTTGAGAAATGACATTTCTAAAGTTTTAAAATTGATAATAGAAGGCAAAATTGAAGGTAGAAGAGGTCAGAAGGGGTCATTAGTACTATGACACTTTTCCAAAAAGAAGTGGATAGGGTACAGATCGTGCTGATGGATACCCAACGTTCGAAGAGAGCATGCCACTTGAAGAAGAAAGAAGAACAATTCGTTAATTTAAGTTACAAATTAACTAGGATACCTCAATTGTTCTTTGCAGAAAATACTTACTAAAATAAACAAAAAAGTACGGTTATACGTAAGTCCGACTAGAAATCAAATTTACCCAGGGAATATAAATTTACCTGACCGTTATGCCTCTCAAATTGCTGCATCCGCTCATGCAAAATTTGCCACATTTTCTTTGGTGATATACATTTCCTATGTGTTCTATTTTCCCTGTGTCGAAGTGACATTCACCAGTGCCTGTGAATGTGAACAAATTTCTCACTTCTCACCTGCTTTGAACTATGTGAAAAGTGAGAGAGGCAAATACTCACCGGTGACTACTAACCTCAAAGGGCGTCAAGGATACGGGCCCAGGTGATATCCATACTTTTTGGAGTCAAATAAACATCAGAATTGGCTGAACTTTGTATGGAAGGCACACTTTGTGTGTGACACGGCTCGGAGTACTTTTTTGATTTTTTACCGAATAAGCTGAGAAATATTATTTAATAAATTTCGGGATAAATTTACCTGTATAAACTAGACCTCAAAAAAAATTAAAAAACAATAATGCCAGAATTAGGTACTTGTAATGTAATGTTTTCGCATCTTCAGGGGCCCACGATACTGTAAAAACATGCCCACTTTCCCCAAGCAATCAGTTGTAAAAATATGAACTCTCAAAGTTTGGCGAAATGGGTCTATGGAGATCCCTCCTCCAAATCATATGAAAAATTTTTTCATACCCATACCCATTCGCCAAATTTTGAGAGATCATATTTTTACAACCGATTGCCTGAAGAATGTGGCCATGTTTTTCAGTATCGTGGGCCCCTCAAAATGCGAAAACATTACATTGCATTTTGAAATTTGAATTTTCGACATTTTGGTATAGTAGGGATCTCCATAGACCCATTTCTCCAAACTTTGAGAGTTCATTTTTTCACAACCGATTGCCTAAGGAAAGTGAGCATGTTTTTACAGTATCGCGGGCTCCTCAAGATGCGAAAACATTACATTGGAACTTGATTTTTTTAAAAGTTTTGATTTAATATTCGGGGAGCACTAATTTGGAAATAATAACATTAAATTTTTCTCCCAAGAATTATGGATTGGACCGTTAGCTTAACGTTAACCTAGCGGTCCTACCGTTTTTCAATTTTCTGCTAAAACCAGAGGAGCACTTAATTTTTAGTTTGGGGGCCAAATTAGCACCTAAAGAGCACCTCATTCTGGCACTATCGTTTTTTTATTTTATTAAAGTGGGACCGGCTAGTTTATACAGGTAAATTTATCTCGAAATTTATTAAATATTATTTACCAAACAATATTTGAGAAATCTGTGAAATCCGTGGAATCTTTGAGAAACCTGTGTAATGTTTTAAGAAATCTGTGAAATCCTAAGTGAAATCCTAAGTGAAATCTGAGAAATCTTATGCTTTTGTGTAATCTGGTATACCAATTTTGGCTGACGATTACCCCCTCGATGATTACCTTCTCTGTATGTTTCGCTGTATGATGAGTGCCCTTAGTTACGGTAATGATTGTGTCAATTCGAATTAAACTCTTCGATAATTCTCTAATAAGAAGTTCACCTGGCACCAGTCGAAGTATGAAATTTGAATCCACCGTTTCAAAATATGGGCTTTTAAATTAAATTTAAAAGAGAACTTACCACCAGGTGGCGACCCTTGAAACAGAACTTTAATTAAATTTTTTGCGTCATTTTTTAGATATCTAAAAGTTGTTTGTTTTTGGTTTGTAATGATTTTCGTTATTTTTCTTTTCCTTTTTTTTTCAAAGGATTACTTTGGTCCTTTGTGAAAAAATTTAAATTCGATTTCGCTATATTTTGTCCAGTTAAATTACCCAGAAAATCTGGCCTTTATTGTTTTTTTTATTGTTATTGATTTTTGCTTATTATTTGGCAATAATATCAAGCTTTGCCTCTCTACTAGAAAATCTTATAGTCACGTCATTTTTGAAAAGAATTTTTGACTACTTTTATAATTGGCAACAGTTTGTTAAACCTGGTTTAAATTTAATCAGTGTTCGAAAAAACTTAACCCGAGATTAAAAGAAAGTTTCTCTGTTTCAACCAAATGTCTTCTTATTTTAATATTGTTGTTTACAAAGAGAATAAGGTTTAATAGAAACAAATTTTTTTTGGAACCTACAAAACACTCAGCAAATTTATTTTATTACAAGTTTATTGCTTTTAATTTTCTTGTATAAAACTTTTGAAAATATTGATTTTATTCCTGCCACCATAGATGGGCGCCATACTTTTTCAACTCGCGCATGCGCACTTATATTTGATATAGTAGTAGTCGTAATTTTAGTTAAAAGAGTTGAAAGTTGCCAACTTTTCTTTAGGACTGTGACTAAACAAAAGCATTGCATGAACACTTTCATAAGAACTTTAACATTTTTTATGATTAAGACCGTAAGAAAAATTAAGCCAAAGACTAAGACTATGCCTTGTATGAACGATACTTTACCTTATATGGGAGATGACTCTAAGTCTTTTTTCCCATTCATTCCTTTACATGGAGATAACTGAGACATTAGCAAGACATCATTTTAATTAGTATAAAATAATAAGCAATATTTTGCTATTTTCGTCTAAAAAACATTTTTGCTGTTCCCAGTGTAATTTTTCAGAAGCCTCTAATATCTTATTTTATGAAAATCTATAATTTAACTATCCAAATAGGCCCTAATACCCAGTAAATTAGTGCAGGGATGCAGCGAAACAAGAATCTTGGCAATGGTTTACATTATAATACATGTAAGGCATAGTTTATGTAAAATTTGGGCTTAATTTGGCTCAATTTGGGGATAGTTTTAGGCAAGTTACATACTTACTCAATATATTTAACACAAAAAAAAATAGAATGTGTAAGGTTAAGAGGAATTTGAATGAAAATGACGTAAACCGTTCCAAAATTCAGGAAAAAATCGATAGACGATTTTTCTATTATTGACAAAATAATTTTTTTTTAATATCTCTTTCTATGTGCTTTTATTCGATTCTTAAATACCACAATAAACATTAAAATAAAGAAATGTACCGCCAAAGTTCTTTTGAAAACTACCCCTTAAAAAGTTCTTGAAAAGGTAACATAAAAATGGTAGAAAACTCTCTAAGTACGTGGTCCTAGACACAAAGGCTTAGAGAAATAAAACAAAATGGAAATACGTTACTAGACCGGAAAGTCGACATTACAAGTCGAAATGGAATATTTACAGAGAGTCCTGTACTTCTGCAAAGACCTGCAAATACAATTTCCGGTCTGCACATAAAAAAAAGTAAGTGACACAAATAATTAAAACACAAACCAACACCCATTTTGGTTCCGGCGATTTTTTTAGTGTTCCTGGGTAATTTTTGGCTGGAGAATCCGAAATAGCCATCAGATTTTGTCAATCAGAACTAGTTTTTAAAATAGGAATTATTTACTCTTTTTTTAACCTCTTTATATATTTTACGTTATAACTATGACTAGTGCCAGTAACAAAAAAAACACATATAATTAAATATTTGTTATAAAAAGTAGCTTAACATACATTCATACTCATATTAGTCACTATCACCTACAAATTTTCTTTTATACGACTTTCCAGCCTGGAGTTTACTGGTGTAGTCTCGCTGAAGGCTCCAACAGTAGTCGACCATCATGTGGTTATCCCATCGTCCTTGATATCGATCTTCCATAGTTTTAATATATCTTTCTCCCTGTTCTTCACTACAGTCACCTAAATTTTCTGGAAAGCGATCTAGGTGACTGTGGAGGCAGTGAACTTTTATACTCATCTCACTCACCGAGAATATGAAAACTTGAAAGCATAGTTTCCACTAATTTTATGTAATTGTCTGCTTTGCGATTTCCAAGAAAAATTTTAACTACTTGAACAAATGAACCCCAAGCGTTAGATTCAGTCTGATTCATTGATGTGGTGAACTGTGGATCTTTAATAAGTTGCCTTATTTGAGGACCATCAAATATAGCAGCTTTTAGTTTTTCCCTGCTAATCCCATGAAACTTACGTGACAAGTACCTAAAACAATTTCCATCTCGATTTAACGCTTTCACAAATTGCTTCATAAGCCCTAACTTGATATGCAAGGGTGGTGGTAAGATTTTTTCTCTCGTAACCAAAGGTTCATTCACTACGTTTTGTTTTCCTTGAACCATAGTATCTCTTAAGGACAATTTCTCTTAATCCAGTGCTGATCTTTCGCTCTGCTGTCCCAAAGACATAAAAAGCAGGGGTATTTTGTATATCCACTTTGCTGTCCAAGAAGAAAGTTCACCATTTTCAAATCAACACAAATTGCCCACTGATGTTCTTCGTATTTAATTTGTTTCAAAACTTGTGCTATTGTTTTATACTCCTCTTTCATGGTAGTAGAATGGCCCATAGGAATTGAGGCATATTTGTTACCGTTATGAAAAAGTACATTTTAAACTACGTTTTGAACTGTCAATGAAAAGGCGACAATCGTCTGAAGTGTATTCTGGCAAACCTATTCTTTCTAAGAGTCCTTTTACATCGTTACAGAATACCAGCTTATTTTCCTGAGTGAAAAAAGGCAGCAGATCCTTTTCTTTCTTACGATAAAATGTAACATTAGTGCCTGAAGCACAATCCTTTGTTAAATCTGCTTCAAATTCACTGTCGTTTTCTGATTACATTCTTTGAACTTCATCAGACTTTGATGTTTCTGTGTCATCTTCTGGGATATCAGAAAGACTGCTGAAGATTGGAATGGGTATTTCCTTAGAGTGCGGTACAGGTCTTCTTGCAGAATCTAGATCAGGATATGTCCAATTTATGTCGATAGAGCTGATAGAAAAAAATCTGATGCCAGTTTTAGAATCAGCATATTAAGTATATCTAAAATCAGTTCTTAGATCTCACACACCAAAAATTTTTTTTTATTTTGTTGGCCTGTGAATAAACTAGACTCCAGGATGATTTAAAGTTTTCTTAAATAATATTTGCCAAAAACAAAAAGAAAAATGCAAAAAACTTAAAAAACAGGTTAATTTTATTTCTGTTGTATACAATACATTTTAAATAATAAGTTCCGCGACTGATATAGAGTGATCTTTAGCAGTCACTGATAAGATCAATTTTTTTTTCACTGTAATTTTTAGTTTTATTTGCCTGTATAAACCCTTTATAAGGATTGCTACCACTGGTTATTGGCAGATTAAAGGGCTTAAAATTTAAATGTTTGATAAGCCTCCTAAATGAAGTCCTTAAATATAAAGTTTGCCTTGTCGTGCTCCACACCAAACTTTGCGATTTTAAAAGCGTTTCTCTGTTCTAATTTAATTTGGATATCTCTGGAAAAATCAAACTAAAAGAGAAACGGTAGAGTCAAGAAGTAAAATCTCGGAAAAACTAAAACTTCCCGAAAGTCATCGGCAAACACACTAAAAGTTGGAATTGGCATATTTACGAAAAAAGTTTGGGGTCATTTTCAAGTTTTTAGTTTAGATGCTATGAGCCGAAACAACTGACAAGTATTATGTGCTGGCAGACTGCGGGGGTGTAGGGGTTTTACTGAGGTTTTTACTCGGTTTTTTGTAAGTATTTATAAAGTTTTTGTGGGCGACTGAATTGGTTTTCAATGGGATTCTGGGGGATGAGTTCCTTCCTCCTTCACCGAAGGAGTTGTGCTTATTAAGGACTTATCGGAGGCAGCGCCAGTTCCAGGGTCTACCGAGCCGTTAGCACCAATAGTTTTACGTAAAAAAAACGTATTCTTACATTTTTATATTCACCCCCATACAGAGTGTTCCAAATTGGATGCTCACCATGAGGATCTCCTAAACGGTAGGAGATACGAAAAGGTTTAAATCAGGGCAAAGTTGCGCAATTTGACGCTTTGCTCAAAACCAAAGAAAAAGTTTACAAGCTTTTTTAAGATCTACCTAATGAGAGATTTCACATTTCAGTGTGACACGAGCACTGTCAAGTTCGTTTCTTCTTATGGACATATGCTTTTTTTCTCCTTCCGTTTGCTTAAGCTCATGGTATTCCATTCGTCATTCCAGTTTTGCCGAGGTCTGCAACACTCCAAGCGGCGAGCCTTATGTTGTGGAGTCAAAGGTAGCACCAAAAGCGGACGGTAAGCCCTCAGTGATGATGATCAATAAATACGCGTTCACCACATCAATGAATCAGACTGAATCTAACGCTTGGGGTTCATTTGTTCAAGTAGTTAAAATTTTTCTTGGAAATCGCAAAGCAGACAATTACATAGAATTAGTGGAAACAATGCTTTCAAATTTTCTTGTTTTTTGTCACAGATAAATTAGAGCGTTTTATTTTCAATTGCTTAGATTTATCACTAACAATGTGTTACAATGAAAATGATAAGAAGAAACAAAATAAAAGAAATTTCTCAAAATAAAATAATACATTCTAAAAACCAAAAAGATTCTCCCAGTTCAAAAAAAACTTAGAGCAAATGTTCGGAAAGTCTTCTTTGCTCGGCTAGACAATATCCGAGCCTATTATAAAAACCCCTCTTAACGTGATAGTTTGAAAAGCTTCTTCAATTTTAATCCGAAGTTCTTCCAAATTATTAGACGTTTCATGCCCGTAAACTTTATTTTTGATTTAACTCCACAGATAGAAGTCATTAGGAGCAAGATCGTGTACTTATCTAAACATTATCAAGATATTCCCTAACAAGGCCAACATTGTGAGCGGGACAACCATCTTGTTGAAACCATGTTTCACCAAATATCAAACCTAACAACTGCCTAGCAGTTGGAATAATATGCTGCTGCAGTAGATCCAAGTATCTACGACCATTCAAATTGCCGTCAATAAAAAATGGCCCAATTACGTGTTCCCCTACGATACCCACCCCCAAACATTTACTTTTTGGGGATACTGTGTTCTTACGTCAAAATACAAATGCATATTATCCCTCGACCAATATCGAACGTGTGTGTTGGGTTATGACGATTCAATAATGGAAAAGTGCTTTCATCTGTGAAAAGAATAGATCTCAGAAAGTTTTCTTCACGATTAGCCCTTTCCACCATTGTTTAGTAAAATTCCATACGACCATAGTTGTCCTGCGGAAAAATTTGATGCGTTTTTGACGCTTTGTAAGAATGATAACCATTCTTTTTGAGAACATGTAAGACAGTGGCTGGAGACGTATGAACTGCTTCGGCAATTTGGTAGCTAGTTCTTTCGATTTTCCTCCACTGCAGCGCAAATCATCACATCTCGTACTTCCTGCTCGTCGTTCAAAACAGTGGGTTTTTTTTAATGGTTTCTTGGCGTTACACAACCAACCTTTTCAAAATTCTGCACAAACCGATGAATCGTTGATTTACAAAAATCTTCAAAAAAAGTTCTTGAATAAGACTCAATGGTCTGCCTTGATCGTAGACATCCATTTTTAGTTTTAAAAATGTATTATTTCACTTTAGAACTTACCAATCTGTTTCTCGAGCGAGGCAGAAATAAAACAAAATAATAAAAACAAAATAAATTTCCAAAAGGCACGGAGAGTAGAGTAAATTGAACTTGATTCCCCCTATGTTCGCAGTAGCCTGAAGTTGACTGTATAAAGGCTCCGTTATGGTTAATTACTACTACGGAATGATATTTAGCAACTGCGCAGTCGCAGAAATAAGGATAACTATAACGAAGAGTCAAAAATACTCACCAAAAACACCATATTGTCTATTTTTAGAAGAAGGACTTGACTGGTAAAAGTACTCCTTTTTAAAAAAATGCTCATGATTCGAACCGCTCCCTTCGGGCTTTCGGGCTCCTTGATGTTCAGTCAATTCTGATGTTTATTTGATTCCAGAACGTATGGATATCACATGACCCGTTTTGAACGTCACTTTAACGGACGCCCACGGTTTATCAGAATGTGCAAAATCAAAACCGTTAAATAAAAGAAAGTTCAATTTTAAAATCATTCTCTATAGAAATAGCAATTCGTAAAACCAAAAATTTATCAGAAAATTTTTGCTAAATTAATTTCGCATTCGCCATACCACATGAATCGGAGGCGTACACGCAGGTGGCGCGGCGGCTCGGTGTTTTGATGCATTTGTCGCTGTTACGCGCGCATATTTGTACAGGTCACGTTCAATAGTTTATGTATAGATGTCACTTGCATTCACCCGTCTTGCATTCATGTGTTATTGGCGAATGCGCAATCAATTTAGCAAAAATTTTCTAATAAATTACGGGCTTTACGAATTCCGGATTTGATATTGAATTGTTGAAAACAATGGTTCGATTAAAAACTGGTCTGTAAAAATTGGTTAGATGAATTGCAGTTTCTATGGTTTTCTATGGTTGATAAACCGTTCACTCCAAAATTTTCAAAATTTCCTGAGGACACTGACAGAAGAAAATTATCTCTACTCTTAAAAAGGGCTCTTTCGCAAACTTGAAGCTTGGCACCAGTGAGAGATTGATTCTTAAGGCGCAATTACACAGACGAACATGATCAAACAAAAGCTCGTGCAAAAGATCTAAAATTTTTTGCGTGAACATTTTTGTGAGCTTTTCTTTGAACATTTTGGTCGGGTAAATTTTTGAGCAAATTATTGGTATCTGTTTTGGAAACATATTTTTAAAGATGAGAATAAATAAAATTTCACATCAGTGATCACTGATCTCAATTCCTTAAAAAAATGGAACACCAACTTTTATTTTAAATTTTTGTAAAAAAAAAGCCGACGGCAAGCGAAACATTATTCTTGGCTATCAGTTTTGTCACATGGATTAGGGTTACTTATAATATTTTTTTCTTAGGGTTTTTCCCGGATTTTTTTGCCCGTAGGTTTTTTTGGGATTTTCTTGCGAGTTTTTTTTATTTCCAAGGGTTTTTTCCTAAATTCAAAAAATAACCCAGGAAAATTTTTCTTTTCCAAATATCGGCAAAAAACTCAAAAATTGCACATTTAAGCGGTAATCCGCGCCTCACGACTATAAGGACTGGTGGGGAGGGGATTTTTTTTTAAACATATTTTTGCAACTTTACTTTACCCTTAGTTTTGTTTTTTTTTCATTCCTCACATCAGATTTACCTAGTTAGTTTAAGTCCCCAACGGTAGATAGATACTTACTGTCAATTTAATGTAATAATCAAGGTCGATTACTGACACTGAACAAACAATAGTCTAGTCTATTACTGTTAAATTATATTTTTTAGACAAGGGTCGGGATCGTAGGGTTGTAAAAGTGGGTAATAAACGGGTATTATTTAGACCGAACGTGCTTTTGTTCATATATTTGAGATTTAATAAAATGTATACAGACCACTTTAAGCTACTGCGAACATAGGGCGAAAGAAGTCTAATTTGCCAGTGTACGTACATGCAGAGACACCGCACGCCTATCAGTGAAGCAACCAACACTCAGGCTTCCGATCGCCATTCGCTGCCGTTCGCCGCCATTCGCCTTGTATTTAGTACGCCTCTAACCACGGTGCTGCGTGGAGCGTAGTCAATGAAACCGGAATTTGGTCAATAAATACGCAAATTTTTATAACGTAATTTTCTTATTTTTTGTTACTGATAAATAAGAGCGTTTTATTGTCAACTGCTCAGATTTATCAGTGACGACGTGTTACAATGAAAATAATAAGGAGAAACAAAATAAAAGCAAGTTCTCAAAATAAAATAATACATTCTAAAAACCAAAAAGATTCTCCCAGTCAAAAAAAAATTAAAGCAAATGTTCGAAAAGGCCTCCTTGCTCGGCTAGACAATATCCGAGCCTACTATAAATACTCCTTCCAACGTTTCCAAGCATGTTAGAGGTGATAATTTGAAAAGCTTCTTCAAAAACAGATATAAGTCATTAGGAGCAAGATCGGGAGTTCGAGCTGGCAATAAAATAGTTCCCCGTGTACTTATAACCCGATTAGGAAATACATTATCAAGATATTCCCTAACAAGGCCAACATTGTGAGCGGAACAACCATCTTGTTGAAACCATGTTTCACCAAATCTTACACCTAACAACTGCCTAGCAGTTGGAATAATGTGCTGCTGCAGTAGATCCAAGTATCTAGGACCATTCAAATTGCAATTGCCGTTAATAAAAAATGGCCCAATTACGTGTTCCCCTACAATACCTCCCCCCCAAACATTTAGTTTTTGGGGATACTGTGTTCTTACGTCAAAATACAAATGCAAATTTTCCCTCGACCAATATCGAACGTGTGTTGGGTTATGGCGATTTGACCATTTGACCATCTGCACTTTTTCGGCAACTTCGTAGACATCCATTTTTAGTTTTAAAAATGTATTATTTCAATTAAGAACTTACCCATCTGTTTCTCGAGCAAGGCAGAAATAAAACAAAATAATAAAAACAAAATGAATTTCCAAAAGATAACACTGCAGCGTGTTTCGAATCCACCTCGGTCGTACGGCACGGAGAGTAAATTGGACTTGATTCCCCCTATGTTCGCAGTAGCTTGAAGCGGTCTGTATAGGTTTTTTCATTTGACTTAATTATTATTGTATTGTGTTCTAAACTAGGAAGTCAAATAAAGAGCTATTCTTTTAAACGTAAATTTCTATGATTCTCGTTTTTTTACAACCCCAAAAAAGTTACAAGTATACTGGCATATCCCCTATAAAAATCAGATCAATCGAAGTTGCTTATGAGGTAAAACGTGAATTTCGACATCAAATCGTTTTTCCGTCGGAAATTAAAAATACCTTGTTTTAAAACTTAGTCTTTCTATTTTCAGTTAAGTTCAATGAATTCCCATAAAACTATAAAATTTAAATTTGTAAGAAATTTTTATTACCAACATTTCTTCAAACAAATTTTGCTTAAAATTCTCTCCAAAATTTACGTGTGTTTTTTTGTACGAGATTTTGCTCGAACATTTCTTGGAACATTTTGCTCAAGAGGCTCGTGTAAATGTTTGTCGGCATTTCAACATCAAAGGAAAGTTTGTCTGTGTAAATGCGCCTTTAGATGGCTCGAAAGCCTGAGTTTGGAAAACTTTATTTATTCGCAACAGAAACTCGGCCTTCACTGATAGTGTAAAAAGTTCACGTTTTTAGTCTTTGCGAGAAAATCCTTGCTCGAATAAGAGAAGAAAATTTATTGAAAAACTTTAAATGGACGTATTTGCGCGCCCAAAGGTAATATTCAGAGAATTGAGAGGGTGGTGGAACGTACACTTCGTTCCACATAAAACTGGTGCAAATAAGATGTTTTATATTTTCCTATATGAAACACTGACTTTTTGACTGGCCATTTTAGGTTATATTTTTGGCATATCGTCACGGTCACATCAGAATTACAAGGTTCTTTTTGGAAAAATGAATGTCTAATTATGAGCTTTATCAAACAAAAAATAAATAGAAAAAAACCGGTTGGCAGTTTCAGATTTATTAAGACAATGACAAGGTTCCAAGTGGATGATTTAAAATTATTTTATAATTACAAAGTTCTATCGACCAAAATATTTTTAGTCGCGATTTTGATTATACTTTTTTCCTCTACCAGTCCTGACTTTTAAATGATCTTTTTGGCGTTTTTAAATAAAAATGTCAACCCCCCTTTTAAGGTACGTTTTCTATGATGCGGCGGACGCATCGGGCGTCTGACGCAAGTAATCGTTTCCTTTGTCACGGCTGCGTTTCGTGCCCATATTCAACCGTATGAGTCAGACGCAGTCCGTCAGACGCATGCGTCCGCCAAATCATAGGAACCGTTACTTTAAGTAAAAATTTATTTATTTTTTTTATTAAACTTCTTAAATTAATGCCCATAAAATTATTTTGTTTGAAAACCAATTTTATACAAAAAAAAGTTAAATTAAATTATTTTCTTGCGTTTATTTATTGCATGCAACTCAAGTTTTTTTATCGTTAATCTCCACGAACACAAATTATTTTATACTTTTTAGTCCGTTTTAAAAACGGAGAGCTTTATTAAAAGTTATTTTTTATTTAATTAATTACTTTCTGCTTCTTAGTGTATTTTTTTTGTTTGGGAAATACTGAGTAAATTTAAATCTAAAAACTGCAGCTTTGGTTCAAAAGTTACGAGTTTTTAAATATATCAACGACCCCTCTCAACCCTTCAATCAAACCACACCCATCATCATAGCTTTTTTATCCATTATTAGGACATATTTAGTAAAACTCAAATCCGAAAACTGCATATTCATAGCATTATTGGTTCAAAATTTATGGATTTTCAAATATATCAACCCCCTACTACTCCCTAGAGCACACAACAATATCGTTTTTTTGCAGCTATGATTTAAAAGTTATGATTTTTTTTATTTTTAAATAAATTAACCCCTACTCACCTTATTAACTACCCCCCACCAACGCAGTTTTTATTGTAATATTATAATGTGACTGGAATTACATAAGTTTACTAAATTTTATTAAACTCGGTTAACGAGAAGTTAAAACTTTTAAATGTACCAAAGTTCTATCTACCAGTACCAAACATTGACAGTTTCCTGTGGAAAAAAATACATCAACCCAACTTTTTTAAAATCTTCGAAATTAGGTCAAACATATGGCATAGTTCTAGAGCACGATTTTTTAAAAATGCAATTGGCAAAAGTTGCAAGGCAGGTAGATAGAACCTTGTAGTTCTAAGGTGACGATATATACAGAGTGATTCACGAGTGGCATTTATGGTAGAGCACCATGTACATTATCCCCCGGTTGAAATCTTGGGACGGCTTTGTAGATAACAGCCTTTGCCTTGTATGTTGTGCTACCAAAATCTCCAAATGAAGTAAAAAAAAAATGTTGTTTTCGAATAAGGACAAATAAAACAAAATAAATATTAGTCCGGGCCTGAAATTTTAATGATTTGACTATGACTTCAAATCAATTTCGAACACGGATTTCAAAAAAACACAAAAGATCAAAAGATCTTGGGTGGAAATAACGAAAATTCAAACTTGGATGAGTATCCCACAAGGAACACACAAAAGATCAAAGCGAAAAGAGAAATGAATAAACGATGTTTCGCCCTGGGTAACCAGCGTGGGCTCATCAGTAGTTTCACTGGTCACCCTCCACTATACATCATTAAACACCATCATACACTTAGATTTCCAACCTTGAACCACTCACAAATAGGCATCGTTCCGCACTGGTACTTACTTATCCAAGTTACCTAATACGAATTCGTCCTGGCGTGTTAATATTTCCAGTAGGATTATGCTCTTAAGGCAACTAAAACAAAGAAGAAGTTAAAAAACCTCCAAATCAGTTACTTCCACCGAAAAGAAACTAAAAAACACAAAAGATCAAAAGATCTTGGGTGGAAATAACGAAAATTCAAACTTGGATGAGTATCCCACAAGGAACACACAAAAGATCAAAGCGAAAAGAGAAATGAATAAACGATGTTTCGCCCTGGGTAACCAGCGTGGGCTTATCAGTAGTTTCACTGGTCACCCTCCACTATACATCATTAAACACCATCATACACTTAGATTTCCAACCTTGAACCACTCACAAATAGGCATCGTTCCGCACTGGTACTTACTTATCCAAGTTACCTAATACGAATTCGTCCTGGCATGTTAATATTTTCAGTAGGATTATGCTCTTAAGTATCCCACAAGGAACACACAAAAGATCAAAGCGAAAAGAGAAATGAATAAACGATGTTTCGCCCTGGGTAACCAGCGTGGGCTCATCAGTAGTTTCACTGGTCACCCTCCACTATACATCATTAAACACCATCATACACTTAGATTTCCAACATTGAACCACTCACAAATAGGCATCGTTCCGCACTGGTACTTACTTATCCAAGTTACCTAATACGAATTCGTCCTGGCGTGTTAATATTTCCAGTAGGATTATGCTCTTAAGGCAACTAAAACAAAGAAGAAGTTAAAAAACCTCCAAATCAGTTACTTCCACCGAAAAGAAACTAAAAAACACAAAAGATCAAAAGATCTTGGGTGGAAATAACGAAAATTCAAACTTGGATGAGTATCCCACAAGGAACACACAAAAGATCAAAGCGAAAAGAGAAATGAATAAACGATGTTATCAGTAGTTTCACTGGTCACCCTCCACTAAATTAAAATAGGGTTTATTAATAAATTAAAAGTACGTTTTTGTATATTTTATAAAATCCGGCCCTGTACCAGCCTGTTGTTTTTCTTGGGTAGGGTGGTGTTGATTTATTTATGCCTAAATTAGTCTTAACGGAAAACTACGTTTTTAGCAATTTAAAATGTGATATTGTTTGTAACTGTAATATCTCAGGATTCGAATTTGATTTTTTTTATAGAAAACGTAGACTTAACGCGTTAAATACAATCTAAGGGTATTATATCACCATTCTTCAGCTTTTATGTGGTATTACTAAAATTTGCAAATTGCAGTACAGAGGGTGCTGTTTTTAACAAAAATATATAATACTAAATTTTTGTTAGTCCGGACCTGGAACTTTATTTTTTTTACATTGGTAGATGTGGCTTTTGGAGTTCCTTATGTGGGCCAAATTTAGAGTAAATACGTTTATTGGTTTCCGAGATATGTCCGTTTTTATTTTTGCAATATTTTCATAAATCACACTGTATAATTGACAAAAACACTAAAAAAAATAATTAGCATTGGATACAAGTTGCCCCTGGCCTGTAATACTTACCATTAAAATATTTGCATTTCGTCGTGAATCTCCCTGTATAAACTTTTTATAAGGAGACGGCTTTCTTATTTTTTATTAGTTCAAAATACAGGGTCCCTAAGATTTTCCTTAGGGATAGGATTTCAATAAATCAAACAGAAATGGCATAGAAAGTTCTGCGCGCACAAAAGAAACAGGTATATTGAGCAATGGTGCCAGTTTGTTATTATCTCCGGACAGCTTTCATGAGAAAAAATTGTCGCCACTCTTTCTTTCATTGTGAGCATAAATCATAGTTGCAATAATAACCGTTGACAAGATGTCTGCAAATTCCGCTAGATGGCGAACATCTAATCTAATTAAAAATTAGATGTTTTCAGGTCCAAACCACAGCTTTTTCTTGCTTAAAGGAGGCGGCAGTGTCCATTATTTACGATACTGAGCGATAAACTCGTGAGATTGTTAACATTAGAAAGAAATATCTTCCTAAAAGCGAAAAATAAGTGGCTGCCAATATTTGTAACACCCAAAAAGGGGTGAAAAGATTTATTTTGCTCTGTTTCTTTACAAAAAACGTTTTTTTTACGAAAAACTTGAGCTCTGCCACGTTTTTTATTTTTTTCTTCAACTTTCTCGAAATTTTCGTTATACCGTAGAAAAAAATTATTTCCCCCATGGTCATACTCTACTTTTATTCGAAAAAATTTAGAAACAGAGACGGGATCAGTTTTCCTAAAACGGGGGATCTTGGTTTCGAGTGAGAAGATAAAGGGCGCCGCAGGCAAAAATTTTTCAATTAAATTAGCCGAACGCAAAAATGTTAGAAAAACAAAGCACGAAATAAAAATGGCGCCGCTTACAATTTTTTTTCAAAAATTACGTAAGTTCGGGAACGCAAAGAAATAGGTCTAAAGAGTATAATTTTCCATTGGGACTACAGGGGCCGTGTACAAATTACGTAATGGTCATAGGGGGGAGGGGGGTTACAAAACTTTACGTAGGGGGGAGGGGGGTTTTCGACAGCGTTTGCATTTGTGTGAAACTAAGAAAAAATTTGAATGAAAATAAGTGAAAAGTTTTTTTTTGGGGGGGGGGGGGTAGTGGTCTTGAAATCGTTACGTAATATTAGGGGAGTGGCGTGCCAAACCGTTACAAAACATTACATAGGAAGGGGGTCAAAAATTGGTAAAATCACCGTTACGTAATTTGTGCACGGCCCCACATCTGACTGTTCCTCCTTTTTGATTTCGAATCAAAGTGCAAAATCCGGGTTGGACGTTCGAAGGCGTCAACCCGTCCTATTTGCTTGATAAAGTTTCTACGGAAATATCTCAGTCGAATTCTCCAGCCGTGTATGAACGCTTTAGGTTAGGCATTTGCATGTATCTCAGTCCCCAGCCTGTAAACAGTGCGTAAGGACAATGGTTACAAAATGAAAAGCCAAAAAATATTTTTTTTTACGATATCTTTCATCAGTTTGGTATTAAAGTCGAGCAAAACAATTTTTATTCAAGTCCTAAAGGTATGAAAATGGAAAACATTAGAAAACAACAACCTGGAATGGATTTACTACGTGTAAGATGTAGTGACAACATCGCCCCATGCCCATCCTTTTCTGCCTAATGTGCTTTTCCGTTTGTCTGCGTCTTATACACCGCTGCTTGGCCCCCTAAGGATTTGCTTAGGAACTCTGTATAAGGCCACTAAAAATAAAAACCACATTTCAAAAAAGCAGTAATTGGTCTATTCGACTAGCTGATTATGAAAAAAGCAGGTCGACGATAATAAATCCATTTCAAGAAGAAGGAACTGTCCCTCGAAAGGAAGGCACCTGTTTGACGAAAGTCACTAGCCCAAAATAATTAAAAGGCCAGATCAAGATCAACGAAATGAATAAAATTTAAAAAAAAACATATAAAAAGAATACTTATTTTTAATAGCGCGTCATTGCACCATTGGCTGCAATGATGTTTTGAAGTCTTCTGGGCATTGAATTGATTAAATTTTCAAATAAGTTTGGATTTTCAACAATAGTAGTAGTAGTAGTAACTAGGAGGCGGCCCAAGACCTGGCAAGTAGGCCCAATCTTGCTTGGCTTGTACGGTAGTGGGCTCTTCGGGCCTTCCTGTTTTCTTCACGAAGTCCAGTACTTTGGCACACTTGAGACCTCGCAGGTCCTTTGCATCCAGGTATGGTTGTCCGAGTACCTGATGCCTCATCCTCATTTTCAACAATAACTTTCCTATATGCCCTTACGATGAGTTCCATTAGATGTTCTGAATTCCTGGGAGTTATATCAAAACTTGCTTATTTCTTTGCGATAAGTCCCCAAACGTTCTCTATTGGATTGGCATCAGAGATTTTTGCAAGCCAAGGCAAAACTCCGATATTATTATCCTGGAACCATCGCTGCGCAATTCTGGCCATATGAACTGGACAGTTATCTTGTTGGAATACAAAATGATCTGAATTCGACTGTAAATCGCCCATTAATTCCAGATAGAGCGCCATGTCCTCTAGCCAATATCCAACTCTAATCATTTATGGAAAATCTTCCCTCCCAGTCTTCGTTTCCAGCGATATATCGTTCTTCGTATCGGGTTCTTGGCGGTCGATAAACCAGAATTTCTTTTTTATCGCTGTTGGATTTAAAGATCTTCTTATCTGTGGAATCCAGCTGCTCCCAAAATTCTTCGTTTCTCAAAGAATATATAAAATACCAACAAGGCCACAATTAACAAATTTTAGGATCCCCCTCCCCCTTTGAATCCTCCGAACTGAATGTGGGACGTTTGTGAAACGTTTAAGGAACGTTTATCTGGAACATTTTATGGTGGTCCACTTAATCTCAACGAAACGTTCGGGGAACATTGTGTTGAGGGTTGCGCATCTTGAAGACTATTCTCTCCACCCTCTCATATCTCTGGGTATATCTGAAGAAGAATCAGAAGAATTTTCCACGCGGGAAAAATATATTGCTAAATAAAACTGTACGAGTTTAAGGCTGTAATATAAATCTTATTCCAAAATTTTTTTTGGCTTCCCCACAAACAATAAAAGGTGGTAAGGTGTATTTGCTTTATTGGCAATATTGGCAAGTGAATGCCATTGGTTATTAACTACAGTAGTAATATTGGCAAAATTGCGATTTTTTGCCAATGATTATTTACTAGTGCTGATTTATTGGCCAATTTATGTTACTTTGCCAATAACTGAAAAACGTGTGGTTTATACAGCCAAATAAAAATAACTTTGAACCGATCAGCACACAGCTTCTGCACATGTTTACAAAAGTGAATGACATCAATAGTTGAAATAATTAAACTAAACTCCATCATGCTGTTTTCCTTAATAATATCTGTTAAAAACAAACCAAAAAATGCAAAAAACCCCCATTTAAATTACAAAAACAAATTAAAGTGAGGTTATGTGCGTCAAAGGGGCATGCTCAAATCCGTTTTAAGATAAAAATAAATGTTAAAAGTTACTCATCTTTTTATTTATGCTGTATAAATGCCTACACTGTTCCCCATAAGCTCATTTAACTTTTATTCTAATTTTAATTACTTTTTTTTTAATTTTTATTTTGATTTGCCTGTATGAACCCAGCATTAAATCGTGATCTAGACGCCACTTTACAAGAAAATCAAAGGTCCCATCATGATCTACAATTCTTAAGCGATACTGACACTGATAATTTACAAATTTCTTTTGTAATCGAGCAAAACCGTTCTCAACTAAAAAGCCAGTTAACTCCTACCTGTGTCCAGCCTTCAGTGCCATCTAGCCTACTGTTGCCGCCATTTTTATAACCAAATTGACAGGTAAAACATGAATTTTCTCTCAGTTTGGTGTCACTATGGCCTCTATAGTAGGCGAAAGGATACTATATGAAAAAAGAGTTTACTGGCTTTTTAGTTGAAGTGTTGGATCGAGCCATCTAAAGATTCATCAATTCAGTCTACTCCCAAGTCATTTTCTAACACTGAAATTTCTCTTGCTGACCCAGAGAATGATGACCCTTAAATTTCTTGTGAAACCGAGCTGTCTTTAGTTAATATTTTAAAATCTTTTTTAAAATTAATTTGAAAAAACTCGTCTGTGGTACTATTTTTTTATTTTAACGTAAGTTTGCCAATAAAACAACTAGATTCAAGTTTTTAATTTTTTTTTTTCCTAAAACAAAATACTGGTTTATCCAAAAAAAATTATTCATAGCTATACTTACCACAATTTAAACTTTTTTAGATTCTGTAAAAAATCCTTTAAGAAGTCAAGCAACTTTTCCTCATTCTGTCGTTGAAGATGCTACTAAGGCTTGGTTACGGAGTGCCTGTGACTGGAAAGGGGGCAGAACATCCAGGAAAAAAGATGCTGAATAAATCTTCATCTTATCTTATAAGAAGAAGAAGGAAGTACTAAGTTTTAAAATTTTTGGCCAAGGAATTTTTATATAAAGCAACTCAAGCAAACCTTATTGTTTTGATTCACAATCAAAGAGATTCTAAATAAAATTTTGTGTATGGAAAACCTCCTCTTAATAAAAATTTAAAACAAATTATGAAAGAATTTTCCTCTATCTTTGGCATGACGAAGACGACAAATATTATTCATATGGTTTCCATTCCTGTCTTCATGTTAGGATATAAATAAAGTGTAAAAGTTTTTGTTTATAATAACATTTATTTATTTATTACATGTTGGTTTTTCTACGAATTTTTGTTCGTTTAAGGATAAAATAAAATATCATTACAATTTTTATTTTATGCATAAATCCTTTAAATAGGGAGAAAAAGCCAATTATCAGTGGTATCGGAATTTGCATCTGTATCACTATTGAGCCTACCAATCAAGGAGGTGCGCGTTTAAACTTTTAATTTTTGCGTGGGTACAGGCTGATTCACCATATTTTCCCAACTACATAACTCATTTATTCTTAAAGATAGAAAAAAAAATAATACAAAAGTTGCTTAGTTTTTCACAGATTTTAAGAAAATTTAACCAAAATTTTCAAAATGTCAAATTTCGACATCAACTTTCTTATTTCAAATGGAACACCCTGTATATTTTTTAAGAAAAACGTTGACTTAAGAGCAATGTGTTGAACAAAGAACCACCTAGACTCTTTTTCCTTGGGTAACACATCGCCCTTATGGCAAATTATTTTTTATTTCACTCGAGAACTGCTAAAGATAAACCCTACAAGATCTACCGAAATTTTAAAAAATATACAAGGTGTTTAATTTAAAATAAGAAAGTTGATGTCTAAGTCTAAATTTGACATTTTGAAAATTTGTTATTGAATTTTCTTAAAAGTTGTGAAGAACCAATCAACTTTTGTATTTAAACTATTTTTCTATCTCTAATAATAAATGAGCTATGTAGTGGGAAAAATATGGTGAATCACCCCATACATTTTTTGCCAATATTGCCTGCAATGCTGGTATTTAGTATCCAGTGCTCCTCTACATTTAAATCATGCTTAGTGTGTATTTGCCATCATTTTAAACGTATTCGTTGCCGTCGCTCGGCCGGTGGCTCAAACAGGAGTGTTTAAGGTATTTATAACGCACAGATTGCCGTGCGTCAAATTCTCATTGCCAATTGATGCCAATATTTGTAAGGCACTTTGCCATGCCGGCATTATTTGTGGGGTTTAGGACGCGATAACTGCCGCAAAATAGTTCTTACCTTACTTTACCGGGCAATTGTTGCGTTTTCGTTCCCCTCTCCAGTCAAGTTTGTCAACACTTAACAGCTTTTAAATTAAAAAAAAAATAAATATGGCTGATTTTTATATAAATTGTTGTTCTATTAACATCTACCTGTATTTGCCCCGCCCCTAAAGTAACTCGTTTATAAGTAATGGAATCGAAATAAAGTACTGCCTAATCTATATCTCCACAAACAAAGTTATGATTGTTTTCCAAACGATCGTCTCCTCATGATGAACATTTTTTTGAAAATTTAGGCTTGTTGATAAGACGAGACATAAGTTCTTGCTAATCCGATTCAAGATTTGACATAAATGTAATGGAACTTTCTTCGCCTACCAGTACCCAGTTCCCTCGTCAGAGGGAAAATTGGTTAGAAAAAGATGACCAAAAATCGTCCATCTTGAATCCGCCATATTGAATTTTCAAAATCTGATTAGAAATTTGTTATCTCCATCCCCAAGTGCCCCAACACAGCAAATTTTCAACGAAATCAGGCGTACTTAAACTGTACCCCCCTCCACTCTCTTCGAGTAGTAGTAATCTACGAAAATCGGCCGATTGTGTGGCGCGTTCGAAACGTGGCAAATTTTTTGTACCACGCTATATTTTTCGAACCAGGGACGAAAAACTAATCAAACTTTCAAAACAATATACAAGGTGAAATCGCTTTTTATACCGAAATCGAGCTGACCAATATTTTTTAAAACGCCACTTTTGGGACACACTGTATATGAGCCTGTATATTTCTTAAAAATTTTAAAGCAGCTTTATGATTGCTTCTCAATCAAAATTGATGTTCAACTGTCAAATTATGCTAGCCAATATCACCCCCATCTCGGTCGAGTCATATTATAGTCTCGAAAAATATGCATTATGCATCAGGCGAGAGCGCCTAATTTAAAAAACAATATCCCATCAGCGCTGCTAGTTTGTCATATTTTTATTGGAATATCTCAATATCACATGGTTTTGATAGATTATGATGATGGGAGAATAATAGGGTGTTTTTGGACCGCGCATTCGTCACAGAAATCGCGCAGTTATCGTTATACGGATTGACCTGTCACGCCGATTTAACGAAAAAACAAGAGATTTTTGTACTTCAGTGCAAAATGAACTTACTGTTTTTAGATTGCTTTTCATTTTGCACTGAAGGACAAAATCCTCTTGCTTTTTCGTTAGATTTATAGTACCACAGCCATCTTCCGTTTCATTTTTAAAACGATTTATATTAATATACAGGGTTCCTAAGCAAATCCTTAGGGGGCCAAGCAGCCGTGTATAAGACGCAGACAAACGGAAAAGCACATTAGGCAGAAAAGGATGGGCATGGGGCGATGTTGTCACTACATCTTACACGTAGTAAATCCATTCCAGGTTGTTGTTTTCTAATGTTTTCCATTTTCATACCTTTAGGACTGGAATAAAAATTGTTTTTGCTCGACTTTAATACCAAACTGATGAAAGATATCGTAAAAAAAAAATATTTTTCGGCTTTTCATTTTGTAACCATTACGCACTGTTACAGGCTGAGGACTGAGATACATGCAAATGCCTAACCTAAAGCGTTCATACACGGCCGGAGAAATCGACTGAGCTATTTCCGTAGAAAATTTATCAAGCAAATAGGACGGGTTGACGCCTTCGAACGTCCAACCCGAGTTTTGCACTTTAATTCGAAATCAAAAAGGAGGAACAGTCAGATGTGGGGCCGTCCACCAATTACGTAACGGTGATTTTACCAATTTTTGACCCCCTCCCTATGTAATGTTTTGTAACGGTTTGGCACGCCACTCCCCTAATATTACGTAACGATTTCAAGACCACTACCCCCTCCAAAAAAAAAAGTTTTCACTTATTTTCATTCCAAATTTTCTTAGTTTCACACAAATGCAAACGCTGTCGAAAACCCCCCTCACCCCTACGTAACGTTTTGTAACCCCCCTCCCCCCTACGACTATTACGTAATTTGTGCACGGCCCCTGTAGTACCAGTGGAGGAGGGCGAGAAAATTGATATTTTTTTCTTAAAAATTATACTCTTTAGACCTATTTCTTTGCGTTCTCGAAATGACGTAATTTTTGAAAAAAAATTGTAAGCGGCGCCATTTTTATTTCGTGCTTTGTTTTTCTAACATTTTTGCGTTCGGCTAATTTAATTGAAAAATTTTTGCCTGCGGCGCCCTATATCTTCTCACTCGAAACCAAGATCCCCCGTTTTAGGAAAACTGATCCCGTCTCTGTTTCTAAATTTTTTCGAATAAAAGTAGAGTATGACCATGGGGAAAATAATTTTTTTCTACGGTATGACGAAAATTTCGAGAAAGTTGAAGAAAAAAATAAAAAAAGTGGCAGAGCTCAAGTTTTTCGTAAAAAAAAACGTTTTTTGTAAAGAAACAGAGCAAAATAAATCTTTTCACCCCTTTTTGGGTGTTACAAATATTGGCAGCCCCTTATTTTTCGCTTTTACCCTCCCGCTAGTTTTGAAGAATTGGTTCGCTACATGTTTCGAGATCATGTCATAAAACACCTCGAAAATATCAAATGTAGTGTAGGGCCAGCTTTATTTAAAATCAATAATATTGCAAGCAAAAAGCTCTGCAGGAAAAACAGCGCCGTTTATTGGTTTCTTTGGCTGCTAGTGCTAGCTGCATGGTTTGGCCGTTTCCGGATAGATGTCACTAGTAGAACAGAATGGAAAGAAATTTAATTAAAAGCGAAGATATTTCTTTCTAATGTTAACAACCTTACGAGTTTATCGCTCAGTATCGTAAATAATGGACCCTGCCGCCTCCTTTAAGCAAGAAAAAGCTGTGGTTTGGACCTGAAAACATCTAATTTTCAATTAGATTAGATGTTCGCCATCTAGCGGAATTTGCAGACATCTTGTCAACGGTTATTATTGCAACTACGATTTATGCTCACAATTAAAGAGTGGCGACAATTTTTTCTCATGAAAGCAGTCCGGAGATAATAACAAACTGGCACCATTGCTCAATATACCTGTTTCTTTTGTGCGCGCAGAACTTTCTATGCCATTTCTGTTTGATTTATTGAAATCCTATCCCTAAGGAAAATCTTAGGAACCCTGTATAGTAGTACTTTCTAGACCTGACCTATAAAATAAAATTAAGTTCGCGAGACATTTTAAATTGTTTTGAAACTTTTAAAAAATCTTAAAATCTTGTCTAAAGCATCTCTATAAGGGTATGCAATGCCACATAGAATATTTTTACTTTACAGTCTAGATCTATGCTTGGGTAGGTATAGTACGACCACGAGTACGACCATAGATCTAAGAGACTCATTATAAATGCTATTCCCTTATCCTAATAATCACCTATTGTTCGGGGTGTGAAAGTAAATAAAAAAAAGCTGTAAACATGCTACCATTTCTGAGGGTTACAGGTACGGATTTAAAAATGTGTAATTATTTCTTAATAAGTACACATTCTTGGGCGAATTCAAATTTATCAACTTTATGACTAATTACGAAACGTTATAACAATAGGGTTTGATTACGTTACAAATTAATTTTCTTAAAATAATCAGGACAGGCTTAAGATACCAAGCTGATTTGTAGTTTTGAAAATCAGTTAGAAGTTGGTGTTTGGTTACAAAAGAAGTTCTTTGTTGTTAATTGTGATTGTATGAAAAATGTTTCGTCCGTGGGAGGTACAACCGAGTACGTCACGTGGAGATACGGGAAATAAAAAAAGATGATACAGGAATACAGTGTTGCCGTGAGACACTGAGAAAATGTATTTTATAAAACGGTTTTGAAATAAAACAAATTAATAAACGGCAAGTGATTATGGAATCGGAATGGAGGATGAAATACTTAATTGTAATACACGAGTATAGAGAAAGTAATAGGGATATTGTTTATCTCGATGAAACTTGGTTTGAAACCCACGAAGTTCCAGATACAGGTTGGGTAGATTCGTCTGGTCACTGCACAACTAAAGCTCCATCAAATAAAGGAAAACGTATTACAATAATTCATGCTGGAACAAAAAATGGGTTTATACCAAATGCGTAGGCCTTATCAGCCAAAAATATAAAGGATTGCCATACTGACTACCATGACGATACTACAGCGGAATTATTTGAAGACTGATTCAAGAATAAACTGTTACCCAATATACCTCCAAATAGTGTAATTGTGATGGATAATGCGAGCTACCACAGTAGAAAGCTAAATAAAGTTCCGTGTTCAAATGACACAAAACTAACCATTCCGGACTACATGTTAGAAAATAATATGTATTTTGAGGATAGCTACACCGAAAAACCATTGCTTGAAATAATTAAAGCATTTTCAGTACAAAAACAATACTATTGTGATTTTTTGGCGGAAGAAATGGGCCATAAAGTGTTGAAACTTTCTCCTTACCATTGCATGTTTAATCCAATTGAAGACATATGGCATGAACTAAAAGCAGCGGTTAATAGAAATAATGTTTTCCCAACTTTAAATTCTTCTGTGGTAGCTTTAATTAAGTCGGCAAAACAGAATATTTTAAGTAAAAGCTGGGAAAATTGCGTAGCTCATGTCCACAAAATAGAAAAATCATATGTAAATATAGATCTGCTACCCAGAGACAAAATTATCATAGACTTAAATGACGACAGTGACAGTTCTTAATTTTTTGACTATTATAGTTCTATGTTGGGAGTTTGGAACCTTTGGTTGCACTAAAACAAAATTATGATTGTTTTCCACAAACCAAAACTACACTTTTTTGCACTCGACGCGCGTTTCGCTAACAACGTTAGCATCATCAGGAGACGATATCGTTTATCGATAATGTTTATCGTCTCCTGATGATGCTAACGTTGTTAGCGAAATGCGCGTCGAGTGCAAAAAAGTGTAGTTTTGGTTTGTGGAAAACAATCATAATTTTGTTTTATTATAGTTCTGTTTTTTATTCTATGAGCAAATATATTTTGTAGGTGTAGGATGTGTCTATTAGATCAAAATATATATTTTTTTAATTGTTAGACCGAACCGTCAATGGGCACCAAGAACCATAGGGCGGAGGGGGCGAGGAACCCCCTTGCCCCCCACGCTACGCCGCTGGTTCACACGCGACTCAAAATCGTATTTTTAAACGGTTTTAAGTTAATTTAATCATTTATGAGACTGTGATAGAACTATTATATTTAGTATAATGGTTTTTGTGCGTTAAATGGGGCGAATACTGTTGAATTTATCAGGATTCATTAAAGTTTATGTAGATCAGCCTTCATTGTCATGGGTGTCGATGTCAAAAAAGGTATGTCCAAGACTTACAGAAAATCGTCATTGTTTTTTGTCACGCTATTGGTGAAGAAAAAAAGCATTTCCCGACAAAAACTTTAAATTTTCGGACATTCTCTAGCATTGATAATTTCCACCAGTTCTCAAAGTCGTTGGCGTAGCGGTAACTGCTAAATTTTTTGGTTAGAATTTGTTGTTTTTAATTTTCAAGGGTAGTGCTTTATCTGGTTGAAATGGTTCAAGACTCGTCTTCGTTCTTTCACAAATGGCCTTTGTGTGTTGATTTTCGTTTTATTTAAATAAATCACTTTATTTTTAAATTTTCTTGTAAATTGGTCGCACTATAACAATGTTATGATTGTTTTCCACAAACCAAAACTACACTTTTTTGCACTCGACGCGCGTTTCACTAACGACGTTAGCATCATCAGGATACGATAAAAATTCTTAACTTTGTTAATTACAACTCGTCCTAAGTAATTCCATATAACAAAGATAGCTATACATATTAGACATCAATTTGAAATTGAGAAAAAAACTCAACTTTTTTTTGGAATCAAGTATTCAAAATTCTAATAATTAAATTGACTAATATTTTAGAGAGCCGGATAACCAACATATAACAGCAAAATTTTTATTTTCGGCTTAAACGGTTTTTGACATCGACATTTCTAATGGGTAAACTTTAGTAAACTTTTAGTATGTTTTTAAAAATATTCTATCCCACAATAACCCGTAAAAAAATATGTTGTTCCTATTTTTTTTAATCCTGGCCTTTTTTTAGAACCACATTCGTCTATATGCCAATTTAAACTTATGATAATTCCTTACCAATTACCAAGCAGAGCTACTTTAAGGTGAAAGTTCTTTTAATCCTTTCTGACGTTTAAAAACACTTATTTATTGCTTTAAAGTATAGCTTTCTTCTCTTAAAAAGGCATGAATTACAAAGATTTACATGCTACAAGTACTTACTACTTACTCATTTTGCGCAAGGTTTTTCTCAATATTTCAAGTAATTTTTTTTTATTTTAGCAACCGGTAACAAAAGAATTATCTGCCCAGTTCCTTTACAATACAGTTTAAGAGCAAAAGAAAAAATTAAACGTAAAAATTCAACTGTAAAATAGTATCCTTCCACCTTTTAAAATTTTTATCTCTATCCCAAATTATACAGTATTTTGCACACAAAATTTATAAAGATTTAAAAGCATTAAAAAACCAAGGGAGGTAATGCACTTTACTGCACTAACAAAATCCTTCACTAATTTACCAAACTGTAATATTACTTTGAATAATAATGAATAATTATTTGAGAAAAACCGACTATCCTTTGTTCTGGGCGGTACGGGGAGGTAAAGCTGACAATTTACCTCCCTCCGGCAGGTAAAATATGTAAAACTCCCTAGGCAGGTAAAAAGGTATTTTCGCCCCTCATATGTGGGTCAAAAATGTAATTTTCTGACAAGGTAGTAGATAAAAGGATATGTCAAAAACATCAAAATGAACAAAACCTAAAATCTGTCAACACAATTCATGGCCAACTTAACTAAAAAGTAAAAAGAAGGATTTTGTTTATTCTGCCCGAAATACGAAATTTTTCGTAAAAAATTAAGAAAAAGGCCTATTTTCTGATCGGTTGAAATTAAAAAAATAATATATATAAAGATATTTTATGGCTGATGAGTTCTGAAACAATTTATAAGTGTTTCCAAATAAACAAATGTCACGACAAGACAAATTGGCAAGCATTGTTGCATAAACAAGCTTTCAGTGGTTTTTTAAACAGAAACAGCTGGGAAGTGCTTGGCAAATATCCAACAGTTTTAATACAAATCGTCACGTATTTTATATTTCACTTATAAATTTTAAGAAGGAAGGAAGGAAATGTGTGTTCCCAAAATAATAATGGATTTTTTGTGAGAACTATGGGTTTTAAAAAAAAATCTTATGTAGGATGAATTTAGAAAAAAAAGCGGTTCCGAAAAATGTATACGCTTTTGTACAGGGTGTCCCAAAAACAAATTGTGGCGCAAACTTTTAAATCGGACAACCTGTATAAGCTTTTCAAAAATACCAAACACTTTCAGTGGGATTTAGTGGGTCTAAATATTTACTCCTGTGGGGAGTACTAAATTTTAAAACTGAAAAACTATTTATTTTCTCAAAATATACCATATTTTGGGAAAAAATGTTTTAAAACTAATTTTTTTTGACAAGTTTGAAAATGGTAAATCGTGAAAACGCCAAACATAATAGCTTCATTATCTGCGCTTGAGGTTATAAAGTTGATGATTTTTTAGACCACCCCTGAGGGGTTTTTAAATTTATAGCTCCCAAAAAGGATTGTTTTGTGGCAATTGGTAATAAGCTCCTTTATAATTTACCTAAGTAACCGTTTTTACAAGGATTTATTTACCTTATTTAATATCCCAAGTTGTTCATTAACCAATAAAACACCTCCAATTTTGTCCAGAAAAACGCCATATTTGAACCCGTTTTCAGGACACAAAATATATTTATGAGGGCTCTACGAGGCAAAACAAACATAATTAAAAGTCACTGATTATGCACGAAAAATATACCAAACAAAAAACCCAAAACAACTAGATTAATTTATTTACAAACTGAAATTAAAACACTGAAGTTATCTAGAAGCTCAGTCAAGAAAACTTTCCTTACTCAAAGCCCACTCATTTCAAGATATAGCTTTTATCAGTAGAGGTTGGTGCAAGCCAAGATACAAGCAGAGGTAAGAGATCCGAACTCGCTGTTTGTGATTTGAACGCAGCTAATATTTTTGAAACGGACATTTTGACAGTGACAGAAATATAAACGTGCATTTAGGTTTTTTGATACATTTCATAAATAAAAACACCTTTTAAATAAATACCAAATTAATCTACTCCTTATTTTATTATTACCCATCTAAATCGTTGTGTGACATCTACTATTAATTGCAAAAATTAATTAACAAGGGTTAATTTTTATTAGAGTAACATAAAACCCCAATTTTAATTTGTTCTACAGAGTGTTTACTATTTAAACCCCTTGTTGGTTTAAATGTTTTAATTTTCTTTTTTTCAAAATTGAATTGAAAGTGTTAAGATCATTATTCAATAAAAAAAAATTATTAAAATACTTCCTGTAAATGAAACTATGTCAAAAACTCAAGGAGGGTTGGTTTAAAATGCTTAAAGCCAAAACTTTCACCTAAACTTAGGACCGTTCTAAAATAGACTAAACCATTTTAGTAAATCCCACCATTTGGGTCTATCTTTTGTCTTCCCCTCAAGTTTAAATTTGTATGCAAGAGATAGAGAGATCGAAACCAACAGCTTGAAAATGTGACAATACCTGGACACGAAACGTCGCCGAAAAATCAAAGGGTTTTCTTCACGAATCAAACCGTTTCAACTGACCAGTATTAATACTTGAGGTGTGGTCCAAAATGAATACCCATTAAAATTTTGACAGCCGCTGTGGTAGTGGTTAACATCCACTACCACTACCACTCATCGATTTTACCAGTCACTTGTAAAAAAATTGAAACATGAGGAAAAATAAAAAATTTGGCTTAATTTTACAAAATAAGTGTTTTATATGTTGGAACCTTGTAATATTTTATTATTTTTAAAATTTTAGCTACTGCGCAGACGCAGTAATTACCAAAACCACTACGAAGTGTTAAATAAGCGTTGCAAAATATCCCTATTTCCGACAAACTTAACTATAACAGCTGCTAATTTAAATATATGTCCAAAAACCCTTTATATTAATAGATTTTACCATAATTTATTTTTCGTCGTAAAAAATTTTCAGCGTAAGAACCTTTCATTCAGCGGTATTTTCCTAAATGCCGCTATATAGAACATGAAATTTTATGTCTTCGATATTCTTTGATACGCTTGCGAATTGCTTGTTTAAAGACGTAGATACCTAAAGCGAAACCAGAACAGCGAGTCGGTAGGAAGAAGATCTTTGACTACTGTGTGAACAGAAAGTTTACATTAAAATTAGCTAAAATTTTGCACCGTTCTTTTATTTTCAAATTCTTAGGATCACTTTCAAACTAAGTGTAATTCTACAACTACTCCTCTGCTCGCTTCTAAGTTCAGGTTTTTATAAAGAGCCCTTCTTAGGATTTAATTTTAGATTGTCATTCTTTACTTTGGAAAATACTTTTCGTAAATTATTCATGTGCTCATAAAAAGTTTTCCCCAAGCCCATGACGTCGCTTAAGTGCACTAAACATGTTTTCCACGTCAAGCCTCGTAATACAAATTGGCACTATATTGAAATTTTACAAGCACTTACCAGTTGAATAGGTTGTCTTCTTATTGTCTCTTTCATGTGTTCCAACTTGCCAATAGCCACTTTTTAGATTCATTGTGGAAAGCCAACATGATCCTGCTAGTGTTGTCAAAGTCGTCTAGGTAATGGATAGCTATCCTTCATTAAGTTTTCTATAATCAACACAGAATCTTGTACCAAGAGTTTGTTCTTCAGTTATGCCTGCGCTTAGCATCTTCTTGTCTAGATTTTGTACTTCTTCCTGTTTGGTCATCGTCAATCGTCTTGGTGCACCGTCTATGTTGACTAACATCTATGTGCAAGAATAGTCTACGGTCTTTTACACAGTCAATTGGCGAATTGGCATTCCTTAGACTTTTTGTATGTCTCAGGCCTGACTGCATTTATTTTCTTAAAAGAGCAGAGACTTTCAGATAATCTTGTCTGATATAAAACTCAACTGTTTGGAAGAATATAAACATATTTTTTATGTCTTTGTATAAAATATGCCTATTGACAAGTAGGTTTACTCAATTGCGAAAGCTAGTTTTTCTTTATCATGCATTTACGTAGTTTATACGGCCGTGCTAAGCCGTTTTAAGTTTAAATCATTTTCAAAACACGCTTTTAAACACTGCCTACATGAACCGTTTTAAGTCTGGGCTGAAAGTTCCGTTGGTAAGTTGTTCATTGAGATTTACTAAGATCTAAAATAGTACCTCCCACAGGTCTAAATATTTACACCTGTGGGGGGTTCAAAATTATAAAACCAATTTTCAAAAAACAATTACCCATAAAGAAAAGACACAAAGTTATTAATTATTTTATATTAATATTGCAAAATACCACTGAAAAACTGTTTTTTTTTCTCAAAATACACAATATTTTAAAAGAAAATGACCTAAAACTAATTTTTTTTGACATGTTTCAAAATGGCAAAAGGTGAATACTCCAAAAATTTGGAACATAATAGCTTCATTATTTGTGTTTGAGGTTATAAAGTTGATTATTTTTTAGACCACCTCAGGGGGTGGTCTAAAAAATCTTCAAATTTATTTATAGCCCCCAGAAAGGATTGCTTTGTGGCATTTGGTAACAATTTCATTTATAATTTCCCTAAGTAACCGTTCTTACAAGGATTAATTTACCTTATTTAGTATCCCAATAAAACACCTCCTATTTTCTCTATAAAAACGCCATATTTTCAACTCATTTTCAGCACAAAAAAATATATTTATTAGAGCACTTCGAGGCAAAACAAACATAAGTGAAGGTCACTGATTATGCACGAAAAATATACCAAAGAAAAAACCCAAAACCACTATTTGAATTTTTTTACAAACTGAAAGTAAAACATTGAGGTTATTTAAAAACTCATTCAAAAAAACTTTCCTTACTGAAAGCTCATTCATTTTAAAGCTGTAGCTTTCATCAGTAGAGGTTGGTGCAAGCCAAGGTGCAAGCAGAGGTAAAAGATCCGAGCTCGCTGTTTGTGATTGAATGCAGCGCTAATATTTTTAAACTGACATTTTGACAGTGACAGAAATGTAAAAAAAAACTTGTATTTAAGTTTTTTAATACATTTCATAAATAAAAACACTTTTTAAATAAATACAAAATTAATCTACTCCTTATTCTATTATTACTAATCTAAATCGTTGTATGACATCAAGTATTAATTGGAAAAATTAATTCAAAAGGGTAAATTTTAATTACAGTGACACACTTATAGCCCCAATGTTAATTTATTCTACAGAGTGTTTCCTATTTATAACCCGCGTGGGTTTAAATTTTTTAATTTTATTTTCTTCTAAATTGAAAATTTCCTCTTAAATCCAACAAAAGATTGTATTAAGATGATTATTCAATAAACAAATTTATTAAAATTCTTCTTATGAATGAAACTATGTCCAAGACTCAAGGAGGGTTGGTTTAAAATGCTTAAAACCAAAAATTTCTCTTAAACTTAGGAGCGTTCTAAAATAGACTAAACCTTTTTAGTAAATCCCACCGTTAAAGTTGTATGATTTTGGATTATAACATGATTTTTAAAGGTTTTTTTTTTTATTTTAAATATTACATTTATTTTTTTTTGTTAGAGATTTGATAATTTTTTTGGAAGATAATCAATATTTTCAAAACAAACTAAAGCCTGTTAACAAAAAAACGCCCTAAACTTAAAACCCAGAATGTGACAAGCAGCTTTTTAACAATTTACACTTTTATAAAATAAAATTAATTTGGTTTTTGGTACATATTAAAGGCAAAATTTATATTTGTCAAAATACGCGCACCAAATCAAAACATAGTGCTGTTTTAAATACGTTTTAGTGTTTGGTTAGTCAATATTTTAGACTAGTATTCAGTGGGAATGTGGATTTAAAACTAATTTGTATTAATTTATGCTCACTAAAATTAATAATTAATAAATTAATTTACTTACCTTAAGGCTAATTAATTTTAATTTTCCTAACTTGTCCGAATATAATTACATAATATATTAATATTGTAGTCTCCGTTAGAACGACTTCCCGGCATGCACGCTCAAGATAAAAGATTCAGGTGGGCGGCGCGACGCTCATCGTCACCCGATCAGAACACCAAAACACAGATATCATTCCGTTTGAAATGACAAAATCACAATCACTGGGGAAGAAGAGAATAATTAGCAATTTGGGTATGGGTGGGAATGTAATTATATTCGGACAAGTTAGGAAAATTAAAATTAATTAGCCTTAAGGTAAGTAAATTAATTTATTAATTTTCCGTCACTTGTCCTCATATAATTACATAATATATTAATATTGTAGATGTTCAAAGCCACTAGTGATTTTGTAAAGCATTTTTTTTTGTGTAATTCATTGATATTGGATAAAAACAAGAGTGTTTTGAATTAGATACATATATGTATAATTTCCATAGATAATAATAGAATAATTTTGACAAAACTTATATTTTAACACAATTTACTAAAAAGTAGATCATAATATGTTACAGAAACAATGTAAATTAATATTTTTGTTGTCATGAACAACAATAATTATTTGTAGTAAAATATGTACATAAAAATAAATCACAACAATATTTAAAAAAGGAACTGTTAACCGGTTTTAATTATTGAACGAGCAAACATATCATTGGGCTTACAAAGAGGTCTATTATAGAACTGAAAAAATGTATTTGATGCTGGGGTCCAGCCAGCTGTATTTTTGATACTTTCTATACTAACTCCAGCTCGCAAAGCTGAAGAAGTTGACGCGTGGCGTGTGCTATGACTAGAAAATATCTCAGTGTTAATACCTGCTAGCTTAAGAGTATTTTTAATCCATAGGCTGATGGTTTGTGGCGACGCTGGATGAAATGGCTTCTTATGCGTTAAGATTAAAAAATCGTCCGACCTAGTAATATCTTTCGTTTTCTCTAAATAAAAGTCAATAACCGACGCCACGCAAAGATTAGGTCTTTCTCCGAAGTAGGGAAAAACTAGTAGCGGTTGAAATCTTTTCGGCCCAGACGTTTTTATACGATCAGAAATCTTAATTTCAAGTTTGCTCTCTTGTTTAACAATATTGGATATCTTGATTTTTGACAATGTTTGAACTCTGCTGGCTGTTGTAAGTGCCATAATTGTCACAAGCTTTAGTGTTAGTTTTTCTAAATTCAAGGATTCAAGAGGCGACCAGTTTTCTAAAAAGGTTAATACTGAGTCCGTATTCCAAGTCAACATATATTTTGGTGCACTTGGTCTTCTATTATAAGCTCCTTTTAGAAGTCTTGAAATTAATACTTCGTCGCTTTTTTGGATAGGATTAAAAAGCAAGTTTAAAGCAGATCTGTAGGAGTTTAAAACTGAATAAGATGAACCCGATTCAAAATGTTTTGTTAAAAAATTAAGGTAATTTGCCAAGTTGTACTTGTAGGGATCAACTTGATAAGAATTACTAAATTCCCAATATTTCTTAAAACAACTAGTGTACTGCTTTAACATCCCTTCTGTTATTGACGAGATCAAAAGTGGAATGCTCTGAGAAGGTATTCCTTTTTTCAAAAAAGTTCGCCTGATAATTTCCCGGCCTCCAGGGAAATCTTTTGATGAAGTGGGTGACTTTGCCTGAAATGAGATATGAGTAAAAATTTTTCAGGTGGAAAGTATATAGGGCGGCCAACCAGCAGTTTTTGAAAAATTGGGTACCAAGGCTGGGAAGGCCAGTGAGGTACTACTATTATACCTGTCGCTTTGTCATGAATAATTTTCTCTAAGACTTTAATTACAATGCAAAAAGGAGGAAACGCATAGAAGAAAAATTTATTCCAATTGGCGGTAAAACAATCTACTAAGAGGCAGTCAGGATCCGGAAACCATGAAATGTAAGTAGTACACTTTGCATTTAATTTAGTTGCGAAAATATCAATTTCTGGATATCCAAAAACTTTTACAATTTTATTAAACGCAATCTGATTTATTTCATATTCTGTATTAATGTTAACAGATCTAGACTGTTCATCTGCTTCTACGTTGTCTTTAGAAGCAATGTAGGATGCAAATACCAATATTCTTCTGCTTTCACACCATTGCCCTAATTCTTTTGTAACGCGATTTAGAGCTTCATATTTTACACTGCCTCCCCGATTGATGCATGAAATTGCAGTTTTGTTGTCAATCCTTAAGAGAATTCGACAGTTTCTTATATTTTTTGTAAAAGATTTTAATGCATAGAAGGCTGCTTTGATTTCCAAAAAATTTATATGCATCCCTTTTTCACCGTCACTCCAGAAACCATGACATTTCTCCTTAAAGTAAAACGCACCCCAACCAGAAGGTGAGGCATCGGAAAAAATTTCTAATTGAAAATCTTTGGGTTTAATGTTTTGACCATTGCCGATGTTAATTTCCCACCAATTAATCTCAAAAACTTGTTCCTGAGATATTATGACCTTTTTGTCGTAATTTTCAGTTTTTGTACAATGGAGATGAATATGTTTAAAAGTCTCAAGTGATTTAAGGTGGAGGAAACCATAACTTGTGGCCGGACAGGCTGCTACGAATTTTCCAACGAGACTGGAAAATTCACGAATTGAAACTTTTTTCTTTTTAAGTATATCTTTTATATTTTGTTTTATATTAATGATTTTTTCTGTGGGTAAAAAAATTCTCATTGTTACTGTGTCATAACAAAAACCCAAAAATTTTAGTTTTTGCTGCGGCTTTAAATTGCTTTTTTCAGTGTTTATTATAAATCCTAACTTTTTCAATAATGTCATGACAACCTGAGTAAAATGATAACTCTGGGATTCACTATTAGCTATCAGTAAAATATCATCCAAATATATTACAAAAACAATACCCAGTTCACGTAATTTTTTCGCTACCGGTTTTAACAACTTAGTAAATATATATGGGGCAATATTCAATCCAAATGAGAGGCAATTAAATTCAAACAATTCACCTTGAAAAATAAATCTGAAATATTTTTTAAACTGCTTATCAATCGCTAAAAGAAAGTAAGCATCTTTTAGGTCTATATTAGTTAAATAACAATTCGGTGTTATCAATTTAACAGCTGTTCGGTAATCTGCGAGTTTAAAATGTGGTGCTTCTATAAACTGGTTAAAATTTTTTAAATTTAAAATAAATCTTTTTTTACCATTTGATTTTTTTATAAGAAAATATGATGAAAGAAACTGATTTTTTTCTGGTAGGCACTTAGAAATGGCCCCGATAGACATTAAATCCTTTATTAATTTCTGATAATTTTGTAAGGGTTCAACTAATTTAATTTTAGGCTCAATTATCTGAGTTGGTCTATTTTTAAACGAAAGTTTTATGCCTTTCACCCACTGTAAAATGACAGGATCGTTTGTAATTTTTTGCCATTCCGGAATAAATTTTGTAAGGCGACCTGAATAAATAAATGCACCTACTTGGTTTGTACGCCAGGTATCTATTGCTTCCGATAGTACGGGTGCCCTCTCGATTTATTGAACCTGGTCCTGTTGGTATTCCGCATCGGCTGTTGTTGTTGTTGTTGCCCCCTCTTTTTTTCTTTCATTTTGAATTTGTTCACTGGGCGCCGATAGTTTAAAGAACTTAGACCTATTCCTGATACTCCGGCAACACTTAATTTGGAGGTGCTCGCAAATCCGGGTGGATTCGGTCTTTTCCTTTTAATTTCCTGACTAGTCTTTTTCATTGTTTGTTCATTTTTTACAGCGTCGTTAAACGATTTGCCAAACAATAACTAGTCAAAAGGTAGCGCTGTCGCTACTTTCTTAAACTCCGTATTCAAAAACGGAATTATCTTATATCTTCTGTGGACTGAGAGTGAATAGTGCACATTGGTTAAAATTTGCGAGGATTCGCTAAGAAGTTTCAGGTCTTCTAACTGCTCTTCCATCTGATTTTGTAAAGATAACAACCTGTTCATAACCTTACTTATTCCAGTCAAACCCTGTCCAATTTCTTGTTGAAGGGCCGTTATGTATTTGTCATGTTTTAGAGCCTCTTCTGACATACAAGGCTTGATCTCCTCGTTGATTGCCGGAGGTTTCAAAGGTTTGCAATTATCGGGAATCTTGAATTTGTTAAGTAACACTTCTTTTATTTCTTTTTTTAGCCCTTTGGTGAGATATTCGATCCATCTTACGACGATCTCTTGGTGAGTTGGATCTCCAAACTCTGTGTCATCAGAAGATTTCAAGCCTAATATTTGAAAGGGATCGCCAGTTACCGGAACTAAAGGTTCATTACGGTTTTCTGGAGGAATTTGATCTTCCTGCAAACCCTCTTGCCTCCCTTGTATCTCTTCTCTACCTTCAGCCTCTTCGCCATAATCCATTTCTTCTGCAACGTAGAGAAAAAAAAACAATTGTTTAAATCCGTTCAAGGCCTTAACAAAATTTGAAGTACACTTTGGGCCACGTAAAACGCCGATCTCTTTGTGTAATATCGAGCCTCACAACTCAGTCACTTTCGGTATTTTGACTTGTCAAAAATATTAACGTGCAGTTACAATAAGCAATGCAATTATTGAAATTTAAAAGTTTCACACTTGCAGCTTACTTCTGCTAAACGCTTTATATGTGGACCCATGTGTATGAAATTTTGTAAACTTATATTTTATAAATACGACATGGATAGGTTTACAAAAATATTATTTTTAATTTATTTTTTGTATGAACTTTGCAACCGTTTTGAGATGATATGACCTTTGCAACGAATACGGATGTATTCCTTGATTCGTAACAGACATCGGGCGATGCTGCGCAGAATTTTAGTTATTTTGATTTGCATATCCAGCATTTATGCGGATTCAATAAAAAAACAAAAAAAAATTCGAATTAGATATTACAGACATCGGGCGATGCTGTGTATCTATTTACGATTTTGACTGAAGCGAATACGGATGTATTCTTATTGGACAGACATCGGTTGATGCTGTGTGTAAACGTCAGAGTCCAATTAACTTCTAATTTTAGGGATCTATCCATATACAGGATTTATATGATTTATAATACGCAAAAGAAAAACAAATTAAGTATGCTCCTACCTGATTCATCATCAGAATCTGATTCCATTAATTCAGCGTTAATTTGCTGCTGTATTAGCTCTAGTTGATTTTGTAACAACATAAATTTACGTCTACTGTTGTTCCTTTTCGACATTTTTACACCTTTTTCACTTATCACAACACGGAACGGCAAAAAATTGCAATAACCGCCGAGCGTACGTACCGCGAAGGCATGCAAAACGGAATGATATCTGTGTTTTGGTGTTCTGATCGGGTGACGATGAGCGTCGCGCCGCCCACCTGAATCTTTTATCTTGAGCGTGCATGCCGGGAAGTCGTTCTAACGGAGACTACAATATTAATATATTATGTAATTATATGAGGACAAGTGACGGAAAATAAATAATATATTTTAATCCTATGTATAATATATGTGCCTGTATTCGGCAACTGCATTTGTTATAAGTATAGATAAAAATAAACTATACAGGGTGTACAAGAACTGAATTTTTGGCTTAATCATGTTTTATTAAAACATGCTATAACTCACTATAATAAATTTTTATTAAAAAAAACTTTTACAGTGGGATTAACTAAAATCTAAAATAATATCCCCCACAGGTCTAAATATTTACACCTGTGGGAGGTACTTAATCTTAAAACCAATTTTGCAAAAACACTAACCTATACAGAAAAAACACAAAGTTATTCATTACTTTGTATTGTTATTGCAAAATACCACTAGAAAACTGCTTTCATTCTCAAAATATACCATATTTAAGGAGAAAATGCCCTAAAACTTATTGTTTTTGACAGGTTTCAAAATGGCAAATGGTGAATACGTCAAAAATTTGGCACATAATAGCTTCATTATCTGTGTTTGTGGTTATAAACCTCTGGAGGGTGGTTTAGATTTATAGCCCCCAGAAAGGATTGTTTTGTGGCAATTGGTAATAAGTTCGTTTATAATTTCCCTAAGTAACCGTTTTTACAAGGATTAATTTACCTTATTTAATATCGCGAGTTGTTCATTAACCAATAAAACACCTTCAATTTTGTCCAACAAACATAAGTTCAGGTCACTGATTATGCACGAAAAATATACGAAACAAAAAAACCCAAAACAACTTTATTAATTTATTTACAAACTGAAATTAAAACATTACGGTTATCTATAAGCTCGGTCAAGAAAACTTTCCTTGTTTCAAAGCTGTAGCTTTCATCAGTAGAGGTTGGTGCAGGCCAAGCTACAAGCAGAGGTAAGAAATCCAAACTCGCTGTTTGTAATTTGAATGCAGCAAATATCTTAAAACTGATAGTGACAGAAATGTAAACAAAACTTGCATTTAAGTTTTTTAATAAACTTCATAAATAAAAACACCTTTTGAATACATACAAAATTAATCCACTTCTTATTTTATTATTACCCATCTAAATCGTTGTGTGACATGAAGTATTAATTGGAAAAATTAATTAACAAGGGTAAGTCTTAATTAAAGTGACATATAACCCCAATTTTAATTTGTTAATCAGAGTGTTTACTATTTAAACAAAAGATTGTGTTAAGATGATTATTCAATAAACAAATTTATTAAAATTCTTCTTATAAATCAAATTATGTCCAAAACTCAAGGATGGCTGGTTTAAAATGCCCAAAACCAAAAATTTCACTTAAACTTAATACCGTTCTAAAACAGACTAAACCCTTTTAGTAAATCTCACCGCTAAGGAACAAGCTTTTATTAAATGCATTAAAAAGTAAAACATTTTCATAATAAAAGCGATGGGCGTAAATTACAAATTTTAACTTCATGGTGACAAGGAAAACTACAAAAGAAGAACTACATTCTTCTTCTATTCGAATGATAAACATAATGCTTTCATCTAAAGAAGCTGAGAACGGGTGAAATTAGGTCAGTCAATCCATCCCCCCCTCCCTCGAAAGATATTCGAGCTTTGATATGCTTATAATTTAGAAACAATTTCCCACTAATTTTGAACTACTTTTAAAAATTTGGAACCACATTTCTTCCTGGTTTTTTTATATTCAAAATGGCGGCTGCATCAACTATCATATCCCAAAATTAAGAACTAATTTTCACTCCTAATATCACCAAAAAGAATTTCGAAAAATCCACTATTGATTTGAATGCGCAATAAACATCTCCCTGCTCATATAGTCCGCATCAGCTAAGAAGCACCATTGGAAAAATCAGGTGCCTTACACATGCATATACAGGGTTCCTAAGCAAATCCTTAGGGGGCCAAGTAGCCGTGTATAAGACGCAGACAAACGGAAAAGCACATTAGGCAGAAAAGGATGGGCATGGGGTGATGTTATCACTACATCGTACACGTAGTAAATCCATTCCAGGTTGTTGTTTTCTAATGTTTTCCATTTTCATAACTTTAGGACTGGAATAAAAATTGTTTTTGCTCGACTTTAATACCAAACTGATGAAAGATATCGTAAAAAAAAATATTTTTTAGGTTTACAGGCTGGGGACTAAGATACATGCAAATGCCTAACCTAAAGCGTTCATACACGACCGGAGAAATCGACTGAGATATTTCCGTAGAAACTTTATCACGCAAATAGGATGGGTTGACGCCTTCGAACGTCCAACCCGGGTTTTGCACTTTGATTCGAAATCAAAAAGGAGGAACAGTCAGATGTGGGGCCGTACACAAATTACGTAACGGTGATTTTAGCAATTTTTGACCCCCTCCCTATGTAATGTTTTGTAACGGTTTGGCTCGCCACTCCCCTAATATTACGTAACGATTTCCAAACCACTACCCTCCCCCAAAAAAAAACTTTTCACTTATTTTCATTCCAAATTTTCTTAGTTTCACACAAATGCAAACGCTGTCCCCCTACGTAACGTTTTGTAACCCCCCTCCCTCCTATGACCATTACGTAATTTGTGCACGGCCCCTGTAGTCCCAGTGGAGGAGGGCGAGAAAATTTATATTTTTTTCTTAAAAATTATACTCTTTAAACCTATTTCTTTGCGTTCCCGAAATTACGTAATTTTTGAAAAAAAAATTGTAAGCGGCGCCATTTTTATTTCGTGCTTTGTTTTTCTAACATTTTTGCGTTCGGCTAATTTAATTAAAAAATTTTTGCCTGCGGTGCCCTTTATCTTCTCACTCGAAACCCGTTTTAGGAAAACTGATCCCGTCTCTGTTTCTAAATTTTTTCGAATAAAATTTCGAGAAAGTTGAAAAAAAAAAGTGGCAAACCTCAAGTTTTTCGTAAAAAAAAAAACGTTTTTTGTAAAGAAACAGAGCAAAATAAATCTTTTCACCCCTTTTTGGGTGTTGCAAATATTGGCAGCCCCTTATTTTTCGCTTTTACCCTCCCGCTAGTTTTGAAGAATTGGTTCGCTACATGTTTCGAGATCATGTCATAAAACACCTCGAAAATATCAAATGTAGTGTAGGGCCAGCTTTATTTAAAATCAATAATATCGCAAGCAAAGAGCTCTGCAGGAAAAACAGCGCCGTTTATTGATTTCTGGCTGCTAGTGCTAGCTGCATGGTTTGGCCGTTTCCGGATAGATGTCACTAGTAGAACATAATGGAAAGAAATTTAATTAAAAGCGAAGATATTTCTTTCTAATGCTAACAACCTCACGAGTTTATCGCTCAGTATCGTAAATAATGGACCCTGCCGCCTCCTTTAAGCAAGAAAAAGCTGTGGTTTGGACCTGAAAACATTTTTAATTAGATTAGATGGTGTGGCCGCCATCTAGCGGAATTTGCAGACATCTTGTCAACGGTTATTATTGCAGCTATGATTTATGCTCACAATGAAAGAGTGGCGACAATTTTTTCTCATGAAAGCAGTCCGGAGATAATAACAAACTGGCACCATTGCTCAATATACCTGTTTCTTTTGTGCGCGCAGAAATTTCTATGCCATTCCTGTTTGATTTATTGAAATTATATCCCTAAGGAAAATCTTATTATTAGGTACCAAAAGTCCAACAAAGATGAAAATAGTTTTTCTTGCGGATTTCAATTGGCTGAACAACTCATTTTGAATAAATATAGTTTGTACAAAATTAAGTTGTACAAAATTAGTTCGAAATTACTTTAAAATTATAAGCATATTAAAGTTTGAATTTTTTTTGAGGGGGGTGTGGCTTGACGTGAACTTGTACCCCCCACCATATTTAAAAAAAAATCAGGGTTACTAGTGGATTTTTCGAAATTCTTTTTGCTGTGTGTGAGATAGCCGTGCTTGCCAGGCCTTTGGAAATATCCTTATATAAAATAATACAACTGTTTCTTAGTGTGAAGTCTTAGTCTTAGAGTGAAGATGTGATAGATTGTTTTTTAGAATTTTTTTTTAATAAGTATTTATATTTTAATTTTTAGATTTGTACCCTAGATCATCTATTTTAAATCAGCCATGTTAAAATTTTCCAATCTGATCAAAAATTCATAATCCCCTTCCTTAAAAACCCCTGTATGCCAATTTTCATTAAAATCGAACAAACTAAATCTTTTTCCCCCTCCACTACCCTCGCTAGGGGGAGGTGGGTATCTGACAATACCGTATTATTGTATTCTCACCGGAATTCTAAACGCATACTAAGTCAGTTAAAATTGGTTAGCAAAGCATAACACAAAATCGTTCATCTTGAATCGGCCATTTTGAATTTTTAACATTTGATTAAAAATCCGTATTCCGTAGCCTCATAAACCCCCGTATACCAATTTTGGTTGAAATCGGACAAACTTGGCTGTTTTCCCCCTCCACTACCCTTGTAGGGGAGGGAATGGGGATGACTTATAATAACATATTATCGTAATTTCACCGGAACTATAAACGCGTATCAAATTTGAACACAATCGGATGTATATAAGTTAGTTTAAATTGGTTAGCAAAACATGACCCAAAATCGTCCATTTTGAATCCGCCATATTAAATTTTCAAAATCTGATCAAAAATTCGTATTCCTTGCCCCCATAAATTTAAAATAATTGGGTGTGTACAAGTCAGATAAAATTATTTGGGAAAACATAAACAAATTTCGTCCATCTTGAATCCGCCCTAAACGTGTCTAAATTAGAGCGGCAATTATCTCAAAATCCATAACCAATTAAATTTTGAGCCAAAGCAGGGCCGGCGGCAGGTAGACATTGTAATTTAGGCTTTGCTGTTTCGCCGTCTATATTAATTTAGCTCACAGGCCACCAGGGAAAACGAATTAGCCTCTAAGCTATGTCCCTAATAACAGCTACTACAACTTATCTATGGTCAACCTTAGCTTAAAGCCCTGTTCTCACTATGCGCTGAACTGACGCAATTTTTTACACACTACACTCCATGCCAAATTGCTGCGAACCAATTTTTTGACACTGACAATGACAGTTCCATTTAGCTTCTGTGTTTAATTGTCAGCCGCCATATTGAAATTGGTCCGGAGTAATTGGAATGAGGATTACGCATCTTTTTTTTAGAGGAAATGTCATTTTTAGCCAACACAACAAAATTGTTTTACTACTTTGTTTACTTTTTCATATACCTACCCAAGTAACAATTTTTAGTTGCCTTAGTTGCCATAACTAAGAAATACACTAAAATTAACGTTGCACAAAACTAGTCATTTTTGCAACGGCCACACTGTTGTTATTAACTAGGGTAAATTTTGCAACCCTCTAACAACGTTTATTTTCGAAATTAACTCTGTGTTTCGGACTTCCATTGACTATATTTTATTTATACACGACGTTTCGATCAGTACAATCTCTAATCGTCTTCAGGTGCAAACTACCAATGTCCCGATAAAGGAATTGCTAGATATTATTAGAAAGAGACTGGTACCAGCCTGCCGCTGGAGGGAGTGATGGAGTTGTTGAGGTGCTGTCTACATAACTCTTAATTTCAGGTGAAAGATTCCAATAGATGCATCGCTTTCGCCAGTGGTGGCCAATATTTACATGGGGTGGTTCGAATCACACGCGGTTGATACCGAAACATATAAACCTAAGCTCTGGCTAAAATATGTTGATGATACATTTATTGTCTCAACCGGGAATGACCAACAACTTTCAGAATTTTTTTACTACCTAAATAACATAAGACCCATCATTAAATTCACAATGGAGTTGGAGCAAAATTGTCAAATTCCTTTTCTTGATGTACTTATCAAACGAGTCGAAAGCGATATCAGAGCAACAGTCTATCGGAAACCCACTCACACAGGACAATATTTAATCAAGGTTCAAATCATTCCGCTACAACCCAACGAGGTATAATAAGAAGTTTGTATAACAGAGCCGTTCAAATTTGTAACAATTCTCATGACTTGGAAATCGAAATGAGAAAAACAGATACTATTTTTAAATTTGACAGTGACACAAGACCAAAACCAGGCAAATGCATTCCTTACAATGCATTCCTTACAATTCCATACATTAAAGGAGTATCAGAGAAAATTCGAAGAGTAGCGAACAACTTTAATATTAAAACAGCTTTTAAATCTAATAATACAATTCGAAGCCTTCTTAGTAAAACAAAACCGGAGAACAAACAAAATAATGAATACATTTACCAAGTTCCTTGTGAGTGTTGTGAATCATGCATAGGTGAAACACAAAGACCACTATCTGTTAGGCTTATAGAACATCAGACGAATATCTAAAGAGGTGAAACAACGAAATCAGCAATCAAAACAACACTTAGGTGGATAGAAGCAAAGGTTTTGCACAAGGAGTCACAAAGGAAGAAACATAATTCCTTGAAGCTGGCTTTATTGGGCAGAACCAGGGTATTTTCGGTGAATCAAGTGTTGAAATTCCAAATATTTGGAAGCCCCTCCTTGGGCGGAGCCAACTTCTTTAGCTTCACGGTTGAGTGATTTCCCATAGTGTATAAGTAGCCTTTGGAATAGATTGTAGTTTGCACCTGACGACGATTAGAGATTGTACTGATCGAAACTTCGTCTATAAATAAAATATAGAAAATGGAAGTCCGAACCATAGAGTTAATTTCAATTACATCATTGTCTCAACGTTTATTTTTACTGGAATATTGTGGGGTTTTCAGCGACCGCAACGAACGACCGATCAACGACGCCAAAACGTTGATAATTAACTACAGTTAATTGATTAACGTTCTTTCAACGTTTGTTGTTGCGGCCAATTTCAAAATATAACTCTCTCTGACAACTTAAACGGTTAGGTTTTCAGTAGACCAAGAGATGATTATTGTCGCCATATTGTTTTCACTAGCGCACCCAGGAATTGACTTCGGGTGTGTTTTTAAGGATAAATAATAAAAAAACCTTAAGTTGAAGTAAAAATTTGACCATAACCAGGCATCTCGGAGAGGGGGGGGTTAACCCCAAGATGATTTTACGTTGTGCGTATATTTGTCGTAAAATTCAAAAATAATTTAACATTCACAGCTAATCGGCAAATTGACAACATAAAAAAACGGTTGGCACTCAAAAGGTAACTAAAAAATTCCCCAGCATGCATGCAACTTTCTGAGAAGCATGAAAAATTTGAATTTGAAATTTGAAAAATTGACAATATTTTAAGCGGCCATGCGTGTTCGCGTAACAGTTACTTTGTTTATACGGGCCATTTAAAGCGCTTTAATAAGGAGGGATCGCTTTGAACCAAAGAAATTAAAAGAAACTAGAAACCGCATAAAAAACATCAGAAAAATCACATATCTAGGCTGAAATTCTAGAAAGGACCCCGCACCCGATTACACAGGGCTTATGGAGAATTTTTGCCTCTGTGAAATTTAATATAATTTTAGTATGTTATAGAGGACAACAAGCTGATAAAAAAATATTAAGGTGAAAAAAAGTTCTATGTACAGTTTTTGAGATATTAGGGGTCAAAATTCGAAAAAAGGCCAAAATGCTGTATGTTTTACGCATTATAGCTCTGACGTATTGGCCAAGGAAATGTTAATAGTTACAAAAATGATTTGACACAATGTAAACCTCGTTTTACAAATTACGAGTTTGATATTGAATGAATTTTATGAACAAAGGTTCGATGAAAAACGGATCTTATAAATTTCGAATTTGTTACTTAATGGGTTTGAAAAAATAAGGTTGGAATAAAAAATCGGTTTAACAAATTGCAGTTTTTATGGTGAATCGTTCTTACCATGAAAATTTTTATTAAATACGGTCTAATAAATTCCTGGTATGATAAACCATGTAGGCGTTCGATGTAGGAATGTACGTGTCTTCTGGAGCGATTTACATAATTTGCTTGAGAAATTTGAAATCTCTAGGGAATTTTTCTAAGGCTCTGACTGTACTCTTTCCATGTTGTTTTTTTTGTCTTTTCTCTTCCTTGTATGTGCGCTTCAAAAATAGGGGGTGTGTATATGTACTATATTTTCACGCTAAAATGAGTCTATAAAAACAAATTGTTTTTTTCGTCGATTTGCTTCTTTACTACACAAAAATACGATTTACATTGTAAAATATAAAATATTATTTGAGAAATAATACGAGAAGGGGAGGTTTATTAGGCCTAAAAAATTTATTCTTGTTTATTTCTGAAGGTAAAGCTGTATTTTTCAGTAGTGAAATGATTTTGCTAGCAATTTATGTAATTAGGAGCCGTTTTGTGAGGGTCTGGAAACGCAATTTGGATATTGTAAAAATGATGTACTAATTATGTACGAATTTAGTCCTTTTTTAAAAAATTTTGTACGTAATGATTAACGGACTTATTCGCACTTAAAAGGGGGGGGGGGTGTGGCTTCGCGCTAAGCTGCACCCCCTTCCATGCTTAGATAGATTTAATGAAAGTTGATATGTCATAATTTTGTACTCATTATGTAGAAGGGTTCTCCACATCATCAACCACAAAATAAAAAAATCAAGTTATCTTGAGAGTAGGCAATTTTCTAGAAGGGGAGAAATTACTACATAATTAGTAGCACTATGTGCTGAAATGAATTTACCCCCATACTTTTCCGCACTAGGATTTTTAAACCTCGGCTTTTTTTTCTTTACGTCCACCTGATTCTCTTTACGTCTATTTAACGGCACACTCAAGTGGTCGTAGAAAAAAAAATTACCTAATATGTGCGTAAAGTGACTTTCCCGCACGTGATTTCAGATGGACAAACGATGCGTCAGCACTTTCCGCACTAGTTAGGTACCCAGCAAACATGAATTAAAAAAATTGTACTTTTTAAGCACTTGCTTTCCGCGCTGCCAATAACGGCAAAGTACTAAGTAGGAAGTACTTAGTTAGCATTGATTTGGAACAACGGCGTACTAAGTAAAAAGCAGTTTCAAAAAGAAAATAATAAAATAAAAATAAAACAGGCACCATAATCGCACACCCTAATATCACAGTACATCACAAGGATTTGCCCGATCCATTTGGGATGTTCAAAATATTCCAGAGATTGCCTAAATGTCCCACAGAAGTCCCATTTAGGTCAAACCCCAACCCGCATAACTCTAGCAGAGGACAAAGATTTTTAGATCATCTTAGATGTATCACCATCATATTTCCTAGTCTTCTTGATAATTGTCAAGTTCACAGTTCTGGTTGTCTATAGAAATATATCTAATAGTAGTATCTTCTGTGAAGAAAAAATATTGACAGTATCGCCATCTACTTACAATAGAAGCAAGCTAACTATTTTGTAACAAGATGTAAGTGTTTTGTACAATACTCGCTGATTTTAACCTCTGTTGTACATATTTGCCACTACTAATAATATGGTTGATATTTTGTATTTTCTTTTACAAATTTTTATATGATCTATTTTTTACTTCCGGAAGTTTATGTATTTTTTAATTATACCAAAATATTTTTAAATCACTTGTTTGGATATACTTGGAGAAGGTTTTACTGCAATTAACTCTGGCTGCACTAAGATTTTTTTTTAAATAAAGTGCATTTTCTTGCTGCATTAAAAACAAAATACTAAAATGTTGCTTTTTTGGCACTTTTTAAAATATGCAAACTTTGCCATATAAAAATAATAAAAAAAATGCGCATCATTGCCGGTGCCAGCAGTTGCCAGCAGTCAAAGTACAATATTAGTAAAGTACCAGTAGATCGATGTTTGCTGGGTAAACTACTATAAACTAAAATATATCGGTGTGTTTTTACATTTTTCATGTACCTATACAGACCGCTTCAAGCTAATGCGAACATAGGGCGAAAGAAGTCTAATTTGCCAGTGTACGTACATGCAGAGACACCGCACGCCTATCAGTGAAGCAACCAATACTCAGGCATCCGATCGCCATTCGCTGCCGTTCACCGCCGTTCGCCTTGTATTTAGTACGCCTCTAACCACGGTGCTGTGTGGAGTGTAGTCAATGAAACCGGAATTTGGTCAATAAATACGCAAATTTTTATAACGTAATTTTCTTATTTTTTGTCACTGATAAATAAGAGCGTTTTATTGTCAACTGCTCAGATTTATCAGTGACGACGTGTTACAATGAAAATAATAAGGAGAAACAAAATAAAAGCAAGTTCTCAAAATAAAATAATACATTCTAAAAACCAAAAAGATTCTCCCAGTCAAAAAAAAATTAAAGCAAATGTTCGAAAAAAACCTCTTCCAACGTTTCCAAGCATGTTAGGGGTGATAATTTGAAAAGCTTCTTCAAAAACAGATAGAAGTCATTAGGAGCAAGATCGGGAGATCGAGCTGGCCATAAAATAGTTCCCCGTGTACTTATAACCCGATTAGGAAATACATTATCAAGATATTCCCTAACAAGGCCAACATTGTGAGCGGAACAACCATCTTGTTGAAACCATGTTTCACCAAATCTTACACCTAACAACTGCCTAGCAGTTGGAATAATGTGCTGCTGCAGTAGAAGTATCTAGGACCATTCAAATTGCAATTGCCGTTAATAAAAAAATGGCCCAATTACGTGTTCCCCTACAATACCCCCCCCCCCAAACATTTAGTTTTTGGGGATACTGTGTTCTTACGTCAAAATACAAATGCAAATTTTCCCTCGACCAATATCGAACGTGTGTTGGGTTATGACGATTTGACCATTTGACCATCTGCACTTTTTCGGCAACTTCGTAGACATCCATTTTTAGTTTTAAAAATGTATTATTTCAATTAAGAACTTACCCATCTGTTTCTCGAGTAAGGCAGAAATAAAACAAAATAATAAAAACAAAATGAATTTCCAAAAGATAACACTGCAGCGTGCTTCGAATCCACCTCGGTCGTACGGCACGGAGAGTAAATTGGACTTGATTCCCACTATGTTCGCAGTAGCTTGAAGCGGTCTGTATATATAAAACCAAGCTGGTACCTAGTTGACAATCTCCCAAAAAAATGACACCCTGTAGGTATAGGTTAAAAAGATGATGTTTGCATTTAACTGGAATGCAAACTTTTCTTTTGATAACATTTTCTAATATTGATTAAAAATAATCACAACATTTTATCAAGTCACATTGCATGGTATCTGAGACATTGACATTTTGTTTTTCTTATTTATGGATCAATAAAGGAAAACATAAACCATACTTTGCCGGATGCTGATATTCTAGTGTGGTAAAACAGTGCCAAAAAGCACACATTAAAATGTGAAATAAACAGCTAAGACAAAAACTGAAATAATAGAACCTAATTATGCGACATTTTCTTTCGTATACATTATAATAAGACAAAAATAATTTTCGGGCAATATTTTTGAGTGATACAAAAGTGTGTTGCTTAGCAATTTTCGGAAAAATAAATTTTGTCAAGAATTTCATGAGCGAGAATTTTCAAAAAGCAACAAATTTGAATAAATCGAAGAGAATTTTTTTTTGTCAGTAGGAAACTGTTGCTGACGTATTACCAGTAAAAACACTCTGGTGACATAGTGGTAAACACATTTATTTACTGGCCGCGTTTTTTTCAAAACTTTTTGCTTAAAATGGTCATATATTTTCCTTTCGAGTAGTTTTTATTAATTTCGTAATCAATGACTTTGTTGTTAATGATTTAAAGGGAACGTCATTAAGGTCGTAGTTACAATCTGGGGAATTGTTTTTAGCAATACTGTAGGGAAAATCAATTTAACTATGTCGACCTGATTTTTTTGAAAAATTTTACGTCATTGAATTTGTTTTCCATGGCCGCACAGAGACTTTATTTATGTTTATCCACAGTGGGACACCGGAGATATTTTAGCACCGGGTCAAAAATTTGGGGTTACGTTACTTATTTTGACTTTTCGCGTTCTGCGCCGCTAAAAAACCAAGTAAAATACTAAAATAAAAGAAAACCATTTATTGCGGAATTACCTGCTAAAAAAACGCTACCCAACTACTTATTAAAGTAACTGGGTGTAATGTTTAAGGTTGCATTTATAATTGAATTGGAAACATACATCAGCTAGCGGGAGCTGATGCCGACAACAGGTTAACTTAAAATCGGCTTCAAAATCGGCTACTGGCGCTAGACGAAATAATCGTATTCTATTTTAAACAGGAGCGTCAACGACTAGCAAGAGTCTTTCCAACCTTTAAATGGAGCTTTACTGACCTTTTTGTTAGCAGTCCAAGATTTCACTAGTAAAATTGCACATAACTATGGCGCAATAATTTAAATTAAAAAAAAATGGTTTAATCAAAATAAAAACAAAATTATGTGGGTTTTCTATGCGAATGGTTTTCTGTCAGAAAACGTAAAAATACTCTTCTGTCCCACTGCGGTCCGATTTTGTTGACAAAAAACCTGCAGTTACCATGGAATCGTATAAATTCTGCCATCTATCGGCCAACACTTGAACGGCGTGTGTTTCCCAAATTCAATGAAGTATGATTAATTGATCGGTTTTCTTTTTCGGAGTGCGCAGGCTTTTAGAAAAAAAAACTTAGTTTTTATATTCGCTAAAGCAAGGAAATATAAAAAGGAAAAATGTAATCCAGAGGAAATTGTGATTATTTGTCTTTTATTTTGTAAATCGGGTTTGTTCTAAACTGCAATTATTTTGAGGCTTTTGGGATAGATGACAGCACCAGAGCTTTTATTTTGAAGAAACAATAATTGAGAATTTTGAAAAAGCCTTCAGATATTTTTGTTAAGCATTTTAAAATGATCACCTCTGCAAAATTTCAAAATTCTGATGTTTAGTTTTCCCTATGCACTCTGGCAAAAGTTTAAAATATTAAAGAACAAGGCGTTGCCAGTCGTACTTTTTCTTACTTAAAATCTTGATTCTACCGCAGGGGTTTTTTTGTGCCTAAGCCGGATTTTTATGCAATAAAGCCGTTGGCCTGCCCAGGAATCCAAGGGATGCAGCAGATGATCCACAACGGTTCAGTAGCTTTAGCAAACAAGCATACAGACAAAAACAGAAAAAGCGAAAGAGAGAGACATAACACAGAATAAAAAAAAGTTTTTTAATTTCAACGCGAAGGCAAAAAAAGAGGAGTATTATAAATGTGAACTCTATGTCTATACGGGTGTATGGGTGTGGCTGGGTGGATGTGTGTGTGTGTTTGTGTGAACCAGTGCAGATTTCGATGTGGTTTTTTTTAATTGCACCCTATCCTTTTGGGAATGTTCCTAGCTATGCTTGAAAAAAATATGCTTAGTTGTTCGAGAGATAATTTGCTTTCTACACAGAGATGTCAAGGAATTTGAGATATCATGACAAATATAATCGGATGTATCTTCTGAACCGCTTATCCGATTTGTAAATAAATGCTTATCCGTGGTTGTAAACTAGATTGCAGGGACGGAACAAGTGGGGCTAGTTTTTGGAAAAATTCGTATGGTTGTCAAAGGTTTAAAAAACTTTTAATTTCACTTGTTTCTCTCCCTTTCTGTTAATGTCTCGCTCTCCTACACGGCGTATGTATTCTGAGACCTATCAGCTTTCAGTGCTTCCTCCGGGAACATTCGCAGGATCGTTAAAACGTCGTAAAAACCGTAAACTTATCGACTTTACACGACCTGAAAATTGAAACTCCTACAACGACAAGATATATCGATAAATAGGAGAGTTATTTGCATCTTCCATTAATAAAATATAATAGAAAACTAAAGCCAATATTAGACACTAACGCGTAATTGAACTAACAGAACCAAAAGACCCTACATCACTAATTTATGACATGTTCTGGACGAGGTCATCACGTTACGATTATATACCTGTAAGTTACTAGCCTGGAAAAAATGCAGAGCCAGAAACTCTTCTTGGCGCGAGCAAACCGCCTTAGGCATGCGCAGAAGATTTTTCGCGTTTGGCCTCGCCTAGGTACAACCACTGTCCGTTCATCGAAAACACACTCATCGATAACATTTTCATCGAAGACATTCTCATCTAAAACATTTTCATCGAACCACATTATTATCGAATGACATTTTCATCGAAATCACTTTTATCGAAAGACATTTTCATCGAAATCACTTTTATTGAATGACATTTTTATCGAAAACACTTTCATCCATTGACATTGGTTGGTAGGTTTCGTTTGTTGGTTTGGTTGGTTGGTTTGATTGGTTGGTTTGGTGGGTTTGGTTGGTTGATTGCTTGGTTGGTTGGTTTGGTTAGTTGGTTTTATTGGTAGGTTTTTAAACCAACCAATCAAATAAACCAATAAAACCAACCATTCAAAACAACCAAACCAACCAACCAAACCCACCAAACCAACCAATCAAACGAAACAACCAAACCAACCAACCAACCAAACCTACCGTCATTCGATAAAAAATGTTTTCGATGAAAATGTCATTCGATGAAAATGTTTTCGATGAGAATGTCGTCAATGAAAATGTTTTCGGACAGTGACCCGAGTTTTACAAGTTTAACACGTTGTAACATTCTTTAACTGTCTAATGTTTAAGTATTTCATAATTTTATTAATATCTAACTTATTGCTTAAGCTAAAAACGTTATTTAAATTTTTTAATAAGAATGAGTTGGATATATGTAGTAGTTTTTACTAGTGGAGTGCTTTTTTGCCAACCAGCAACGTAATAAGAAAAATTTTCGGGGGAGGGGATATATTTTTTCAGAATAAATAATGTTTCTTGGATTGTTGCAGAAAATTTGGGGGGAGGAAAAAAAAGTACAGTCTAGCCCCATGTTGTAGACATTTTTGGAATACCTTCATCAAAAAATTGAAAAAAAGGAAAAAACATGCAAAAAAAGTGATAAAATAAAACGCATTTACTTCGTTTCCAAATTTGTTGGCCATTTGAATTTTTAACATTAGTTATCTGCAAAAACATAGTAAAAAAAAATTTCTTCCACCATTTAATAATAAAAAAAATGTTTTTCATAGGAAAAATCGTGTTTTTGATGAAGGTAAAAAAGAGTTGTTCCTATTATAATAAATACCAAATCAAACAAATTATATAGATATAAGTGTGGGTCGTTTATTAGCATTACGATAGCCTCTCTTATAGCGGTTATATAATCAAAGTTACAAAAACTATTGCTACGTTTTCATGGGAATCGAGTTCGTTCTGAAAACGATTTCAATCCGATACCGTCCATGAAAACACCTGTTTTTCCAGTATTCAAATCGATTTCAATCTATATCCGACCCTGAAAATTTTTAGGGTTGGATCAAGATCGTATTGAGATCGAAATACCGATTTTCCATAAAAACGGGGATTGAGTTTACACATGCGTATTGCGTCGGATTACCAGACAGCCGCCAAATTATATTTTATTGCTCTCACTCTTTTTGAGAGAGAGAGAGAGAAATAGAAGTAAAACTGTGGAACCGGCATTCTAAAATTTGGTGGAGTATATAGAAAAAAAGAAGATTAATAACATAACCTTACTTAAATAACTAACGATTGATTTTTTTAAAGACTTTAAAAAAATTAATTATGGAAAATAAAAGAAATATTTGGCTCGAAAGTGTATGTGCTATGCACATATACCAGTCCAGCATTTCTTTCTTCACTTCCACTTGCAAACAGAGTAGATATTGAAATTTTAAAAAAATGTGTGGCAAGGGCCAACATCATCTTTTGAATAAAATACATTTAAAAAAGAAAGTACCAAAACTCAAAAATGAATATTTGACAACTATGACACATGTCAGCTGCCAAATATCAAAATTTGAAAACCGTTTTCAAATCGATTTCAAAACCTGTCATGAAAACTCGTGAAAAAAAAGTTTTCAAAACATATTGAAAACGAATTCAATATCCATGAAAACATAGCATATATAAAATACCTACCTTTTTCTATATAGTATTTAAGTCAAATTCAAATACCCAAAGCCTATTTTTTCCCCTTAGTAATTGATTTTATATTGGTTTTCGCTCACTTTAAACTCACTTCTGCCCTCCTGGCGTTGCACGAAATTGTCAAAAGTCATCATGCTACAAGAAATTCTCATATATCCATTAGCTCTATAGAAGTTAGCAGCCAATATGTCGTATTTTATCGCCAAATATTTTTCAATCGTTAGTGCATTGTTAGTGCTCCTTAGTGCTTTAATAAATTACGTAAGTGCTTTACTTTTAAATATTTGAGTTTATTTTTTTTTCAAGGTCAAAATTTAGTGCCAAGGTCATCGGCGGCACTTTTAGTCAGAATCATAAAATGGTACTCATTTCAAAGTATTTCGTTAGTGCTCTTTAGTGAAGAAACTAGAAAAGCACTAACAAAACTGCTTAGACAACTAAGGAGCGCTAACGAACCACTACCAATTGTGAATTTTTGGTGATAAACTTCGAAATACTGGCTGTCAATTTCACGCGCCAGTGCGGGGTTGACCTTGACTTTTAAAAACACGATAACTTGTAATAAAAAAAGTAACTTCGACGCTTTTTGAAGCACTAAAGAGCACTAACGAAATACTTTAAAATGAGTATCATTTTGTGATTATGACTAAACTTGCCGCTGATGACCTTGAAACTAAATTTTGAAATATCTTGAAAACCATAAGAGCACTAAAGAAACTACTTGGAGAAGATGAAAGCACTAACACAATACTAACCACTGACTTGTGTATAAGCCTTTTATCTCAATGATCGACTATTGACCTTGAAAAAAAAATAAAGTCAAATATCTCAAAAATTAAAGCACTAAAGAGCACTAACGAAGCACTAACGATTGACAAATATTTGGAGATAAAATTCGACACATTGGCTGCTAACTTCACGGACCCAATTATCTGTACATAAAGTCGGCATAGCCTGACTCGGCACTATTTTTAACAGTTCCGCATAAAGGTCAAAAGGTTTCTGACATATTTGTCATATAAACAAGTCATCAAAACATGCTTAAATTGTGCCATCCATGAAGTTCAAAAAAACAAAAACAAAATTATGATTGTTTTCCACAAACCAAAACTACACTTTTTTGCACTCGACGCGCGTTTCGCTAACAACGTTAGCATCATCAGGAGACGATAAACAATGAACTAAATAAATCTACGCTCTATCTTATATACAATCCTTTAGTGGGCGGAGATAAGACTAATAAATTGTGATTGATCACGATTTTTAATCCTACCTCCCCTCAACCAAAGAATAAAGTGTACTAAACGGGATAGGTCCTCTATCTTTATTTAAACTATTTCTGGATTTAGTGATTTCCATACTTTCATATGCATTCAAAAGTCTTTTGTTTGGTACACTTTTTAGAAGTTTTAGGTTATCTAATGTGAATCTATGATTGTTTTCAAAAACATGCTCGGCCACACTTGACTTTTCTGTTCTTCCGTATTTTAAGTGTGCTAAGTGTTCTTTAAAACGTGTTTGAATAGAGCGTCTCGTTTGGCCAACATATTTTTTATCACAATCCATGCAACTAATTTCGTAAATTCCACTTTTTTCTAGAACTGTAGTTTTATCCTTGGGATTTCCTAGTAAGCTTCTTATTGTGTTACCGGATTGATATACTAATTTAAGACCGGTGTTATTAAATACTTTCTGTAATCCTTTCGTATAATTAGGATTATACGGAATTGATACAAATTTTGAGTCGCAGGTATCTTTTTGTCTGAAAAAGGTAGAATTCCGAAAGGTCTTTTGAAAAGAATGTCTATTTATCAGCTTATTTATTAAGCCTTCGTCGTAACCGTTTTCGCCAGCTATATTCCTAATCCTATTCTTTTCTGCTTCAAATCTTTCTTTGTTTAAGGGGAAATGTACTAATCTATATGTTAAAAAGTGCAAACTTGCAAGCTTATGTTGTAAGCAATGAAAAGAGTCATTTGGAATATACCTGTTGGTGGCCGTGCCTTTTCTGTATAGATCAAAGTCCAATTTATTTTTATTTCTTATAACTAAAGTGTCTAGAAATGGCAGTGTACCGTTGTTCTCTGTTTCATAAGTAAATTTAATAGTGGGAAATTTGTTATTTATTTTTTCCATAAAATTTTCAACACTAGTTACTTTAGTGTTGAATACTGCAAACACATCGTCTACATACCTGAACCATACTCTGGGGAAATACTCAAATTCTTTACTTATATCTGATTCAAATTTGCTCATAAATAGGTTTGCGATAAAAGGTGATAAACTATTACCCATTGTGGTTCCTTCTAATTGCTGGTAGTAGTTATTTTTATATTGAAAGTAATTTTGATTCATGCAGAGTTTTGTTAAAGATAGGTATTCTAAAGTCTGTTTGTCTTCTAGATTGTTTTTTCTTAGTAGTTCCTCCAGGTATTGTAAGGTATTGGGGATCGGCACACTAGGGAACAACGAACTAACATCAAACGAGATTAAAATTTCACCTTCTTGGAGTGAAATATCTTTAACTTTGTTGATAAATTCAAGGGAATTTTGAACAGAAAAACCTTTTTCCTTTATCGGTAAATTTTCAAACTCGTTTGCTAGCCATTTCGAAATGTTGTAAGTAGGTGATCCTACAGCAGAAACTATAGGTCTAACCGATTTTCCAGGCTTGTGGATTTTCGGAAGACAATACAGTTTGGGCATAGTGGGATTGCTTACTTGTAGTTTATATTTAATATTATCAGTAATAATATTGTTACATTTTTTAATTGTGTTTTTTACTTCGTTAATCATTTTTGAATGCATATGAAAGTATGGAAATCATTAAATCCAGAAATAGTTTAAATAAAGATAGAGGACCTATCCCGTTTAGTACACTTTATTCTTTGGTTGAGGGGAGGTAGGATTAAAAATCGTGATCAATCACAATTTATTAGTCTTATCTCCGCCCACTAAAGGATTGTATATAAGATAGAGCGTAGATTTATTTAGTTCATTGTTTATCGTCTCCTGATGATGCTAACGTTGTTAGCGAAACGCGCGTCGAGTGCAAAAAAGTGTAGTTTTGGTTTGTGGAAAACAATCATAATTTTGTTTTAGTGCAACCAAAGGTTCCAAATTCCCAACATAATCCATGAAGTTGACAAATTATCGTCGTCCTTTATAAAAGGCAGGCTCAAACATTATGTAAGTAAACATTATTTTCACAGCGCCGCCATCAAAAAAGCTCTGGCGTGATAGCCCAAACGCAGGTTTTAGATAGCTTCAGCAACCAAGAAGCGCGTCGCCGTCCCATAACAGATGTTTACACTGAAAAAACTTTCGTACATAATATTTATAACAGTCGTTTATTAATTTTGTAAAGATATTTGTACATCAATAATACGTAATTGTTACAAAAATCGGAGGAAAGTTATAAAAATTGTCATATACAGTAATGAAATTAATAAACGGAAGCTACGAAGTCAATGAAAAATGTTTCTTGATATTTTATAGAAAGTTGTTATTAATAGTATGTTCAGGTTATGGAAATAATAAAAGAGCATATGAAATAAATAAAAAATGTTCACGATTTTAATCAATGACCCAAATAAATTTAATAAATAGCGATCATTGACTGTCGTTCAAAAGTTGTTATGGAATGTATGGACAAGTTTATGAAAATTATGAACCGGGCATACAAAATACATAAACAAGGTTATTTAATTTATGTACGTAACAGTCTTTTACTAAATTCATTCTTAGGTCTAACTAAAAGCTATGAAAACAAGTCTCTTAATCCTTGATTTCGTAACAGCCTTCATAAAAACAATTCTTAAAGACTCTTTATATGTACCAACTTTTTTTTGAAACTGTGATATGCAGCAGTAAAATCAATAACTTTTGGCTATAAAATTTATGTAAGATTGATTATAATATTAATAAAACTTTACATCGGAGCAAAAATCATATACAAAATACATTGGCTTTAACAAAATTATGATTGTTTTCCACAAACCAAAACTACACTTTTTTGCACTCGACGCGCGTTTCGCTAACAACGTTAGCATCATCAGGAGACGATAAACAATGAACTAAATTAATCTACGCTCTATCTTATATACAATCCTTTAGTGGGCGGAGATAAGACTAATAAATTGTGATTGATCACGATCTTTAATCCTACCTCCCCTCAACCAAAGAATAAAGTGTACTAAACGGGATAGGTCCTCTATCTTTATTTAAACTATTTCTGGATTTAATGATTTCCATACTTTCATATGCATTCAAAAGTCTTTTGTTTGGTACACTTTTTAGAAGTTTTAGGTTATCTAATGTGAATCTATGATTGTTTTCAAAAGCATGCTCGGCCACACTTGACTTTTCTGTTCTTCCGTATTTTAAGTGTGCTAAGTGTTCTTTAAAACGTGTTTGAATAGAGCGTCTCGTTTGGCCAACATATTTTTTATCACAATCCATGCAACTAATTTCGTAAATTCCAATTTACAAAAGTAAATTTACAAAAGTAAATTGGAATTTACGAAATTAGTTGCATGGATTGTGATAAAAAATATGTTGGCCAAACGAGACGCTCTATTCAAACACGTTTTAAAGAACACTTAGCACACTTAAAATACGGAAGAACAGAAAAGTCAAGTGTGGCCGAGCATGCTTTTGAAAACAATCATAGATTCACATTAGATAACCTAAAACTTCTAAAAAGTGTACCAAACAAAAGACTTTTGAATGCATATGAAAGTATGGAAATCATTAAATCCAGAAATAGTTTAAATAAAGATAGAGGACCTATCCCGTTTAGTACACTTTATTCTTTGGTTGAGGGGAGGTAGGATTAAAGATCGTGATCAATCACAATTTATTAGTCTTATCTCCGCCCACTAAAGGATTGTATATAAGATAGAGCGTAGATTAATTTAGTTCATTGTTTATCGTCTCCTGATGATGCTAACGTTGTTAGCGAAACGCGCGTCGAGTGCAAAAAAGTGTAGTTTTGGTTTGTGGAAAACAATCATAATTTTGTTTTAGTGCAACCAAAGGTTCCAAACTCCCAACATAGTTGGCTTTTGGTTTAGTGTAAGTGCCTAAAAATATAAAGTAATTGTTGACCTTTGTGTGGAACTATTAAAAATAGTGCCGACTCGGGACTTATTGGTACATAAAGTCGACTTAATAAAGTCGGCACTACTTTTGACAGTTCCCCACGAAGTTTAAAGAATCGGCGCAAATATTATGAAAGTCTGCCAAAAATAGTACCGATTTTATAAAGTCAACCGACAAGTCCAAGGCTAAAAATGCCCGAAAGGCCAGATACTTTAGTTTTGGTAAATATATGACTAAAAGTTCTTCAGGAGTGCGTATTGCGACGTATATCGATTAAACTTAGGCATGTCTGTGAATTTTGGCGACATGAATGACAGGAAGTTAAATCTAAATCCTAAGAATAAGAAACATTACTCTATATATAAGAAATTGCAAACAAATACAAAAAATAGACTCTTTAATTGACGCTAACCGCTTTTATTAGAGAAATCCGGTACGTAATCCGGGTTAAGGCTCTAGTTGGTCCTTTTTCGAGGTGCCTATTTACAGACGACCTTGGGTAAAAAATGTCGAATATCTGGAAAACTAGAAAAACACTAACGAAACTGCTTAGACAACTAAAAAGCACTACCGAACCACATAGTGTACAGTACTTCACGCGCCAGTGCGGGGTTGACCTTGATTTTTTTAAAACGCGGAAACTTTTTTAAAAGAAAATTCGACGCTTTTTAAAGTACTCAAGAGCACTAACGAAATAATTTGACATGAGTATCATTTTCTGATTCTGACTAAAAGTGCCGCTGATGACCTTGAAACTAAATTTTGAAATATCTTGAAATCTATAAGATCACTAAAGAAACTACTTAAAACAGATAAAAGCACTAACCACTGACTTATGTTTAAGCCGTTTATCTCAATGATCGGCTGTTGACTTTGAAAAAAAAGAAAGTCAAATATCTCAAAAGGTAAAGGAGCCCTAACGTAATTCATTAAAGCAGTAAAGAGCACTAACGAGGCACTATTGACAAATATTTGGAGATAAAATTCGACACATTGGCTGCTAACTTCAACCCCCAAAGACTACACAGGGTGTTCCAAATTCGATGCTCACCATGGAAATCTCCTAAACGGTAGGAGATACGAAAAGGTTTGAATTAGGGCAAAGTTGCGCAATTTGACGCTTTACTCGAAACCAAAAAAAAAGTTTACAAATTCCGGGTAGTTCCGGAGATAGGCGGAAAAAACCGAAATCTTCATTTTTAGTTTTTATTTTTCTGCGCCCTTATTCTTAAAGCTGTCAAAAAACGCTTAAAACTTTCTACAGGCACTTTTTTAAGATCTGGTTCATAAAGGATGACATATATTTTATAACCTCATTTTGACGAGTACCTGACGTTTTGAGTCAATTGACTATCATTCGCCCAAATTCATAGATTAAAAAACAAAAAAAAACGTATTTTTAAAATATTAACTTATTTTGTTATAACAAAATGTTATCTGTTACCCTTTATGAACCAAAGGGCAGGGGAAAAAAGGATGTGTCCATAAGAAACACAGTGCTCCTGTCACACGGAAATGTCAAGTCTCAAAAACGGACCTCTCACTAGGTAAATCTTAAAAAAGTACCTGTAGAAAGTGTTAAGCGTTTTTGAGAGCTTTAAGAATAAGGGCGCAACTTTGCCCTAATTCAAACCTTTTCGTATCTCCTACCGTTTAGGAGATCTCCATGGTGAACATCGAATTTGAAACACCCTACGTACTACACCTGATGCTCTAGAAAACGTATTTATTCTAGAGGCGGCGTTTAAGACAGTTTAAGAGAGTGCAAAAGCGATCAAGAATTTCTCCCCGATATATTTCTGCAACCCCATTAAAAAACCCACCCCTGTATGTATTGCTTTTCGGGTCCAATCATAATAACCTTGTGTAGGTGATTTCAATCTTGCCTAAAGCGTGTTTTTTGAGGGAATATTTCGTTTTATTTTATTGGTGCAATGTTCAATGGAGCAAGAAAGTGGCTTTTCATTTGTGGGGAAAATAATTATTGTCGTACCTTTCACTTGAATAGGTGGTCTGACATCCAATACATTTTAAAAATATTTTCGTCTTAGATTTAATTAGCGCCCAGAAAGGTAAAAAAATGTTTTGAACTTTTTTCGTGCCATTTGTAAAATTATTATTTAATAGTAGTTTTCACAACTAGTGGTATTTAAAAACGCAAGTAAAAAAGCACAGTTAAGCCGCGAGTTGTTAGCACTATTGTTTTTAATACCTTTATCAAAAAATCCAAAAAAAACAGGAAAATACTTTTAGAAATCTCGAACGACGACACTATACATCAAAGCGGCTGGTAAATGAAATAACAATGGTTTCCATAGCGATGTGCCTTTTTACTTGGTGACGTTCATTGTTGCGACATTTTAATCTTTGATAGTTTAATGTTTTGACGATGTTTTTAAATGATTTTTTTGTAAATACTTGGTGAAAACTGGCGGAAATGGCTTAATTTTTAGGCAAGCATAAGTAGAGTTTTTCAATATTACTATTTTCCGCTATTTCTCTTTAATTTTGGGTAAACAACGGACAGAAATATTTTTTTGCACCGTGATCAAAAACAAGTTTTTTTGCATCGGTAACCAAAAAAGCCATGCTTTAGTTATCTGCACACAGTTACTAAAATCATGTTTTTGATAAAGGTATGAAAAAATATTTTTTTAATTAAATTTGGTTACTTTTTTTAAAGCTTGCAAGGACGCATAGGCAATAAAGCTAATTAGAAGAAGGGTTTCCCTGTACCCTAAAACAATGCCCCTTTTTACTCTTTATTACCCCTCTATATGTGCTCCATATCGTTTTTGTATTAGCTCTTGTATGTATGGTGATATACGCACGCTTGCCTATATGACAAAGCGTGTGTAAGAGCTAATTTTTATCCCTCTTTTTTACGCACGCTTAAAGTCGGCTAACAATACGTCTAGACGCTTAAAAAGATTGATTAAATTTACTTTTGAAAATGTGTTCACCCAAAAAAGAATTAAACAAGTAGGTTAACAAAATATGATTTCAAAATTCTTTAAACTTGAGTGAAACTTCTTGGAAGTTTTGATTTACTATAGGAAGGAGTTTTGTGACTTGACTTCGTGGGATTGATACCTCCTTATTCACACAATCAAGTGTTACCGGGTGTTTTGTTCGCATTCGTGTAGAAGAGGTTGATATGACGACATGTTTCAAGACGGCGGCCAAAAATCATAAAAATACAACTTTCGCAACCGGGGCATGATTATACTCGATTTCATATAACTCGAGGACGACGATTCCAAAAAAATACTTTCAAGGTCTTTCGACCTTAAATGACCTTAAAAATCGCAAAAAAACAAGATTTTTGCCATTTTCTCTTCAAAAAATCTTAATAATTCGAGGTTTTGTCAGACCAACTTTAAATGTACCTCAAACTATTAGTCATGTATGCCAAATTCGATCCTTAGAGTTTGATGCAGTTTGAAGCTTCATGACCTTCAAAAATACCCCAGTAAAATTAAGATATTGCAAAAATAACATACTAAAGGGCGCTATTCATCAACCATTAAAACGAAGAGAATTAAATTTGGTACGAAAGATAAGAAGGTCAAGGCCAACAATTTTTTTTTTTAATTTTTAAATATGGCATCTGATATATCAAAATGGTGACCTATAACTACATTTTATGACCAGATGGCCATCAATTCTTGTTGACTTATCGCCGCTTACTATGAAAAAAAAAAGTTTAATTGATGCATGACCTTGATTGACCTTGAAAATACCATGTACACATGGAAAACCAGCTTTTTGTAGTGTTAATCTTAATTTACCACTAAGCGAAAACTTTAAGGTCCGGAGATGAAATTAATATGTTAGCGTTAGATAAACACTTCATTTTATACCTCCCTACCATTTTTTTTGACTGGCGTCCCAGAAGTTTATGCTATCCTCCGTTAAAAATGACCTATATTTTTTTTTTTTCTTCGGAACTGTGAATTTTGTGTTCTACTCACTTGACTAGCCAACAAAGTAATTTAAATTACCTATAAGAGAGTGATCAGAAGTTACATATACATTTTAGATGCCATTTTCCAAAATGGCGATCGAAAATTCATAAAAAATACAATTTTTGCAATCGGTGCATGATTATACTCGATTTCATACTACTCGAAGATGAGAATTCCACAAAAATAACTTTCGAGACCATCCAACCTCAAATGACCTTGAATATCGCAAAACACACAATTTTTGTCATTTTCTCTTTAAAAAAATCTCCATAATTTAACGTTTTGTTACACCAACATCTGGGCCGCCAGATCAAAAAAAATGATAGGGAGGTTTAAAGTGAAGTGTTTATCTATGGCTAAGATGTTAATTTCATCTCCGGCAATTAAAGTTTTTGCGTAGTGATAAATTGGAAAAAGGCACTACAAAAAGCTTTTTTTCACTTGTACATGTAATTATCAAGGTCAATCAAGGTCACGCATCAAGTAAACTTTTTTTATCATAGTAAGCGCCGATAATTCAACAAGAATTGATGGCCACCTCGTCATTTTTGCTTTTTTACGAAATTGGATAAAATAAAATGTGGTTATAGGTCACCATTTTGATATATCAGCCGCCATATTGAAACGCGTCATAGCTGAACCAAATTGTTTTGAACAATATTATTGGGCTTGACCTTCTTATCTCTCTTATCAAATTTGGTCCTCTTCGCTTTAATAGTTGATGAATAGCGCCCTTTAGTATGTTATTTTTGCAATATCTTAATTTTACTGGGGTAGTTTTTAAGGTCATGAAGCTTTACACTGCATCAAACTCTAAGGATCGTATTTGGCATACATGCCTTATAGTTTAAGGTATATTTGAAGTTGGTCTGACAAAACGTCGAATTATTAGGATTTTTCGAAGAGAAAATGGCAAAAATCTTATTTTTTGCGAGTTTCAAGCTTATTTAAGGTCGGATGACCTTGAAAATGATTTTCTGGAATCCTCGTCCTGGAGTTATATGGAATTCAGTATAATCATGCCCCGGTTGCGAAAGTTGTATTTTTTATGATTTTTGCCCGCCATCTTGAAAGATGTCGTCATATCAACCCCTTCTACACGAATGCGAACAAAACACCCGGTTACACTTGATTGTGTGACTAAAAATCTATCAATCCCACGTAGTCATAAAACTCCTTCATAAAAAATCATATGCTCCTACACTAATAATCGCAGTTTCGCAAGGGAAAAACACAGGATTTCCCAGTGTTTTGAGAAAAAAAGAAGATGGCTGTGGGTTTGTGGGCCTTTTAACTAAAAATGCTCTGTTAATTTGGTGACTTACTAAGATTTTCCCAGCAAACACGTCTGTTACATTAACATAGTATTTACGTAAATCTAAAATCAAGTAATTTACATAAAAAAAGTTTTCATATTTACATAATATTTACATAACATAACTTATGTTTCTTTAATTACATTATATTTACGTAATAAGAATTTATCTCATATATTTATGTAGTAGTTACATAAAGAGTAAGTTATTTGCGTGACGTATGTTAATTTACCAAAATTTTACCTTTTGATTTATTTTCTAGTTACTAGTAAATCGATATCTGCTGGTTCCCAATTTCCCAAGAACTTTGTGTGTTGCAACTATTACGTAATATTTACGTAACTGTGTTGGCAGGGTTCGTATCCCGTTTTTTTATCTTTTCGTTGGCCGTTGCTAAAATTTTTTATTTATTATGAGTCGACGGTTAAATTTTTCTCTTTTTCGTGTTGGCATTTAAAAAGTACAGCTTTTTTGTTGGGACCAAAAGGATCATTTTACAGAAAAGGATTTTATACTTTTCGTCTTTTTTTTTTTCTTTTTCGCTCTGTAAATAATGACTCTAGACTAGAGCAAAGAACTTTGACTTGACAAAGCAAAGAAATCCCTTTTAAAAGATATAAGTGGGTTTTTAAAGAGAGATGTCGCGTCGCCTTTTCTGCCAAATTGAGCAAAGTATATCCCAATAATGCTTTTACGAAAAAAAGCACTATTTTTGGGACTTTAATTGGGATTTCTGAAATTTTTCCTTCCAGGCCCTATACCGAGAGTTCTTGTAATGTAGTGTGCTTTGGCTCTATTACTCTATTATTAAATGCATTAGGCGTACACTTTCGTTCATACGGAGCTCTTAAAGCTCTTTTATATAAGGACGGTTTAAAAATTATGTCGTATCAACACCACTAAAACCGTTTTAAAAACTAAATCGATTGGATTTTAAAACCATTTAAAACCTAGTTTACGGATATACAAGAAGCTAGCAGCGCAACTTGCGATATTTTTATTAGAGGAGTAGTTTTTTTTGCAAAAAATGACATAACTCTGTAACACTAAATCGGTTGTAGTGATTCACCTGCCTTTTGGAGTTAAATTACGTTTCTTTCGCTTACAATCACATGCAGCGCTAGCTTCCGCAGAAGCTAGCAACGTGCGCTCTTTGTTTAAAAAAACGAGCTCTTTATTTTTTATGGAATATAAATTTAGTACTGTGCTCTCTGTAAAATAAAAACGATTTATTTTTTTTATAAGAAAATCAAATCAGAATATAATATTTGTAGCATAATTTTTGTATTATATACTGGAAAACAAAAAAAATGCAACACCAGAAAGGACAAATATTTTTAAAGTTATTTATTTATATATTAATACATTAGGATGCTCTTAGTAATTGATTACATTTCCAAGAAGATTCCTCCATGATAATTATCAAAAAAATAATAATGAGTGGCTGCTCCATGGTTATTTATGCACTTGTTTGTTCTATTGAGCATTGACAAAATAAGATGGTCTATATCATATTGAGGAACACTCATCCAAATCCTCTATGCCAAGTTCATGTAAGAAGTCCATTGTTTCACGAGCAATATGCGGTCGGGCATTATCTTGTTGAAAGATCACATTTGGGATAGTTTGTAGGTAAGGATGTAAAACTGGCTGCAGCACTTCATAGACATATCGCCGAGCAGTCAGATTGCCATTGATGAGGACCAGAGGTGATCTGCTTCCTACTTTGCTGTCTTGCTGTATCATGTCTACATTTCGTCTATCACCTCGAAATCGCCTAACGCTCATGCGTCCATCATGGCCGCCTAAACAAAACCTGGATTCGCCGGTGAAGCTTATGGTATTCCATTCGTCATTCCAGTTTTGCCGAGCTCTGCACCACTCCAAGCGGCGAGCTTTATGTTGAGGGGTCAAAGGTAGCACCAAAAGCGGACAGTAAGCCCTCAACCCCATACCAAGCAAACTGCAGTTAACTGTCATCCTTGAAAACACTCGTCCTGTAGCTGCAACTGGAACATCTCTTACTTGGCGTATACTGTCCCGTTGATTTCTGAGAGCAAGAAGTCTGAGATGCCGTAAATCACGACCTTGTAATAATCTAGGACCATCCTCTTCAAACTCTTCACTGTTGATGGATTGGCATTAACCCTTCTTGCAATTTCCCGTAAACTAAAACCAGCCTCTTTCACTCCCACGATGCGTCCTTTCTCGAAGTCATTTAAATGATGAAATGGTAGGCAATCCAAAAAGACCAAAAACTACGAGAAAAATAATTTAAAATTTTTAGAAAAGGTATTTTTTTTATACCTTCATCAAAAACATTATTTTAGTAACTGTCTGCAGATAACTAAAGCATGGCTTTTTTGGTTACCGATGCAAAAAAACTTTTTTTTTATCACGGGTGCAAAAAAAAGTTTCGGTCCGTTTTTTACCCAAAATTAAAGAGAAACAGCGGAAAATAGTAATATTGAAAAAATATAATTATTCTTGCCTAAAAATTAAGCCATTTCTGAGAAAAAATCTGTGAAAAAAGGAAAGATTAGAAGACAAAAAATTTATCAGATATTTCTTTTGAGATTTTCATTTAAATAATTATCCAGTATATGTTAAAAAAAATATATTAAACTATGGAGCACAAAATTAGCTCTAATCGCATGCGCTGCTGACTTTTAAAAAACGCAAGCTCTTAATTTTTTATTGCGAAACAAAATTATCACTAAATTAGCTCTAATTAGTTATAAAGGTTCTGATAAAAAATCGCAAGTTGCGCTGCTAGCTTCTTGTACAGGGTGACTGTTTATAAAGTTCCACCTGGGAAAACTTTTTTATTATTCGTCAAGAAAAGATAAATAAAAAAGTGAATTACTTATGAAATTATGTAGCTTTCTATCACAGCTTCACTTTTTTTTTAAATTAAAATTTTTTTAATGGAACACCCGGTAAATTCTTTTAAAATTTCGATAGATTTTTTTTTCTGATTCCGAAAATATACCATATGTTTCCATTGTCTTGAATGGTCATTGAGTAAATTTACAAAAACGTTGCCATAAGAGTAATGTGTTGAACAAAGAACCACCAAACTATTTTTCCTTGGCTAACACATTGCTCCTATAGCATAATATTTTTGAGAACCACAAAAAAAACAGAACCTCATGATCACTCTGCATGTAGAGTGTGATAAAGGAAAAAACTGAAAATGTTACAGAAATCTCCCTTATTTCATAAGTCATTCACTTTTGGATTTATCTTCTTATGACAAGGAACAAAAAAGTTTTCCCAAGTGGAACTTTATAAATGGTCACCCTGTACATAACGATTTCTTATTTTAAATAAAAGACCAATATTTCACTAAAAGATAATTCTCTTATCTTCTTATGTATTTTAAAATACAATTTTATTGTTCATTTAATTCAGGACTTTACTCTATGTGGCTCTATAGTGAAGCCAAAAGATTAATTGCATGTTTCAAAAAAAAACAAATTCAGTCGCGTGTGTTTCGGAGAAAGATTTCGTTTACTGATTAAACAGTAATTCATTATTACGCCATTACGGCTTACGTTTTACCAAGTTAATCCAACCATACACTGAACAAAATTGGGTTGAATTTGTGAATCGCGACTAAAATAAAATGATTGTGGGCAGTTTGGCTCAAAAAAATACCAGAGAACGAGAAAGCGGACGAACTTGCCAGACTAGGGGCCGAAACCCAATAAATTGGACCGAAACCTCTTCTGAGAATAACAAGGAAACATGTACAGGGTGAGCTCAACAAGACCGCTTGCTCTCATGCGCAATTTTACAACTCATAGTTAAACGTCAAACCTCAGTTTAAACCACAGATGTCGACTTTTTTACGTTTTATAGGTGCAGTTTACCAACAAACTTCGGTTTAACCGTTACCAGCGGTCTGGGTGTTTGTTAAACTTCAGTTTAATAGTTACCGAAAGATTCTAACCTCAAAAAACTTATTAAAAATTTGTTTTTGGTAAAAAGACTGTAAGTATTTAGTGAAATCGCTATGATCAATGACTTAAAATTTATTTTTGATCAACTGGATGAAGAATGACGAAATTATTGTCCTAGAACAAATCTTTTGGAGGAGTCCGACGATATGTAGATTTTAAAAAGAGGTTTGAATTATCTAAAGACATATGCGAAATTGTGCACAAGGAAATTCGACAAGAGTTGGAACATCCCACAGACCAGCAAGTTTTATTCTCACATCGAGCTCACACGTATATATATATATATATATACTCTATATCTTTTTGACAAATCTGAACATTTTTGTCGTCTGTCTGTAACCAACGGTGATATCTCAAAAATTACTTGATTGATTTTTATCAAGTTTGGCTCTAGTTGGTGCCATTTTGGTTAAAATAATAAACCCTATATATGTAAAGAAAATGTAGTCTTTCTTCATGGCGGTGGTTTAACTCCGACTTATAAAATTGAGCAACTTGTTTACCGATGGATTAATCCAAAGATTAAACTGAAGTTTAAACTATGGTTTAATCTGGAGTTTTACCTTTGGTTGTAAAATTAGCCCTCAGAAATAGACGGGACAGTATACGCCAAGTAAGAGATGTTCTAGTTGCAGCTGCAGGACGAGTGTTTTCAGGGATGACAGTTAATCGAATATTGCTTGGTATGGGGCTGAGGGCTTACCGTCCGCTTTGGTGCTACCTTTGATCCCACAACATAGGGCTCGCCGCTTGGAGTGGTGCAGAGCTCCGCAAAACTGGAATGACGAATGGAATACCATAAGCTTAAGCGACGAATCCAGGTTTTGTTTAGGCGGCTATGGTGGACGCATGAGGGTTAGGCGATTTCGAGGTGAGAACGTGATACAGCAAGACAGCAAAGTATCATGGTATGAGGTGCTATATGTTTAGAAAGCAGATCAGCTCTGGTCCTTATCAACAGCAATCTGACTGCTCGGCGATATATCGATGAAGTGCTGCAGCCAGTTTTACATCCCTACCTACAAACTATCCCAAATGCGATCTTTCAACAAGATAATTCCAGACCGCATATTCTCGTGAAACAATGCTTACATGAACTTGACATAGGGACTTCGGAATGGCCAGCAAGATCGCCTGACTTGTGGCCTATCGAACACGTATGGGATATGATAGGGCGCAGTCTTAGTTGATTACCACGTCCCCCTGGAAACTTGAGATGAACTCTGGCATGCCGTTAGGAGGATTTAGATGAGTGTTCCTCAATATGGTATAGACCATCTTATTTTGTCAATGCCCATGGAGGAGCCACTCATTATTATTTTTGTGATGATTATCATCGAGGAATCTTCTTGGAAATGTAATCAATTACTAAGAGCATCCTGATGTATTAATATACAGACCGCTTCAAGCTACTGCGAACATAGGGGGAATCAAGTCCAATTTACTCTCCGTGCCGTACGACCGAGGTGGATTCGAAGCACGCTGCAGTGTTCTCTTTTGGAAATTCATTTTGTTTTTATTATTTTGTTTTATTTCTGCCTTGCTCGAGAAACAGATGGGTAAGTTCTTAATTGAAATAATACATTTTTAAAACTAAAAATGGATGTCTACGAAGTTGCCGAAAAAGTGCAGATGGTCAAATGGTCAAATCGTCATAACCCAATACACGTTCGATATTGGTCGAGGGAAAATTTGCATTTGTATTTTGACGTAAGAACACAGTATCCCCAAAAACTAAAGGTTTGGGGGGGGGTATTGTAGGGGAACACGTAATTGGGCCATTTTTTATTAACGGCAATTGCAATTTGAATGGTCCTAGATACTTGGATCTACTGCAGCAGCACATTATTCCAACTGCTAGGCAGTTGTTAGGTGTAAGATTTGGTGAAACATGGTTTTAACAAGATGGTTGTTCCGCTCACAATGTTGGCCTTGTTAAGGAATATCTTGATAATGTATTTCCTAATCGGGTTATAAGTACACGGGGAACTATTTTATGGCCAGCTCGATCTCCCTATCTTGCTCCTAATGACTTCTATCTATTTTTGAAGAAGCTTTTCAAATTATCACCCCTAACATGCTTGGAAACGTTGGAAGGGGTTTTTATAGTAGGCTCAGATATTGTCTAGCCGAGCAAGGAGGACTTTTCGAACATTTGCTTTAATTTTTTTTTGACTGGGAGAATCTTTTTGGTTTTTAGAATGTATTATTTTATTTTGAGAACTTGCTTTTATTTTGTTTCTCCTTATTATTTTCATTGTAACACGTCGTCACTGATAAATCTGAGCAGTTGACAATAAAACGCTCTTATTTATCAGTGACAAAAAATAAGAAAATTACGTTATAAAAATTTGCGTATTTATTGACCAAATTCCGGTTTCATTGACTACGCTCCACACAGCACCGTGGTTAGAGGCGTACTAAATACCAAAGGAAAGTCATGCAAGTGGTGATCGCAAGCCTGAGTATTGGTTGCTTCACTGATAGGCGTGCGGTGTCTCTGCATGTACGTACACTGGCAAATTAGACTTCTTTCGCCCTATGTTCGCAGTAGCTTGAAGCGGTCTGTATAAATAGATTACTTTAAAAATATTTGTCCTTTCTGGTATTGCATTTTTTTTGTTCCCCAGAGTTCAATCTGTTTCACTCGATTGTTGTCGCATCTTAAGCTCACCTCTGAGGTCATTGAGAAATTTTAGTTGGCTCGGTGTTGAATCAGCATAGAGCCTAGCTGTTGGGAATGTTTTCTTGCAGAGTTTGTTTTTACTTTTGAGAATTGAGAGAGCCTCATTGCGAGAACTCATTATGGTTCTTATAGGCTGAGTTTTTGTCGGATCAGTATTTTTCCCGAAACGTTCGACGCGTAGTGGTTTTGGAGCTGACGGCAAAATATTGCTGATGATAGCGTTAACAAGATCAATATCAGTCATACTTGCCTGAGAAGGTACGCCAAAGGCTTGCGTTTAAAGCACTCACGCGTTTCTGCATAAACGTCATTTTCTCTATAACTGGGTCCCGCAACAGACATTTGTTGATTTATGTTGTTAAACAAATCAATTCAAATCTTTCTCTCAGTGTACGTTTTAATGTTAAGAGGGTACGTTGCATGGGATACGTACACAAAATCCGATCGAGTTGCACCTATGCAAAGTTGCGGCTCTATACAAAAAGATAAGGCTGATAACGTCAATCAATGAGGTGTTGTTTTATTTTACGGGCCAAGAAGGAATAATAAGGGGGAAAATCCCCTGGTCGCAATTTTTTTTGGTTCGCCTTTTTTTTTGTTACGTTTATCGATTTATGGTAGTAGTGTGTTTTGTAAAATTTACACAAGGATGCACAACGGAAATTTTTTTTTTATTTATTTTTTCTTCTGTCAGTACGCCTTAGCTCAAATTGACTGAACTTTGAATGAGAAGCACAATTTGTAAAAAGTAAAACGCGGTTGGAAGCATTTTTTTTCATTTTTTTCCGAATAAGCTAAAAATTTTTTCGAAGAATCAAAAATTGAACTGCGCATGTCCGATTTTCACAATTAATGCGAGAGTCGTTTGCCAAAAACTTTTTAATTATGGAAAAACTTTGTAAGCATGAGAAAACCTAAATTGGCAATACAAAAACTAGCTATTATTAAACCGTAGCGTTTTCGACTTGACAGGACAGCTAGAGAGAAGTCTTAATTCACCCCCCTATTTTCTAATTTACTTTTAAAACTTATCGCAGATAACCCCAAGGTACGTCCATCTCCTTTTCGTAACAACCGCTAAAAGAAGAGGACTAATACTCTGGGTCAGTCTGCAGTTTTGGCAGACGGAATGTGTTTGTTTTTAATTACTTACTCAAGCTGAAATGCAGTTTATGTTTGGGCTTTATTTTTATATCCAGGTGCACGCGATCTTCTTTGTCGTACCGAGTACAGTCGGCCAATTAATAGTAGTTAATACAAGGAAAATAATCGCATTGCCAACAAAACCACATTAAATCTCATCACAAAAAAACCTTAATGTTTATCTGTTTTTAGAAGGTGTATAAGCTTTTGTGAGACAAAAGTTTAGTTATGTATTGGATTTTCTGCGGTTTCACCTATATGTTTTTTACCTGATCCTATAATCTGACAAACTAATAAATATGTGCAAAGTTTAGTCAATTTTGATGTTTAATTTACTTCAATAAGTATGGATATCACATAATCCATTTTGAAAGTAACTTCGACAATTCCTGAGCTAAGGTCACTGACAGAACAAAAAGAATCTCGACTCTTAAAAATATTGTTTATAGAAGGATAATATTCTTGCACTAAGTATAACTGTTAAATATTACGTTATTCTTAGAAACAGAATACTTGTTTTCCGTGTATCAATAATAATATTTTAATAAATCGTAATCAAATTTTTAAAACTATACAATCAGTCCTATTTAGTATACAAAGTCCATTATTCGGTATTTTCGTAGCAACAGGCATTGGCGAAAATTAAAACAAAATAAAATCTTACCTTTAAATTATAGTCTTTTTCTCTTGGGTTAAACTTACCTATAAAAAAACAAAAGAAAAATTATTAATAATAATATTGTTTCTAGTTGCTTCATATCAATATTTTACCACAATATGAGAAAAAGCGTGTTTGGAATTTATTTTTGAATTGTTTGACTTTTTGGTTACACAGAGCCCTGGCTCAAAGCCAAGAGAAATAAAATCTCGTAATTTATTAGCATCATTTTAAAATGCATTAATAATTTTTTCTTTATCAAAAAAATTATAACTTTGCCCGCACTGGGCTTTAAAATATCAGTTTAGCAATAAAAAGTGCAAACAATAACGTATTATAAACCCAGTGATTGAAGAGTTTATTTTAATCCCGCAACAATTTGAAGCCTCACTGCGTTTAGGCTACAAACTTTTCATCTTGGGACAAAAAATATTTTTTTTTATTTTTGTTTGATAACTATCGAACGGATTGTGATGCAAGTTTTACTACTGCATTCGTTGGAGTCCTGAGCAGAACAGGTTTCATTTAACCAAAATCAGTTTAGGGGAACAAAAGTTATGGAAGAATTAAACCAAGCAAAACGGAAAAATATGGTTAAAATCGTAGGCGAAGCTGCGGGGTCTTGAGCTAGTTCTAACAAGTTATATTATTAACCCCCAATCAAAAAGAGAGTTTTTATAAGTTTGACCCATATGTCTGTCTGAATCAGTTTACCCATTTTGACGCGGGTTTTTTTCTGTTGTGAGCCTAGTGGTCATGGTCCCAACAAATATTTATTTGAACCAAACAAATATTTATTTAGGTCAATACAAATTTATTTAAGTTAAATAAATCTTGCTTGACAGAAATAAATATTTATTTGATTCAAATAAATACTTGTTTGGACCATGTGAAACAAATATTTATTTGGCTCAATTAAACTTTTTTTCTGTGTATGTTAGTCCGATTATGATGACATTTGCTGTGTAGATATAGATTAGTAGTTTATTTTAGTTCTGTCCTGGTAAAAAAAATCAATTTAGGGCGGAGCAAATGGGGACAATTTTTAGAAAAATTCGCAATTTTGCAATCTTGGTATCAAATTAATGGTATTCGCTGTGGAGTTGAATGTTGGCGGGGGTTTTTTAAAAAATGTTCATTTTATCTTCGATGTTTTAGTTAAATACTCTAGTTGCATTTCTTTTAGTCTAGATATTTAAATATTGTCTATTTCGATGATGATTGATAGTACTATTGCAACTATATTGCGATATAATTTTAATTATTAAAATATTTACTAAAATATTTCATGTGCATGAATTCACCAAAAAAGTAAATTTACTAAAAATAAAATAAATATGCTGTTGTAAACAGTAATTAGATTTCTTTTTATCCCTCTCATCGGATGAATGAAACATTTATTTTATAAACGAAAAAACTAATGTACAGGAAAATTTTGCACTACAGGCACAAAGCTAAATAACGCATATTTTTAAACACAACCATCAGGGCACAAGGAGATAAAGGAAAACAATGTATAATAATACAGCGAGTATGGTGTTGAATATCTGGATAGTAGTAGTAGTAGTAGTAGTAGTAGTAGAGAAGGGGCGGAGCGAAGCCTGGCAAGTAGGTCTCCCTGGGCCCTTTCTGCCTTACCCCGAGCCTGCCCCTAATCCACCGCCTGCACCACTGGTCTGGCAGTCTGGTTATCTGGTTTCACTGTACTTTTTGCAAAGTCCAGTATTTTGTCCCATTTGAGCGTGTGCAGGTCCTCCTCATCCAGGGTCGAGGAACCGAATACCTGGTATCTCACATGTCGAGATGTCTCTTCTGCCCGGCCGCAGGCCCAATATATGGATAGATATACAATATGTTCTTGGAAAAATGCCAATTCCACTGAAAACTACCCCCATTTGCTCCGACCCTAAAGTGTTTTTTTTTTACTAGACGGAACCGAAATGTGCGTAATCCACATCTACACACCAGAAGTTAATCCGATTATATTTGTCAGCATATCTCAAATTCCAGAACACGTGGGTATTCTGTTGGCGTTTGATTGTGTGTCAAAAACAAGCTTCAACTAGAGTATAAAAATTGGCTGTACTCGGCGCCAACCGTATAGAAAACTGACGTGGCTAACTGCAAAAATAAGTAATTTGCCCATTATCAACTTCTATTTCTATACAACCCACCTACCACGTATTGTGCGGTCACAAGCACGATTGTGACGTCAGAAATGCACATAACAAAGGTTTAGATGAGCCAAATAAATATTTGTTTCCCATAGTGTCAAGAAGTATATATTTGAATTAAATAAATATTTATTTATGTCACGGAAGGTTTATTTGAGTTAAAGAAATTTATTTTGACCTAAATAAAAATTTGTTTGGTTCAAATAAACATTGGTTTGAACTATGGGAAAAAAATATTTATTTGGCTCAATTAAATCTTTTTTCTGTGTGGAAAGTGAAATCTGTGAACTGCGCTGGTGGATGAAGGCAAGTAACAACTGAGAAATTTCCCGCTTGCGACATCAGAAGTGCGATTTTGACGTCAGAAGTGTGAATCGAGAAGTGCGCTGGCGCACTGGAAAAAGTATTTATTTGATATACGCCAAATAAATAATTAAATTGACTGCAATAAATATATAGTAGATTCAAACAATATTTATTTGCCATAAGAAATTATGTATTTGAATGCAAAAAATATTCACTGGAGCCAAACAAATGATTTATTTGGCGTATGTCAAATAAATATTTATTCGAGTGAAATATATTTATTTAACCGGGTGGTACCTTCATGTTACATATGGCTTTTTCTACCGTGCCTATCGCCTACTAATAGGTCGAAACATACATTTGCACGGACTGTTTTCACCCTGTATAATAAATGGACTTAAATTAAATAGTTTATACACCAGGTTAGTCATTTTGTGCGACAGTTTATGCTTAAGTTTGAAACAGTTTGTCTTTCCTGGTTTCCTAATTTCATTAAAACGTCCCGAAGTGTCCAGCCAGAGCGACTGACCCAAACAATCAGTTTTGCATAATGTGAGAGCTCCCAGTGTATACTTAATACTAACAATGCCCAACTAGTAAAGACTTTTACGTACGACCAACGAATAATACTAATATTACGACCATCTCAACACGATTGTAACGGCTCATTTACAGTCCTAGGACAATACTAAAGTTTAGACGTAACCCAAAGGATGGCGTGACAAGCGATGAAACTTTATTTATATAAGAGGTATAGGGCTGGTGTAAAATATGTCTTCTACTTTTGAAGAGGAAAACTTAACTTAAGGCATCGACGAGGGTATTGGACATCTTGACGGCCATTTTCCACCACTAAACTTATTAAAGAAAAAACAAAAAATCGCCATCCAAAAAATTCGGAAGAATCGCAAAAAAATTGGTTAAAACGGCTGACTAGGTGACTCCACAGAATATATAACTTGAGTTGGGTCGATGACTCAACCAAAATCTTTATTCTTTGCAGAGTTAGGCCTTAGACTGTATATAAATTGGTTAGAATACGGTAATGGGTTACGGGTAGCGTGGACGGCCGTAGAGCTAAGGACGACGTATTCCGTTGTGATCAACGTAAGTCAGTCCTCTGAGCATGCGCCCTGACATGCTGATACGGCAACTTTAACCGACACTTTTTCTTAATCTAGCTTTAAGCTAATGGTTCTTTAAAGTGCCGTTAGTGATTTATGTATCTTGCGCCGGTTTTAATAGACAATTAAGCGTCCATTAAAGCATATTTTAAACCAACTTTGGTCAATTCCTAACCCCAATATTTCATGTTTTTTATTTTTTTGATTTTGTATTTGTTTAATTTTGTGAAAAATGGAATACCTCGATATGATTAATGAAGTTCTTCTGGAGGACGAATTAGAAGTGCTGGACTTCGTAGATATGGGTTTTCCCCATATATGTATGAGCTTAAATATACGACCTTGCAATGCTTTCGGCGTGCACAACTTTGTAAGCAGGATGTCCTATATATAAGCCTATACCTTCCTCTTTTACTCTTTTATGACTCTTTATTGTCTCTTTCTGGCGTCAAAGCTTAGCGGTTCCGCACATGCGCGGCCATCGTCATCGGTTAACCAACGAAAATCCAGAAAGACAGCTGTGCAGTTGTCAAAATGTTTCTGTTTGTTTACGTTTTTAGAAAGTCAGTCTTTTCTATTTTTAAAATAAATAAATATATGAATAAAAATAATTTTTAGGTATTTTCACTTTTTTTACTTCAAATTTTAAGAAAAAATAGTTACCAACCTGTGGAACTTCACTTTTGTTGTTTGGCGGCATCCACAAACACATCACGTCTTTTTATGCGGCGACATCTTAAGCTCCAAGATATAAACAGTTTTTATTATAACTCTTAAAAACTTTCGCCTAACCAAAGATTAAAAATATCACAATAAAAAAATTTCCATAAACGAAAACGCGGAAAACGACTATGTGTGATCAAAAAAAATCAACAAAAATGGCGTCTCGACCGAAGAGCGAAGACGAAGGTCGCGAAACCGGCCGCCTCGTAAAATTTTCGCGCATGTACATAGGCGCGGAGCTAAGACGGCTTCATGGCCTGCTAGATTTTAGATCTTGCTTACAAGTTTGGCCTAGGAAAGGCCTATATTTAACCTCATATATATATGGTTTTCCCCGTAGGCTCTTTCATAGGCCCAACCGTTACGAAGAACTATCAGAGTTACATTTTTTTAGAAGATTTCCCCTAACCAAGCCCAAGGTCATGGTCCTTTTTAAGGGATCAAGAATCAACTGGAGTACCCAGATGATAGGTAGAGGCGAGGGGAAAACCCACTCATGGCATTATCTATACATATTAACATGTCTTTTTAGTGGCAATACCTCATACAGCTTACCTTAAGCCGATTCAGACTACCGTAAGGTAAGCCGTATGATGTAAGACGCAAGGAAGATAAACTATAGCAAACGCATGCTACTGTTCATAATGTTCCGTAAGCCGCAAGAGGTAAGCGGTAAGAGCAGCATGCATTTGCTATTGTTTATTTTACTTGCGGCTTACCGCATACATTGTACCGCTTACACCCGGTTTCCACCTACGACTTTTTCGTGCATGCCCGCTCACGCATTACATGACTGTCATAACATGTGACGCGCGTGAGTGAGCACTGACAAGAAAGTCGTAGATGGGAACCGGGTGTTACCTTAAGGAATCCTGAATCCACCTCTACAGAACTCTGCCTTAAAATTAAAAAATTAAAAATTAAGGTTAGGACAGCCAAAAAAATCCCTGTTCCCACTGTCAGGTGCCTAAAAATCATTTTAGCAAGGGTTCCGCAAAAATTAGTCCGCCCAAGTCGTTGAAAGTTAACGGATCTTTAAAATTAATTGATTCTTTTGTTAAGAGGCGTTTCAAAAAATGTCGCTGCAAGTGGTGGTAAGTGTCTATTATTGTTACACATTTTACGATCCTTGGGACACTATAGCACCTCATAGTTATACGATCAAAACACATAACCCTTAACATTCTGTGGTCCGGAAGAAAGGCAACTTGGTGACCGCGTCACGAAGTTTATGCAAATTTTCTGCATATAGGAACCGCCACAAGCATCGCAAGACAAGTTACTTAGGGATGGGCAAATTCAACCCACTCAGCTCATTGGACAAGGGTAAGTTTTAATTAGAGCGAGTTTAAATTTTTTAATTTTCTTTTCTTCTAAATTGAAAATTTCCTCTTAAATCCAACAAAACATTGTGTTAAGATGATTATTCAATTTTATAAATCAATCTATGCCCAAAACTCGAGAAGGGTTGGTTTAAAATGCTTAAAATCAAAAATTTCACTTAAACCTAGGACCGGTCTAGAATAGACTAAACTTTTTGAGTAAATCCCACCGTATAGGTCCAAAGTCGACAAACGGCACCTTTTGCAAAGTTAGTAATAAGTACCCCCCCGCCCCCGTTACTACGACACTTTTCAAAAAGGCAGTAGATCAGGTGCAAATGATTTTTTTAAATTGCTCATCCTTACTATAGAGAAACTTGACACAAACCAACACGGTTCTGGAGAAAATGGATGCAAATATATTCTAATAGCTCGGCAACTTAAAACTGACCAAGTTAGGACTCGCGTCGACTGTGCAAGTTCGTATTCGTGGGACCCAAGACTAAAACTACAAATAAACGCGGCTAAAATGGCTTGATGACTTTTGATTATACAGTTGGAGACAGTCTGAACACGACAGATTTGTGTTTTCTTGTACATTTAACAGGTTTATTTTATCGTAATAGTGTAAAACTGAAAAAAAGAAGAGTTTACCGTTTGTCTTTTTTTAAGTCTAAGCTAATTAGTTTTTACCCCAGCACGAGGGTAAGGTTTTTCGTATTTACCCAACCCAATCCCCTAGTACTTTTGGAAGAATAACTTCCTCAAATATAAAGCAATTTAAATAAAAAATCTCAGACAATTACTATGTAAACTGCTTCTATGCACTTTAGGGATTAAAAGTGCACTTTTAATCCCTTATTTTAGGGACAAAAGGTGCGCTTTTATTCCTTCAGGGACTAAAAATAATTTTAATCCCTGGGGGATTTAAAGTAAATTTTTTCAAAATAAACAATAATTTTATTTAATTTTTTTTTATTTGCTAAAAATGCCGTGAGTTTACTATATTTGCTGATGTTTGCTTCAGATATTATCGCTTTGCTCATGGAATATTGGCTCCATACAGAAGATGCCTTGAGATTCTTAGACTTCTGTAGGAAGTATGGCAGGAGCACCTTTTCATCCGTAAAATTCTTTGCATGCTGTTCAGCGCACCATTTTCGGTAATCACGAAACTTTCTTGTAAACCTCGCAATATTTTTGTGGAAGAACGCTAGCGATGGCCTCTTCCGCGGTCTCTTCAATGTTCATTTAAAAAAAAAAAATGCTGTAGGATTTTTCTGGACCCACCGGTGATGCCGTTTGATAACAACAACTGACTGACATTTGTTTTGTGCCATAGCAACACTTCCATGGCACAATAAATTTTGAGTGAATCCACCATGCCAACAACAATCAATGACAACTATCAGTAATGCGAGTTGTCAATCTTGAAACTAGAGTACCGTTAAGTGGTCTACTGTTACTTTTGTGATTTTTTTGTTTTTAGTTTCTCGCATTCTAAAGTGCATAAAATAGTATACAGACCGCTTCAAGCTACTGCGAACATAGGGCGGATGAAGTCTAATTTGCCAGTGTACGTAAATGCAGAGACACCGCACGCCTATCAGTGAAGCAAACAATACTCAGGCTTGCGATCACCACTTGCATGACTTTCCTTTGGTATTTAGTACGCCTCTAACCACGGTGCTGTGTGGAGCGTAGTCAATGAAACCGGAATTTGGTCAATAAATACGCAAATTTTTATAACATAATTTTCTTATTTTTTGTCACTGATAAATAAAAGCGTTTTATTGTCAACTGCTCAGACTTATCAGTGACGACGTGTTACAATGAAAATAATAAGGAGAAACAAAATAAAAGCAAGTTCTCAAAATAAAATAATACATTCTAAAAACCAAAGAGATTCTCCCAGTCAAAAAAAAATTAAACCAAATGTTCGAAAAGTCCTCCTTGCTCGGCTAGACAATATCCGAGCCTACTATAAAAACCCCTTCTAACGTTTCCAAGCATGTTAGGGGTGATAATTTGCAAAGCTTCTTCAAAAACAGATAGAAGTCATTAGGAGCTTACACCAAATCTTACACCTAACAACTGCCTAGCAGTTGGAATAATGTGCTGCTGCAGAAGATCCAAGTATCTAGGACCATTGAAATTGCAATTGCCGTTAATAGAAAATGGCCCAATTACGTGTTCCCCTATAATACCCCCCCCCCAAACATTTAGTTTTTGGGGATACTGTGTTCTTACGTCAAAATACAAATGCAAATTCTCCCTCGACCAATATCGAACGTGTGTTGGGTTATGACGATTTGACCATTTGACTATCTGCACTTTTTCGGCAACTTCGTAGACATCCATTTTTGGTTTTAAAAATGTATTATTTCAAATTATCCATCTGTTTCTCGAGCAAGGCAGAAATAAAACAAAATAATAAAAACAAAATTAATTTCCAAAAGATGACACTGCAGCGTGCTTCGAATCCACCTCGGTCGTACGGCACGGAGAGTAAATTGGACTTGATTCCCCCTATGTTCGCAGTAGCTTGAAGCGGTCTGTCGTGACCAAAGTGTATTTTAATCAATAATAAAAGGCACTTTAGTCCCTAGGTTTATAATGTACTATTTTAAATCGCTTTAAAATAAAATCCATTTAGTGCTTAAGTCGGTTTTAGTGGTGTTTATACGACAACATTTTCAAACCATCCTTATATAAAAGCGGTTTAAGAGGCCCATATAAACAAAGTAAATGGTTTGGTAATATTACTTTGAGACTCAGTTCAGCAAGAGCATGGCAAGGATTCTAGGTAAAAATGTCTATAGAACTAAGCTAAAAAAACCCTTTCTCGGACATACCATAGGTGATTTTAAAAGCGTTATAAGGAGCGCTTTTAAAGCAAAACATTATTTGGTTTCCCTTTTCAACTCCAGACTTTCCACAGAATTATAACTCGGGACAAAAAAAAGCTTTTTAAATAAAAAAAAACTTTTTTAAAAGTCAAGTTCAGAAAATTTTCCCCGGCTCTAAAGAACGCTACACAAAAGAGCAATAAAAAAAGGGGAAAATGCGATTTTTAGTACAATCAGTAAACTTTTGGGTGTTTAAGAAAGTTTAAACGTACGGGAACATGTTCAATAATAGGGTGCTTTAAATCTTATTATAGTGGCTAGGGTATTTCGTTTTGTATTTTGGCTGCAGCTCTGTTTTTTTTCCAAGGGTATCGAGGGAAAATCTTGCATGAGATACCCGGTCCAACCGACCAGTCCACTCCCCCGACAAACACTCATCTTTCTGTCAGGACAGCTCGGGTAGTGTCGAATTCTTACCGACTAAAAACCCCCGATGGTGCCTCCGACCAGCCTGATGGCTGGCAAGAGTCACTGCACTGCAGCCATTATTGGCTTACTGATTTATTAGATTTATCCCCTGTATACGAGTTTTTACGGGTCCCTAATGGAGCAGTTGCTAGTGGTTATTGAGTCTTTACCTAAAAATTGAGCTTTTTGCGATGCAGTACCTCGCATTGGCATATAACATGTATCCTTGATACAGGCTCATTCTGTTTATGTGAACTTTAACCGCCATTGTTCATGTTGCACCTTAGCTGGTCTTTTGTGAGTTTGGAATCCAGGCCTTTGAGAAAGGCTCTGCTATGTGTTAGTCCCTGTCTTTCTAGCCAGTGACTTTTGTGTTTTTCTTTTACCCAGAGTTTGACCTGGGACCTTATTGTACATTTCGGTATCCCCAGGGTTGTTTCTGGTCCAATGTATTTTTCAGACGATCCTTGTCTTGGTCAGCTTTTTCATTTCCTTGAAAACCTCTGTATCCTGGCACGCATAATAGTTTTAGTCTATTATGTTCCGCAAGTTTCTAGCTTTGATTTAACCTTCTCTCTTGCCTATTCTAGAAGTACAAATCTTTCCTGGTCATTTTCCAGTATATTCCTGCTCCACTACCTTCGTCAGGCTTTGATCCGACTGTGTACCAGATCAATCCCTTCTGTGGCACCGAATTGTTTGGTCTTGACCATGCTGCTCTTTCCGGTATGATTACCTCTAAAGATTGTCCTATAAGTATTTTGGGGACATCTGATCCGATCTCATCTGTACAGAATTAGTATGGCCTTCTGGACTCTCGTCTTTATTATGCATTTTCGATGGTAGGTGCATAAAATTTTGTAGACGATAGTTCGATTTTTGCCTCTCCTACCCTCCTGGGTGAAGTGGGGGAAGATCTAGGATCACCTCCATCGCTGTTGTCAAAGTGGATTTCATCGCTCCCGTAATACTCGCATTAACGAACTTTTCTAACTTGCAAGCTTCCGCACTTTAAAGGGGTCCACGTATTTTGAAACATGTGGCGATGCAAAATGCAAATTTGAATTTTTACAAAAAAAAACGCAAGGGTATTACCCACCCTGCATCGGGGATATAAAACTTCATCAATATACAGGGGTTGGCAGATGTTCTCGACAATATTAAAGAATCTTTTTGGAGAACTAATTTCTAACAGTATTATATAAAAATGTAATTAACAATTTAGGATTCAGGTTATAAGTATTTAAACACAATTGTTACAACAAATCCAGGTATTTCTCATTTAAGGCTAACGTTTCTCCCTAGATTTTAAGTAAAAAAAAGTACAACTGGCAACGCCTTCGTCTTAAATTTTTGCCAGAGTGCACAGGGAAATTAAACATCAGAATTAGCTAAAATTTTGCAGGAGTGATCATTTTTAAATGCTTAACAAAAATATCTGAAAGTTTTGAAATAAAAGCTCTGGTGCTGTCATCTATCCCAAAAGCATCAAAATAATTGCGGTTTAAAACAAACCCGATTTACAAAAAAAAAATAGAGAAATACTCACAATTTTCTCTGGATTACATTTTTCCTTTTTATATTTCCTTGTTTTAGCGAAAATAAAAACTAAGTTTCCTTTTTTCTAAAAGCCTGTGCAATCCGGAAAAGAAAACCGATCAATCGATCTCACTTCATTGAATTTGGGAGACACGCAGTTCAAGTGTGGGACAGAAGAATATTTTTACGTTTTCTGACAGAAAACCATTCGAGGTTATGTTTATCTTTCAAAAATATGTTTTCAAAAACATTGTTCTAAAATAAATAGAACCCACTCCGCGTGTGCGGTCGTCCGCCGAAAAAGGCGTAGCGCTGCGCGGGCATTACCCCGAGTCTATCAAAGAACCAAGAGAACTTTACTGGCTCGCTGGGATTACTAGGAATTCGTATAGAAACATTAGGCGCCCATAACCCCACATAATTTTGTTTTTACTTTGATTCAACCAATTTTTTTTTTAATTTAAATTATCGCGGCATAATTATGTGCAAGTATACTAGTGAAATCTTGGAGTGCAAAGGATATATTTTAGAAACTCAAAACAGGTCAGTAAAGCTCCATTTAGAGGTTGAAAGGCAAGAGTCCTTTCGTCTAGTCGTTGACGCTCCTGTTTAAAATAGAATACGATTATTTCGTCTAGCGCCAGTAGCCGATTTTAAAATCTGCATGCTTTTAAGTTAACCTGTTGTCGGTATCAGCTAGCGGGGTGTTTCCAATTCAATTATAAATGTGCCTGTAAATGCAACCTTAAACATTACACCCAGTTAATTTAATATGTAGTTAGGTAGCGTTTTTTAGCAGGTAATTCTGCAATAAATGGTTTTCTTTTATTTTACTATTTTACTTAGTTTTTTAACGGCGCAGAACGCGAAAAGTCAAAATAAGTAACCTAACCCCAAATTTTTGACCCGGTGCTAAAAAGTCTCTGGTGTCCCACTGTGGATAAACCTAAATAAAGTCAATGACGTAAAATTTTGCAAAAAAATCAAGTCGACATGGTTAAATTGTTTTCCTGTACAGTGTTGCTAAAAACAATTCCCCAGATTGTAACTACGACCTTAATGGTCGAATTTTTCCATACATAGAGAGCAGAGAGGTAACTTTTGCAAGACAGATTGTTGTTAGCATAATAAAATAGTATGTTGGGAATTTGGAACCTTTGGTTGCACTAAATCAAAATTATGATTGTTTTCCACAAACCAAAACTACACTTTTTTGCACTCGACGCGCGTTTCGCTAACAACGTTAGCATCATCAGGAGACGATAAACAATGAACTAAATTAATCTACGCTCTATCTTATATACAATCCTTTAGTGGGCGGAGATAAGACTAATAATTTGTGATTGATCACGATTTTTAATCCTATCTCCCCTCAACCAAAGAATAAAGTGTACTAAACGGGATGGGTCCTCTATCTTTATTTAAACTATTTCTGGATTTAATGATTTCCATACTTTCATATGCATTCAAAAGTCTTTTGTTTGGTACACTTTTTAGAAGTTTTAGGTTATCTAATGTGAATCTATGATTGTTTTCAAAAGCATGCTCGGCCACACTTGACTTTTCTGTTCTTCCGTATTTTAAGTGTGCTAAATGTTCTTTAAAACGTGTTTGAATAGAGCGTCTCGTTTGGCCAACATATTTTTTGTCACAATCCATGCAACTAATTTCGTAAATTCCACTTTTTTCTAGAACTGTAGTTTTATCCTTGGGATTTCCTAGTAAGCTTCTTATTGTGTTACCGGATTGATATACTAATTTAAGACCTGTGTTATTAAATACTTTGTGTAATCCTTTCGTATAATTAGGATTATAAGGAATTGATACAAACTTTGAGTCGCAGGTATCTTTTTGTCTTAAAAAGGTAGAATATAGTTTCTGCTGTAGGATCACCTACTTACAACATTTCGAAATGGCTAGCAAACGAGTTTGACAATTTACCGATAAAGAAAAAAGGTTTTTCTGTTCAAAATTCCTTTGAATTTATCAACAAAGTTAAAGATATTTCACTCCAAGAAGGTGAAATTTTAATCTCGTTTGATGTTAGTTCGTTGTTCCCTAGTGTGCTGATCCCCAATACCTTACAATACCTGGAGGAACTACTAAGAAAAAACAATCTAGAAGACAAACAGACTTTAGAATACCTATCTTTAACAAAACTCTGCATGAATCAAAATTACTTTCAATATAAAAATAACTACTACCAGCAATTAGAAGGAACCACAATGGGTAATAGTTTATCACCTTTTATCGCAAACCTATTTATGAGCCAATTTGAATCAGATATAATAAGAATTTGAGTATTTCCCCAGAGTATGGTTCAGGTATGTAGACGATGTGTTTGCAGTATTCAACACTAAAGTAACTAGTGTTGAAAATTTTATGGAAAAAATAAATAACAAATTTCCCACTATTAAATTTACTTATGAAACAGAGAACAACGGTACACTGCCATTTCTAGACACTTTAGTTATAAGAAATAAAAATAAATTGGACTTTGACCTATACAGAAAAGGCACGGCCACCAACAGGTATATTCCAAATGACTCTTTTCATTGCTTACAACATAAGCTTGCAAGTTTGCACTTTTTAACATATAGATTAGTAAATTTCCCCTTAAACAAAGAAAGATTTGAAGCAGAAAAGAATAGGATTAGGAATATAGCTGGCGAAAACGGTTACGACGAAGGCTTAATAAATAAGCTGATAAATAGACATTCTTTTCAAAAGCCCTTTCGGAATTCTACCTTTTTCAGACAAAAAGATACCTGCGACTCAAAGTTTGTATCAATTCCTTATAATCCTAATTATACGAAAGGATTACACAAAGTATTTAATAACACCGGTCTTAAATTAGTATATCAATCCGGTAACACAATAAGAAGCTTACTAGGAAATCCCAAGGATAAAACTACAGTTCTAGAAAAAAGTGGAATTTACGAAATTAGTTGCATGGATTGTGACAAAAAATATGTTGGCCAAACGAGACGCTCTATTCAAACACGTTTTAAAGAACATTTAGCACACTTAAAATACGGAAGAACAGAAAAGTCAAGTGTGGCCGAGCATAGTTTTGAAAACAATCATAGATTCACATTAGATAACCTAAAACTTCTAAAAAGTGTACCAAACAAAAGACTTTTGAATGCATATGAAAGTATGGAAATCATTAAATCCAGAAATAGTTTAAATAAAGATAGAGGACCCATCCCGTTTAGTACACTTTATTCTTTGGTTGAGGGGAGATAGGATTAAAAATCGTGATCAATCACAAATTATTAGTCTTATCTCCGCCCACTAAAGGATTGTATATAAGATAGAGCGTAGATTAATTTAGTTCATTGTTTATCGTCTCCTGATGATGCTAACGTTGTTAGCGAAACGCGCGTCGAGTGCAAAAAAGTGTAGTTTTGGTTTGTGGAAAACAATCATAATTTTGATAATAAAATAGCTTAATAAGGTTTTGCTATTTTGGTCTAAGAAGCATTTTTGTCGTTCCCCAGTGTAATAATTTGAGATAAACAATTATTTTCTCCCTTATTCAATCCTAATTTCTATCGTTTGCACCTGAAATAACTTTACAGCGAAGTGCGTTTGCGTTTGGTATCATCTGTCACCTAATGACAACCCTTTTACCCAAAACTCGTAATTAGGAGGTGTAAGGACCGTTTTCCCCGGTGGGACTAAACTATTTCACATTACGAATTATCTGCCAGACAAATTTTTACTAGGAATTGTTAGTTAGACAGAAATTACACATATCGGTTGAAAAAAATAAGACACATTTTATGGTGAATGTGATTACAGAACAGCTGATTGCGATCATTGCATGCCTGCGTTGCTGTGCCCGCAATTGTCCAGGCGTATCCATAATGAATGTTTTCTCTGTTATTATGACTTTAAAAAAATAGTCTTTAACAAAAGTTGCATAACTTTTAGTACACTATAAAATTATGTATGTCAAAATTGTGCCTTTGATTGTTATGGGTTGGCAAGGTACAAGAATTAACCCGGCCCAAGGGGACCCAGAGTCCCACTTGGGTAATTCTTAACAAGCGCGTCCAAGACGCGGAGGTGAACCCGACTGAAAAATTTCGGTGACGGAGCTCTTTGGGTTCGGTATGCCGGAGATAGGGAGCGCTTAGGTGAACCCAACTCTGGCTCGCTTTCGATTTCTCTAAGTGGTGGATCGGGTACGGGTGTAGGGGCCTTGGCTTAAACGCTAGGGCCGCGTGGATGACGCACCACAATAAAAACCTTCCTCAGGGAATCAGGTGCACCCTGTTGTATAAAGCCCGCTCCCCGAAGTGCTGGGGGAGGTGATTCTAGCCAATTTACTCGTCTGTGAAAGATCTCCAGAAGGACCCTCCGACAACCAGGAGGTAACACAGGGAACCGAACAGGTACCCAGTGGAACCTCTAAAGATAAGGATCAACAAGGAACTGTTTAAGGACCCAGTAGATCTTCTTCAACACAAGAGGCCCGACAGGAAACTTGGATGCCGCTAATGCAAACAAATTGGCCAAGGACAACAAATTGGTCAAATTCGTGGTCAGTTTGGACGGTCCAACCGAAACAGAGGTGACTGAAGAGCACCTGATCGAAGTCCTTGCTCCATCCAATACAGTACTTAACTAAAAAGCCTGTTAACTCGTACCGCTTCAGTGCCCTTTAGCCTATTGTGGCTGCCATTTTTATAACCAGATTGACAAGTAAAACATGGATTTTATGTCAGTTTGGTGTCAATATGGCGGCGATCATAGGCCAAAGGATACTAAAACGAAAATGAGTTAACTGGCTTTTTAGTTGAGAACGGTGTTGCTCTAGGATTAGTTTCCTTAGTTAGTTGCGTATATTTTTTACTTTAGTGTGGCGAGTTTACTCAACTTTTCATATTGATAATTCATAACTTTAATTCATAGTGTATAAGCACAATTTTAGTGTTAATATATAATCTAACAGCACCTGTTTATCCAAGGGTTTATAAGCATAGTGCATTAGGATAAATTTTGAAAATTGACATACCAAATTGACAAAAAAGAAGAACAAAAAAAAAGTTTTTCTTTATCTAACCTCAGCAGTCCTAGTAAATTTCTTATTTAATATCAGCTAAAATCAATCACTTCCATTTTGAAATCAACTAACCAAAATGTTTTCTTTGCTTTTTTCATATTGATAGTGCATAAACCTAAAATTAACCAACTTTTAAATTATCCACTGCGCTTATGAATTGTGAATTATAACTATGAAAACCTGGGTAAACACTTCTATTAAGAATAATGTATTTAACATTATGACTACGAATAAAATTGTGCTTAGGTTATAAATTATCAATAAGAAAAGTTGGGTAAACTCCCCTTAACTCGCGACTGTATGATAATGGACTAGTTGTGCTTTCGAGAAACACTTTCTCATCGTATTTTTCATTAAAATATTTAAAATAAGAACGAGCCGCCCATGACAAAAGCGAGGCAAACAAATCAAAAATGACAACTCAAACTTTCAAAGTAATGTCACGCTTCGTTTCCTTTAGAGCTTGCTCTAGGATTACTGTCCTTACTCCTAACAGGACACTGTTGCGCAACATGCACCTATAGAGACGCTGGGAATCGCCGGAGACTCAGAATCGATGGTGTATGAAGGACGAAGAATGGTCCTTGAATGTCCTGCTGGAGTGTCCGGCTCTGGCCAGGTCAAGAGAGTCGCACCTTGGGAACTATCTGTTGGTCCCAGGCGACGTAAAATGGTTGCAGCCCAGAAAAATATGTTCTTTTGCGAAACTTCAACATGTATGTGCTAAATTAAATAAATACGGTGACTTTTCCCGTCACTTAAAACATGTCATAGCCATAATGTAGGGACAATATAAATATAATAATAATATATATAAAAATGTGAGGGAAGCCATTTTTAAAAACTTACCCTATTTTTAATGTAATTCGATTCTTCGATAACTTTTTGCAAATTTGTCAATGACATCATCATTAAGGCGTGGATGCTCTGACAAGCTTTGGAGAACTTTATTTTCAATGGACAAAAGCGATATTTTTAAAAGTCTCTCTTCTTGGTATTGTCTTTCATATACAATGTAGAGGGTGGGCTAAATTCGCTGGGATATGGGGGTTTTGGGGACTTCTAGGCAAGATAACCAAAAAACAGTATACATGTCCTGGGTTCGATTTTCGAGACAAGCTTACATACGAACACTGCATATCTATATGTTAAGAGGTTTTTGAGATACGGGGGCTTTTTGAAAAGTCTGCATTTTGGGATGAGGTGTATAACTTTGTTATTTATGGGAATATTTTTTTAATGTAAAAAACTTTTTTGTAGACATTTTGACAAAGAACTGAACCGTTAAACTGAAATTTGTATTTTTCTTTTGGAATGACCATGATGACATATCTTGTTTTTGAGATATAACCAAAAGTTGGTATTTTTATTATAGAATGACCCTTTATTTATTTGATTTTTAAAATCGGCATAAAATTCCCTTTAACATGATGGAAATAACGAAAATTCAAACTTGGATGAGCATCCAACAAGGAACACGCAAAGGACCAAAGCGAAAAGAGAAATGATTAAACGATGTTTCGCTCTGGGTAACCAGCGTGAGCTCATCAGTGGTTTCACTGGTCACCCTCCCCATACATCATTAAACACCATCATACACTTTGATTTCCAACCTTGAATCACTCACAAATAAGCATCGTTCCGTACTGCTACTTATCCAAGTTACCTGATACGGATTCGTTTTGGCGTGTTAATATTTACAATAGGATTATGCTCCTAAGGCAACTCAAACAAAACAAATTGTTAAAAATCCTCCAAATCAGTTACTTCAACCGAAAACAACAAAAAAACAAAAGATCAAAAGATCTTGGGGGGAAATAACAAAAATTAAAAAAAGGTTTTAACTTCTTTTTTTGTTCCAATTGCCTTAGGAGCATACTCATGCAAGTTTGAATTTTCGTTATTTCCACCCAAGATCTTTTGATCTCGTGCGGAACGATGCCTATTTTTGAGTGATTCAAAGTTGGAAATCAAAGTGTATGATGGTGTTTAATGATGTATGGGGAGGGTGACCAGTGAAACCACTGATGAGCTCACGCTGGTTACCCAGAGCGAAACATCGTTTAATCATTTCTCTTTTCGCTTTGGTCCTTTATGTGTTCCTTGTGGGATGCTCATCCAAGTTTGAATTTTCGTTATTTCCACCCAAGATCTTTTGATCTTTTGTTTTTTGGTTTCTTTTCGGTTGAAGTGACTGATTTGAAGATTTTTGAAGCAGCAGTTGAAACAATCAACGACATGACTGATCTCAAAAAATGACGTCAGTCCGCTCATTCAAAAATTGGACTATATTTTAAGCTGCGCGTACACGACACGCGGGCAGACTTTCTGCTGTGACTCGGTTTGAGTCAAGGCGCATTCGTTATGGGCTTGATATTTAAAATAATTTTTAGCATTTTTCAATCATTGCTTCCCTTGCGTCAATGAACCGCAAGCCGCTGGCGATGAAATTTGACAGTTTGGAAATAGATAATATTATGCTTTAGCATATGCAACTTTTGTAAAAGACTTTTTTTTGTTGAAAAATGCATCGTAACAGAAAAGGGAGGTTAACATATTTAATGTTTCTGTATAAAGCTGGGTTTTGTTCTATACGGGTGCAAACTAAGATTAACTGAAAGGGTTAAAATTTTGCGAAAGGGGAAAGGTATATAATTACTTAAATTAGTAGTTTTCTTGACGAATGGGCGTAATATGGCCTTAAAGCGGTTTTGATGATCGATAGGCAGTCATTAAGGGGAGTGCCTATGTCTTATTATTGTTTAGCTATTCATGCATAGTATGGAAACAAAAAAGAAGTTTTTTATTTCCATTAAAAATGAGTTATTTGGGTCAAAAAAGACCTAATTACTCGATTTTTATCAAATTTGGCACAAAAATTCGTGATCACCAGACGCAGAGCTGATTAGTAAAAATGTAACTCACGAACCGTAGCAAACCATTTATTGGACCCCTGCGCCTGGACAATATCTCGTATTTTTCATAAAAAATAACCAGGTGCCAAAAATTTTGAATGATGTGCTTTTTTAAACATTGCACGTTTTTAGATTACTCGAGGCGTTTGTTTAAAAAAAGAACACTATTTTATTATATGGATGCTGGTGCCTGCTTCCCGAAGTCCATTCTAAATAAAGAAGAAGGTGTCAAACAAACGTTTTTATTAATATCTTTCTTAAAAGATCATTTAATCTCTTTCTCTCACTCTCTTTCCGTCTCTTTTCAAAAAATTTTTTCGGTACAATAAAAACAGCCCAAAATATAATTTCGCTTCTTTGCAAAATCAAAAGCGCGGCCTTAAACCGTTTCTTAGCCCGACGTTTCTAAATTAAAATTAAGACCCATGTAAAAAGAAGAAACAATAAATGGGAGAATAAAAACAAAAACAGACACTGCCATAACGGTACATTAAACAGCGGAAAGAAAGCAAAAAAAACCTAAATCGGTAAAAGATTTATGCATTGAGTAAAAGATTTGAGAAGAGGAGCAAGCACATGGGACTTTTGCACATTTTTTATATTTCGATCTTTAAAATCTAGACATATATAGTCGGATTTAGTAAAAGGGTTTATAGCATTTATAACACTAATTTTAATTATTTTTTTTATGAAGAATCATCTTAACACAACGTTTTGTTGGACTTAAGAAGAAAATTTCAAATTAAAGGAAATTTTTCTAAATGGATCTAAATGGTAAACACTCTGTTAAGCAAATTAAAATTGACGTTATGTCCACGATTCTTCAAAAACCGTCAGAAAATCTCACTCTTACAAAAAATCTGACGATTTTTATACACAAGTTTACACTTAATACTTTTTTGTCAGGACTATTTGCTAATATTTCTTAAAATTTAGTTTCTTAATACTGTTCTAGTAAATAAACAATATGCCAGTTTTAATTTTTGCAGACTGTTTTTTCCGAAAACCTTGTTTTTTATTTAAATTAAGCTTATTTTTATGTGTAAACAAACCTTTAAAACTTTTAACGTACAAAACCATAGATAGCCATGGAATATTTCTCTGTCACTGTTCAGGAAAAAAAATTATACAAAAAATGCTTTCGTTACAATAAAATCAGCCCAAAATATCATTTCGCCTCTTTGCCAAATCAAAAGCGCGGTCCTAAACCGTTTCTTAGCTCGACGTTTCTAAATTAAAATTAAGACCCATGTAAAAAGAAGAACTTAGGGAAATTATAAACGAACTTATTACCAATTGCCACAAAACAATCCTTTCTGGGGGCTCTAAATTTAAACCACCCCCCAGAGGTAGCCTCAAAAATCACCAACTTTATAACCTCAAACACAGATATTGGAATTGCCCATAATCAAACACAGATAATGAAATTATGTGCCAAATTTTTGGCGTATTCACCATTTGCCATTTTGAAACCTCTCAAAAAAAATTAGTTTTAGATAATTTTCTCCTAAAATATGGTATATTTTGAGAAAATAAACAGTTTTTCAGTGGTACTTTGCAATAACAAGTAAGTGTTTTTTGAAAATTGGTTTCAAAATTTAGAACCCGTTACAGGTGTAAATATGTAGACCTGTGGGGGGTACTATTTTAGATCTTAGTAAATCCCACTGATAAACATTAACTTTTGTTTTTTCCTTTTACGTGGAACTTAATATTTTAACGGATAAAAATGAATTTATCTATCTATGAAGTATAGACTCGCTTAAAAAATCCAAAATTGCTAAAATGCATGTACTTCCACATTTTATTTGACTAACCAGCTATTCAACGCCTACTAAATCAAGAGATTGTATCATCAAGTTGTATTTTTTTGACGTTTTGCGGTCGAGTGAAAAATGGTTTAATTTTGGTGAACCGTCATAAGAGTTTTATTTTAGTGAACTTATAACAGTTTCAAAAGCTTTTTAGTTAATGTAAAGGTTTTTAAGTATATGCGATCAAGTTGGTAATAGGAGTACCAAAGTAAAAATATTAACTAGCTTGTTTAGGACGAGTTTAAACACCGAAAAAAAAGGTGGTGGCCACGGATCTACCCATCGAATGACTAAAATAAGAATTAAAACCGGATATCGCGAGTGACGTCACCTGCTTTAATTTGGGTTTGTCAATTTTCCCTTCCAATTTAACGATTTCAAAATTCGGCTTAAAACTGCATTATCAAATAACAAGCAAAAAGAACTAGTAGTTTTTTTTTAAAGAAATACTAAAAGTCATTTTTTTTATTACGAAAATGATCTGGAACAATTATATATTTTCTATTTCTAACCCCTATTTTTCACCCAGGTAGCTGCGCCTCTTGAGGGACTTCATACTCAGCGTGTTCTGTTGTAAGGATACCGAAGAACGGCTTTTTAAAATACCTTGAAATGGAGTTTTTAAAGAGGGTTCTTAAGGGTTTGTAATGCCCCATAATTAGCAAAAACATAAGTTATTATCTGCCTATAGACCGGCACTTTAACCTCAAAGTTTTTTAAAATAGTAATTAGTTTTGAAGATTGGTTAGAAGAATCGGTCGCAAATTTGTGTCTTGTAATTGGGAAAATGGATTTATTTTTTAAAGTTCTCCCTTTAACTCTTAGAAAATATTTTTTCAAGGGTCAAGTTCTTTTCCACCCCAAAAATCTACGTTCGTAAAGTTAGCAGTACAAAGTCAGCAGTCCAAAGATTTTATTAAGGCATCTGAAAAGGTTAATTAAATGCCCCATTCCCAAATTAAATTATCCTATGTTTTTCGAGTTATTAGCTTCAATGCTAACTAGCAGGTAAAGTTAGCAGTACATATATCAAAAATACAACTTAAACAAACATTTTAGATGCCAAATAACTGTGTGTTTCGGACTTCTATTTTCTATATTTTTATTTATACACGACGTTTCGATCAGTACAATCTCTGATCGTCTTCAGGTGCAAACTACAATCTATTCCTAAGGCTACGTACTTATAGTATACTATGGGAAATCATTTAACCGTGAAGTTTAAGAAGTTTGCTCTGCCCAATGAGGGGCTTCCAAATATTTGGAATTTTCGACACTTGGTTTACTGAAAACACCCTGATTCTGCCCAATAAATGTAACTTTAAGGAATTTTCGTTTCTTCCAGTGTGACTCCTTGTGCAATACCTTTGCTTCTGTCCAATTCATTCGGTGTTGTTTTGACCAAGCATGTTCGGCGATTCCTGATTTCGTTGTTTCACCTCTTTTTCCTTAAGCCTAACAGATAGTGGTCTTTTTGTTTCGCCTATGTATGATTCACCACACTCACAAGGAACTTGGTAAATGCATTTCTTATTTTGTTTGTTCTCCGGTTTTGTTTTACTAAGAAGGCTTCGAATTTTATTGTTAGATTTAAAGGCTGTTTTAATATTAAAATTGTTCGCTACTCTTCGAAGTTTCTCTGATACTCCTTTAATGTATGAAATTGCAAGAAATGCATTTTCCTGGTTTTGCTCTTGTAATCTTTGTCCTGTTTGCTGAAATTTAGAAATAGTGTCTTTTATAAGTTTAAGGTTGTAACCATTGTGCTGCAGATCCCTCTGAATGTTTCATATTTCGATTTCCAAGTCATGAGAAGAAGTCTTATTTTTTCCTCAATTATGAAACACCCTGTATACCTACACGGCTTATTTCTATGGTGTAAAACAAATAAATTTCTCTGCTATGGGCAGATCCAGCAGGCCGTGTGCCTGTCAAACAAAGGCCACCGCCTGCTTAATTTAAAAGCACGGCTCGGAGCAGTGCCTTGATTGTTTGGTACTTCTCTTTAAGCAGGAATGCCACAGGGACCTTCGTTGGGGCCCCTATTCTTTAGATCGATTTATCACATATTATTGAGATATTATGTATTGACATAAAATATTGTGGGCGGACGTAAAAGTGTTAGCAACATTTTCCTACCAAATTTATTTATCTTAAAACTCTTTTTAAGGTGGAGCATCAAATCACCCGAATCGAGGAAAAAAAGAAAACCTGGTTTATAGGAAACAAAAACGAACGCGCTGGGGATATCAATAAAAATAAATTCCCCCTCATTGATTGGAATTTGGGGAGGGAGAAGAAAGCGCAATTTAGCTTCCTTAGCTCCCTCAAAAGCGATTCCCTTTGAATACTTCCGACTCTATAGGTATAGGTAAGTACGTTGTTCTTTCAATATATGTAGGTATATAAAGGATTCCCTGAGGATTTCGGGGTTAGATTGGGAGATTCTAGAGTTTCTGTGGTCCACCTTGATGGAAGGACCACGTAAACTTTGCAGGAGTGTTATAAATAAATTTTTTTATACCCAAATTAAATTGTGATTACCAAACGTTGATATACAACACATTGTGAGAGGCCCAGCTTCTCGTTGTAAACACATAACCCCAGAAACCACAAGAAAAAAATTTCATCAGCTACGAGGAAACGGCAGAATGGTGAGGGCGCACTTGTTTATTTGCAACAAACGTGATGTATATTTCACATTAAAATTTCCTTCGCTACTAATAGAATTTTACACTTTTTGATCGCATATATAACGCATACTAGCCGTAACCAAATTTAACGACATTGTTTGTTTTGTATGAATTTGTGCTCACAGCTTCCTAAACTTAGGTTTTCAAAAAAAAAAAAAAAATATACATTTTTCAAATTTGCGTTTTTTGTAATCTTCACAGTAGCCTTGATCAACAAAACTCGTCTATGTGGAATTGAGTGTACAGTCGGCTGATCAATAATTGACTATACAAAAAATAGTACTTTCTTATTGATCGAATAATCAGAAAATTTTAAACTACACAATTTTATACAAAAAATAAATCAACTACTGCAAGGAAAAAAGGCTGTTCCGCCTCTTCCGACGCGCCCCCTTTCCCCGCTGAATTGTTAGGAAGGGTACCCTCAATACCATTCATCATCTATAAATGCTTATCCTTTATGAATTTCAGATAATTTCAGCATATTTATTATTCGTGGCTTGTCATTGCTTCCGATATTAAAAGCTTACCAATGATTTGAAGTTAGAAAACAATTTCTCTTACAATGATGTGTTCACTCCTGCACGTTTGATTCTTCTTTAGCAGCGTGCAAATTGATTTAGACCAACTATTCTAAAAATGTTGAAGCTAAATTCTCATGAAGAGGGCAGAAAGTCGGTTTCCTTTGGTGTTTCGATAAAGCCCGTCAAAAAACTATAAAATTAGTGGCAAGCTGTTGACTATTAGAAAACAAGGGTGTTAACTTTGTTCAATACGATAATCGTAAGTCGGCCGTTATATGCAGCGAATGCTATATAAAACTGAGGCAAGGAAGCCTAGATAAAATGGTGTATCATAGAAAATTGAAAAATTTCATTCTTCCTATATAAAACTGTGGAAAGGAACCCTGGACGAAATAGTGGATTATACAAAATTGAAAAATTTCATTAATCGTATTGATCAAAGTTGACACCCTTGTTTTCTTATAACGTCAACAGCTTGCCACTAATTTTATAGTTTTTTTTTACGGCCTTCATTGAAACAACAAAAGCAAACCGATTTTCTGCACTCTTCATGAGAGTTTAGCTTTACCATTTTTAGAATAATTGAAATAGAAATTTTTTTAACTTTAAATCATGGCCAACTTTTAATATTGGAAGTAATGACAAGCGACGCATAATGAATATGCTAAAATCATCTGATATTCATAAAGGATAAGCATTTATAGTTGATGAATAGTATCAAGGGTACCCTTCCTAACAATTCAGCGGGAGAAGCGGGGGAACAGCGTTTTTATTCTTGCAGTAGTTGGTATATTTTTTGTATAAAATTATGTAGTTTAAAATTTTCTGATTGTTAAATCAATAAGAAAATACCATTTTTTGTATAGTCATTACTGATCAGCCGACTGTACACTGAATTCCACATAGACGATTTCGAAAACAAGTTTTATTTTCTTGAAGCCCTAAGTTTAGGAAACTGTGTGCTACCAAGAAGAACCGAATAGAAATTTAGAAACTAATTTACTCTTTTTTCCTCTCCGACGTATCAGGAACGTGGTTGCGACGTAGCAGTGTGGTATTTGATACCTAAGTTTAAAGTGGTGTCAAAATAATAAGAACCGAAAAATTTTTCCCCACTCTGGGAATTACTACGTCGCGGAATAGTATAAAGGCACGTAGCGGGGGCAAGATACGGTTACTTTTAGTAACTATGTGGTGTCGGTTACGTCGTGACAACTTTAAATGTTAGTTTGGCAGTTCTCACAAAAATGTCAATCTTGAAACTAACAAATATTGGAAGATCTCGCACCGGTACTCTAGTAGGAATTCTGCACACGGTAATACACCAGGTAAATGGATCCTAGTGAGTTTACCGAAATTGAACGTTTAGCTAAAACTTTGCGAATATCGATAGGTAGAATAAGTAACATAACCTTTTATTATATAGGGTGGACCACAAAAAACCGAAGTGTTTTGTTTTAATTTTTTTGTTGTCGGATTTTAACTCAAAAAAGAGTTTGACGTTTTGAAAATATGTCAAAAAATGACATTCATCAGAAAGTCAAAATGGCGGATTTCCAAAAGTTTTATGGATTTTAAAAAACCTAAAAAAAAATATGCCAATCGTCTCAAAAATAACCCAACGGTTGCATAAACCTTTTGAACTTCCGCCATTTTCAATTTTTGATAAATGAAATTTTTTGACATATTTCACTATCTTTACAAAACCCTTTTTTACGTTAAAATCTGACAATAAATAAAAAATTGCCAGTTTAAACAAAGCAGTCCTGTTTTTTGTGGTCCACCTTATATAACACAGTTTTCCCGCCTTTGGCCATGCCCTCAAGCTGTCATCTCTAGTCAAACGCCATTCAGTTGGTTCTCATTTTCGCGTTGGCAGATAACCAGGTACTGCAAAATAGTACCAGAGACTGAGCTTTCGTACCGGATTTCTTTAAAAGTCATGGGCGTCAATTAGTATTTTTATATATTTTAAGTTGTTTTAGGTTTATTTATATTTCGGTTAGCAGCCATCCGTTTGGTGATCATTTTACTTGATTTGTATACCGATTGCGATGTTTCCCGCAACTGCACATCAAGATTTCCTACTCATGAAAATAATCAGCAATAATGTATTCACAGGGGCTTCTTATAAATCTCCCAAATTACTGAAAAGTAATTCTCTTTAGTGACATAAATCACAGTTACCCAGTACAAGATCATAACAGCCATAACGGCATATTTAATTCGTAAAATATAACGTCTAGTCACGCGATACTTCTACGCTTTTGTTTTTCCGCTTTCGAAAGTAGTATTGGTTTTGGAGCCGCCTGCGAAAACATTTATAAGCTATATGGCTATTAGATTTTCAGTAATTATTAATTACATTAGAGCATAAAGGCTTGCGGAGTTGGCGTGGACACGTTTCCAATATGTAACTTTTTTTCACACGTAATTTTTAAATTAAGTCTGTCCTTCTCCGGTTTCCAATTTCAATATGTAACATACCCTGACAAAAAAACCGCATTAAACCTCATAAAAACACACCTGATTTTTATCAGTTTTATAAGCTTTTGTGACGCAAAATTTTAGGATTATAAAAATTTGATTTTAGTTACAATTTATGTAGTTTCATGTGTGTTTGTTATCTGATCCTATAATCAGACAGACTTATAAATTTTTATAAAATTTGATAAGTGCAGATATTTTTTAACATATTTTATGGTTTTATAAAAGCATCGTTTTCTAAGAGATTTTATAATCAAACCTACTCATTAAGATTCATGGGTTTCTATAATTACATTCATTTTCTGAGAGATTTTATAATCACAACAACTCATAAAATTTTATGGGTTTCTATGATTACACCTTTGTTCTTTTATAAGGTTTTTAAGTGTTTGTAAAAACATTTTTTCATGAGATTTTGGGATATTTTATGATCAGACTAACTCATAGAATTTGACAGATTTCTATGAACATTTATAACAATTTCAAAGTCTTTAAATAGATTTTATAGTCAGACAAACTTACAACATTTTATAAATTTTTATGCGTCCACCCTGCCAAAAAACGTCATTAAACCTCATAAAAAACACACCTAATTTTTATCAGTTTTTTCGACCATCTGAAAACTAATTAAAAAAACTATAATTAATATACGTACTTCTTACTTACTTCTACAAAAAAATACTTTTTGACTTATGATACCATGCAGCACGCTTCGTCCCAAGGAAGTACATTTTATGTCCATTTTACGTCGGTACGGCTCGGGACCAATTAAGGACGTACTATGTACACTATCGGCATCATAAAAGTGGTACGTAATAAACATAGGTATTTTTTAAATTGTATGGTTAACTACCGGATTATATTTTGTTACAGACTGGTACTAAATATTGACATCAAAGATTAATTTCAAAAATAATTTTTATATTACAATAATACGCTAACGCATGAAACAACTGTAACAAAAATTAAAAAACACAGCTGTATCGAAAATTATAAAACAATAGAAACACATTATTAGGTATATAATTTTAATATCTAGTCATTGCGCCATTCACATCAATTATACATACCGTTTAACCTTCTTGGTAGAGAATCAGCCAAAATTTCAAAAAGGTTTTCATTTTCACCAATCACTTCTTCACAAGGATTGACTATTAACTGAACTAAGTGATGTTGATTTCCCGGCACAATATTAAAGCTATTATATTCCAGCTTTTTTGAAATTAAACCCCAGATTTTTTCCATAAGATTGGCGTTTGGGGTTTTCGCAGGCCAAGGAAGAACTTCAATGTTTTGCTCCCGAAACGACGATACACCCGAATTTGTTTTCTGTCACTACAGGACTGGAAAACTTTTTCATCGGAAAATATTACCTTTTGCCAAAACTCTGGTTCCCTTAGAGAGTAATTGAGGGCAAAAAGTAACCTGGCCTATTTTTTTTCATTCGTAAGTTTAATTTTTTTAGCACCTACACAAATTAGAGCCTTTCCTTACGCGATTTCGTGCCACTCTTACACATCGTGGAAATTGGGTTAATATCTTTGCCTGGGCAACAAATGCAAAAGGGTTTTCTTCCATAAAAGCGATAAGGTCATAATCTTGTTCATCAGTTGAAACTTTCAATAAACCAGTCCCTTGTTTTCTCTCTATTGTCTGATCTTCTTTCCATCGTTTTTTAATCGTGGTTTTACTGCGTCCATAAGTTGTAGTTTTGCCAGGAGTTGGGCTTTATCAAATAAAGAAATTTGTGGACGCATTTTTTATTTATTTGTCAGACTGAAATACAGAATAACATACTTTGACAGTTTAAGAAAAATACAATAATGGGTGACTTTGTTTGTAAAAATAGACCAAGGTATTACAACAAAAAGTATTGTGTACCACTTTTATGATGCCGATAGTGTACATAGTACTGTGCCTTAGGCCAAGGACGTACCATTACGTACATGTACGTACCGTGCCTGTATTGGGAAATCTTATAAAATATTACAAAATCCCACAGAAACTTATCAAAGTAACCAAATTTTACCTGCCCTAACCTATATGAACTTCGAAACAAATATATTAAGTCGTCGCCTACCGGAACTTATAAAATCTTATAAAAAGACATCATCTGTCGTAAATACTTTTACAAAAAAAAAATGTTTTTGGCTTATGAAATCTCAGGGATTTATCAAGGTAACATCTCTCCAACAGCTCCTGGCGATAAATAAGTACTAATAAGAGAACAATTTTCTATTAGATATGTAGATATTGTGCAAGCACGAGGACTGTGTTATTATATTATAGTGGGTTAGGTCGTCGTAGTTTATAGGTTAGGTTATGGTTTGATTGTATATTAATCTCTATTACATTACTTCTACTACTATCACTACTACTATAACTGTTAAAGTTGTGCCGTCATTTGTTATTTTAGAATGATGGCTGGTGAAATATCATGAACTCCTATGCGGGATTTGTGTTTCACTTTGATTAGTCAAAAATTATAAAATATCATATGTTTATATCAGCATAGATTATGTAAACTTATGATGTTTTATCTGTTATTTGCTATGATCTTTTATGAGGTTTTTTTGGTAGGGTATTGTCACGCTTGTATGCACAGTAAAGTTTTGTCACACCTATGGCCCCTTAGCAAGTTTTGTCACAGTTAAATGAACGCTAAGTAGTACAAAAAGGATTTTGGTGTACACTTACGTTCTCTTACACTGTTCCAGGCGGACACGGTTTCAAATTGCAACGTGTTTTCACACGTGGATGCACGCTACTTAATGGCGTTTTCAACTTATAGGAACTAATGTTGCGCCGGTCACAACTAATTGTGTTTTTGGTTTGCTGGGTGATGTCGTATGGCGCGGTAAAGCCTTGCGCGGTTTTGACGTGCGCGATATTTTTTACGCAGTTAAGACCTCGATTCAAAGATAAACTATCCCCACACAGCAAGCAAATATATATAAATATATACATACAAAATACAATGGGAACGCAACTGAATTCAAGCACTAAAAAACTTTCACAGGGGTTTCCATTGGTAAAATAAGAGCGCCACTCGTAGTACCCTAACACAGATTTGGTGCTGTCAAAAAATTGCGTCGGTGCAGTCTGAGTGCAGATTGAATGGAACATGAAAAAACCGCAGCCAAACCAGAACACTCGTTTCATTTAAACACTTATTTAACTCAATGAATATAAAAATAGCTTAGGATCATCGAAAAACTCTTTTGAGGTTGATTAGTAGGTTTTGAATTAAAATATAAAGATGGGAAAAACTTTTTCGGTGCGCCACGAACCCTCAGAACCGTTGCGGAAAAAGTTGCACTTAGTGCAACACTAGAAGAGGTTCGCAATGGTCTGGAGGAGCATTTGTACATATGCTCCGACAGCCAAGCAGCCCTAAAGGCACTTAGTGCGCCAAAAATTGCCAATACTCTGGTGGAAGAGTGCGTCGAAGCAGTGATGTGGGTACCGGGACACACGGGAGTGTCGGGCAACGAAAAGGCGGATGAACTCGCTCGAACCGGGGCCAGCACTCAATACGTGGGACCAGAACCACTCTTAGATATAACAAGGCGACAGATGCAAAGTCGACTCATTAAATGGGCTAACGATGCACTGGCAGACTCCTGGGAAAACGAAAGAGGATGCAGACAGTTCAAAGAATTCATCGACGGACCGGACGCGGCGACTCAAATGGCTACTGGGAAGGACACGTAAAGATATTGGACTACTGACAGGAATACGGGAATGATTCTATCTGCCAGACCTGCGGGAGGGCGGAGGAGACATCCCGGCATCTTATTGCGGAGTGCGATGCATAGCTAAGGATGAGGCATCAGGTTGTCGGACAACCGAACCTGGACGCAGAGGACCTACGAGCTCTCAAGTGGGCGAAAGTACAATGCTTACTTCGTGAAGAGAACAGGAAGGCCCGGAGAGCCCACTACCGTACAAGCGGTACAGGTGGTGGATTAGGGGGCTGGGCTGGGGCAAGGGACCGATTGGGCCTACTTAACAGGTCTTGGGCTGCCCCCTGTTTCGTACTAGTGCAAAACCAAAATTATCAATTTGCCAATGGAACACAAAAAAGTCCACTCCAATGGAACGGAAGCGTCGACTCAGTTGTGCACTGTCAGTGTTTGCATAAAAAACTTATCGATACGAAACTAGTTCCTATAACTTGAAAACGCTATAATATACATGAGTGGTTTCGATACACAGTACATAGCATGTCAAAATTTCTGCATAATACCATAATACCGTTAATAATACACATCCTCTAAATCAATAACCAACTGGAAATTTATGCAGGAGTCTCCCGAGTGGTGTTTCAACAAGCGATATATCACCTCTCTTTACGTGAATTCGCCAAACTGTGGAGTCAAACGTCAAATGTAAGCAACGCCAAACAAGCCTTGTACATCGTCCGTTTAGTAGCTCAAATAGCCACTCGGCGTCAGTTGTCCGTTATTTTGACGAGTATTTTTTATTGTTTTAAAAAACTCTCCCCCAAGTTATTAGAATTAGAATTGCACAACTTTTAAAGTTGTTTTCTAGGTAAATAGTAGTGGAGTAGGAGTTTTTTGAAAAGTCTGTATGTCTGTCTTCTTTATTTGTGAAAATTTCTGATTGATGTAAATGAGCTTGTGGTGATCTTTATTGTTACTTGTTTCTAATTTTTGCTGACGTTTCGGTGATTTGGTTTTTCACCTTCTTCAGAGCTACGATATTAAAAGAAACCAATAGTATGTTGAATATGCTCATAGGTTATACATACTTATATAATTAAAGATTAGATTAAATAATTAAAGAATAAAAAAGATTAGAAAAAATGTAAAACAATTAAAAAAAACAAAAGAGAGAGGTGCAATAAAATAATTTTGGACAAAAAATCAACTTGCCACAAGAAAAAAAAATTAAAAATAAATAAACCCACCTTAAAAAAAAACAAAAATATATAAAAAATACAAAAAATAAAACATAAGTGTGATTTTAAAAATAAAATAAAAAAGTGACAGATAAAATTCAGTTTGACAGTCGAATACTGCTTTAAAAAATCTACATAAAAGCCATAGACCCCATCCCAAAATTCAACTTATCAAAAAGACCCCGTAGCTCGAAAATTGCCCAAAACCATCGAATTTTGGACACTCTGTGCAAGCATAATAATAATGCTTACATTTTGAAATTGAGATATTACAATTTGGAGAAATATCAATTTGTTATTCTAAACAAATAAACGAAACTAAACAACAATAATAGTAACTATTGATATTATATGATCTATTGTTTGTGCTGTCTAGGCATCGAAACTCCGATTGAGACACGTAAAACAAACAAAATTTCCCAAACTAAACTAGAGTAAAAGTTGCAGCGTACGCGTATAGATCTAGGGGAAATATAGATTGATAAATTTACAAATATGTACCTACCGAGTATCGCAGTTTTAGTTTAACCAACTTATTTATTTGTTAGAAACAATTTTGAGGATTTTTTATGCACTTGAAGAATTTCTAAAAGTGTTAAGAGTATAGTCTTCGCTGGTCGCTTTCCTTATCTTACTACAGGAAAACCCCTTCTTTTCACAGAATCACAAAACTCGCTCAACTTTAGCATTGAAAATACTACTCTGCCGTGAGTTAATAAAGAAGAGCGAATGTTACGATTATCACTGTTTTGCATTTTCATAAAATATATATATGGAGAACAAAAAAAATGCAACACCAGAAAGGACAAATATTTTTAAAGTAATTTATTTATATATTCATACATTAGGATGCTCTTAGTAATTGATTACATTTTCAAGAAGAAATTAATAATGGGTGGCTCCTCCATGGTTATTTATGCACTCGTTTGTTCTATTGGGCATTGACAAAATAAGATGGTCTACATCATATTAAGGAACACTCATCCAAATCCTCTTTATAGCATGCCAGAGTTCATCTAAGTTTCCAGGGGGACGTGGTAATCGAATAAGATTGCGCCCTATCATATCCCATACGTGTTCGATAGGCGACAAGTCAGGCGATCTTGCTGGCCATTCCAAAGTCTCTATGCCAAGTTCATGTAAGAAGTCCATCGTTTCAAGAGCAATATGCGGTCTGGCATTATCTTGTTGAAAGATAGCATTTGGAATAGTTTGTAAGTAGGGATGTAAAACTGGCTGCAGTACTTCATCGATATATCGCCGAGCAGTCATTTTGCCGTTGATGAGGACTAGATCACCTAAACATATAGAACCCCATACCATGATACTTTGCTGTCTTGCTGTATCACGTTCAACAGCAAAGTCTACATTTTGTCTCTCACCTCGAAATCGCCTAAACCTCATGCATCCATCAATTTTGCCGAGCTATGCACCACTCCAAACGGCGAGCCTTATGTTGTGGGGTGAAAGGTAGCACCAAAAGCGGACGGTAAGCCCTCACCCCAATACCAAGCAATCTTTGATTAACTGTCATCCTTGAAAATACTCGTCCTGTAGCTGCAACTAGAACGTCTCTTACTTAACGTATACTATACCATAGATTTCTGAGAGCAAGAAGTCTGAGATGCCGCATATCACGACCTTGTGATAATCTAGGGCGTCCAGAACACCTTCTCCAAACTCTTAACACTGTTGATAGATTAGCATTAACCCTTCTTGCAGTTTCCCAGCGTCTTTCATGCCAACGATGCGTTCTTTCTCGAAGTCGCTTAAATGATGAAATTGTTGTCGACCGCGAACGAAAAAGACCAAAAACTACGAGAAAAATTATTTAAAATTTTCAGAAAAGGTCTTTTATGTGTTGGTTGTTTTTGAAAATTAATAGAAAAAATCTGTGAAAAAAGGAAAGATTAGAAGACAAAAAATGTATCAAATATTTCTTTTGAGATAAGGTATACAAACAAATAATTTTCATTTAAATAATTATCCATATACCTGGTGTTGCATTTTTTTGTTCTCCAGTATATATAATCATGGCTTCTTGATTTTAAACCACTTTTTAATTTTGTTTTATATTTGAAATATTTAAAAAAATTAATTAAATTCAGTGAATGTGCAATGACATCAACTTTCAGATGATATTGTTGGGGAAGAAGAGCGAACTGTCTGCTGCGAATGGGCACTTTATTTGCTTAAAACATTAAGTAAGAAAAGCGAACGACACACGTTTTTTGCACATTCGCTCTTTTTCCTCAATATTTTGCCCTCTTTTGTAACACAATTGCTTGGAGGTGCACATTCACTGCCCTTTCTTATCAATGTATTTTTCGCGCCTGTTTTCAAGTGCACCAGCGAATGTGATGTATTCTTATTCCCTCTAGTCTTACATTATAATAAAATATTATCTTTAGAACATGTTCCTACCTAGAGAATTTTATTTATTTTTTACCTTTTTAATAAAGTCGAGCAATTTATTCTCTATTTGGCGTTTAGCAGAATTTTTGGGTAGAAAGATTTTTTCTTTTCCTCTTTTGAGCGCTGCACTACAATTTCATTTTTTTAGAAAAACTGCTTCAAAATCTACTTCTTGTTTTTTATTATATAAATCGTACTAGTGAATAGTAATACTAAACTAACCTTATTTTACCAGGACATCCTTAGAACATTGAATTACTAGAAGGACTGTCTGGTTACACTGGTTGTTTGAGTGCAACATCTACAGTGGGGAAAGAGGAGAAAGAAATCTGTGTTGCTAATTTTAATAACAAAATTCTACAACAAAAAACTTATTAAATTTGGATTAAGTTTTGACGCTTATTTATCAATTAACTATTTAAAACTTTCGACGTTTTTTGAAAATTTAACATGTGTTTTCCTTAAACATTTTCTTTTGTAGTCAACGTGGCAACATTGATTGTTTGTTGCGGTTTCTCGATTTTTCCTGGAATGTCATTATTGTTATAAAAGTGAAAGTTTCAGCACTTGTCAATAGTGTTTTTCTGATATTTTTGTTAAAATTTTGTGGCGAAAAATGGTTCCGAGGTGTATTATTATATGCAAGTTGAAACAGAAGCCGGGAGAGCGCAGTATTTCGTTTCACAGATACGTTAAATTAAAATATTAACTAAATATTAGGTTAGAATTCGTCATATTTGGCCATTCTTGGTAAACAAAGGCACGAAATCTGCGTTGCCGGCTTCTCAATTTTACTTGTTTGTTAAAAAGCAAAATAGTCAAGTTTAATTTACTAATGAAATTTAATATATTGTGCGTTGGATCTTATAAAATAACGTACATCTTTTATTTTACCTCCCAGTATTTCATTTCCCTCTAAATTATCCTACGTCTAGACGCGAAATCACACTACTTTGCACCGAGGAGTTTTCTCTCTATTTTTACACCCCGCGGGTAGTATTTCTAAAATTGTATTATCTTCGCTGTTGATTTACGCATTCGAAAAAATATAGACTCTATATAAAATTAGAGAGATTTGTAGCAGCCCCAATATGTTTAACGTTATATTAAAATCAAAGCAACGCAAACAAATTTTATAGACAAGTGTTTTGGGAACCCTGGGCAATTCTGCTCGGGGAAGGGGGGCTTGGAGGATGTTATTGATTCTTTTTGATTTATATTTTTTTTTGCTTTTTATTTTTTTATTTATTTTATTTAATTGATTTTTTATTGCATTTTTATTTCATTTTTTTCATTTTAGATTTAATTACTATTTTTCGCAGCCCCAACTTGCTTAACGTTATATTAAAATCAAAACAACGCAAATCAATTTTATAGACAAGACAAGACAGAGAGAAGAATTTCAAAGGGGGAATGTGTTTTGGGAACCCTGGGCAATTCTGCTGAAGGGAGGGGGGTTTGGAGGATGTTATTGATTCTTTTTGATTGATATGTTTTTTCTGTTTTTTATTTTTTTTATTTATTTTATTTCATTGATTTTTTATTGTATTTTTATTTAATTTTTTAATATTAGATTTAATTACTAACCCGTTTATTTATATTTTTTTTTGGGTTTTATTTTTTATTTTTTTATTTATTTTATTTCATTGATTTTTTATTGTATTTTTATTTCATTTTCTTTTTAATTTTATATTTAATTACTATCTCGTTTATAGTTTTAATCAATTAATGAAAATTATTCATATAGTAAAATCAAAATGGTATTATTTTTTCTGTTCATTTACGCATTGGACAAAATAGAGACTATATATAAAATTAGGGAGATTTTTCGCAGCCCCAACTTGTTTAACGTTATATTAAAATCAGAACGACGCAAACCAATTTTAAAGACAAGACAAGACAGAGAGAAGAATTTCAAAAAGGGAATGCTACTTTAGTTACTAACCCGTTTATATTTTTAATCAATTAATGAAAATTATTAACATACTAAAATCAAAATTGTATTATCTTTTCTGCTGATTTACGCATTGGACAAATTAGAGACTTTATATAAAATTAGGGAGATTTTTAGCAGTCCCAACTTGTTTAACGTTATATTAAAATCAAAACAACGCAAACCAATTTTATAGACAAAACACAGACAGAAGAATTTCAAAGAAGTAATGCTGCAAGTTTTTTTGGGAACCCTGGTCCATTCTGCTGGGGTGGGGGCTTGGAGGATCTAACTGATTCTTTTTGATTTATATTTTTATTTTTTTTGCTTTCTATTTTTTATTTTATTTTATTTCTTTGATTTTTTATTGTATTTTTATTTAATTTTTTTTATTTTATATTCAATTACTTTTAATTAATTAATGAAAATTGTTAATATAGTAAAATCCAAAGTGTATTATCTTCGCTGTTGAGTTACGCATTGGGGTCATTTCAAGCAAATGTAATTTTATTTGTTGTAATTTTTTGTCCCGTCCAACCCATAAGAATAGCTTTGCTGGTTCATAGTTGACAGTAATTTTTAACATAAATTTTGACAACATGCTTTCTCCTTTAATTCCAATGCCTTTTGTTTATTTTGTTTATTTTGGAAAAGCCATGATATAAAAGTAAGAATACTATTAAGTTTTGGTTTTTCTTGTCCCGTCCAACCCAAAGTTTAAAGATTCACCCTATAAGCTCTGGTGGCAAATTATTATTTTAAACTGTTTTATTGCATAACATATGGTTTTAGGAAACTATTTATTAGAAAATATAGTCATCATTTTAATCATATAGAAGTCACAGCTGGTTTTTCTAGTAATGGGTTACTTTTTTGTCCAGTCCGACCGCTTGAAATGGTCGATTGGGCAAAATAGAGACTCTATATAAAATTAGGTAGATTTTTAGCAGCCCCAATACCTTTAACGTTATATTAAAATGTAAATAACGAAAACAAATTTAATAGACAAGACAAAACAGGCACACGAATTTCAGATCCTTCTTCAGTTTAAGGCCACAAAAACGGCATAGATTTGACAACATTGCTTTGCTATTTTTTTAAAAGATCAACAATAGGTGGCATCACTAATACCATTTCGAGTGAAATCGTGCAGTGTTCAGAACGCGGTGCGAACACCATATGTGAGGAAAAGTATAACTTATTAGGAAAGTAACAATTTATTAATGGTTCTTTTAAAGGTTTTGATGCTCGGCTTCATGCTTTCTGGATTGCCATGTCTCGAAATTAAAAAGAATCAAAAGAAAAATCATTATTCAACATCAAAAAATAACAAATTTCCGTATTATTTTTATCACTTGACATGTATCAATTTATTAACTGAATGTTCACTTAGATAAGTGGCCGGTGGCTGTGCGGAACCTGAATTCCAATAATTCAATCGAACTCACTTCAGTTTCCTTCGGCCTACTAAATTACATGACCTTCGCGTTTCAGAATTCCGGCAGAATATTGCTTACAAAGAAAAAAACCATAACTTTTTTGTTATTAGATAATAGGTAAGATTTTTGACTATTGTTAGCCGTGTTTATTTTATTTCGAAAATGAGAGAGTCTAGCAAAAAGCTGTCTGGATACGGTTGTGAGGAATTCAAAAATAAACATTCCTGCCAAATTTCAACAGATTCCGTTTTCTCGTTTCCGATATTCTGCCCGGTAAAGATTGGCCTAAAAATAGCAAAGCAGGGTTGTCAAATCTATGCCCTCTGCGCCATTCTTCTGGAGGGGGGGGGAAGCTGGGAGGATATTGTTGATTCTTTTTGATTTCTACTTTTATTTTTTATCTTACTTTATTTGATTGATTTGTTATATTGTATTTTTATTTAATTTTATTTAATTTTAGGTTAAGTTACTACCTCGTTTATATTTTGAATTAATTAATGAAAATTATTAATATAGTGGAATCCAAATTAAAAAAAATATATATATACCTTATACTTATATGACTAAAAGAAAAATATAGTAGGAGAAAGAAATGCGTAGTTAAAGGGTTGTAATATAGATCGCAGTATTGTTCCGGTGTTCACACGCGTGCGTAGAGTGTTGCCAAAAACTTTTTTTCCTAGTATAAGTATCACTTCAACCGTATTACTATGAGATACTATAACCAGAGATCTCTTATCCAACGAGATGCGACAGTCGGCGTCGGCACCTTTGAAGTTGGGGGTCCCATTTTTCGTGACCTTGATTTCGTATGCATCGCTGTCAATGAGTGTTAGACCCGCTCCGACTGGCTCGTCAGATTTAGTCCATGAGCCAGAGCCGAAAAACCGGTTTAATTTTTTGATGTGTTAATAATTAATTAGCTATACGTAGATAAAAAAGCAAACGGATTTCTTGGAGAAGGGGAACAGAAAGGCATGTCAAATAAGTTTCAAGTAATTTTTTAAATTCGGTATATTATTATCATTATTAAAAAGAAAATAAAAAATTAACGATAATTAAGTATTTTACGGATTTATAATTTTAAGGGTACAGCAGAGTAATGGCGTCTCGACAGCTATGGTATTTACTGACTGACATTATTTACATTTAATAAAGTCAAAAATTTCAACTGATTACCAAAATATTGAAGGATTTGAGTTTTTATTAGTATAGCGTCTTGAAAACAAAAAAAGTAATCATGTCTGAATTAATTTGCATTTAGTAAAGTCAAAACGTACAATTGCCTACTTTAATGCACTCATTAGGTTGCCTAAAACTTATTTTATGTATTTGTTATTAGTTTTTCAAACCATCAGGGCAATAAAAACATTTTCATCACATAGCAGGTTTTAGAGTGTCAATGACGATATATTGATATATTATTATAAGTAAGTAGGCATTTAAATATGTAAAAGAGCTTAAGAAAATATGTGTACCTATACTTACCGTTTTGTATCTCTAGGAAAAGAGAAAAAACTGATGCCCATACCAGTTTTTGACACACACCCGCGATAAGCACACCAAGTGCCCGGCATGATTCAAAATACTGATAAATAAATCAAAACCAAAATGTGGCAAGAACGATGTCAAAAATAGAAAACCTAACGAATAAGCGCACACCAACAAAATGCGAAAATCGCTGGGCCTACTCGGACCATGCAATAAATCAACGAGCGGGTCGGGAGGTTTTGAAGCTTAGACCCGCCGTCCCGATCATGCGCATAAAAAAACGGCTTGCTGAGTGTCGCCTCTCGTTGGATAAGAGATCTCTGCTATAACGGCCCTGCCCTTGCATTTCCTGAAAAAAAAAGATGCCTTAGCGATAATAACTCTCCTAATCAAGTTAGCCTGGAAAAAATGCCGAGCCAGAGACTCTTCCGGGCGCAAGTAGACTGCGTGAGGGATAAGCAGTAGATTTTTCGCCTTTGGCCTTACCCAGGTCCAACCGTGACTTTTACATTATTTTCTTGTCAAAGTTAATATTGTTACACATTTTGCGACACTTGGGCCATCATAGTATCTCATAGTTACGACTTTAACTCTTAACTGTGCTATGGTGTGTTTACGCGTCACATTTAAAAGCGTTGAAAGGCGGGGAATTAGAAAAATGATGAATGAGTACATCCCCGAGTTATAATATACTTTTCCTGATTCCGACGCGTTTTTTCAACCCATATCCACGTCGATATGTGCTTGTGTCATAGATATAGGATAGAGGAATAGATAGCGCTTCTTAACTACGCGAAATTTGTTTGGCGACCATTTTGATGGTAGCCTTGTCATAATAATCGGCAACCTTTTTTAAGGTCGTAGTTACAATCTGGGGAATTGTTTTTAGCAACACTGTACGGGAAATCAATTTAACTATGTCGACCTGATTTTTTTGCAAAATTTGACGTCTTGGAATTTGTTTTCCATGGCAACGCGGAGACTTTATTTACGTTTATCCACAGTGGGACACCAGAGACTTTTTAGCACCGGGTCAAAAATTTGGGGTTAGGTTACTTATTTTGACTTTTCGCGTTCTACGCCGCTAAAAAACCAAGTAAAATACTAAAATAAAAGAAAACCATTTATTGCAGAATTACCTGCTAAAAAAACGCTACCCAACTACGTATTAAAGTAACTGGGTGTAATGTTTCAGGTTGCATTTACAGGTGCATTTATAATTGAATTGAAAACACTCCCGCTAGCTGATACCGACAACAGGTTAACTTAAAAGCATGCAGATTTAAAAATCGGCTACTGGCGCTAGACGAAATAATCGAATTCTATTTTAAACAGAAGCATCAACGATTAGCAAGAATCTCTCCAACCTCTAAATGGAGCTTTACTGACCTGTTTTGTTGGTACTCAAGCATCCGTATTTTTGAAACTGAGGTTCTAAAATCTATCCTTTGCAGTCCAAGATTTCACTAGCACAATTGCACATAACTATGCCGCAATAATTTAAATTTAAAAAAATGGTTGAATCAAAATAAAAACAAAATTATGTGGGCTTATTCCTCGTAATCCCAGCGAGCCAGTAAAGTTCTCTTGGTTCTTTGATAGACTCGGGGTAATGCCCGCGCAGCGCTAGGCCTTTTTCGGCGGGCGACCGCACACGCGGAGTGGTTTCATATTTGTTTTAGAACAATGTTTTTAAAAACACATTTTTGAAAGATAAACATAAACTCGAATGGTTTTCTGTCAGAAAACGTAAAAATACTCTTCTGTCCCACTGCGGCTCGATTTAAAGTTTGTTGACATCGGCCAACACTGCGTGTGTCTCCCAAATTCAATGAAGTGTGATTGATTGATCGGTTTTCTTTTCCGGAGTGTACAGGCTTTTAGAAAAAAGGAAACTTAGTTTTTTATTTTCGCTAAAGCAAGGAAATATAAAAAGGAAAAATTTAATCCAGAGGAAATTGTAAGTATTTCTCTATTTTTTTGTAAATCGGGTTTGATCTAAACCGCAAATATTTTGAGGCTTTTGGGATAGATGACAGCACCAGAGCTTTTATTTTGAAGAAAAAATAATTGAGAATTTTGAAAAATCCTTCAGATAATTTTAAGCATTTAAAAATGATCACCCCTGCAAAATTTCAGCTAATTCAGACGTTTAGTTTTCCCTGTGCACTCTGGCAAAAGATTAAAAAATTAAAGAACAAGGCGTTGCCAGTTGTACTTTTTTTACTTAAAATCTGGGGACAAACTATAACCTTAAAAGTGAAAACCGCTGTTGACTGCTTTGATTTTTTTCTGCATCACAGACACATCTTTATGCTCTTGCACCCCTTTACGAGGCCCCAAACAGTGGCGTATTCAGCCCAAGCCGTAGGGGGGGGGGGTATTTTATTAACCAGTGTATACGAAAAAAATAGTGGAGAGATTCTATAAAGAAAATGGCCGCACATGTACCTGACATTTATGAGCCTAAATCAGTTGGTCTTGACAAAATTCTCCTAACTGTGAGGCTAATAATAAAAAAGGTTTTCCCACAGCACTTATAAAAGGTCAGAAACTACTAGTTTCGGATATTTAACTGCACTAAACAAATCAAAACACTATTTTTAGCAAAAACACGCGAAAAGGCAGAGAAAAATTTACCTTGCCTAAAAAAAACAACGCGCTAACGAAATGACTCATCCTAGTGACTTTTGGTTTGGTGCAAACAAATGTGTGGCTAAAAAAAGGCGGGAAAATATGTATCATGTTAACAGGCGGGCTCGAAACACATTTTTAAATGATATTACTTGACTTTTTCGGTTAGAAGAAATAAAAATAAACAAAATAATAATATATTAAGAAAAAGCATAATAAAAAATACCATTTATAGAATGTAGAAGCGAAACTTAAAAAAAAATATAATGTCAAGTAGATACGATTCATGTGTCTATGTTTTTTAGGCGCAAACTATCACCGATCCACTTTACAATCATTATACAATATATACAATCATTATTGACGTCAAACTAACAGAAAATATATTTTTTACCTGTAAGTTTGGTTATAATAATGGCAGCAACAGTAGGCTAAAGGGCATTGAAAAGATGGAAGTTAACTGGTTTTTTAGTTAAGAAAGGTGTATTGGTTTGATAGTAGGCCAACTAACAAAATATAAACTATACTATTATACAACAGAATGTAAAAACAGAAAAAAAATAAACTAAATTAAGTAACCTGTAATAAAATGAAAATAAAGTTAAAAGATGGTCAACTTCTTATTTGTTTTTTGTTTTTTTCTTAATTCAAAAGGAGATGTATAATTTTGGTCGATTTTTGTAAGGCTACTGGGTGATCCATTTTTCTATAAAAAATTAAGGAAAGGTTCTGATACTTATTTTACTGATTAAGGTATTTAAGTGACTTGGACAACCATTTGCTTCTGGTGGGAGACAGCCCTGATAAGACAAGGCTGTAAAATATATTATTTTTGTAAATTTTTAGCTAAAAAATCAAAATTTTAAATGAAAATTAAAAAAAATGGGTAAAAATGACAAATACTGACAGATGACACAATTAAAATACACATGCGCGAAAGTTGTCTGCTAATTGTTTCAATATTATTCGTATTTTAGTTTTATTTCCTTATAAAGTTCTTATTTTTAAATTAAGTTTATTTTTAATTTATTTTATTTTTATTTTTTCCTGTATAAACCCAGCTTTAATTTGCTTATTTTACGGTGTGATTTTTTTATCACATAATTTGTATAACACGGCCCCGAAGGCAAAATTCACTAGAAAAACTCAAAGTCTATCACACACAACACGTCTTTAACTATAAATAATGGTAAAGCCATAATGGTAATTTAAGGCTTAAAATATTTTAGTGTACTCGTAATTTAAGAGGTAAAGGTTGTTTTTAAGCAATTTTTACTATGTTTTACTTACATTTTATAGCTTTCTTTCCGAAATGTCCAGAGACAGCAGGCTATAAAAATATATCTTAGAGAAAGATGAAAATAAATGAAGGTAATTGTTTAATAAAAAATTCTGTTTTGTCATCTGTCTGTCATCTTCAGTGGTGTTGTGCATAGGATTTTTATTTTGCCATTTTTATCCAAAAAGCAGCAAAAATTGTGATTTTTCAAAGCATAAGGTGTGTAAGATATAAGGTAGTATTAATTTCTTTCAATCAAGTTCTTTACAGTCTTTAAATTTACCAAAAAACTGTCCTACCAAGTGTATTTTAGCACATCTAAAAATAATTTAACAGGTATTTTACTAAATTATTTTAGGGTTCATCATAGCTCTACCATAAAGTAAAAAAAAACAGATAAAAGGCAAAAAAAATACAAAACAAACCAAAAAAGCCCAAAGCAAAACAGGTCAAAAGGGATGCCAGTGAAGTCAGCAAAAGAACCACAGATAAAACTTGGTTAGAGGAAGGTAAAATCAAAATGGTGGCATTAATGGTGTTTGCTAAACTTTGGATACGCACTCGTCCAAGATCGTTCTATTTGCCTTTGATTTCTATAGTGTTTTCTCCTTTTTCCGTTTCCATGTTTTACACGTTTTCCGGTCCACAATGTGTTATATTTCTATCGCTTTTGTCAGTTTCCTCATTCGTCAGGAGTAATTACAGCTCAGCTTTGAATATGAAGACCATCATTTTTAATTTCAATGAATTTAGCCTTTTAAAATCACAATGGCATTCGGTGATTATATATCCCATATAAGATAGACATCCTAATGTTACCACAGAATATCACCAAGAGTCGCAAAATGTGTAAAAATAATAACTTTGTTATATATCTCTCTCAAAACGTGAGTCGTTTATAAGCATTAGTAAGTCTATCTTATAGCGGTTGTATAATAGAATTGACATTCAGAGGCTAACAAAGAAGGCGGGGGGGGGATTACCATCAAATTTTCATCAAAACTCACAATATTTTGTTTTAAGAACGCGTTATTTGAAGGTCAGTTCAATAAAATAAATGCAGGCTCCCACCTAAAACGAATTCGTAGGTGCGCCACTGCTGTACCAACCAACAAGAAACTTATACTATTTTTTATAATGTTTTTTTTTGCTTATTCCCTTTTAGATTATTATACTGTATTAAATGCAATCTTATACTTTTAAAAATAAAACCCGTGTGGAAAACCATAGAATAATAAACATAGTATAATAGAATGAATAGAACCACTCTTGGTATTTTAAGTTTCCATAGAATCTCCTAATTATTGAAAGTTTTTTACCGATATTACAACAACAACAATATAACAACATATATTTTTTTGTTCTTTTTCAAATATCCAATAAACCAATTTTTATTTTGATAAATAGTTTTTTGTATTGCCTTTGTTTTCTTTTAAAATATGCTCGACACAACTCCAAAACGACTTGAACAATTTTTATGCACAACAGGGCGTTAAAATGCCTTTTACCGCCCGCGTGTTAGAGCAATAAGTGGCACTTAACGCCCGCGGGCATTAAACTGATTTTTTTCTGATATTTGATAGTAACTTTGCTTTTTTTGTTTGGCTTGCATTTTGTTCGTTCAAAACAAAGAGATTTTTTACCTAGATATGTTTTTTTTTCAGTTTTTTCATAGATGTAACAGCAGTTTTATTTTTTGAATTTTTATTTCAAGAACAACAGTAAACAAAAAAACAAAAGATCTTGGGTGGAAATAACGAAAATTCAAACTTGGATGAGCATACCACAAGGAATAAAGGACCAAAGCGAAAAGAGAAACTGGTCACCCTTCACCATACATCATTAAACACCATCATACACTTTGATTTCCAACTTTGAGTCACTCACAAATAGGCATCGTTCCGCACTGGTACTTATCCAAGTTACCTGAGAGACGGATTCGTCCTGGCGTGTTAATATTTCCAGTAGGATTATGCCCCTAAGGCAATCAAAACAAAAAACAAGTTAAAAAACCTTCAAATCAGTTACTTTAACCGAAAAGAAACTAAAAAACAAAAGATCAACAGATCTTGGGTGGAAATAATGAAAGTTCAAACTTGAATGAGCATCCCACAAGGAACACACAAAGGACCAAAGCGAAAAGAGAAATGAATAAACGATGTTTCGCCCTGGGTAACCAGCGTCGGCTCATCAGTGGTTTCACTGGTCACCCTTCACCATACATCATTAAACACCATCATACACTTTGATTTCCAACTTTGAATCACTCACAAATAGGCATCGTTCCGCACTGGTACTTATCCAAGTTACCTGATACGGATTCGTCCTGGCGTGTTAATATTTCCAGTGAGATTATGCTCCCAAGGCAATCAAAACAAAAAAGAAGTTAAAAAACCTTCAAGTCAGTTACTTCAACCGAAAAGAAACTAAAAAACAAAAGATCAACAGATCTTGGGTGGAAATAATGAAAATTCAAACTTGAATGAGCATCCCACAAGGAACACACAAAGGACCAAAGCGAAAAAAGAAATGAATAAACGATGTTTCGCCCTGGGTAACCAGCGTCGGCTCATCAGTGGTTTCATTGGTCACCCTTCACCATACATCATTAAACACCATCATACACTTTGATTTCCAACTTTGAATCACTCACAAATAGGCATCGTTCCGCACTGGTACTTATCCAAGTTACCTGATACGGATTCGTCCTGGCGTGTTAATATTTCCAGTGAGATTATGCTCCCAAGGCAATCAAAACAAAAAAGAAGTTAAAAAACCTTCAAGTCAGTTACTTCAACCGAAAAGAAACTAAAAAACAAAAGATCAACAGATCTTGGGTGAAAATAATGAAAATTCAAACTTGAATGAGCATCCCACAAGGAACACACAAAGGACCAAAGCGAAAAGAGAAATGAATAAACAATGTTTCGCCCTGGGTAACCAGCGTCGGCTCATCAGTGGTTTCACTGGTCACACTTCACCATACATCATTAAACACCATCATACGCTTTGATTTCCAACTTTGAATCACTCACAAATAGGCATCGCTCCGCACTGGTGCTTATCCAAGTTACCTGATACGGATTCGTCCTGGCGTGTTAATATTTCCAGTGAGATTATGCTCTCAAGGCAATTAAAACAAAAAAAAAGTTTGAATTTTCGTTATTTCCACCCAAGATCTTTTGATCTTTTGTTTTTCAGTTTCTTTTCGGTTGAAGTAACTGATTTGGAGGTTTCTTAACTTCTTTTTTGTTAACAATAAACAAATTACATAATTATAGGTACAAATCAATCCAACAGTTTGAATAATTCATAATGTCGACGTTATTGTTAAAACTAATAGTGGTCTTCAACATACTGCAATAGCTCCAAAGGGAAGACGGCTTGTTTCGTTTCGCCCTTTTCGCTGACGTACGCCAGGAAAGTGTCTTCTTTTAGGTTTAGACATCCACTTTCAGCAATATTCTTCTCTGAACACCACAAATAGTCCTTATATACCTTTTCGTAAAGTTTCCTGGATTTCGCGGAAAAAGGTCCTTCTTTGCCTCTTCAGCGGCATCCAGGATTTCCCTGGGGAGACTTGGTGAACTCGATATCCATTGAAATCGCAAAACCAATGCAGTTTTTATGAAAATTAAGAAGAAACTTCTCAAGTAACGCTCAGTTTGTTTATTTGGTTGCTACGTGTTGCTAGGAGCATTATTTAATGTTTTTGTCAGATTGCTTGATTAAAAAGTGACATCAATAGACTGACCGCCCGTTTACTGAGAGTGATTCGTGTGTTGTCAAAATATTAGAGAGCTTTAGACTAACAATTTTTTTTTGTTTAATAATTCATGAAGTCTTTCTATCTATCTAACAGGTAGAAAAGAAATTCACCCCTCAAAAAATAAAAGCTTAAAAAAAATTGAACGACTTTTAAAAAATGCAAATAAAAGATTTTAAAAAAATAAAAATAATTAAAATTTAGACCTCTTAAGATCGTAGTTACAATCTGGGGAATTGTTTTTAGCAACACTGTACGGGAAATCGACCTCATTTTTTTGCAAAATTTTACGTCATTGAATTTGTTTTCCATGGCAACGCGGAGACTTTATTTATGTTTATCCACAGTAAAACACCAAATTTTTTAGCACCAGGTCAAAAATTTGGGGTTTGGTTACTTATTTTGACTTTTCGCGTTCTGCGCCGCTAAAGCACATAAGTATGTTTTACTTTCGGTTTTTTCGTAAAGTAGGTTTTTTCGTAAGTAAGGTTAGTGCTAAAAAGTTTATAATTGAATTGGAAACACTAACGATAGTTGATACAACACCATTCTCAACTAAAAAGCCTGTTTGTTAACTCCTACCGCCTCAGTGTCCTTTAGCCTATTGTGGCTGCCATTTTTATAACCAAATTGACAAGTAAAACATGTATTTTCTGTCAGTTTGGTGTCAATATGGCACCGACCATAGGCCAAAGGATACTAAAACGAAAATGAGTTAACTGGCTTTTTAGTTGAGTACGGTGTTGGTTGATACCGACAACAGGTTAACAAATTTAAAAATCGGCTACTGGCGCTAGACGAAATAATCGTATTCTATTTAAAAAAGAGCGTCAACGACTACCAAAAGTCTTTCCTACCTCTAAATGAAGCTTTACTGACCTGTTTTGTTAGTACTCAAAGTATCCGTGTGTTTTTGAAACAGAGTGGGATCTAAAATCTATCCTTTGCACATAACTATGCCGCAATAATTTAAATTTAAAAAAATGGTTGAATCAAAATAAAAACAAAATTTTGTGGGGTTATGAGCGCCCAATGTTTTTATGCGAATTCCTAGTAATTCCAGCGAGCCAGTAAAGTTCTCTTGGTTTTTTGATAGACTCGGAGTAAGGCCCGCGCAGCGCTAGGCCTTTTTTCGGCGGGCGACCGCACACGCGGAGTGGTTTCATATTTATTTTAGAAAACACATTTTTGAAAGATAAAGTTAACCTCGAATGGTGTTCTGTCAGAAAACGTAAAAATACTATTCTGTCCTACTGCAGCCCGATTTAAATTTTGTTGACAAAACACCTGCAGTTACCATGGAATCGTATAAATTCTGCGATCTATCGACCAACAATTTAATGGCGTGTGTCTCCCAAATTCAATGAAGTGTAAACGTTTGTGATTGATTGATCAGTTTTCTTTTCCGGCGTGCACAGGCTTTTAGAAAAAAGGAAACTTAGTTTTTATTTGCGCTCAAGCAAGGAAATATAAAATGGAAAAATGCAATCCAGAGAAAATTGTGAGTATTTCTGTAATTTTTTTTTGTAAATCGGGTTTGTTCTAAACCGCAATTATTTTGAGGCTTTTGGGATAGATGACACCACCAGAGCTTTTATTTTAAAGATTTTCGTATTATAATTGGTCCTTGTTCTGATTGAACCAGAACCGCAACCGATCCTTTCGTTTTAAAACAATGACGTCACAGTTGCAACCCGGTTATGAAATTTTAGAACCAGCCTGGGAGGTTGATTCGGCCCTTTGGTTGTAAACATAAACCCTAAAACTTTACAAAATTATAGATGATCTTTTTTTGAGTAAAATCAAAAATATCTTAATAATATTTTAAATGACGTCATTATTTTAGAACCGCTGTCAAAATTTATGTCAAAATAATGTCAACCAGAACCAGGACCAATTCTTAAATCGAAAATCCTTTCTGAAAAAAAAATAATTGAGAATTTTGAAAAATCCTTCAGATAATTTTGTTAAGCATTTAAAAATGATCACCCCTGTAATATTTCAGCTAATTCTGATGTTTAGTTTTTCCTGTGCACTCTGGAACAAGGCGTTGCCAGTACTTTTCTTTACTTAAAATCTGAGGTGAAACTATAGCCTTAATAATTTTTATTGTAAGATTTTGAATGTTTTTACATTGTTTTGAAACTTCTAGTACAGTTTGTTTATTACTCTGTGGTAAAGCTGTAGTTTTTATTACGCAAAAAAAAACCATTGCAGGAAAACGCCACATAGAGAGGTGTCAATACTCAAGTCGTTTACTTTTTATTTGACAAGGATTAAGCGGGCAGGAAAGTGACAATTAAACAGTTTTTCCAGTGGAAAACATCACCCTCTGGCCGGTCATGTCTCGAAAAACGGATTTCCTAAGGTTTCCACGTTTTAAAAGGTTTTAACGCACGTCGCGACTGGGAAATTATAGGTTTTTCTTTTAATACTGCAGACACATTTTCACCAACGTTAACAGCTGTTTGCACCGGTGGCAGTTACAGTGGACCCAACGCTTAAGTGGTGCTTAAGTATACTTGTTTTTGGCAACACTGCATTCATGTTAGTAATCACCATGAATGAATGTAGAAGTGTGAACGGGACAAATCTCATGTACAGGGTGATTCAAATTGGGCTCTTTTAAATGGGTGCGGCTACTTCTAGCGGAGATAGAAAAAAACCAACCCCCAATTGCGAGGCTCAAATTTCAAGACAAGATTGAGATACGGTGTCTTTTTGAAAAGTCTGCGTTTAGGGAGTTTATTTATTTATGAAAATTTCTTTTTGGTGTGAATTGCTTTTTTGTAGACCCTTTAAAGCAGAATCCAGATCCCAAACTCGATTTTATCTGCCACTTTTAGTTTTCAAGATATGATGCAAAGTTACCTTATGGAATACCCGATTTTTTTATTTTATTTTTGTATTCAGAATTAAATTCTGATCAAAATGATGTATCATATGTGATATTTTGGTTAATTAGCTTTTGAACATTTTCTATTCACAACAAGGTGGCTATGGCCGGATATGGTTTTGACATTAAAAATAAAGTAGGTTATTAGTTATTATTTATAGTCAATAATTTTTTCGTCTATTTAGTTGTGTTATTAATTAGAATATAAAGTTTAATAGTCGAATAATATAAATATTTAAAAATATAAGAAAATAGAAATTTACGGTGGGATTTACTAAAAACGTTTAGTCTATTTTAGAACGGTCCTAGGTTTAACTGAAATTTTTTTAAACAAACCTCATTGAGTTTTGGACATAGTTTTATTTATCATCTTAACACAATCTCTTGTTGGATTTAAGAAGAAAGTTTCAATTTAGAAGAAAAGAAAATTAACAAATTTAAACCCACGCGGGGTTTACATAGTAAACACTCTGTAGAACAAATTAAAATTGGGGTTATGTGTCACTCTAATTAAAACTTACCCTTGATAATTAATTTTTCCAATTAATACTTGATGTCCCACAACGATTTAAATGGCTAATAATAAAATAAGGAGTAGATTAATTTTGTATTTATTTAAAATGTGTTTTTATTTATGGAATGTATTGAAAAACTTAAATGAATTTTTTTTTACATTTCTGTCACTGTCGAAATGTCAGTTTAAAAATATTAGCGCTGCGTTCAATCACAAACAGCGACTTCGGATCTTTTACCTCTGCTTGCACCAACCTCTACTGATAAAAGCTACAGCTTTATAATGAGTGGGCTTTGAGTAAGGAGTAAGTTTTTTTGACTGAGCTTTTAGATAACTTTAATGTTTTACTTTCAGTTTGTGAATAAATTAATATAGATGTTTTGAGTTTTTTTGTTTGGTATATTTTTCGTGCATAATCAGTGACCTTCATTTATGTTTGTTTTGCCTCGTAGGGCCCTCATAAATATATTTTTTGTGCTGAAAAAAGTTCAAAACATGGCGTTTTTCTGGACAAAATAGGAGGTGTTTTATTGGGTAATGAACAATTTAGGATATTAAATAAGGTAAATTAATCCTTGTAAAAATGGCTTTTTGGATTGGCTATTACTTTTGACATAAGTGCTCGATTTTTAAAGGTATTAGTTTTTTAGATAGATGAAACGTGATACTTTTTGGATTCAGTTCAAAATTTAAAATTTCTCAAAAATCCAAGATGGCGGACGGTTTTAAAAAATGTGTAATTTTCACCCCCCCTGAAAAAAATTTATGTGCGACAATGAACAAACTTTAAAGCTTTGACTACAAATGCTCGTTGTTGTGTATATTGACGTATCACTTACTTAAATCGGTTAAGAAATGAAAAACTTATAAGCTTCTAGATTATGAGTGTTTGGGCTTAACATTGGAAAAAATCCCAAAATTTGCTGTTACTTTTGGCCTGATTAGTTAATTAAAAAAAAATATTTTTTAAAGAGGCAAAACATGAGAGTTGCGTCTGTTTGTTCAAAATTTGACATTAAAAAAAAATCAGGATGGCGGATAGTTTTAAAAAGGGTTAGCTTTTGTACTCCTAATTTTTTTTTTAAGTAAGACACTGGACAAAATAAAAATTAGTATTTCCAAATCTTCCTTTTTTCTTCATACATTGAGGTATCGCCTAATTAAATCGGATAAGAAATAAAAAAGTAATGGGTATTTAGATTCTTAGTATTTTTCTTAACTAAATAATTAGGTGAAAAGATATAGCAAATGGAAAATGTATGTAATTTTGTGATTTTTTTCAATGCGAAGCCAAAACACTCGTAGTCAAAAAACTTATAACTTTTTTATTTCCCAACTGATTTAATTAAATGACACTTCCATATACACATAAACAATGGGCGTTTGTAGTGAAAGCTTTAGAGTTTGTTCAGTGTCGCACATACATTTTTGTCAGCGGGGGGGGGGGGGGGGTGAAAATTACACATTTTCTAAAACTGTCCGCCATCTAGAATTTTTTGAAAGTTGTAAATTTTTAACCGAATCGAAAAACTCTAACGTTTTATCTTTTCAAAAAGCCAATATATTTCAAAATCGAGTAATCATGTCAAAAGTTATAGCCAATCCAAAAAGTGCAGAATTTTGTGGCCCACCCTATACATATAAACGAACTTATTACCAAATGCCACAAAACAATCCTTTCTGGGGGCTATAAATTTAAACCACCACTCTGAGGTGTTCTAAAAAATCACCAACTTTATAACCTCAAACACAAATAATGAAGCTATTGTGTGCCAAATTTTTGGCGTATTCACCATTTGCCATTTTGAAACCTGTCAAAAAAAATTAGTTTTAGGGCATTTTCTTCGAAAATGTGGTGTGTTTGGGAAAAAAACAGTTTTTCAGCGGTATATTGCAATAACAATACAAAATTATCAATAACTTTGTGTCTTTTCTCTATGGGTAAGTGTTTTTTGAAAATTGGTTTTAAAATTTAGTACCCCCCACAGGTGTAAATATTTAGACCGATGGGTGGTACTATTTTAGATCTTAGTAAATCCCACTGTAAAACTTTAAATTGAAATTGGTAGAAGCCTTGTTGAATGAAAAATGTAGTAGGCCATGATATAGTTGACCTTATGTTCAGTTCATGTATTTGGTCATTACCCTCTCCACATAGGCCGATCAACTCTTATCGTTTTAGTGTCCTTTTATCCACCTTCGCCGCCATTTTGACAGAAAAGTAATGGATTATCTGTCACTTTTGAGTGAAAATGGCGGCGAAGGTGGATAAAAGGACACTAAATCGGTATGAGTTGATCGGCCTATCTGGAGAGGGTACTGATTTGGTGCATAGCTGACTCAATTTTTATTGTCATATCCATATCCGGCCATGGCCACCTTGTTGTGAAAAGAAAATGTTGAATATCTCAAAAAATACTTCACCAAAATATCACATATGATACATCATTTTGCTTAGAATTTAATTCTGAACACAAAATTAAAATAAAAAATAGGGTATTCCATAAGAAAGAAAATTACTTTGCGTTATACCTTGAAAACTAAAAGTGGGGAATAAAACTCTGCTCTAAAAGATCTACAAAAACAATTTACACCAAAAAGAGATTTTCATAAATAAAAAAGTTACAGGCCCTATCCCAAAATGCGGACTTTTCAAAAAGTCCCCGTAGCTCAAAGATGGGTGGACTTATCAAAATGCGGTATTCACCAAAAATCTTGTCTTGAAATTTCAGCCTCGCAAAGGGGGGTTGGTTTTTCTCTATCTCCGCTAAAAGTACCTGTAGGTACCCATATAAAAGTGTAAAATTTGAATCACCCTGTACGTAGGCCATCTTGATGGGCCCGTTGCACGTCCACTTTCCATGGTTTAGCCCTGGAAGCCTGCCTCTTTCGCAAAAGAATAGATTTTTCTGGACTGCAACCTTCTTACATCGCCCGTACGGTGTTGCATCGCCTGGGACCAACAGATAGTTCCCAAGGTGCAACTCTCTTGACCACTACTACACAACACTGATTTCGTTTTGATAAAGGATGATCTGGTCTGTTCAATTCTTGCACGAACTTCTTGCATATGCGGTTCTGCTGCCCATGTACACTTGATTTAAAAAAAAACGCATGCATGCAGTCACAAAATTGACCTTTCTAAAGGTGTATAATATATACGGACTACTATATAATGCCTAAAAACTTCAAAAGTACGTACAATTTGTCATATTGTTTAAAAAAGGTCTCTAAAACTGAAAATATTTTTTTACTTAAATTAAAGGCAACCTTATTTTGATATTAAATTTTGCATAGTACTAAAAAATCAGCAAAAGTAATGTTTTAGTAAAGTCTTTATTGAACAATATCAAATTATCATTCGAGTAACGGACGAAGGCTGTTCTATAAAGAGGGCGGCAACCCATTTTGGAGTTGATAAAATAACAATAATACGATGGATTGAAAACAATTCGACGAATAGGAAACTTGGATTAGGACAAAAACGATGGTAAACTTAATACTAATTATTTTAACTTAAAAAAGAACTAAAATAAATAATTTAGTATTTAATAGGATCACCATTTTTCTCTATTACAAGCTGCAAACGTCTGGGCATTGAAAAGGTTAAATTTTGAAAATACTGATGGTCTTCTGAGAGCTGATCCAATGCCCGATAAATAGCATCGCTTAACTCTTCAGCATTTCGTGGTCTCCAATTCCTTTGGTATATTATTTTAACGATTTGATCCCATATATTTTCCATTGGGTTAAGGTCAGGGCTGTTGGCTGGACAAGGAAGTGTTTCTATATTATTATTCTGAAACCATTGGCGAAAAACATTAGCCGTGTGTACTGGACAGTTGTTTTGCTCATAAACGAAGTCATTATTTTCATGTAAAGCCTGTACAAATGGCAGCATAACGTTTTCAAGGATTTCAGTATATCGTTCACTATTGAATCTTCCTTCGATTCTCCAAAAAAAACCCAAACCTCTAGCACTAAACCAGCCCCACATGTTTACAGAAAAATGTCCAGCTTTTTTAATTTGGTTTGTATATTCGGGTTCAAATCTAGAATTTGGTGGATGATAAACTAAAATTCTCTTGTTGCTTGAAGATGATTGAAAAATTTTCGTCAGTGAAAACCACCCACGTTGTTCAGTGCAAAAATCACTCTGGCCAGTTTTTGTTCTTCTGTTAAGAAAAGGCTTCTTTGCAGCAACTCCACAAGAGACTTCTGATTTCGTTACTCTTCTATTTACTGTTGCTAAAGAACCCGGAAATAATGTTACATTAGCTGCTTCAACCGACGTTGAAAAAGGATTTTGTCTGAGATGGTCAATAAGTCTCTCATCTTGCACTTTAGAACTTACTTTTGGTCGTCCTGATCCATCTTTCTTATCCATAGAATTATTTTCAATCCAGCGCTTTTTCCATCGCATTATCGTCATTTTATCAACTCCAAAATGGGTGGCCGCTCTTCTTATAGACCAGCCATCTTCTATAACTCAAGTGATAATTTGAACTTTTGTAAATGTTGATATCTGTGGCATTTTTAAGGATGTCACACTGAATTTTAAGCTGTCAGGCATACTAAGCTGGTGGTGCCTTATAATAGTATACACTAATGGAAAGCTAAATTTTGTGGCATAGGAAAAAATGCATGCATGAGTTTTTTATGAAATCAAGTCTACTTCTAACATGCCTCTGATGTTCTTTTCCTTGGATATGACCATTCATTTTGTTTTTCGAAATTATAAGTATACGGAAGCATTTAAAAAATATGTTTATATAATAACTTTTTTGCAGAACTCATGATCAAAGCTTCAATAAGTGGACATTTTTTTAAATAAAATGTCTCCGGTTTGGGCCTTGTTTCTTTCTTACTTAATTTGTAAACAAACCCCGGAATTTTAAAGAAACTTGTAAAAAGTTTTAGAATCGACAGAACCAAAAAAATTTTGGCGAAAGGTTTTTCTTTTTTCGTAATTCTTCTGTTTTGTTTATTCTATGTTTGCCGCGTTGCCTAATGTTTTTTTTGTAAATCTCTAAAACGATTTGATGGTGTGATACTTGTATATAACATTACGCCTACACAAATTCGCTGTAAAATAGTGCAACGGTCGTTACGTCCTGTATGGCGTAGAATTACCCTTTGGTGTACCGTTCAAGAATTCAGCTCCAATCGCGAGTCGCTTTCCGTATCTGCAAGGGAGTCTACATCTCTTCCATTAGCAGATTATCCGCGCGGATTTCAAGTTATGGTGAAGGTACCAATCGTTCTGTCACTGCTTCTCTCACTGACAGACAAAGTCAAATTTCAAAATCCGCGCGGAAGAAAAGCTTATGGAAGTCCAGCCTTTCGCTCTTTAATGTTTAGAACGATATGGAACTCAAGGCGATTTTCAGCGTGGACTGATTTATCTTCGTTGACTGCATTAAGAAAATAGGTATATAGGTCAGAGAAATATAGATGGCCATCAAAAGAAAAAGATTTAAGTTAGTTCTTGAGTATGTATGTGATCTTTTATTAAACACGAGTGTTCAATAACTTATTGAAATGAGGTTATTTTCAACTTAAAATTTATTAAAGTTCTTACATTACATGAAAACGCCACTCAAGAATCATAAATGAATGAAATGTGTCGCTGAAATGCATTGGTTTAAGGGTAAAGGAATGTATTATAGGGTTATGTATTTGTTTCTTGAGACTTGTAATAAATATTAAAACATAAAACACTGTTTATTTAAAGTTTTTTGTCTACAAATCATACATCATAGGTCGCTGATCTCGATCAACATTCCTGATCCTTCTTCTTTTCTTAAACCCAACGAAACCTATCACAAAAAACAAACAAAACACATAAACTTAAAAAGCTATAACCAAAAGATGAAGAAGAGTGTGGTTATTTTTTGCCACGCAGTTTTCGTTGGACTGGCTGCATCTAGGCCTCCTTAAAGGTGAGTGGTTTTTGAGGATCCCTTAAAGTCAGAAATGCAATGCAATTTATAGTCGCTGAAGGAAACCTTAAGTTTGAGTAAAGGCCAAGGAGCTACCTTAAGGAGGCCTCAGGTTAGGTTCAGGTTTGATGTGTTTTTTGAATTTTAAAGAGTAGTTTTTTTGGGCTCTTTTTTGCTGAATAATGGACAAACTTCAAGATTTCCTGGACTACTACTCAGGGTATGGTAGAAGTAGAAGAACCCCTCTCACCATATCAGCAAGTTGAAAACTCAGAGAATTTGACAACCCTTTTGAGAGGTTGAGAGGAAAAGACGTCAAAAAACGATATTGGTTTTCTAAAAATATATTTCAAGATTATATGCACCCAATTCTATTTGATGAATTAAAAAGAGATAATATATAGAAGAGCGCTGTCGATAGAACCGATGATTCAATTTATTCATGCAGAAAAATTGCTGTTGCAATATTTGGTTATTTCTTCTCATACCCTTTATTTCTTTGAAGAGATGTGGCATACATCTGTTTTTTTTTGCCACCAGTGAACACAAGTACTCCTTTTCCTCATTGGAAAAAGGAGTTCGGGTCTCCTTTTGTTTTCTTAGGTAGAGATCTTCCTGATTATGAAACGCTTACTGTACACGACATCAAAATTAAACTTACTGACACCATAAAAACAAATATGTTAGATATAAGACAAATATACTACTTTCAAATTTGTCTTCATTGCTTTAAAAATAAAAATGAACTATTACATCCTTACAAACATAGTCAAAATACAAGATCCACGTCTCAGTATAACGTCCAGAAACATAGAGCTCTAAAAAATATTGCGCAGAGGTGTCATATTTATCTTATACCAAAAGTTTTCAACCACTTGCCTATAAATTTAAAAAAAGAGGTATTTGAAGATCAAATAAAATTCAAACAATTCAAAAAAATCTGTTAAATCTACTCTCCATAACCTTTCTCGACAGGAAATCAATAATGTTGCTAATGTTTAAAATCAATTATTGTATAAAAAGTTTAATGTTTAAATTTTAATGAATGCTAATGTCTAAAAATTTTTTGGTTTAAATGCCTATTTTATTTTATTTACCTATAATTTTTTATTAGAGTAAGTATAAATATTGTTTTGTAGGTTTAGAAATATTTTGTATGTATTTTTTTTTAAACAGTGTTGTGTATTGTATTATTGTGCTTATATGATGGAACAAAAATCCTAGCGCGACGTCTGTCTTTAGGAAAATGGTCTGTTCTGGGAGCATTTTTGGTATAATACATTATACTAAATACGTTGTTCTTAGAAATAAATTGAAAATTGAAATTGAAATAGGTAAATTATCTAAGGGAAAAATTCACGTACCGGTTAGTATCATTTTGTTACTGAATATTGGCAACACCGTTATACCCGGACCAAAATGTCCCACCAGAATAAAGTCAATTAACCGATTGAAAATTAAAAATCCATAGTACAGTTTTCCGGCAAAAAAAATGCAGTTCAATCTAACTAAGCCGTTCTGCATACAAGGTATTTTATGAGCGGAGAGAGCAATCACAGGATACGCTATAATTACCCCATAAAATCTAATATAATTATTTAGATAGGATGGCCCAGATGCATAGAATTTAAACTGTGCTTAATTTATTATTATAATTATCTTTTAGAAAATTAGTTTTAAACATATAAAATGGCTATTTTGCGCATGATTGAGTTTGAATACCAATATCGTCAATAGCTTTAAGGGAAACGACATGTCTCGGAATTATTTTTCTTTAGCTTCAGTTTCTATAGGGCAGTCTAACAAAAATAATATGGCCGGTGTAGGGTAAATAAACCGTAGATTAAGCAAAGTGATTTTTTATACAGAAATCCTTTCTGAATCGGAGAAAAACAAGCATTTTGCCGAAATTTTAACAATAACCTTAAAATTCGCAATTAAACATGGAAATGTCCCTATACCCCAGGCAACCAGTCACGTCATATCACGTGAATTTGACGTGTTTTTTGGGATTAACATTTGACGCGACATAAAGAATTTTAAGCTCTCAGGCAACCAGAGTAACATTTTTCTTACATTTGACGCAATAATTGGTATTTTATTTTATGGAAACCCATATCCCTGTCAAGAACTTGCGCACTAGGCATCGGCCACAGGAGTACCTAGTGAAAGTATTTGAAGTATAACTGTTTGGCGTAAAAGTATCATTTTACGCCTTGATTGGCGGTAATTAATATATTGTAAATCGCCTGTTTAGACCAACATGTCATTAATGTTACGTCAAATTCACGTAAATTACTTTACGTCAAATTCACATAAGTAAAGTCCCCTCAAAAAGCGGGTCAAACCCACGTGATACAGACGTCGAAGAGACGTCGAAAAATCACGTGATTGGTCGAATTCTTGACGTCTTCTCGACGTGATATAGACGTGTTTTGGTTGTCTGAGACCTATCTCTGTCGCACCCGTGTAACTGCTGATAACAACCAATAATAGACTTTGAAGCGATCACGAGTTATCCGAAACCTATCCGACCACGCCCGAATCTCACCCGATTGCCATGTATCGGAAGAAGTTTCCTACACTTTCATACACCTGCCGGTCAGCTTTGCGCGTGCACCTTGCAAGCTAAGCAGCTTCTGAGCTTCTTATTGGTCGAAACGAAAGATGTGAACGTTCCCGTGCGACCTTTCCTACGAAATTCAAGAATCAGCCTCCTCCTCCGCCGCGCGCCGTCTTCGTTGGTCCCGAACCAGCCCTTGGAACAGCATACAACTCAATTAAGACTTCTCTCTCAAACTGGATGGAGAATAAGTTCCACCAATACTGGAGGAAATTGCCAGGACTTGCACATGCCAACACTGGGAAAAATGTGTGGATTTATTTTGCACAAATGTGTAAAATTTTCATACAAATTGTTCTTAGATTTGCACCGAGAACAATTTGTGTAAAAATTGTACACAATTCTATACATAGTAACACCAAAAATGTACTTTATTAGAACAATTTGTTGACAATATTTACACAAAATTGTTCTTGGTGCAAATTTTTTTCTGTGAGAGTTCATTACAGAACCCTGCAGGAGGAGGGCTGGGACACTCATTGAGGTCACCAGACAGGAGATCCGGACAATGGTTGATCTATACATCGGACTCTGCAGGCTAAAAGTACGATTACACAGAATGGGTCTAAGTGAGGACCCCGAATGTAGGCTCTGTATGGAGGATGACCAGACGGCCAGACATGTGCTGTGTTAATGTCCGGCCATTGCACGCCAACGCAAACGTCAACGTATTTCTGGTAAACCATAGATCGACGGGCTGAAATATGCTCCACCAAAGTTGCGAGCCTCTTTAAGGGACTGAATATTCTGTAGCAACAAACAATGTCACAAGTGAGCCACAATAGTGGTGCGGTCAACATAGTGCTGACTTTTATATTGTTGGCCCAAGGCTTGTGTCGACCTTTAATAAAGGACAGCATTAACTTTAATTATGTCAACTTTATAGGAGGCACGACGTTAGTATGTTTAAATGACAACAATGTCAGAAATAGTAGCAAGAGTGTTAGGTAGCCAACTTAGGGGCCATCCATAAATTACGTAACGCAGCAAGGTGGGGGGATAGGGGGGATTTTCTAATAACCAAATAAAGGTTAAAAGAAGAAACAATCTGCTTGTGTCTTCTTTTAACCCGTTGTTGGAAAATTTGATGCATGGAAAAGTTGCATAGTGAGAACAGGGCATAAGTGTTATAAAGTAGTACAAGGGGGTCCGAAAAACAATACATTTTTGAATACTAAAAAATGCATAGTTTTTTGGATAAATTTTTATTGCGACATAAAATACTCTTCGCCAGAGTCGAATTCAATCAGCTGTTGTTTTGTTTTCATATTTGTTGAGTGCGTTGGTGACTATCTGTCACGATCATGGATTGTGGAGGGCAAAGAAACGATTTTCCAAAAGACTCAACGTTAATTTCAAGGCACTAGCTAAAGTTACGACAGTCGTATCTAGAGTTACGACAGTCGTTCTTGGGATTGGTTTGCTTCTTCTGTGTTGTGTTGGGTGGGGTTGGTTTTCTTGTGAAAATGTAAAAAACGGGTGTTTCGCGACTGTCGTAATTTTACCCACGGTATAATTTAAAGTGATTTTCCTATCGGTTCCTTATGTAAAGTGGATAAAAGCAGTTTGTCCGCTGATTTTTGGAAAAGAGAAAAAAAACCGCTTAAAAAAAAGATGTTTGCGCGCAAAGGGCAATGACCTGTGTTTAGTTTTAGTTTTTTTGTATTTTTTCCGTTTTTTAAGGATTTGTAAGAAAGAAGTATAACACGAAAAGTCGCTTGTTGCAAATGTAAATTAAAAAATACAAGAATTCTGCTAAAATAACTCATATTTTTTTTCACCATAAATGGACTTTCAGTTGAGCCGGATAATCATGCATTCACAGCAGCTTCCAGTGTTGCCAGAGTGTCTGCGTCCTAAAGTTACACCTGGCCTGGTGCAAACAAATTTTCTTAAATCCTGATTCAAAATTAAATAAGGATTTGTTTTCCGATTTTAATAAATGCGACCTCGATGTAAATCGGAAGGCATACCTCTTTTAAACGCATCTGCCATTTTGTATTTCAACAAAATACGAGCTTTCAATACAGGGCGAAAATAGAGCTTAATGTCTTCGCTTTCCAAAAAGCTGTCAACTGTAAAAATCGAACAAGTTTTAAAAAATCTGCAGATAAAAATAAAGTTTGCGGTTTTTTTTTCGGACCACTTTATTATTTTGTTATTCAACATGAAATTATTGAATATCGAGTTCTTGTTTAATATCGAGAAAATCGTTTGCTAACGGGACACTCAAAATACCGGTGTAATATCGTTGTAATATGATCCTGTCAGTGACAGGCGACACTGCGATTCAGCTAACACAGATTGAGTATTGTCAACGGATCACAGCCCGATGACAACTGGAATATTAAGCATTAAGCTGAAAAATATAACTGGAACGAGCGAATTATATTTCTTTTCTTTGCTTAGTTTAGTTATTGCCAATTGCACCGCAGGGATAAACCTGGTTTAAATTTATCTGGTGCCTAGAATGTGCCTCCAAAATAAACTTAAAAATATGAATGAGCCACATTCTTAACGTCAATTCTAAACCAGGTTAAACACTGCGGTACAACTGACAATTAAACCCGAAATTCGCTGTTATAACCTGGAGCGGGTACAGAGGGGAAGGGAAACATAATTTGAGCCAAAGTTTTTTTTTCTTGTCATCATTTGGTTTTTTATAAATCCTGCTTAACTTAATTAACACAATTAGAAGCAGGGAGGGGGAGAGGCGATTCGAAACTCTTTTGTTTACAAGAAATTTAATTTTTGGGGTATTTTTTAAATTATTATCATCGAAAATTTCCTATTCAGTTTAACCTTTGCAATGGTTAAAAAAAACATTTTTTTTTATACCTTTATCAAAAACACGATTTTAGTAACTTTTAATAATCAAACTGTGCCTTTTTTGTTTACCGTTGCAAAAAAACTGTGTTTACCGGGTTTTTTTTTGATTATGAGTGCAAAAAAAATCTCATTCATTTTTTAACCAAATTTAAAGAAAAATTGAGCAAAATGGTACTATTAAGAAAATATAGGGCGGCACATTTTTTTTAGGGTATTAATTTGAATCCAGGGTCGTGATTCTACAGAAACGACAGAACATCTCACCCGTCAGAATTCTGGAAAGTGGCGATTTTTACTTATCGCCTCACTTAAAATAAAAACACAACCTTCATATTTATCCTAACGTTGTTAGAGAAACTGTAATTTTGTTACTAACATTTTGTAAATTAAATATTTTAAAGATATTCTGCAGGACTAGTTTATGGCGGAGCTAAATTGTTACTACGCGTACCAATAAACTATAGGACTATAGGATCCTGCTACCATGGTTGACATTTCGCTAAAATTCAAGATGGCGGACGCTTTCGAAAAATGCCAATTTATCGCCCCTTTTATGTGCGTCACTGTCTTTCCTGACTAACGTGAGTTAAAAAGATGTAATAAAATTAACAGCGTGGGTTTTTGGCCTCTAAAAAGTGAATTTTGTGTTTAAGCATACTAGAGCAAGAGTTCAAGGTATAAGGCTAGTAGTAGTAGTAGAGAAGTGGCGTCGCAAAGCCTGGCAAGTAGGCCTCCCTGGACCCTTTCTGCCTTACCCCGAGCCTGCCCCTAATCCGCCGCCTGCACCACTGGTCTGGCAGTCTGCTCATCTAGTTTTACTGTTCTTTTTGCAAAGTCCAGTATTTTATCCCATTTGAGCGTGTGCAGGTCCTCCTCATCCAGGGTCGGGGAACTGAATAACTGGTATCTCGTCCTCTGGTATGCCTCGCAACATATCGAGATATCTCTTCTGCCCGCCCGCAGGCTCGGCAGATCGAATCATTTTCTACCGCGATCCGTGACCTGTTATGATTCCTGTCAGCAGACCAGCGGCCCTTCGTGATCTTCCCAGAAGCCATTTTTGTCTGGCTACATCCGGGCCATGGCATCGTTGGCCCATTTATTGAGTCGACTTTGCAATTGCCTCTTCGTTGTTCCTAGGAGTGATTCCGGCCCTACATACTGGGCGCTTGCCCCGATCCTGGCGAGCTCGTCGGCCTTCTCTTTCCCCGGCACCCCCATATGTCCCGGTACCCACATAAGTGTCACTTGTTTGCCCTCTCCCAAGGATTCTAGTGCATCCGCACATTCCTCCACCATGGTGTTGTTGATCTTGGGCGCCCTTACTGCCTTTAGGGCCCATTGGCTGTCGGAGCATATATAAACATGCTTCTCCGTACCGTTCTTTATTTCCTCCAGGGTTGCAGTCATTATTATGGCATACACCTCTACCTGAAAGACCGTGGCTTGTTCTCCGAGCGGGTAGCTCTTTCGAACCTCCTGGTCTTCTACGTAAACCCCCGATCCTGTGGTTTGCTTCTCCGACAGTTTGGACCCGTCGGTGTAGCAAATCACGGCGTTCTCCTCGAACTGTTCGCGGAGGTTTTCGATCTGCCATGGATGATGGTTAGGTAACCCTCGCCATTTTTTGATAATATGTGCATTTTATCGTCCTGAATACGAAATCAACAATCCTGTACCTCAAAATTGTGGATAAGGGCTCGGCACACCAATCCAAAGGTGGGCAATTTTAGAGGAGGTAGGGTAACTCCCACCATTTTCACATATATGATCTATCTAATCTACACCAGGTGATTTTTGGTCTGCTGTGGGCATTTTTAGAGTGGTGTGCCGAAACCTTATCCATGAATGAGTTCCGGCACACCAGGTGACTTTTGATCTGGTGGTACTAATACATCATATATGTGAAAATGGTGGGGGTTACCCAACCTCCTCTAAAATTGCCCACCTTTGGATTGGTGTGCCGAGTCCTTATTCACAATTTTGAGGTACAGGTTGTCCATTTCGTATTCAGGACGAGAAAATGCACATCTTATCAAAAAATGACGAGGGTTACCTATCCATCATAATTTTTACCTTAGAACATTGAACAACTAGAAGGAGCTTTTTTCAGACCTAGGGCAGGGTGTTTGAGTTCAACATCTTCATCCCATTGTTGTCATGTTAACCTAATACGTTTTCCCCTATTTTTAATATTATTTAAAATACCTTCAATAATTTTTAGTTCGGTTTAATTAAATGGTCTAGATATAGTTATTAAAAGCTATGTTTCTATAAAAAAAAAAACCTAAAAATGTATTCAAAAATAAGAAAAAGGTGCTATGGAAATTCCTATTTACACTGAAATTAATGACAAGTCGGCAACACAGATTTCCTGCCTTTATTTACCAAGAATGGCCAAATATGATAATTTAACGTACCTGTGAAACGAAACACTGCGGTCCCCCGGCTTCTGTTTCAATTTGCATATAATAATACACGTCGCGACCATTTTTTGCCACAAACCTTTCACAAAAATATCAAAAAAATATTATTGGCAAGTGCTGAAACTTTCACTTTCGAAACAATAATGACATTCCAGGAAAAATGAGAAACCGCAATAAACATTCAATGTTGCCACGTTGAATACAAAAAACGTCGAACAAAAGAAGGAAAACACATGTTAAATTTTCAAAAAACGTCGAAAGTTTTAAATAGGTTGTGAGTATTATATATTGTATATATTAGCTTTTTCAACATATATCTTAAACCTCATTAATTAATTAGTAAATAAGCGTCAAAACTTAATCCAAATTTAATAAGTTTTTTTGTTGCATAATTTTGTTATTAAAATTGGCAACACAGATTTCTTTCTCCCCTTTCCGCACTGTAGATGTTCCACTCAACAAAACAAAATGTAATCAGACAGATCAGACTTCTTCTAGTAGTTCAATGTTCTAAGATTTTGACTGCGAACGCTTGTACTATTACAATTAAAAAGAATACAGAACATATTTGCATTCAAAAATCAATTTAAATATTTTGTTTTACTGTCGGCAACCATGTTAATTATAAGGGATACGGTATTCACCCGCAGGCAACGTCAAACTTTATCGGTTAGTAAGAAAAATCCTTATTTCTTATCAATTGCGCACGCTTTAAATAAGCGATAAAGTGAAATTGGGCCAAAATAAGAGCTGCAAAAGATCCCTATTATTTCAGTTTTGCTGTTTTTGAAATTTCCTTTCTGTGTTTTCTTAATTCTTTGTTATATCTACTGTGTTTTTATCATAATTTGTTAAAGCCCTATGTAAGTATGACAATAAGTAATAAAATGGGCTTTGTTTACTAAAAACACAACATAAAACTACTAACGACTACCAGACAGACAGAGAACGTTTTTGTGTTCATTTTTATTTACTATGGAAATTCCTATTTTTTCCTTATTTACTTAATTTTGTTGTTTTCAGAAATTTCAGACCAGGCACCTCGATGTAGATATAACTCAACGTTTAATTTTAATTTTTTATTTAAAACTGTATGTAAAGTTTCAAAATGGGAATTAGCTTGAGTTTTAGAGAACACAGTTTAAAAAAACATTAGACAAATCACACATCTAGGCTGAAAGGCTGATCACACACAAACTTGCATAACACATAGCATAAAAGTTCGACCAATCAGACACGGATTTGGAGCCGCCATATTGCATATACATAGACATATTTAAATAAGGTTGAAATTTTTATGCAGCATGCTATGCACTATGCAATTTTGTGTGTGATCAGCTAAATTCCTTAGATTAGAAAGATACCTGACACATACGGAGACTTTGGTTATATTATTATATGTAACAATGTTTACCTTTCTGTTGTTTACAGTAAACACACCAGTGGGGTACCTACTTAAATATCTACTATGACATGAAATCTGCAAAATAATTTAAAAAACATGCAAAAAATAATTCTGCCAATTTAAGCTTTGGAAGCTTTCTAACAATAAATGTTTGTAGTATAATTTTATACAACAGAAATTTATTACAAAGTTTTATGATTTATAGCAATTTTAATTTTCATAAAGACAATAAAATTATGCCAAACATTAAAACAAAGAAACACAGTTCATAGCACCGGGAATATCAAGAAAAAAAAATATTACCTAGTAGCAAAAAAATATGTTATTGTGTTTGTTAATTTTGTTATTTTTTCTGGTCATTAGCAGAAACTTACTTATACTGACTTCTTCAGTACACAATAAAGTCAATAATGCTTAGGGTATATAGAGACATCTAGGACAGACAAAAAGATTTAATTATCAAATCGAAGGGCGAGCGCAGATGGCAACGGCGGCAGTATAAATCAACCTTAATATTCTGATACAAGGTAGTAATTCAATATTCTTACAAACCTGAACACATGTGAATTAACTTTTATTGTTGTTTGCAAGTTGGTTTAAGGACTTTAGCTACCTTTATTTTATAGTCTTTATAAAAAAAACCTTCGTTATATCTTCGTAATATCTTATTTGCGCATTAACTATTTCATCAAAAGTATGCTTTAATTTATCGTCTATATAAAAAAAAGCTCGAAAAAAACGTTCGAAAATATCTCATTTGACGCATTGGGAATTAACTAATTCATTAAAAAAAAAAACGTGTTTGTTGATATTTTAATCTCAGGATCTACTAATTTAAGTATATTTTATAAACATTGGACGATTTGTTCCAAAATATCGCTTGAGATGCACTGAAATATTCTCCTACTGGTAAAAAACACATTATAAACGTTATTTGACAAAATGTGTTTTTAAAACGACTTATAAACTGCTTAAAACATCCTGAAATTTTAAAATAAATAACACGAAAAAGCTTATGTCAATAAAAATATCATCCACCCGTCTGCGCTCTGCCAACTTTCCCCGCCCGCAATCCAATCACGACCTAAAGTGGCTCAGACAGAACTCTCTGTCCCTATCGTTATTACGTCGTTTAAAAGGATAGAAAAATAATCCATATTTCTCACCTTTGTTTTGTTGTGATTTTATTTGTAAATAAACAGTGGTTATTATTTGCAAGGAGTTTTTGTTGGACCAGATATCTTGTCTCTTTTTAATCTAAGATTTGGTTACTGATTTAGAAAATTTGCCTTCAATATATGTTTATTTTAATAATCCTGATTCAAAAGTAGTTTTTAAGTAAATTTTTGGAACATTTTTATGTGACCTATTCGTAATTTTGGGGCCCACCGTGGTTAAAGCACGTGTTTAAAAATTGTATTTTGCCGGCGAATAAAATAATTAAGTAATAACGTTTTTTAATTAAAATATCTGGAACATGTCCCGCCTGAACAAAACAGACCTGCATGTCAACTCGAAATTGTCAACCCTATTATTTTTTTTTGTATTATTTCAGTGTCATCCCGTCCTGTGTCCGAGCCTTATTTTAAAAATACAAAAGGCCTAAAATAAAAATTGTCCGGGCGATGGTTTCATAGACATCACAGGGGAATAGAACGAGTTTTGACCTTTCTCTGCGGTTCTGGTCGTGGCTTCACTCGCGCCTATTTTGCTTTTTTTTATTTGATCAGTGGCGTACAAGGGCGTAGATAAGGGAGGGGAAGACAAGGTGTACTGTACTTTTTCGATGTTTGGTGGATAGCTTTCGCCCGTTCTGTTTTTCCCCTCTTTGTAGCTGACCTAACACAGCAAAGTTTGACTGCGGCTCTACAACACGCTGATTGATTGATGAAGTAAAAAAATAGTATATTTTTTAAAAAAATTCGCCCACGGCGCATTTGACATGATTTTAGCAACAAATCTAGGATCATAACCAGATCCTAACCCAGTTTTTTTCGAAGTTTTTTTTTATATGAGTTTAGTTGAATTTTTTTATACTGTCCCCCCCAAGTAAAAATCGTATCTACGCCCTTAGTGACGTAGTAACGGGGAGGTATGGGGAGATAAACCCCTCTACCGAAACTGCACAAAAAGACGTTTGTTGACTTAGGAGCTGTATTGTTTAGAATACTTTTATACCCAGCCCCCCCACGAAAATTTTTATTACTACGCCTGTGGTTTGGCTACAATTTTTTTTTAATTTGTTTTGCCTTTTTCTCTAGCTTTATCTGTTTTGAAAAGAATTTATGAAAAATTAGTGCTAATTAAATGCCAGTCACCAAATTGTGTGCTCTTGTAGAAACCCCCCCCCTGGCTACGCCACTGGAAAAAGTTAGTACTATTTGGGTGCTAATTAAATTGCAAGTCAACAAATTTTCTGCTCTTGTCCATTCAGAGATATAGCCTGCACAGTGAGCTACTATCCCTTAAAGATATGCAGAAGAAATAAAAAAAATATCGAATTTTTTATGGAAATGGTAGCATTTAAATCACTCTTTCACTTTTCTGAACCATTAGTTACCAAGGGTTAGCTCACAGTGCAGGCAATATCTCAGAAAGTACCAGAGCACAAAATTTGGCATTTAATTAGCACTAAATTATTCCAATATCAGAAACAACACCAACCTCTTCTTTCATGAAAATTCAAATGTGTGTGTAAAGTAAGCATTTAAAAAATATGCGAAAAATATATATTTTTTATGGAAATAGTAGCATTTAATTAGAGTGGTCCACTGCTACCTTAAGGAGTAGCTAGCAGTGCAGGCCGTTAGCAATAAGCATCTAAATAACTCTAATTTATTCCAATATCAGAAACACCACCAACCTCTTCTTTTACGAAAACTCAAATGTGTAGTTGAAAAATATACGGAAAAAATAAGAAAATATATATTTTTTATAGAAATGGTAGCATTTAATTAGCATGGGGCACTGCTATCATTAAGGGGTAGCTCACATTGCCGGAAATATCTCGGAAATTACCAGAACACAAAATTTGGCATTTAATTAGCACTAAATTATTCCAATATCAGAAACAACACCAACCTCTTCTTTCATGAAAATTCAAATGTGTACTGAATCTAAAGTTAGCATGGATTTTAAAAAATATGCGGAAAAAATAAGAAAATATATATTTTTTATGTGCACTGCTATCTTTAACAGATAGCTAGCAGTGCGCAGTGCAGGCAATATCTCAGAAAGAACCGGAGCACAAATTTGCTGACTGACATTTAATTAGCACTAATTTTTCCAATAATAAGATCTTTGCATGATGACTTTGCCCTGCTTACTTCAGATTGTGCTGTTGTCGATTGTGCTCCATTTCTTAAACGATGTTTGCAAAAGATTTTTTTGTCTTTTACGTATACTTGGTTGCGTTATTTTTTTACTTAACTGCAGAAAGTAAAAATAATAAAAAAAACAAACAGCTGTTAACACTTAAAAAATTGGTGCTAGAAATTACGGATAGTCCACCATATAATCAATCATTTTATTTTGAAAGGAAATGAAAATATCTCGAAAACTGTAGCTTTGAAAGATTTCAACTTTATAACAAAATTTTTGGGTAATATTTACGAAAACCAAAATCTGAAGTTATGATTTTTTTTATATATTTTAACGATTTTTCAAATAACTCGGAAATTAAGGGACGAATTTGTAACGAATTTTATAACCAAATTTGTAGTCCATATTCATGGAAACTTAAATCTGAAAACCGTATATATCGCTACTTGCTTCTGTTCCAAAGTTACAATTTTTTAAAAAATTTATCCCCCTTTTCCCCCCTTCAACCCCCCACCACCCTACCCAAGATTTTTGTACCAAATTTCGTTAAAATCGATTAAGGCGTTCTTAAGTTATCGTGTAAACAGACAGCCAACAGACCGACAGACGAACTTTTCTTTTTCGTCGATTAAGGTGTTTTGGAACTCATTTTTGATAAAATTAAGAAAAGTCAAAATTTCACGATTTTAATAGTCCCCCATACCATATTAGTGGTCGACTAAATAAGTGCCATTAAAATGGTAGAAAGCCTTCTCTACTCCCCTTTCCTATATCTACGGCTGGTTTCGTCCCAAAAAAAAACGTACGTCGGTGTCATAAACAATTTTACTGGCATTGTGACCCCCATATTTTTGTTGGTTTTTGGGGTTCAAATGGATAAAAGTGGAAAAGGTTGATAGGAAAATTATATAGATGGATGGACAGACAAATAGTCATTCTGGTTTAGTTTTTTAGAATGAAACTCACAGTATGAGGATCATGCGTATTTCCCTCAGACTAATAACTAAAGAGAGACCAAACATTCCCTATTGAAATCCTCTAATGTTTACAATCCAACACCCTTCTGGACGATTATATGAACAGAAAAGAGATAGAGCAATAAAACGGCAACACTGTCAAAAATTGCTTTTCCCATTACCAGTGGCGGCGTTAATTTTAATTTAAATATATAAATGTGAAAACGAGATATAAGGTAGGGTTGGTCGGATTTTCTTATTCAAAAGAATTAACTGCCAGAACTTGCATAACCACAAAAAATAGATTTATTCAAGGATAAAGTTTAGTTTGAGGAATGTAGGTATTTACGAACAGATCAAAAGTTTACCAAAGAGCACTTGAAATGATTTTTAGGTCAATTATTCAAGATGGCTGTTATATATTTTTTTTAATTGTGCAGTATCCCACAAAACAAAAGTAAAAAAAAATATTTTCATAGCAAAAAAAAACGGTTAATAACCCGTTTTATAACGTTTTTGTCCAAAAAAAAAACACGCTAATAAACGGCTTATTAAGCGTTTTTTTCACTATGATAATAATGTCTCTTTTAGTTTTCTTTAGTGGAATATAAACTTTATTTATCAAATTAAGAGAACTCTTTGTGATGTTAATTATGAAAATTTTAAGGCCAACAAATTTTATTCTTTACACATTGGCTGCATGTTCATTTCTGAATACAGAACACAAGGAAAATTTAAGGAAGAGGTAAAAAATTACTAGTAGTTTTTCAGGAAACAGGAGTCAAAAGGCAAAAAAATAAATAATAAATATTAATGAAAATAAAAATAAGATTGGCTCAGAGTAAATATCTCCAAAACGGTTTTATTCACATTATAGAAAGTACCCAGGTACCCATTAAAATACAAAAAATACCTGCCCCAGTACCTGACTATCAGCACTTGGTCTTATTGTCTTCTCTTGTTATGTATAAATTATAATAAATAAATATTTTACATGCTGCAAAAGGAGCAAAATTATCTGGTACTTTTGTTTCTTAAAAAAGATTAGTATTAGTCTTAGATTTTTGATGTATTAATAGTATAATCATAAGCTTTTTACGCAGTTTTTTACCTCATACTACGTCCATGACTAACGTAAAATGACAGGATCTTTCTTACCTCCGAAATATTAGTTCTGGGCTGGAATATCCGCTTTTATTGCATACCAGGCAATGGTAAACCATTTTGTTGGTCCTCAAAATAGCTTGATACAGTTCTTTTTTCACAAATAGTCACAATAAAATTCAAAAATCACCGAACAACACAAACCCCCGTTAACAACAACGCCGTCAGCTGCAACCAAACATGTCGGCATTTATTCGCGGCTCGTCGAAAAAACGTTGCCGGCTTGTGTTCTTTTTTATAAATCTCGAAATTCTACTTATTAAAAATTAAAAAAAGTTAATTATTGAGACTAAAAATTAGTAAGAATTAAGTTATTAGCATAAGAAAAATTATCCTATATAAAAATATGTCAAATAATCAATAATATTATCAAAAGAGCTTCAAGAAGTTTATGAATTGTTTTGTTTCCAGGGAAACCCCACGGTAAATTGGCAACCATGTATTTTTTGGGAAATATGGTTGATCGGGGTAATATTGTTTACTGTTATATCTCATTATTTTTATTAATCTGAGGTATTTCCCAATATCAGCATATTTGGAATCTACTCGATAAAATAATCAACCAGTGTTTTTATTGCTAAAAAAAATTGATGTTCAAAATATCACACTTCGAAAATTAGTTCAGATCAGAATCCAGGAAATGAATTTTTAATGACATGTTACATCCTAGGTTTTGGTAACTCCTTCACAAAAAAGCTTTATCGAAATTTCGGTCGGTTAGTATAAGCATTGCTTGTTATAACACCGTTTCACGCCCACAATTCCATTCTGATAATAATAAACTCGATCAAGTTTCTAACAAACTCTACCAGAACTTAGAAATTTACTCAAATTTATAATAATTAAACCGGCTCCAGCAGCGGTGAGATCTAGCAAATAATTCATACCCAATTATCAACTTGAGAATTAGAATATTCCTCCTAAATACAGATGCTAAAAGAAACAATATCCGTCCAACATAATACGGAAAAAAAATTAAAATTTTTAAATTAGAACTTTGTTTAATGTTAGAATTAATGGCATTACATACAAGGTGGGTATTACTCAAGGCTATAGTTTCTCCCCAGGATTTAAAGAAAAAAACTGTCTTTTTTCATATTTGCCAGCTTGCCCAGGAAAAACTAAACAACAGAATTAGCTAAATTCAAATTATTTGGAAATAACTGGCCTTCTTTAAATTTTAAACTTTTATTTTGTCAAAAAAAAGCCATGGTGCTGCCATCTTTCTCGAATTTTGTTGTGCAAAAGTACCCAGAAGAATTATCAAGAATTTCGTCGGGATTCAATCATTCTTTTTCCTAACTAAGAAAAAAAACAAGTTTATTTTTTTTAAGTCTGAGCACCCTGGCAAAAAAAAAATCACAGACCCATTATTGTTGCTTTTTGACTATTCGAGACTACAATTGTTATTCTACATACAATGTAAGAGCATTTTCTCAAACAAGGTCGTTCACGATGATCAACAAGCTGCAAAAAAATGGTACAAAATCTGAACAGTTTTTGATTAAGGACCCTTAAAACAATATTTATTAAATTAATCCCATCTGATCCTTCTGTGAAATTTTGTACACAGGACCGTCGATTTTTAAAATATTTTAGCTATGGTCATACTAGATCCCAATGAGTCCAAAAACAACAAGAAACAATATACTCCCGCTTTAGTTTTTGGGAAAACAGTCACAAACCGTTTTGCAGACACAATTTTAAAAAATTACATCGCCCGCCTTAATTTTGGTAGCTACCTCAAACACAATAGACACTTAAGGTTAATTTTCAGTTTTATCAGCATTCGTATCCTTATCTATATCGAGTCGATCAATCAAGCGCGTGCACTTTTAAAATCATGGCGAATGCGTGACAGCTCCAGCTGATTAAATGCACGACCGACCCTACATACAGCTGAAGCTGTCACGCATTCGCCATTAGTTTAAAAAAATACCGAAAATTAACTTTGTCTATTGTCCTACCTAAAGAAAGTTACGCTTTTTCTAAAGAGGCTTTCAAGTTCAAATGCTACAATTTCAAGAACGATAAAAAACTTGAGATTAGCCTTTCATGCATCACGACCCAATTTTAACGGAACTTGGGATCTTTGAAAACCGAACATTAAACAAAACAGAGGAGATTATTAAAGACAGAACAACCTCTAGATTGAACCTATGCATTTTCTATCCTTTAGATTAATTGCTTCATTTTCAATTCCACTGTTCTCAATAATAATTCGGGTATATTTCGATTAGGGTGCATAGTTGCAGGCGCGCATAGTGGAAAAAAAAATCTGTTGCATATTTGGGAAATATTGCCACGATGATTAGGTTATAGTTTTTAGTTCGATTTATTGGTTTAAGAGAGCAATCTGTTTGAATCAAAGATAGGATTCCTTGCTCGTCGGTGATGTCAAACAAACTTTAAACTATGTATCTCTTTCTTCGTCTGGCTATGTGGGAGATGTTACGCTCCAAACAAATAATAATTTATGAATGGATTGCCTCAGTCGTATTATTGAATAATCGATTAACTATAGGCCTGTTGGTTAAATTCGTACAGATGCGCATCTTGTTGTCTTAAGGAAGTTCGAAATAAACATTCAAGGTTATTAACTCCGACCTAACGCCTTGTATTGTGTTTAGTTTGAAAATATCTCAGAGTCTTTTAATTTGATTGTTTAGGCTTTGTTATGCAGGTTTTAAGTCGGTATAGAATAATTGAGAAAGATTCGCCTAATTTGGAAACGTTCCCATGATGTTTGCTTTGTTTTGCAAGCACATGTGGTTTCAGGTGGCGTGATTGCATTGATAGAATGAGGAAAAAATATCGATTTGATTGTTTAATGATACTTTTTCTTACAACAAAAAAATAGACAGAGTGACGAATCTCTTTATGAACGTACCAGCCTGCCGCTGAAGGGAATGATCTACGTAACTCTTATTTTCAGGTGAAAGATAGTTTTTATGCTCAGGATGACGATCTGTCAATGGGTTCATCGCTTTCGCCAGTGGTGGCCAATATTTGATACCGCAACATATAAACCTAGGATCTGACTGAGATATGTTGATGATACTTTTATTGTCTGAACCGGGAATGACCAACAACTTTCAGAATTTCTTTACCATCTAAATAACATAAGACCCGCCATTAAATTCATAATGGGGTTGGAGCAAAATTGTTAAATTCCTTTTCTTAATGTCCTTGTCAAACGAGTAGAAAGCGACATCAGAACAACAGTCTATCGTAAACCCCCTCACACAGGACAATATTTAAAAAAAGGTTCACATCATTCTACTACAACCAAACGAAGCAAAATAAGAACCTTGTATAACAGAGCGGTTCAAATTTGTAACAATTCTCATGACTTGGAAATCGAAATAAGAAGCATTAAGATGGATCTGCAGCAGAATGGTTATAACCTTATTTCTAAATTTCAGCAACAAGCAAATGCATTTCTTATAATTCCATGCGTTAAAGGAGTATCAGAGAAAATTCGAAGAGTAGCGAACAACAGCTTTTAAATCTAATAAGACAATTCGAAGCTTCCTTAGTAAAACAAAACCGAAGAAAAAACAAAATAAGGAATGGCATTTACCAAGTCCCTTGGGAGTGTGGTGAATCATACATAAGCGAAACAAAAAGACCACCATCTGTTAGGCTTGAGGAACACCAGACGAATACCCAAAGAGGTGGAACAACGAAATCAAGAATCGCTGAAAATGCATGGTCAAAACAACACCGAATGAAGTGAACAGAAGCAAAGGTTTTGCACAGGGAGTCACACTGGAAGAAACGAAAATTCCAAATATTTGAAAGCTCCTTCTTGGGCGGAGCCAACTTCTTAAACTTCACGGTTCGATTGAGTGATTTCCCATAGAATATCAGTACGTAGGAAATTAACTCTGTGTTTCGGACTTCCATTGTCTATATTTTATTTATACACGACGTTTCGATCAGAGATTGTACTGATCGAAACGTCGTATATAAATAAAATATAGACAATGGAAGTCCGAAACACAGAGTTAATTTCAAACACATCATTGTCTCAAACTTTCAAACATAAGTACGTAGCATTAGGAATAGATTATAGTTTGCACCTGAAGACGATCAGAGATTGTACTGATCGAAACGTCGTGCATAAATAAAATATGAAAGTCCAAAACACAGGGTTAAAAAATATGTTTGTGCCGTCTAAATTTAGGACAGAAGTAATCATTTTACTTGATAAAATTTAAACCAGCAAAAAGAGGAAAGCCTTTCCACCAAATTGTACTCTTAAAATATTTGCAAAAAAATGTTTTGACGCCACTAAAATTTCCCCAAATATCTATTAATTCAGGTAGATTTTAAAATTATGTCTTTATTAGGGATTTATCAGCTATTACCTTGTCTGAACATTCAAAAACTATAGTTACTTACACTGTTGCTTTTTCGTTATAAGGAGGTGAAACCATTTACTCTCTATCTTTTTCTTTCGATTTAAATGCCTGCACCCTACCTGACACTTTCTTTAGCTCGTCGTTCAAAAGGTTAATCAGCCCATCAACAAAACAAAGAAGCCAAAGAGCATTGAGAATCGAGATCTAATCGCGCTTACAGTCCATTATGTATATCTAAACAAGTTCCTGAAGCTTGTATTATGATGTTTTAATGCGGAAGATGCTACCAAGTGAAGATGGCAACGTGAAAGAACAAAGGTTAAAAGGAGGCGAGGAACGATGATAACCTAGAGATATTTACTTAAATTAGACACGAATTTGGGTGCCAACAAAGGTGTTGGAGAAGTGACAAAGGTTAAAGATTAAAAACGGTTTTTATGAGTTTGTGAGTTAACACGATTCTCCGGAAACAATGACGTTAATTCAGATAACTTCTCAACTAACGATTTTTATGTACTTTCCTCAGTTCTGGCATGCAAGTGCCTTATAAATGTAACCATATTACCAGTTTGCTGTGTTACGGTTTCGAAAAACTTATCTAGGTGTTAAAAGCAATTTAGCAGTGATTATATTGTTGTAAGAATGATCTTACAGCAACAGTTTATACGAGTATCCTATAAAAGCTCTGCTTCTTTCTTTAAGAACATTTATAGGGTGTTACTATAGAGCAGAATTGTCTTAAAGTACTTTAGGCTCTTAAAGTATTGTATAAGAATGTTTCAGGCCCAATAATAAAACAATTTTAAATCAAAAGGGTTCTATAAGATTTTACCTGTAATTTTTCTCTCTGTAAGAATGTTCTTAGAGCAATGATTAAAAGAATATTCTATAAAAGCTCTGCTTCTTCCTGTAAGAACATTTATACGGTATTACTACAGAGCAGAATTGCCGAATAGTACTTGAGGCTCTTAAAGTATTGTATAAGAATGTTTCAGGTCCAATAATACAACAATAATTTTAAATGAAAAAGGCTCTATAATTAGTAATTTTGCTTTATGAAGATAAATTACAAGAGCAAAAAGGTGATAAACATCATATCCGATCTCTCTAATAAAACAAAAATGCACCTAATATTTAGCTACTTCTCTTGCTTTTGGGTTATCCTCATAATTGGCCAACTGCCCAATTGAAATTAAACGACCAACAGTAAAACGAAATTTTAAGTTTATAAATGCGCCTTAAAGAAAGGACCTGAAAATATAATTAGAAAACATACGGATAATGGAAAACCCAGGCGGACGGGAATCCCTACAACTAAAAATTACTGTATAGTTATTGTATACTTGCTATATATGTTATAAATATTTACAACAAGACGTCCATCTTAGGAATGTTCTGTCTTTCTATGAATTTAACAATCTATCCCAAAAGCAACAAAAACCTCAATAACATGAAGGTATAATTCATAAAAATACATAGTCTTTCTATATATTTTGTCATTTTTTATTTTTAGTCAGACAGTATTTTAAGCTCCAAACAAAGATATTTTAATGGCGCGTGAAATTTTTTTTAAATAAATGATTTAGCAGTAAAGTGGTGTTCGGTAAAGTTTTCGCGTAACTAATATTTATTTATTGTCAACATAGTTTTGGTGACGCCATTAATACCTACTGTGGAAGAAAAATCGGTCATAGTTAAAAGCCCATTTTGTTATTTAAATAAAAAATAAAATACTGTATAATTGTTTCCAGAAGAACGCCCTTATAGTATAGATAGGTGTTGAAACTATTCTATGAATATCACATAAGAGTTACGCAGATCTTTTATACAGTTCTTAAGGTTTTATCAATATAAGTAATTTGCTCTATATGGTAGTGCTCATTTTGCAGTTATAACCGGCCTAGTAGCGTCTTACAGAACCCTTATATAAGCAAATTATACAGGCATTTATTCCTGCAGTTTTTGCTTTCGGCTTCTACAGAGAAAAAAATTCTGGTTGAGTTTTAAAGGAAAAGAGGTGATGGTGTTGAGTTTTCTTTGAGGAGGATGACCACTGATGAGCTCATGCCAGTTACCCAGAGCGCAACAAACGCGCAATTGTTTATCTTTTCGCTTTAGTCCAATGAATGTTCCTTGTGGAATATCCATCCTATTTTGAGTTTTAGTTACTTCCACCTATGATCTTTTGTTTTGGACTTTCGTTTAGTAAAAACAGGGGAAAGAGAATCACACCCTTCTGTGAATCAAATTAAAAAAACCCTGCCACGACCCAAAAATATTGGCACCTATTCTGTGCTTTTGAAGAAATTCTCTTTTCTCCGTCTTTCGTCTTGCAGGAGCGCCCAGGTACATAGGTGGTCTTGTCATAATTGTCAAAATCAAATAATTAAAAGGGCTTTCGTTTTTGCTGGGAAAGCAATCTTAAATTTGCCATTAGGAATTCGCGGGACCGATGGCAAACGAGAAGGCGATTTAACTTTAATTCCATGGAAAAAATTACGATTATTGTCGGACGCAATTATTACGAGAAACCTTTGATTATAATTATACATAAAATACGCCCCAAATGCTAATGAACGCGAGCAGCGCTGAGGGCAGGAGAAAATGAGGGTAGTTTATTAGCATTGGTATCCTTGTAGCGGCTACATAGAGGTTAATACTCATTTGTGGTATTATATATCTAGATCTATTTCAGAACTATAATGTGGTTCAAAATATTAATCTAGTCATTTAGAAAGTTTCGGGAAGCAAAAATGGAGAAAACGGTTGAAGTTTTCTATACCTTTGTGTGCATGTTTTTTTCTGCCCAATCAGGTAAAGAGTTTTTCGTTTTTGACAGTTCCAACAACTTTAACCTCTCCTTTATTACTAGCAAAATCTTTGGATAGGTTTTTAAACATCTACAAAAAATATTCCTCATTAGAAAAAAATAAGAAAATGCTGATATATAGTCTTAAAGTGACGCTATTTATTTTTACCTTTTGAATTAATGACATTGCAACTGTGGGTCTCTTGATTCTTGATAATTCTACAGTAATTTATACCAAAATTTGAATCTAAAAGAAATTTACCGTAGCATAGGAAAAACAAGTAAACCTGATTCCATCTTGTTACATGTTCGTTTTATTCATTGCAATATGATTTTATCTTGTAGTATTTTTCCCAAAGTAACCCTTTGAGCTACATTCTGGGTATTTTAGCGAGCCCAGCTTAATCTCCCTCATATTTATTTATGTATGTAGTTGGGAGTATTAACAGATCAATTTGCTTACTCTTTGTCATCGGAAAATGATTTTGGAAACCCTACAGTCTTTTGAGATACAAACCCTTCACAAATATCTCCTTTATCATCTTGTTTCTCAACAAGACTTACCGTGGTAGAATATGGCAGACAACTAAGTGTGATCCCATCCTGTTGCATCTTCCCCATGATCAGCGCCTTAAGCTGAATTCTGGGTATTTTAACCAGCTCAGCTTTACTTTCTTCATACTCGTCCAATTATTTGACCACCTCTCCAGGCTCCGCAGTCCCAGAAGAAAGTTCTTTGTCACTAGAAGATGCCTTTGATGACAGAACACTGTTAAAATATTCTTCAGTGGTAACTTGCTGGCTTTGCTCGAGAGGAAAGTAGACACTCGCAGCGCCTTTCTCGCATAGGGTTCAAACACTTTAAAGAAGACGTGATCTATGGACAGGATTTAACACTCCAATAGCTTCCAGGTCAGGATCACCGACTAGACCAGATCGTCATGGCCGTTGTCTATGAAACTGTTCGCCTATTGACCTAGTCTTAAAGATTTTAGCCAGTCGGTGAGTACGTTTGTAGCCATTTGTATTAAATTTTCAACGAGAATGCTACTAGATGCAATGCCATCAATTAATTGAAAAGGTTATCCCAAAATTTAAATCTAAAAGAGCGCGTAATTAAATATGACTGACCTACACCTGACCGTTTTTCTTGAACAACTCGTTTCTCATCCTATTGTGTGACAAGAAAATGTCCTTTTTAAAATCTAATTCTAAACCGGACTTACCGTAGTAGAATATGGTTGACAACTCAATCTGATTCCATCTTGCTGCATTTTCTCCTTGATCAAGGCCTTAAGCTGGATTCTGGGTATTTTAACCAGCTCAGCTTTGCCTTCTTCATATTCGTCCAAATATTTGGCCACCTCCTCTGTATTGGCGGTACCAGAAGAACAACTAGCTTGTTCTTTGTCACTAGAAGATGCCTTTGAAGACCGAACACTGTTAGTTTCAGACGCACTGTTAAAACACTCTTCACTGATAACTTGCTGACCTTCCTCCAGGGAAAAGTAAACACTCGCAGCGCCTTCCTCGCGTAGGGTACGAACACTTTGAAGAAGACGCGATCTGTGGACAGGATTGAACACTCCGATAGCGTCCAGGTCAGGATCACCGACTTGTTTGCAAATTTCCAGATCATCATAGCCATTGTCTATAAAACTGTCCGCGTATTGACCTAATCTTAGGGATTTTAGCCACTCGGTGACTATGTTTGTAGCCATTTGTTTGGCTAGAAGACTGGTAGTCATCGAATTGGTTAACAAAGCAATTTTTTTCGATAATTTTTGTGATCACCGAGGTATTGTTCAAAACGAGTTTATAAAGCTACGGAACATCAATAGTAATATTTCGATGTGAAACCTTTTGAACAATGCATTTATTGTCAGTCTTTTTAAACCAATCAGAGATTAAAAATTACTCACTATATTTAAGTTTTCGATGTTTTGATAATTTTAATCTTTAACAGACCACCTGTAGTCGAGAATTTGGTGACTAAACGTAATTTTGCGAGGTTTTGATTACCGTGAGCTTTATTGGAACACCTGTAGACACGAATTTTGTCACTGTACGCATGTTTTGACCTCTGCAAATCACCTGTAGACACGAACTCGAATTTGTTGACAACCGGTGAGTGTTCGCGTGTTGTTTACATCACGAGGGGAGTGAGGTTGACGTCCTTAGGCGTGTGAAAGGCCGTTGTGAACTAACCTCGCGTTGTCTACTAGAACCGGCTCCAAGAGCCGCGGACCCCAACGTTATAGGGGGGACGTGCGCATTTTAGTTATTTGGAATAAGTATACCCGACCTGAAAGCAAGTGTGCTGACTTACGATGTAAGTTATTGAGCTCTTGTTTTATATATAGGGTCTTACACAAGATTTCGATTGGTTTTTAAATGTATATTTCAAAAACCGGTTAGGCACTATATAAAACCTGATAAATATTGTAACATAACGCAAACTTTTTTACCGTGTTTTATGCCTTTCTTTGTTTTTATTACTTTTTTTTTGGAGACGTCCAGAGTATTCATATTAGCTTCTATATATTTTAGGACTAATTTAGACAGTGACGTAGCCAGAAATCGACGGGGGGGGAGTTATCATTTAATAAAAATCAACTATGGATTTTTTTTTTAAATTAGGTAGCGCCGCAGATGAAAATTTTAATCAAAATTATATTAAGAATTCCGTAGAATTAAACTAAAATTGTTGTTAAAATTATTGCCGTCATAGCACCGCAGGGAAAAATTTTTAAAATTTAAGATATCACACCAAACAAACATCACAAACCGGAGAAGAGGGTCAAAAAAATAGCTCTCCTTGGGGCCCTTAATCATTTTGACCCCCAAAAACCCTCTTTGGGTACGCCACTGATTTAGAACATAGTCGGGATTAAAAAAGATACTTTTTAATCTTTTTTACCCAGTGGCTGTATAATAAGGGCGGGAATCGTATGTGTTAGATATCAATCGTTATTAAGGGTCGCAGTCAATCACCCCACCACTAACAAATGACTCGGCGCGGTTGGTTACCAACGCAAAAAACGGACGTTTTTTTTTGTTACGGGTGCAAAAAAAAAATCCATCCATTTTTTTACCCAAATTTACAGAAACATACCACAAAAAGGAAAAAAAAAATAATTATTTCTAGTATTCACAATACCGATTTTTGAAACTGCATCGAAAAAGGTGGTATTTATATGTCTTTATTTTAATTATATTATTGTGTTGTACATTTATTGGCTTTAAAAAAGCAAACAAAGAAGTAAAATCGGCAAAAAGTAACCTCAAAAGCTCAAATCGTGTTCAAAAGTGAATTGTATTGAAAACGTATTCAGTTCTACGTGAAAACATAGTAAAAATGGGAAGCCGTCAGTTACTACGTTTACACGCACCTAAAAGCGCTTTTATACAGGGTGTAAACGGTATGATAATCATTATTTAAATGGGTGGTAGGGGCGGGGGCAAGATCAGGAAAAAAGTTCATATAATATGGGCATTAAAACTTAGTGATTTCGGAGATATACGACTTTTAAGTTAAACACAGTTTGGCAGCATTGCGCTTTTCGGTGCGAAAAAATTACAGGAGATCTCATGATAGAGTGGCGCGGCGTGGCGAGCTGCAACATAAAAATCAACATATTACCTTTGAGATGGTGTTTTTTTTCACATCTTACAAATTAATAATTATTTAAAAATAGTAAAAAGCGAAAAAAATAATGTGCACTTACCGAAAATTGGTTTTAGCGTCTCGTCTGGTTGTAAAAGTTTATTTAAAACTCCTTTTCGGTATCGAAATAAAGTTTATTTGCTTTGACAAGCAATGCGTAAGGTGAACTTTCTTTTTCATTTGTAAAAACTCTTTTTTTATTAATTTTTTTTGGCACACACTCAAAAAAAACACTTCTGTTAAGCATTTGTTTGTACACTTTTAGGGCACACTCCCTTTTTTCAATTTAAAACACCTGTCACACAGAGTTTAAACTGTTTTTAATTTGTAAAAACTCTTTTTTATTTTGAAAAACACTCAAGTAAAAACTCTTTTTTATTACTCAAAAAACCGAACAAGAAACACTTTTTTCTTTCATTTGAGCTGCAGGATTTGAGTTTCTGCGAGCTTCACACCTAACTGCAAAAAACTCGCGAAAATAATTGGCGTCAGGTACACCCGCGCGACTGACAACCTTCACAACGAACAGCAGAAGATGCACTATGCACTTTGCTGCAGAGAGGAGAGAGGGTCGGAGGTCAGAGATTCACGTTTGCAGCGAATTGCGCTGTTGACAAGTGTTTTTTAAATCTTTAACTCAAAGGAAATCATTATTATTTTTTTTATTAATTTTTTTAATTTTGAGGAAATATTTGTTTTTATTTATTTGGAAATCTTCCTATTGTAAAATGGTTAAAGTTAGACATAAATATTTCCAAAATTCTGGTAGATATAAGCACCTAAACTTTTTAATTTTAAAGTCATTTAGACAAAAATCTGTTAGGTTTTGCCCCATAAGTCATATGAACTTTTTGAATTGTTTTGACCCCCCCCCCCTTTTTCATCAGTTAAAAGGATGACTATTGTATTGTTTAGACCCTGTATAAGAACGGTTTTAAATAAAATGCCTTTCTCCGAGTATTTATACGTTTAACTTAGTTAACAACAGATTTTTCGGAAAACCAGGGTCGAGTATTTCCTAGGTTGCTTGGAAGAGATAAATATAGAGTTTATTACCACCCGAAAATGGATTTTAAAGAGATAAACCGATTTAGTGGTCAAAACGGTTTTAGTGGTATTTATACGACAACATTTTCAAACCGTCCTTATATAAAAGCGTTTTGAGAGGCCCGTATAAACAAAGTAAGTATCAGTTTTTTTTATTTCTTGATAAAGATATAAAGAAATCGTGTTTAAAACTCGCGCCTAAACTGTGCTTTTTTTACTGGCGTTTTTAACGCTGGTAAAAAACACTATTTTAGCCACTTGTTGTAAAAACTACTATTTAAAATTCCAACATAAAAAATCGAATTAAAAAACAGAGCCTTCTCGTTCCGGAGCATTATGTACATACTGTGAGATTACTCTGTTGCCGATTCTCGTAAGACCGGAGCTTTAACCGGAGCGAGAGAATGCAGGTGTCCGGAAATTATTTGCTTAAATGTGGACACACCGATGCGATCTGATGATCGCTTTTGGTGAAATATCTATTGGACAATTTTGCGCCATAATTAATTTTTTTTATGCCTTCATTAAAAATATAATTTTAGTCTAGATAGAGAAAATATCCTCTCTATCTACGATTTTTGTAACGCAAACTTTTTTGTGCTATTGGATAAAAATGTGGTTTTTTTAACCCTGAGACTTTTTTTCGCCAAAAAACACACAGTGGCGGTCCCAGCCATTTGAAAAGGGGGGAGGGCGGTTTCGATAAGAAAAAGAAAATAAAATAAAAGCATTGCTTTTATGAGGAACATATCAATATATGCAAACAAAACTTAGTAATTACAAGCGAGTATTTGGTCTCAAATCTAGGGAGGGGGTACTCAGATTTGAATTCGTTTATTTCATACATTTTTTAAGAAAATTTTGGGAAAATTACATTAAAACTGTAATTTTTGAGTCAAAAGTCAAAAAAACTAAAATCGTAAATATCAACGGTATTATAGCGCCGCAGGCGCAAATTGCTCTAAAAAATGCGTTTTTTTATTTGAATTTAATCTAAAATTGTAAACATATCAATGGTTTCAAAGCGCAGCAGGCGAAAATTTTTAAGAAAATGACACTACAAATGCCATTTTTAACACAAAATTAAACTAATACCGTGATTTTCTAAAAAAGCCAGGTTAGGGGGGTTAACTACCCCCCTATGCTCCTGAAATCTGCGCTTGATAATGTTTTCAGTTATAAAAACATAGGTAACAAGCAAACCACAAACAAAACCTAATAATACTTATTTTTTGAGGTCTAAAAAGCTTTCTGTTGAAACATTACCTTTTATATCGTATATCTCAAACAAAAGATGCCCATCTCAAAAAAAAATAATTTCCAGTTTTTTGCTCGCTCAATGTCAATTTCAATACGTTTGTTGATATGCAGCAACGCTAAGCCCATCAGACGAATTTCCGTCATAGTGTTTATAATCTTCTGTGGCATGAGAAGCTCCTATCTGACGAGGCATTAGTAGTAGTAGTAGACAAGGGGCGGCGCGAAGTCCAGTATTTTGTCCCATTTGAGCATGTGCAGGTCCTCCTCATCCAGGGTCGGAAAACCGAACACCTGATATCTCGTCCTCTGGTATGCCTCGCAGTTCACTATAACGTGTCGAGATGTCTCTTCTGCCCGCCCGCAGGCCCGGCAGGTCGAGTCATTCTATACCGCGATCCGGGTCATGTGCTTCCTTAGTCGGTTGTGACCTGTTATGATACCTGTCAGCAGACCAGCGTCCCTTCGCGATCTTCCCAGAAGCCATTTTTGTTTGGCTACATCCGGGCCCTTCACGAAGTCCTTGGTCTGTCTGCATCCTGTTCCTCCTGTCCAAGCGGTCGTCATGGCATCGTTGGCCCATTTATTGAGTCGACTTTGCAATTGCCTCTTGGTTGTTCCTAAGAGTGGTTCCGGCCCTACATACTGGTACATACTGCTTGCCCCGATCCTGGCAAACTTGTCGGCCATCTCGTTACCCGGCACCCCCATATGTCCCGGTACCCACATAAGTGTCACTTGTTTGCCCTCTCCCAAGGATTCTAGTGCATTCCTCCACCAGGGTGTTGTTGATCTTGGGCGCCCTTAGTGCCTTTAGGGCTGATTGGCTGTCGAAGCATATATAAACATGCTCCTCCCTACCGTTCTTTATTTCTTCCATGGTTGCAGCCATTATTATTGCATACACCTCTGTCTGAAAGACCGTGGCTTGCTCTCCGAGCGGGTAGCTCTTTCGAACCTCCTGGTCTTCCACATAAACCCCCGATCCTGTGGTTTGCCTCTCCGACAGTTTCGACCCGTCGGTGTAGCAAATCACGGCGTTCTCCTCGAACTGTTCGCGGAGGTTTTCACTCTGCCATAGTTCCCTGTCTGGGATGACTACTTTGTACCTCTTGTTGAATCTCCAGGGGTTTTTTGGTCTTTGTGTTTTAATCGCTGCCATAGGGATTTCTCTCTCGGGGGCAATCCTAAGATGCCCCGCAGCTTCCCCTCTTCCTCTCCATTGACCTGTATCTCTCAGCCGGAGGTGGGTCGCCATCGCTTCTTTTCTGATCCAGATCGAAAGCGGCGGCAGTCCCAGAATGGTTTCGAGTGCCTGTATAGGTGCCGTCCTCATAGCGCCGGTTATCCCTCTTCATATGGTTCCCTGTAGGCTCCTAAGCTTGAGGGTAGTAGTGACCTTCTCCACTGCTGGCCACCAGACTATGGATTCGTACTGGATCCTTGGTCTTAGTACTGCCGTGTACATCCAGTGGAGGGTTCTGGGGCTTAAACCCCAGGTGCGGCCAACCACTCGACGTAAATGCCACATCTTTGCCTGCACCGTTTTGGTCAATTTCGCAACGTGTGGTGTCCAGGTGAGCCCCTTGTTTAGGGTGACCCGGTATTTCAGTTGACGAGGCATTACTTACTGGAAAACATCCAAGAATGTTCTAATCAACGGAAAAATATTGCCACACTTGTTCATTGCCTCAAAAAAAAAACGTTATCAGGTATGTTTTGATTTAAGCTTTTGCCTACTTCTGACCCATATTGACTGCTGACTTCTCCCAATAAAAGTTCAAGAATTTGTGTTTGGGATTAATAAAACAGTAAATAGTATTTAGAAACGACTTGACTTGACCTTGATTTTGGCTTCATGTTAAACTTGGTATGAATATGTTCAGGTCAAAAATACTTTTTTTATGTCCGAATTGATTTTGTATAAAACTTGTTTATAAATATAATACTGTCCTGTATTTTCAATGGTTTTCGCGGTAAGTTCGTCATGCGTTTGCATATTCTTGGTCTGACGGATTGAAGGTCAAACTGTCCCAAAATATTGTGGAGGGTTCTAGAATGTATTCAAAGGAACTTTCTGCAATTTTTTGTTTTCTACTTTTTTCTGGAGCAGAGGGAGGGGCGATCCCCCCCTGCACCCCCCCTGGGACCGCTACTAAACACATGATCTGAAGTAAAATATAATATTGATTAGGAAATAAGTACTCATTTACCAAGGAAAGAAAATGCAGCATTTTCCCCCGCGGATGGTTTGATGCCCACTGACATCATAATAAAATGTTATTTAAAAGTAATCTATCACCTGTACTTGGATTTATCCATAGAAACCTCGAAAGAGACTCGGTTGTGGTAGAGGGAGGGAAAAAATATCAAAGATTCAATATATGAAAGAAAAATTTTCATCCCTGCTAGCCGGGAGGAAAAAAAAATCCTCCCTGTCTCCGGCAGAGCGCCACTTTCTTCTCTATTTTTCGGGTCGAAAATGCCATTTTCGAAGGAGGTAGTAGAAAAATAAAATTACACCACTACTTTTTAAATTTTTCAATCACGTTTCGCTCAATTATGACAAACCGCAGAGAAACGAGTAATTTATACTTTATAAGAAAATTTTGTTTGCTGCAAAACGCTCCCGTAAGATATTTCATTCCATATCTACATAAATTTTCTAAAAAACAAGATAAAACTGTCAAACAAAATGACATAGAGCTTGTATCTAGAGCTTTTTAAAAAGCAAGAAGCAAAACAAAAAGTCTCATGGGACGGCCATGATGAACCTAAAAATAATTTAGTTAAATACCTGTAAAATTATTTTTTCTCCTAGCGTGCGGAAAAACGCTTTTCTCGCACTCATTTCCGTGTGGCAAGTGCCACTTTCCGCACGCCGCCGTGCGTAAAAAAAAAATTTCGCACGTTGTTGAGCAAAAAAAAAATTTAACGCACGCTGTTGAGCACGCCTGTTGTTGAGCACGCTGTTGCTCAGTGATAAATCAGGAAGACTTGAAGTCGACGATGGCATTAAGCAACATGAGCAGTGGTACTTTGAATGTTACCGTGATTAATAATTACCATAAAAATTAATTTTTTAAGCTTGTTAAAGTTTAGTTCCGAATAAAACATAAAATTCGTAGTTTTGAGTATTTTTTCATTTATAGTCTGCTAGGTTTAACTAAAATAATGACATAATATTTTGATATTCCGAACGCTTTCGTAGGAAAAATGTTGTACCTAACGCGTGCGGAAAGTATTTTGCGCACTTACGGCTTGCCCGAACTCCGCTGGCGCGTCTTTCGTGAAACGTCGGTGCGTGCAGAAAAGTATAACTTTCAGCACTTGTTAGGTAAATAACTATTTAGATGTGATAAAATACATTTATAGAAGGACACGTTTTTTTTTAATTTTAAAGACCGTAAAAAACTGATTTGATTAAAAGAAATTAGTACCACGTTAGGTCTTTGAAAAATTACAATTTTTGCTGCTTTTTCATCACATGCACGACACCACTCGAGATGACAGACAGATGACAATTATTTTCATCTCCCTTCAACAATCTTAAATATTTTTCATTTTAGCAGAGAAATAATGGTTTTTGCAGTACTTTTTTTCAACGCTAAAAAAACAGTGAAATGTGAGCATAATGGCATAAAAATGTGGAAAACATAAAAAAAATTGGTTAAACAAAATCGTTATCCAAGTTTTAAGATTCATTACGTTTCACAAGGAGCCAAAACTTCTCTTACCATTGGTAACCAAAAAAGCCAGGGTTTTTCTGATAAAGCCATTAAGAAAACAGTTTTTTGATAAAATAAAAACCTTCAGTCTACTTGACGCATAGTTGCTAGATAAAAATCACTTAATTTTCGGTAGCATCTCTTTGGTCCTGGAGTGTTTCTATAAACATTACTCAATAAAAACTAACTAAACTTTTTAGTTTCCGAGCAATGTGTGTTTAACGAATTATCTAATTAGTAATTATGCTCTCTTTAATTAATTATAGTAATTGATTATAATTCATTAGTTTGATGATTCCGGCTCAGCAGCTGTTCATACACAGATATAGAAGTTTTAATTTAAATTATCAATTACATTTTTGTCGCGTCCATAATTGGGTATACTCCAGCGGCGTGCCGCACTGTGGGCCAGAAGTCCCTTAAAATAGTGAATTATTCAAAAATATGAAACTGCATATATATTCCCTATATTTTTATCTTATGGAGACGCGTAAACACGTACAAAAGTTGGAGAATTTGTTATTCTTAGCAGTTATTAATTAATCTTATCAAAAAGTTGCAGTTTTATAACCAGGCAAAACTTGTTGTTCGTTAATTACAAAATATTTTGTGATAAATAGCATTCAAGCAGGGTCAAGCCATTAGTTTTCTGTCATTCATTTGGGGATGCGAGAATATTTGGAATTATTACAAATTGGTGCAAATGTTTGCAACGAAGTACTAATTTGACCAAAAATATCTGAATGTTCTACATATAGATACATATTTTTTGATACCTATTTTTTGTCTCTGATCTTATGGCTTTTCAATAAAAAAAAATAAGTTGTGCAACTTTTTGCAACTTGTTGATTTATTACCATTTCTATTTGCCTGGTATTTTACCTACAATGTGGGACAAATTAAAGTTCCACACTTTTTATGGTTAATAACTTTTGATGTGATTTGATTTATTTTTGTAGGTGGGTAGGTTGGTATGTTCCGGCAAAGTTCATCAACAATTTTAAAACAGTGGCGTAGTTACGAACCTTTTTCTAAAATGGTGCATAAAAAGGCGAAAATAATAAATAATTATCAAGGTTTTGTCTTCTCTTTCTTGAGTGAAAGTGATTCTTTTTTCATAATTTCCATAATTCGATAATTTGAAAATATTGATTTTAGCAAAAAAAAATTGTATTTTCTTAATAGGTATTGTATTTTATTTGGTACTTTTGTATGATGTTTTCATTATTTCCTTACATTTTGACGTAAAATTGACAACTTTTTAAATACATTGGTCAATATCTATTTTTTTATGTCCCTGTATATTACATCTGTAATATTTCTACAGTTTTAGACTTTTGAAATTTCAAGTAAGGGAGGTACGAAACAATACAAGACTTAACTTAGAAAAATTGCGGTGAAATCACCATAGAAAATCCATAAAAAAAAAAACGAGAAATGAAATTTATGATAAGTTCTGGGATATTGCTTGACCACAATTGGTGGTTTATTTGAAAACTTAATTTAGATTTGTTGCCCGTGCTGGTTTAAATTAACATTTATTAGTTATTTTTTACTTCTCATACTAAAATATATTGACATTATAACAAAACTAGTCTAATACTTGCACGCATAGTAGTAAGTAGAAAGCATCACGGGCAAACTTATTGCAAAATTAAATAAAATTAAAAAAAAAAAACTGGTATATTACATACATTTGCCAAAATTTTATTTTTAAAATTAGTATAAAATTAATACGAGAAGGGTATAAGTATATTATAAAATATTTGCAATTTCATAATCGTATATTAAATTAAAGCACAACTATTTAATGCATAAGGACAGTTATTATAGCAAAATTAATAGACCAGTAATGGCTATTTCATATTGTAATTTCACAGATAGCTAGATTAAATAGCTTTAATTCGACGTGAACATCAGCGCAGGTCTTTCATAAAATTTAATTTTTTACTTAGTTAGGAGCACTAAAAACAAAATAAACTTACGTTTCGGTGAAGATATTAACCGTTGTTACCAAATCATTGTCTCATATTTATTAAGTTACAACCCTTCTAATTTTCATAAGATTTTTTATATATGGCCATGCATATGTCTTGGTCAAATAGAAAATACCTGGCCCTTAGGCCTAATTGTGCTAACTGGTTTACTGGGCCCGACAATCTTATAGGCGTTTAAGGTGGTCCAGCCATGTTGCCAAATGTTTACGAACTTTAGTTTCACAACCAACCGTCAAAATCAAAAGACTTAACCCCCCTCCATCTCTTTTAATACTGACTTTTAAATAATGAAAACTCAAAAAAATGGGCTGTCAACGGCTGTCTTTTTTTTTTCTTTTCGTATTATTTTATTAATAAAATTCTATTATAATAAGTAATAAATAAAAAATATAAAAATATAAACTAAATTTATAAAAATTCAAAAAATTAAATAAAAATAAACATATATAAAACCTATACATAAAACACTTCTTCTAAACCTGATTCGGCCGGTAAAGTCCCTAGCACTGAAAACGCATTTCCCCTTTGGATAGCTACACTAATCCGCTGGGTGATGAAGCATTTGGCGTATTTGGTGTTTATTATTTTTGATATTTCTGTAATTAAAGATTTTGCTTCATCACCCCACGGACTCAGGGTCTCCACCGCAAAAGGACAAAAAAAAATCCCCGATCTTCTAGCTCTTTGTACTTCTGTCGTTTTTGCTTTTCTCTCATCCTTGCCACCTCCCCTGATTTGTCAGAAGATTTAACAAGATAGGAGTTACAAATGGTGTCTTTACATATGGCATCACAAACCAACGCCCCCCCCCTTCCGAGGCACCAAAGTGATCCCGTCCGCTCTCCTTCCATCGCCTCTACATATACCAGACAGTTCCAGTTGAGCTGGAAATCCAGCTGAAACCAAAGCCCGTCTAATAATGTCGTTGATCAACCTATGGCGAGCCAAACGTCCTGCACTTTTCTTGCAGCTCAAACCGTGATTCGCAAACCGGCTGACCCAGACGTAGAGTGACAGAAATACGAAAGGACGGGTCATCCAGTAAATTTCCCGAAAAAGGAGAGGGTAAGGCGTTGAGACCTGCATTGCTCTCTGGTTCTTGAAGAGGTAGAAGATGCGCGCGATTAACTTGAGATTTGGAATTAGAAAAAACATGATCAAAAAGTACTTTACACATCTGCAAATCAAAATCCTTTTGACTTTTTAAATTTAGTGTGTCACAAAGGCCGGTTAAATTTTTGTATCTATTTAAAGCTTCGTCCAAAGCCAGATCAGGATGTGATAGAATTTCTGAAGGAAGAATTTTTGTAAATAGATATGAAGAATCATTCAAAGAGCCAAGAAAAAAAGAGTTGAAGAGTCTCTTATACCTAAACCACCTAGTTTAACTGGTAAGGTACATTATCTCCAGAAAGATGAATCAATTTTGCAATTTGCAATATTTTCCAAACTGTTTTTTAAAATTTTGTCGAATTTTTGTAAACATTGTGAGACTCTCCAACATGGTGTAGTCCGTAAGGTAATGCGTGGAATTGAAAAAGAATGTTTTAAAGATAATAGGCTGTGTGGGAAAATATCACACTTTGCTTCCAAAAAATTTTCAATTTTGTTGTCAAAAAATGGTGCGCCTAAAAGAGTTAGATCATTAACATTTATTTTTGACAGACTTTGAAGCTTTTTGTTAGAATTAAAAAAATTGGGATTTTCATGATTTAAAATTGAAAACTTGCATTTTTTAAGATTAATTTTTTAACCCATATCTATACAAGTTTTTTTCCAAAAAATCAAAATCTTCAAGAACGCAGCAAGGATCTCCCGCTAAAGTATCATCATCTAGGTACCATAAATTGATATTGGATTTTAAATTTGAAATGACGGGGTATAAAGATAAACAAAAAAGCGGAGGACCTTGCTGAACACCTCTTTGTGATAAAATAATTTTTTCCCCAAACAACAAAAAAGAAAAGGATTTTTATAACATTGACAAATAAATGGAAAAAAGTCAAGAATATATTCCTTAACTCTAGATAAAATGGTACCTCGATTAACCATATTAGAAGCATTATAAAAGTCAATTTTTAAAATAATTTTTTTTGAAAATTGGGGGAAAGAGAGAAAACGATGGACATAATGACCTATTATTTCACAGCCATTTTTTGTACCCAATCCTAATTGAAATGGACGTAGCATATGTCCCAAAGTGTTATGAATTTTGAAACATACTAATTTTCCTGCCAACCTTCGAAAACACAGTCAAACGGCAATTGGATGAATCCCGCCATCTTTCTTATTAAGGGCGCAAAGTGAAGCTCCGTAAAAAACTGACGAAATACTTTCAGGGCCAAAACCGTTAAGGAGATGTATAATAAAATCGGATAAAGAATTTTGAAGATTTGTAGAAAATGTACCTAAATCATCATTAATTAGATCTTTAAGATGCTGCGGAGTCAGTGCATCGAGACCCGCCGCTGAACCAGACTTAAAAGAGATAATTGCTTTTTTTATATTTGAAGAAATAAAGCTAAAATTATTTGTTGCGTTAGTATTTGGTTCTGGGATGTTTTGGACATTTTCGTGTGATGGATGTTTCTCAAGAACTTTCTTGTAGGTGTCTTCATCTTTTAGAGTCAAGGAGTCTTCAGAGGAAAGCAAGCGAATCGCTCCTCTTATGTCCGCTTCAGAAACTTTTGTCTCCACCTTTTTGGTTATGTAGTTATGCTTAATTGAATTTTGTTTCTTACGATCTTCTTTAAATTTCAGAAAATTCTTCAAAGTTCTTCAAACGGTAAACTCTTCTTTTGTTTCCAAATTTGTAAGTTTTCTTTTATTAAAGTGGTTAATGATTTAGATTTTTTAGGTTTTTTAGGCAATTTGAGAATTCCATACGTAAAGGTTAATAAAAGAAACCAATTCTTCTGCAATAGACGGGCGTGCATTTTTTGGAATTCTTTTTATAATTGGTATAGTTGATTTTAAAGAACTTCAAAATAGATTAAATGTGTTTGGATCAGAAGAAATATCTTGTCGCTGAATTTGTGTTATTCTGATTTTTATAGGATTTTTTACATTCACTGCATTCTTATTTTGAAGGGCTGGAAGAATGGAAGAAATGGATTTTTCGTTGAGAGATAGACGATTCTTCGGTTGTGAATATTCAACCCAATTTTATTTTTAAAAATTTTATTACAGAATAAACAATAATTTTCTGGAAGAGGTAGCAATAAATTGTAATGGCCTGAATCAGGGCTTTCAAAAAAAATAAGAAAAATTGATTTCTCGTATTTATTCTTGCTTATGCATAATGCATCATTACGTGGACAGAAAATCCTATCAGTAGGATTTTGAAGTACTCTATATATATATATACACCTCGGAAATAGCCAAACATTCGAAATGAGTCCCAAAAGTTCCTAGTTTTAACATTCTTGCCTCATATTCTTCGTTTGTTGTTGATTTTCTTGAAAATTTTCGAAATTTTCCCAATTTTGTAAATTGTCGTCTAACTTCTTCATAAGATTTCTGGCTTTCAAAAAGATACTCACACACAAAAATAATTTTAAAAGCATTCGAAGTTGATGCATTATTATTACAAATTTGACATCTTCTTAAAAATAAATATCTTTCTCGTTAGTCTTCTCAGGAAATTGTTATGCTGAATGATATTCTTAACTTTTGGATCGTCGATTTCAATTTAACGTGTGGTAGCTGATTACTTGATGTATAAGTTTGTAGAAAAATGTAAATAACTTATTGTAAAAAACTTTAAAGATCTTGATTTTTTTTACAGAAATCAATTTTTTAAATGACCCGTTTTTTTTTAAATCTTCAAACTCCCTGCTTAAAAATACAAAATAGATCTTCTAAAGAGCAAGACGACGACGAATATTGAATCATTTTGGCCAAATTATGCACTGCTCTTGTAAAGTTAAAAACAAAAATTCTAACCAAAAAATCTACAAGCCACCGCAACGCCAACGACTTTGAGAGCTGGTGAAAATAATCAACGCTAGAGTATGTCCGCAAATTTTAACTTTTGGTCGGAAAATGCTTCTTTCCTTTACCAATAGCATGACAAAAAAGAGACAGAATTGAAACAAAGACGATTTTCCGTAATTCTTGGACATACGTCTTTTTAACATCGATACCATAAACAATATAGACTGATAAAGGGTGTTTGAGCTGAGAAGAATACGGGCCTGGTGTATTTTTTGGCAATTTGTGATGTTTCTGCATGTGCCCAGGGTAGGTATTTTGTGTCACTTAAATAAATAAAAAATAACTTAAAAATTAAAACGACATTCGTGTTCAACCTTAATAATGACCAATAAAAAATTTATAACGGATTACAAGAATCGATACACAACTAAAAACCGAAGTTTCAATTTAAGCCTGCATGTAGCTTTTTAAATACACTCTAAAAAATTAAATGTAGATCTGCTGGGGGGATGGTAACATTAGGCACATTACAATTTTTTTTGTATACCGGGTGTCCCAAGATGAGTATTAGAATATTTGGACCCTATACAATGGAAACTTTTAAAACTTCCTATTCTAACATTAATCCATGTAAACTATTTTTATGAAATACTCTTATATTTGCAGTGTTGCCATTTGCAGGAAAACTTGGCAACAACTTTCCTATTTTAAATCGAACACCCGGTATATTTTAGCATTTTTTGAATTCAACTGTTTTTAAAATATGGACAGGTGAAAATTGACCATTTTTTCTACTTTGACAGCCCGTAACATCGAAACGGTTAAGGAATAGAGCAAAACATCCAAATCCTCCTTACGGCATGCCAGACCTTATCTAAGTTATCAGGGGGTCGTGGTAATCGACTAAGATTGCGCCCCATCATATCCCATACGTGTTCGATAGGCGACAAGTCAGGCGACCTTGCTGGCCATTCCAAAGTCTCTATGCGAAGTTAAGTCTATTGTTTCACGAGCAATATGGGCATTTGGGATAGTTTGTAGGTGGGGATGTAAAACTGGCTGCAGCACTTCATCGATATATCGTCGAGCAGTCAGATTGCCGTTGATGAGGACCAGAGGTGATCTGCCATACCATGATACTTTGCTGTCTTGCTTGCTGTATCACGTTCACCAGCAAAAAGGATTTTCGTTTTATAATTGGTCCTGGTTCTGGTTGAACCAGAATCGCAACCGGTCCTTTCATTTTAAAACAATGACGTCACAGTTGCAACCCGGTTATGAAATTTTAGAACCAGCCTCGGAGGTTGGTTTGGTCCTTTGGTTGTAAACATAACCCCTAAAATTTTGCAAAATTATAGATAGTCTTTTTTTGAGTAGAATCAAAGATATCTTAATAATAGTCTTTTTTTGAGTAGAATCAAAGATATCTTAATAATATTTTAAATGACGTCACTATTTTAGAACCGCTGTCAAAATTTATGTCAAAATAACGTCAACCAGAACCAGGAACAATTCTTAAATCGAAAATCCTTAAAGTCTACATTTTGTCTCTCACCTCGAAATGGCCTAACCGTCATGCGTCCATCATGGCCGCCTAAACAAAACCTGGATTCGTCATTGAAGCTTATGGTAATCCATTCGTCATCTCAGTTTTGCCGAGCTCTGCACCACTCCAAGCGGCGAGCCTTATGTTGTGGAGTGAAAGGTAGCACTAAAAGCGGACGGTAAGCTCTCAGCCCCATACCAAGCAATCTTCGATTAACTGTCATCCGTGAGAACACTCGTCCTGTAGCTGCAACTAGAACATCTCTTACTTGGCATATACTGTTGCGTCGATTTCTGAGAGCAAGAAGTCTGAGATGCCGTAAATCACGACCTTGTGTTAATCTAGGGCGTCCAGAACCCGCACGACGTCTATAAGTCTCATCATTGGACCACCTTCTCCAAACTCTTAACACTGTTGATGGATTGGCATTCTTGCAATTTCCCGTAAACCAAAACCAGCCTCTTTTTTGCCCACCATGCGTCCTTTCTCGAAGTCGTTTAAATGATGAAATTGTTGGCGACCGCGAATTCTTGGCACTTTTATTTTTTAAGTAAACTGTAAGCAATCCAAAAAAACCAAAAACTACGAGAAAAATTATTTAAAATTTTCAGAAATGGTCTTTTAAAAATGAATAGAAAAAATCTGTGAAAAAAGGAAAGATTAGAAGACAAGAAATTTATCAAATATTGCTTTGAGATAAAGTATACACACAAAAATAATTTTCATTCAAATAATTATCCATATACATTGCATTTTTTTTGTTCTCCAGTATATTATTGTTGTAGGACAACAATTAAAAAACACCATGCTAACATTAAATGAAAAAATACAATCTAGTAGGCTTGTTGTTATTTGAAACAGAAGAGCGTTGTTTATTCGTCTGCGGTAGTTCGTCGATCTAATGCTAACATTAAATGAAAAAATACAATCTAGTAGGCTTGTTCTTATTTGAAACAGGAGAGCGTTGTTTATTCGTCTGCGGTAGTTCGTCGATCTAATGCTAACATTAAATAAAAAAATACAATCTAGTAGGCTTGCTGTTATTTGAAACAGAAGAGCGTTGTTTATTCGTCTGCGGTAGTTCGTCAATCTCTAAAAAAATTTTCTGAATAAAACCAAGATATGGAGGAAAAAGCGAAGCTTATCGTTCTGGATTTGCTACCCCAAAAATCAAGAGAAAGGTAGAAAAGGAATATGGCTTGTTTCAGAAATAGATGGGGGAAAATAACGTGAGAAAAGTTTCTGAAAGTTCCATTTTTGTGTACTTCTCCATGCTAGCAGAAAAACTGAAGACATCATCATTATAAGTATAAAAAACGTTGACATAAAATACCCCAAGCTTATTGCCTTTCTGAAGCGCCAATCTCATCGTTTTCATTGAAAGAAAGCCTCTGCTTTCACAAGGGACGAAATCAACGCATTCATGAGCCAAGCTTCGGACGAACATTTCTTGCACATGAAGCTAGACAAGTTTTTATTGCATATTACCGGGAAACTATCTCAATGTTTTATTATTTTCAGGTGGCGTTACTTTTTGGAATAGCGGGAGCCTGCCGTTGCGATGAGTTGATCAACATGATGGTTAGTGACATTGATGATCGGCATGACATGTTGGTCGTCAGAATACCGAATTCAAAAACAGAAAAAACGTTCACGATCACGGATGACACGTTGGGAAGGGTTCCTGTGATGGATCTGTATGTGAGTCACCAACGGTTTTTCCTTACCTATCAAATTGGGAGGTGCTCGTCCCAGGTTATAGGGAAAAATACCATGGCACAAATATTTCGTAAAATAGCAGAATTTTTGAAAATGGAGAACAAGGAGAGCTATACTGGTCATGCATTTCGCAGAACTTCTGCCATCCTATTAGTGAATGCAGATCGAGATTTACTTACACTCAAGCAAAACGGAGGCTGGAATTCTTCTACAGTGGCCGAAGGATACATAAGCGAGTCTCTATCGAAAAAATGCGAGGTTGTCAGCCGCATAATATCAGTTGTAAGTTTTAAATATTCATTTTCCTGCAGCCTTGAACAATGGCAATAACAATAATAATTATCCTTCACTAATTTAACAAACTAACATTACTTTTACTGATAATAAATAATTATTTGAGAAAAAACCACTATTCTTTGTTTTGGGAGGTACGGGGAGGTAAAGCTGTCACTTAAGCTCCCTCCGGGAAGTAAAATATGCAAAACTCCCTAGGGAGGTAAAGTGGCATTTTCCCCCTAATCTGCGTATTAAAAATGTCATTTTCTAACAAGGTAGTAGATAAAAACTTTAAATGTGCCAATTTGGAATAGTTTTAATTTGCCGATTAAAAAGGGAAAGCAAAATTTCCAATATCCCTTTTTAATACATTTCGTGTCAACTTGTTGTAATATTAATTAATAGTATGGGTAAAATGCCCGGTTTGATAGAAAATTACCGGCTTTTCCCGGGCCCCATGAAATTCCCGCTTCTCTCGGTGGCTGGACACCCAGCTTCTGACATTTTCAGTATCAATCTTTGGCTTTTAGGGACGCTCTTTCCTAGAATAAAAAAATCCCTTTTTCCCATTTTTTTAAGTCGAGCGCGGGATTCTGATATGTGTATTCGAACGGAAGTCTTTATCCTTTCTTTGGAAAAGAAACATTAGACACTTAAAGTTAATTTTCGGGTTTATCGGCATTCGTATCCTTATCTTTATCCAGTCGATCTATCGAGCAGGTGCACGAAAACCTCGTAAGGGAGTCATAATGTCATATGATCAGTTGGAGCTGTCACGCATTCGCCATTAGTTTAAAATTACACCTGCTCGATAGGTCGACTCGAGAGAGGTAAGGATACGAATTCCGATAAACCCGAAAATTAACTTTAAGCGTCTATTATCTGCACTTTTTTTTCTGTGCGGAAAATCTTGCAACGTTTGCCCAAAGGATCAAAAAGCGGATATAATTGAATTTTTTATTTTTTCCAAATTTATTATTTGATATAGAATTTATTTTTTAGCACGTATTTCGTTTTAACAAAAATCCTATTGTTTTTTAATGCTAAACCGTACTGGACATGAATAAAATTTGCTGAATATATTGTTTTTGAAATTAAATGCTTTTTTATGACAAATAAAAAAATACCTTAATAAGGTAAATAAACTCTTTGCAAAGTCGCTACCCATTAACTCCCTACAAGATTATGTATTCCTTGACAAGACATTTCTTCCATGTTCTTGAAAATATTTACCTAAAAAGTTTTTAGGGGAATAGAAACATGATTTTGGCAACTAAGGGCCGGTTTCTCAATAGCGAGTTAGCGTTCACTCGAGCAACATAACCTTTCAAAATGCAAGCAAAATTAACTCCGGGGTAACCAGGGCTTTAAGGAGAGGGTAATTTACCTTACCTCAGGGTTAACCTAACAAAATATTGGCTTAAAACAGCAAAAAACTATAGCCGAAGTTAATTTAACTCTCTGGTAACCCGCTATTGAGAAACCGGCCCTAAGAAAACATAAAGGTGGGTGGATTGATTAAGGCCCTTACGAGATGAGTTAATTTGGTCGGTGTGTTTGTGAATTTTTTGGATTTTTATTCAGGATCATATCAACACGCATATATATGGAACTTTTTCCCAAAATATTAATATATTTGTTTGTTTAGCTTTATTCACATTTAAAAGTTTCAATTTTTTGCCACTTAATTTTTTTTTTATTTACTTTTTTGTTATTCGATTTTTTGCACTTTGAAATTTTGTAATTGGTCGTTTCTAAATATTTTTACGCACAATCGAGCGTTAAAATGCCTTTTACCGCCCGCGTTTTAGAGCGATAGGTGGCACTTTAACGCTCTAGAGCTCACTTAACGCCCGCGGGCATTAAATTTTCTGTTTGGCTTGCATTTTGTTCGTTCAAAACAAAGAGATTTTTTACCCAAGTATTTTTTTTTTTCAGTTTTTTCATGGGTGTAACAGCAATGAAAACAAGTTTTTGTTTTATTTTTTCAATTTTTATTTAAAAAACAACACTTACATAATTATAGGTACAAATCAAAGCAACTAAAAATAAAAGATGCAGTTGCTGCAATTTGAAGTACGCCAGCAAAGTGTCTTCTATTTGGTTAAGGCATCCACTTTCAGCAATATTTTTCTATATTCCTTTCGCGGGCAAAAGATCCTTCTTTGCCTCTTCGGCGGCATCCAGGATTTCCCTGGGGAGACTTGGTGAACTCTGCAGTTTGTATGAAAATTTAGAAAAAACTTCTCAAGTGAAGCTCAGTTTGTTTATTTGGTTGCTACGTGTTGCTAGGAACAGTATTCAATAAAAATAAGTTAAAAAACCTCCGAATCAGTTACTTCAACCGAAAGGAATCTAAAAACAAAAGATCAAATCAATACAGGACGCTTATTCTTGACCGTCCGTGAGGTGAGGTGAGCGAAATTCCTCGTGGAAAAAGGTGGTGAAAAAAGCTCACCTCACCTCACGGTCGTTCAAGAATAAGCGTCCAGGGTGCTTATTCTTGACGGGTAGGGAGTAGAAGAGGCGAGAGAAGTAGGCGGGGTTTACTAAAAATTTGGCGACACTGTATTCTTGAAAAAAAGTTAAGAGAGGGAGCTGCTCCCGAGAGAGCAGCCATCATGTTCTCTTAGTAAGACCCAGTAGTACAGGCCGATCCCCGGGTTTTCTAACCTAATTTTAATATTGATTTTGTCTGTTTTTATTTTTTCGGAGTGAAAGAGTAACTATACAAGGATAAAATGAATGTTGAAGACTTCAACAACATAATTTTAAATGATATGGAGTGGGAAGACGTGGAAGATGCAGTGGAATAACTAGGGGTTCCAAGGGGTGTTTCGGAAAAAATAAACCCCTTTGATTTAACAGAACATAAATATGTCCGATTACTCGGATATTCCTTTCCATAAAATACTGCTTGCCGCATACGTGAATGTAGCAGAGAAACCCCCCTTTTGTTGGCTCGATAAAGGCCTGGATTTGTCCACGTTTTCTTTTGCAACTCCATTTCGTAAAAAATAGCAACAAACGAAAAACAGCTTGTGTACATTGAGAAAAATTTTTGGTTGGTTTGGTAGGTCAAAAATGTATTCTGTTTTGATTGGTCGCACCAACCGGCAACAGTGTTCCCAGGGACTCGATTGACCCGCCCACTCTCCATATCTCAAGAATGCGGATATTTTCTCCCGGGGACCGGGAGCTCCCGGGGATTCTGCCATCTCTCACTTTCAAGAATAAGCACCCAGGGCGAAACATCATTTGATCTTTTCTCTTTTTGCTTTGGTCCTTCGTGTGTTCCTTGTGGGATAGAGTGGCGGCTCGCCCGATGACGCAGGTGAAGCGCTGCCTCACCTCTTATTTGCTGACTAAATAATTTCCATTTAAATATTTCTGAAAAAATTAAACCTTCCGCTTTCATAAAATGAAGTTTCCAAATTTTATAAAACGACAGCGTGTCCGAGATGCGGAAACTCTCCACGAGCCAAAACAAACAGCAAGGCACTCTGCGAAGCATCTTACTCGTGTCTTTCAGGCTGCGTCCAGTGTAAATTCCCGAAATAACTCGGTTACCATGACGACGGCACGCGCGTCTCGTTTCCGCCGAGGTTTAGGCGTGTTTGCATGTGATGCAAACTTCATAAGATAACCTAAAAATTGTCGTGATTTTGATTTTTTTTATATTTCAAAAATGGAAGACTTAATGTCCGTATTTTTGATGGAGGATGAAGAAAATGATGACATATCGATGATAACATCATCATCGAAATTCTTCGTGAAGAGGCTGCTCTCGGGAATAGAGCAGCCCGTTATGGAAGGGTCAACTTTGACGAGGTCCTATTTACACTGGCGCACCCTGGAATTGACTTTGAGGGGGGGGGCCGTTAAGGATAAATAATTAAAAAAAACTTAATTTGAAGTAAAAATATGAACATAATCAGGCTTCTCGGTGGGGAGGGGGTTAACCTTAAACTCCCCCCCCCTCGGTGCGCCAGTGCTATTTACATAACCATAGAATAGAAATTTGTAAAAAATTACACGCGTTTCTCGGGGCTTACGCTTTTACGTACGATGCATGGCGTAACGATACACCGCGCGTAAAGCGTATCCAACGTTTCGAGTTTACTGCATATGCGCACTTCATCAAAACTTACGCTACGTCGAGTTACATGCTGTGGCTTATAGCCCCTATTGTTTCTCTTCAGTTGCGTTATTCGTTTTAATTTTTTGATTGATGACAAAAAATACTACTTAAACTCTGAAAAACCGTCCCCCTTATTAAACGTACACATACACAACACAAATCGAAAGTAATTGCGGGGGGAGGGGGGTTCGACGATGCTGCGTCACAAGCCGCCAACTGGTGGGATACTCAATTCAATGTTTTTGTTAGATTGCTTGATTAAAAAGTGACACGAATAGACTGGCCGCCCGCCTACTGATAATACAATACCAACTCCATGGAAGTCCAATCAACTCGATTCAATATGGCCGCGGAAGTCGAGGAACATGTAACGCAGAAATGGGGAAGTAGTGTAATTTTAGCATGAGAAGAGGGGAAAGGAAGGTTGAAATTGGGCAAAAAATGGTGGTACATAATTTATGGACGCCCATGAAGGTATATTTTAGTTGAATTTGTTTGTAGACACCCCTAAAGGAATCTTTTCTTCCTCTGGTTTTCTTTTAAACATTTTTTTTTCATTTATCTGACTTTTTTCAAAGCTTAATTTTAAATTTGACTGAAAACTAGCAACGCCATTTTGTTAAAAAAATAATAGTTAGTTGAAAATTATTTGGTTAAAGCTGATCATATAACAGATAAAGTAAAAGAAAATAAATAATTGTAATTGTCCATGGACTGACACTTTTATTTTGAAATTTTTGCCACATATCGTCTAATGTGAAAAGAGATTTTTGCTGGATGTAGGTGTTTTATAGTTTTAGAAAGAGCAGCATTGTCTAATTTCAGTCGCTTTGTATTTGGACTTTTTCGTGCATTTTTTTCTTTTATAAAATATTTAAGGCATCCTGGCAACTTTGATGGTATAACATCTAAAATTTAGTAAGTAAACTTTTCATATCTCTTTTAAGAAAACTGTTATTTCCTGCAAGCAATTTACATTTTCTGTTGGTCATCAATGTAAAAAAAGATTTTTTTTATGCACATGGGTGCCTCGGTCAGGTTAAATTGCAAATGCATGCAATAAATACATGTCAACCAAATGTGCAAGTAAGTCAAGGAAAGGGTTGTTTTTTACAAACTACTATATTTTTGCACACACACAGACATATTTGTGCCAAATTTTTGGAAAAGTCTTTATTTAAAAATTGTTTCTATTATCACAGAAACTACTACTTATAGCTTAAAGAGGGACAAGGTTTTTAAGTTTTGTGCAAACTTATGGGTCTTTAAATAAAATCTTGTAAAATTTATGTAGAATTTAGGTATTTTTTTAAAGTCACTTTTTTTTAAGCGTAGTGTTTTCAATTTTTTCTGTGGCTTGTGTAAAATTGTATGTACCGTTCAATGTCTTCGGCTTTAAAATGTAGTTCACAAACAATGAAGAACCAAACCATGGTCAAAATATACACACAAATAGGTAGCTAGTTACCTACTTGGAAATTTCAAACATACCACACTTCGACCATACAAGGTAAGCCCTTTTGGAAAGAGTCATCAAAAGACAGGAAAGTTTATTCAAGTGATTCTGAAAAATAACATACCCTTGACTGTTTACTTGGCGTAAAATCTTCTCTTCTTGTCCCTCACTTCTTGCTCTGATGGAAACTTAAATGTCGATAAGTTTGGGCCTTTCTTATCATAGTGAGTCCGACACTTTGGAACAACACATGCATGAGGCAATTTTAATAATGTTTGACAAAAATACTTATAATTTAACTAGGTATTTGTACCAAAAAACCACCACAAAACACAACATAAAAACAAAACATAACCTCCGTACGCGACTCTTGACTGAAGGGCTCTTCTATAAAAATAGAAACCAATACGTTCTAAAGGGAGTGGAGGTGGGACAAAATGTAAACTCAAGTGTCACCTCGACTCTCGACGCCATATTTTTATCGATTTTTGGAGCTGAGACGCCTTCTCTTTAGAACGTATTGGAGAGTGATTCGTGTGTGGTCAAAATATTATTGAGCAAACCAACAATGTTTTTTGTGGAATAATTCATGAAGTCTTTTTTCTCCTACAAAACACTACAAAACACGGTTGTGAATAAAACATTTAATTACAATTTAGATTTAATAATATTAATATCAACCCATGATGTTTTTTCTTATACTCTCTTTAAATTTTTGATATTTTGAAACTGCTGTTGTTCAATAAATCCCCAGAATCTAAAGCGTTTCGAGGTAAAAAGGTAAAGGAAGGTTTTTTTTTTCAAGCTTGTAGGTAGGTTTTTGTTTTGTTATATTGATATAAGATAAAAAAGCTAATTTCGCATTGCAAGTTTTGTTTGTTCTGCTAAAACAAACACTACAGTTTTCCACATTATGTCTATAACATATTAGAGAAATAAAGCATTATGGAAATTCAGCACCTATACGCATCCGTATCGAAATGCGATAACTTTTCTTACCTATTCTTTGGTCCCAATTTTTGATCTATGGTCACATTCAAAATATTTGGTCGGTTGAATAAACTAGATACGTTACGTATACGTTTGGGTCGCGTGCTCTTTTATAACTTTTTTTGATAGGTCACTTATATTCTTCCGATACGTATACGGATAAAGATAAAATTTATTATGTTGCTTTATGTCGCTATTATTTTGGCAATATGTTTAATAAAATAATGGATTTTATCTAAAAATAACTTGAAAAATATTATCTTCATCGATATTAATATTTTAAAAACAGTTTGGTGCATGGATTCTTGCTGCGCCGCAGGAGACATCGCAATCGGTATGCCAATGAAGCAAATTGAAACCAAAAAAAAACTAAAAATCTGATGTAAAAATTTTACCATTTGGTTCCATTTCGTATCGTCTAATGCTGTTTTTTCAACGATTATTAACCTTTTTTTTTAAACGTTTGCGTGTTATTCATAACATATTTACACCCTTAAAAATACTACTGGATTTGCTCATGTATATATAGACGTATAGTAAACAATGGTACCCTAACAAGTAAAATCTTGTAGAAATGTGGACCCTGTACGACCTTAAAAATATTAGAGAGGAAGGCTTACTATGGAAAGATTATATAAGTCAAAAAAATTAAGATCAAATAATATCTTATGAGGAACTTTTGGAATTAAGTACATTTTTTCCTTCTGTAAAAATGTGTCTTCTTATTGCTTTAGCTCTCCCAACTCCGCTACAAAATCTGTTGAAAGATCCTTTAGTACGCTGAGAAGAATTAAAACATGGCTAGCGGATATTGTTGAATATCCGCAGATGGGTTAGCGATGATGAGTGGCTATCGAGCTTAGATTAAAAAGAGACAAGATATCTGGTCCAACGAAAACTCCTTGGCAAATAATAACCAGTGTTTATTCACAAATAAAATCACAAGAAAACAAATGTGAGAAATATCGATTATTTTAGCACGATAGGGACAGAGAATTCTGAGAGATGAGGAAAGTCGGCAGAGCGCACTCAGTCACACATATTTAGATCCTTAAAAATACTACTGAATTTGCTCATGTATATATAGACGTATAGGAAACAATGGTACCCTAACAAGTAAAATCTTGTAGAAATATGGACCCTGTACGGACTTAAAAATATTAGAGAAGAAGGCTTACTATGGAAAGATTATATAAGTCAAAAAAATTAAGATCAAATAATATCTTATGAGGAACTTTTGGAATTAAGTACATTTTTTCCTTCTGTAAAAATGTGTCTTCTTATTGCTTTAGCTCTCCCAACTCCGCTACAAAATCTGTTGAAAGATCCTTTAGTACGCTGAGAAGAATTAAAACATGGCTAGCGGATATTGTTGAATATCCGCAGATAGACTCGATGGGTTAGCGATGATGAGTGGCTATCGAGCTTAGATTAAAAAGAGACAAGATATCTGGTCCAACGAAAACTCCTTGGCAAATAATAACCAGTGTTTATTCACAAATAAAATCACAAGAAAACAAATGTGAGAAATATCGATTATTTTAGCACGATAGTGACAGAGAATTCTGTCTCAAACACTTTAGGTCGTGATTGGCTTGTGGATGAGGAAAGTCGGCAGAGCGCAGACAGTCGGATGATGTTTTCGTATTATTTATTTTTAAATATCAGGATGTTTTAACCAGTTTATAAGTCGTTTTAAAACCATATTTTGTCAAAAAACCTTTATAGTGTGCTTTTTTACCAGTAGGAGAATATTTCAGTGCATTTAAAGTGATATTTTGGAACAAATCGTCCAATGTTTGAAAAACAAAGGGAGAGCAAGTGAAATCAGTCAGTGACGGGACTTCCTAATTTAATGACCACGAATTTTAATGACCAAAAATTTTAAGCTACTACCATTAAAAAATTAACTACTACCATGTCCATATAGCAACTACCATCAAAAAATCTACTACTACCATCCCCATATAACTACTACTTTTGAAAAATCCACTACTACCATCTCCATATGTCTACTACCATTGAAAAATCAACTACTACCATCTCCAGTACTAGATTTTTCAATGGTAGTATATGACGGTGGTAGTTGTTGTTTTTTTTATGGTAGTAGCTATATGGAGATGGCAGTAGTTGATTTTTCAATGGTAGTAGCCATATGGGGATGGTAGTAGTAGATTTTTCAATTTTAGTAGCTATATGACAGTGGTATTTGTTGGGTTTTCGATGGTAGTAGTTATATGGAGATAGTAGTAGTTGATTTTTCAATGGTAGTAGCCATATGGGGATGGTAGTAGTTGATTTTTCTATGGTAGTAATCGTGGTAACAATATACAGATGGTAGATTTTAATTTTTTGTTTCAAAATCAATGGTCATTAAAATTCGTGGTCATCAAATTGGAATTTCCCGTCAGTGACGGTACATGCCCGGTAGGTACACAGAAAATTTAAATAAAGTTTATGAAATATACTTAGATTAGTAGATCCTTAAATTAAAATATCAAAAAACACGTTTTTTTTTATGAAGTGGTTATTGCGTCAAATGAGATATTTTCGAACGTTTTTATAAGGTTTTTTTCGAGGTTTTTTTTTATAAAGACGATAAAATAAAGCATACTTTTGATAAAGTAGTTAATGCGCAAATAAGATATTTTCAAAGTTTTTTTTTATAACGACTATAAAGTAAAGGTAGGTAAAGTCCTAAACCAAATTGCAAACAACAATAAAACATAATTCGCATGTGTTCAGGTTTGTAAGAATATTGAATTCCTACCTCTTATCAGAATATTAAGGTTGATTTATACTGCCGCCGTTGCCATCTGCGCTCGCTCTTCGAATTGATATTTAAATCTTTTTGTCTGTCCTAGATGTCTCTTTATACCCTAAGCATTATTGACTTTATTATGTACTGAAGAAGTCAGTATAAGTAAGTTTCTGCTAAGGACCAGAAAAAATAACAAAATTAACAAACGCAATAACATAATTTTTAGAAGGTAATATTATTTTTTTTTCTTGATGTTCCAGGTGCTATGAACTGTGTTTCTTTGTTTTAATGTTTTGCATAATTTTATTGTGTTGAAAATTGAAATTGCTATAAATCATATACACACTAGGTAATAAATTTATTTTGTATAAAATTATACTACAAACATCTATTGTTAGGAAGCTTCCAAAGCTCAAATTAGCAAAATCATTTTTTGCATGTTTTTTAAATTATTTTGCAGATTTCATATTATAGTGAAATTTTAATAATATAATCCATGTGTAAATTTATATCTAAGTAGGTACGCCACTGGTGTGTTTACTGTAAACAACAGAAAGGTAAACATTGTTCCATATAATAATATAACCAAAGTGTCCGTAACTGTCAGGTATCTTGTCTTTTTTTTTAATCTAAGCTATCGAGAAAGAATATATTTTAACATTGCTGACTTTTGGTAAGTCTAAAAGAAACTTTCAATTTTTATTTGATGGGGATAAGTGAAGCATTTTTTTTTATTTGTTATTGTTGCTGTTGTTTATATATTTGTTTATTTCGAACAGCCTTTTTTACTTTTTTGGTACAGCAAATGTTTTATTTTGCTAGTAAAGTCGATGTTGTTGTCGAGGTTTGAAAACGCGCAAAAATTAAAGGTCAGTTTCATTCTTTGTATGTTTAAATTTCGAAAGAAAAAAGGATCCGCTTGAAATGGATTACTCAAAAACAAAAATGCTACCAATTTCCGATCCAAGTATTTAAACGCACATTCGTAAGTACCCATTTAGCAATAAGATAAACGATCATTAATATTTATTTATCTTGAAAAGTGTTAAAAACTATTTAAGTAATGCACGTTTTGTTTTGGTTCACTAATTGTGTGACTTTACTCAACTGGAAAATATTATTTTTAACAAACGTTTATTGTTTATACTAAGAATGCTTAAATGACTTAAATAAATAAACTTTTTGGCTAGGTATACCCACCGTGAGACGAATCGAAAGCCAATTTTTGGCAGACCTCCATTCGGTTGGTGCTCATTTTGGCGTTGGCAAATTACTCTGTAACTTTTAAACAAGGTATCACTGGACCCCTCTTTCTAATTAAAATTTTAAAGTAAGTGACCTTATAGTCTTATAATTTTAATTTTTTAATCTCTTTTTTTGAGTTAAATGGTTTCCCTGTATTAAATATTTAAGTTTGTTGGGAAATAAACTTTATATATATATATATACAGGGTGGATTCTTTAAACGGAACGGTGCTTTTAGCGGGTTAGAATTTGGTTTTACAAAAAAATCCAGAAACGCCGCAAGCGTATTAGGCACTATCCCGTCTGACCCTGACCTGGAAGAGGATTTTGATGTGTAAGTATGCCTGGGTAGTGTGATTGTTTTTATGCTTGTTTTATGCAAGGGCGTCGACAAGGGGGGGGGGGTAATGGGGGTAATTAGCCCCCCCCCCAAGATAGACTTTTGACAAAAAAAATATCACTATATCACTTTATATATCACCTTATATATCACTTTTCCTCACATATAAAAATATACATTTTATCCTCATGTAAAAATATATATTATTTTCTAGTTCGAAGCTTTTTTAAAAAAGGTTACTTTAGAAAGAATACAAGAATTATGTTTATTTTCATTAAATATTACCTAAGTTTTGTTACCTTATAATTCTTTTCCTCAATATGCCAAGGGGCAAAGGCATACAAACAATAAAAGTGTTTTGAAAATTTATCTTGTTAATTTGTTACCCTCCCCCCCCCCCAAAAAAAAAAAAGAAAAGTTTATCGACGCCCTTGGTTTTGTGGTTGTTTGTTTTTTATATATGTTTATTATTTACTACTTTAATATGTAAACAAAAAGACAATAGTTTGGCTATTTTCTTTATTCGTGCTATCTTTTTTTTTATGTCATTTTGTTTACAAGGTATGGCAAAAAAATATTTTTTTTAAATAGGACACTCTGTATAGTTTGACATTTTTGAATTCTAAAAAAAATTATCTTTTTGACAATACCACACACTAATACTCTATCTCTTATGGTTTCCAAGATAGAGGCATTTAAACTTGCATGGAATTGTTGTCTAGCCCTGTTTTACGGGGGATGTTTGAGTGAATAGCGACATAAAGCTATTTTTAACTCATCGCCGTATACGTATTCGCATCTAGCGAAAACCAAGCCATTACCCTCTCCACATAGGCCGATCAGCTCTTATCGTTTTAGTGTCCTTTTATCCACCTTCGCCGCCATTTTGACAGAAAACTAATGGATTTTCTGTCACTTTTGAGTGAAAATGGCGGCGAAGGTGGATAAAAGGACACTAAATCGGTATGAGTTGATCGGCCTATCTGGAGAGGGTACTGACCAAGCACATTAATTGGTCAGAAACTTGTACCACGTTCGAAAAGAGCAGATATATGCTAATCTAAGGTGTTCTTGAACGCGATAGGTGTTGAGATGCGTTAGGTATCACGTATCGGTACGGCACACGTATCGTATTTCAGCACCTATTGCGTTCAGAAACACCTTAAATTAGCATATATCTGCTCTTTTCGAACGTGCTACAAGTTTCTGACCAATCAATGTGCTTGGTTCTCGCTAGATGCGGATACGTATACCGCGATGGGTTACAAATAGCTTTATGTCGAAGTTTTCCATAGTGATTTAGATAAAAATGTCTGGATTATTGTAAAAGATAGATCCTACTATGTATTATTGCTGAAGAGAGAATTGTTTGCAGATTTCAAAAATTGCAAAATATACAGGGTGTCCTATTTAAAAAAAATATATTTTTTTGGCATACCTCGTAAAAAAATGACATAAAAAATACAAGATAGCACGATTAAAGGAAATACGTCAAAGAGTAGCAAATTAGCTCTTAAAATGACACAAAATCACTTATCTCGATGCTCTCCAAAAACGCGGTACTATAAATTTAGGCTAAACAAGCACTGCTATTAGAAATTTAATAAGCTAAAATGAACCTAGTTAGCAACGAAGCGAGGCGAGCTATACGTGCATATAGCTTCATTATGATTTTGGCACAACTTTGTGTATAGCTGTTTAGCTGGAATCAGTTAATATAGTCTCCTCTATGAAGCTGTTGAAGATACGTGTAGTATTATATTGTGTGGTTGACAGTTTATTGCACGGTTGCTTAGTTTGCTAGAAGAGAGCAAAACATCATTTTTTGTGCTGCTTCTGGAAGAAATAAATTTTTTAAAAACTTTTAAAGAACAGGATTTTATTAAATGCACTCAAAACTACAAAATAATTTTTTATCTTTCTTATACCATAATAAAATAGACGATTCACCTAAGAAACAGTTGTATTACTCTATAACCTAAGGACATTTTCAAAGGCTTGGCAAGCACGGCAATCTCATCCGTCCTCAGCTTCTTTAGATGAAAGCTTTATTTATGTTTATCATTCGAATAGAAGAAGAATTTAGTTCTTCTTATGTAGTTCTCTCTTTGTCACCATAAAGTTAAAATTTTTAATTTGCCCTCTGCGCTTTTACTATGGTACAAGAAAGATAAAAAAGTGTTTTCTTCTTTTGAGTGCATTTAATAAAAGCTTGTTCTTTAAAAGATTTTTTTTTTAATTTATTTTTTAACTTTTAGATTTGTACATTGAATCGTCGATTTTAAATCCGCCTTATTGAAATGTTCAAATCTGATCAAAAATTCATATCCTCTTCCCGAAAAAACCCTGTATGCCAATTTTGATTTAAATTGAACAAAATAAATCTTTCCCCCCCTTTCCGTCGTGAGTGGGAACTGTGTGACTAATAATACCATATTATTGTATTGTCGCCGAAACTAAATCGGACAAACTTAGGTGTTTTCCCCCTCCACTGCCCTCGTAGGGGGGAAGGGTGCATAATAATGACACATTATTGTACTGTCACCAGAACTATAAATGCATGCCAAATTTGAAGGCAATCGATGTGTATAATAACAAAAGATGACCAAAAATCGTTCATCTTGAATCCGCCATATTGAATTTTTAAAATCTGATTAGAAATTCGTTACCTCCATCCAAAAGTGCCCCAACAGACTAATTTTCAACGAAATCGGGCGTACTTCAACTGTAGCCCACTTCACCACCTCGCTCGCAATTAATGCCATTACTGCTAAAACTGACAGAAATGTTAAAAAAAATGAGAATTCGGCCAATCAGGGTCTGTATTCTTGAAAGTATCGGAAGGGAATCCTCTCGCGGAAGTATCCTTTTCCTCTTTACACCTTTATTCCACCACGCCCACTTCCCTAGCAAGTTCTCCTCCCGGCAGTTCAAGAATAAAGGCCCTGGTGCGTTTCTAATTCCCGGGAGAACTCCCTTTTCCGAAATTGAAGAGTACGGACCCTGGGGGGTGGTTTAAATTTACAGCCCCCAGAAAAGATTGTTTTGTAAGTAACCGTTTTTACAAGGATTAATTTACCTTATTTAATATCCCAAGTTGTTCAATAACCAATAAAACACCTCCAATTTTTTCCAGAAAAATGCCATATTTTGAACTCGTTTTCAGCACAAAAAATATATTTATGTGGGCACTACGAGGCAAAACAAACATAAGTGAATGTTACTGATTATGCACGAAAAATATACCAAACAAAATAAAGCCCAAAAAAAAACTACTTATATTAATTTATTTACAAACTGATATTAAAACATTCAGGTTATCTAAAAGCTCAGTCAAGAAAACTTTCCTTACTCAAAGCCCACTCATTTCAAAGCTGGAGCTTCCACCAGTAGATAGGAGGTTGGTGCAAGCCAAGGTACAACCAGAGGTAAGATATCCGGACGCGCTGAAACTCGCACTTCGACAGTGACAGAAATTTAAACCAGACCAAAATAAAAACACCTTTTAAATAAATACAAAATTAATCTACTTCTTATTTTATTATTACCTATCTAAATCGTTTTGTGACAGCAGGTATTAACTGGAAAAATTAATTAACAAGGGAAAGTTTTAATTAGAGTGAAATGTAACCCTAATTTTAATTTGTTCTACCGAGTGTTTATTATTTGAACCCCGCGTGGGTTTAAATTTTTTAATTTTCTTTTCTTCTAAATTGAAACTTTCTTCTGAAATCCAACAAAATATTGTGTTAAGATGATTATTCAATAAACAACTTTACTAAATTTCTCTTTGTAAATCAAACTATGTCCAAAATTCAAGGAGGGTTGGTTTAAAATGCTTAAAACCTATAATTTCACTTAAACTTAGGACCGTTCTAAAATAGACTAAACCCTTTTAGTAAATCCCACTGTTGTTTTTTACAAAATGTGTCTTCCATTTAAAGTTCAGCCAATTCTGCATTTATTTGACTCCAAAAAGTATGAATATCACCAATTTTTAGTTGCCTTAGTTGCCATAACTAAGAAATACGCTAAAATTAACGTTGGATAAAGTACAAAAACTGGTCATTTGTGTAACGGCCGCTATGAGGGACGAGAAAACGATGCCACACCGTTGTTATTAACTACGGTAAATTCGACGATTCCAAAACGTTGATAATTAACTAGAGTTAATTAATTTACATTCTTTCAACTTTTCTCTTTACGAGACAATTGTGACTAATTAGTCAACAACCGGTTAGGTTTTCAGTAAACCAAGAAATGATCATTGCCGCCATACTGTGTCAATTTTTAAAATTTTCATTATTTGAATATAAAGATAATTTAGCAAAAAATGAGAAGGATTGAAGGCCCGCTTATTTTTTAAAGCTAAAATATTCATTTTTTTACGGAAAACTAAGGTTCGTGGGTAAATTTAGTGGAAACTTTGTTACCTAGCTACGTATTTTAGAATTTTTTTATTAATAAATGGTGTTTGGAAATTAGTCCATTTGGGAATGCAGGCGTGATTTCAATTCAGAGGGCCTTCAGTCGTAGTCGCTTCAGCGACGGTGTGGAAACGTCAGGCAACGTCAACACAACTCAAAAAATATCCGTCAAATTGGTGCAAAAGCGAGACGCTAGAACGATTATATGATGTTTTCACGCAACGTTGTTTCTTGTGCATGACCCATTTTGAGCGTCACATTGATATTTCCTGAGCTAAGGTCACTGACAGAAATGAAAGGATCTTTACTCTTAAATAGAAATAGAAATAAAATAGAAATAACTTTCTAAGGTAAACATAAAACAAACAAAGAAATAAATAAAAAAGATCAAAAGATCTTGGGTGGAAATAAAGAAAATTCAAACTTGGATGAGCATTCCACGAGGAACACACAAAGGACCAAAGCAAAAAGAGAAATGATTAAACGATGTTTTTTTTCTGTGTATTGAACCACCGATGAGCCCACGCTGGTTACCCAGGGCGAAACATCGTTTAATCATTTCTCTTTTCGCTTTGGTCCTTTGTGTGTTTCTCGTGGGATGCTCATCCCAGTTTGAATTTTCGTTATTTCCACCCAAGATCTTTTCATCTTTTGTTTTTTAGGTTCTTTTCGATTGAAGGAACTGATTTGGAGGTTTTGTACCTTTTTTTTAAAGAAATAATACTAAATGCTTGAAAATCAGCTTTACAGATATTTCGGTCAGCCGCCATTCGTTTGGTTTAATTTTGCTGCGCGCCGGCATTCTCTACACTAAGGTAATTTGTAAAAATATGTTTATTAACACCCATTTCTCAATTCCCAAAAGCCTGAATTAATCTAACGAAACCCAGCTGACTGATATATACTTAGCTAATAGCTTTACTCAGCTAATATAGCTAGCTACAAAACTGTTGGTAGCTAATAGCTAAAACCCAAGGATTCCTTTTAAGGAACCGCACCTACCCAAAGAAGTAAAAGGGAGGGTAGAAATAATATCGCTTTGACTAATTTATAATCCACATCCACAGCACCAGTTTGCCGCTATTTACCGAAGTCATTAACCTACTCTTTGCCTCCAGAGAATAAAACTATCTCTATTTTTTTGTGTCAAAAAAATTCCAAAAACATGAAATTTGAGTGTTTTTTTTATATTAAATGATCAGCTTAAGCTTTTTACTCTCAAATATTTTTGCACACGATCCATGAAATAATTGTATAAAAAATAAATAAAGTAGGCCCGCAGGTATTACCAAGATTTATTCATTTTGCCTAAATCACTTTTCTTGCAATTTAAATATTGTTTCAATTTTGAGTGGAAATAGTGTTCCGTCCGTTACTTAATTCTTAACTCTTTTGTTTTCTGATAAAAAAGTAACAAATATTATTTAAGTGTGATTTTAACTTTACGGTTATATTAAGTTTTGACGTGTCTTGAGGTCCTATTGGCAGATAAATAAATAATACAAAAATGAATGAAGGTATGCTTCTTTTTGCTGGTCTGTCCGTTACGGATATTAAAAGGCTTTTTACCAACTTACTAAAGTAGATAAAAAATAAGTTTACATTTGAATTGTTTGAGTACAACTAATGCATTTATTTTTTAGTAACAGTGTAACATATTTTCAATATTTAATTTCAAATTAAAAAAACTCGTTCAAAGTGTCCCGAACGTTATGCTGGAATGGCTATTTGGTGATCTGTGGTATCTTTATATAGGCCGAAACGCTGAAATCTTAAGCGGTGTGATTTACTAAAAGGCTTTAGTCTATTTTAGAACGGTCCTAAGTTTAAGTGAAATTTTTGGTTTTAAGTATTTTAAACCAACCCTCCTTGAGTTTGATTTATAAGAAGAATTTTAATAAGTTTGTTTATTGAATAATTATCTTAACACAATCTTTTGTTGGATTTAAGAAGAAAGTTTCAATTTAGAAAAAAAGAAGATTAAAAAATTTAAACCCACGCGGGGTTGAAATAGTAAACACTCTGTAGAACAAATTAAAATTGGGGTTATATGTCACTCTAATTAAAACTTACCCTTGTTAATTAATTTTTCCAATTAATACCTGATGTCACCCAACGATTTAGATGGGTAATAATAAAATAAGGAGTAAATTAATTTTGTATTTATTTAAAAGGTGTTTTTATTTATGAAATGTATTAAAAAACTTAGCAGTGGGGTTTAGCCTATTTTAGACATGTCCGAAGTTTAACTGAAATTGTTGGTTTTAAGCATTTTATACCAACTTCCTTGAGTTTTCGACATAGTTTGATTTATAAGAATAATCTTAATTGTTTTTTTTTTAGTGATTAACACAATCTTTTTTTGGATTTAAGAAAAAAATGTCTATTTAAAAGAAGTTTTTTTAACCCTAGGGGGGGATCTAAATGGTAAACACGTAAAATTGACGTTATATGTTACTCTTATCAAAACCTATACCCTGGTTTATTGATTTTCGCGATTACTCACTGTCACGAAACCATTTCGATATATAATCATAAAATAAGAATTAGATTAACTTTGTATTTATTTAAAAGAAGTTTTTATCTATCAAAAGTATGAAAAAACTTTACAAACACAAACCCATCGCAATCGCAAACTACAAATAAAAATATTTCATCAAAATAGGTGATGAAAAAAAATGCGGCTAAAAACAGACCTGAATCCAACTGATGCGTTCACAAAGGAGTCATGTCGGCTCAACAAACTGTTGGGTGCTGCAGAGTTAAAACCTTTGAGTGCGATTTTTCAGGGGAAAGCTTTGTTTGATAATTAAGCTTTTAGATAAACTCAATGTTTTAATTTCAGTAATTAAATGAATAGGTACAGTTGTTTTGGATTTTTTTAATTGGAGACAGTTTTCGTGCATAATCAGTGACCTTCGCTTATGTTTGTTTTGCCTCGTAGTACCCTCATAAATATATTCTTTGTGGTGAAAACGGGTTCAAAATATGGCGTTTTTCTGGACAAAATTGGAGGTGTTTTATTGATTAATGAACAACTTGGGATATTAAATAAGGTAAATTAATTCTTGTAAAAACGGTTGCTTAGGAAAGGAAATTATTACCAATTGCCACAAAACAATCCTTTCTGGGGGCTATAAATTTAAACCACACCCCAGAGGTGTTCTAAAAAATCATCAACTTTATAACCTCAAACACAGATGATGAAGCTAATATGTGCCAAATTTTTGGCGTATTCACCATTTGCCATTTTGAAACCTGTCAAAAAAAATTAGTTTTATGGCATTTTCTCTTAAAATAAGGAATATTTTGAGAAAAAAAATCAGTTTTTCTGTGGTATTTTGCAATAACAAAACAAAATAATCAATAACTTTGTATCTTTTCTCTATGGGTAAGTGTTTTTTGAAAATGGGTTTTAAAATTAAGTACCCCCACAGGTGTAAATATTTAGACCTGTGGGGAGTACTATTTTAGATCTTAGTAAATGCCATTGTAAATGTTTACATTTCTGTCACTGTCGAAATGTCAGTTTCAAAATATTAGCTCATTAAAATCACAAACAGCGAGTTCGGATCTCTTACCTCTGCTTCTACCTTGGCTTGCACCAACCTCTACTGATGAAAGCTACAGCTTTGAAATGAGTGGGCTTTAAGTAAGAAAAGTTTTCTTGACTGAGCTTTTAGATAACCTCAATGATTTAATGTCAGTTTGTAAATAAATTAATAGTTTTTTTTGGGTTTTTTTGTTTGGTATATTTGTCGTGCATAATCAGTGACCTTCACTTATGTTTGTTTTGCCTCGTAGTGCCCTCATAAATATATTTTTTGTGCTGAAAACGGGTTCAAGATATGGCGTTTTTTGGACAAAATTGAAGGTGTTTTATTGGTTAATGAAAAACTTGGAATATTAAATAAGGTAAATTAATCCTTGTAAGTATGGTTACTTAAGAAAATTATAAACGAATTTATTACCAATTGCCACAAAATAATCCTTTCTGGGGGCTATAAATTTAAACCACCCCCCAGAGGTGGCCTAAAAATTCACCAAGTTTATAACCTCAAACACAGATAATAAAACTATTATGTGCCAAATATTTTGAGAAAAAAAGCAGTGTTTCAGTGATATTTTACAATAGAAATAAAAAATAATCAATAACTTTGTGTAGTTTATGTACGGGTAAGTGTTTTATGAACATTGGTTTTAAAATTTAGTACCTCCCACAGGTGTTAGCCCTGTGGGGGGTACTATTTTAGATCTGTATAAGTTTTATTATTGCTCACCATTTTGTTCTTTCTTGTTGACTTTTTTTAAAGGAGTGCAGTAGTGTTGTTTTTGATCGTAGTACATATAAATGTTCGCATATTGCTAAACCTCAATCTATCGACCCTTCAGTATCTCTGCATGTGCTCCATTGCAATTTTGAGTGCGTTAGAGGCATCTCCATCCTCAAAGGAGTTTGGTGAGAAGGATCTCCGTTTCTTAAAGGGTATGCCTTTCCTTTTAGGCTCCTTTTAAAGATTGGCATGCCGCAAGATTCCTGAAGGATTTTAGACGAACCAAAATATACATACGTAGTGCGAAAAATTAATCACCATCGCTCATAAATTTCTAATTAAACTTTTTTAGCAACATTATTATCCGCCGTTTTCAAAAACTTCTTTAAAAATGTTTCAATGACGGAACATTATTTCAAGACATGACTGTACCACTAAATAAAGTGACAACAACCCCTAATCGCGAAATATTCTCATAACTAAATAAAAAGGTTAAAATGACCATATTACGAATCACTTCTTTCATTTTTATACATAAGTACTAACTAGGAAGTAGTTTCAGAAAAAAATTAAATAAAAATAAAACAATATAATCTCACACCCTTATAGCACAATACATAGATTGTAAGTGTCCCCCTAAATGTCCCCCACGCGAAAAAAGAAATAACTGAAATAATTTTGGTTAGGCATAGATATTCCACATAATTATTATGATGAGACTTTCGACGAGTATACAATAGTAAAAAAATATGTTTCTCAAGCAAAGCTTGATAATTGGAATAACAATAAAATTATCCCAAACCAAAGATGGATGGAAATTTTGGAACATTTTAGAAACGAGACAATTGTTTGCGGCAATTTTGTTAAAATGGCTGAATACTCTTTCAGTCTCGCAATATGAATAATATGTGGACCACTGAAAAAAGTAGGTAGAATAAAACCGATACTTGCGAAAACTTCTATAAAAAAAATTATATAATGAAAATTTAAAAAAAATCATTCTTCAGAAAAATATTCATAAATTATGTTAGATTAGTTTGTTAATTTTGAAAAAAAGATTTTTTTGATTTAAACATATACATAATATGATATTATTGTATAAGTTCGTCGTGCAGCTATATACATATATGTAATATATAACATACCAAATACTTACTACAAGCATATTGAACATTTTATTAATCAAAATTCTTAAATGTCTTAAATTGTACTGCAAAAAATCTGGCCACCCTAATTAAGTACAATTTCTTGCTTTATTAAAAACAAAGTACTACTAAAATGTGGCTTTTCTGGCACTCTTTTAGAATGCTCAAATAATACACATCGTTACCGGTGCAAGCAGTTGCCAACAGCTAAAGTACAATATTAGTAAAGGGACCAAATTTTTTTTCGGCAGTAAATTTAAATTAAAAAATCTTCTTATCTTCAAAATGAGACAAAAATTGTTACTTATTTCTGTTGAGAAAGATCTTGGGCCAAAAGTACCTAGCTGTTTTTTTTTATCGAAGACTATACTCAATGGGCAACTGCCATCACCAAATTCTTACGGATTTTATACTAATATACTAGAGTCACGTATTGACCACCTCTTAAATTTACAAAACTAGCCGGAAAGAAATCTGTTTGACCGACATCTCATACTTAAAACAGTGGCTTTGAGATGGCGCTGTTGGTATTGACTCCATTGAGTTGAGGTACTGCGCTTGCGCAAAGCTTAAATTTTATTGATTTGAAGGCTTAAGTCTTTTGAAAACTGCTCTATAAACAAGTCACAGTGCGCGTATTTTCGGTAGATGGCGCCAGGTGTATCAGCAATATATCTTTTTAAGCTAGGTTGCTTTGGCTGATTGACACATTAGGCGCTAAGCGCAGATGAGGTATAATATATCTAAGCTCGGTTTAGTTAATCTTCAATTTATTCTTAGACCAAAATAAAACAAAGTTTTGTCTTTTCAAAAAATAACAATATATATTACACATATTTTCCCTTCATTCACATTCATATTGCTTTCTCAAAGTTTTTAGACAACACACAATTTTATAGTCCTTCAAAAAGCTTGAATTTTGTCATAAAGTAATTCAAAGAAACAAATCAGGATCAAGTTTTCATTGAAGAAAACATCAAAAAAACTTTAAACTTCAAAAATAAGTTAATTAATGTTTAATAACATGAAAGTAATACTGGGTACATAGAACTAAGATTTTTTTTTACTTTTATATTAATTAATTATACTTGACTAGGGTCTATAGGAAAAACTGTACACATTTTCAACCTATAGGTACTTTCCATAATATTTTAGGATATTTTTACAATCAGAAAATTAAAAACATGGCAAACTCAAGGCTCCATTAATCTTTTATTACTTTTCAAAATATTTTTTCAACTTGCTACATTTTGTTTTTAATTAAAAAAATGCGTATTTTAAAAATATTTATATTTTGAAAAGCAGTGTAAAATGAACAATGCAAGAAAAAAATTATAATTTATGTATTTTTATAGGATGTCCACTGATTCGTGTTTCAAACCAAAACTCTCATAATTCTTGCATTTAATTCATCAAAAAAGAAATCGATTTTTTTATTTAAAACACGAATTCGGGATACCCTGTATCACTTTGTTTTAAAATTTACAAATAGTGATATGTCTTCACCATAAGAACAAATTTTAATAACGCTTGTTATTTTTCTACTTTTTGGGGCCAATTGCACAAGTTTAAACTAGGGATTAACTACAACTAAAACAATCTGTCAGGATCTGATTCTCGACCGAAAGCTCTAAAATTAGCTAAGACTTAAGTTAAACTTGAGTAAAATACTTAATCGAAACTAGTGCAAACGACCCTTAAGTTTTGTCCCTGAATGCTCATACACAGTATCTTTAAAAACTAAAATGAAGTAAGTAAACTCGATGCGAGTTAATCTAGCCTAACTTTAAACCTAGCTTAACTACAACAAGACGTTTAAAAAAGCCAACCTATATGAATTGAGTTTTGAGTTTACTTTTTCATCTCTGTAACTAAGCAAAAAAAATCTATCCAGTCTAAATCTTGTTTTAAATTAATAATGTCTAGAAGCTAAACTGATTTTTTTGTGGGAAATTTCAACAACAAAAAAATCATAAAATCACAAATAAACCCTATTCTTAAACATATGTAATTCTTAACAGTTTAAGGTCAGAACTCCCCCTCGAAAGGCATTTTTTACAAAGTATCAGTCTCATTTTTAGTGCCCCCAAAAATCTTTTCAACCCAACAATACTGTACTTGCGAGAAAAAATAAAATAATTTTACGATACAATTCGTAAAATTAAATTTTTTCCATCTATTTTTGGCTCTGTTGGGTCTAAGATTTGAAGAACATTCACTCCAGCTCGAAGAGCTCATAAGAAAAACAAAATGGCGTCTTGTTTTTTGGCGTCAGACATCTTGGAATGGTCGAACAAACAAATTGGCGGTTGAAAACCGTTCATCATTTAACAAAATAGTTGGATTCAAACGCCATCCTGGACCAAAAAAATAAAATGGCTGCGTCCGTCTGATTGTTCCCCATCTTAGTACACATAGATTTGCTTCAGTTGAGGTTTGAGCTCCGCTGGAATGGCATAATTTTGTTGGGGGGGCTTCTTTTTAACCAGTCGCCTCCACTGTCCGCCTAGGTTCTTTCTTAATCCCCTAAACGACCCCTGTCTCTCCATGGTGTTCTTTTGTACAATGGCGTTCTGAAAAAAAAATAAAAATATATTTTTAATTTTCAAAACCAAATCAGTAAAAGCGGTACGATAGGTTATTTAGAACAATGTTATCATTGCATAACAAATTTCTCTTGTCCCATAATTCTTAATTTTTAAGAGAAAGTGTATTGTTTTAATTTAATTCTTGTAGTCATATATGTTTTTAAAATCTTCTACTTATTTTAGTAAAAGACATAAAAGGAAGTTCTCTAGTCTAGTAATTTTTGTCTATTTCTTTCTGTCGGAAATAGGCATTATGAATGCTTTCATAATATGAATCACAAATCATACTTCCGACAAAATTGTAAATTTCTATATTTATTTCCTTTTTTTCATGTAATGTAAAATTTTAATATATACAGTGTTTTGCAACTGTCAGCGAGAATTTTCGATCTGGTGTAATTTTGTTCCCCCTAGTTTTCTTTAATTTTAATTTTATCTTTCAACTTCAAAATTGAGGTTAGGTCTAAATAAAAATGGAAGGTACTATGTTTATGCTTGTGTCAACGAACTTTTTCAGACCAGGAAGTCTTACAAAAAACCAGACTCTTGTCTCAAGGTTAAATACATTCTCAAAAATATGACCCGCTTTTTGGACCCTCTGATATTTATAAGGTCAGCACATTACTTATTGGTTTAAACATATTAAAAAGCTTATGTAAGATTAAAAGTATGATTATCACTTGTAACTAAGAAATACTACACTAATAAATACTTTTATACTTGAAAGTGGAAAAAAGAACGAAAATTACGTAATAATCCGAAGGTTACTATTAGATATCAATTTCCTTTTTTAAACGTATTATAATGTACTTATTTAGAAGTTGTATGGGTTTTCTTACCGTTCCTAGGATAAGAACTATAAAAAGTAGATTTTGAACGAATATTTTACATGATTCTAACGTTTTCAACGTATATATCATGTCCTTGTTAGGTTATTGATCTCAACGAGGGGTGAGCGCTGTTAATGCCCTTCTGTCTAAAAATGTACGGTTCTGCACAAGAAATTTTACCTAGAGCTTTGTTCCCAACATATATACATATTACATGCCACTTGATATACGACCAGCATTATTCAAACAAATGTTCTATATACCTGACACCTGACAACCTCTCTGAAATAAGCAACATCTATAATCTAGCCGGCCATGGAAATACCAAAACAAATGACATGGGCCATTACCCTCTCCACATAGGCCGATCAGCTCTTATCGTTTTAGTGTCCTTTTATCCACCTTCGCCGCCATTTTGACAAAAAACTAATGGATTATCTGTCACTTTTGAGTGAAAATGGCGGCGAAGGTGGATAAAAGGACACTAAATCGGTATGAGTTGATCGGCCTATCTGGAGAGGGTACTACATGGGCTTATCTCCGACCTTTTGCACAGGGACGAAAATTTATCGATCCGAGGACGACGCCATTGTTGTTGTTGATTTCTTAAGATTCCGTGTTTTTATTTGTGTTGGGCATAGTTTTTACTGTTAAAAATTAGAAAAAAGTAAATTAAAAAATTCTGCTGCGTGGAAAGACATGCTGTCTATATGTAGGAAATCAGACAACAAAAGAGGAGCGAGTGAAGAAGGTCCAGATGTTGGTAGTTTTTTTGTTTTGGAAATCGGCTTGCTCAATGGCACACATTTATAATTTTTCATCAAAAAAAAATTTAAAAATCGGGGATTTTTGAGAAAAGTAAACACAGACATGACAAATACCGAATTGTTTCTGTCAAACATCAACGATGGCGTGCCTTCGTGGCTTTGGGTCTTAGCCGATTACGATGATGACGAGAAATGGTTATAAATAAGAGAGAAAGTATAGGGACATCTTGTTTACACTTCATGCATGCTGAAAACATTGGAAGGGCGTATTTTTAAGCTAATAAGTATGTTTCATTTTCGGTTATATATCTCTCGTTGGTATAATATGTATATGGTTGCCAGAGGAAATAGAAATATTCACAAGGATTTTTTTCTGAGATTTTTAGGTAGAAAAATGGGAATTCAATGGTTGCTTTGTTACCAGGCGGAAGAAAGGTATATTTTAATGTTGATGGATATATTTTCGACACAACAGAAGATGTAATATTAGTTTTAAAACCAGTTACTACCAATGAAGCCTTTATAACTACTTCATGTTGCATAAAATTTGACCAAATTCCAAAAGATTAACAACGTATAGTGTACACCTTTACCCACAGAACTTGACATAGAAACCTACTTAAAAACATTTATTACAACATTTACAATATTAAAATCCTGTTAAAATTAATGTTCTTTTTAGTGACGAAATCTTCAACATGTATCTGACCAGCAATGTTAAAGTTATTTGTAAAACACTGAGCATGTTGACATTGGAAATTCTCATCTTTATAATTTCCACAAATTCTTGGAGTAGAACATGATTAGGTAATTGCTAAGGTTTTTTTTTTATGAATGTTTAACACCAATTTGTCAAAAAATGTTATTTCAATTAGCGTCAATGTGCAGAGTTGTTAAATTTAAGATTTGGGAATCCGATAATCCTGAGACTGTGTACAAATGACAGTATTCTAAATAGAAATAGGTGTCTTTTATTCTCAATCTGATGACCAGTAGAAAGCTGCAAATAAGACTGTTTAGAACCTCTATACAGAAACGTAAAAAATAGTCATCTATACAGTCTCTGAAACGTTTCTAAAAAAAGGATTTTTGGCGTTCAATTGATAGGGAACAGGATAAGTAAGTCAAAAGATAAGGATATTTTGTAACAAGAAAAATCTTTACAATTAAAGTACGTAATGAAGAAACTTGTTATCTTAAAATAAATGGTGCCAGAGAATACTCAGACATTGCTTGCTGACGAGAAACATTGTTAACAAACAGGGGTTATCTTAACACAATGTAATGGTTTTTCTACTGACAAACATTTGGGGAAATCCTTAAAACTCTGCGAAATAAGTGGTGACTATAACGAACCTTTTAACATTATTAAAAGACCAATCAACTTTTTTGCAGATGGCATTCACACTTCCTGGTTACTCACCGTTCAATTTAAAACAAATTACAATAATGCTGTATTTTACCATAAATGAGTTTTAAAACGAAATAAAAAAAAATCAGCCTTGCAACTACACACTCGAATTATACCCATACCAACAGCGCTTTTTGGAGGTAAAATCAATGATTAGCATATTAAATTTGTATAGAGAATACATATGGGATGCGATAAAAATATAATAAGCTATAAAAAACACCGCACCGCGACCTCGATTTCAAAAATAAAAATTGGTTTGGTAACGAACAATTTTTTCCTTGATAGTTTGGGTTGCAATGTTGCCATATGGTGAATCGTTACCTGAGTATCACATGACATCATATCCATATTGTATATCACTTTTTATAACTAGGAAATTTTTAAGATTAGACGATTCAAAGATTACGACAAAGATGTCGTAACAAATTTGAAACTTATCCCAATACGTGAAAACAAACTACACAAACTGTGAATTATTTAGTAAACCACCGTAACTGTTATTTTAAAATTAAACACACGGTTTTCTGAACTTGCAATGAAGTGAATAACCTGCCGATAAGTACCCGATTGTAGCATGTTTAGTGAAACATGGCAAATTTTAGATTTTTATAATCTAAAAGTGGTTAACAACGTGATTATTATAGAGTTAAAGCGTTTTGAAATTACAACGTTACACATACATTAACGTTATGCGCAGATAATTTTTTGATAAACTAGATGTATATAAATCAAAACATTTGCATCTCTAATGCCCTTTAAGAGGCTGCAAGTTTCTTAAATCAGATGTGCAGAAAAATCAGCATAAATTTCAGTAATCTGTTCTCTCTTTTTCTCAGCACGAGCTTGATTTAGTGGTAAGTTTATCACTTTTTTGCTGGTTTAAATTTTAATAAGTAACATTGCCCCTGCCAGGGGTTACTTTGGCTCTAAAAAAGATAAAGACACCAATATTGCACACAAATAACAGAAAAAGATCGAATAAACCACCACTAGAGAACTCTAAAAAAAATTCAGTATAACTCTTAGCTAGGGTACGTCTTTATTAGCAGCCAAACCCAAATTGACACGATAACGTTAACTTTATTCATGTGAAACGATCTAATGGCGATAATGGAACGAACTTCATACGCGCAAAAATGACTCCGTACAAAATTCAAAACGCTCAGTTACAATAATTGAAATAACGGTTAACCAAGATTAAGAAAAAAAAAGAAATTGAATGAGTCAAATGAACCAGCTTGGTTGCCATGTGAAGTTGAGAAACGAATTTTGAAAAGTGGGTCAGAACGTTTTAATTTGTGGTTTGCGAAACTAAGAATTTGTTTCGGTAGGTCAGGATTTCACCTTAATTTGATTTTTAGTCAAGAAGAAAGCTGCACATCTACTAAGTGAATTATTAAATTATTTTACGATTATATTAAAATGATACTTAAATGCCTTGAGCAATATCTGACTACCGAATTTCTCTTTCATATTTTCTTCCTTTTATTTTGGGATTATTATTATTATATTGGATTAGTTATATGTTTTTCTGGAATTAAAGCAAGTTTAGCTACATTTTCATCATTAAACAGAATATTATATTCTTTTAAATTAAAAACAAAATTTTGATCCCCAGAGAATTTTTTGATATTTTCAGAACTACACGGATTAAAGAAGTTAATGGCTATTACCAAATGCCTTGATTTTAGAGCAAGCAGCTCGATAAATATACCCATCTGTTCCAGAAAAACTTGATAATTATAAGGAGAACATAGGTCTATAAAACGCATACAAGTAACTTAAAAAATGAAATGTTATCCAGAAATATTGTTCATAATCCCAGATGCTTAAGAGTTTTTTTTAACCGTGTTCTCCCTTCAATAATAATTAAAAAAACACCCACCTGCTCGGTACTGTACAAATACTGGCTCTGCGGAGTGGGGGGCGGGGGGAACTGCCACAAGAACATCCCTCGGTACGCCAGCGGATCGACCGTGGCGCCATCTTTCACCCCGTTCTGATTCTGTTGCTGGATGTGGTGGTTCTGGACCACCGTGCCGTTGGCCCCCGTAATGGTGTTTACGGCGCCGTTGGTCGTACCATTGGGACTGGTCTGGAGAACCACCGTGGTGGCGGTTCCGTCGTTCGTGGGATGTACAGTGTTGCTGTGCTCTTCTCGTTTCCTAAGTTTGCTGCGAACAAGACGAATTGCGATCATGGTTTGGTTGGAACCGACCATTTTATCAGATTGGTTGGGGTTCGATTTCGAAAAACTGAAGATAGCAATTTTGAAGCCGTTTATAATTCAACACTCTAAGGGTTTCAGTTTAACTTAACACTCTATATATATATATCACAGGAGAACACTCTAAGTAATTTTTTTAAGTAATCCTTTGGTTTGGTAGTACAGTTAGCGCGTGCACAAGACACAATATGTATTGACTAGATAATTGTTCAGAAAGACACTAAATTTCGGAAGGTCCCGAAAATTTGAGTGCGGTGTTTGAGGGCCTGAAAGCACTTGTGTTTTAAGCGCCCTCAAAGCTGTGGCATTCTCATTCCGTTGAAACGCGAATAGAAAATAACAGTTTCGACTGAGCGTCGGTTGGTTTTATATATAGCCAAGGCTGAGGTGACGTAGACCCCTATACCGCACAGCATAAGCTCGTGTTGAGTAGGGTATCTCGTTTGATTTGATGTTAGCTTTACGGGTGTTGAATACAGAGTGAAGACGGATTGTTTTCTAATTTTTGACAGGTTTTTTAGATTCTCCTTTTTAATTTTTTTTCTGTTTATTTTTTAAAAATGTGTTTGCAGGGCGGAAATTGTTTTTTTGATTTTGTTTGTTGCTTACATATTTTTTTTTTTTAATTTTGAGATTTCTTGACTTTCTTAATATTTATACAAATATCGTGTTCTTTGATATTAAATACAGATAAAGAACATGGGAAAATTTCTGTGTTTCTTTTAGAGGTTTTTAGATTTTGTTTATTACCTTATAATTCCGTCTTTAACAGAAATTTTGGATTGCCTAAGTTTTTAATTTTTATACAAGTAAAACATCAACACGAATTTAAAGATCTTTAGTAAAATTGTAAAAAAAATTCTTTACGGCGCGACGCGGGTTTTGTAATCTCTGATGAAGTTTAATTTCTCTTTGCTTACTTTCTTTTAGAAGTCGTAACAAAATATTGCAAATACTTTTCAAAAAGCATTCGCATGGTTTCACAAATATCGTTATTTTTCATGTTTTATTGATAAAGATATTTCCAACTTTTTGTGTGCAAGACTAAGCACAAATTTGTACTACCTTTTAAACTATTTTACTCCCTTTTGCACCGACTTTTTTATGTGTGAATTAACTAAAACTCTCTTTAGCAACGGGAGCAAAAAGGACGAAAACTTAACCCAGCAAACCCAAATCATCGGCATGGAATCGGGCCAATGTCGCCAATGTCGGCAGTGTATCGAAAACGTCGGCAGTGTGTCAGCATCGGCCACTACACGCTAGCCCGATGTTGGACAGATTGCCAAAATGTTTTCGGTCAATAATCGGCAACTGACGGAGGTCCATATTACTACAGTCGACTTTATGCCGACTCCACTTTAGGAGCAACGATAGTCCGATTGGAAGTTTTTTTAATCGGACGAGAATCGGCAACTGATGATGGCCCGATTTACTATAATCGACAGGATGCCAACGCAAACCGTATCTACTTTAGAGCCGATGATGGTGCGATTGGAACTTTATTTAATCGATCGAAAATCGGCAAGTGTCGATGGCCCAATTTACTGTAGTCGACTTTATGCCGACTCCCACTTTATATGCTTTGGGGCCGACGACGGTCCGATTGGAAGTTGTTTTAATCGGACGAGAATTGGCAACTGACGATGGCCCGATTTACTATAATCGACATTATGCCATCGCAAACCTTATCTACTTTAGAGCCGATGATGGTGCGATTGGAACTTTATTTAATCGATCGAAAATTGACAACCGACGATGGCCCAATTTACTTTAGTCGACTTTATGCCGACGCCCACTTTATCTGCTTTTAGGCCGACGACGGTCCGATTGGAACTTTTTTTAATCGGACGAGAATCGGCAACTGACGATGGCCCGATTTACTATAATCGGCATTATACCAACGTAAACCTTATCTACTTTAGAGTCGATAATGGTGCGATTGGAACTTTATTTAATCGATCGAAAATCGGCAACTGACGATGGCCCAATTTACTATAGTCGACTTTGTGCCGACGACCACTTTATCTGCTTTAGGGCCGACGATGGTCCGATTGGAACTTTGTGTGATTGGTCGAGAATCGGCAAATGACGATGGTCCGATTTACTATAGTCGACATGATGCCAACGCAAACCTTATCTGCTTTAGGACCGAGGATGGTCCGATTGGAACTTTCTTTAATCGGTCGAGAATCGACAACTGACGATGGCCCGATTTACTATAGTCGACTTTATGCCGACGACCACTTAATCTGTTTTAGGCCCGACGATGGACCGATTGGAACTTTGTTTGATTGGTCGAGAATCGGCAACCGACGATGGTCCGATTATGTCACCTTAAAATTTTTAAACTGCTAAATAATTTCTTCCTAGTATGTAGATATGGCGATAATGTCACTATGTTCCCTGTACAGTGGAAGATAATATTATATATATAATGAGCAAAGATATTTCAAAACTAGAATGCGGACTTGACAAGGTGGTGGTACTTCTCTACGAGAATCACCTCTTTCGACACTTAAACCACCCCGACTGGTTAAGCACCCGCATTATCGGACCTTTGGGGTTTGCCATTGTCGGGCCGCTTTAAGCTACCACCGACGGACCTCCGTCAATCGCCGACGTTGGACCGCTTTAGAAAACCAATGTCGGATTTGAATAGTTTACCGATGTCGGGCCGAGAACAGCTTGCCTACGTTAGACCGACCAAATTAATCAGTTATGGGCGGATGGTCGGTACCATGTGGTTAAACCATATCGGACCTTAATCGTACGGCGACGGTATGCCGATGTCAGCAAAAAGTAAAATTTACCACTGGTCCGACGGCGGGTTACAGTCTAACGATGCGTTGGCAAACATAAATTGGGCCTATATCGCAAAGCGGACAAAAAATACTGCTGGTCCGATGTCGTAAATCGACATCGTGTCGATCAAGACAATTTGGCAATCGACATCGGACCGACGAAGGCCCGAGAGAACCGTGTTTGCGGGGTTGTACTGCCTTTCAAACTATTTTACTCCCTTTTGCACCGACTTTTTTTATGTGTCAATTAACTAAAACTCAAGCAACGGGATCAAAAAGGACGAAAACTTAACCAATCCCTATCTTACTGGACGTTAATGGCAGTTTTAGTTAATTGACACATAAAAGTCGGTGCAAATGGGGGTAAAAACTCTGAAAGATAATACAGATATGTACTTATTTTTACACACTAAATTTTAAAATACGTTCGTTAATAAAAACATGAAAAATAAGAGAATTTATGAAACCATGCAAATGCTTTTTTAAAGTTATATGGAAAATTTGGTTATTAAAACCAAAACGTAATAAAAAAGTAGAATGGATACAAATCTATTAAATTCCAAAATGTAAGTTTTTTATACTTTCAATTTAATGAGCATAAGATTTTCTTATAATCTTTTATCTTTAATGTATAATTTTTTGTATTATTAAAAATCAAAAAGAGCCATTCCGTAAGAAAAAACATTGTTATATATAAAAACTAAAGGTGATAGATAATATCCAGTGTTTTGTGTTACAACATTGTATTTAATTTATAATATAATGTCTATCAAAAAATTGCAATGAATAGTAACAATAATTAGACCAAGATGGATCATCATATTTCAAGTTTAACATTCAAATTCTGCTTTAAAAAAGTCTATTAAAAAGTAACTGATATCAAAATAAATTTTAGCACATATGAAACGTATAGATCTTATCCAAAAATGCAGACTTTTTAAAAAACCCCTTCAAAATCAAGCTTTGTAATCGAAGGTTACGTTTTTTCCATGTCCCCTGGGGCTTAATTCTTGAATGTCGAGAGAAGGAACGATCCCTCAAGAGAAGGGATCAATCCCAGGGAGTTGAAATTTTATATTGAAAAATATACATTTTACGCGCATGCTTGTCAGAGAAATGGGACCGATCCCTGGCTTGGGAGCGCGAACACCCAATTTTTGATAGAATGGAATAAGCGATCACCGCTGAAAAATACTAACTGCGTTCGACACAAATCTGTCATTCCCTGCTCAAAAATTAGGGCCCTGGAAGTATCTTAAACCTTTTAAAAGTGTCCAGTTTGAATCACCCTGTACACTGGTCCCAGTAATTAAAAAATGTACCGATAAAAGACAACTTACTGGTTAAGAATTATACTGTGTCTTATACAGCGTAAAGTATACTATGAAAACGTGGCCCGTGAGGGACCGGCGACGTGAGGGATGGAGGAGGCGGGGCGTGTGCAGCTGAGAAGTGGTGAGGACGGCGTTGCGAGGTTGTAGGTTAGAGTTTTCCTTGTTGAAAATTCTACTTTACAAAAGACCTATCAGCTCCTACCGTTTTAGAGTCCCTTTTTCACAGGCAATCTGACAGCAAATTTGACAGATTCATTGGTTTTGCACACTAAGGAGGACTAAGGACACTAAAACGTTAGTTTAATTGATCAGGTTTTGCAGAGTTGGATTTAAGAAAAAAACAGATATACGCTAGTTAAAAAAATTGGCATGGCATGGTTGTTTGATAGATAATAATAATTCAAACAATAATAAAATAACCTCCATAATACACTCATGCGATTTTTCAAGCCGAAACCTTCAAAAATCACAGCAGTACTAAAAAATAAATCGGTAGATTTACAGTCAATGATTACTAGTCAAAACACGAGGCCTCGATAGCTCAGTGGTTAGAGCGCCGGGCTAGTATTCTGGGGGTTTCGGCTTCAAATCCCGGTTGACGAAACTTTTTTTTCCGATTTGTTCCCTTATTTTTCACCCTCTACCTCACCTTTCTGTAAATTTATATAGGGTGCTAAAACTTTTATTTATTTTACCCAAATTTTCTTGAGACAACAAAAAGGGTTAATAAAAGTAAAAATGTTATAAATTGTATATAATAATCCACTCAAATATCATAAAACAGTTGTGAAGTTTCGATAGAAAATACTTTGATTTTAATTTGTTTCTATAAGTCATCGCACTGTTACTATGGGTCTTTTTCAATGATATTTACAATGGTATTATGCCATACCCACCCATTTATCGCCTGGTTGGCATGAGAAGGTAGGTGTTTCTGTATAAATGGGTTTTTTGTGTGTTATATACAGGGTGCTATGATGATTGCCACCACCCCAACAACAAAAGGGTCCAATAGTGATATTTTATCCGAAGCTTTCAAGAAATAGAAGATCAAGAATGATTATAAATGTTTTTAATGCGTCATAAAAAAATAACACCTTGTATTTTAAAGCTTATAAATTTGGTCTTTTGTGATCAAGTTTAACAGTTAACTGTACTACCTACTGGTTATTCAATAGCCTTTAGAATGACTTATTTATGTTTCAAAGGATTAGTTTGTAATAAAATAACCAAACCATGGCTTTCCTGGTTACTATGCAAAAAAAACTTCTTTTCATCACGGGTGCAAAAAAATAATTGCCCGTCCATTTTTACCCAAATTTAAAGAAAAATAGCGCCAAATAATAATATTAAGAAAATCTAAATTTATTCTGGCATTTCCTCAAGTTTTCTCCAAGTAACTATTCACCAAAAACCATTTCGAAAATACGACCAAATAAAAAACTGTCAGAAATTAAAATGGCCAATCACCAAGCAGTGAATAAAAACCCTATTATATAAAGCCATTGTTACGTCATCTATCAGTCGCCCTTGAATTGATTTGTAATGTAATATGGCAAGCTCTCCATGTTTTTTTTAAGTTTCAAAAAAATTGTGGAAAATATATGGACCAACTCTAGAAGTAAATATATAGGAGAGCGTGGCCAGGACAAAACAATCCGCTGCGCTGCCACAGGAAGGACTGATCTGGTACATAGACGGATCAAAAACTGACGAAGGCAGTACCATGGGGCAGGAATATTCGGGGAAAGACCTAAGAGAGATCTGCAGTTCTCACTGGGATTTTACCCGACAGTTTTCCAAGCAGAAATCTTTGCCATCCTAGAATCCGCAAGAGAGAATAATAGAATGGGATACTGCGGTCAAACCATATCTATAAACTCAGATAGTCAGGCAGCCCTCAGGGCGCTTATGCGCCCGAAGGTTACCTCAAAGGCATATCAAACGACTAGAAAAATATCACCAAAGTTGTTTAAGACGAATACTGAGAATCAAATGGCAAGACCGACGAACAAACATAAGTGTTTTAGAAGAAGCCAGAACAACTAGTATAGAAGCCCTTATCTTCAAGCACCAGCTTCGTTGGACTGGTCACATTATCCGCATGCCTGATACACGTCTCCCAAAGCAGATAGGAGAAGGAGGGAAAGAGAAATCAAGGTGGTCAACAAAAATGGTACAAGGACGTTCTCAAAGGCAATATGATGAAGGGTCACATCGATATAAACAACTTCGAGACCACATGAGGGAGCACAAACTTTTGAAAAGCAACGACGTAAACTAGAAACGGAAAAGAGAGAACGTAGAAAGGAGCGACGAAATGGAAGACTGGATGACCAACAACACCCGGCTGCTGCCGGAGACTGGGTGTGCCAGGACTGTGGAAGGGTGTGCGGCTCGAGAACTGGCTTACATAGCCATCAAAAAACGCACAACAGATAGCGACGATACAGAATAGAGGAAAATCATACTCGGTATCGAGTGATTGCCTATGATGGTCACCTCAAAGATAGTGTGGAAATGCCTTGCTGAACTAATGAAACTGGCGGAACAAAATAAAATAAAATTAGTATGAATGCGAGGACATAGAGGCATCCAAGGCAATGAAAAAGCTGTTGCAAGGCAAGGATCGTCAGAAAAATATATTAGACCAGAGCCAGCCCTGGGGTACTATAAAGTCCCAGGTTAAACTCTGAATAAGGGAAAAACATGAAAGCTACTGGCTAGAAAGAAAGGAGCTAAGACACAGCAGCGCCTTTATCAAAGAGCTGCTTACAGTTACAATAGGATGCAAGTGAGAGCTATAATAGATGAGATCTGAACTGCACATGTAACATGTAATATGCCAATACGAGGCACTGGATCGCAAAAGGCACCTAACTAATGGAATGATTAGCTTAGGAACCAAGAGGGTGCACAATAAGCCAGCAAGGGCTGCAGTTCAGTAACTGTGGCTTGCCACCAGGCCCAGGCAGGTTGGAGTCACAATCGAATTACATTGTTATAATTTTCATTTGTTGTTTTTTAATGAGGTGTCAGTAGATAAAAAATTGAAAGTCGCACATTTTTTTAAACTTTGAGGGCAATAGTTAAACCAATATTCCCATTTCTTTCAATTTTGACTGCTGTGTCTCTGATATATTCACATAAATTATCAAAATGAACCCGATAATTTTTGTATTCATCATGTTTTTATTAGCAAGTACATTCTTTTGTGTTTATATTTTACGAAAATGCCCTCCTCCTGCGGAGTCAGGCTTTTCCGCGAAAATATGAAAACAAACTTATGTAATTATAAAAAATTGTGCAATTAGCACCGAATAGAATCTTTTTAGATTCTTTTCAGTTGAAGTAACTGACTCTTTTGACCTATTAATTATTTATCTATGCACAATTATTTTCAGAAAATTTGACAACACCGCTGTGTGTATGCGGTCGCTTTCCGTTAAAAAAAATGCAATACTGGAGATAATATCAGCTGACATGAGACATGATTTGAACCAGACGAAAAAAGTTGTTGCCCAAAATTTCTCTCGTCGTGTAGAAACGAATAATAATATAATATATAATACTGCTGTGTTTGTGTGAAAATTTGAAACCTTTTCCCGGCACTATTCAAGAAATTTTACATCATTTTTAGATTTTATAGTTAAAAAGATTTAATATATTAAAAATCAATGTGGCTATAGCGCCGCGGGCGAAAATTTTTTCAATTTATGACGCTATAAAACCAACAAAAACGAGAAAATGTTGTAAAATCACGTGAGAATGATTTTTATTTTGCCCCATCATCAACATATTCCTAAAGAACTTAAAACTACATTATGGCAAATATTATTACTTCTTTGATATGCAGATGACTGGCTAAAATCAACATCTACTACCCAATTATCGTCTAATCAGCCTGATGAGACCAACGCTCAAAATAGTTCTAAAGATTATACGTAAAATGGGCGACTTATGGGCGAGACACAGATTGGTTTTTGTGGACAGTTCGGGGGAGGAGAAAAAGCCTTATTTACCTCCATTAATCTAGCGACCCCACCTCAAAAAAATTAAAATTTAATCATACCATAATTATGTGCAAATTATGTGCTAATCTTATCCCTAATCAAAAAATGTTGTGCTCCTCTGGTTTTCGAGAGAATCAAAAAAGAAAATGGGGTAACTAGGTAAATATTAACTTAGCAACTCCACCAGGAAAAATAGCGCCCAACTAAAAATTTTTGGATTTAAAATTTGTGCTAATTATATGTGCTCTACAAATATGTAAGAAAAAAATCGAATTTTTCATTTTAAATTATTTTTTTTAATGGTTGGGGTAGCTAGGTTAATATTAACATATATCATGCAATTTAAAAATTGCAAAAATCAGTATTACCTGCATATCAAGTGCAAGCTCACCAGGAAATATTGGTTTTAAAATTATGTGATAATTCTGACACATATTCATGGAGCACATAATTTAGTAATAATATGTTTTTACTTTGAAATCATACTTCAGATTCCGAATTCTAGGTTATTACAAAACCAGACAAGTAGAAAATTTTCTGATCGTGGACGAAATTAGCACATAATGTGCAGATAATACTGGTTCGATATTTTCCTTATATATTCGTAGAGCACATAATTTTGAAACCAAAAATTTTTAGTTTGGCGCCATATTTCCTGGTGGGGTTGCTTAGTTAATAATAATCTAGCTACCCCATTTTGTTTTTCAATTTTCTCAAAAACCAGAGGAGCACATAATTAGCACATAATTATGGCATAACTAAATTTTGATTTTTTTGGGGTGGGGTCGCTAGGTTAATGGAGGTGCCTTATTTGGTATTCAAGTCTTAGTTTACCGCTCTAGGGAAGTTGTGAATAACTATATGAGATAATATAATGGCCCCTGCATTTCCCGAGGAAAATGTGAAAGTAACTGACAACCATCTGACAGCGAAAATTTAGGTTATGTTTAATATTTTTGTTTGCTTTTGGAAAATGTATTAATAGAGTGGACACCACCGTAAAAAAAATGTAGAAAGTGTTTGTTGTCCAGTGTTTCCCGTAAGTTAAACATGGACAAAACAAGATTAGAAAACAAAAACCAGAATCTTTGAGGCTGAGTTGGTGAGTATAATTATAAACTGTAGGTCAATCTATGGCTTTCTCCAAATAAAACCCACTTGCTAGGTATTATTGGTATTATTTTCAAATTTTTGCCTAAAAGTTGGGCATACGAGTGCTCATGTAGGCATTTCGTGCCCTGGACCCTGTAAGTGAGTTGAGTGAGGTCTCCAGAGTGAATATTATTCATATTAAGAGAGGAAGGAAAAATCGGGGATTTCAAAAAAAAATTGTGAAATAATAGGACTTTTCCTTCCCCTCTTTTACTGTGTAGGTGAGATATTTTCTAGGTTAAGGACCAATTAATGCGTGGTTTATTTTAGGAGGGGAAAAAATAATTTGGGATTCGGCGACAAAAAAATTTTATGCCACACAGCTATATTTTGTTCAGATATTTTTTTTCCTGTTTGTTTGGCCGCCATCAATTGGATTTTTGTCTATAAAGCATCTTGGCTAACAAAATTAGTAAAAAAGTTTGTTATACCATTAATTTCCCATGCTCTTGAGTCGAAAATAGTGGATTGACTATAATTACGACTAAAAAAAAATTATACAAAATATGAGTGATTTTTGAGCACGTGCTAGTCACACGATTTTTTGGAAGTTCCAGGTCACGATATCTTGACGTTTTGTGGGTTTTTATGGATTTTTAACTGCACCTTTTATTTTAACATAATATACCGATTGGAAAACAATCAAGAAGACACAACAAAATTCCAAAACATTGTCGTATACCTAATTATGGAGCAATCAAGCAAAACGCATTAAATCCAATTTTTGAAAAATAAAATTAATTTTAAACATTATCAACAATATTTTATTTAGTTAAGGTCGTTTGACGGAAGGGGTCTCAAAAAAACCCAGATATGCCGACGTTTCGGTACTTTATTGGTCTATCCTCAGGGCATACAAATTTTAGATTTCTTCCGTCCAAAATATTTGGAGGTAGGATTCAAATGATGGAAGAAAAATATTCGGTGTTCCTGGTATTTTGTAAATATTATTAAAAAGTATAGTTTTGTTTCGTAAAATTTAAATGTCAGTTAATACAACATTATTTTTAATAATATTGACAAAATACCAAGATATCCGAATATTTTTCTTCCATCATTTGAATCTTACCTATAAATAATTTAGAAATCTGAAAAGTTTAATGCCCTGAGGATGGACCAATAAAGGACCGAAACGTCGACACCAACAAAGAAATTTTTTGTTATAAAGGGACGCCTCGGAGGATTATTTAGGTTTTTATTTATCCCGTAAAATTTTATCAAATAGATTTAACACGTTTTGCTCCACAGTTATGCTTTAAAAAGCCGCTGCTAAGTTGTACTACCTGTTTGAGATTGTTTTTGACAATTGTTTTTTTTTTGTTTAAAAAATTTTATGCTATCGGAAATCCCAATAAGGTCGGTGGTCATGGGGGCCATTACTTCCCAACCAAGTACAGTGAAAGCTCCCATTAGCAGACATCGACGGATCCGACTTTTTGTCCGCTTATGGGAGCTGTCCGCTTTTTAGAGGCTAAATTACAGAAAGTTACAGAAATATTATCCGGTCATAAAAGCAGTCCGCTTATAAGAACTATAACATAAAAGAAGCTTTCACCCTAACAAATCGAAACGCGATTTCCAGAACTAGTTTTGTGTTGTTAAAAGCTATTGTCAGAGCTTTCGTTTCTGAGATAAAAATAAATTTATTGTTTTCCCACCATTCGGTGGGTGCCCATTTTTGCTTTTGCAAATAAATTTGTAGATCTCGGAAATACCCTATAAAAATACTATACCGAGGTGGATTCGAAGCACGCAGCTGCAGTGTTATCTTTTGGAAATTGATTTTATTTTTATTATTTTCTTTTATATCTGCCTTGCTTGAGAAACAGATTGGTAAGTTCTTAAGTGAAATAATACATTTTTAAAACAAGAAACGGATGTCTACGAAGTTGCCGAAAAAGTGCAGATGAGACTAATTCAAGAAGTTTTTTTGGAGAATTTTGTAAATCGCCCAGAACATGGTTTATCAACGATTCATAGGCTTGTACAGAATTGTGAAAAGAAACCATAAAAAACCCACTGTTTTGAATGACGAGCAGGAAGTACGAGATGTGATGATTTGCGCTGCAGTGAAGGAAAATCGAAAGTAGGGGAATTGACGGCAATTTGAATGGTCCTAGATACTGGGATCTACTGCAGCAGCATATTATTCTAACTGCTAGGCAGTTGTTGGGTGTGAGATTTGGTGAAACATGGTTTCAACAAGATGGTTGTCCCGCACACAATGTTGGTCTCGTTAGGGAATATCTTGATAATGTATTTTCCAATAGGGTTATGAGTGCACGGGAAACTATTTTATGACCAACTCGATTACCCGATCTTGCTTCTAATGACTTCTATCTGTGGAGTTATATCAAAAATAAAGTTTACGGGCACGAAAGGGCCAACAATTTAGAGGAATTTCGGATTAAAATTGAAGAATTTTCTCAAACTATCACCCCTAATATATGGTCTATCCGAGCAAGGAGAACTTTTCGAACATTTGCTCTAATTGTTTTTTGACTGTGAGAATCTTCTTAGTTTTTAGAATGTATTATTTTATTTTGAGAACTTGCTTTTATTTTGTTTATCCTTATCATTTTCATTCTAACACGCTGGTAATGATAAACCTGAGCAGTTGAAAATAAAACGCTCTAATTTATCAGTGACAAAAAACAAGAAAATTACGTTATAAAAATTTGCGTATTTATTGACCAAATTTCGGTTTCATTGACTACGTTTCACATGGCACCGTGGTTAAAAGCGTACTAAACGCAATCCGCGAACGGTGATCGCAAGCCTGAGTGTTGGTTGCTCCACTGATAGGTGTGCGGTGTCCCTGCATGTACGTACACTGGCAAATTGGACTTCTTCCGGCGTGTGTTCGCAGTAGCCTGAAGCGTTCTGTATATTATTATTTATAAGGTATCACATTAAAGCTTGTCATGTACGCTACACAAGTGACCCAGTCTGTCGGCATGAAAATTACCGAAAGTATCTGACAGACTGACATTCATTCGGGTACTGATAGTCAAATCCTTTTTGGGTAACGGGCCATCCATCGCTTATATATTATATACACGCGAAAAGGGTGGTTGGAGGGTAGGTAGAAGTATTAAAATGTGCCAAAATGGAGGGGAAAGAGGTTGCAAAAATGTTATAAGTGTTGCAATTTGGAAAAACGGTTTTACATAATTGATGGTGAAAGAGTAAAATTACCATTTGAACACGAAAAAAAACCGGGAGGTCTGGAAGTAAAATTCTCAAGTTTGTGTTTTCTTACTACTCGGGAACTATCCGCCATTTTGAAAAAAACTTTGGAACCCATTTTCTCCATTTCTGTTTGTCGGAAGCAAAAAATTGTAGGAACAAAAATCTTTGGCATTTTCAACTCTTTGTAGTCAGTTTTTAAAAAGATAGAGGGCGTTGAAGTTACGAAAAATCAGTGTGCGGAATAAATGCCAGTCTGTCAGATATTTTTGGCAATTTTAATGCTGACAGACTGGCTTATTTTTGTAGCGTATGTCACAAGCTGTAATTTGATACCCAATTTGTACTGCTCTTACTATAAATAATAATATATAATCACCCTGCTGTAGTTCAGAGACTGTTTAATTAATTATAAATAATATACATATTTTGAAAAGATTTTTCCGAGATCTGCAACTTTCTTATTAAATACGTTAAAACTGATTTTTTGCAACTTCAGCGCTATCTAACTTTTTGGAAACTAACTACAGAAAGTTGAGCACTTGCACAAGAATGTTGAAAATCTGATGTCGAATATTTTCCGAGAAAAGCCAATTACAGAGTTTCTCAAAATGGCGAGGAGTGGGGGAAACGCAAACTTAGGAATGTTACTTTTAGTCCCGAGGTATAGTCTGACCATAGATCTAGGGGACTTATTATTATTCATGGCACATAAGCATTTATTGCGACTCAGCGGATGTTCGAATGGAAGCAGGGACGCACTTAGTGTTGTAATAGATCAGTGAATTTCTACCACGGATCACCTTAAAGGTGAAAAAGATAATATGTTTTATTGACGGTTCGGTCTAACAATTTTTTTTTTTAATTAAAAATTTATTTTAATCTAATAGACACATCCTACACCTACAAAATATATTTGCTTATAGAATAAAAAACGCAAACATAAGTTAAATTTATAAAATTCAGTTTAACAGGTACATACATATATATAGTATAAAAAATACGGGATAGTAAAAAAATTAACAAATTTTAACTTAAGTCAGTTAAACTGTCACTGTCGTCAGTCAAGTCTATGATAATTTTTGCACTGGGTAGCAGATCTATATTTACATATGCTTTTTCTATTTTGTGGACATGAGCTACGCAATTTTTCCAGCTTTTACTTAAAATATTCTGTTCCGCCGACCTAATTAAAGCTACCACAGAAGAGTCTAAAGTTGGCGAAACATTATTTCTTTTAACGGCTGCTTTTAGTTCATGCCATATGTGTTCAATTGGATTAAACATGCAATGGTAAGGAGGAAGTCTCAAGTCTGTATGGCCCATTTCTTTCGCCAGTATCACAATAGTATTGTTTTTGTACTGAAAATGCTTTAATTATATTAGTAGTGGTAGCTTGCATTATTCATCACAATTACACTATTTGGAGGTATATTGGGTAACAGTTTATTCTTAAACCAGTCTTCAAATAATTCCGCTGTGGTATCGACATGGTAGTCAGAATGGCAATCCTTTATATTTTTGGCTGATAAGGCCAACGCATTTGGTATAAACCCATTTTTTGTTCCAGCATGAATTATTGTGATACGCTTTCCTTTATTTGATGGAGCTTTAGTTGGAAGTGACCCGACGAATCTGCTCAACCTTTATCTGGAACTTCATGGGTGTCAAACCAAGTTTCATCGAGATAAACAATATCCCTATTACTTTCTCTATACTCCTGTATTGCAATTAAATATTTCATCCTCCATATTTTTAAACGGGCCGATTCCATAATCACTTGCCGTTTATTAATTTTTTAAATACATTTTCTCAGTGTCTCACGGCAACACTGTATTTGTGTATCCTTTTTTTTAATTTTTGAATTAATGTTTGTAAAGTGGGAATCATTTGTTCCCTATACATTTGATATAATTTCTACGAATGGTATCCATATCACTCATGTCAAATTTCTTAGAAGTATTAGAATCCTTCCTTTTTCTTCTCCCAACTATTGGTTTATTTACTACACGCCACACTGTTTTTACCGATCTTCGTGTTAAAGCTGCCGTTTCCTTCACTGCACCAAATTTTGATAACCCACGTTCAAGAAGGTTTCTTTTGTAGCGCCATTACCTATTCCCTGTATCTCCACGTGACGTACTCGGTTGTTCCTCCCACGGACGAAACATTTTTCACACAATCACAATTAACAACAAATAACTTCTTCTGTAACCAAACACCAACTGCTAACTGATTTTCAAAACTACAAATCAGCTTGGTATCTTAAGCCTGTCCTAATTATTTTAAGAAAATTAATTTGTAACGTAATCAAACCCTAATGTTATAACGTTTCGTAATTATTCATAAAGTTGATAAATTTTAATTCAGCCAAAAAGCTGTACTTATTAAGAAATAATTACACATTTTTAAATCCGCACTTGTAATCCTCAGAAATGGTAGCATGTTTACATCTTTTTTTTTATTTACTTTCACACCCCAAACAATAGGTGATTTAAATAGAAGGCACATTTTTTAAAAATAAAGACACGGCTCGGATCACTTTTTTGATTTTTTTTTCAAAGTTCAGCCATATCTGACGTTTATTTTACTCCAAGGAGTATGAATATCACATGACCCGCTTTGAACGTCACTTTGGCATTTCCTAGGCGAAAGTCACTGACAGAAAAAATGAATCTGTACTCTTAACGGCCCAATTACATCGTTAAACCGGCAACGCTGTTGGGTCCGTTTATTAGGCAATTCTTTTTCGGCATGTTTCTCGGAAACGGGACTTCCAAATGGCCTGAAATTTTGCCTAAATTGTTTATTGGACTATGTTTTTCCATTAAATCTTGGTACTTTTTTAAAATTTTGTTTATTTTTTGAAAAAAACTGTTTTAGCTTTTGTGGTGTTTCAAAATTGCCGCGTCCATATTACGTCAGAAACAGTCAGAAATACCCTTTATAGAGACCTGTAAAACTAAATTGGAAATATTTGTAATTTTCCAAATAATGGACACCTAATTTCAAAAACTCTCTAGATTGTATTAATAAGCTTGGTAATCCTCTTCCTCTAATAAAAAACAAATTGAGTATTATTTTCCTCTAAAGCTAAAACATGCGGAAATGTAAAAACATGGACTATAAGGGTCACCTATCAATATTAGTTATATGCCTAGCATCAAAAATTACTTAAATGGTTATATTATAGATACCGCCACCATCAAAATTAACCACCCACGTCTTTTTTTTGTGAGCTTACCCTAGGCATAGTTTCTAGTGTTCTCCTTTCCTAAATGTATTCGGCTAAGAGAGATCTAGCATATATACCTAGGTAACACCCCTTACCAGGAAAAAAAATTTATGCCATGCAAACATCGAAATTGGTCGACTCACTGTATTTGCAACTAACCAATGTCAGTGTGTCTGCCTGACATTCTTCATAACCTTAGTTTTGTCGTTTTGTTTTGGAGTTCGTCGGCCTGGTTTTTGTGTTTTATTTAATAATTTTTCCTTTGGTGAAAAGCTACTTTTTAGAACCCTTAAGTGGTCTGTGTGTATGACCATTTGACTAGTTGTCACTGCTCTCAATTCGATCACCTAGGTGATAAATAAACAATCTCTCATAGGGTCACTGGATCCTGAGACCTGCGGTCCCAGCCGCAGGTTTTAGGATCCAGTGACCCTAATCCCCAATGATTCGCGGCGCAATCTGTGAACAGGAGAATACAGTAAAGAAACCAGAGATAGATAATGAGTGGTAGATGACGTATTGAAATCGATTGACAAATTTATATTATCTCTGGATTGTTCTTGCGCCGTTAAGGCCACAAAAACAGCATAGATTTGACAACACTGCTTTTCTGTTTTTGGGCCAATCTTTACCGGGCAGAATATCGGAAACGAGAAAACGGAATCTGTTGAAATTTGGCAGGAATTTTTATGTTTGAATTCCTCACAACCTTATCCAGACAGTTTTTTGCTGGATTCTCTCATTCCCGAAATAAAGTAAACACGGCTAACAATAGTCAAAAATCTTACCTGACTCTTTCTTTACCCACGTCGATAATACAGAAATATGTAACAACAATTTTTGGATTTTTTAATTTGTTGAAAAATCCTTTGAATACGGTTGTAGATTTTTATAAATCCTATTATCTGATAACAAAAAAGTCATGGTTTTTTTCTTTATAAGCGAGATTCTGCCGGAATTCTGAAACGCCAAGGTCACGTAATTTGGTAGACCCAGGGAAACTGAGTGACTTCGATTGGAGGATTGGAATTCAGGTTCCGCATAGCCACCGGCCACTTTTCTAAGGCTGGGCTTCACTAAGCTTTTCTTCCGCGCGGATTTTTAAATTTGACCTTGCCTGTCAGTGAGTGAAACCGTGACAGAAGTATTGGCACCTTCACTAATGGAAGGCTAGCCTCACATATTGTGTTTTTCTGAACAATGCACGATCTCACTCGACATTTCATTGGTTATGCAACCTATTGTTGATCTTTCAAAGAAATAGCAAAGCAGTGTTGTCAAATCTATGTCATTTTTGTGGCCTTAACGGCGCAAGAACAATACAGAGATAATATAAATTTGTCAATCGATTTCAATACGTCATCTACCACTCATTATCTATCTGTGGTTTCTTTACTGTATTCTCCTGTTCACAGATTGCGCCGCGAATCATTGGGGATTAGGGTCACTGGATCCTAAAACCTGCGGCTGGGACCGCAGGTCTCAGGATCCAGTGACCCTATGGGGGATTGTTTATTTATCACCTAGGTGATCGAATTGAGAGCAGTGACAACTAGTCAAATGGCCATACACACAGACCACTTAAGGGTTCTAAAAAGTAGATTTCACCAAAGGAAAAATTATTAAATAAAACACAAAAACCAGGCCGACGAACTCCAAAACAAAACGACAAAACTAAGGTTATGAAGAATGTCAGGCAGACACACTGACATTGGTTAGTTGCAAATACAGTGAGTCGACCAATTTCGATGTTTTTATGGCATAAATTTTTTTTCCTGGTAAGGGGTGTTACCTAGGTATATATGCTAGATCTCTCTTAGCCGAATACATTTAGGAAAGGAGAACACTAGAAACTATGCTTAGGGTAAGCTCACAAAAAAAAGACGTGGGTGGTTAATTTTGATGGTGGCGGTATCTATAATATAACCATTTAAGTACTTTTTGATGCTAGGCATATAACTAATATTGATAGGTAACCAGTATAGTCCATGTTTTTACATTTCCGCATGTTTTAGCTTTAGAGGAAAATAATTAATAACAATTTGTTTTTTATTAGAGGAAGAGGATTACAAAGCTTATTAATACAATCTAGAGAGTTTTTGAAATTAGGTGTCCATTATTTGGAGAATTACAAATATTTCCAATTTAGTTTTACAGGTCTCTATAAAGGGTATTTCTGACTGTTTCTGACGTAATATGGGCGCGCCAATTTTGAAACACCACAAAAGCTAAAACAGTTTTTTTCAAAAAATAAACAAAATTTTAAAAAAGTACCAAGATTTGATGGAAAAACATAGTCCAATAAACAATTTAGGCAAAATTTCAGGCCATTTGGAAGTCCCGTTTCCGAGAAACATGCGGAAAAAGAATTGCCTAATAAACGGACCCAACAGCGTTGCCGGTTTAACGATGTAATTGGGCCGTTAAGAAACATTTTATCGTAAAAAGGATAGTGACTCTTGAACCTTACAATTTATAAACTTAAAGTATGGATATCACATGACCCGTTTTGAACTTCTCTTCGACGTTTCCTCAGCTAAGGTCACTGACAGAAAGAGAAAAGAATTTTATCGGAAGAAGGATAGTGACTTTTATAACTTTTGAACCTTACAATTTATAAACTCGAGTTTTTAACAATAAAGTATTATTAGTTTATTTTGAAATTTAGCACGAACAAACTGCACGATATTTAAATTAATTATTGATTTTTTTTTTCAACACAAAGTGATTTAAAATGTTCACGTGATGGCTTGGTGACAAGCATTATACGTTGGAAACATGGTTTTGATATATTATTATTTGTTACCAACTACATAAAAAGTAAAAATCAGATATTTCGTTTTTCTTTTGCTGTTTTAAAATGTCATAACAAAGAACGTCACCGAGTAAAAAGGCACATCGCTATGGAAACCATTATTATTTCATTTACCAGCCGCCTTGATTTATAGTGTAAAGATGGTGTGTTGCGAGAAGTGCTCTTCGTTCGAGATTTTAAAAAAATTATTTTCCTGTTTTTCTTGGATTTTTTTACATAAAAAATAGTGTTAACAACTCGCGGCTAAACTGTGATTTTTTTTATTCGCATTTTTAAATACCTCGCTGCGCTCCTTATTTAAACCAACGCTTGTAAAAAAAGCACTATTTCAGCCACTAGTTGTGAAAACTACTATTTTTGATCACGAATGCAAAATGTTAATATTAGAAAAATCTAATTATTATTTTTGCCTAAAAATTACGGAAAAAACTTTAAAGTGTGATTTTACAAGTGACAAACAGACATATCTGCTCCGAAAAAAAAAACATTCAACAAAATAAAAATATTTGTGACCTATTACCTAAGCTCATCAAAACGTAATTCCTCTTAATTGAAAATAGGTAGTTCGTGCGTCAGAACAGGATTTTTCCAGATGCTGTGAGACTTAATAAAAAAATTGAGCGTCCCGTCATTCTCTAAAATTATTTTTTTATCATAACAAATCGTGTGCGAAATTTGTTGGGAAGTATCGTCATGAGGTTTATCTACCTTGCCCTTATTTAACGATAAATTTTAATTTTAATTTTATTCAAAAAAAAAACAAATAACACCAAAAGACAGGTGAGGCTGAAAAATTGAAAAACTTTTGGCCCATGGAAGAAACAGACAAAACAGCTGCCGAAAAATTAATTAGGCACCTAGGTACTTAATTAATTGACATTTTACAAAAAATAATATTAAAACAAAGGATTTGTTTTTAAATTTAGGAGGTCTGACGCATGAGTTTAAAAAATATTTATTTAATTAGTTAATCAATTCAAGAATAGGTTTGAGATTCTCAATCTATTGATGTATTTATTGATTTTAATTTTTTAAATATTTTAAAATTATATTTTTTTTTTATTAAAACTTATTCCTTATTACCATAACCTGTTTTTATATTTTTAAAAGAACCAGATCATTTTGGATATCACCAACAACCAAAACTTTGTTTTTTCGATTTTTTATTAATTACGAAACAAATACAAACAATATACCAAATGCCGTTCAAAACTACGCCACTAATTATTCATAACAAACAGGATTCGCGGATTTTTTTTTACTGGGACTTTCCATTCATGGTAGGATCAATGTCCAGTGTTCCCAATGTTTTAGGACACAAAATAACCATACACCTGCCGGGATTCGAACCCGAGACCTCCTGTACAACACCAAATAAGGTTAGAATGTTTGGCCAACTAAAATGTAAAAAGTTTAATTTGTTGTTGTTTTATTTTTTTTGAAGTGTGGAGGGTATTTACCACTTATCAATACATTTAATAAAAATGGGAAAAACTACGGATTAATACTAAGCTTTTAATTAATCCTTCTGTATTTTTTTACCTTAAAGTTAACTTTACAAAAGCCCATAATGACAAGTATAAAATATAGCAGCCCCTTCATAAATTGTGTTGTTTAAAAATAATATACGTAGTAGTCCTAATCCATCTGGGAGAAAACAAAACAATTTTTACTATCAGTAGAAAAATATATTGCTAATGCCCACTAAGTAACTGTTCTAAATCAAATAGCTCACACTAGGAACCCTGTGTGTATGACATTTCTTGATCAAAATATGTCATGCAGTCTCTAGCTCAGAGCGGCCCATATATTTGTACGTAAGTGTACTGATACCTATATGGGAAACAAAAGAATAATTGAAAATTCAAGATGATCCTACTTGATTGACACTTTTTCTATTCGCTGACGTCAATTGAAAAATTCCTAATTGTTTTTCTATTTGCAATATTTATTGCTGTATTAATATGTTGGAAAAATCTCAAAGAAAAATGTGTACAATAAATTTAGCATTTCGTTTATTTGATATCACTTTTAAAAATCTCCTTTTGTTTTATTATTTAAAGAAAGTACCTACATACGTCAAAGAAATTTGATAAACTAAATATTTTATTTGATTTCGGTTATTCAATACTATGTTTTCACGTGGAACTGAAAACGTTTCCAATACGAGTTACTTTTCGCTTTTCATGAAGCGATTTGAACGCGTTTTGAACACGATTTGAGCTTTTAACACTTGCCTGATTTGGTTTGAGGTTAGTTTTTGCCAATTTTACTTCTTTATTTACTTTTTTAATGCCAATAAGTTTACAGCACAATAATATAATTAAAATAAAGGTATGTACCTACTTTTTGCTCTACTTATACTCTTTTTGAGAGTGCAGTACTTTTTTTCAAAGCTTTGTACTCTATAATCTATTACATTAGAATTGGTATATTCTGACCATCGATCTAGGAGACTCATTTTTATTTATGGCCGATAAGCATTTATTGCGACTCAGCGGGTGTTCGAATGGAAGCAGAGACGCACTTAGTGTTGTAATAGATCAGTGAACTTCTACCACGGATCACCTTAAAGGTGAAGAAGATAATATGTTTTATTAACGGTTCGGTCTAACATTTTTTTTTAAATGAAAAAATTATTTTAACCTAATAGCCACATCCTACACGTACAAAATATATTTGCTCATAGAATAAAAAACACAAACATAAGTTAAATTTATAAAATTGTCGTGTCGTCATTAAAGTCTATGATAATTTTTTCTCTGGGTAGCATATCTATATTTACATATGATTTTTCTATTTTGTGAATATGAACTACGCAATTTTCCCAGCTTTTACTTAAAATATTCTGTTCTGCCGACCTAATTAAAGCTACCACAGAAGAATTTAAAGTTGGCGAAACATTATTTCTTTTAACCGCTGCTTTTAGCTCATGCCATATGTGTTCAATTGGATTAAACATGCAATGGTAAGGAGGAAATCTCAATACTGTATGGCCCATTTCTTCTGCCAAAGTATCACAATTTTATTGTTTTTGTACTGAAAATGCTTTAATTATTTCAAGCAATGGTTTTTCGGTGTAGCTATCCTCAAAATACATATTATTTTCTAACATGTAGTACGGAATGGTTAGTTTTGTGTCATTTAAACAAGGAACTTTATTTAGACTTCTACTGAGGTACCTCGCATTATCCATCACAATTATACTATTTGGAGGTATATTGGGTAACAGTTTATTATTGAACCAGCCTTTAAATAATTCCGCTGTGGTATCGCCATGGTAGTCAGTATGGCAATCGTTTATATTTTTGGCTGATAAGACCAACGCATTTGGTATAAACCCATTTTTTTGTTCCAGCATGAATTATTGTAATACGCTTTCCTTTATTTGATGAAGCTTTAGTTGTGCAGTGACCAGACGAATCTACCCAACCTTTATCTGGAACTTCATGGGTGTCAAACCAAGTTTCATCAAGATCAACAATATGCCTATTACTTTCTCTATACTCGTGTATTGCAATTAAATATTCCATTCTCCATTTTTTTAAACGGGCCGATTCCATAATCACTTGCCCTTTATTAATTTTTTTTTATTTTAAAACCGTTTTTTAAAATACAATTTCTCAGTCATCGTCTTTTTTTAATCTTTGAATTAATGTTTGTAAAGAAGGAATCATTTGTTCCCTATACATTTGATATATTTTTCTACGAATTATATATACCGTGTCCAATTTCTTAGGAGTATTAGAATCCCTCCTTTTTCTTCTCCCAACTATCGGTTTATTTACTACACGCCACACTGTTTTTATCGATCTTCGTGTTAAAGCTGCCGCTTCCTTCACTGCACCAAATTTTGATAACGCACGTTCACGAAGGGTGGTATAAACGTCAAATATCACTTTTTTGTATCAAGTGACAAAATATCGCATTTAAATTGTTTTTTATTACTCATTTCTCTTGTAACGCCGTTATTCCCCGTATCTCCACGTAACGCACTCGGTTGTTCCTCCCACGGACGAAACATTTTTCATACAATCACAATTAACAACAAATAACTTCTTTTGTAACCAAACACCAACTGCTAGCTGATTTTCAAAGCTACAAATCAGCTTGGTATCTTAAGCCTCTCCTAATTATTTTAAGAAAATTAATTTGTAACGTAATCAAACCCTAATGTTATAACGTTTCGTAATTAGTCATAAAGTTGATAAATTTTAATTCCGCCAAAAACGTGTACTTATTAGGAAATAATTACACATTTTTAAATCCGCACCTGTAATCCTCGGAAATGGTAGCATGTTTACAGCTTTTTTTTTATTTACTTTCACATCCCGAACAATAGGTGATTATTAGGGTAAGGGATTAGCATTTATAATGAGTCTCAAATAAAAGCTCGTGCAAAAGATCTAAAATTTTTTGCGTGAACATTTTTGTGAGCTTTTCTTTGAACATTTTGTTTGGGTAAATTTTTGAGCAAATTATTGCTACCTATTTTGGAAACATATTTTTAAAGATGAGAATAAATAAAATTTCACATCAGTGATCAGTGATCTCAATTCTTTAAAAAAATGGAACACCAACTTTTATTTAAAATTTTTGTGAAAAAAAGCTGACGGCAAGCGAAACATTATTATCTCTCTACTATCAGTTTTGTCACATGGATTAGGGTTACTTATAATATTTTTTTCTTAGGGTTTTTCCCGGATTTTTTTGCCCGGGGTTTTTTTGGGATTTTCTTGCGAGTTTTTTTTTATTTCCAAGGGTTTTTTTCCTAAAGTTTTCTTTTCCAAAAAAATTTTGAGTTTTTCAAATATCGGCAAAAAACTCAAAAATTGCACTTTTAAGCGGTAATCCGCGACTATGAAGAGTGGTGGGGAGATTTTTCTAAACAAATTTTTGTAGCTTTACTTTACCTTTAGCTTTTATTGTTGTTTTTTAATTCCTCACACCAGATTTACCTAGTTAGTTTAAGGTCCCAAAAGTTGCTTAAAAAAGCAAAAGGTTCATGAAAATGCTCAAGATATAGATATTTATTGTCAATTTAAGGTCGATTACTTACACTGAACCAACAATATGCAAAGGGCAACATTGCGATTCAAAAGGGTGGCCGGCCTACTACCTGCGAAATCCAAAACGCGGGATGATAGATCGGCAACACAGTCTACTAAATTATATTTTTTAGACAAGGGTCGGGTTCGTAGGGTTGTAAAAGTGGGTAATAAACGGGTATTATTTAAACCGAACGTGCTTTTGTTCATATATTTGAGATTTAATAAAGTGTATATAGGTTTTTTAATTTGACTTAATTACTATTGTAAAAGACTAAACTAGGAAGTAAAATAAAGGGATATTCCTTTAAACGTAAATTTTTATCATTATATTTTACAGGCAACAACAATAAATAAGTGCCAATTATTATTTTTTTTATTCTCGTGTTTTTTACAACCCCAAAAAAGTTACAAGTATACTGGCATATCCTCTATAAAAATCAGATCAATCGAAGTTGCTTATGAGGTAAAATGTGAATTTCGGCATCAAATCGTTTTAACTTGATTAAAAATACCTTATTTCAAAACTTTTTTTTTCTATTTTCAGTTAAGTTCAATGAATTCCGATAACAATATATATTTTGAATTTGTAAAGAAATTTTTATACCCCCAATTCTTCAAACAAAATTTGCTCAACATTCTCTCCAAAATTTACGAGTGTTTTTTTGTACAATATTTTGCTCGAACATTTCTTTGAGCATTTTGCTCAAGAGGCTCGTGTAAATGTTTGTCGGCATTTCCACATCAAAGGAAACTTTGTCTGTGTAAATGCGCTTTTAGATCTTTGGTCGTATTTGTACTGTTTTTTTCCCATATGACAACAATATTCATTAAGTTTTTTCTTATTATTTCTATGATTTGAGATAACCCCTAAAAATAACATTAAAAAAATCGAAAATCTTAAAGTAAAATTTTGTATTTTATTTTTAGTTATTATTGCAATCCCTAGGTACAGGTTTTCCAAAATTCGATGGTTTTAGGGGGGGGGGGTTCAGAAGATTAATTTTTAAGAGAAGTTTAATGGTGAAAACGGCGTATAGATGTGTCAAGGCATTTTCGAGCTACGGAGGCTTTTTAAAAAGGCTGCATTTTGGGATGGGGTCTTTAACTGTTTTTGTTGTGAAAAATCTGTTTGGGGTAAATGGCTTTTTTTGTTAGTTTTCTTATGGAATGACCCTTTTTTTATTTGATTTAAAATCAAAATTTTTTGTATATTTTTATTTTTTTATTTCTTATTTATTTTTTTATTAATAACTAATTTACTTTAATTTACTCACTTTTTACAATAATGTACAATAAAAGTAGATACTAGAGGAATATAAAATTATTAAAAATTTACCATCAATGTAAAAGGAAAACTTTGTGTTATATCTCAAAAACCAAAAGTGACAGATAAAATTCCGTTTGGCAGTCGAATTCCACTTTAAAAAATCTACAAAAAAGCCGTTGACACCAAACACAAATGTTCACAAATAAAAAAGTTTAAACCCCATCCCTAAATGCAGACTTTTCAAAAAGCCACCATAGCTCGAAAATAGCTGGACATATCAAGATGCGGTTTTCACCCTGAAACTTCTCTTAAAAATTAAGCCTTGCAAGTGGGGGGTAAGCTTTTTTCCATCTCCTCTGGAAATACCCCAAACCCCCCAAAACAGTCGCATTTGGGACACCTTGTACAAGTGAAAAAAATAAACGGTTTTTGGCCCGTTGGTTTTGGAAAAACATCGCACACAGCTAGATGCCAAAAAACTAATGTGCCCCGCAAAAAATATAACGAAATGTATATTGTTTTGGCACAAAATTGAGACGAATAACTGGAAATATTTTCCTCTTTTCCCCCTCCCTGCTCTCCGTATCGCGTTCATTTTTAAATAGATACTTTTGTTATACAATGAATTTAACATAGAGAAACAAAAAAAGTTAATGTCTTACCGATGTCAAAAATTTTGAAGACTGACCACACTCTACCCCCTGTGCCAAATTTCATTAAAATCGGTTCACGGAAAGTGTGTCAAATATGAATCGCAAAATTTGATATACAGATAGCCAGATTCTGTGAAGTGGTCTCCCTATGTACCAGACGATGAGAAAAATCTTTTTTACCAATATTTTTTTTAATTATTCTGGAGTATCTATGGCCGAATGCCAAATTTCTATTTTCGTGAAGTCTCGACTCTTGTCAATTTGTTTGGGTGGTCTAAAGTATACGTTTACATACGAACCGAATTTCAATAGGTTATTTTTAAAACAAATCGACTACAAGGCGCGCCAAAAAGTAATTGGACAAATTTTATTTTACGCAAAAAAAACACACAGTTAATTTCCACCTCACACGACCCTTAATAACAATAAACCCCTTATTGTTTATAAATGTGGAGTGAAATAACTACGAGATACTATAATGACCCAAGTGTCGCAAAATGAAAAATCTACTGCGCATGCCTGATGCAGATTTGGTTGACTCTGCGTTTTTTCCAAGCCAACTTGATTGGGAAAGTTATTATTGTTACGGCTTTTTTTTTATTTCATAGTTTATGGAAATATGCAAGGAAACATAGAAAGGCCTGACTTTTTTATAGGGATAGACTAAGACCAGAGAACATATAAATCTAAATCATCATCATCATCATCATCAATCACTCGATACAGAGTATGATTTTCCTCTATTCTGTTGTTCGCTTTTTGATGGCTAAGTAAGCCAATTCTCGAGCCGCACAGCCTTCCACAGTCCTGGCACACCCAGTCTCCGGCAGCAGCCGGGTGTTGTTGGTCATCCATTTCTACGTTCTCTTTTTTCCGTCTCTAGTCTACGTCGTTGCTCTTCAAAAGTTTGTGCTCCCTCATGGACTGTTCGGCGCCATGAAGCCCTATCGTTTGGCGTGGTCTCGGAGTTGTTTATATCGATGTGACCCTTCATCATATTGCCTTTGAGAACGTCCTTGTACCTTTTTTGTTGACCTCCTTGGGAGACGTGTTTCGGGCATGCGGATAATGTGACCAGTCTAAAGAAGCTGGTGCTTGAAGATAAGAGCTTCTATACTAGTTGTTCTGGCTTCTTCTAAAACACTTATGTTTGTTCGTCGGTCTTGCCATTTGATTCTCAGGATTCGTCTTAAACAACTTGGGTGATATTTTTATAGTCGTTTGATATGCCTTCTGTAGGTGGTCCACGTTCCGCATCCGTATGTTAGAGTTGGTATTATAACTGTGTTGTAGACACGAAGCTTGGTCTCCGCATTGATGTCGTGATTGTTGAAGACTCTCTCCGAAAGCCGTCCGAACGCTGCGCTAGCACATTTTAGGCGATGCTGTGTTTCTGCGTCAATAGTTGTATTTGATGATAGGTGGCTCCCAAGGTATCGGTAATGTTCCACGTTCTGCAGAGGATGGCCATTTATGGAAACGTTTGGAGCTTGGGGATTCGTACCTAGTTCTGGTTGGTGAAGAATTTGCGTTTTGGCAAGATGGACTTCTAGGCCAATGCTTTTGTAGGCTTGGTTAAATGCGTTGATTACCAGCTCTAGACCTTCCTCTGTATCGGCCATAACGACGTTGTCATCGGCGTACTGCAGTTCGATTACCGAGGTCGTCGAGACCTTAGTTTTTGCCGTAGTCTGCCTAGGTTAAGTAGGCCACCGTCGAATCTATATAGAATTTCCACTCTCGGCGGTAGATGTTCCTCAACAAAGTGAAGTATGGCACCTAAAAATATAGAGAATAGGGTGGGCGCAATAACACACCCTTGTTTAACGCCCGTCGTAATCTGGAATGACTCTCCTGGTTTATCGTTAATCGTTGTTTAGGACTGTTGATTGTCATATTCATATTCATATTGCATAATCTAAATAGAGAGGACACGTAATGGTAATATCCGACCAGCTAGTCAGCGCGATTCAGAGCAAGTTTTTTATTGTTAGCTGAATGCGCCAGAACTAACGCGCGCATTGAAACAATATCGATTTCTCACTGGCGTACATACTTATATTTAATATAATTTTGAATGAACTTGTTGCTAAGTGAGCTGGCAGAAAGTTTTTATTGTATATATTTTTCAAGCCTTTATTACTTGTAATAATTAAGTTTTCTCCGGAAAAAAATAAGTGTTTTTTATCTATTTTTTAAATATTTTGCTATCTAAGGTTACCTCAAATTTTAATAACCCCGTCATTTCCGAACGTTTGAAAAATATATGATTAGGAGATCAGAATGGGTGAGAAGGTATGTGAAAACTGATGGTCTCATATGATAAATTTCCTTGGATATTCCTTTAATAGTTCTGTTCTCCCAAGTCAAAAGAGGCGATTGTGACGTAACCGTGTCAATTCCCATTTTGGGGAGTTTTCTCCAAAATTGTATTTATGATTTTTTAAAAATTTGACCTTGTAAAAGAGTGATGTTTAATTTAAAATAAAAGAAAAACACTGGCACCGCCGGAAAATATTTTTGGGAAGGTTTTGCCACCTGTGACTGCAACGGCACGGGTCTGTTGACTGCAGCGCAACGCAGGCGATCGATATTATGATGATAAAAAATACGATTTTTCTGCTTTGCTTTGCTTTGGATCAATCAAAATAAACAAGAGCGAAAGCGAAAGCAGCGCACCAAGTTTCCAAGCCAAGAACCAAAAAAAAAACGATAGCTGCGCCACTTGGTTTTCAAGTCAGTGGGGCAGGGTCGCAAATTTAGGTATTAGATATTCTCTCTATTTATATTTATATGCTCTCTGCTAAGACCTTTTGGTCACCCGGTGTATTAATTGTAGTGTGCAGTATAGGTATATATTTTTTTTGTAAAAAACCCTGTATACCTTTGTTTATTAATAGACTAACCATTTTTGTGATCTTAACCTTTGTATTAAAACTATAAAGATCGAGCCTAATAAAATGAACGCGATTATTTTACTTATAATTTTCCCATAAATTTAATAGTCCATTATGAAAGAGGATATATTTTGATAAAACTTTTATTTAGGTCGCAGTTGTAGAAATTGGGTGCGTTGACAAAAAAAATAATTCAACATAGAATATGTAAATATTTATAAATTAATTTTTTTTTATATATTTTTTTAAATTGTTAATAGTTTTGTTGTGAACGCAGTCGTTTATAACTTGTTTATTTAATGCTTCTTAATCCTATGTATGGAAGTGATTTTAATTAATTATTAACTATAATAAATATTTATTATTATATTATGAAAAACTATTTTAGTGGCTCTATAGAAAACGTGGTTAATAAACGACAAGTAAATACACACCTTTCGCACCTTCTTTCCTTCAAATTGTTGGTCTTATCTTTCTCCTTAAGATTTCTCTCTTTGTCACTACTTTCTTCCCTTTTCTCTCTCAGTTTTTTCAAAAGATGAAAAGCCCGTTTTAATTCAAACACTACACTCATTTCTACGGACATAACCTCAAGTATGGAAGTCATAATTTTTTTTCAAAACAAAAATATTTTTTGAATTGTTTTCTGTTGGAATAGACACTGCTATATGATTTAAAAATTCTCAAATCAAAATCTTTATATACTCAGCTTTAATTTCTACTAAGTATTGTTTACTTTTTATGTAAGGTACAAACCTCAGTATAAAGAGAGTGTATCATGTATAGGGTGAACACGTCTAATAAAGTTATATTAAAAATTAAATTACTATCTTGTAAGCTTTTTGAAATTTTGTGAAATTTTTAAGCTTTCGGGGGATGGTCACTTCTTACAAATCTGCTCTACTTGCTTGGTTGTTCATTAGTACATTTTAACTAATTTTGGTGAGGTATTATTAAACAAAAATTTGGGAGCTAAAAAAATTGGGTCTTCCTCTTAAAGATTTAAAATAATAGTGTGCTGTTGATTCCATATTTTCCAGGCCAATTTGCAATATGGCGTCTGACATTTTTAACACAGAGACAAATTGCTGCGGACCAGTTTTTTGACACTGACAATGACAGTTCAATTTAGCTTTGGAGAATTTGGAATGGGGTGAACCTCCCTAGTAAATTAAAGAGGTCACCGATCCAAATGTTTGAATGTTTCAAATCGGTGCCTTAGATAGAAATTTTAGCTTATTGGGCAAAAATTCAATCCATTCATAGTTCAGCCAATTCTAATGTTTATTTGACTCTAAACATTAAAGATATCCCATGACCCGTTTTGAACGTCACTCCGAGCTAAGGCAGAGAGCATATAAATCTAAATAGAGAGGACACCTAATCGTAACTTTACGACCTTGCTTGAAAACCAAGTGGCGGCACTTCCGCTTTCGCTCTTGCTTATTTTTATCGATCCAAAGCAGTGGCGGCGCACAGGAAAATCGTATTTTTTTAACGAGTTCCGCGTTGAGAACTATCCCCCCGTTGCGCTGCAGACAACAGACCCGTGCCGGTACAGTCACAGGTGGCGAATACAGAGGGAGGCGATCGATCCACTCTCCGACGAAATTACGTACCAACTTCCCCAAAAATGTTGCTCTGCTGCGCCAGGATTTTTCTTTTATTTTAAATTAAACAGTACTCTTTTACAAGGTTTCATCTTCGGCGGTCATATTTTTAAAAAAAGCATAAAACAATTTTGGAGAAGACTCCCCATGATGGGAATTGACGCGGTTACATCACAACCGCCTCTTTTGGATTATGAGAACAGATCCAGTTTTGGAATATCCAAAGAAATTTATCATATGAGACTATCAATTTTCACATACCTTCTCAACCATTCTGATCTCCTAATCATGTATTTTTCAAACATTTGGAAATGACGGGGCTATTAAAATTTAAAGTAACCTTAGATAGAAAAATATTTAAAAAATAAACAAAAACACTTATTTTTTACCGGAGAAAACCTAAATTATATGCTCTCTCCCTTTTCCTTAATTATTGCAGGTAATAAATGCTTGAAAAATATATACAATAAAAACTTTCTACCAGCTCACTTAGCAACAAATATAAGTATGTACGCCAGTGATAAATCGATGTTCATTCAACGCGCGGGGTTATTGCTGTTATAATTTTAAATAAATATTACCCCGGTTCATCCTGGCGCATTCAGCTAACAATAAAACACTCGCTGTGAATCGCGGTGACTTGCTGGTCGGATATTACCATAACGTGTCCTCTCTATTTAGATTTATATGCTCTCTGGCTAAGGCCACTGACTGGAAAAAAATATTCTTTACCCTTAAGTGACTATAAATTTAGTTCTGCAAGCTATTTGTCTTATTTAAGTGTTTTACATCTTGTAAGCAAGTTATTTTTTTGCAAGAATGTTACATTTTGTTTATATTTGGCATTATCCGTAACATAATATTATGAGGTGCAAATGAATCAATAAGAAGAGCCCTCTGTGGCTCGCCTACTATTAACACCTCTGAAAAAGTCAATATTTTACTAAAATTTGAGATACATGTGATTTTTTTATTAAGGTCGCTTAAAGAACACGTGATTTCTCTTTATTAAGGTATGTAAGCATGAATAGTATTTTCCAAATTTATACAGGTTTAATTGATGTCAACTGTCAGCGAGAATTTTCGATCTGGCGTTTGGTAGTTTTGTTTCTCTCTAAAGAGACAGTTGGTTACGGATGGGCCGTATTGTTTTCGTTAATTTTATTTTTATCATGTGTGTTGACAATATTGTTATAAAGATTTCACAAAAACTTTTTTTTATACCTTCATCAAAAACATGATTTTAGTAACTGTCTGCAGATAACTAAAGCATGGCTTTTTTGGTTATCGATGTAAAAAACTGTTTTTTTATTTCGGGTGCAAAAAAAGATCTCTGTCCGTTTTTTACCCAAAATTAAAGAGAAATAGCGGAAAATAGTAATATTAAAAAAATCTAATTATTCTTGCCTAAAAATTAAGCCATTTAAAAACATCGTCAAAATATCAAACTGTTAAAGATTAAAATGTTGCAACAATGACCGTCACCAAGTAAAAAGGCACAACGCTATAGAAACCATTGTTATTTCATTTACCAGCCGCCTTGATTGATAGTGTAAAGATGGTGTGTTGCGAGAAGTGCTCTTCGTTCGAGATTTTTTAAAGTATTTTTCTGTTTTTCTTGGATTTTTTGACGAAAGTATTTAAAAAAATAGTGTTAAAACAACTCGCGGCTAAACTGTGCTTTCTTTTACTCGTGTTTTTAAATACCTCGCTGCGCTCGTTATTTAAACCAACGCTTGCAAAAAAAAGCAGTATTTTAGGCACTAGTTGTGAAAACTACTATTTTTGTACTCGTTTCTATCTAAAATCCTGGGGATAAATGCATCATTTTTATAAAATGCAACAACTCAAATCGTTTACCCACATTTCTGACTTTGTGTAACCAAAAATAACTATTGTTTGAAAGCTGTGTTTCGGACTTCCATTCTCTATATTTTATTTAAACACGACGTTTGGATCAGAGATTGTACTGATCGAAACGTCGTGTATAAATAAAATATAGACAATGGAAGTCCGAAACACAGAGTTAATTAATTAAGTAAACAAATATTCTTTCCTCTAAAATTTCTGTCAGAAAAAACCTGAAAACCTTTAATTTGACAACAACAACAATCGAGGGCGTTTGTATTTCTGTCAACGTTCAAACCTGGTTTTAGACTTACCCACAGATGCACCGTAAAAATATTCGGATTACTTTAGCTAATCCATGCTTCCTCTTTGTTTATTTATGTGAAATCAAGGGAGAATGGATTAAGTGCCTACGGTGCATTTAGGGGTAAATACTTCGCGACACATAAAACGCATATTATCGGCCGATTTTATATGCAATATGCCCTTTACGATTTAGCAACCTGTTCTGTCAAGTGTCAGAGTCCACTCATTGTCATGTTTTGTTGCCACAGCCTTGTCCAACTCAAAAATTTCACGACAGCTATCGGAATTCGATGACTAAATTTTATCAAAATTAGATGGAGGTTGGTCTGTTCGTCGGGTTGCCGATCATTATGGACCAGTCCACTACAGTAAGACTAAAAAGAAAATGCAAAGAAGAACGAACTGTAAGACGAAAAGACGGAACTGGCTTGACCAAAGTCGGCACACCCCAACAGGATCAGCAAGTCACTAATTTCACAAAATATGTACCTACGGGTATAGAAGGCGGTCTGACGACTTAGGGGCCTGTTATAAGTTTTTTGCTACCGTTGCGCCTCTAGTGACTCGGTCTCGTAGCTCGAATTAGGGTAGCGGCGCCGGCGCCGGGAAATTTGGATTCGGGCATTTTTTAAAGTATTTCAGTTCATTAGAAACAACATTATTTTGGAAAACCTAATTCATCAATAATTAATATTGTTGATTCTAATGACTATAAATTATTATTATTATTATTCTTTTAAGAAGAAAACTATATTTATTAATAAACTATTATGCTTCTCATGTCAGCCTCAATAGCATCAGTTTTTTTTAAGACTTGCGAGTTTTCTTCATTTTCAAAAAATTCGGTGTAACTGGTTACCCATCAGCATTTTTTAATGGAATAGGCTAAAAAAGTGTATTTAACAAATAGGCTAAATAAATGCCTTATTAGAGAGTTAATCGACCATCAAAATTGGCGATACCGTAGGCAAAATTGGTTATTTTACGGAGGCTTAACGGGCTCGGTTTTTTCTTGCAACCAACCAGATTTATTTCTGAGCAAAAGCTGCAGCTGTTAGGTGATATTTCGTTTTTTTTTGTTTAGTTAGGTTTTTAATTTTTTTGTGAAAGTGAATTTGCAAAAACAGGAATTGTTGTTTTCTATTCTATTTACATTGGCAGTTTGTATGCAGGCAAAAGAATACGGTTACGGTAATTTATGTTTGTGGTATAAAAACTCTTTTTAGAATCTCAATTACGGTAATACGATAAGCAAATAAGGTGGTCTATTAACTCTATGGATATGATTTGGCCACGAGATGCATATACATGGTATATTTTCAGATATGCAGTGCATATCGTCATCTGGACATCTATTGAATCACAAAATCATATCCATACAATATCCATCCACCATTTTGCTATGTGAGTATTGAATAGGCTGTTTTTCCTCTGGTATGTAGAAACTCTTTCAGACTCTGGCGGTAAATGCAAGGATGGAATTACATGCTGCATTAGAAGGCTTCGTCCACAGTTTTTTGAATAGTTTTCTGGTTTAAAATGTCGGGTGCATACTCTAAACCTATAAAGCGTTTCAGATGGCAAACCATTGTCCTTGGCGAGCTTGATCTCTAGGGTGTGGAAAGCTATGAAGCAGAGGATCACTGGGACACAACACTTGGGCATAGTGTTCCAATTGTACTTATTACAAAAATCTATTACTGTAACAGTTCAAAAAAGTTCAAAAACACACAAAACTAAAAAACTTCAATAAAAAGACCTCATGAGAAGAACGAAAAGACGATGACATTGATGGACATTGATTAAGATAGATGTCGTCGGCGCAATGTGTCGCGTGAGCTTTGAGACCGAGTCCCCAGAGGCGATGTAACTTGTTTTTTGCGATGCCCTTAGTAAGAGTTTTCTCTAAGTCCGTAGGTATATGCTTTATGACTAATTTCTACGTTCAGAGAAGCAAAATTAACAGTTGATTTTCCTGGTAGGGTAAGAACTGCACTAAGAAGAATAAAGATGTCGTGTTGCAGCTAAAAAGATACTAAGTAAAGAAAAAAAGCAAGCCAATTACTTTTTCGAGACAGAAAAACGAATTTTGGCGATAGGTAGCTTTTACCGATGAAACAATTTTTAATCCCATCGAGAACGTATCAAAATTTAATATTCGTCCATAGAATGCTAACCATTTGATAGAGCTAATAGTTAGAGTTTATGCAGAGATCGTTAAAGAAAATCCAAATTTATTTAAAAAGTTAGCATCAGACTCCATGGCCTTTAGAAAAAATTATTCAAGCAAATGGTGCAATAACCAGATACTGAAGTTAATATTTTTGATTTTTGTTTATCGATAGGTTTTTTGTTTTTATTTGTTTTTTAATATTTTGTTGTTTATAGAACTGATCGTGTTTATGTGTATTGACCTTTCTTAACCCAAAGTTCTTTCTTCTTTGTATTTTTCTTTTAATCGAACTATAGAGGACTTGTTTCATCCATTTTGACCGGCTATTTGACGAAGGGGACAACCTTGTTCTAGTTCTGCCAAAATTTGATTGAATTGCTTTATTTATAATAAAAATTTTGATTTAAAAGTGTTTTATCTATTTTTTATATTTCGCAACAGCAACCTTCAAACTATAGAACCAGTAAATATCGGTAAAAATGCTTTCAGTCTCCTTAACAAAATTTTTTTTGTTGTCTAAAAGCGTGAACCTATAAAATTTTTAATACATAGACATGTGCCTAACTTCTGCTATTTATTACATAAAAAATACCAATTTCTCGCTGTAAATTTTTGCTTTCAAGGTCTTTGCCCCGTGCAATAAATGCATCATTTGATTTATTTCAATTTAAAAAAAAAACATAATCGAAAATTACAAATTACAATTTATAATTAACTATTAATTATTGATCAGTTTGTTTATATATGATTAAATCCCCTGTAATAAAGTGAATCACGCGATAAGTACAGCCAATACCTAGGTTGTGTTTGCCCATACTGTGGAATTTATTTTTTGAATTAATGTACATTGATGTGATATTTATCGACACCGTATCGATGATCAGAAATTGATGACTGTATTACTTAATCGGAAAAAATATAGACACAACAGAAGATAAAAGATGTGTCATTTTCTCAAAATGTCTTAGAGCAGGAAATGGTTTTACTTGAAAAAAAGGAAGGACAACGTTATAAGTAGCATTTACACAGGCATATATTCCTTTGATCTTCGAAATGCCGACAAACATTCGCGCGAATTATTTATTTAAAGATTCGCGCAAAAGGTTCGGAATTCGGGTAAAAAGGTTCGTGGTGTTCGGACAAAATTTGCCGAAAGAAATATTTGGAATAAAATAAAAATTAGAAAAATTATTTACCGTAAATCATTGAACTGAATTGTATTATAAAACTTAAATCTTAAAACCTTTTTGACGGAAAAAGGATTTGACGCACTTAGTAAAAAATAATGAGGATTACTTTATTTCATTTTGTGGGGGTTTGGTGATAGGGAAAACCAAAACCAGCCTCACAACCTACCACCCAGCAAATAATAATTTTTCGCTTTCCGTCGGCTTTTACTATTTAATCTAAAAATAAAATAAAATATTTTTAGTGTTCCAATTTAATTTCAAGAATTGAGTTCAGTGATGTGAGAACAAACATATTATCTATTTCCACTTTCAAAAATATATTTCCAAAATATCTTGCAAAAATTTGCTCAAATTTTCGTGGCAAATTTTCGCCGCAAATGTTCGTAGCAAAAGTTTGAGTGTTCGGGCAAAAGTTCGTCGAAAAAGGTTCGCCAGAATTTTTGGACGAACCTATTCGCTCTGTGTAAATGCGCCTATAGATCTACGCGCCGGACGTCGCGTCGGGATATTTCTGTCACTGTCTATCAACGAAGGCAGACAAAGACAGCAATATTTAGTGATACATTTCATCTGAACACGCCCTGAGATTTGAATTTTTTTGTGAGGTAAAAATTCAGTTGTAAAACTTTTGATAAAAAATACACGATACAGATACACACCTTAGACAGCCGTCTGAAATAGACACGAGTCTAATCTGAAAACACCCCCTCGCTTCCAACTTGGATCAAGAAGGAGGCGATGGCGACGCACCTGCTATTAAGGGACCAGAGACTACGGAAGGGCAAGGAGGAAAGAGTGGGCCATCTGGCGGTCGAGGGACCGGCGACAAAAGAGTTGTAAAGTACAAAGTCACAATATCAGAACGGAATGCGTGGCAAAGGGAATAATTCCGGATGGAATTTAGCAGAGAAGCGACCGACGCCGACGGTCTGTTACACGGATGGCTCTCAACTGTCAGCCAGGCAGACAACAGGCGCAGGAGTGTACGCGGAAAGCCTAGAAGTTCAGAAAAGTTATCCATTTGGAGAACACGCTACGTTGTTTCAAGCGGAGGTATATGCCATTATTATGACTGCAACCCTACCGGAAGTCAAAATAGTCAGTAGTCTGGTGGACGAGTGCGCTGAGGCACTCCAAACACTGGCTCAAGACAAGAGGGTAACACTGATGTGGGTCCCAGGTCATGAGAGAATACCAGGGAACGAGAAAGCGGACGAACTTGCCAGAAACCCCATACATTGGACCGGAACCTCTTCTGGGAATAACAAGGAAACAGGTACAAAGTGAGCTCAACAAATGGGTGAACAATGAACTGAATACGTCCTGGAGGCAAAAGTCAGAGTGCACATAGTCCAAGCTATTCGTGGATGGTCAGAATGTAGCCGGAACTAAATGACTCTTAGGCAAGACCCGAAAGGACATTGGACTGCTGACAGGGATTCTGACTGGGCACAATCGGCTGAACAAATATCTGACGCAAATGAGAGTAGCAGGAGATCCTGTGTGTCCCGCTTGCGGGCCGGACCAAGGCAGCTCAAGTGGGGATTTCCCACGATAGAGGAAGAAGAGCTGCACTCGCTCAAATGGGCCGACATACCGAACTTCCTAAAGAAGGCAGGGAGGCCCGGAGAGAGAGTTGCAGCGGAACTAGGGGCATAGGGGTAAGAAACGGGGTATGGCAGAACTAATACTAATCTGAACACACCTTGGGGTCGTTATACTGAAGTTTTTTTTATTTTTTTTGTAAGTGAAAAATTAATTCCGAGGTCTTGGAAAGCCTTTAGGCACAATATCGTAGATGTCCAGCAATATATCCTCAACTTCCATGGATTTTTCGTTGGTTTTTTCACTTTTTTGAAATAAATCATTCACACATAACCTCACTTGTAACTTAATCATTAACAATCTGTCAAATAGTCAATTAGCACAAGTTAACAATACAATAAATAAATACAATAAACTATTTTCTTTTTCGGCAAGCTTAGTAAGTAAAAATATAGACACAACATCGGATAAAAGATGTGTCATTTTCACAAATGTTCGTGTTTTTGTTAAAAAATTTTGCAACATTTTGATTCACGTGCTACTATTGCCCTAATTTTTTGACGTAAGTAAACCAGAGATTTTCGGAAAACAAGAAACGAATAGATTTTTGAAGTGCAAAAATATGTTTTGTTTTGAAAAACATAAATTTTACCATTTGCCTCGAAATCTCGAAAATAATAGAAGAAATAAATTTAATTTTAATTTTAAGATGAAAGTAGCTATTTTTCGCCAGAATTAGCAACAAAAATTACTTACTTTTGATATTTGAGATGTACAATATTTAATAGACATAATATTACCTATTATACCTATCATAACTTTTTTTTGTGGTTTTTAGGTAATTAGGTATTTCCGAAAATATACAGAGAATTTATAACGTGATTTAAGTTTTAGCCATCCATATTGTATATAAGATGAGGCTAATTTAAACTTTTTAATTTGTTCTCCAAATAAGTATGATTAGATACGGAAGATAATTATTCCAAAAATATATTCTATGTAATTAAATTTTTCCTTTTTTTATTGTCAACGCCGTTGGCTTGTTATTTTTTATCTTTTATGGATTTTTTACCAGCAGATTAGGGGAAAAAGTTTATCCAGCAGATAACTAAGAAAAATACTGTCAGCTCTTAGAAATCTCTAATAAATCAGTTTAATCAAAATGAATTTTACCATATAAAAACAATCAAAAAATTTAGACGTAGTTGTATGAAAAATGTAATAAAAGCGATAAGCAACCTGTCATACCTTTTTATTTCGTCTGAATTTTATCAAGAGAAACGTTACGAGGTTTCCCTTGAAATATTTTGGCAAATCATGTTCTACGACTTTAAAATCTGCATGAATCGTCAAATCCTTACCGAAAGATCATTATGTTCTTGTAAAAGCCTTATATCAGAGAATCTTGAGACCAACCGAAATTTGATTAAAGCTTGCACGCCTTAAAATATACAAAGATACTAATTGACCCTGATTTTTTTTTAATTTTTCTTGTTCACACTAACTTCAACTTTTATTTGATTTTCATAGTGACAATAATATGCAATTATTTCCTAGTCTTTACCTTAGAGTGTTTTAAACACATTTAAATTCTTAAAAAAATACTGCTGTACAGGGTGTTCTATTTGTTCTTGTTGTTATTGAAGACAGAGACATGCGGTTTTCCCATTACTGCCTTACTTTTTTGAGCTTTAAGAAATGGTATTAACAGATTTATTGTCCCTTGGAGTTTTTGAACTACAAGGGAAAGTTGAAAAATGGTCGGAATTACCAATTGATGATATCTCACTTAGGTAATTTAAGAGATAATTTCGTTCTGTAAAAACATGTCTGTGGCAACCCTTTTAGAAAAATAATGGACGTTTCGAAATTTTAATCCGACGTTTCGTTTCGTAGATACCATCATCAGGATCAAAATGTTAAATACGGACCAAAATGTTTCACTTCATATTTTTGTTTCTTTTAATGTTTGTTTGATAATAAAATATATTTTTTTTATTTTGATATTTCGGTCCCGCATCTTCAGTGCATTTTTTTTTCTGGTACGACCCTGTCCCATTTGCTATTGCTATATAGGGGACGTGGACTACCAAGGTATATTATATTGACATACATACATAACTTTAGTAATTTCAATAACATTAGTTAAGACAAATAAGCCTTTTGAAAAAAGCATTCGCTTTTCCGCCATGTTTAAATTCAAGATGGCGGATAAATTAGTAAAGGCGTTATAGCAAAAAACAATGTGTCCGATTTTTTTCGGTTCACCCGGTATGTTCATATAATATATCTTGGTTGTCCAGCTCTACTATATAGTAGTTAACAAATAGATTAAAATGGGACAGGGCCGCACCAGAAAAAATTATGCACTTAAGATAATAAGATTTTTTCGGGATCAAAACTTCAAAATATATTTTATTATCAAACAAACTTCAAAAGAAACTAAAATATAAAGTAAAACACTTTGGTCCGTATTTAACTTTTTGATCCTGATGATGGTATCTACGAAACGAAACGTCGGATTAAAATTTCGAACAGCCTATTGTGTTTTTATCAAAAGGTTGCCACCGACATGCTTTTACAGAACTCAACGACCTCTTAAATTAAGGGAGACATCATCAATTGGTAATTCTGACCATTTTTCAACTTTCCCTTATAGCTCAAATACGGCGCAGTTAAGATTTGAAAAAATCTGCAGATAAGTATTTTTCTTTCGTATACACTAACTCAACACCTATTAAACCGCCCCTTTTATCACGCTTCAGTTCAAGAACTCAAGCAATAAGCACCTACCTATTTTTTAAAAATTTGCCATAGGTAGGTAGTTGATTTTCGTTAAATGATGAAGCACCCTCCCAGAGTCGATTTCTGGCTACGCTACTGCTTATTCCTTATACAGACCGCTTCAAGCTACTGCGAACATAGGGGGAATCAAGTCCAATTTACTCTCCGTGCCGTACGACCGAGGTGGATTCGAAGCACGCTGCAGTGTTATCTTTTGGAAATTCATTTTGTTTTTATTATTTTGTTTTATTTCTGCCTTGCTCGAGAAACAGATGGGTAAGTTCTTAATTGAAATAATACATTTTTAAAACTAAAAATGGATGTCTACGAAGTTACCGAAAAAGTGCAGATAGTCAAATGGTACTATCAAGGCAGACCGTTGAGACTTATTCAAGAACTTTTTTTGGAGAATTTTGTAAATCGCCCAGAACCTAGTTTATCCACGATTTATAGGTTTGTGCAGAATTTTCAAAAGTTTGGTTGTGTAGTGCCAAGAAACCATAAAAAACCCACTGTTTTGAATGACGAGCAGGAAGTACGAGATGTGATGATTTGCGCTGCAGTGGAGGAAAATCGAAAGTTAACTAGCCACCAAATTGCCGAAGCAGTTGATACGTCTTCAGCCACTGTCTTACGTGTTCTCAAAAAGAATGGTTATCATTCTTACAAAGCGTCAAAAACGCATCAAATTTTTCCTGAGGACAACTATCGTCGTATGGAATTTTGCGAAACAATGATGGAAAGGACTAATCGTGATGAAAACTTTCTGAGATCTATTCTTTTCACAGATGAAAGTACTTTTTCATTATTGAATCGTCATAACCCAACACACGTTCGATATTGGTCGAGGGAAAATTTGCATTTGTATTTTGACGTAAGAACACAGTATCCCCAAAAACTAAATGTTTGGGGGGGTATTGTAGGGGAACACGTAATTGGGCCATTTTTTATTAACGGCAATTTGAATGGTCCTAGATACTTGGATCTACTGCAGCAGCATATTATTCCAACTGCTAGGCAGTTGTTAGGTGTGAGATTTGGTGAAACATGGTTTCAACAAGATGGTTGTCCCGCTCACAATGTTGGCCTTGTTACTATTACCGGGGAACTATTTTATGGCCAGCTCGATCACCCGATCTTGCTCCTAATGACTTCTATCTGTGGAGTTATATCAAAAATAAAGTTAACGGGCATGAAAGGGCTAATAATTTGGAAGAACTTCGGATTAAAATTGAAGAAGCTTTTCAAACTATCACCCCTAACATGCTTGGAAACGTTAAAAAGGGTTTTTATAATAGGCTCGGATATTGTCTAGCCGAGCAAGGAGGACTTTTCGAACATTTGCTCAAATTTTTTTTTGACTGGGAGAATCTTTTTGGTTTTTAGAATGTATTATTTTATTTTGAGAACTTGCTTTTATTTTGTTTCCCCTTATTATTTTCATTGTAACACGTCGTCACTGATAAATCTGAGCAGTTGACAATAAAACGCTCTTATTTATCAGTGACAAAAAATAAGAAAATTACGTTATAAAAATTTGCGTATTTATTGACCAAATTCCGGTTTCATTGACTACGCTCCACACAACACCGTGGTTAGAGGCGTACTAAATACCAAAGGAAAGTCATGCAAGTGGTGATCGCAAGCCTGAGTATTGGTTGCTTCACTGATAGGCGTGCGGTGTCTCCGCATGTACGTACACTGGCAAATTAGACTTCTTCCGCCCTATGTTCGCAGTAGCTTGAAGCGGTCTGTATAGAAGCTCTTTAAGATGCTCGTATAAACAAAGTAACTGAGAGAATATAGACACTTTTTCGATTCGCAATCGTTCCAGAAAAATTATAAAAACTTTTCAATTCAATCACCTTAAAATATTACTTTTCAAAATCAAAGCAAACCACAGAAAATTAAAAGAAAATGTTATGTGCCAATCTTTGTGGAAACTCAATATTACTTGAACGTCATGCCAACGCACGTTGCGGTGTAACAAAAACAGAAAATCTACGTCAAATTTTTGTGCGAAACAAAATAATAACAGCCGTTTTTAACACAGAATGTTTTCGATTAATTAACGGTTTTTCTTACTAAAAGAGTTTTACGAGTTCCTCACATCGGAACTTGTGAAAAATTAATATAAACAACCAAATCAACACAATTTGGGATAATCGTTTGTTTCCTTTAATTAATTTAATAAAAACTTTTTTTTTATACCTTCATACAAGATTTTAGTAACTATCTGCAGATAAATAAAGCATGGCTTTTTGGGTTACCAATGCAAAAAAACTTTTTTTTTTATACCTTCATCAAAAACATGATTTTAGTAACTGCCTGCAGATAACTAAAGCATAGCTTTTTTGGTTACCGATGCAAAAAAAAACATTTGTTTGATCACGGGTGCAAAAAAAGATTTCTGTCCGTTTTTTACCCAAAGTTAAAAAAAAATAGCGGAAAATAGTAATATTGAAAAAATCTAATTATTCGTGCCTAAGAACTAAGCCATTTCCGCCATTTTCACCAAGTATTTATGAAAAAATCATTTCAAAATATCGTCAAAATATCAAATTGTCAAAGATTAAAATAATGTCGCAACAATGAACGTCACCGAGTAAAGCATTGTTATTTTCTTAACCAGCCGCCTTGATTTATAGTGTAGAAATGGTGTGTTGCGAGAAGAGCTCTTCGTTCGAGATTTTTAAAAGTATTTTCCTGTTTTTCTTGGATTTTTTGATAAAGGTGTTAAAATGGTCAGAACACGCGGCTAAACTGTGCTTTTTTTTACTCGCGTTTTTAAATACCTCGCTGCGCTCGTTGTTTAAACCAACGCTTGTAAAAAGAGGCATTATTTTAGCCACTAGTTGTGAAAACTACTATTTTAAATCATTTTTCTTGGCTTACTTGATTTTTTTCTTAATACACTTATACGACGAACTCCATACGTAGCAGTAAAAGTACTCTTGACAAAAATCATAAATTTTTGCAATATTCACTTGCGTTTTCTCTCGCATAAAAACCATATTTTTTTGTTAACTTAAAGCTCAAATTAAACTAAACCAAAAAGATGTTGGTACGTACTAAAATTTTGCGTTTGTGAAAATATTACCTTGGCCAAAGTTTTATGAGGAGTACTCGTTAGTTAGGGAGCTAGAATCTCGGAGCAGGAGATATTTTTTGGTTTTTTGGAGCCCATTAGCGGGTGCGTGAAATTCAAATAAGGGAAGCAATTTTTAAAAACATCGATCACTTTCTACGAATTCGTCAATGAAGTAATCATAAAAACGTGTATGATTTGACAAGCTTTGGAGAAGTTTATTTTTAACGGACAACAGCGATATTTGCAAAAGTCCCTCCTAACCTTTTGCAGAACCTTTAATTTTTAAGACACCCACCAGACATTCACATACCATCTTCTCACTTAGAGTCCGGTTAAGCAGTAATTGGGAAATCAAAATAAGCAAAGCGCCCTCTAACCTAAAGCCCCCAACTATCCTAAGGCCCCTGATACTATGGCAACTACAGGTGTTTTGTGAACAAGGGCCGCAGTGGGGCAGGAGAGTATTTTTACGTTTTCTGACAGAAAATCATTCGAGGTTATGTTTATCTTTCAAAAATATGTTTTCGAAAACATTGTTCTAAAACAAATATGGTCGCCCGCCGAAAATGGCCTAGCGCTGCGCGGGCATTACCTTGAGTTTATCAAAGAACCAAGAGAACTTTACTGGCTCGCTGGAATTACTAGGAATTCGCATAGAAAAAACAAAACACAACGCCTATAACCTCACATAATTTTGTTTTTATTTTGATCCAATAATTTTTTTTTAAATTTAAATTATTGCGGCATAATTATGTCCAAGGTTACTAGTGAAATCTTGGAGGGCTAAGGATAGATTTTAGATCCCAACCTCAACACACGGATACTTGAGTATTAACAAAACATGTCAGTAAAGCTCCATTTAGAGGTTGGAGAGACTCACTAGTCGATAACGCTCCTGTTTAAAATAAAATATGATTATTTCGTCTAGCGTCAGCAGCCGATTTTGAAAACTTGATGCTTTTTAAGTTAACCTGTTGTCCTAAAACCGGTGAAAGCAGCTAGCAGGAGTTTTTGCAATTCAATTATAAATGCACTTGTAAATGCAACCTTAAACATTACACCCAGTTACTTTAATATGTAGTGGGTTAGCTTTTTTTAGCAAGTAATTCTGCAGTAACTGGTTTTCTTTTATTTTAGTATTATTCGTATTAGTATTTAGTATTAAGGAATATATTGATATCCATTGCATATTTTCGGAGCCTTTAAGCACATCAAGGGGCACATGTACTGCATTAGCAGAAACCGAGGCACAAACACAATAGACAAACTTATTGTTTTTGTCTGAAAAATCAAAATAACCATGCGGTCACATGGACCTAGAGGTTTATTTGCGCTGTGGTACGCTACAGCGGCGGTAATGATAGTAAGGCAAGTTCGGGCTACAGCAACGCATCATGACTTACACGGACGCGTGCCAGACCGCACACACTTTACGAAAAAAGCGAAAGTAAAAACACTTATGTGCTTTAGCGGCACGGAATGCTAGGTCAAAATAAGTAACCTAACCCCAAATTTTGACCCGGTGCTAAAAAAGCTCTGGTGTCCCACTGTGGATAAACATAAATAAACTATCCGCGTTGCCATGGGAAACAAATGCAATGACGTAAAATTTTGCAAAAAAATCAGGTCGCCACAGTTGGGTCTATCCTTAATTTGAAGGACTTGAAATTGTTTTTCCACATGTTTTTAGGTCCATCAAATTATTTTCAAGACATACATGGGTGGAGTGAGCTTGTGTAAAAGAAATGTTTTAAGGACCACGTTTAATATTCTTAACGCCAATATAAATCGAAAAATTAAAGCCGGAATATCTGAAAAACCAAAAAAAAACTATACATTTGTAAAGACAATGTCATTAATTTGATCTTTCCGGGGAGAGTACGTCGCCCACTTTGCAAATATGGATCCAATTTTTGTTTGTGTTTTGTCAAACAAAATCAAGATCCATTACTAAAATTTTAAATAATGATTTTGTGTACTTAGCTTACGAATTACAGTGTTCTATAAACCTTATCTTCAACAAGGATTTACATAAAATTACTGAGTAAAAGTGACTTGTTTATGTCTAAAGTAATTTTCAGGGAACATTGGCATCGTGATGTGATTGATTTATAATTTTATTTTGCATGCAATTTTTGACGAAAGTTTGGGTTCAGATAATATGGACTTATCGGTACATCAAGTCGGCATAACCTGGCTTTAATAAAGACGGCACTATTTTTGACAATTCCGCACGAAGTTAATGCCGTCTTTTATTAAAGGCAGGCATAAACATTAAGAAAGTCGACATTATTTTGATAGCAAAGCTGACATTTTTAGACAAAAACAATATCAGAATTCTTTTAAACTTCATGCAAAATTGTCAAAAATAGTGCCGTCTTTATGAAAGTCAGGCTATGCCGACTTTATGTACCGACAAGTCCCTAATAAATGACGGCATTAACTTTAGAAATGTGACAAAAATGTCAGAAACCTTTCAACCTTCGTGTGGAACTGTCAGAAATAGTGCCGAGTCAGGCAATGTCGACTTTATGTACCGATAAGTCCCTAAATCCAAAAAAGAGCAGGATAAGACCAAAGTCCAAAAATTTAATGGCGAGCAAGAGTTTTACCCGGTTTATTTTGTTAAAAACAATAATAAATTGAAAACAATGTAGCTTATAAAAATGGTAAACCTTGTGTTTTTTATTTAAAAAAAAAGCATGTCTGACCAAAACTTTACCAATAAAATTATTTAAATGACGTAAAACTAAACAAACACCACTGTTTTAAAATTTTACGACTTTAAAAAATGCATGTTTTTTATTTAAAAAAAAAGCATGTCTGACCAAAACTTTACCAATAAAATTATTTAAATGACGTAAAACTGAACAAACACCACTGTTTTCAAATTTTACGACTTTAAAAAATGCATGTGCATAATATCAACTAAGTTTGTATAAGTACCTGTTCGTTTTTTTTTAATCACAAAGCTCATTAAAAAATCATTAGCACGTGATCACGAGATTTTTTTAATGATCTCGTGTAATTTCCGAGATTTTTTTTTGACGTTTAAAAATGATTTTTTAATAATAACCACATCTATAGACTGGACATTCCCTCTACTACTACCCTCGCGTGTTTAAAATTGCAGCTTTCCGCTTCCCCTCTCCATGCTTCTCCTCCAACCCCTCCCCCGGCCCGTTCCGCGCCTTAAACCCTTCCATCGACTCGAAAACCCGCTTTGCCTTGTGGAATGTTCCCCTTTTACAAGCTTGTATTTAACTTGCAATGTATGTAAATATGTTGAGTGGAATCTTGCAATTTAATTTTGACCAACTTCCCGATATCCGATCGGCTTCAAATTTGGCATGCTTATATAGTTGCGGTGAGAACACAAGAATATAGTGTGATGAAATTGACAGCTCCCCCCTACCCTTGGTGTGTTAGGGCACTTGGGGATGAAGATAACGAATCAGATTTTGAAAATTCAATATGGCGGATTCAAGATGGACGATTTTTGGTCATCTTTTGCTAACCAATTTTAACTAACTTATACACGTCCGATTGCTTTCAAATTTGGTATGCATTTATAGTTCCGGTGACAATACAATAATATGTCATTATTAGGCACCCCTCCCCCTACTAGGGGAGTGGAGGGGGGAAAACACCTAATTCGGTCCGATTTCAACCAAAATTGGTATACGGGGGCTTTTGGGGATGGCGGATTCAAGATGGACGATTTTTGGTCATCTTTTGCTAACCAATTTTAACTGACTTATACACATCTGATTGCCTTCAAATTTGGCATGCATTTATAGTTCCGGTGACAATACAATAATATGTCATTATTAGGACGATTTTCGGTCATGTTTTGCTAACCAATTTTAACTGACTTCTCCATATCCGATTGTGTTCAAATTTAGTATGCGTTTATAGTTCCCGTGAAAAATACAATAATTTGGTATTCTCAGGTACCCAACTTTCTCTAACGAGGGAAGTGGAGGGGGAAAAAGATTTAGTTTGTTCGATTTTAATCAAAATTGGCATACAGAGGTTTTTAAGAAAGGGGATTATGAATTAAGGGTACAAATCCAAAAATTAAGGATTTGTGTTCAAATTTGGTATGCATTTATGGTTCCGGCGACAATACAATAGTATGGTATTATTAGGTACATACTTCCCTCAGAAGAGGGAAGTGGAGGGAAGAAAAGATTTAGTTTATGTGATTTAAATCAAAATTGGCATACAGAATTTTTTTAAAAATTAAAAAATAAATTTTTATTGAAAAAATCTTTTAAAGAACTAGCTTTTATTAAATGCACTCAAAAGTGGAAAATAATTTTTTATGTTTCTTGGGCGCAAATTAAAAATTTTAACTTTAACGGTGACAAAGAAAGAACTACAAAAGAAGAACTAAATTCTTCTTCTATTCGAATGGTAAACATAATGCTTTCATCTAAAGAAGCTGAGAATGAGTGAGATTGCCGTGCTTGCCAAGCCTTTGAAAATGTCCTTAGGTTATAGAGTAATACAACTGTTTCTTAGGTGAATCGTCAATGTGACCGATATACGATACCTAAAGTTAAAATTTTTAATTTGCGCCCATCGCTTTTATTATGGTACAAGAAAGATAAAAAATTATTTTCTAATTTTGAGTGCTTTTAATAAAAACATGTTCTAAAAGTTTTTTTTAATAAAATTTTTTTAATTGCTTTAGATGAAATAAAGCCTATATGTTCTGCTCAGGAGAATTGAATTTTTGGTATCTATATCGTTTCGTTAGAGGCCCTCAGCAATTTTTTTTTAAATATTCAATGTAGTATATATAGATTATATAAACCGGTATTTAATTTATTACCTATTTTACACCCCTAGGTATACAATTTTGGAACAATACAAATGTTGATTGGCGTAGAAAGTGCATTTAAATTAATATAGACCAAAACTTTATGTAAGGTGCTACATTTTACTCTTTTTGTTCACTATTTGCAGTAGATGGCCTTAAAGTAAACAGTAAAGCAACTTAATTGGGCCGAACATTAACAAGATAAGAAAGTTCACAGTCCGTCGGAACTTTGATGTTATGCTTACAAAAACGCATCGACGAGTCCGAGACATATGCAGCCGTGCGTGTAGATTTCTCTACGGCGCACGGTGGTCGATTTTTGTAAAAACGTGGACATTAAAAAAAACTTCTACATTGTAATTTAATTGTAGAAAATGTTTAGTTTTAATAAAAAACTAAATATTGTGTTTTATGCATTTATTCTTATTTATTTTTATTTATCCTGTGAATTTTCACATTTATCTAACAAAATTTTTAAGAGTTAAGATACATATATATATTTATTGGCTAAATTAATCTTAAAATGCAAATATAGAACAATCAAATTTACTTTAAAGTAATTGACACAGTATATATAAATGTTACAGTATATATACTAGTATATTTTTATGTATATAGGGTATATTAAAAAGAATGCCAACCGAAACTTGCAAAATTTCAAATGGAACTCCCAGTATATGTTATTATTGCAAAAAATTCTTAAGGTTCATAAAAAATGTCAAACTTTTGTATTTACCATATTTGCATATCTATTCAAATTAACTCGCTAGGCGGGGTAAAAAATATACTAGAAAACCCTGTACCTAATAAAACAGAAAAATTTTCATATTCATAAAAAATACTATTTCCCATATTTCTTAAAAATGCAAATATGCGCAAGTTTTTATTTTTATATTATTAAGTATAATACTTGCAGATAATAATGTTTTTAAATCAAGAAAAAGCTAACCAAAAAAAATGCTCGTAGAAAATATACTTAGAAAACCCAAGTATAAAACAATAATTTACTCAAAGTTATATTTAAAACAAACTTACCCAAAACTATTTATATCAGACAATCACGCAAATAATACCCAAGCCAAAATTTGAGAATAAATACAAAATACTGACTTTTGATAACCCATCTTTTAAATATTTGCATAATGTCAAACTCGTAAAAAACATAGTTTATTCTTTGGAAAACTATTCGCCTAGTATATTGACAACAAAAACGGAGTAAATTTAGATACATTATGAATTTTCTAATTTTTTCAATTATGTTCGTGTTTTTCTGAAAATCGACCACTGTGCGACGCGAAGGACAGCCGGTTTATGGATTTCGCCTAGCGGCGACTTCGAGGGACCGAGAAAGAGTAGTATACGATGTTCAAGTGAGATATGCATATCAAGAGGAGGAGATTAGAGTGAACCTTCTTATCTTGTTAATGTTCGGTGATTGGGCTTTTGTTTTTTTTTTAATTTAGTGTGTATTAACTTTTCTCTAGGATTTCTGCATATGTTTGTCAAAATTTTTACAGTGGGATTTACTAAAAGAGTTTAGCCTATTTTAGACAGGTCCTAAGTTTAAGTGAAATTGTTGGTTTTAAGCATTTTATACCAACTATCTTGAGTTTTGGACATAGTTTGATTTATAAGAATAATTCTAAGTGATTTTTTTAGTGAAGAATAATCTTAACACAATCTTTTGTTGGATTTAACAAGAAAATTTCTATTTAAAAAAAGTTTTTTTTAACCCTAGGGGGGATCTAAATGATAAACACTGTTGAGCAAATTAAAATTGACGTTATATGTTACTCTTATCAAAACTTTCCCTTGTTTATTGATTTTCGCGATTAATACTTACTGTCACAAAACCATTTCGATATGTAATAATAAAATAAGAATAAGATTAACTTTATTTAAAAGGGGTTTTTATCTATCAAAAGTATGAAAAAACTTTAGAAACACAAACCCATCGCAATCGCAAACCACAAATAAAAATATTTCGTCAAAGTAGGTCATGAAAAAAAATGCGGCTAAGAACAGAACTGAATCCAACTAATACGTTCACAAAGGAGTCATGTCGGCTCAACAAACTGTTCGGTGCTGCAAAGTTGAGACCTTTGAGTGCGATCTTTCAGTGGAAAGCTTTGTTTGATGATTAAGTTTTTAGATAAACTCAATGTTTTAATTTCAGTTTTCATGCATAATCAGTGACCTTCGCTTATGTTTGTTTTGGCTCGTAGTGCCCTCATAAATATATTCTTTGTGCTAAAAACGGGTTCAAAATATGGTGTTTTTCTGGACAAAATTGGAGGTGTTTTATTGATTAATGAACAACTTGGGATATTAAATAAGGTAAATTAATTCTTGTAAAAACGGTTGCTTAGGGAAATTATAAAGCAACTTATTACCAATTGCCACAAAACAATCCTTTCTGGGGGCTATAAATTTAAACTACCCCTCAGAGGTGGTATAAAAAATCATCAACTTTATAACCTCAAACACAGATGATGAAGCTATTATGTGCCAAATTTTTGGCGTATTCGCCATTAGCTATTTTGAAACCTGTCAAAAAAAATTAGTTTTAGGGCATTTTCTTCTAAAATATGGTGTATTTTGAGAAAAAAAGCAATTTTCCAGTGGTATTTTGCAATATAACAATACAAAATAATCAAAACTTTGTATCTTTTCTGTATGGGTAAGTGTTTTTTGAAAATGGGTTTTAAAATTTAGTACCCCCCACCGGTGTAAATATTTAGACCTGTGGGGGGTACTATTTTCGATCTTAGTAAATCCTTCTAATGTTTTGGCTTATTTTTGTTGAAGTAACCTTACTGACACCTTTAAGATGGTGTTACTTATATTGTTGGCTGGGCATTGAAAAGTGGACAACTTTTACTGTAAAGCCTTTTACTGTTTTTTTTTTGCACACTTTATAGTGACTTATTATTTAGTTGTAAGATACTGGCCCTGGTGTCCGAAACTAATAAGGGCCGGCTTATCAATAGTGAGCTAACCCCGGGTTAAAATAACCCTCAAGTTTAAGTGGTCCCAAAAATTGCAGATTTTTACACAAAAATTAACATTTTCTTTGATTTACTTAACCCGGAAGTTACCTTAATTGAGGTCGGGTCGGTTTCTCAATAGGGGATTATTTTATTTATATAAATTATATTTATATTATTTATATAAATTAACTCGGGCTTTAAATCCCAGTTTTTTGCTGCCTTAAGCCAATATTTTCTTTAGATTAACTCTGAGGTAAGGTAACTTATTCTCACCTTAAAGCCCTGGTTATCCTGGAGATATTTTTACCCCACTTTTTAAATATTTTTACAAAGTTATGTTACTCGAGTTAACGCTAACTCGCTATTGAGAAACCGGCCCTAAGAGTAGCATCAGGTTAACTCCTGGGCATGGCAAGTATAACTTCGTTTTGATAATCCTTAATTCTAGTGAGTCGTTGGAACAAGTTTACACAAGAACTTGGATGGAAATTTGGGCTCTTCTTAAGGCAAAAATTAGTTATTTAAAGCAAATCCAAGTAAAAGTTTGAGGAAAGTAAAGACATTATTTAAACCAATAATTCTTATACGTAATCCAACTCGAAATTTATACCCAACCATGAAAAAGAATTACTTGAATTAAAAAAATTGTATTCTTTATTCGACCAGATTGCTTGCTTAGAATAATAATTTTTACACTCAATCCAACAAGTAATTTTTATCGAACCAAGTACAAGAATTTCTTCCTTGATTCAAACAGATTGTAATAAACCTCAAATATGAATTAAGTTTGTTAACATCAGCTTTAGAAACACTTAAGTATATTTTTTAATCGTAGGAGGCGACCACAGAATATGGTATGGTCTGTTCTACAATATTTCTCTGCTGTGAAGGCGACTAAAAATGAGGGTGTGGGAATGATCAACAACTCAAATTCTACTCTCTTTACCCCCCACTTTTTGGAAGTTGTGCTGGTGAGAGCGGAATTTGTGTGAGGGTGTTCAAGACAAAGGTAAACATATGGTATATTTTTGGAACCAGTAAGAAAACATCTATCGAAGTGTTAGGAATTTGGAACCTTTGGTTGAACTAAAACAAAATTATGATTGTTTTCCACAAACCAAAACTACACTTTCTTGCACTCGACGCGCGTTTCGCTAACAACGTTAGCATCATCAGGAAACGATAAACAACATTGTTTATCTTCTCCTGATGATGCTAACGTTGTTAGCGAAACGCGCGTCGAGTGCAAAAAAGTGTAGTTTTGGTTTGTGGAAAACAATCATAATTTTGATCTATCGAAGTATTAAAAAATATACAGGGTGTTCGATTTAAAATAAGAGAGTTGATGTCTAAATATGACATATGCCATGACACTGGACAATTTTCATATGCATAATTTTATATATTATTTAAAGTTATGCAACTTTTATTAAAGACTAGTTTTTGTAAAATGCATAATAACAGAGAAAAAATAGGGTATCATTTGTAATGGATAATCCTGTGCATACTGTGCTTGTCTGCCTGTCATTAGTGTAAAAAATCAAGCGATTTAGCTTACGTCAACTCGATTTAAAAGTGTTCCGATAAGGCCTCAATAAATGCAAAGTTTATGAGCTAATAAACAATTAAAATATGTGTGAGTGAAAGTCGGTGAAAGTGCTTTTAAAAAAATTCGCAGTTGTTATAGTGTCATGTCCCCGTGTTTGATATCAAAATACAGACATGGCCAACGTGTAATTGCAATTAAGTAATTAACGTTAGTAATTAAAACGGCTTTTAATACTGTCTTGTTTACATAACTATGGGATACTATAATGGCCCAACACCAAAAACACACCGTTTGGGCCAGGCCAAAGGCATCGTAGACGCATTAATTGCCCTTTAACACACAAAATGTCTCGCTTAGAACGTCCATGGGCATGGAATGTCTACAAGGGCACTTGTATGCCCAAATTTTATTAACAAGTGGATTTTATAAGCTAGCTTAGATTAGAGACCCCCTGAGTCATATTTTGATGAAAGAGATGATATGATAAAAATATCGGTCCTCTATACTCTGGCATTGTTTAGCGAGAGATACCTTCTGTCCCGGTAAGCGTCGAAAAATTTAAAAAAACGAAATTTATATTATATTGGCGGACTTTCTAGATCTAGAATGGAGGTATAACGCCATTACACTTTTGACATTTTGACAAGAAAATATCATAATCAAAAAATGTCAGTATTTTCCATTGAATTTATTCAGATTTAATTGACGTCAACTGTCAACGAGAATTTTCGATTTGACGTTTTGGTAATTTTGTTTTTCCCTAACAGTTTCTTATCTACAATTTTGGAGATAAGGGCCTCACTTTTATGAACACATCATTTCAAATTGTTTGCTTATATTTCCGACTTTATCTAGCCAAAAATAACGATATATTTTGTTATCACATGTCAGTGTCAAAAGGCACAAAGCCAGGTTTACTGGTGGCACACTTGTAAGATAATTTTATATTCACGAGCCTTCCATGGCAAAAATGTAAACAAATACTTTTGCCGCCAGCAATTTCGATCAGAAAAAAAACCTAATAGTGGGGGCATGTGTATGTCCGTGGGATTTTTAATGAAGGAGTTCTATGACTATGTGGGAATGATAGCTCTTTAGTTATTAGTAAATTTTTTGAAATCCTGGTCATCGAACTATATAGAATCGAGTATAATCATTCCCCGGTTGCGAAAGTTGTATTTTTTTATAATTTTTAGCCGCCATCTTGAAAGATGTCGTCATACAACCTCTTCTACACGGATGCGAACAAAATACCCGATAACACTTGATTGTGTGACTAAAGAGCTATCAATCCCACGTAGTCACAAAACTCCTTCATAAAAAATCCCACGGGATAGAAATTATCGACATATGCCCCTACACTATAACTTAAAAACTTCAAATTGGACAACAACAACAAACTAGGGCGTTTGGCTGACTGTCAACTTTCAAACCTGGTTTTGTTCATTGGGTTATTGAGGTTAGGTTTTGTCTAAGTAAAAATGTATAGGAATGTAGCTTAGATTATGAATCTACCCAACAAACACGGTTCCCTCGGCACTTTGTCGGCCCGATGTCGATTGCCAAATTTGTCGTCATCGGCACGACGTCGATTTACGACATCGGACCAGCAGTATTTTTTGTCCGCTTTGCGATGTAAGCCCAATGGTAAATTTTACTTTCTGCTGACATCGGCATACCGACGCCGTACGATTAAGGTCCGATATGGTTTATGGTCTGTCTAACGTAGACAAGCTGGTCTCCGCCCGACATCAGTAAACTATTCAAGTCCGACATTGATTTCCTAAAGCGGTCCAATGTCGGCGATTGACGGAGGTCCGCCGGTGGTAGCTTAAAGCGGCCCGACATTGGCAAACTACAAAGTTTCGATAATGCGGGTGCTTAACCAGTCGGTCTGGTTTAAGTGGAAGAAGAGGTGATTCTTGTAGAGAATTACCACCATCTTGTCAAGTCCGCATTCTAGTTTTGAAATATCTTTGCTCATTATATGTATAATATTATCTTCCACTGTACAGGGAACATAGTGACATTAGCGCCATCTCTACATACTAGGAAGAAACTAATAAGCAGTTTAAAAATTTTAGGGTGACGTAATCGGACCATCGTCGGTTTCCGATTCTCGACCAATCAAATAAAGTTCCAATCGGATCATCGTCGGCACTAAAGCAAATAAAGTGGTCGTCGACATAAAGTCGACTATAGTAAATCGGGCCATCGTCAGTTGCCGATTCTCGACCGATTAAAGAAAGTTTCAATCGGACCATCATCGGCTCTAAAGCAGATAAGGTTTGCGTTGGCATAATGTCGACTATAGTAAATCGGACCATCGTCAATTGCCGATTCTCTTCCGATTAAAGAAAGTTCCTATCGGACCATCATCAGCCCTAACGTAGATAAGGTTTGCGTTGGCATAATGTCGACTATAATAAATCGGGCCATCGTCAGTTGCCGATTCTCCTCCGATTAAACAAAGTTCCAATCGGACCGTCGTCGGCCCTAAAGCAAATAAAGTGGGCTTCGGCATAAAGTCGACTATAGTAAATCGAGCCATCGTCAGTTGCCGATTTCCGACCGATTTAACAAAGTTCCAATCGGACCATCGTCGGTCCTAAAGTGGTGTCGGCATAAAGTCGACTGTAGTAATGTGGACCTCCGTCAGTTGCCGATTATTGACGGAAAACTGAAAATCGCAATCTGACCAACATCGGGCCAGAGTGTAGTCGCCGATGCCGACACACTGCCGACGTTGTCGACATTAGCCCGATTCAATGCCGATGATTTGTGTTTGCTGGGTATCCTTACGAGAAATAATCTCAATTACATGCTTACTATCTAATATACTATTAAAAGCGATAAATACCATTTTACACTTACTAGGTTTTTTTCATGAGTTGCCTTGGCTGGTCCATACTTAAACGAAAATCACTTTAAACAATCACCACCTTTGAAACAATAACAAAAAAATTACAGACTGTAGGAGGAGCAACAAAAATAATGGTACTAACAACAATAATTTTTAACAATTAAATTTGAGTCAAGACTGAATGCGGTATCACGAATCACTCACAAAAAAAATGACGATATGAAGACAAACAAACAAAGAACATTTCAAACCTATACCTATTAAGCACGTCGAAAAATCAATTGTGGTAGTACTGGTGTAGAGGGCGAAAAGTAAGGGAATAAATTGAAAAAGTTTGTCCTCGACAGGGCTTCGAACCCAAAACCTCTAGAACCCCAGTTCCACTCTTTAACCAATTGAGATATCGAGAAACCATGAGTGCCGCCATTTTAAAGATTGCTTCCCCAAAAATGTTTCTTTGATTGCCATTAATTAAACCAACCAAACTTTATCTGTGGATGTTATTGGCCTAATTATTAGATGACGCTTCAAAACAAAACCTAATCTATAGATCTCTAAAACACTTCAGAGAGACCATTTACATGTACAGGGTGGTCCAAATTCGACGGGCCTCTATAGCTTTGGGCTTTTACAGCATAGTTAGCCCAAAACTAATATACATGTTACGGGCTCGATTTTCAAGAGAAGTCGAAAACAAAAAACCGCATTGCGATATGTCAAAGCGTTTTTTTCTTCTCAAAAATGTGCGATTTTAAAGGCCTTCTACAACTTTTTTATTTGTAAAGATAGAGATTTTCATTAAAAACATTTTTTGAAGATTTTTTAAAGATAAATCTCCCTTTTTCACCGATTTTCTCTTAAAGCCTTTAGTTCCCGAGATATCACACAAAGTTATATTTCTTTAAATGGGATACCCGCAATTTTTCTAAAAAATCAGTTTTCTAATAAAATTTCCTGTCGAACGATGTGCCATACACCTATTTTTATTAAATAGTTTAAAAGATATTTGCATATTTTGATATTTACCATAGTAGGCGCTGTGCGCGCCCTAAATGTGTAAATAAAATTTTAATGTTTTTTTTTCATACAAAATCAAGTTGGCTACGACACGAGGGGACACAGCAACCTCGAACTTTAACTTCTAGTTTACTATAATTACCAACCCTAAAATAATAAACAAAAATAAAATAATTAAATGTGTTTATTTAAAATTTTTATTAATTAAACGATGTAACACCTAAAATCTACAATCCAACAATTTTCTTTAATTTTAAAACAAATGCTCAAATTGACGGCCGTTTTCTTGTAAAAGAAGTTCTACTGCACGAAGCTGCCTGAATGTATACGAATGTATACGAAGTGCCTCTTCCAATTCCCTACTAGTAGTTGGGCACAAAAAGAAGTCGCAAGGGGTCAGGTCTGGAGACCGGGGGGGCCAATATATAGGACCTTTATTTCCGATCCAGTTTTCGGCAAACACAATATTTAGCAAATTAGTAATGTCTCGTGCATTGTGAGGAGGCGCACCGTGATTGAAAGTATAGCTCATTATTTTGCTGAAGTGGCAAATTGTCGATAAACGGAATCACCTGCTCTTCTAAAATTTGTTGGTATCTTTCGGCATTTAAATTTCCGTCAAAAATATATGGCCCATTAATTTGTCCTCTGTAGATGCCTACCCATACCTTAAAACTGAACCTTCCCTGATTCGCTTGTTCCACCATAATATGGGGATTTTGCTGTTTCCAGTAATAGCAGTTATATCTGGTGAATATTCCATCACTAGAAATCGTTGCCCCATCCGTTCAAATAACTTTTCTGGCAAAATCGGGGTCTTCTTGGCTTTTATTTAGGTACCACCTGCAAAATGCAAGTCTTGGAGCAAAATCCCACGTAAATCGAATATATTTTTAATTCTTGGTCTAACCAAGCGATATAAACTGTTTGTCTGTTTTTTGTGTGAGCACATAGGTTTTATTTTATCAAAAGTTAGTTTAACAAAAGTTCTGACTATTTAAATGCAAAAATACGGGAAAAATTAGCTAATTTTTAAAGAAAATTAGAGTAATTTGGCCTGTAGAAAAAGACTTTTTACCCAAACTTACTTTTCCTATAAAAATCCCTACCTCGTCTGCCAGTCGTTCTACCGCCATATCCTAATTAAGTCCAACGAGATCTGCTAAATTCATACATTTTTCTCAAAAAAAAAACCACGCAGCGTCCATTTCGCAAATTAAAATGAGTTAAAACTGGCTAAATGAAGTTTCAAGCGGACAGAGGGAAATAATTAAACAAAATTGCAGAAGATTTTAATTGGGGAATTCAGCGGAAAAGTTAACTTTATCAGAAGATATGACGCACTATAAATACTAAAAAAAAAACGTTAAGGAAGCTTAAAAGCTGTTTGCACCGGTGATACTTATGATAGTATTAAGACTTAAGGGGAACTTAAATTGATTTGTTTGAAAGTTTGATGATGAATTTGAAATTCACTCTGTGTTTCGGACTTCCATTGTCTATATTTTATTTATACACGACGTTTCGATCAGTAAAATCTCTGATCGTCTTCAGGTGCAAACTACAATCTATTCCTAAGGCTACGTACTTATATACTATGAAAAATCACTTAACTCTAAAGTTTAAGAAGTTGGCTCCGCCCAAGGAGGGGCTTCCAAATATTTGGAATTTCAACACTTGGCTTACTGAAAACACCCTGATTCTGCCCAATAAAGGCAGCTTCAAGGAAGTTTCGTTTCTTCCAGTGTGACTGCTTTTGCAAAACCTTTGCTTCTGTCCACTTCATTCGGTATTGTTTTGACCATGCGTGCTCGGCGATTCCTGATTTCCTTGTTTCACCTCTTTGGGTATTCGACTGATGTTCTTTAAGCCTAACAGATAGTGATCTTTTTGTTTCACCTATGTATCATTCACCACACTCACAAGGAACTTGGTAAATGAATTCCTTATTTTGTTTGTTCTCCGGTTTTGTTTTACTAAGAAGGCTTCCAATTGTATTATTAGATTTAAAAGCTATTTTAATATTAAAGTTGTTCGCTACTCTCGAATTTACATTAAAGAAGTATCAGAAAAAATAAATTTTTTAAAGCTCGGCGAATACACGGTGTAGCTATTCTTAAAATCAGGAAGAAAGTAATTATTTCCCTATTAGTCCATGTCACCTATTCCCCCGAAAATGATTTTTTTTTGTTCTCCGGTTTTGTTTTACTAAGAAGGCTTCCAATTGTATTATTAGATTTAAAAGCTGTTTTAATATTAAAGTTGTTTGCTACTCTCGAATTTACATTAAAGAAGTATCAGAAAAAATAAATTTTTTAAAGCTCGGCGAATACACTTCGGTGTAGCTATTCTTAAAATCAGGAAGAAAGTAATTATTTCCCTATTAGTCCATGTCACCTATTCCCCCGAAAATGATTTTTGTTTGTTCTCCGGTTTTGTTTTACTAAGAAGGCTTCCAATTGTATTATTAGATTTAAAAGCTGTTTTAATATTAAAGTTGTTCGCTACTCTCGAATTTACATTAAAGAAGTATCAGAAAAAATAAATTTTTTGAAGCTCGGCGAATACACTTTGGTGTAGCTATTCTTAAAATCAGGAAGAAAGTAATTATTTCCCTATTAGTCCATTTTACCTATTCCCCCGAAAATGATACTAATAATATGACTTTTCACAAAATTTGTTTCTACTGGTCTTTAGTCAGTATTCCTGTCAGTAGTCCAATATCTTTTCGTGTCCCTCCCAGGAGTCATTTGAGTCCAATCCGGTCCGTCGTTGAATTCTTTGGACTGTCTGCATCCTGTTTCGTTTTCCCAGAAGTCTGCCCGTGCATCGTTAGACCATTTAATGAGTCGACTTTGCATCTGTCTCCTTGCCCTGATTCGAGCGAATTCATCCGCCTTTTCGTTGCCCGACGATCTCGTGTGTCCCGGTACCCACATTACTGTAACTCTCTTGTCTTGACTCGAGGCTTCCAGTGCTTTGACGCACTCCTCCACCAGATTATTGGCAATTTTTGGCGCACTAAACGCCTTTAGGGCCGCTTGGCTGTCGAAGCATATGTATACATGCTCCTCCAGACCATTGCGAACCTCTTCCAGTGTTGCCGCCATTATAATGGCGTAAACCTCGGCTTGGAAGACCGCAGCTTGCTCTTCGAGCGGGTAGCTCATTTGAACTTCTCGGTCTTGCACGTAGACCCTCTCCGATAGCTCTCACTTTTCTCGACAAGGAAGGAAATAGGAATGAGCGGCATGAATTAAAACTGGTCAAACAATGGATAGGAATTGGTTTGGTTAGGGCGTACGTTGTAAGCACAACTTTAACTCTTTTTTTCGAAGACGCTTCCACAAACGCATCAAAGATACGCTAACAGCAAGGAATCAAAATTAGTTTGCCAACTTTAACGGTGGGATTTACTGAAAGGGTTTAGTCTATTTTAGAACGGCCATAAGTTTAAGTGAAATTCCTTGTTTTAAGCACTTTAAACCAACCATCCTTGAGTTTTGGACATAATTTAATTTATAAAAAGAATTTTAATAAATTTGTTTATTGAATAATTATCTTTTGCTAGATTTAAAAAAAAGTTTCAATTAAAAAAAAAGAAAATTAAAATTGGGGTTCTATGTCACTCTAATTAAAACTTACCCTTGTTAATTAATTTTTCCAATTAATACCTGATGTCACACAAAGATTTAGATGGGTAATAATGAATTAAGGAGTAGATTAATTTTGTATTTATTTAAAAGGTGTTTTTATTTATGAAATGTGTTAAAAAACTTAAATGCAAATTTTGTTCACATTTCTGTCCTTGTCGAAATGTCAGTTTAAAAATATTCATTCAGATCTTTTACCTCTGCTTGCCCCTACCTCTACTGATGAAAGCTAAAGCTTTAAAATGAGTGGGCTTTGAGTAAGGAAAGTTTTCTTGACTGAGCTTTTAGATAACCTCAATGTTTTAATTTCAGTTTGTAAATAAATTAATATAGTTGTTTTGGGTTTTTTTGTTTGGTATATTTTTCGTGCATAATCAGTGACCTTCACTTATGTTTGTTTTGCCTCGTAGTGCCCTCATAAATAATTTTTTTGTGCTGAAAACGGGTTCAAAATATGGCGTTTTTCTGGACAAAATTGGAGGTCTTTTATTGATTAATGAACAACTTGGGATATTAAATAAGGTAAATTAATCCTTGTGAAAACGGTTACTTAGGGAAATTTGCCATTTTGAAACCTGTCAAAATAAATTAGTTTTAGGGCATTTTCTTCTAAAATATGGTATTTATTTTGACAAAAAAGCAGTTTTTCAGTGGTATTTGGCAATAAAAATACAAAATAATCAATAACTTCGTGTCTTTTCTGTAAGGGTAAGTGTTTTTTGAAAATTGGTTTTAAAATTTAGTGCCCCCCACAGGTGTAAATATTTAGACCTGTAGGGGGTACTATTTTAGATCTTAGGAAATCCCACTGTGTCTAATAAGTATATAATCGACTCCCTAAACATATTGCCGCTTTGGCGGACTGTCAATCCATATTCATTAAGTCGGTAATTTGACTGACTAATTATTATCAGCGATTAACTGATTAAGTTCACTTGGGAAAGTCATGTAAAATGTCGTCGTGAGAAAATGCAAGGTTTATCGTTAAATTGTTGTATGATACAGTTTAAAATGTGCCCGTTCCATTAGAGAACGATTTACCATAAAAACTTCATTTAACCGCTCTTTTATCCGAACCTTAATTATTTAGACCCATTTCTAGTCGAAAAATTCTGATTATTGTTCGTTTTTTATGAGTAAACATCCTCTATAGATAAACATCAGTTTGTCAGTGTGTTGTCAAAGTTATTTTTGAAAGCAAGATATGTCTGCAAAAAAAATAATAGGTATAATGAGCAAACGCAGCTAATGATTTTAAATATATTAGCTTTTTTAACTGGAAAAAGACCGAGTCCGCAACGGAACCGCCCTTCAAGTTAAGAATGTAATAGCAAACAGCAGAACCAACCAAATTAAGGTTCACAACAATTGCAAATAATAAGAAAAATGAGATTAAATCAGACAAAACTTACGCATCTAATATGTTTTCAAAGCAAAAAACAGCCAAAACCAAAATTACAAACCATTTACAAAATGAAATTCGGGAAATAATTTATTCAATACATGCCAGAAAAGAATATGTAACGTTGGCAAAAATAAGGTCAAAGTTCAAAGATGGATAAACGGTATAGGTTTTAAGTGGAAGAAATCAAACAGGCGAAAATATTTAATGGACATAGCAGACATGGTCCATGAGAGAATAAACTTTTTATGAAAATACATTAAAAATAACGTGGATCTTTAGCAAGGGATCATGACACCAAGCACACGGATTAAAAAAAAAACAGTGAAGGTACAAATAATCTTGTTATATTTTTAGAACACTTTTCGAAGGCAAGTTCAAAAGTAACAAAAATGTAAAACAAGTTAAGGGGTTAAGGTCAATCAGATGGTTTGCTATGACTCCGAGTATGACTCTCATATTGTCTCACTGTGAAGTTCTGGGGACCTTTAAAGAAACGAACCTTTTAAACAACTTGATTGACCCCACTTTTATTAACAAAAATATAAATTTTTAAAAAGTTAATTTTGTATTAAAGAATATGGATTAAATTTTCTGGTCATCGATATATTGTGGTCCTCTCTGGAGCAAAAGATGCCTGTATTAAACTATTAAAGGCGCTAATTTAACATTCAAAAGTGGGTTATTCTGACAACATGAACAGAACATTTTTTTCAAACGCACCTTATTCCGAATCTTCCTTCAAAGTCTTAATAATCATGGACAACGCTAGCTACCATACTGGCATATATCAGAAGAGATTTCAAGAAAGCCTATGAAACAACACTAATTTTATCTTGTATAAGTATTTGAGTCATTTTTTTACAATTACATTAACTTGGCAACTTTTTTGGACCTGTATTTTTTTATTTATGTTAATTATTCATCAAGATGGTATTTTTGTCTTCACGCTAAGTTTGGGTAGTTGGCTTTTTAACGGTAACGATAGTCGCTATTCGGCGCTAATTAGCGGTAACAGCCTGGCAGAGCGCTACTGCGCCTGCCCAGAATAAAGGTAAGGATAACCGACTAGCCAAAAACCTGCCCAAAATCACCCTAATGTTATAAAATTATATGGTGTTTTTTTTCGGGTAATTTAGGTAGGTACCCAGTCCTAATTTATAAGGTCACGGATAAATAGATCATGAATGGACAGCTTTAGACACCTTAATATATCCAAAGTTAAAATGACATTTTTTATTATAAAATAACAAAATGAATCTCGTGTCCGCAAATAAAAATGAAAGTAAAACTCGTGGCATATCGGACAAAGCGTTTTTGTTTCTCAATTCATTACGACCAGGCCTCTAATATCTAATGGAGAATCCAGACACCTACAGACCTGTTTCATCCTTATTAGGAATCATCAGGGAGTCATAGGATTATACCTGGCAGTTGAAGCTACACACTAACCATGCACACCTCTAGAATTTAAAACATTAGAACATTAGATATTGGAGGCCTGGTCGTAATGAAGTGAGAACCAAAAACGCTTTGTCCGATATGGCACAAGTTTTACTTTCATTTTTTATTATATCCATCCCCCTATAGTAAAAGTAATTAGGCACCGGTCATTTGTTGCCATTATGACGTCACTACAAATGGGTATAATTTCGACTGTAGTAAAATCCCAGCTGTTTTTACAAATAATACAAATACAAAAATTAAGAATATTAAAATGTTTATAGTTGGGAAGGAATTGACCAAACAAATATAGGACTTTTTATTAAATGCTATTAAATGATCAAGAATTTCGTCTATTATTGCACAATAATTTGGGTTTTTTAAATTGGCTTTTGTTACTATTCAACACCATGTTATTTTAAAGTTTTTAAGCACAATTAAAGTACAAGTATTAATTTTAGTGACCTAATTGGGAAAAACTTAGGTTTGTCACGTTTTTGTAGAAATTTGGACCACGTGAATCATCACATGCATAATGTGAAGCTACCTTGACAAGGAAAAATATTATATTATATTATTATACCTATGGCCTAAAGTATGTGCCGCCTTTGTAAACCCAAGGTCATAATTTGCTGATAGATAAAAGGACAATTTAGTTACATACTATTTTTTTTAGATTCCTATTTTTATGAAATGTAAACAAAAAGAAGAAGCGATTTAGTTTTTGACTATATAAAAGCTGTCCAGGTTTTTCAGGGTATTTAAAAACCGATAAAACATTTCTGTAAGACCTTGATTTTCCCTGGGATTTTTCCACAATTCTTACTTAGATCTTGATAACAAAAACACAGGTTTTAATCCTGCTGATGGACAAGAGCTCAAAAACAAAACCATCAATCAGGCGATTTCTCTGTGGTCAATATTTATATTTCCATTTAGCGAATGTTTAGCCAATCTTACACACATGTAAAGCGAAAATATATTAAGGAAACAACGGACTATTTTACCTGCCTTTATAAAATTGCTATCTTCAGTTCTACGCGATTTTTGGGGTCCCATAAAATACAGAAAAGTAATTAAAATGGAACTTTGGAGAAATATACATCAAAGAAATCGTACAACATAGAAATTTGTAAGGGGAAAATCTGTTCTCTGCCTGACAGGTGTTTGCATGCGAGCTTAGAATAAGAAAGGGCGTAGAAAAAACATTTTTTATTTCTATTTCTTTATGCTAAATTTAAAGGAATGGTGGGTTGGTTTGGGTTGGTTTAAGTTTAGTTGGGACAAGTCGGGTTGGTTTAGAAAAAACAGTAACTTGATCTACTTATTACCTCTTATTCTAAGTGCACACGCAAACAGCTGTCAGGCACAGAACAGATTTTCGCCTTACCAATTTCTACGTTGTACGATTTCTCTGTTTTATGATTTCTACGATGTATTTTTCTGCAAAGTTCGATTTCTATAAAGTACGGTTTCTCCATTGTTCAATTCTTTTTTATAGTAGATATTTTGAATCATAGATGAATCATAGACTTAAAAAAAGCAAGCATTTAAAACAACACAATTGAAATGACGCAAAAATAACTTTAATTACAATGATGAAGTATGACTTAAAGAAATGACAACACTGTTGAAAAACTTGCACTACACTATATACAGTGTGTCCTAAAAGTCCGGAATAATGAATTTTTTGGGAGAACTATGGTTTAAAAAAAAACTTATATAGGATCATTCCAGGAAGAAAAAGCGGTTTCGCAAAATGAATACCCTTGGGTCAGTCCATATCAAGTCAACCAGGGTATTTTACCACACCATCTCCGATGTTGATGATTTTTAGTATACATGTTTTTCCTACCAAAAAACTGGAAAATCCAAAATTTCAGACTTTTTTGACCAGTTGTTTATTTTGAATTAATTTTTGAAAATCGAAAAAGTCACTTATTTGTCCTTAACATGTGCGCACAAAATTAGGAATATCCAAAGAACCACTTATAATAGAAAAGTAGGTGAAGGTTCATTTTAAAGCTCTTATAAAGACCTTTCATATGAGAATATTGCATAACATATATTGAAAAAAAAAAATTAAAAAAAAAAATTTTGATTTTTTTTTTTGAAAAATTTCAAAAAGGCCATTTTTAATTTTTTTCAAAAAATTATATTATTTTCTTTAAAGTGTTATTAAACTATTCACAAAATTTTGAGATGGACAAATCATGGGTTCAATGTGAAAAAATTTATTAAAAATGTCACATGCATGAAAAATCGCCTATAAAATGTACTTAATATTTTTGATATTTTTTTTGACATTGAACCCATCATTTCTCCATCATAAAATTTTGTGGATAATTAAGTAACACTTTGACCAAAATTATATATTTTTTTCAAAAAAATTAAAAATGGCCTTTTTGAATTTTTCAATTTTTTTTTTCAATTTTTTATTTCCAATTTTTTTTTTTGTTAAAATTATGTTGTGATATTTCATAAAAAAGAGCTTCAAAATGACTTTAAAATGAGCCATTTATTACTTTCCTAGTGTAAGTGGTTCTCGAGATATTGCTAGTTTTGTACATTCTTGTTAAGGTCAAAATGCCGACTTTTTTATTTTGAAAAATTAAAAAAAAAACTACGAATCAAAAAACTCTAAAAATTTGCATTTTCAACTTTTATGGTAAGAAGAAAATATATACCAAAAATCATCAAAATTGGAATTGGTCGCGTAAAATTTTTGTGAGTTTTTGGTTGATTTGATATGGAATGACTCTAGGGTCAGTCCATATCAAGTCAACCAGGGTATTTTACCACACCATCTCCGATGTTGATGATTTTTAGTATACATGTTTTTCCTACCAAAAAACTGGAAAATCCAAAATTTCAGACTTTTTTGACCAGTTGTTTATTTTGAATTAATTTTTGAAAATCGAAAAAGTCACTTATTTGTCCTTAACATGTGCGCACAAAATTAGGAATATCCAAAGAACCACTTATAATAGAAAAGTAGGTGAAGGTTCATTTTAAAGCTCTTATAAAGACCTTTCATATGAGAATATTGCATAACATATATTGAAAAAAAAAAAAAAAAAAAAAATTTTGATTTTTTTTTTTTGAAAAATTTCAAAAAGGCCATTTTTAATTTTTTTCAAAAAATTATATTATTTTCTTTAAAGTGTTATTAAACTATTCACAAAATTTTGAGATGGACAAATCATGGGTTCAATGTGAAAAAATTTATTAAAAATGTCACATGCATGAAAAATCGCCTATAAAATGTACTTAATATTTTTGATATTTTTTTTGACATTGAACCCATCATTTCTCCATCATAAAATTTTGTGGATAATTAAGTAACACTTTGACCAAAATTATATATTTTTTTCAAAAAAATTAAAAATGGCCTTTTTGAATTTTTCAATTTTTTTTTTCAATTTTTTATTTCCAATTTTTTTTTTGTTAAAATTATGTTGTGATATTTCATAAAAAAGAGCTTCAAAATGACTTTAAAATGAGCCATTTATTACTTTCCTAGTGTAAGTGGTTCTCGAGATATTGCTAGTTTTGTACATTCTTGTTAAGGTCAAAATGCTGACTTTTTTATTTTGAAAAATTAAAAAAAAAAAACTACGAATCAAAAAAATCTAAAAATTTGCATTTTCAACTTTTATGGTAAGAAGAAAATATATACCAAAAATCATCAAAATTGGAATTGGTCGCGTAAAATTTTTGTGATTTTTTGGTTGATTTGATATGGAATGACCCCCTTTAATCTAATTTTGCGGGTTTTTCTCTAAATTTGAGTAAAACTTGTTGGAATTTTGAATTTGGATCTATAAGGTAAGTTTAACATTACAATCAATTTGGTAACAATTTTGCTTTATTTCTGATTTTTTAAGTCTATGGCCTAATTTTTGTTTTACAGAATGATGATGACAGATCTTGAGCACCATGGAAAACTTACCTGATTGTGATTGCCAGAAGTAAAATGATAAGTCCAACCAAAAACATGGCCACGCACAGGCCTCCGACCATGTATAGGCTTTCATTTGGAGCATCTGAAAAAAAATAGAAAAAAATTATATTTTAGAAAAAAAAAATATTTTTAGAATAAAAAGTTTGATAAATTTATAATATACTAGCGCTCTTTAAAGGTTTCAAACAGAGAGTAACAGAATAATTAAACATTATAAAAATTTTAAACTGATTGATACTAAGTAATGCATAATAATAATTTCAAAAAAAAAACTCTCTGTCCACCTGACATGTTATGTCTTTCATTTTAGATCTTTTTCTTATAACAAACGGCTGGAAACGCTTTGAAAATCCCTTGCCAGATGTTACAAATTCAATCCGATAAACTAATATTTACATATAGATTTTGGCACTGGAAGTGCTATTGTAAGTAAATGTGTGAAAAAGTAGTAGTTTTCAAAAGCAGTGGCTAAAATAGTGCTTTTTTACAAGCGGTGGTTTAAATAACGAGCGCAGCGAGCTATTTAAAAACGCGAGTAAAAAAAACACAGTTTAGCCGCGAGTTGTTAACACCTTTTTGATACCTTTATCAAAAAATCCAAGAAAAAAAAGAAAATCTCATAGTTATATGGACTCCTACTACCTACAAAACACAATTTAATAAAACAATAGGTTACAGAAATAGAAAACTCATTTTCCCAATTATTTCAATAGATTTTGCTGGCGAAGGTTATACGTAGGTATTTTCTGTATCATATTATATCGATAATTTGATTTGTTATTAACCCTTTCAATAAAAGAAGTTAATTTTTTTGGCATTGAACTTTACAAAATGAATGCTTGTATTTTGACTTATTTATAAATCATATTGTGGAGGTCAAAATTATATTTGAGTGTACCTCACGTAGGTAAAAAACCTGGAGGAGTAAAGCCCGTTCGTGGAGGCTACCATACAAACACTCAAAGACATGTCTGTTCTTAATAACTGAAGCCATACTTTACAATTTTTAGTAGTGAGTATGTCTTTTCCTAGTAAAGTATGTTAGGTCACGTCACACAAGAAGACACGTGACTTTGAGTGTCAGTATGGCGGAGGCATGTTGCAGTGATTTATTTTTACCTACGTGGTGTACCTATATTACTTCAGCATTTAATAAAAAACCCAATTTAAAAATTATCCCGTATAAAAATCGTATAATCAACAACACAAACTCAATGTCAATAAAACACAACACGTGATATCTCAAAATAAACTAAAAAAATCCAAATAAGGGGCAAAGCCCGTTGTATTTAAGTTGAAGAGTCTTCCTCATCGATCCAAACAACTTTGTAGGCGAATTAACTGATGTTAGTCAGGGGTCCACTAAATAATATCCGTCAGAGACACTCAAAAGTCATTCAATCATCCAACCACTGAAGACCATCACATCTTGTTATAGGGTGTACTGTAATTTTTTCTTCAACTCCCCCGAAGTAAATTAAAAATAAGAAAGTAAAGGTTTAATCGATTCCTATTCATTGTAAATATTTCACCCATGATTTTTTTCTACATTTTTTCGGAGAATTTTTCCCATGTATTTTTTAAAATACAATTACTTTCAAGTCCTTTACACAGTTATGCAAGTTTACATCAAGTGTAAAGGCGCATTTACACAGACAAACTTTCCTTTGATGTTGAAATGCCGACAAACATTTACACGAGCCTCTTGAGCAAAATGTTCAAAGAAATGTTCGAGCAAAATCTCGTACAAAAAAACACACGTAAATTTTGGAGAGAATGTTGAGCAAAATTTATTTGAAGAATTGGGGGTATAAAAATTTCTTTAGAAATTTCAATTTTATAGTTTTATGGGAATTCATTGAACTTAACTGAAAATAGAAAGACTAAGTTTTAAAACAAGGTATTTTAATTAAGTGCTCTCCGACGGAAAAACGTTATGATGTCGAAATTCACGTTTTACCTCATAAGCAACTTCGATTGACTTGATTTTTATAGGGGATATGACAGTATACCATAATTGGCACTTATTTGTTGCTGATGTTGGGTTAGGAGAAGGTAAAAACCGTAGACTAGTGAGAGGGGGTTTTGGTCAAATGAACATTGACACACAAAATTACATGACAACAAACAAGGGTCAACGCAGTTTTTTGATGAAAGTTTTAGAACAAATCTTTCCATAAAGAAAGGGCTCCCCGACGCAAAACAAAGAAATTCGTTTTATTCTATTGACGCGTAGAATTTGCGTTTCCGATTTTTTAAATATTGAAATTTTTGGCGATTTTTACAAGCTTTTATTTATGTATGTTTGTATGTTCGGCTCAAATCTTGCAACTCAAATTTGGTATTCAATTTCAGTTTTCGGTGTGTATTTATAGTTGCGCCGACAATACAATAATATGGTATTATTAGGCACCCCCTCCCGCTAATGAGGGAAGTGGAGGAAGAAAAAGATTTATTTTGTTCGATTTCAATCAAAATTGGCATACAGGGGTTTTTAGGGAAGAGAATTATCGAAAGGATGGATTTATGATAGTCTAAAAATTAAAAAATTATTTTAAATAAAAAGAAGCTTTTATAAAATATAAAGTGCACTAAAAAGTAGAAAATAAATTTTAGCATTCTCATATCATAATAATAAAAGCGACGGGCGCAAACTAAAACTAAAAATGTCCATCCATATATCAGAAAAACGTAGAGTAGTTTGTGTCGAGTTGGGTTGGATTTACTTCACAAAAAATTGAACTTACAATACCAGATAAAGAATTCTTTATATTTACACGTCGTAGTTGTGGTGAGAGTATTTTTTGTACTCATGGTATTTATTGCCTTTTTGATACGTTAGTTATAAACGCCTTACCACTCATATCTCTTTAAGGCGCAATTACACAGACGAACATGCTCAAATAAAAGCTCGTGCAAAAGATTGAAATTTTTTGCGCGAACATTTTTGTGAGCTTTTCTTTGAACATTTTGTTCGGGTAAATTTTTGAGCAAGTTATTGCTATCTATTTTGGAAAAATATTTTTAAAGATGAGAAAAAATATAATTTTACATCATTGATCAGTGATCTCAATTCTTTAAAAAAATGGAACACCAACTTTTATTTTAAACTTTTGTGAAAAAAAAGGCGACGGCAAGCGAAACATTATTATTGGCTATCAGTTTTGTCATATGCAATGTTAAAATAGTTAATGATGGAGGTAATAACATTTAATTATTTTCTTTAACTTTTTTGGTTTTCTTTCATTATAAAAAGAAAACGGAAATGTCTTCGAAGTAATTACTTTTTAAAATGCAGGTGGATATTTTTAGAGAACTGTTCTGGAGAGTAGTTAGTTGTTCCCTGTGGGGGGGATAGGGAGGTTTAGACAGTCGGAACGCAGCGCTGTCAAACACTGCTGTAATTTTGTGTGTCAATGTTCATTTGACCAAAACTCCCTCTCACTAGTCTACGGTTTTTATCTTTTCCTAACCCAGCAACAGCAATAAATAAGTGCCAATTTTTATTTTTTTTAATTCTCGTTTTTTTACAACCCCAAAAAAGTAACAAGTATACTGTCATATCCCCTATAAAAATCAGATCAATCGAAGTTGCTTATGAGGTAAAACGTGAATTTCGACATCAAATCGTTTTTCCGTCGGAAAGCACTTAATTAAAAATACCTTGTTTTAAAACTTAGTCTTTCTATTTTCAGTTAAGTTCAATGAATTCCCATAAAACTATAAAATTTAAATTTATAAGAAATTTTTATTACCAACATTTCTTCAAACAAATTTTGCTCATCATTCTCTCCAAAATTTACGTGTGTTTTTTTGTACGCGATTTTGCTCGAACATTTCTTTGAACATTTTGCTCAAGAGGTTCGTGTAAATGTTTGTCGGCATTTCAACATCAAAGGAAAGTTTGTCTGTGTAAATGCGCCTTTATATTACTTCCTAGTTTAGTCTTTTACAATAATAATAAAGTCAAATGAAAAAACCTATTTACATTTTATTAAATCTCAAATATATGAACAAAAGCACGTTCGATTTAAATAAGACCCGTTTATTACCCACTTTTACAACCCTACGATCCCGACCCTTGTCTAAAAAATAAAATTTAGCAGTAATAAGGCGCAATTACACAGACGAACATGCTCAAACAAAAGCTCGTACAAAAGATCTAAAATTTTTTGCGTGAACATTTTTGTGAGCTTTTCTTTGAACATTTTGTTCGGGTAAATTTTTGAGCAAATTATTGCTATCCGTTTTGGAAACATATTTTTAAAGATGAGAATAAATAAAATTTTACATCAGTGATCAGTGATCTCAATTCTTTAAAAAAATGGAACACCAACTTTTATTTTAAATTTTTGTGAAAAAAATCCGACGGCAAGCGAAACATTATTCTTGGCTATCAGTTTTGTCATATGGATTAGGGTTACTTATAATATATTTTTTCTTATGGTTTTTCCCGGATTTTTTTGCCCGGGGGTTTTTTGGGATTTTCTTGCGAGTTTTTTTTATTTCCAAGGGTTTTTTCCTAAATTCAAAAAACAACCCAGGAAAATCTTTCTTTTCCAAAAAAAAATTTGAGTTTTTCAAATATCGGCAAAAAACTCAAAAATTGCACTTTTAACAAAACATATTTTTGTAACTTTACTTTACCCTTAGCTTTGATTGTTTTTTTTTTTAATTCCTCACACCAGATTTACCTAGTTAGTTTAAGGCCCCAACGGTTGCTTAAAAATGCAAAAGGTTCATGAAAATGCTGAAGATAGATATATACTGTCAATTTAATGTAATAATCAAGGTCGATTACTGACACTGAACAAACAATATGCAAAGGAGCAAAATTCCGATTCAAAAGTCTAGTCTATTACTGCTAAATTATATTTTTTTAGACAAGGGTCGGGATCGTAGGGTTGTAAAAGTGGGTAATAAACGGGTATTATTTAGACCGAACGTGCTTTTGTTGATATATTTGAGATTTAATAAAATGTATATAGGTTTTTTAATTTGACTTAATTATTATTGTATTGTGTTTTAAATTAGGAAGTAAAATAAAGGGATATTCTTTTAAACGTATCATTATATTTTACAGGCAACAACAATAAATAAGTGCCAATTATTATTTTTTTTATTCTCGTTTTTTTTACAACCCCAAAAAAGTTACAAGTATACTGGCATATCCCGTATAAAAATCAGATCAATCGAAGTTGCTTATGAGGTAAAATGTGCATTTCGGTATCAAATCGTTTTTCCATCGGAAAAATACCTTATTTCAAAACTTTGTTTTTCTATTTTCAGTTAAGTTCAATGAATTCCGATAACAATATATATTTTGAATTTGTAAAGAAATTTTTATACCCCCAATTCTTCAAACAAATTTTGCTCAACATTCTCTCCAAAATTTACGTGTGTTTTTTTGTACGAGATTTTGCTCGAACATTTCTTTGAACATTTTGCTCAAGAGGCTCGTGTAAATGTTTGTCGGTATTTCAACATCAAAGGAAAGTTTGTCTGTGTAAATGCGCCTTTAGACTAGACTTTTGAATCGGAATGTTGCCCCTTTGCATATTGTTTGTTCAGTGTCAGTAATCGACCTTGATTATTACATTAAATTGACAGTAAATATCTATCTTCAGCATTTTCATAAACCTTTTGCGTTTTTAAGCAACCCTTGGGGCCTTAAATTAAGTAGGTAAATCTGGTGTGAGGAATTCAAAAAAAACAATCAAAGCTAAGGTTAAAGTAAAGTTACAAAAATATGTTTTAAAAAAAATCCCCTCCCCACCACTCCTCATTGTCGTGAGGCGCGGATTACCGCTTAAAAGTGCAATTTTTGAGTTTTTTGCCGATATTTGAAAAATTCAAAAATTTTTTGGAAAAGAAAAATTTTCCTGGGTTGTTTTTCGAATTTAGGAAAGAAACCCTTGGAAATAAAAAAACTTGCAAGAAAGTCCCAAAAAAAACCCCGGGCAAAAAAATACGGGAAAAACCCTAAGCAAAAATTTTTATAAGTAACCCATGACATGACAAAACTGATAGCCAAGAATAATATTTCGCTTGCCGTCAGCTTTTTTTCACAAAAATTTTAAATGAAAGTTGGCAATTTTTTTAAAGAATTGAGATCAGTGATCACTGATGTGAAATTTTATTTATTCTCATCTTTAAAAATATGTTTCCAAAACAGATAGCAATAATTTGCTCAAAAATTTACCCGAACAAAATGTTCAAAGAAAAGCTCACAAAAATGTTCGCGCAAAAAATTTTAAATCTTTTGCACGAGCTTTTGTTTGAGCATGTTCGTCTGTGTAATTGCGCCTTAAGACGTTGTTTATAATTTTTCTTTACGTCAAGCTGCCACCGAGAATGTTTGATTTTTGCGTTGTGCATCTTTGTTATACAGGTTTCCGAAAAGTAATATCTCCAAAATCCAAAGAAGCCGGAAGGACAAATTTCACGCGCTTTACAAAATTAAACAATTTACCATCAAAAAATTTAATTGCCTTAGGAGCATAATCCTATTGGAAATATTAACACGCCAGGACGAATCCGTATCAGGTAACTTGGATAAGTACCAGTGCGGAACGATGCCTATTTGTGAGTGATTCAAAGTTGGAAATCAAAGGGTATGATGGTGTTTAATGATGTATGGTGGAGGGTGACCAGTGAAACCACTGATGAGCCCACGCTGGTTACCCAGGGCGAAACATCGTTTAATAATTTCTCTTTTCGCTTTGGTCTTTTGTGTGTTCCTTGTGGGATGCTTATCCAAGATTGAATTTTCGTTATTTCCACCCAAGATTCTTATTAAAAAGTTTTTGCCATTTTATTTAAAAACCATTAGATGATTTTTCACAGACTTAAAAACTATTTTTAAAGAATTTAAGTAGCATATACCATTCTATCCACGGAAATCAATTATTTTTATAGCAAATTAAACTGGTATATTTTTAGGAGTAAAACTTATTTATGAAGTGACTCTGACGAAAGCGAACCAAATGCTTTTTTAAATATTTACGAAACGTAAAAAACGCTTCATAAAAATGTCAAAACCCCCGCAGGTTGTAATATTTTTTTGGAAACGCTAATAACTTTAAAAAAGTAATTCGATTTTTTTGGTAAACATGTAGGTATTTAAATGTCGACGTAAAAATTAATAGGGAGCTTTGAAAATAATGAAATATACAATTGTAAACGCCCAAAACCTTCCCACGGAACTGAAATAAACTTATTAAACCATTTATACAGAACCATTTATTTCTATAATAAATTATAACCATTGACTCTCTGAGTCTCCGGCGATTCTCAGCGTCTCTAGGTGCTTGTTAAGGAGCCCTGTTGCTAGCGTAAGTAAGTAATACGTTTTTCCTGAAAGCGGAACAGAGAAAGTGAAACTCTCCAATAAAAAAATCGAAGTTAACATTAAATTTTCGTATATTTATATTTTCCAAGAGTTTAAGAACATTTTTTGATGTAAACATAAGCTTGCTTATGTATGTTTACGTTTTACCTGAAAATATTATTATGGAAGGTTGAGCAAAAATAACAAATTTCCCACGAATTAATAATAAGGGTACAAGAAGGTGGGAAGGATAATGAACACAATCTTTAATACAATTTTAGGCCTAGAAATATATATTTTTTTCTACCACATCACTCTTTTTTGCTTCACATATTTTAATTTTCTGAGATTTTTTGTGTGCAAAAGAAACCTGTGTGCGCAGTAATATGAATTTTAGCAAACCCTAATTTTTATGTTTGCCAAAATAATTTGCAAATTTGTCAAGAACTACTTCCAACCAGACCTTATGGAAAAATTTGGCAAAAATTAGCACCTAGATGCCATAATTTACACTTTCAAATAACTATTGGGCCACGTCTCAGATTAATAAAAAAAATGAGATATAACAGTAAAGAATATTACCCCGATCAACCAGCCACAATGTTTATTTCCCAAAAAATACATGGTTGCCAATTTACTGCGGGGTTTCCCTAGAAACAAAACAATTCATAAACTTCTTGAAGCTCTTTTGATAATATTATTGATTATTTGACATATTTTTATATAGGATAATTTTTCTTATGTTAATAACTTAATTCTTAGCCCTAATTTTTAGTCTCAATAATTAACTTTAATTTTAATTTTTAATAAGTAGAATTTCGAGATTTATAAAAAAGAACACAAGCCGGCAACGTTTTTTCGACGAGCCGCGAATAAATGCCGACATGTTTGGTTGCAGCTGACGGCGTTGTTGTTAACGGGGGTTTGTGTTGTTCGGTGATTTTTGAATTTTATTGTGACTATTTGTGAAAAAAGAACTGTATCAAGCTATTTTGAGGACCAACAAAATGGTTTACCATTGCCTGGTATGCAATAAAAGCGGATATTCCAGCCCAGAACTAATATTTCGGAGGTAAGAAAGATCCTGTCATTTTACGTTAGTCATGGGCGTAGTATGAGGTAAAAAACTGCGTAAAAAGCTTATGATTATACTATTAATACATCAAAAATCTAAGACTAATACTAATCTTTTTTAAGAAACAAAAGCACCAGATAATTTTGCTCCTTTTGCAGCATGTAAAATATTTATTTATTATAATTTATACATAACAAGAGAAGACAATAAGACCAAGTGCTGATAGTCAGGTACTGGGGCAGGTATTTTTTGTATTTTAATGGGTACCTGGGTACTTTCTATAATGTGAATAAAACCGTTTTGGAGATATTTACTCTGAGCCAATCTTATTTTTATTTTCATTAATATTTATTATTTATTTTTTTGCCTTTTGACTCCTGTTTCCTGAAAAACTACTAGTAATTAATTTTTTACCTCTTCCTTAAATTTTTCTTGTGTTCTGTATTCAGAAATGAACATGGAGCCAATGTGTAAAGAATAAAATTTGTTGGCCTTAAAATTTTCACAATTAACATCACAAAAAGTTCTCTTAATTTGATAAATAAAGTTTATATTCCACTAAAGAAAACTAAAAGAGACATTATTATCATAGTGAAAAAAAACGCTTAATAAGCCGTTTATTAGCGTGTTTTTTTTTGGACAAAAACGTTATAAAACGGGTTATTAACCGTTTTTTTTTTTGCTATGAAAATATTTTTTTTAACTTTTGTTTTGTGGCATACTGCACAATTAAAAAAAATATATAACAGCCATCTTGAATAATTGACCTAAAAATCATTTCAAGTGCTCTTTGGTAAACTTTTGATCTGTTCGTAAATACCTACATTCCTCAAACTAAACTTATCCTTGAATAAATCTATTTTTTGTGGTTATGCAAGTTCTGGCAGTTAATTCTTTTGAATAAGAAAATCCGACCAACCCTACCTTATATCTCGTTTTCACATTTATATATTTAAATTAAAATTAACGCCGCCACTGGTAATGGGAAAAGCAATTTTTGACAGTGTTGCCGTTTTATTGCTCTATCTCTTTTCTGTTCATATAATCGTCCAGAAGGGTGTTGGATTGTAAACATTAGAGGATTTCAATAGGGAATGTTTGGTCTCTCTTTAGTTATTAGTCTGAGGGCCACGTGCACTACACGATTCGAAATATTTTCTCAAGCTAGGGGTATGTCTACCCTTAGAACATTAAACTACTAGAAGGAGCTTTTTTTCAGACCTAGAGCAGGGTGTTTGAGTTCAACATCTTCATCCCATTGTTGTCATGTTAACCTAATACGTTTTCCCCTGTTTTTAATATTATTTAAAATACCTTTAATAATTTTTAGTTCCGTTTAATTAAATGATCTAGATATAGTAATAAAAATCTATGTTTCTATAAAAAAAAACCTAAAAATGTATTCAAGTAGGATGTACAACTATAAAAATAAGAAAAAGGTGCTATTGAAATCCCTATTCACACTGAAATTAATGACAAGCCGGCAACACAGATTTCCTGCCTTTGTTTACCATGAATGGCCAAATATGACGAATTCTAACCTAATATTTGGTTAATATTTTAATTTAACGTACCTATGAAACGAAATACTGCGGTCCCCCGGCTTCGGAACCATTTTTCGCCACAAACTTTTTACAAAAATATCAAAAAAACACTATTGACAAGTGCTGAAACTTTCACTTTCAAAACAATAATGACATTAACAAAGAAGAAGTTAAAAAACCTCCAAATAAGTTACTTCAACCGAAAAGAAACTAAAAAACAAAAGATCAAAAGATCTTGGGTGGAAATAACGAAAATTCAAACTTGGATGAGTATCCCAAAAGGAAGACACAAAAGATCAAAGCGAAAAGAGAAATGATTAATTTTACCCAGTTACCCAGGGCGAAACATCGTTTAATCATTTCTCTTTTCGCTTTGATCTTTTGTGTCTTCCTTTTGGGATACTCATCCAAGTTTGAATTTTCGTTATTTCCACCCAAGATCTTTTGATCTTTTGTTTTTTAGTTTCTTTTCGGTTGAAGTAACTGATTTGGAGGTTTTTTTAACTTCTTCTTTGTTTTAATTGCCTTAGGAACATAATCCTACTGGAAATATTAACACGCCAGGACGAATTCGTATCAGGTAACTTGGATAAGTAAGTGCCAGTGCGGAACGATGCCTATTTGTGAGTGGTTCAAGGTTGGAAATCTAAGTGTATGATGGTGTTTAATGATATATAGTGGAGGGTGACCAGTAAAACTACTGATGAGCCCACGCTGGTTACCCAGGGTGAAACATCGTTTAATCATTTCTCTTTTCGCTTTGATCTTTTGTGTCTTCCTTTTGGGATACTCATCCAAGTTTGAATTTTCGTTATTTCCACCCAAGATCTTTTGATCTTTTGTTTTTTAGTTTCTTTTCGGTTGAAGTAACTGATTTGGAGGTTTTTTAACTTCTTCTTTGTTTTAATTGCCTTAGGAGCATAATCCTACTGGAAATATTAACACGCCAGGACGAATTCGTATCAGGTAACTTGGATAAGTAAGTGCCAGTGCGGAACGATGCCTATTTGTGAGTGGTTCAAGGTTGGAAATCTAAGTGTATGATGGTGTTTAATGATGTATAGTGGAGGGTGACCAGTAAAACTACTGATGAGCCCACGCTGGTTACCCAGGGCGAAACATCGTTTAATCATTTCTCTTTTCGCTTTGATCTTTTGTGTCTTCCTTTTGGGATACTCATCCAAGTTTGAATTTTCGTTATTTCCACCCAAGATCTTTTGATCTTTGGTTTTTTAATAATGACATTCCAGAAAAAAATGAGAAACCGCAACAAACAATCCATGTTGCCATGTTGACTACAAAAGAAGATATTTAAGGAAAACACATGTTAAATTTTTAAAAAACGTCGAAAGTTTTAAATAGGTTTTGAGTATTACATATTGTGTATACCTTATTAATTAATTAATAATTTTCCATTCCATCCAATTTTAATAAGTTTGTTGTTACATAATTTTGCTATTAAAATTGGCAACACAGATTTCTTTCTCCCCTTTCCCCACTGTAGATGTTGCACTCAAACGACCAGTGTAACCAGACAGACCAGACTCCTTCTAGTAGTTCAATGTTCTAAGTGTCTACCTAAAAAATATATATTTTTTTCTTGAATATGTACTTTATGCTAACTGTGGTATAAAGTCTTGTTGCTTTGTTTCAAAAATTTCAATTTTAAAATCAAGGTTTCTAGATTTAAACGCAGGTCGTGCGCCATTCAAGGATATCTCTGACGTAACTGGCAAAGATGAATGCAAAAAATTGATACTTTTATATAGATCGTTTTGATTAAAAAACTTGGCCGACCGAAATTAAATACAGGGCGACCCACGTGGAAAAAAAACTTGCCAAAAACCTGTAACCGCATCGTCAGGAAGCAGCTTTATACATTTCATAAAAAAAATAGGAGATCAAATTTTTTAAAGATTAAAAATTCAAAAAAAAAATGTCTGCGGAGCTAAAATGTCTTTGAAAATTTGAGAGAACTGTACTTATTAAGTATTAAAAATGCCATTTCTTCTTGAATGCATTAAAAATGTCATTTCTTCTTGAATGCTGTTGCTGACAAAAATTATAAAATTATAAAAATTAATGACACTTTATAGATAGTGAAGGGGCATGTGTAAGTCCGTGGGATTTTGAATGAAGGAGTTTTGTAACTATGTGGGATTAATAGCTCCTTAGTCATATAATCCGTGTAGAAGGAGTACAAATTTTGTAATCGGGGCATAACTATACTCGATTCCATATAATTCGACAACGAGGATTCCAAAAAATTTATTTTCAAGGTCATCCTACAAAAAATCTTAATATTTTGACATTTAGTCAGACTAACATCAAATGTACCTCAAACTATTAGGCATATATGCCAAATTCGATCCTTTTTAGTTTGATGCAGTTTGAAGCTTTAAGACCGTGAAAAATACCCCAGTAAAATTAACATATTGCAAAAATAACATACTAAAGGGCGCTATTCATCAACTACTATTAAAGGGAAGAGAAGCAAATTTGGTAAGAAAGATAAGACGGTCAAGTCTAATTTGGTTTAGTTTAGCCATAAATAAAAACTTAATTTTGAACGTCCCTACCATTTTTTGTTTTTGATCTGGCGTTCAAGATGTTTATGCTATACCCCGGTAAAAGTGACCTACATGCCTGTCGTTTTTATTAAGTTTAGGAACTTTCAACACGGATGCGAACAAAACACCCGGTGGCACATACATATGTGACTAAACAGCTGTAACCTCATCCTTGAATTTTATTATGAATGTTAATAAACAAGTATAGTCATGCCCTACTGACATAATTGGAATTTTTTACGGTTTTTGGAGCGCCATTTTGGAAAATAGTATCTAAAAAACCTCGTCCAGTATATAGTAATGTATATTTAACTTCTGCTAACTCTCTTATAGGTAATTTGAATGACTTTGTTGGCTAGACAAGTGAGTAGAACATAAAATTCACAGTTCCAAAACTTAATAAAAACGACATATAAGTCATTTTTACCAGGGTATAGCATAAACACCTTGGACGCCAGATCAAAAAAAAATGATAGGGAGGTTTAAAATAATTTGTTTAATTATGGCTAAGATGTTAATTTCATCTCCGGCACTTAAAGTTGTTGCGTAGTGGTTAATTCGAAAAAACACTACAAAAACCTGGTTTTTTACTTGTAAATGGTATTTTTGAGGTCAATCTAGGTCATAAATCAACTAAACTTTTTTTTTATAGTAAGCGGCGATAAGTCAACAATGATTGATGGCCACCTTGTCATTTTTGTTTTTTTTTACAAAATTTGATAAAATAAAATGTGGTTGTAGGTCACCATTTTGATATATCTGACGCCATATTGAACCGCATCATAGCTGAACCAAATTTTTTTAACACTGTTACTGGACTCGACCTTCTTATCTTTCCTATCAAATTTGGTCGTCTTCGCTTTAATAGTTGATTGATAGCGCCCTTTAGTATGTTATTTTTGCAATATGTTAATTTTACTGGAGTATTTTTCAAGGTCATAAAGCTTCAAACTCCATCAAACTCGAAGGATCCAATTTGGCATATATGCCTAATAGTTTAAGGTACATTTGCAGTTAGTGTGACAAAACTTCGAAATATTAAGATGTTTTTATTTTTATGATTTTTATTAAGAAGTTAATTTTTTTGAATCCTCGTCATCGAATTATATCGGCTGCCCAAAATTAAAATTAAGTAACTGCATTTTTATTGAAACTGAGAAAAACGACTTTTTATTTTGAAAATGCTTATATAAGTGTGCAGTTACTGCTTTTGTTGAATCCCATAACTCCGTTAATTTGTGTCAGATTTGATTCATTCATACACCAAATTGTGCGTAAGGACACTGCAAGTTCAACTGTACCCCTATCTCAATTTTCAGAAAAATGTCAGTTACTGTGTTTTAATTTTGGGCAGCCGATATGGCATCGAGTAAGTTGTATTTTTTATGATTTTTGGTCGCCATCTTGAAAGATGACGTCATATCAACCCCTTCTACACGGATCCAAACAAAACACCCGGTAACACTTGATTGTGTGACTAAAGAGCTATCAATCCCACATAGTCACAAAACTCCTTCAATCAAAATTATCGACATATACACTAAGAGTTGCAGGCAATTTTTTTTAAATTTAAGTCAAAAATTCTTCGTTTTTTTATGAAATTTGGAGTGTCCGGCTGCAAAAGCAAATCCTAAAATTCTCAACATGTGTGTTTATAGTTTAATTTGATGGTAGCAAATTATTTTTGAAGGCACAAAATTGCCGTGCTGCCTGCCGTGGAAACTCCGGACAAATCCGGACCGTTTTTAAAAAGCCATCCGGACGATCCTTAAAGCCCGGAGATGTCCGGGAAAATCCGGATGGATGGCAACCATAAATAACTCATTCAAAAAAGACTGAATAAAAAAGAAACTAAAAATTTTTACACATTCATTTTTTTTTTTTTTGTGCGGCATACCCCGTGTAATTATGTCCCAATTTTTCCTGGAAAAAGCATACTTTGCTGCGCGAAGTATATCAAACGCAAAAAAACACGCCGTCTGCCAAGAAAAGATGGCCTATATTTAGGTTTTCTAGGTTCAGCAGACTTTGAGACTTTCCAGATATATCTTTGGTAAAAATTAGAGTGCTTGAGTATGCTGTAAATTACCACCGACCAATTTCATTATGCCCGCTTATTATCCAAACACCTATAATATAACTTTTTTTGGTTTTTAAAAAAGTCCTCTAAATTTTATTTTATATGTATAAATAGTGCAGTGTTGTGCTCTTGGCTGTTCAAATAACTCGGAGACGCGTCCGGAAATAGTAGTTTTCACAACTAGTGGCTAAAATAGTGCTTTTTTACAAGCGTTGGTTTAAATAACGAGCGCAACGAGGTACTTAAAAACGCTAGTAAAAAAAAGCACAGTTTAGCCGCGAGTTGTTAACACTATTTTTTTTAATAGATTTATCAAAAAATCCAGGAAAAACAGGAAAATACTTTTGAAAATCTCGAACGAAGAGCACTTCTCGCAACACAGCATCTTTACACTATAAATCAAGACGAATGGTATAAGAAATAACAATGGTTTCCATAGCGATATGCTTTTTTACTCGGTGACGTTTATTGTTACGACATTTTAATCTTTGACAGTTTGACGATGTTTTTAAATTATTTTTTTCGTAAATACTTGGTAAAAAGAATAATAAGATTTTTTCAATATTACTATTTTACGCTATTTCTCTTTAATTTTGGATAAAAAACGGACAGAAATCTTTTTTTGCACCCGTGATAAAAAAAAAAGATTTTTTTACATCGGTAACCAAAAAAACCATGCTTTAGTTATCTGCAGACAGTTACTCAAATCATGTTTTTGATGAAGGTATAAAAAAAAGATTTTGTTAAACCTGGGGGTCAATTTTCCCGCTTTTAGATTTAGCATGACGTCACACAATTCCGCCTATTTGATTTCGTAAAATATCTCTAGAGGAAATATTTTATATAACACCAAAGGGTGCTTGACGGCTTACGTTTACATGAGAACACACACCTTATTATTAAATCATGCTTGAATGAAAAGAGAAAATAGCCTTTATTGTTTAGTAACTTTAATTGCGGATATATTTTACGTTTGTTTAGTAAACACTATTTTTTGGGGTAAAAAAGTCAAAAAAAACTTGATAATTTTTTTTACGATTTCATATCTTGGTTGAAGAAGTTAAAGTCGAACCAAGGCACGTGCAAACTGTGTGAAGCTGTAGCGTGACGTCATGCTAAATCGAAATCTAACTTAAAAAGCCCCAAAACTGACCCCCAGGTTAAAATACGCGTGAAAACATTTATGGTAGGTACTCTATTAAGCTAAAAAGTAAACTATTGGTGAACATCTGGAAGAGGTCCAGCCTTTTATAAATTTATATTTTTAACACAAAATTTATTGTGCGTTATATACTCAGCAAAAGTTTTAGCGCAGTGATTTATATTAGTTTCACTGGAAATGAACACGTTGTTTCTGATTCAGTGTAGGGTATATGGAGTTATTTTGGAGTTTGTGACTAATGGTCGAGTCTATAAAATCATAGACTCGAGACTGTATACTAGTTATAAAACTTATTGGACATGTGGTGGTGAATTTAATACTTTAAATCTTTTTATTCAAACACTAGCTTATTGCTTGCAGCTTTCTTTCTTTCTTTTCGTGCCTATTTCTATGTCCTGCTCAGGAATCTAAGAAATTATGTTCTGAAACACCTATCAAAATCAGTTTCGTAGTTTTTGAGTGATACTAGAACAAACGGACAAACAAACAGAAAGAGCTAACTATCTAGAGATTGCTTTGAAGTAAACACTTTTTTGAAATTCTGTTGTCAAACACAGGAAAAACAATCTCTATATAGTCCCCTCTTTCTCTCTGTTTGTTCTAGTATCACGCTTGTAAAAAAGTACTATTTTGGTCACTAATTGTTAGTATTTTATATTAAAATAGGGAACTAAAACCTTTACGATAAATATACATAAATTATACATTATTAACTAATTCATTCATGCTGTTTATTTAAATAAAAGCTAATATTACATAATTATCATAAATAACAGCAAAAATAGATTAGAGATATCCCAAAATATACGCGATTATAAGCGGATACTTATTTTATCAATGATAAAAGGAGAAGGTAAATAAAATATACCAAAATTTTTCCATTCTTAATTCCGGGTTAGGCATTAATAGTTTTTATTATTTTAGTTAAGATGTTTATATATATAATTTCGCAACGTCCGTATAATCTTTTGTGGTATATTTTTTTTAATTTTTTCGTTTATAATTTCTTTACTTATATTTTCTTATTTATTATGTCTTTATCAAAAAACTAGATTTTTTTGCATCATTTTCTTCGAGTGTAACCTGGTTCAGCCAACTTTAAAAACTAACAAATAAAAAAGATTGCTGCTACTAAAATTAAACTCTAATCAAAATAAGCATGCGATAATTAAATTAGTTTATACATATGCACAAAAAAACAGATTTTTCGTAAATTAGATCTCAAATTAACCAGCAATCAACAACAAGAAGAAAGATTTATAACTTTTCAAACTTATTTTGGGATCGTTTTCGTTAATTCAATGAATCACAAGCGTTTTTTTTTTTAATTATAAAAAAGCGGGTTTGTTTTTTTATATTTTTTTTAGAGGCGTGTTTTAAGACCCCCATGTCTTTGTGTCTGTGCGCAGCGAACCAGTGAACCCATTTGAATGCGGTCTATTTGGCCTATCCTTCTGGCACTGTTTGGCTCAGGACAAAGCCATATACAAAAAATATCCCAATATATATCTTGGTTAGTCGGATGACCTAGATCTGTCCATAAATGCACAAAAGACGCAAATTACAAAGAAAAGACTACTACAAGGTCTAAAACCACCCGTACTAAATAAGACGGAAATTCCATACACCAAGGAGGTGATAGCTATTTGACCAGAAGCTAACATGGAAACCTCACATAGCCCGAAAAAAATTCTATTGCATTAGGCAGATGCAGGAAATTGTGACGGAAAAACTGGGGGCTAAATCCCGAGATATACAAAGGTGGTAAGGCCCATAATAACCAATGGGCTCCTTTGTGTGTTCCTTGTGGGATGCTCATCCAAGTTTGAATTTTCGTTATTTCCACCCAAGATCTTTTGATCTTTTGTTTTTTAGTTTCTTTTCGGTTGAAGTAACTGATTTGGAGGTTTTTTTAACTTCTTTTTTGTTTTAATTGCCTTAGGAGCATAATCCTACTGGAGATATTAACACGCCAGGACGAATTCGTATCAGGTAACTTGGATAAGTACCAGTGCGGAACGATGCCTATTCGTGAGTGCTTCAAGTTTGAAAGTCAAAGTGTATGATGGTATTTAATGATGTATAGTGGAGGGTGACCAGTGAAACTACTGATGAGCCCACGCTGGTTACATCGTTTAATCATTTCTTTTTTCGCTTTGATCTTTTGTGTGTTCCTTGTGGGATGCTTATCCAAGTTTGAATTTTCATTATTTCCACCCACGATCTTTTCATCTTTTGTTTTTTAGTTTCTTTTCCGTTGAAGTAACTGATTTGGAGGTTTTTTAACTTCTTTTTTGATACAAAGACAAGCCTGCCTAAGTATTACGGGTGCTATGAGGCCACCCCTTATGTGATTTCTAGTCGTTTCTAGTATATTTCTATGCCTTCCAAGCTGACTGGATTTCAGGTCTATGCAGCTACAGCTACCGAAAAATCAATTTTTTTAAATGCAGGAATTACGGGCTAATTATGGACTAATTATCTACCGCAAAACAAAAATTTGGGCTCATCTCCTTATCTGATTTTTTTAAAGTTTAAAATGCGGGGTGCAGCTGCATGTGCACCCCCACCCGACACGCATTAATAATAGCAGCATTGAAACAAAAAGTATGTCAGAATTACGGCGAAAAAAAATTTGGGCTCATCCCTTAATTTAAAAAAAATTTGATTTTTCGAATTCGGAGTGTAGGTAGCTCTTGATTTCAATAGGCTAAACCTCCCATTTTGAATAAATATGAAAAATCACATAAATTAGGGTGTTTAAAATTTTTTTAAAGTTTTACAAAATTAGTTCAAAATTATAAGCATATCAAAGTTCGATTTTTTTTGAGGGGGGTGTGACTTGACGTCAACCTGCACCCCCTCACCATATTTTAAAAAAAAACAAGGTTACTAGTGAATTTTTCGAAATTCTTTTTTGTGATATTATTATTAAATGAGGGGGGTGTAGCTTGCGGCTGCACCCCCATTTTGAATTAAAAAAAAAACAATAAGGAGTGTGGTTACACATTTTTAAAATTGGTTCGAAATTATAAGCATATCAAAACTCGAATATCTTTCGGGGGTTATGTGGCTTGACTGACCCAACCGTCAACTTTAGCTGATGGGAAAAAGATTGTGTGTGAATGTGTGGTGTTTGTCTTAATAATAAAGGGTTTTTCAAGGCTTAAACGTATAAAAAATTTCGTGAGAAATCAACACGTCAGGAGAAACATTAAAAATAGGGTAATTTTAAAAACATTGGTTCCCTTACTGATTTTCTATTACCATTTTACGCTATTTTTCTTCAAATATGAGTGATCAAAAATCCGGCCTGACCCAACATATAATTATGCTCTTATATACCGGGTGGAGCATAATTTTTTATATCTATGATCTGTGATTGCAAGATTAACCTTTAAAAATGTAAAAACCGTTGCTTAGTCTATATACGATATACTAGAAAGATATGCAGAAAAATAAGTCACGTAACAGAGGCGTGCAAAATTTTAATCGCAATATGCGAATAAATCATTTTTAACCGATATCTAGGCGTTTATCTTAAAAACCGTTAAACCTCCAGACTTGTTAAAAAATTCAAACAGCCGTTAGATTAGACAAGACGTAAGTATAAATTTGATGGATTAAAAGACAGTAGTTTAACTAACAAAGGAACTTAGAAAAATGATTCGTTGGCGTTTTTAGTAAATAAGCCCCCCCCTTCCCCCGAGCCACTAAAAATCGACTCCTAAAGATTTTGCCTAAAAATCACCAATAAACTGGAATATTTTGTTCTTCCGCCTCCCCTCCAGGAACAATTCCTGCGTAGACCACTGCAATGTCAATTATTTTAATCAGTGATATTGTTCCTATACAGGGTGTTCATTTGAAAACTTCCCACCCAAAAATTTACGTATTTAGAGTGTGATTTTGAAGAAATCCGCGGACACTTCCATTTTAAAACCTTTTATTTAACTTGCAATGTAGGTAAATATGTTTGTTCGGGTGGAATCTTGCAACTTAATTTTGATCAACTTCCCGACATCCGATCAGCTTGCTTATATAGTTGCGGTGACAACACAAGAATAGAGTGTGATGAAATTGACAGCTCCCCTCTACTCGAAGTGGGTGGAGGAGGGTACAGTTGAAGTACGCCCGATTTCGTTGAAATTTGGTGTGTTGGGGCACTTGGGATAGAGATAACGAATTTCTAATCTAAGATTTTGAAAATTTAATATGGCGGATTCAAAATTAACGATTTTCGATCATGTTTTGCTAACCAATTTTAACGGACTTATCCACATCCGATTGTGTTCAAATTTGGTATGCGTTTATAGTTCCGGTGAAAATACAATAACATGTTATTCTCAGGTACCCACCTCCCTCTAACGAGGAAAGTGGAGGGAGAAAAAGATTTAGTTTGTTCGATTTCAATCAAAATTGGCATACAGGGGTTTTTAAGAAGATGTATTATGAATTTAAAAATCTAAAAATTAAGGGTGTGTGTTCAAATTTGGTATACATTGCATTTAATAAAAGCTTGTTCTTTAAAAGCTTTTTTGACAAAAATTTATTTTATTCGAGGGGGACACCTTTATATTTGTTAAAAAAAGTTTGTTGACAAATTATTTTTCCTGTTCGATAACACCCAAAATAAACTATATCCTGTGGACATCCATGTATTTCCAGTAAAACCGATGTAATTTTTCCGATTAAGGACATTTATTAATGTGCCAAATATGAAAGTTCGGTAGGCACACATTATTTGATGTCTAATGGACTAAGACAAAGACATATCCAATGAATGTCCGTCAAACAACTAAAAAGTACATCTTTTGCTGGACACAAAATGGACGTCCGCCGGATATAACATATTGTTGGTCCAATGGACCAAAAAAAACTGTTATCCATTGGATATCCAAAAAATAACTGAAAAAAGCAGTTCCTTATCGATCAAAATTGGACTTGTTTTTGTGTCATCCACTCTATCAAGAAAAACTTTTGTCCAATGGATAATTGGATGGACAATGCGGACGGTTTTCACCGGAGTATACAAGGGGGGGGTTAATGGGGGTAATTACCCGCCCCCCCAAGATCCCAGGTATTGGAGTAAAAAATACGCAAATTAAGAGAGGGCAATATGAGTTGCCCACCTCTGGTAAAACTACAACTGTCAAATGTATAGAGGGCCTCTACTGACAGGTAACCCTTTTTATACTAAAAATCAAGAATGGCTGCCCTACTCTTTGATTTTAAATTTTGTGCTTAATGGCGTTATCTATTAGAGGGCATTGTAACTAAACTATGCTGAGTAAGTTATTTTTAATTTAAAAAAAATTATTTAATTTTAATTTAATTACTTCATTCTTGTAAACTTGACCACTATTAACACAAATATATTATCCAGGAAGCGGAACAAAAAATGGTTTTTTCGCGTTTCTTTTCAGTCAATAACCTTACACTATTGGTCATTTAATTTTTTGACAGTTTATGATTTTCTTTAATCTTCAACATGATTAATATGTAAAAACTTGGAGAAAACATGAGAAAGTGGCTTAAGTTTTAAAAATTAAATTAAATAGTCAAGTAAATACAAAAAAGTGCAACATTTTAATATTATTATGGTGACACATCTCTTCCTACGAACTGTTTTTCCCAATAAATTAGTTCATTGTGTACCTATCTAAATTTAGTCAGTAACAACTATACTGTGCCTATTATTTACGTTTTTGGTAGACTATATAATTTATCACTTTTCAGTGAATAAATCAATTCTGGTTGTTTTTAGATTTTCCAGAAGTTGATAACTTAAAGGAAATTGAAACATTTTGTTTGCTCCCGGATATTTACTATTTTACAAATTAAACAATGAAATTTATTTTTAATTTTAGTAGAGAAAGACACTTTGATAAAATTCCTCATAATCGGTCTGTGTGTAAAACGAGCATTATCACAGCTAAGAACACTTCCTGAAAGATAGACTCCAAACAGAAAAAAGCCCAATCAAAAGCTAGCCCTTTTTTTCGCATTCGTGGATTAAAAACAAAATATTCGACATGTTATTTTTTTTAAATAGGATATCTATAATTATTTTTTCCGAAAATCCCCAGAATAAACCATTTTAATGTACTACATTTGTAATTAATCGATTATTTCAAATTAACTTATTTCTCGGTAAGTTTACAAAACAAAATTAAGATTACGCTTTGCGTCTGAGAAAAAATTGAAGTAAATTACAATGATTCACCGGGACTATATTGAAATTTGGTAAACAACGAACGCGGGTAATTTCTTGAAAACTACCGAGACTTTTTCTCACATGCAACTACGTATTTCAAAAAATTTGTATTAGAAAGCACGGACAGTCTACCATACAATCAATTATTTTATGTTGAAAGGAAATGAAAGTATCTCGAAAACTGTAGCTTTGAAAAATTTGAAACTTATAACAAAAGTTATGATTTTTTTATATATATTTTCACATTTTTTCAAATAACTCGAAAACTAAAGCTCCCACGTATTTGGACTTTATAAAAAAATTTGTAGTACATATTCATGGACACTTAAATCTGAAAACCGCATATCACTACTCGCTATTGTTCCAAAGTTAAAAATTTTTTAAATATTTTATCCCCCTTTTCCCCCCTTTAACCCCCCACCACCCTACCCAAAAGTTAATCAGTTCATGGCCAGCCGATAGAGGATTTTTGTACAAAATTTCGCTAAAATCGACTAAGGCGTTCTTGAGTTATCGTGTATAGAGACAGACAACAGATCGACAGACCGACCGACCGACAGACAACTTTTTTTTTTCGTCGATTAAGGTGTTTTGGAACCTTAGTCAAAATTTCACGATTTTAATAGTCCCCCATACCATATTGGTATGGTGGACAAAAAAAAAGCAAAACCTTTTCAACTCTATGCGAATTTTACTAAATTGTTGGGAAAAAATACAGAATTTACTGGGTTTTAAATGATGTTTGAGCATTAATAACACGAGATTTCAGAGTTGTAACGTTACTAATTAATAATGTAATATATAATACATTTTTTTTTAAGTAGGTTTATTTAATTTTTTTTTCAAACGACCGGAAAATAGCCACTTTCTGTACGATTTTTCATACGGAAAGTTCTACATTACAAGGCATGTTCTCTCGAAATATTTCCACTTTCCAGAAAGGACCTTTTTGTTCAATTTTCCGGTCCCTTGATCCTTTTCCGGTCCCATTTTTGGCCAAGTTGGCTAGGACTTCTTGTTGACAGCTTTTAGCTTGTTTTTTTGGGCAGTTTTGACACTTCTAAAAAAGCTGTTTTAAATTGGTTTCAAAAGTTTTGTTTACAAAAATGGACTCAGATCTAGAAAATGAGTTGAATCCGGAGGAAATAATAAAAGCTGCTTCAAAAGTCACATACACCGAAAAATCGACCACACTTTTTGAATTCTCAAAGTAAGAGTATACTATAAATATAGGTAAATAAAGAACAAACCTAGAAATCTGCCTTTTATGAGCTCTTTTATCATTATTTTACTTGATAAGTTGGCCATAACTGGTCAACAGTCATCACTGATTTAGCTGTGTGAAGCTAATAGGCACTACACTATAATTTTTCTAATGTTTTATACAATTTTGCACAAGTTAAAAATAAAAAAATCATTTCTAACCACAAAACTTTATTTGTTTTTCTTAGTTTTCATCTTAAAAACTACCGGCAATGGCTATCTAGCCAACAAGAAGCAGAAAATATCAGGGGACTGTTCATAAATTACGCAACACGGCTAGGCGTCGACGAAAGTGATATATACTAAAAATTTTTTTCTGATCCTCCGCAGGTTTACAGGACTCGCCTGCAGCTCGCCCTGTAAATTTCCTGCGTCGACCTGTAAAGACCAATTTTCCGGTCTAGTGACGTAAATACCTATTACAGTCGAAACCAAGTAATGCACTTTGGTGTACACGCCGATGGCATTGCGTGGCATTTTGAAGCATTATCTCTAGGCATTTCCCCAGACAGCACAACTCTGTCCCAAGGATGTCCAGTAGAGAGAGTTTTCTGGACAATGCAGCAGTCCATTGGACAACCAAATCTGTAAGAAACTTTGTCCAAGGCATATTCATTGGATAATACAATTGTCAAAACGTTGGACGGCTCTTGGACATCCCAAAAAAGTCCAAAAGTTTCAATATTTTGACTATTGTACTACTATACTAAATCCAATGGTTATCCAGTGAAAACGAAAAAAGTATCTTTATGGCTCTCTATGGAAAAAAAAATAATTACAAATGTATATCCGTTGGTATGATTTTCTTACTACACTGGATATATTTGTTTTATTGGATATCCAGTGGACAGTTTTGTCAAAATCACTCCAACATCATAAGTCTGATTGTCGATCCCCGAAGACGGAGTTCCTATCAAAGGATGGGTATTAAAATACTAAATTACCAATGTTATTGTTGGTAATGAATAAGAAAAAACATGATCCATTGGATATCCAAAACACTTCGGACAAAAGACATATTTATTAATGTGCCAACCAGGCCAAGCCCGATTGACATAGATTTTTTGATAAATATTCATTGTTTAGGCAATGACGTCCGCCGAATATAGTTTATTTTTGATCCGATGGACCAAGAAACATCGTTATCCACTGGAATCCAAAAACTAACTGAAAAAAAGCAGTTCTTTATGGATCAAAATTGGAAGTTCTTTGGACTCAGTTTTTTTGTCATCTACTGTATCAGGAAAAACCTTTGTCCAATAGATGTCCATAAATCGTCCATGGACAATGCAGGCAGTTTTGGACAAAAAATGGCGGTCCGATGGACAATTTGTGTTGTTTGGGTCGGGGGCATTTACAGGCATTCTATGCATTTTAAGGCAATTTATACCATTCTGAGGCATTTTTACCAGAAACATCTGGTCAATAATGCCTTTTGGAGTAAACAAAATGACAACCGAGCCACCTGTCGGTCAAAACCTATAATTTTTAACCAACGTCCAAAAAGTGTTAGAAGTTTGATCCCTATGACTGCCTGTGGGTCTGTTTTTTTTTTCTGTTTGGAACTTCTTTAGAGAGTATTCCTATCTGCGATTGAAAAAATAGGCAAAGTAGTTGGGAAGATAATACGCTATATTTGGATGCAACTTCTTAACCGTTCATTCGATTATGATGAAATGGTGGGTATCTAGATATTCAATATCATATACGCTGTTGTTCAAGGTTATCGGGGGTTCTAAAAACTTTTAATTTTACTTTTGTATAATTTGTTTTTAAACCTTATATCTTGAAGTGAAGCATTGTCAAAAAATGTAAGTATGTATGCATGGGAAGTTATAAATAATGCCTTAATTTTGTAATTAATTTTATTTATCGAATTTTCCAAATTTTTGTCACAAAGCCAAAGTCTAGATAGCATTAAATAATAATGTTGTTTCATTTATAATGAGCATTATGTTATGATGTTTTTATTAACATTTGCTCAATTTATATTATATATAAGAACAGAGGCGAAGAAAAGCCTTTTTAAATGATATAATGAGCATTATGTTATGATGTTTTTATTAACATTTGCTCAGTTTATATAGCCCATTGGATATTTATATATAAGAACAGAGGCGAAGAAAAGCCTTTTAATAAAGTGGGAATGGCACCTAGATTAATTTGGATTACAATTACTCTATCATACACATCATTTTCTTCAAGCCCACGAGCTCCCATTGCTTCCCTAACTGCTCCAAGATCTCCTGGGTCTACCTCTCTTCCTTCTGCCTGGAGGGTTCCATGTAAGTACTTTCTTCGGCAATCTATGCTCGGCCATACATAAAACATGACCAAAGCATTTTAGGCTACTCCTATCTATCCTTTCAGCCTATCTGGCACTCATTATGGCTCTAACTTCCTCGTTCGTCCTTCTTTCTAATCTGGAAATGCCAGCACTTCGCCGTAGATAATCAATCTCAACTGTTTGTACTTTTCGTTTGAGTTCTGGTCCCATTGTCCATAATTCTTTTGATAAATGTCTATCCCACCATAGGCTGTTTAGACGTCCAATCACTCGTTTACTGCTGTTTAATCGGGTTAAGATTTCTTTTCTACCAAGGCCATCTTTAGTCATTTTTGCTCCAAGATACTTAAACTTATCCTTCTGCTTAATCTGGACATCATCGTTAATTAACACATCAAATCTTGCATCTGTATTGATTGCCAAATACTCGGTTTTTTTAAGACTCACTAGTAAACCCCATTTATTATAAGAGTCTATAATCTTTTGATCATAAATTCCAAATCATCCGAGTCTTGAGCTTTAACAACCTGATCATCAGCAAAATGAATATTAAAAAGAGTTTCATCATCATTAATCGGAAGACCCATTCACTGACTCGACGTTTCCATTCTCGCAATACCACTTCCGCATACGTATTAAAGAGCATTGGTGACAAACTACAACCTTGTCTCAGTCCCTTATTTGTGTTAATGGGTTGTGACAGCTTAGCGCCTATTCTATATTTACTAGAGCTCTCAGTGTAGGTTTCTAAAACTTCCAAATCTTGCAACGTCTATGTCTATTAAGGCTAGATGCAATTCTTGGTTCACTGCTAATTTTTTCTCGTTTATTTGTTGCAATATCAAGAGGTTGTCTACGTATGATCTGTCCGAAGTAAATTCACTTTGATCTTCTGATATTTTGGATCCAATGCTGTCTCTAACTTTAACTGGTAACGTTTCCCAAACAGTCTATTAGTAGAACTATTGATGCTCAGGCCTCTGTAACATCCAGGATCGTTTCTGTTACCTTTCTTAAAGAGCGAGATAATATAGGCGGATTTCCATTCCTGTGGTAGTTTGGTTTTTTGACAATATTTATTCATAAGTCTTGTTAGTCGCAGTTCTAGTATATTACCTCCATTCTTTAGAAGTTTTGCTGATATGTTCCCAGGGCCTGGTGAACGACCATTCTTCATTTGTGTCAGTGCCTTTTTCAGCTCTCTTTGTGTAATGACTAAGACTTCTTCGGTAATGTTAATATTTGTAACAACTAGAAACTCCTTCCTTCTCTCCACCAGTAAGGCTTCATAATACTTCCTCCACTTCTCCATATCGATCTTTGAGAGATATTGTCCGTCTGGTTTGGTTTCATTTGTCTGATAGTCCTCCATACCCCAGTGCTCTGTGCTCCACCTGTTAGACTTTCTACTCTATGACATCTCTCCTCCACGTTCTTGCTTTCTCTGCTTTAATTGCTGCTCGAACTTGTCGTTTTTTCTCTTTATATTGGATCCAGTGTCATATTAACTGATTCGACAACCAGGCTTGATATCGTGTTCTCTTTTCTTCTATTATCTTTTTCATTTCCTGAGTTAGCCATATGAGGTTCGTTTCTTGTAAAGTGAATGCTTATATAATTCAAGTACCATTATTCTTAACCAATATGCCTACCTCTCTATATTATAATATTACACCAAGCTCATTCATTAGTAGATACGTTATCATTTCGGAAATTCCAACCAAAATTGGAATCTAAATGGCTTATTATCGGTTTAATATTATAACACATAATTACTTTTTGTTTCAAGTACTAGGACTTTTTCATTACATAACTTAAAAAGTACAAGCTTTCAGGGTATAGTCGCATCGCAGTATAATGTAATTGCATTGCCCGCGATGATCGAAATGTTTATATTCAATCCAGGTCACACCCCATCATCACACAAACGCACACACCCACTCACAATAATAAAAAAAATGAGATATAACCCACGCCACGTACCCTGAGAGGATTAATTGCCTATCTTTGGGGGGTGGTGTGACCAGTATTTAGCCAAAAATTTTGAGAATCAATTGTGTTGATGATTGAAACATCTTCGAAAAAATTTTAAGGGTTACCTATTTATAATAGTTTATATCATAAACTCTTGCTCTAATATTATTATATCCCCTTTGGTTAATACTAAAGTAACACGTCATCGATTCGTTGGTTCATTGTTATGCTTTTGGCCTTAAACTCTGTATTTGTGTGAAAAACCTTAACCCTTTCCCCGTGTGCACGTAAGTATTAATACACAACACAATTCAACACTGTTGGAAAAATTAAAACCCACTTATGGTTGCCAACTTAACACTAAAAAGACGAAAATTCCCCAGCTATTTCCTTGTGATATTTCTTGTTCCGATTTTTAACTTTTAACGTTTTTACTCCTCAACCAAAGTTCTCACATATGACAACCAGGAGCTGTCTTAATGAAAATCTCTTTAAAACAATAACAAGTCGTCGTTGGAAAAATAACAGCTAACTATAAACTGAATAGCGAGAGTTTTTGATATAGTGCAGTAGTACACCATGCTGTAGAGTTAATAGACCACTAATTTACTGTTACCTCATTTGCTTACCGTATTACCGTAATTGAGATGTTAAAAAGAGTTTTTAAGCCATAAACACAAATTACCGTAACCGTATTCTTTTGCTCACATACAAACTGCCAATGTAAATAGAATAGAAAAAAAAACAATTCCTGTTTTTGCAAATTCACTTTCATAAAAAAATTAAAAACCTAATTAACTACCGGGACACACGGGAGTATCAGGCAACGAAAAGGCAGATGAACTCGCTCGAATCGGACCAGCACTCAATACTTGGGGCCGGAACCACTCTTAGGTATAACAAGGAGGCAGGCGCAAAGTCGACTCATTCAATGACCTAACCATAGATTAAGGAACTATAGATCCGTCACTTCACCCTTCCCGCCAATAATTATTTTTCGCGAAAAGTGCGGTTATGTTTCCGCGTGCAAAGGTACTGCCAACATAATAATATTTAGGTTGGCAATATTCTTTCTAGAAATCTGCATCTCCTCCTCTTACCCCTTCTAGGGTTGTCCGTCAGAGGGCACATTATGACAAAAGTGACAGAATGTCGGTTATGACTCATAACTTATGAGTTCCATTTTGAAAACTGAGGTTTGCCAAGGTTTTTAAAAAGTGATTTTGTGATTATTCCTGTTAAAAAAATTGTGATTTTATCCGTCGATTACAATGGCTGAGAAACAAAGAGTTAGAGTGTGTTGTATTCAAAGCTGCGGAGACCGTGCCATGATCCCAATAAAAAAACGGGGAGACATCGTTTCCCCAAAGGCAATCCTGTAATTTTTCAGAAGTATAGTGAAGCCGTTAAACGCGAATAAACTAAGTGCTGATGAAATATATAACAGATTTTACGTGTGTGATAAATATTTTGCTCCAGAGGACATTTTGCAGACTGGACGCAGAGGTCTTAAAGAGTGATGTCCCACACTTGCATTTGGACTCCATTTAACTATTTATATATAGTGTTAAAACACCCTTTCCTTATTTCATCAAGTTTAGTACGGCTAATTTTTGTGTATATCAATAATAAGTTAGAAAATGCGACACTTGTGTATTCCAAACCAGGGGTATTAATATTATTTACACCAAGACTTTTTCTAATGTGTGGGTTTACCATAAATTGCCCCACATATACAGTAAAAATTTTTTGAGATTAAAATTATTTTTTTCTGTTTTACAAATTTAGTTTGGAATACAAAAGAGTGGCATTTATTGTTTTTTTAAGTACTAAAAACAAGATAGGTATAAACATTTTAAAGAAAATTATTTAATATTTAAAAAAGCACAGACGAGATCATATTGTAATATTTTCTTTATTGTAAAAAATATAAACTAACATGTTTCGAAATATGCCATAATCTTTTATAATAAAACAACCAGAGGTTTTGTACTACAAGTGCATTATGGGTAATTTGTATTTATTTCTTAAAAATATGCTTTTTTATTTTAACTTAACATAAGTAACAATTTTGTTTTGTGTCTAGTAAAAAAGCATATTTTTAAAAACTAAACACAAATTGCTTGCAAAGAAAGAACCCTACACAAATTACATTGGAAATGGCTATTGGCTAAATGTCATAATTTTTTATATGTTGTAGTACTCAATAAACAAAGCACAAAAATAAAAAACCGAGATATGGAGCAGGATTACTTTCTGAGATATGGAGCTTTAAAGTTGACGTGTTTTAAGGCTATATCTTTGGACATGTTCTAATTTTTTTTTCACAACTTTGTTGATTACCGCCAAAATAAAATAATTCGTTTCTGTATTTGTCCTGAATGAAACACCCTTTCCATCCAAGTAAAAATGTCCTTTGGTATCACCAACCAACCGGCGGTAATCAACAAAGTTGTGAAAAAAAAACTTGTCCAAAAATATAGCCTAAAAACGTGTCAACTTTAAAGCTATATATCTCAGAAAGTAATCCTGCTCCCTATCTCTTTTTTTTTATTTTTGTGCTTTGTTGATCGAGTACTACAAAAAATAAAAAAATTATGACATTTAGCCGACAGCCATTTTCAATGTAATTTGTGCAGGGTCCTTTAAAAAAAAGCGAAAATTTAAGCGAGCACCATCTAGTGGTCATATTACAAACAAACAAAAAATCGATAGTACGGTTATCGCGAATTTAACCGTGAGTCATCTAGTGGTCGTATTACAAATTAAAAAAGAAAAATCAATATAAAAGTATGGTTATTGGTCGCGTGCATATCTGCGCAGACTCGCCAAACTCCAAATAGTTCCGAACCGTTTAACACGTAACTGTCGTATCTATTGTAGCTCCTTAACCTATGGACCTAACGATGTACTGGCAGACTCCTGGGAAAACGAAAGAGGATGCAGAATGTTCAAAAAATTAATCGACGGACCGGACGCAGCCGGACTCAAATGGCTCCTGGGAAGGACACGAAAAGATAGACTACTGACAGGAATACTGAACGGCCACAACCGACTCAGTAAGCATCTGACTCGTTTTGGGATCGGGAATGACTCTATCTGCCAGGCCTGCGGGAGGGCGAGGAGACATGAAGGGATCAGGAAGGCCCGGAAAAGTAAAAAGGGACCGATTGGGCCTACTTGCCAGGTCTTGGGCAGCCCCCTACTACTACTACTACCTATAATACTTATTTTCCTATCTCTTCCACACAAATTTACTTGAATATCTTATGTCCATTTGCACCGCAGAGTTAAAACCAAATTTAAGGGTCGGTTAACACCTCATTCGGCAAGGCTTAAAAATTCTTAAAATCTGCTAAATCTCGCATAAAACTTGTTTCCTATTGGTCAGATTTTTGACGGAAAATGTCAAGATCTTAACCACATTTTTTTTTTGCCTGATAAATAACATAAATGAGTTTGATTCTTATCAGTCCCTTGGCACCACTGGAATCCCTAGGCCATTTTCAATATGGGACGTTTTTGGCACTCTGAATGAAAAAAGGATCAAACAAATAGAAAACTTTTTGAAACACAATCAAATCAAAATATAAAGCGGTCACTAACCTGAAAAAAAAGAGAGTAAGGAATAATGCATGGAAAAGGGAAGGGAAAAAACAAAAAACAAATAAGTTTTTGTTTTCTGTGTTTTTTTCGTAAATTTTAATGTTTTTTGAAAAAAAAATTTGAAAAATATTTTGGAATTTAGTATGAATGATCCCTCTCCCAAAAGACGAAAGTACTGATTTTGGGTGGCTTAGAGCCAGACTACCCTAGAGTCTATAAATGAACTAAACTCAAATTCGATCTGCTGTGGTTTTGTTTTCATATTTGTTGAGTGCGTTGGTGAAGACAATGAATTTTAAAATAGAAGGGCCCAACGATCTGTCACGATCACGTGTTGTGGAGGGCAAACAAACGATTTTTCAAAAGACGCAACGTTAATTTCAAGGCAGTAGCTAAAGTTACGACAGTCGTATCTAGAGTTACGACAGTCGTTTTTGGGATTGGGTTGCTTTTTCTGTGTTGTGTTGGGTGGGGTTGGTTTTCTTGCGAAAATGTAAAAAACGGGTTTTTCGCGACTGTCTTAATTTTGGCCACGGTATAATTTAAAGAGATTTTCCTATTGGTGAAAATGCTTTTTTATTGTATTTTGTTCGTTTTGGAAGGTGAATAAAAGCAGTTTGTTTGCTGACTTTTGGAAGAGAGTAAAAAAACCGGTTAAAAAAAGATGTTTGTGCAAAGGTCAATGACATGTGTTTTGTTTTTATAATTTTTTTTGTATTTTTTGCGTTTTTTAAGGATTTGTAAGGCAGAAATATAATACCGAAAGTCGATTTTTGCAAGTTTAAATGAAAAAATACAAGAATCTGCTAAAATAAATCATATTGTTTTTTTTCACCATAAATGGGCTTTCAGTTGTGTGTTCAGAGTGTCTGCGTCTTTAAGTTAAATCTGGCCTGGTGCAAACAAATTTTCTTAGATCCGGATTCAAAATTAAATCAGGATTTAGTCAAATCTGGATTTAGGGAATTTGCGGTGCGGTTTAAAAAGTTTGTGCCATATTTTAGTTTTGGGACACCCTGTATAAAAAGGTATACATTTTTTTTAAACCGCTTTTTTTGAAAAAAAACATTATTCCAGAATATTGGAACATACTGCATACATACTGTATAAGGATAGTACTGGTTAAGTTTTTGCTCTGTATACTATTAGACTTTAAAAGCGCAAAAGCCTTTAATTCAATTAAAAACAATTAAAAACGAGACAATATGGAGAACGAAATTATCAAGCTTTTTAATTTATTTTAATCGAATGGACACATTCTTAAACCCAGTAAGAATAATATGTAAATTGTAAAACTCATCAATTTACACAGATGTGTGAAAATGTGAATATTTTGTTAAAACCTTTATCACTTAAGATCGTAGATGGGAATCTACGGTAAGATTTTAGACACTTACGGTGGGGTTTACTAAAAGGGTTTAGTCCATTTTAGAACAGTACTAAGTTTAAGTGAAATTTTTGGTTTTAAGCATTTTAAACCAACCCTCCTTGAGTTTTGGATTTATAAGAAGAATTTTAATAAATTTGTGTATTGAATAATCATCTTAACACAATCTTTTGTCGGATTTAAGAAGAAAGTTTCAATTTAGAAGAAAAGAAAATTAAAAAATTTAGACCCAGTTTAAATAGTAAACACTCTGTAGAACAAATTAAAATTGGGGTTATATGTCAGTCTACTTAAAACTTACCCTTGCTAATTAATTTTTCCTATTAATACTTGATGTCACATAATGATTTAGATAGGTAATAATAAAATAAGGGGTAGATTAATTTTGTATTTATTTAAAAAGTGTTTTTATTTATGAAATGTATTAAAAAACTTAAATGCAAGTTTTCTTTACATTTATGTGACTGTCGAAATGTCAGTTTCAAAATATTAGATGCATTCAAATCACAAACAGCGAGTTCGGATCTCTTACCTCTTGCACCTTGGCTTGCACCAACCTCTACTGATGAAAGCTACAGCTTTGAAATGAGTGGGCTTTGAGTAAGGAAAGTTTTCTTGACTGAGCTTTTAGATAACCTCATTGTTTTAATTTCAGTTTGCAAATAAATTAACTTGATTTTTCGTTTTTTTTTTGGTATATTTTTCGTGTATAATCAGTAACCTTTGTGCTGAAAACGGGTTCCAAATATGGCGTTTTTTGGACAAAATTGGAGGTGTCTTATTGGGTAATGAACATTTTGGGATATTAAATAAGGTAAATTATTCCTTGTAAAAACGTTTACTTAGGGAAATTATAAACGAACTTATTACCAATTGCCGCAAAACAATCCTTTCTGGGGGCAATAAATTTAAACCTCCCCCCAGAGGTGGTCTAAAAAAATCATCAACTTTTTAACCTCAAATACAGATAATGAAGCTATTATTTGGCGTTGTCACCATTTGCCATTTTGAAATCAGTCAAAAAAAAAATAGTTTTAGGGGATTTTCTCCCAAAATATGGTATATTTTGAAAAAAAAAGCAGTTTTTCACTTTGTGTCTTTTCTGTATTAAAATTTAGTACCCCCCACAGGTGTAAATATTTAGACCTGTGGGGTGGTACCATTTTAGATCTTAGTAAATGCAAAGATAACTGAACTACTACTCGGCAGTTTTAGGGGTGGCTTGGGTTGACAACACATTAATAAGTTTATATTTACTAAATAAGTTTATATTTACCAAACAACAAATAATGTCTGGTGAATATACCAACCAATTTTTTATTCCAAAATTTGTTTTATCAATAAATCAACTTTATTTTCGTCAAAATGTTTATTTTTTCAAAAATTTTGAAAGCACGAACTTTGTTTAATATCTTAAGGTCAATATTTTTAATTAATTTACTTTTTTAGCATGTATATAAAGGTGCTTTTAAATTTTCAAAAATACCATGATTGATGTTGTTTAGATTAAATTGTTGAAGTATATATAATATGTATGAGGTTTTTAAACAAACTATACTGATGTTATCTGTTTTTACTCAAAAAGCATTATTTGGGCCGATGTCGGACGTACATCAGTTGTACATCGATATCGGCACGGTGTCGGTCCCCGCCGGCTAAGGTGCGGTCGCATATCGATTGCCGAAATGGCAAAATCCATGTCAGTTATAATAGCGGCAGTCGTAGTAGTAATAAGCATCTGTATTAACAAACTAAATTTAAACAACACCTAAGTATACTAAACTTACACAATAACAATTTAGCGACGTGAGAATACTACATGCAAATTATTTTTCATGTGCAGCAAGATGGGGTCAGCTTGCAACTTTCAGCTAGAGTACAAATTAAACATTATGAACTTTTTTAAATAGAGAAAGAGAGAGGAACTTCAAACATCATGTTATTTTTTTGCAAAAAAAAACAAGTCTATTATTTTGTATAGCACTTTATAAATAAGCTGTTGGTGTGCAAGAACCCCTCAGTGAACAATGAATAAAATATCTCTTGTATCTAAGAAATTGACCTTTTCTTGTATCATGGATCTTTTTGCAATGTTTTAGTGTTATCAATAAAAACCTGACTTCGAAAAGCCTTTGTGTTTTTTGTAATTTCGACATCCAAGAACTTTTTAAAATATTCCATAATAATTAACAGACTTCTATGGGCTGATTTATTTATTGAGATAAGTTAAATAAAAAAGTCGTATTTTAAATGAGTTTTATTAGTTTTAATAAGCCACAATGACTTTCGTATTAAACTATCACATAAATTTAATGATGTAAAAATAAATAGCAGTTATTACAGAAATGGATATTGAACTTCTAATAGATTTGGTGAAAAAGTTTCCACATTTGTGGGACCAAAAGAACCCTAAATTTTGTGAACAAAAGGCTAAAGCCGAGAATGCGCCTATCATTAGTGTCAACATAAATGACTAAAGTTAAGGAAAAAGAATTTTAGCATGAACCAGCTTTTTACTTAAGAAAAACGAAAAGGAAAAAGTTACGGAAAAAGAATTTAACCATGAACAAGCCCTCCTCCCCCCTAAGGAATAACAGTAAGTGTAAACGATTTTTTAAATAAACTAGTATTTTCTATACAGGAAAATATTTATGGCCCGAGGGCGAGAAGAAAAAATCGAAAAAAGTTTACGCCTCGACCGGGATTTGAACCCAGGACCTCCAGAGTACCGGCTCTCTGGAAATCCTTTTTGCTGATTTATTTGTCAGTAGTGGGGCGATTTATGATTATCCAGCATTCAGCGGCTTTTTTATAACAAAGGAATAAGGGTAACTTAAAAGGCGACTATAAATTTGACCTTAAAACTTGACTGTCCAAAGCCTGCCCTGGACTGGTCCTTACCGTATAGTTAGACTAAATTAGCTTCTTCTCATGGCTCAAGGATCGACCTAACTTGTCTTTTTTTGCCTTCGAAACCCAATCAGTGTTTAAAAAGCTTCTTTTTCAAAGGAGTTTATGCCGATCCCAAAACAGCCCGGGGATCCATAACTCTTTTGTTTTTTATTGATTTTTTTTCAGTCTCGTGAGAACACTGTCCGCGAATTTTTTTCCAAACCATGTATCTAACAGTACCAGCATAGGTGGCATAAGGTTAGTTCATTCATCAAGACAATGAGTCAAAAGAAACTTGCGACCGCTCAATATACAAAAATGCATATGCACCGTCGAGATTCTCCATAAAAAAAAATATGAACCTTTTTACTCATATAAATATGCTAGTACTATTAAATATATGGAGTCTAGACGGTTCTGAACGTTAAAACAGGTCTTTGAATTTTAGGCAGGAAGTTTGGGGAATATTTTCTAAACTCAAAAGGGGTTTTTGACCTGTCCTAAGGCCGTGTCTATACATCAAACAAATCTCGGAAATATAAACTCTAGCCAGCCAAATGCTTTTATGTGCGTTTTTAGCATCTCCAGTTGTGTATATATGGAGGATGATGTGTCTATGTCAATTGTTCACAAAGGGCTTGATATTTAAAATAATTTTCAGCATTTTTAATACAATCTGACGCCGCTGACAACCAAGGCTCAATTTTTACCAATATTTTATCGTAACAAAAACTCATAAACCCAATTATTTTCGTACTGCGCAGTACAGTTATAAAACAAAGACTTTTTACGCCGCCTATTCCTGATTATAATAACATTGTACTATGTTCGACAAAAAAAATGTCAAGCGTTCAAACAAAGAAGCTATGACATTTGGAGCACACAGAAAGAGATTTTTATAAAACAATCTCATCAAATTGTATTTTTTAACATGCCCAGTGGTATACAGAGTGTTCCAAAATTGGCTAACAAAATTTTAAGCGTATTTTTTGAGATATTTAAATTAAATTGCAAACATAAGTTACTTTTTAAAACATAAATCCTCCAGCAAGCAGAGTCATTATAAAAATCTACAGAAAAATATTTTTTCAGGCGCCGTCCTCTTTTCCGCTCCAGAAAACTTTTTGTGGTGCGCCGCTGGTGGATTCTGAATACGCAATGAATTATTTGTTTACAAACTTTTTTCCGTTAACCGTAAAAAAATAATACCTATTTTTGTATTTTTTTAGTCTTATTTTGACCTGAAAAAAGTCTTATTTTGACCTGAAAAAAGTATTATTTTGACCTGAAAAATACGCCTTTAAAATCTTGATAAAGAATTTCAAAACACTCTGTATAAATTGAGTTGGTGGACGTTTTTGAGGTCCACAATGGTACTTTTTCTTCATCGTAGTTTTATCTAAATCCCGTATATTTTTATATTATATTATGATTACTGCTTTTACTGGCGCACTCATTTCGATGTTAAATTATCTCGGAAAATGTATTTTTATTGCGAAAAAATGAGCGGCAAAATCACGATAATGAGGTGCGAAAATTTGTTTTGATCTTCAGAGCTTTTTGCGCAGTTTTCCACGTACAAAATAATTAAAAAACAATAAACTTCGGGTTTTCCATTTCTATTTAAAAGTAAAATCGGTTTGGATAGTTTTAATTGGCAAGTTTTATTTTCATTTTAACCTCAATTTTTATATTTTTGCAGTAATTTGCCACATTTCTTAAGGTCATAGTTACATGCATGCATAGCGATAATTATACCATAATATAAAAACGCCAGTATATCCGCCAAATTGCGCAGAGGGGCTTAAAAGCTCAGAGACAGTAAAAATTAACTCATTAAGGTTCAATTTACCCCAAAAATCAGCAATTAAATGGTGCCGAAACTATTTTGTTACTCAAGCCCCCCCAGGAAAAATGTTTGCGTACCCCACTGAATCTATGCAACCCTTAATGAAATAGGAACGCTCAGAAAACAACAATTATCGATCTTTGAATTTCTTTGGCAGGGAGGCCAGGCTTGAAAAAGAGGAAAACTTTTTTTTTCTGAAGTAGGGAAATATAAAAAAAGGAATAATGTAGTCCCGAGGGAATTGTTGATAGTTCTCCATTCCATCCTATCGAAAAAAAATTCACCATCTCGAAAACTGCTTCACATATTTTTGTTAAAAATTTGAGAATGAAAAACCCTTAGTTTTTTCTGGGCATCTTGCCCAAGATTTAAATATTAATAGAAATAGAAAAAGGAAATTTGAATAAAAATATTTTGAAAAGAAGAAATATTTGAACCTTATAACAAAATTTTTGGGTAATATTTATGATAACCAAAATCTGAGAACCGCATATCAATAGCTGCTTTACTTCTAACTTATGATTTTTTTGATATATTTTAACTTTTTTTTTTCAAATAACTCGAAAACTCAAGCCCCCACGAATTTGGACTTTATAAAAAAATTTGTAGTCCATATTCATCGAAACTTAAATCTGAAAACCGTATATGGCTACTTGCTTTTGTTCCAAAGTTATATTTTTTAAAATATTTTATCCCCCTTTTCCCCCCTTCAACCCCCCCCCCCACCACCCTACCCAAATGTTAATCAGTTCATAGTCAGCCGATAGATGATTTTTGTACCAAATTTCGCAGACAGACGACAGACAACAGATCGACAGACAACTCATTTTTTGATAAAATTAAGAAAAGTAAAAATTTCATATTGGTATGGTGGACCATTGTATAAAGAAGTACTTTATACAATGGGTGGACTAAAAAAAAATTTGCACCCTGAAAGTTCCATTAAAATTTTATCTGAACAAAAAAGTGGATAAAACCAGTTTGGCAAAGCTCTAGACGTGGAAAATTAGATCTTAGGAAAAGCACTGAATTGTGTTACTAATGACGGAAAATCTTGCGAGGAAACCGCACAAAATAAATTAATTAAGGACAAATACATCTGTCAATAGAAATTAAAAGTCAATGGTTATGTAAAGCGGAAAAGTACTGAATTGTACATGTGTGGCTAGAATTTATATTATAGTAAACAAAATCATATACAGACCGCTTCAAGCTACTGCGAACATAGGGCGAAAGAAGTCTAATTTGCCAGTGTACGTACATGCAGAGACACCGCACGCCTATCAGTGAAGCAACCAACACTCAGGCTTCCGATCGCCATTCGCTGCCCTTCGCCGCCGTTCGCCTTGTATTTAGTACGCCTCTAACCACGGTGCTGTGTGCAGCGTAGTCAATGAAACCGGAATTTGGTCAATAAATACGCAAATTTTTATAACGTAATTTTCTTATTTTTTGTCACTGATAAATAAGAGCGTTTTATTGTCAACTGCTCAGATTTATCAGTGACGACGTGTTACAATGAAAATAATAAGGAGAAACAAAATAAAAGCAAGTTCTCAAAATAAAATAATACATTCTAAAAACCAAAAAGATTCTCCCAGTCAAAAAAAAATTAAAGCAAATGTTCGAAAAGTCCTCCTTGCTCGGCTAGACAATATCCGAGCCTACTATAAAAACCCCTGCCAACGTTTCCAAGCATGTTAGGGGTGATAATTTGAAAAGCTTCTTCAAAAACAGATAGAAGTCATTAGGAGCAAGATCGGGAGATCGAGCTGGCCACAAATAGTTCCCCGTGTACTTATAACCCGATTAGGAAATACATTATCAAGATATTCCCTAACAAGGCCAACATTGTGAGCGGAAAAACCATCTTTTTGAAACCATGTTTCACCAAATCTTACACCTAACAACTGCCTAGCAGTTGGAATAATGTGCTGCTGCAGTAGATCCAAGTATCTAGGACCATTCAAATTGCAATTGCCGTTAATAAAAAATGGCCCAATTACGTGTTCCCCTACAATACCCCCCCCCCAAACATTTAGTTTTTGGGGATACTGTGTTCTTACGTCAAAATACAAATGCAAATTTTCCCTCGACCAATATTGAACGTGTGTTGGGTTATGACGATTTGACCATTTGACCATCTGCACTTTTTCGGCAACTTCGTAGATTTTAGTTTTAAAAATGTATTATTTCAATTAATAACTTACCCATCTGTTTCTCGAGCAAGGCAGAAATAAAACAAAATAATAAAAACAAAATGAATTTCCAAAAGATAACACTGCAGCGTGCTTCGAATCCACCTCGGTCGTACGGGACGGAGAGTAAATTGGACTTGATTCCCCCTATGTTCGCAGTAGCTTGAAGCGGTCTGTATAGGTCGCGATTCTTCAGAAACGATAGAAAATCTCAGCGGCACAATTCTGAAAAGGGGCGATTTTTACTTGTTGCCTCATTTAAAATAAAAGCACAGCGTCCTGAATATTTATCCTCACTTTGTAAGAGAAAAAATGCGTAATTTTTTAAATAACATTTTGTAAATTTAATTTTTAAAGATATTCTGCAGGACTAGTTTCACGGCGGAGCTAAGTTGTTATTACACACTAGATGTAAAAGGAAAGACAGAATTTGTGTTCTTTCATAAAGCATGTTCTCTGTTCCGACAAAGAGCGTGATATATGAAAGAACAAGATGCTTGATTTTCGATAGGTATTGAATACGATGTGAAAATATACTAAATGACATATTTTTTATTTACTGGAACATTATTAAGAAACTAAATTTTAAGAAATATTAGGAAATAAGTCCTGACAAAAATGAGGTTATTGTAATTGTGTGTAAGGGCGGGATTTTCTGACGGTTTTTGAAGAACCGCGACTATATAGTCACATATTGATAGTTTAGTGAATAGAGAGGCTTTAGCAGTCTCTCTGTTCTTTTTAAGTTCTGTAGCCTAACCCCTTTGAGTATTTTCAGGTACAACACGTCCAGGTACGAGTACCCGCGGTGTCTGGAACCTAATTCTTGAACTCACTTCTTCTCATGGTAAGAAGAAGGCCATCCAAACAATTCTTATACACATTTATTTTAAGAATTGAAACAAATAAATTATCTACATATGATGGGTCCTGTAAATAAAATTTAGCATTTAGTTTTAGATTCTAGCTTTTATAAAAACATCATAAATAATATTTAACAAATTATATTTGTACTTAAAAATCCAGTTACATAATTCGGTTTCATCTATCTTCTGCATTTACAATAGTACCAGTAATAAAAGTACCTGGTATGTGCAAACATTCCCAGAAGGGTCGAGGTAAAAATTCCAGGTAATTTTCCTAACAGTTACGGATTCATGTGACCGTGGCCGTTTAGAAGAGTTTAGGTACGCGGAGGGTCTCTTATTATAAAAAAATCCTATAAGATTTATTGGTCGTAGTTACAATCTGGGGAATTGTTTTTAGCAACACGGGAAATCAATTTAACTATGTCGACCTGATTTTTTTGCAAAATTTTACGTCATTAAATTAGTTTTCCATGGCAACGCGGAGACTTTATTTACGTTTATCTACAGTGGGACACCAGAGATTTTTTATCACCGGGTCAAAAATTTGGGTTACTTATTTTGACTTTTCGCGTTCTGCGCCGCTAGAAAACCAAGTAAAATACTAAAAAAACACCATTTATTGCAGAATTACTTGCTAAAAAGACGCTACTCAACTAAGTATTAAAGTAACTGGGTGTAATGTTTAAGGTTGCATTTACAGGTGCATTTATAATTGAATAGGAAACACTCTCGCTAGCTAATACCGACAACAGGTTAACTTAAAAGCATGCAGATTTAAAAATCGGCTACTGGCGCTAGACGAAATAGTCATATTCTATTTTAAAGAGGAGCGTCAACGACTAGCAAGAGTCTTTCCAACCTCTAAATGGAGCTTTACTGACCTGTTTTGTTAGTACTCAAGTATCCGTGTGTTTTTGAAACTGAGGTTCTAAAATCTATCCTTTGCACTCCAAAATTTCACTAGTATAATTGGACATAACTATGCCGCAATAATTTAAATTAAAAAAAATGGTTGAATCAAAATAAAAACATAAATTATGTGGGGTTATGGACGCCGAATGTTTCTATGCGAATTCCTAGTAATCCCAGCGAGCCAGTAAAGTTCTTTTGGTTCTTTGATAGACTCGGGGTAATGCCCGCGCAGCGTTAGACCTTTTTCGGCGGGCGACCGCACACGCGGAGTGGTTTCATATCTGTTTTAGAACAATGTTTTTGAAAACACATTTTTAAAAGATAAACATGACCTCGAATGGTTTTCTGTCAGAAAACGTAAAAATACTCTTCTGTCCCATTGCGGGCCGATTTAAAGTTGGTTGACAAAATACCTGCAGTTACCATGGAATCGTATAAATTCTGCGGTCTATCGGCCAACACTTGAACTGCGTGTGTCTCCCGAATTCAATGAAGTGTCATTGATTGATTGGTTTTCTTTTCCGGAGTGCACAGGCTTTTAGAAAAAAAGAAAACTTAGTTTTTATTTTTGCTAAAGCAAGGAAATATAAAAAGGAAAAATGTAATTCAGAGGAAATTGTGATTATTTCTCTCTTTTTTTTGTAAATCGGATTTCTTCTAAACAGCAATTATTTTGAGGCTTTTGGTATAGATGACAGCACCAGAGCTTTTATTCTGAAGAAAATATAATTGAGAATTTTGAAAAATCCTTCACATATTTTTGTTAAGCGTTTAAAAATGATCACCCTTGCAAAATGTCAGCTAATTCTGATGTTTAGTTTTCCCTGTGCACTCTGGCAAAAGATTAAAAAGTTAAAGAACAAGGCGTTGCCAGTTGTACTTTTTTTTACTTAAAATCCGGAGAGAAATTATAGCCTTAAGAAGTCAAAACCGAGGGGTGGCTTGGTGTACACGCCGCCGATGACATTGCGTGGCATTTTGAAGCATTATTTCGAGGCATTTAGAGACATTCTGAGGCATGTTTATTAGAAAAATCTGGTAAAAAAAGTCTTTTGGTGTACACAAATTGACGATTGAGTCACCCCTCGGCCAAAACTGACCGTTCAGACGGGTGACCGCTTTTAACGGGTGGCCGAAATGAGAAGTTTTACTGTAATTTAAAAATCAGGGATGACCATGCGCAAGGCTCTGCGTCTTTTCCAGACTAACTTGATTAGGGGAGTTATTATCGCTACGACTTTATTTTCGTAAAATGCAAGGGCAGGGCGTATAGGATCTCATAGTTATACCGGGTGATTTAAAATCCCCTAGAAAGATTTGAACAGTGGTTAGATATCATTAATCTAAGAAAAGTTTCGTGATTATTTTGTTTAAATTTCTTTTTTTTTTTCTCTGAATTTAGGAGTAAAAGTTTAGAATTTTTTTGAGAATCAGTTTTAAAATAATTTATCAAGCGAGTCTACGTGTGCTGACAATGACATGTTTTAGGGTTTTTGTCGAGCAATTTGAAGTTGTCGAACTTTGGTCACAGGTGCTTGCTTCTCAGAAAATATTAACAATTTTTAAATGCAAATATCTCTGAAACGAAAGAGTTTACAAAAATATATTTTACTAATTCTTGTTTAGAACAACAAATTCTACCTACAATTAAAGTCTCCCTAGGGAATTCTGAAAAACCCTGTATATCTGCATACCAGTTTCTCTTTTCCAGCCCCATTCGCTAGGTTTATGTATACCCATCACCTATCGTACTGGGTACTAACCCGAGCTCTGAGTTGGTTGATATGTCCTCTACACGAACGAAAGCTATAAAACTTTTTAGGATACAATGTCATAGTTGCAACGCCGCTCTGGAACCCAATTAAGCGGGTTCCCAGCCTAATCCCAGGCGAATAAATCACTAAAAGAAAAACCGTTGAAAAAAGTGGCCGACCGCTAAATCGGTTAAAGACCTATCGAAGCGAACCACTGCAAGGAACCGCCAAAAGAAGGTGCTCGACCTTCGAGAACGCCTTGGAATGATTTAAAAAAGGTCAAAGAACCGACTAGCATAATTTTGGCGGCGTTAGCGTCAAAGACGTTCGCGGTAAATAAAATGGGCATAAACCACAGGAGGGCATTCAAAGAACCCTGTTATTTTCTTATGGGGGATGTGTTTTGGTTGATTTTTTTTTTCGATCTACCAACAAAGCCTTGATAACTCCATTTTAATTTATTCAATAATAAATTATATAAAATAATAAAAATAGAAAATCAAAATAAAAGAACGATTTCTACAAAATTTTGAGCACTAAAGGCAAAAACCTCGTCCAACGGCTGAAGGTCGGGAAGTGTACCCAAAACAGAGGCAGTGTTACCCCTTTAGATTCCAAGGCTTATTCTCTGCTTCAAAAAATAGGTGCATCTAGGTTCAAATGATGAAGCATAGATCTTAGTACCCAGGTCTTTCACAAATGATTTAGCTTTTTCTTCCCACGGACCAAAAGTTTCTACACAAAAAGGAACAAAAAATAATTTTATTTTCTTCCGAAATTTTTGCAGCTTCTCCGGCTCCTTTAGATAGGATGCTGCCAAAGTATCTGAACAAGTCGCGTCCCAAACTACTGGTCTTCCTTTAGACTATGGTACAAGAGAAATGCCATCAGCTCTTTTACAGTCAGATCTAAAAATTCCATTTGGTTCTAAAATTGCTGGAAAATGAGCAGAATCTAAAGCACGTTTTATTATATCATTAAGACAACTGTGCCGAGACCACCTACCTGCGCTCTTTCGGCAAGAAAGGCCATTTGGGAGAACAGTTTCACCATAAGAGCAGGTATGAGTCTCGCACACAGGTTTTCCAATGCAAAGAGCAATAGAAATTCGGAAAGAGGTGTCATCTAGATGAGTACCTAAAGTGGAAGAACGAAGAACATCAATCCACACGTTACTCTCTTTTTCCTGAAGAGCCAAAATGCAAGCCTTAACGTACGACATGCATAGGAAAAAGGTGGTTGACTCGCGAAACTGAAAATAAAAGAGGGCTAGTCAGCCTGTCAAACTCCAAGTTTGACAGGCTGAGTAACAAATTCTGATATTTAAACAAAGAAATAAAAGATTTCTATGGATTTAACCAAGTTAAATTGACATGTTGTATAAATCGAGAGCTATATAGATAGATGGAATTTTTTATTAAATGACCCAACCTTGATAATCAAACTAGCAATAATAATCATGTAACAATATTTCTTCCTGGTTACAAAAAATGCGTTACATCACATACTATTATAAGAACAATTAAAAACGTAAGTATATCAATTGTATTGTGGTTGAATAAATCGGTGTTGGAAGGGTAAATGCCTTGATTCTTTTAACCTTCAAAACTAAGATTTTTCTCTGGAACTAGGTACGTAATAGTATATTACATAACGAGCGTGAATGTTGTGAACGAGGCGCTAGCCGAGTGAAACAACACGCGAGTGTCAGAAAGTTACTTACTACTAAATTATTTTCTTGTCTAAGGACGAAAATGGTTTCGGTCTATTTCCGACGCTTCTGCAAATCATAGCCTACTATAAATAAATAAAACACAAATTGTAATACCTCATTTTCAAAAGAATTTTAGGCTGATTTCAAAAATCAAATAAAAAACGGTCATTATGAGAAAATGCCAACTTTGTGTTATATCTCAAAAACTAAAAGCGACAGAGAAAATCTAGAACTCTGCTTTAAAAAAATCTACAAAAACTTCGTTTACACCAATCAGAAATCAGCTCCAAAACGGCTTAACATAGCAAAATGCGGCCGAAATCTCTCAAAACCAACGAATTTTAAATACCTTGTACTTAGGTGTGACTAAAATCAAAGAATTTTAACCAATGCCCGCTTTTTTAATCTGCGATAACAGCTACCCATACTCTTAACTATTATTTTTAAGTGTATTTCTGTATGTCCGCCATTTCATCTCTTATGCAATAATGCTATTCACTTCCTTTAATTTTTTCTGCCTGTAATCAACTTTGCGTCAACCCGAATTTAGTTCCTTCCTTTATTATATCGATTAAAACACTCTATCCATCTCTTTTCAAAGGAAATCTAGTGAATTTCTACATCAATGCGAAGGGGCCAAATATCGGCCAAGAATGACGTCATAGTCGCAGCTTTGACGTCATTAATGACCCATTTTCGGCGAGTTTTCGCAAGAGTTTCCTTCACGCTTGACATACAGGAAAATCGAATATATTCTTTTAACGTCTGCTTTGATTTACGGCTGTTGAAATTATATTGGACCGCCAGATTTTCTAATTTATAAACTGAAACGTTTTACATATGGGTTGTAAATTCGCCAAAAAATTAGTTGACGGATGAAGAAATAATTTTATAGAAAAAATTTTATAAAATATAAAGTGTACTAAAAAGTAAAAAATAATTTTTAGCATTTGACGTTGACTCGATAAATTTATGTTAATGAATATATTATGATTCGCAAGAATCTGAATTCACTACAAAGCAGAGAAATGCAAGGGTAAGTAAATCCAACCCAACTCGACCCAAGCTACCCTAACATTCTAATGTTTTTCTAGTTTATATTTTATAAAGGCTTGTTTTTAAAAACCTTTTTTTTATATAAAATATTAATTTTTAGATTTATATCCTAAATTGTCCATTTTGAATCCGCCATATTGAAATGTTCAAATCTGATCTAAAATTCATAATACTCTTCCATAAAAACTCCTATATGCCAATTTTGATTGAAATCGAACAAACTAAATCTTTTTCCCCCTCCACTTCCCTCGTTAGGGGGAGGTGGGTTCCTTATAATACCATATTATTGTATTGTTTCCGGAACTATAAACTGTGTATAAGTCCATCTGGAATCCGCCATATTGAATTTGCAAAGTCTGATCCAAAATTCGTATTCCTTATCCCCAAAAACCCCCGTATACCAATTTTGGTTCAAATCGGACAAACTAAGGCGTTTTACGCCCTCCAGGGGGCAGGGGTGGTGCCTAATAACACCACATTATGGTATTGTCACCGGAACTATAATCGCATACCAAATTTGAATTCAATCGGATACCTAGAGGTTAGTCAAAATTGAGTTGCCAGATTTGACCCGAACATACAAACATACATACCTAGATGTGACATTAAATAAAAGCTTGTAAAAGACCATGGTTTTGTTATTTGCGGGCACTGAATAAAAAAGTGTAGTAAAAGTGTTTTTTAGTAAAATCGTGTTTATAATGGAAGTATAAAAAAATATATATTTTTATCACAAAAAAATCTGTGTACTAAACAAACAAGGTTTTAATCATTATATTATTGTCCTTGGTTATATTTTTACGTACAGGTTTGTCTCGCCTTGCCTTTAATAAACAAAACTAGCTAATACTCAGCTATTTACAGCGCCCAGCTATCTTAATGATCAAAACAACAATCTATCTAATTATATTAGGCTGCATGGTTGTTTTTGTATCCCCCGAAGACAAAAATATGTTCGACCTGACATAAACAGTTTTTAATTTAGCTAATTGGAATTGAACAACTAGCACGTGGAGTCAAAATTATAGAATAATAATCTAATATTGTTGTTGTAGTGCAGTATTTAAGGGAGCTTAGTTGAAAATATATTTACAATGGACTTTTTTATGCTTTGGAATCTTTATTTGTTAATCCCATTCAGCACCACTCACCTTAAGGCATCCCTAAATACGTCGGTGAAACAGTTCTTAGATAAGATTAGATTAGAATGAGGTGGTCTAGACACCTGTCCACCTCGACCTTCTGAGACCTATTGTTGTTCCCCTGTCTTCCTCCCCTGCTTTGCTAGAACTACAAAACAAGTTGCAGCCCCGTCCTTGTCATGAAACCCAGAAGCTTTGCCAGTGTGCCCTGTATATAGCTTTCTAGCCGCGGACATTCTAGGTCCCCCAGTAAGGCCCTGGTTCTAACTAGGCCTTCAGATTGACATAGGACATCTAATGAGGTTTCTTCCTCTTTCTTTCAGAAGCGGCACATTGCATCTTCTACCGATCCCATTGCATGCAAGTGCGTAATGGCCAACTTTCTCACTTTGGATTAAGTTATAACTTAGACTTAAGTGCCTGCTGTCTCTTTTTAAAAATCAAAGTAAAAAAAAGAGAGATTGTAAGATAAGTGGCACTTAGAACTTAAGTGGAAGGTGAGAAAGTGGCCCACTGACTTTGCAGTGACCTATTAGGAGTACCACTATTTGTCTGACAAGCTTCCTTTCCTTACTAAGATGTTCTTTAATGAACTGTTTGACCTGCCTTTGTCCAGGCGTTTGCTCCTACAGACCGTTCGTCTCTTTGGTGAGCCACTCTTTAGTAGATTGCTTGGCTCTGGTCTTAGCGATTCCACAAAATGGTTCAGGCCCTGTGAACTTTATTGCCGAGCCTTGTCTGGCCAATTCGTCGGCTTTTTCGTTTCCAGATGGGAGATTTTAGGCCTTGTAGTACTCTTTTCTTTGTAAATGGGACTATTTGCGTCTTTTGTGTCGTTCAGATATTAACTCAACAAACTTCCCCTTAATGACCAGTTCATAAGAATTATATTAAGTTTTGAACATAGAGGATCATCTGGGTGTCATCTCCTTCCCCAATTAGATGATATTTTGCATAAGACAACAATGGACTTCTTAGCTTAAGGCATCCTTAAATACTTCGGTGAAACAGTCCAAAAGAGTTAAATTAAGCTTTGGGCATAATTTTTTTAATCATGACTTGAAAATTTAAATTAGAGGATATTTTGCAGAAGATCACAGTGGACTCCTTAGCTTAAGGCATCATTAAATACGTCGGTGAAACAGTTCATAAGAGTTAAATTAAGTTTTGGACATACTTTTTTTACTCATGACTTGAAAATGTCAAAGAGAGCCTCATCTGAGTGACATGATTGTGTCTCCTTCTTCCCTAACTAGAGGGTATTTTGCAGAGGACTACAATGGAGTCCTCGTAAATATCTTTCTGTGCAATAAAATCCATATGACATCCTCACAATGCACTCTATTACAAAACGCCTGTTGCTAAAATTCGTTGACGTCAGAATAGGTCTCGTAGGTGAGCTTTTTTTGTTCTAAGAATTATTTTCAGATCAAAATACGTTTTAGCTGGATTAAAAGTCTAAAAATATAGCCTGGGTTTTCACTTAGAAATTTGACGTTTTATGCACTTTTAATATCTTTGACTCTAAGACAGATTTGAGCAAAGAATTGAAGCAGTGGCGCTCCCAGGATTGAATTCGGGGAGGGGGGGGGAGTTAAGGATGAATAATAAAAAAAAATAAATTTGAAGTAAAAATGTAATAACCAGACTTCTCGCGGGGAGGGGTTAACCCCAAAACCGTGCGCCATTCATAGAACGACAATATAATATGTAAAAATATGGCCAGGTAAACGAGAGAGTTTTACCAAAACAAGCAAAATTTAAAAAAAAATAAATTCGCGACAATCTCTGCGAGTTTTTAAAAAATAACCCCCATTTGCTCCGCCCCTGAAGTGATTTTTTTAAGAAATAATGTAGTGTTTAATCTACATCTACACACCAAATTAAAATCGTAATCAGATAAACGGTTCAGAAGTTACGCCCGATTATATTTATCATCATATCTCAAATTTCTTGACATCTGTGTGTAGAAAGCGTATTATCTCTGAAACTACTTAGCTTATTTTCATTAGATAGCTAAGACCAATCCCTAAATGATAGGCTTTCAACAGACAAAAATTGAATGAAAACTTAGGCCATTCTCCAATGTTTAATAATGGTTCACCCAACAAGTTTCGACAGTATATACTATCATCTTCAGGGATTTACCAAGAGTGATGCTACAATTATGGTGACATCTTATGTCTATGGAAAAGTAGGAAAATTTTTAGCCGCTACATAGCTTATTGTCCGATGGAAAACAAAATTTTTTTGGAGAATTATGTAAAATTATGACATTATAAAAAAAGGGCGGAAAAAAAAACTTATATTTAGATTAACTGTAAAAGGGACCTGAACCCCATCTTTGGGGGTCAGCTATCCCCTGTAAGTTTAAAAGGGATAATCATCAAAAATAATAAATTTAATCTGAAAATTTGTAAATTTGGACACGTGTACCATTCCAGTACAAATGAAAGGCCTACCTACTTTCGGCATACTAGCAGGTACAAGGTAAACCACTGAAAATGACAGTCTATAGTGTCGAAACATGTTGGGTGAATCTTTAATAAACAGTGGAGAATGACCTAAGTTTTTTCAATCATTTGAAATCTCTCCGCCAATGGACTACTTCTTCAATTAGAAAAAAAACAGCACATCGGTTCACTGATTCAATCAAATCTCCTCTCAAAAATCAGCATATAATGACATCGGCATATATATAATTATTTCAGTGGCGCACCGAGAGAGGGTTAACCCCAAAATACAAGAGCCCCTGGGCTTTAATTTTTAACAAAAGACTTTAAAAAATAATAAATTGCAAAATTTTTCGTCTGCGGCGCTGTATCATCTTTCATTTTTACGATTTCGTGTCAAAATGGTCTTTTTGATTTTTTACAAACAAATTAAAGCTAAAAAACAACTTTTAATTTTAAGCAAAAAATTGCATTTTAAGTGATATTTTGTGAAAAAATTTTGAAGCATGATTTTGACACCAAATTTTGGGTAAATAAACAATTTTAAATTTGGTTAACACTCTCCCTCTACATTTGAACCGAGGTCAGCGCTTGTAAGCACCTGTTTCCTTTTTTTTATTATTTGTTTTTAACCCCCCTCCCAAAAGTCAATTCCTGGGTGCGCCACTGATTATTTAAATTAAGAATGGCACCTTTCCTTCTCTCAAGGTGACTACGACACCAGGCATTAGTGCATGCGCAGTAGATTTTTGGTTTATGGCCTGGTGGCCCAAACAATTTTCTTCTTTGCTTTTCAAAGTTATTTTCATTACACATCATAGTTATATGGGCCAATGGGCTTAATGTTTGGCCCATATAACTATGATGTGTAATGAAAATAACTTTGAAAAGCAAAGAAGAAAATTGTTTGGGCCACCAGGCCATAAACCAAAAATCTACTGCGCATGCACTAACAAATCCATGCCTGGTGTCGTAGTCACCTTAAGATAATTTAATGACAACATCTGTCTGAAAACTTAGATTTTATTCAATTGAATTTATTTATTATTTTATGGATAGAACATCTCCAACTGCAAGTTTAACCTTACTCGAGGGTTTCAATCCACAAGGTAAACCCGTTACGTGAGGACATGGCCCCAAGTGCCGAACTCACTTCCTGAGAAAACTGGGTATTGTCGAAAAGTTTACATTTTTGACGAGGTATGGTTTTTGCCATTTTGTTTATGTTGTTGTGGAGTTTTTGTGTTTTAAAATTTTGTGGCGGTATTTTCTGTGATTGCGTGCATTATTATTACGGGAAACACTGGACAACACTTTTTCAATTTTTTTACGGTAGTGTCCACTCTTTTAATAGATTTTCCAAAAGTAAACAAAAATATTGAACATAAACCTACATTTTTGCTGTCATGGGTTTTTTCCAAGCCAACTTGATTGGGAGAATTATTGTCGGTACGCATTTTTCTCGGGAAAAGCAAGGGGAGGGCGGTTATACAGGGTTCCTAAGATTTTCCTTAGGGATAGGATTTCAATAAATCAAACAGAAATGGCATAGAAAGTTCTGCGCGCACAAAAGAAACAGGTATATTGAGCAATGGTGCCAGTTTGTTATTATCTCCGGACTGCTTTCATGAGAAAAAATTGTCGCCACTCTTTCATTGTGAGCATAAATCATAGTTGCAATAATAACCGTTGACAAGATGTTTGCAAATTCCGCTAGATGGCGGCCACACACCTAATCTAAGTAAAAATTAGATGTTTTCAAGTCCAAACCACAGCTTTTTCTTGCTTAAAGGAGGAGGCAGGGTCCATTATTTACGATACTGAGCGATAAACTCGTGAGGTTGTTAACATTAGAAAGAAATATCTTCGCTTTTAATTAAATTTCTTTTCATTCTGTTCTACTAGTGACATCTATCCGGAAACGGCCAAACCATGCAGCTAGCACTAGCAGCCAAAGAAATCAATAAACGGCGCTGTTTTTCCTGCAGAGCTTTTTGCTTGCGATATTATTGATTTTAAATAAAGCTGGCCCTACACTACATTTGATATTTTCGAGATGTTTTATGACATGATCTCGAAACATGTAGCGAACCAATTCTTCAAAACTAGCGGGAGGGTAAAAGCGAAAAATAAGGGGCTGCCAATATTTGTAACACCCAAAAATGGGTGAAAAGATTTATTTTGCTCTGTTTCTTTACAAAAAATGTTTTTTTTTACGAAAAACTTGAGCTCTGCCACTTTTTTTATTTTTTTCTTCAACTTTCTCGAAATTTTCGTCATACCGTAGAAAACAATTATTTCCCCCATGGTCATACTCTACTTTTATTCGAAAAAATTTAGAAACAGAGACGGGATCAGTATTCCTAAAACGGGGGATCTTGGTTTCGAGTGAGAAGATAAAGGGCGCCGCAGTCAAAAATTTTTCAATTAAATTAGGCGAACGCAAAAATGTTAGAAAAACAAAGCACAAAATAAAAATGGCGCCGCTTACAATTTTTTTTCAAAAATTACGTAATTTCGGGAACGCAAAGAAATAGGTCTAAAGAGTATAGTTTTTAAGAAAAAAATATCAATTTTCTCGCCCTCCTCCACTGGGACTACAGGGGCTGTGCACAAATTACGTAATGGTCATAAGGGAAAGGGGGGGTTACAAAACGTTACGTAGGGGGAGGGGGATTTTCGACTGCGTTTGCATTTGTGTGAAACTAAGAAAATTTGGAATGAGAATAAGTGAAGTTTTTTTTTTTGGGGGGGGGGGTAGTGGTCTTGAAATCGTTATGTAATATTAGGGGAATGGTGTGCCAAACCGTTACAAAATATTTCATAGGGAGGGGGTCAAAAATTGGTAAAATCACCGTTACGTAATTTGTGCACGGCCCCACATCTGACTGTTCTGATTTCGAATCAAAGTGCAAAACCCGGGTTGGACGTTCGAAGGCTTCAACCCGTCCTATTTGCTTGATAAAGTTTCTACGGAAATATCTCAGTCGATTTCTCCGGCCGTGTATGAACGCTTTAGGTTAGGCATTTGCATGTATCTCAGTCCCCAGCCTGTAAACAGTGCGTAAGGACAATGGTTACAAAATGAAAAGCCGAAAAATATTTTTTTTACGATATCTTTCATCAGTTTGGTATTAAAGTCGAGCAAAAACAATTTTTATTCCAGTCCTAAAGGTATGAAAATGGAAAACATTAGAAAACAACAACCTGGAATGGATTTACTACGTGTAAGATATAGTGACAACATCGCCCCATGCCCATCCTTTTCTGCCTAATGTGCTTTTCCGTTTGTCTGCGTCTTATACACGGCTGCTTGGCCCCCTAAGGATTTGCTTAGGAACCCTCTATTATCTCATAGTTATATGGTTGGCCCCACATTTTTCTATCCAAGCACAGAAATTTTTCAGAAATTTTAGCCTCATTTTAAAGATAAAGATTAACTCTAGGTTCTCTAGTAATAGTTTTTGAATTTTGACTTTAATTTTTGTAAAATATGGATATAAATATGATGCACTTTGCCTGCTCATATCTGCAAGACTCGACAAAAATTGCAAAAAGTACCACCACAGAACCCTAGATTCAAGCTTCTGTAACATGATTCTAAATGTTTAAAAAATTTCTGTATTTGTATAGAAAAATGTGGGGTCAAAAACACCCCAAGACAAGAAAAGCTGCCAGTGAAGACCAGACTCTTAAACAACGAAACAAACATCCAGGGACCTTGCAAATTTATTACAAGAAGTCGTTACAACCTTCGAAATTTGCAAAAAGTCTTCCTGCGGAAGTTACCTCCAATGTTATTTTATTTGGGCAACATTATTTGCCTACATACAAACAAGGACTAAAAATAAGGAAATCATATTATAAACCAGTGGCGTAGCCAGATATCGACTCATTTACTATCTACCTATGGCAAATTTTTAAAATTAGGTAAGTGCCTATTACTTGAGCTCTTGTATATAAGTATCATCTAGTCTTATCTGCAGGAAAAAATTTTGAAAAAATTACATTAAAATGCTATTTTTACGCGTTTTAAATGTTTTTGACAAAAAAATTGCTTAAAATGAAACAAAATTGTAACATTATTTAATAGGTATAGCGCCGCAGGCGAAAATTTTGACAAAAAGAAAGACAAAAATTCTTTAAAACTTTTGATCTTTTGAGCTTTTTTTTCGTAAAATATTTTTTAAAAAGTATATTGGGTTAGGTGCGGGTTGCGTTGGTATAAATTTAATAAATGCGCCGCAGATGAAAATTTATGCTAAGAATGAAATTTCCTTGGAATTAAACTAAAATTAAACTAAAAACCACAGACAAAATTTTCAAAATTCAAGACATCACACCAAACACACGTTACAAACCAACTAATTTATTGCAGATTGGGTTGGACCTCCTGGGGGGAGGTTAACAACTAAAACCCCACCTGGCTACGCCACTGTATAAATCAATCTTACATAAATAAAAATAAAAAGAGAATTTTACTAACAAAAATCCAATAGTTTTTCTGTTGGTAAAATTCTCTTTTGTATTTATATTTAATTTAATTTTATTTTAACTCCAATATCTTCCTCTTCTTCATACGTTGGCTATCATCAGCGCGATCTGTACCCTGTCTGCTGCTACGCTACTGCTTTTCGGAAAAATGTCGTAGTGCTAACACCATACCATTGTCTAAGATTTTTAAGCCATGATATCCGTCTACGATCCCGACCTGTTCTGCCTTCAATTTTGCCGTCTATTATCAATTTTAAAAGTTTATATTTGTCATTTCTCAAAATATGGCCGAAATATTCGAGTTTTCGTTTTTTGATGGTAAATAAAACTTCAAGATCTTTATTTATTCTAAGCAAAACATCCACATTAGTTACTCTGTCCATCCAAGATATCCTTAGTATTCTACGATAATACTACATCTTGAATGCCTCTAACTTTTTGCACATGGCCTCAGTCAGTGTCCATGTTTACCCTGCTGAGATTTTCCCATCGAATCTCATAAAAAATATGATAGAATTCTTGTATGATTTTTTATCTGGATTTGGGTTGGTTTTAGAACAGATTTCGATGAGATCCTATAAGATTTTATCAGGTCTATGGGTCTATGATTTTGGAGAAGTTTATGGTTATTTTAGAAGATCCTATGGGGAAGGAGATTTTATCGGGTTTTGAGACGGTTCTGGAACAGATTTCGAGAAGATCCTAGGATATTTTATTAGGTCTATGGGTCTATGATTTTGGAGGAGATTATATGAGTTCTTATGGGATTAATTTCTAGAAGATTTGAAGAGCTTTTATCGTTCTGATAATTTTTGAGTTTTGACTGGGTTTTGGAACAGATTTCGATGAAATCCTAGAAGATTTTATCAGGTCTATGGGTCTATGATTTTGGAGAAGTTTATATGAGTTTTTATGGGATTGGTTTCTAGAAAATTTGAGGAGCTTTTATCCTTATGGTGATTTTAGAAGATCCTACTTCTACCCAAAACCCGATACAATTTCCTCCCCATAAGATCTTCTAAACTCGTCATAAGGATGAAAGCTCCTCATATCTTCTAAAAACCGATCCCACAAGAACCCATAAAAACTTCTCCAAAATCTTATCAAATATCCTAGAATCCGACCCCACAAGAACCCATAGAAATTTCTCCAACATCATTGCTTATAGGAGCTCCTAGAATCGCGATAGTGATAGAATTTTATCAAATATCCCAGAAACCGGTCCCACAAGAACCCATAAAAAATATCCTAGAAACTTATCCCACAAGAAACCATAAAAAAATTTCCAAAATCATTGCGCATAGAAACTTAATCTCCAAAATTATTCTTCATACTGATAGAATCTCCTCAAACATCCTCAATACCCCATTTCCATCAAATCTCCTTCAAAAATGTGTATTTGTGCGTTCATAAAATCTTCTCCAAGCCCACACCCTTATACAAACTGATTAAATGTCCTAGACTTCTGTCTTATAAAACATCCGTGATTCTCATAAAAGTAACTAGTCTTATAAAAAGTAACTAGTCTTATCCAATCTTATAAATTATTCTAAAACTACAAGCTGATAAAATATTATATATTTCCTATATAATCTTATCTGCTTCTAGAAGATTATAAAATATTATAGAAAAAATATTGGACTTCTCATTGATTCTTATTGAACTCATAAAAACATGATAAAAACTTCTCCGGTCTGGATGAGATTTGAGGGGAAAATTTCAGCAGGGTACATGCCATAATATAAGATGCTAAAAACTGATTTTATTTTGATAAATTTATTTATATATTATATATATATATATATATATATATATATTAGTTTCATTCTTGCACGAACTTCTTGCATGTTGTCCCAGTTCTCATTGAGAAAGCAACCCAAGTATTTGTATGAATCCACGCGTTCGACTTGCTGCCCGTTTACTTCTAACATGCCTTTGATGTTCTTTTCCTTGGATATGACCATCCATTTTGTTTTTCCAACATTTAAGTTAAGTCCGAATTTCAAACTTTTGCACCAATTTGATTCAACAACTCTTGCAGGCTTCCCAGCGTGTCTGCTATTATGACAGTATCGTCGGCATATCGTAGGTTGTTTATTTTTATGCAACAACTTCTTTTAGCGATTCTATAATATTTTCGAGTTGGACTCCATCAAATGCTTTCTCATAATCTATGAAACAGGCATATATTGGCACCGACACATCCCTAGACCGCTGGACTAAGACTTGGATGCAATACAGAGCCTCTCTTGTCCTGAATCCACTACGAAAAGTCCACTATGGACATTGGGAATTTATTTCTCATTCTGAAACGTTATATAACCTTAAAATAAATGGAAAGAAAACAATTATTTTTTATTTGTGACAGTTTGGCACCAAAAGCAAATAATAGTACCCAAAAATGCCCTAGATTTCAAACACGGTCAACAGTCTCTTAAATAAATTTGTTTAGCACTCAAAAGAAAGTAGAATAATTATTTAATTTGCTGATAAGGTCGAGAGTAAGGTAGTTAGTTTATTTATGTTTTTACACCATTACACCCAGCTCAACAAGGATTTACTGACAAATTTTGTTCAACAATTCGAAAAAAACCTACCTGTTTATTAATTACTGTATCAAACTAATATGGGTTGGACAACGAAACAACTAGTGTTAATTTATTATTAATTATGTATATTTTTGACCAAAATAGATATATGGAAATGACGTAGAAACAATTGACGCCAAGATTTATTTATGGTAGGCGATGTTTCTAGTCATATAACCATGAGATCAGGGTTGGCCATGGGCAGAAGAGTTTTTGGCTCTGTATTTTTTAGGCTAGGTTTTTTCTGGACAGAAATTTTGACGGAAAGAGTATTTGTTTACATTTTGGCCACGAAAGACTCGTGAAAATAAAATTATTTAAAAATGCCTTACAATTGTGCCACCAGTCAACCTAGTTTGACACGCTTCCGTTTTATTTTTCATGGTTTCCCCTTTTTGACACTGACATTTAACAAAATGTATCGTTATTTTTGGCTAGACAAGGCTGGAAATGTGGGCAAACATTCATGAAAATGATGCTTTTGTCCCTAAAATAGATAAAAAAGTGTGCAAAAAAAAGGTTTTATGAATTTTTTTTCCTGTCAAAAAACCTCACGAAAGATTATAAAAAATACCACATAAAACATTATAAGATTTCATGATCTAGGCTTACATAAATTTATGATATTTTATAATTTTTGACTAGTGAAAGTGATGATTTTTAATATGGCAACTCCTCATAAAGGTTTAAAAGATTTAATAAAATCTACTTGTAACATATATTCTAAAACAAAAAATGACGGCACAACTTTAGCAGTTGTAGTAGTAGTAATAGTAGTAGAACTAATGTAATAGTGATTAATACAGTCAAACTAAACTATAACCTATATCTAAACTATAAACTACGACGACCAAACCCACTATAATATAATAACACATAACAATAACACTGTCCTTTTGCTTGCATATACTTCTGTCTTATAAAACATCCGTGATTCTCATAAAAGTAACTAGTCTTATAAAAAGTAACTAGTCTTATCCAATCTTATAAATTATTCTAAAACTACAAGCTGATAAAATATTATATATTTCCTATATAATCTTATCTGCTTCTAGAAGATTATAAAATATTATAGAAAAAATATTGGACTTCTCATTGATTCTTATTGAACTCATAAAAACATGATAAAAACTTCTCCGGTCTGGATGAGATTTGAGGGGAAAATTTCAGCAGGGTACATGCCATAATATAAGATGCTAAAAACTGATTTTATTTTGATAAATTTATTTATATATTATATATATATATATATATATATATATATCTAATGCAAAATTGTTCTCATATAAGTAATTATTTGACGGTAGGCGCTATGGGAGAGATGTTACTTTGATAAATTTCTTGAGATTGTTTGAGGCATTGTTTATAAAATCCCACAAGACTTCATAAGCCAAAAACTATTTTTTTCTTGTAAAAGTTCAGGTGGGCGACAACTTAATACATTGGTTTCAAAGTTCATATAGGTTAGGGCAGGTATATTACTTTGATAAGTCTCTAGAGATTTTGTGAGGCTTTGTTTATTTTATAAAATTTCATGAGTGATTTTTTGTGGAAATAAATAAGTATACTAAGTATAGCTTTTTTCATTAGTAGGTGATCGAAAAAACGGAGTATTTATGAGATTTGTCTATTTCAAACGCTTTAGTCATGTAGTAAGTAAGATTACAAAGGAATGGTAGATCTACTATAGAAACCTATAAAATATTATAAGCCTGTTAGATTATAAAATTCTCTGGAAAACCTATAAAAATTGTAGATATATTCCTATACCCATAGCATATGTTAGCACCTAGAATCTCACAAAACTTTGTGGGTTTGTCCGACTATAAAATCTATAGGAACCCAGTACCAACCCATTAACGAAACAAGATGTTCATAGAAACCTTTAAAATTTTATTAGTATATGTGCTTATACAAACCCCTAATACATTACAAACATACAAAACAAGGTGTAATCATAGAAACCTATTATGTTTAATGAGTCTGTTTGATTATAAAATCTCTTAGAAAACTCTCCTTTCAAAAACCTATGAAATATTTGCATTTAAAAGGTTTGTACTATAAAATTTTATACATATTTATAAGTCTGTCGGATTATATATAGGATATGAAACCGCAGAAAATCTCACCAAAACCAAAGACATAACTCATAAATTATTAAAAGCTTTAATAAACCTAAATTTTTGTATGAGATTTAATGCGGTTTTTTTGGCAGGGGCCAAAACACTGACATTGAGAAAGGCCTAACAAAGCGAAAATTCTATTCTATGTACGATATATATTTTATATCTTCTACAAACCACAAGTCAACCTATTTCAAGGCTTTCCGTGAAGGTTCATCAGTATTTTAACCTTTTAGAGATAAAAAAGATGTAACGTGTGGTAATATAATTATGCCCCATCTTTACCGCGACGCAGAAAGTAGTAATTTAATACATGATTGTAAATAAGTGTTATGGCAACTGGGTCATTACACATACCATATTTCCATCCTTTTCCGCCTGCCTTCGGAGTTCGAGAAGGATAAAATCATTCTTGGATTAGCTAGAGTTGCTGTTCCGAACGTGTACAAAAGGGCATTAAACTTGTCTCTGCAAAGTCAGTGGCTTCGATATTATTAGAGTTTATCGGAACATAAACTCAACTAGGTGTAGTCTCACTTAAACAAAGTCTGCACTAGGCTACAACTCGTTTCTGAAAAGCTCAGAAGTTGAAGTAGATCCAAGATTGTCATTTTTATAAAGTCCTTATACTTACGGGCCCAGCCATCTTGATGGTTCGCGTAAAAGTTTTGTCAGCCTTTTCGATTGGCACTACAAAAATACCCAAATTCTGCAGCCATATGGATTTGGCTTTTGTCCCACACAACCTCTTTATGGTCTTGAGAACCTTTTCCAACTATGTCCGCTCTACATTTTTTGACTTAAAAAATTTTAAAAACTTTTTTATCTCTTTTTAACTATGTATCATAAGTTTAAGCCAAAGAGTTTTTCCAATAAAAAAATGTATGATATAAAGACCCAGCAAACACATCTGTTACATTTACGTAAATCTAAAATTAAACAAATTACATAAAAAAGTTTTCATAAAATTTACGTAATATTTACAAAACATAAATTATATTTCTTTAATCTCATTATTTTTACGTAAGAAGAAGAGAACTTTGTGCATGGCATTATGCCAACTTTAGAAATATATAAATATTATATACACAATATGACTTTAATTTTACATAAATGTTACATTAACGTTTATATTATAAATTTATATCTACTAGTTACATAAAGAGTATGTTATTTACGTGACATCAAGTTTACCTTGATGTTACCCACATAGCAAGCCTTGGATATTATATATCGCAAAGATATTTCAAATTAGGATATACGTTTTGTATGTTACATATATATATATTAGAAAAGAAACATGATTCGTTTTAAAAAAAGTTTTATATATTTTTTTGCTATGTGGGTACTTACTTGTAAAAGACATAAATATTATGTAAAAAAATTTACCCCAATTTTACCCTTCGATTTACTTTCTAGTTACTAGTTAATCGATATCTGCCGTTTGCCAATTTTTTGTTCCATGTATTATTTACGTTATTTTAATTACATATTATTTACGTAAGAAGTAGGGAACTTTGTGCATGGCATTATGCAGAACATGGAAGTGAATTTTTACACTGTTGTGACTTCCACTTTACCAAGAATTTATGTAATAATAATATGTGTTGTAACTTTTAAGTAATATTTACGTAACGGTGTTGGCTGGGGATGCTTTAGCGCACGCATAAAATGAGCGTATAGAGGGGTCACTGTACTGATAATTAATACCCAGTAAACACCGTTATGTAGAAGTTACGTAACGCATTGTTACGTAAATTTAAGGTCACTCAGAGATCACAATAAGGTAAAATTTAAGTCACATTAAGGTGCGAAAACTCTGCATAATGCCATGCGCAAAAACCACCTAATTGTTACGTAAATGTGATGTGAATAAATTGACATACATTTTACATAATTATTACATCCATGTTACATAAAATGAGAAGTAATATAGAGAATTAAGTAAAAACTACGTATATTTTACATAACAGGTTTACCTTGGTATGTAGTGCGACATGAGCATGCAGCAAACGTCGGTGATTTACGAAGGTCCATCGGTGGTTGCTTGACACGGTACGTCCGACATTGGCACACTAAAAAGTTAACCAGACGGGCTGGTTAAAGTGGCGTAAGAGGTTATTCTGATAGAGAAGTACCACCATCTTCTCAATACTTCAAAGTCCGCATTGTAATTTTGAAATATATTTGCTCTTTATATATATAATATTATCATCCACTGTACAGGGAACATAGTGACATTAGCGCCATCTTTACCTACTCGGAAGAAACTACTAGGCAGTGGTAATTTCTTTTACCTCATTTAGATGATAATAATATTACATAAAATGTTTTATATAATAGTTATGTAACATTTGAAATGTAAACTTACGGTTCAATTACCTATATAATAATTATGTAAAATATAGGACTTTAATTTGACGTAAATCAATTTACAGGGAATTTACATAACTTAAATGACATAATTAATTCATAAAAACGTTATGTAACAAATATGTAAAATTGTAAATGTAAAGTTAAGGTTCAAACTGTTTCATAATATTTATGAAAATTTCAAAATTTGAATGTGACGTTAATTATGCTATAGAGTGTTTAAGTAATTTAGATGATATAAATATAAATATTTTAATTGTAAACCTACGGTTCAATTGATTATATAATAATTATGTAAAATTTAGGACTTTAATTTGACGTAAATAATTTTACAGGGAAATTACATAACTTTAGATGACATACTTGACGAATAAAAAATTTTATGTAACAATTATGTAAAATTTTAAATGTAAATATAAGGGTCACACTATTTCATAATATTTATGTAAATTTCAAAATTTGAATGTGGCGTAATTCATGTTATAGAGCGTTTATGTAATTTAGATGATATAAATATTACATAAAATGTTTTGTATAATAGTTTTGTAACATTTTAAATGTAAACGTAATATCTAAATTGTTACATAATAGTTATGTAAATTTTATTACTTAAATATTACATATAATTTTTACATAATATAACTATTATACTTTTTGTGTAAAATTAAGGTCTCAATATTTACATAATATTTTAAGAATTTATTTATAAAGTCATAATATTTATGTAAAATTAACATTGCTTATGATGAATTAAATTTACAGTCAAAGTTTTGATGTAATGTTTACATAATTTTTTTATAAAAATATTTTAATGTGAGATTTACGTAAATATGATTAACCTATTTTACATAAATATATGAACCTTAGATTTATATAACTATTAGGTTAAAATCACAAGTGTGTTTACTGGGTATATTCGTAGTTTACCTTGTTAAAATACACGCGACTAAAAAATTTATGATTTTTACTTTTTTTGAGGTTATGTTTCAGAGATCTGAAAAATATATCGTGAAAACAAAAAAATACTTAGGCCTGAACTAATTTACTTTCAATAAAGTCCAAAGTTTCAGTTAATTACCAAAATATTTATGGATTTTGAAATCCATGTAATATATTTTTCGTACAGCCTACAAACAGTCATGGTGTCTCAAGAAACTGACCTAACCCGACCCTAACCGAACTTTGCCGAAAAGAAAAAATAAAACGCACGATCTGTGTTACTTGGGAGTTCAGAATATTTTCAATTAACTAAAAGCCCCAGAGCGCTATGTCAATTTAATCTGTGTTAAGGGTCGGTAACACAAAAATAACTAGACATCTGTAGAAAACATCTGATTTATGTCACAGGATGGCTGCTGTGGAGGAAACAAAACATTTTGGCATAATAGTTCGTTCGCAGTGTGAAAAAGACGTTGCATGGTTTTTTTTAACTAATTAAGTTTTGAACACGGTAAAATACTTTGTTTTCTCTACAAATCCATTAAATCAGCTGGCTGACTTTGACAATTTTCACTGTAACAATCAACTGGGTCTCAACTGCGCATGCCTCTCCGACACCTGTCATGGGAGTGGGAGTTCTACTTACAGTGGGATAAGTAAACTTTAGTTGATAAATTGTCTTAACCCATCGACTTACAAAAAATAAAGACAACGATATCTATGATTAAGGTTTTAGAATTTAGAATACATCTTCTTTCTTTTTCTTACACATTGGTGTAAGAATTGGCTTCACTCTAATTACATTGCTTTAAATGCCTTTGCGTCGTCTTTGCGCGTTTGTCTTTTCTTTTCTTATTTTCGGTCGTTTTCTTGTATAGTTTCCTCAGCAGTATATTTTTAACAGAAAAAGAAAATAAACTAGTGCATCGCAAACAGGATACTAAAAATAACCTGCGTGTGCATTCTTTAACTACCGGTTTTTCTTTCTTTTTTCTTATTTCTTAAGATGTAGAAGTAGCTCAGTACTCAGTTAAAATGTCAGCAATTTTAAAGAAATAACGCTTAGTTTTTGGTCTGCGTAAAAGTGTTTTTTGTTTACTAAATTTTTCATTAAGGCTATAGTTTCTCCCCAGATTTTAAGTAAAAAAAGTACAACTGGCAACGGCTTGTTCTTTAATTTTTTTAATCTTTTGACAGAGTGCACAGGGAAAACTAAACATCAGAATTAGCTGAAATTTTGCAGGGGTGATTTTTAAATGCGTAACAAAAATATCTGATGAATTTTTCAAAATTCTCAATTATTTTTTCTTCAAAATAAAAGCTCTGATGCTGTCATCTATTCCAAAAGCCTCAAAATAATTACGGTTTAGAACAAACCCGATTTAGAAAAAAAAATAAAGAAATACTCACAATTTCCTCTGGATTACATTTTTCCTTTTTATATTTCCTTGCTTTAGCGAAAATAAAAACTAAGTTTCCATTTTTCTAAAAGCCTGCGCACTCCGGAAAAGAAAACCGATCAATCAATCACACTTCGTTGAATTTGGGAGACACACGCAATTCAAGTGTTGGCCGATAATCACAGAATTTATAAGATTGCATGATAACTGCAGGTGTTTTGTCAACAAACTTTAAATCGGGCCGCAGTGGGACAGAAGAGTATTTTTACGTTTTCTGACAGAAAACCATTCGGGGTTATGTTTATTTTTCAAAAATGTGTTTTCAAAAACATTGTTCTAAAACAAATATGAAACCACTCCGCGGCCCGTCGAAAAAGGCCTAGCGCTGCGCGGGCACTACACCGAGTCTATCAAAGAACCAAGAGAACTTTACTGGCTCGCTGGGATTACTAGGAATTCGCATAGAAACATTCGGCGCCCATAACCCCACAATTTTGTTTTTATTTTGATTCAACCATTTTTATTTTAATTTAAACTATTGCAGCATAGTTATGTGCAAGTGTACTAGTGAAATCTTGGAGTGCAAAGGATAGATTTTAGAACCTCAGTTTCAAAAACACACGGACACTTGATTACTAACAAAACACCTCAGTAAAGCTCCATTTAGAGGTTGGAAAGACTCTTGTCTTTTAGCCGATTTTTAAATCTACACGCTTTCAAGTTAACCTGTTGTCGGTATCAGCTAACGGGAGTGTTTCCAATTCAATTATAAATGCACCTGTAAATGCAACCTTAAACATTACACCCAGTTACTTTAATACGTAGTTGGGTAGCGTTTTTTTAGCAGGTAATTCTGCAATAAATGATTTTCTTTTATTTTAGTATTTTACTTGGTTTTTTAGCGGCGCAGAACGCGGAAAGTCAAAATAAGTAACCTAACCCCAAATTTTTGACCCGGTGCTAAAAAATCTCTGGTGTTCCACTATGGATAAATATAAATAAAGTCTCTGCGACGTAAAATTTTGCAAAAAAATAAGGTCGACATAGTTAAATTGATTTTCCGTACAGTGTTGCTAAAAAAAATTCACCAGATGGTAACTACGAAGTTGGCAATAACAGTAAACTTTTTTGGTAATTTTTGTTGGAAAAGGTTGACCACAGTTTCACGCGAACCAGCAAAGCCTCGTCCAGAATATCGTCAATTATATTAAGGACCTTGAAACCGACAATTCTTCATATTCTGAGATATTTTCTGCAACCTGGCAACAGCGCAAGTCCTCCTTTCACCTTAACGGCGCCAGTCATATATCATTAGTCGTGCAAACTGATGCAATTACCTCTTTTTAAATGAAAAAAAAACGCCTTTATAAGGTCGTTGCAGTCGACAGTACAGAGGCTAAAGAAACCAGTAGTTGGGTGAAATAGTGAACGGGCATGTCTAAGTTCGTGGGATTTTGAATGAAGGAGTTTTGTGACTATGTGAGATTGATAGCTCTTTAGTCACATAATCAAGTGTTACTAGGTGTTTTGTTTGCATGCGTGTAGAAGGGGTTGATATGACGCCATCTTTCAAGATGGCGGCCAAAAATCATAAAAAATACAACTTTCGCAACCGGGGCATGATTATACTCGATTTCATATAATTCGATGACAAGGATTCCAAAAAAATTACTTTCAAGGTCATCCGAGCTTAAATGAACTTGAAAATTGCACATATTTTCTCTACAACAAATCTTAATAATTCGACGTTTTGTCAGACTAACTTCAAGTGTACCTCAAACTTTTAGGCATATATGCCAAATTCGATCGATATTTTTGCAAAATTAACATTTTGCAAAAATATCATACTGAGGGGCGCTACTCATCAACTATTAAAGGGAAGAAGACCAAATTTGGTAAGAAAGATAAGATGGTCAAGTCCAACAATATTGTTAAAAATATTTGGTTCAGTTATGACGCGTTTCAATATGGCGGCTGATATATCAAAATGGCGACCTATAACCTATATAATTTTATTTTTTGTAATTTCGTAAAAAAGCAAAAATGACAGGGTGACCATCAATTCTTGTTGACTTATCGCTTACTATGAAAAAAAAGTTTATTCGGTGCATGACCTTGATTGACCTTGAAAATACATGTACAAGTGAAAAACTAGCTTTTTGTTGTAATTTTTCCAATTTACCACTACGCAAAAACTTGTGCCGGAAATGAAATTAACATCTTAGCCATAACTAAAAACTTCATTTTGAACCTCCCTACCATTTTTTTTATATGACTTCCAAGATGTTTATGCTATACCCCGGTAAAAATGACCTATATGCCTGTCGTTTTTATTAAGTTTAGGAACTTTCTGCATCGGCATAATTAGAATTTTTTATCCTTTTTTGACCGCCATTTTGGAAAATAGAATCTAAAACACCTGGCCCAGTATATGGTAATGTATATCCAACTTCTGCTAACTATCTTATAGGTAATTTAAATTACTTTGTTGGCTAGACAAGTAAGTAGAACATAAAATTCACAGTTCCGAAACTTAATAAAAACGACATATAGGTCATTTTTACCGGCGTATAGCATAAACACCTCGAAGGCCAGATAAAAAAAAATGATAAGAAGGTTTAAAATTATGTGTTTAGTTATGGCTAAGATGTTAATTTCATATCCCGCACTTAAATTTTTTGCGTAGTGGTTAATTGGAGAAAACACTACAAAAACCTGGTTTTTTACTTGTGCATGGTATTTTTAAGTTCAATCAAGGTCATACATGAACTAAACTTTTTTTTCATAGTAAACAGCGATAAGTCAACAATAATTAATGGCCACCTTGTCATTTTTGTTTTTTTTGCGAAAATGGATAAAATAAAATGTGGTTGTAGGTCGCCATTTTGACATATCAGCCGCCATATTGAAACGCATCGTAGCTAAACATATTTTTTTTACTGGACTCCACCTTCTTATCTTCCCTACCAAATTTGGTCCCCTTCGCTTTAATAGTTGATTAATAGCGCTCTTTAGTACGTTAGTTTTGCAATATGTTAGTTTTACTGGGGTATTTTTCAAGGCCATAAAGCTTCAAACTGCAGCAAACTCGAAGGACCGAATTTGGCATATATGCCTAATAGTTTGAGGCGCAGTTGAAGTTAGTGTGACAAAACGTCAAATTATTAAGATTTCTTGAAGAGAAAATGGCAGAAATATTGTTTTTGGCGATTTTCAAGATCATCTAAGGTCGGATGACCTTAAAAGTTAATTTTTTGGAATCTTCGTCCTCGAATTATATGGCATCTATTATAATCATGCCCCGGTTGCGAAAGATGTACTTTTTATGATTTTTGGCCGCCATCTTGAAAGATGACGTCATATCAACCCCTTCTACACGGATGCAAACAAAACACCCGGTAAAATAGATTGTGCGACTAAAGAGCTATCAATCCCACATAGTGACAAAACTCCTTCATTCAAAATCCCACGGGATAGAAATTATAGACATATGCTCCTACACTAAAAGACCTGAATATATTGAACTCAATTAAACAAAATACGTTGTCAAATCGCGCGGGCAAGTTTACACCTTGAGTTTCGAACTCCATTGTCTTTATTTTTTAATTGTTCACAACGTTTCGATTGCTTATGTTTCTGCAATCGTCATCAGGTGAATACTAACAAAAACTAAGATGTTAATATTATATTAGAGCTAATATATGCCAAATAATATAGAGAAAAGTGGTTTGACAGTCGAACTTGCTACCCAGACACATTATAAATCATGGCTATCTTAAACTGATATAGTTAATATATAGTGAAGGAGCATGTGTAAGTCCGTGGGATTTTTAATGAAGAAGTTTTGTGACTTTGTGGGAATGATAGCTCTTTGGTCACAGAATTAAGTGTTACCGGGTGTTTTGTTAGCATCCGTGTATAAGGGGTTGATATGACGTCATATTTCAAGATGGCGGCCAAGAATCATAAAAAATACAACTTCCGCAACAAGGCCATGATTATACCCGATTCCATATAACTCGAGGATTCCAAAAAATTTACTGTTAAGGTCATCCGACATTAAATGACCTTGAAAATCGCAAAAATCAAAAATTTTGCCATTTTCTCTTCAAAAAATCTTAACAATTCGACGTTTTGTCAGACCAACTTCAAATGTACCTCAAACTATTAGGCATGTATGCCAAATTCGATCCTTAGAGTTTGATGCAGTTTGAAGCTTCATGACCTTGAAAAAGACCCCAGTAAAATTAACAAATTGCAAAAATAACATATTAAAGGGCGCTATTCATCAACTATTCAAGCGAAGAGAACCAAATTTGGCAACAAAGATAAGAAGGTCAAGTCCAACAATTTTTTTTTTTTAAATTTGTTCAGCTATGACGTGTTTCAATAAGGCGGCTGATATATCAAAATGGCGGCCTATAACCACATTTTATTTTATCCAATTTCGTAAAAAAGTAAAAATGACAAGGTGGCCATCAATTCTTATTGACTTATCTCCGCTTACTACGAAAAAAAAAGTTTAGTTGATACATAACCCCGATTATCCTTGAAAATACCATGTAAAATTTAAAAATCCGCTTTTTGTAGTGTTTTTTCCAATTTACCCCTACGCAAAAACTTTATGTGCCGGAGATGAAATTAACATCTTAGCCATAAAAAGACACTTCATTTTATCTGTGGTCTTAGATGTTGGTGTAACAAAACGTTAAATTATGGAGATTTTTTTGAAGAGAAAATGACAAAAATCGTGGTTTTTGCGATTTTCAAGGTCATTTGAGGTCGGATTACCTCGAAACTGATTTTTTTGGAATTCTTGTCCTAGACTTATATGAAATCGAATATAATCACGCACCGGTTGCAAAAATTGTATTTTTTATGATTTTTCGACCGCCATTTTGGAAAATGGCATCTAAAAAACCTGGTCAAGAATAGGGTAATGTATATCTAACTTCTGCTAACTCTTTTATAGGTAATTTAAACGACTTTTTTGGCTAGAGAAGTGAGTATAACATAGAATCCACAGTTCCGAAACTAAAAACAACAGGCATATAGTCATTTTAACCGGGGTATAACATAAACATCTGGGACGCCAGATCAAAAAAAATGGCAGAGAGGTTTAAAATTAAGTGTTTATTTATGGCTAAGATGTTAATTTCATCTGCGGCACTTAAAGTTAAACACAACAAAAAGCATGGTATGGTATTTTCAAGGTCAATCAAGGCCATGCATCAACTAATTTTTTTTTCATATTAAGCAGAGAGAAAATGTGGTTATAGATCTCTATATTTTGAGATATCAGCCGCCATATTAAAACGTGTCATAACTGAACAAAATTTTTTTAAACAAAATTGTTGGACTTGACCTTCTTATCTTTGTTACCCAATTTGGTTTTCTTGGCTTCAATAATTGATTAATAGCGCCCTTTAGTATGTTATTTTTGCAATTTGTTAATTTTTCTGGTGTATTTTTCAAGGTCACGAAGCTTCAAACTACATCAAACTCTAAGGATCTAATTTTGCATACATTCCTAATAGTTTGAGGTACATTTGAAGAGAAAATGGCAAAAATCTTGTTTTTTGCGATTTTTATGGTCATTTAAGGTCGGATGACCTTAAAAGTAAATTTGCTGGAATCCTCGTCGTCGAATTATGCGAAAGTTGTATTTTTTTATAATTTTTGACCGCCATCTTGAAAGATGTCGTCATATCAACCCCTTCTACACGGATGCGAACAAAACACCCGGTAACATTTGATTGTGTGACTAAAGAGCTATCAATCCCATACAGTCACAAAACTCTTTAATAAAAAATCCCACGGGATAGAAATTATCGACATATGCCCTTACACTAACAGTTTTTGTTACAAAAGAACCAGCCTTCGAAGAATGCTCTTCTATGCTTATTTTAGTTTTGCCGCATTTATTAAGAATAGTGTACAAAGCCGTAATAAAAATGTACATTTTAATTTAAATGTGCGCAATGGTGACCTCTAAACAAAATCAAATAAAAGAACAGAAATCTTGACTGTGGCACGTGTTATGTGCAATTATTTTTTCGATGACGTTTCAACCGTTTCCAATGTTTTATTTTAGATAAAACAATATAAGATGACAGAATACGCTCTTTAAAATAGTAAGTAAGTCAACTCTTGGGCCGTCGTTCTGTAGAGGTTTGTCTTCTCGACGTTTCTCTGATTCGAGAGCTCGGCATCTTCAAGAGATCTGTTCCCACAATTAGTCCACGTTCAGCCAATTGTTGGAACAGATCTCCTGAAGATGCCGAGCACACGAATTGGCGAAACGTCGAGAAGACAAACCTCTACAGAACGACGGCCCAACAGTTGACTTACTATTTTAAAGATCAACAAGCATCTGTTCAAGGTCCCAGTAGATCTTCTTCAACACAGGCCCGACAGGGTACTGCACAAGCCATTGGACAATCTACACTGAGAAAAATGATGGGCTACGATAACTCAAATATGTGTTCTCCTAGACCCAGCCGTGTTGCCAATAGAGGACAGCCCAGACCTCATGGCTGTGAGAACCAAGTTCAAGGAATTGCAAGGAAACACGGTTCGTGTGTTGTGGTGGCGCAAAATATGCATAAACACTGAATGTATTTTTTTGGCCATTTGGGCTGCCAGAACTCAACATCTAGGTTGTCGTGATTCATGATCTGGGCTGGGAGAACCCTGCCTTTGGGCTAGTAGAACTCAGCATCTGGGTTGTGATAGATCATGGTCTGGGCTCAGAGAACCCTACCTTTGGGCTACCAGAACTCAGCATCTGAGCCACTCGGAAAATTCAGTTTAGACACATGAAAAGTTCCAACATATAATTTTGCAAGTTGCTCAAAGTTAACCACAGTGGTTCAAAGTTACCCCAAATGACTGTACTAGTATTTTGAAAAAAAATAAAAAAAAATATATTTTTTATTTTATTTTTATAAGAAAGGGAAGAATAAAAATGTTTTAGTCAACGAAATAAATGCGAATGCAAAGGAAAAAATCTTAATTCTCATCTTCAGCACGAACGCTACTAGAGATAAAAAAAATTGCGTCAACTAGGGAGCATTATAAATGTGGATCGTGTTTTTCTAAAAAAAAAAGATTTTATGATTTAAAAATAAAACAAAATCCAACGAAGCCTTGACTCTTAAGTCTCTCCGGCTGACTGTATAAAAAATATAATGAATAAATAGCTAACTATGCAGCGCTATCCATTATTAACAAGTATAGAATTTTTGACTCTTAATCTAAGATTAAAAAAGCATTCAACAAAAATCACTACTTTTTCTGACATATTTGTACATGTATTTTGTTACTTTAAATGAAACACTCTACATTTTGGGCAATTTTTATAGCTAAGCAGGCTTTTCCTTGCCAACAATGCTAAATAACTAAAAAACTAAAGGAGATTTTTTTAATTTCTCTTAAACTCAAAAAACGCACACAATAACAAGCGGTTTCGTTGAAAATAATAAAACATATCTAAGCAATTTGTAAATTATAAATGTCAAATTTCAGATAACACGACAAGGTTTATAATGGATAACCCCTAACAAAAAAAAATCTAAAATATCGCGTTTGAAAATGTTTAACTTTGAAAAATATAAACGAAATAAAATATTTTGATATAAGTATGGTGTTTTAAAAACAAAAGCTAAAGGCTGAACTATAACGCTAAAGCCGTCCCTAAATCTAATTTGCTCAAGAATATTTGTAAATTAGGCTTAGGAAAGAGTTAAGCACCTAAAATCACATACATATATTTTATAGCAGTATCATCAGGGCTGTGCCACCAGAAGCTAATATTTGTCCAAGTCAGATAACTCCTTTATTTCAGCAAAATTAGCGTCAAAACCTTTCCTTGCCTTTTTATAAGAAAATACATCACCCAGCTTCCTTAGAAAAAGGCAAAATTATAAATCTATATAGGTTATAAGTAAAAAAGTCAATGTTTCCTTAAATTAAGTTAAAAAGACAAAAGTTGACCATTTTCTTAGTTTTAATTTTAGCTGTATAAACACTTACGGGTGTTCCTATAAGTTTAACTCTTATTTTTATTTTTAATTTAATTTTATTTTTAATTTAGTTTTAATTTTTCCTGTATAAACCCAACATTAGCGTCGTTAGTAAATCTCAGCCAAACTGTTTAAAATACAAAACAGACCCTATACATTTTGACATCCTCACTTTTATATTATTTAGAAAATACAATAAGACACGTTAATATTTTTCAACCGTGAACCTGCCGCTGCACCGGCCAGGATACCGGCACATATGACCTACACTAACTACATCACAACTGGAAATGAAGCTAGCAACTGCCAGCCAAAGCAACCCGCAAGCCCGAATATGTGCAAAACTCGACATTCGGCAAGTACCGCCTATAATCGGATTCACATGTGTAAATTCCTGGGTTTTACCAGACGGCGGAAAAATAAACCATGATCATGAGTTAGAAAAATTCAGGCCCTGAGTTATCGTAGCCCAGACCGTGAATTAGCACAGATCCAAAAAGTTAATACATGAAACTAGGCTGGGGCAATCCCATGCCTGAATTATGGTAGCCCACGACTTGCTGAGTTTTCCCAGCTAAATTCAAATGGTTTGGGACAATCATACCGTGTGCTATAGTAACGGACGGTGTGAGTTTTGGTAGTCCCAAATTTTCAACCCACGGCCGTGGGTTGTCCCCGTTTTCTCAGTGTAGATCTGAGTCCATTTTTGTAAATAAAACTTTTGAAACCAATATAAAAGAGGTTTTTTAAAAGTGTCAAAACTGCCCAAAAAAAACAAAAGCTATGAGCTGTCAACAAGAAGTCATAGCCAGCATGGCCAAAAGTGGGACCGGAAAAGTATCAAGGGACCGGAAAATTGAACAAAAAGGTGTGGAAATATTTCGAAAGAACATGTCTTGTAATGTGGAACTTTCCGTAAGAAAAATCGTACGGAAAGTGGCTATTTTCCGAAGAATTTGAAAAAAGTATTTTAAGTTTTTTCACCCGCAGAACACGCCGAACGCCTTTCTATAAGAATACTTTTGCATACACTTAATTTACTGTACCTATTTTACCGGCATACTTGTGACTGATGTAACCATAGGGTTCTTTAGACGATATAAAGTTTAAATTTATCTTAGTTGATAATTCTTTAAAAAATTGTTACTGTGGTTACTTTTTCAAAGTTATTGTCGTGGGAATCTCAAAACGATCAACAATATTCGTATGCCCTATTGCACCGTACACTAAAACCTGGTTTAAATTTAATTAGTGTTTAGAATGTGATACCTTGCTATTTTAAGTTCATTATAGAAGCACATTCTTAACACCGGTAAAATTCAAATTATGTGTAACATTGCGGTTCAATTGGTAGTTAATCGTCTATTTATTGCTTGACAACAGGCTGGGATTTTAAACAAAGAGAAAAAAATACTTACCGAGGTGTGAAAAATCGGACACATCGTCAGAATCTAAAAACAAAACAAAAAAAGTTGTTATAAATAGAAACGCACTTTGTCAAAAGTTTAATAGAATCGCTAAAAAATCAGATGTCAACACGTGTTAAAAATATAACCAATAGACTAAACAAAAAAATCAGGAAACATCAAGCCATTGCATTATTGTAAATTGTTTATTAATTCGTAATAATTGTTAACTTTTTTTTTGCTGATTTTGCAAAAAACTATTTAACCATGTAGTCTTATTAAAAGCAGGTGTGTAACTATACACAGAAAAAAAGATCTCGGATTTTTAAAAAATATTTTTTTTCCATGTACATATTTTTTTGTATGTTTTACACATACACACTTTTTCATTTATAATAGTAGGATAGGATATTTGAATTAAGTAGACCAAGATTTCGAACTTCAGAGCTAAATAAATAAGAAAAATTATCTGTCTAACGAACTGTAAAAAAAAACAATGAATTTTTCTGACTTTAATCATTAATGATGCAGATGCTGGAGGGGATCTCGCCGAAGCCAAGCTATCGGATCCAAAGCTGTTAGAGAATTTATAATGGGCATTAGGCAAATCTCTAAACCTGATAGCAGCCATTTAGATTCTGAACATATTTAACAATATTAAATTTTAATATTTTGGTCAATTGTGTCCAGTTTTTTACACAAGAACATCGATTAACGAGAAATTATACGAACTACTGTCGAAAAATAATAGGCAAAAATAAGCTATGTTAAAGGCTATGGCGCCACCTATACCAAAACACACAAATTAACAGCCTGGCTAAACCAGTATTTTCAATTTTTTCATCACACATATCACAAGTTTTTTTTTAACATTTACTACGTTTATCCGCGCCTAAACCGGTTTTATATAAGGAGGAAATCGCTTTCTCCAAGGGTTTAAAACCCCTTCATTAAATGTCAGTTTAAAAAATAAAACAACATATCAAGTTGACCACGGAGTTTTTGGATAGCTGAGCAATTCTTTAGGTTGGAAGCAATGAAATCTGTTTTAAAGTGATAACCGCTTTCTTAAATCTTAAATAAAATCCCCAGCAAACACAAATCATCGGCATTGAATCGGGCCAATGTCGACAACGTCGGCAGTGTGTCGGCAGCGGCGACTACACTCTCGCCCGATGTTGGTCAGATTGCGATTTTCAGTTTTCGGTCAATAATAGGCAACTGACGGGACGGATGTCCACATTACTACAGTTGACTTTATGCCGACACCACTTTAGGACCGACGATGGTCCGATTGGAACTTTGTTTAATCGGTCGAAAATCATCAACTGATGATGGCCCGATTTACTATAGTCGACTTTATGCCGAAGCCCACTTTATTTGCTTTAGGGCGGACGACGGTCCGATTGGAACTTTGTTTAATCGGACGAAAATCGGCAACTGACGATGGCCCGATTTACTATAGTCGACATTAGGTCAACGCAAACCTTAATTGCTTTAGTGCCGATGATGGTCCGATAGGAACTTTCTTTAAGCGGTCGAGAATCGGCAACTGACGATGGCCCGATTTACCATAGTCGACTTTATGCCGACGCCTACTTTAATTTGTTTGATTGGTCGAGAATCGACAACCGACGATGGTCCGATGACGTCACCTTAAAATTTTTAAACTGCTTAATAGTTTCTTCCTAGTATGTACAGATGGCGCTAATGTCACTATGTTCCCTGTACACTGGAAGATAATATTATATATACAGGGTTCCTAAGCAAATCCTTACGGGACCAAGCAGCCGTGTATAAGACGCAGACAAACGGAAAAGCACATTAGGCAGAAAAGGATGGGCATGGGGCGATGTTGTCACCACATCCTACACGTAGTAAATCCATTCCAGGTTGTTGTTTACTAATTTTTTCCATTTTCATACCTTTAGGACTGGAATAAAAATTGTTTTTGCTCGACTTTAATACCAAACTGATAAAAGATATCGTAAAAAAAAATATTTTTCGGCTTTTCATTTTGTAACCATTGTCCTTACGCACTGTTTACAGGCTGGGGACTGAGATACATGCAAATGCCTAACCTAAAGCGTTCATACACGGCCGGAGAAATCGACTGAGATATTTCCGTAGGAACTTTATCAAGCAAATAGGACGGGTTGATGCCTTCGAACGTCCAACCCGGGTTTTGCACTTTGATTCGAAATCAAAAAGGAGGAACAGTCAGATGTGGGGCCGTGCACAAATTACGTAACGGTGATTTTACCAATGTTTTGTAACGGTTTGGCACGCCACTCCCCTAATATTACGTAACGATTTCAAGACCACTACCCCCCCCCCAAAAAAAAAACTTTTCACTTATTTTCATTCCAAATTTTCTTAGTTTCACACAAATGCAAACGCTGTCGAAAATCCCCCTCCCCCCTACCTAACGTTTTGTAACCCCTCTCCCCCTTATGACCATTACGTAATTTGTGCACGGCCCCTGTAATCCCAGTGGAGGAGGGCGAGAAAATTGATATTTTTTTCTTAAAAATTATACTCTTTAGACCTATTTCTTTGCGTTCCCAAAATTACGTAATTTTTAAAAAAAAATTGTAAGCGCCATTTTTATTTCGTGCTTTGTTTTTCTAACATTTTTGCGTTCGGCTAATTTAATTCAAAAATTTTTGCCTGCGGCGCCCTTTATCTTCTCACTCGAAACCAAGATCCCCCGTTTTAGGAAAACTGATCCCGTCTCTGTTTCTAAATTTTTTCGAATAAAAGTAGAGTATGACCATGGGAGAAATAATTTTTTTCTACGGTATGACGACAATTTCGAGAAAGTTGAATAAAAAAATAAAAAAAGTGGCAGAGCTCAAGTTTTTCGTAAAAAAAACGTTTTTTGTAAAGAAACAGAGCAAAATAAATCTTTTCACCCCTTTTTGGGTGTTACAAATATTGGCAGCCCCTTATTTTTCGCTTTTACCCTCCCGCTAGTTTTGAAGAATTGGTTCGCTACATGTTTCGAGATCATGTCATAAAACACCTCGAAAATATCAAATGTAGTGTAGGGTCAGCTTTATTTAAAATCAATAATATCGCAAGCAAAAAGCTCTGCAGGAAAAACAGCGCCGTTTATTGATTTCTTTGGCTGCTAGTGCTAGCTGCATGGTTTGGCCCTTTCCGGATAGATGTCACTAGTAGAACAGAATGGAAAGAAATTTAATTAAAAGCGAAGATATTTCTTTCTAATGTTAACAACCTCACGAGTTTATCGCTCAGTATCGTCAATAATGGACCCTGCCGCCTCCTTTAAGCAAGAAAAAGCTGTGGTTTGGACCTGAAAACATCTAATTTTTAATTAGATTAGATGTTCAAATCCGTCCCCTTCTTGAGCCTCACAATATCCCAATCTATTGTAAAACTCTTGGCGCGTAGCAGCCAACATTTCAGGGGTGATAAAGTTGCCCGCCTCCAAAATTTTCGCCCTCAACTCCTGTATAGTCGTAGGCCGTAAGTGAGGGTGTTGGAAAATTTTGTCGTGCCAACAACCCCATAGGAAAAAGTCATTTGGCACAAGATCTGGTGATCGACGAGGCCATCGGATATTTCCATACGTGGAAATAATTCTACCACCAAATACCTGACGAAGGTAATTTGTAGCCTGGCGTGAATTATGGGATGAACAGCCATCTTGCTGGAACCACAATTCGTCCAAATTTATGTTGAGTTCCCTCAACCGTAGTAAAACCTGGTGTTGGAGAAGATCAACATATTTTTGGCTATTCAAATTCCCTTCAATGAAAAAGGGTCCAATAATCTGATCCCCGACAATACCGCTCCAAACATTTAATTTTTGAGGATGTTGCGTTCTAACACTTGCGTGCAGATGTTTATTTTCAGCTATGAAGTTCAAATGTCTTCTTGTCACTAAACAAAACTTTTGATAGGAAATTTTCGTTCCTGTCACATTTATCCCTCATAACCTCACAATATTCCAACCGGCGAAAATAATCACCTGGTTGCAATTCCTGCGACTTCCCAATCTTAAACGACTTGTAGCCGTATTTTTTAGGATCCATTGGCAAGTACTGTTGGGAATATCCAGTGCCTCCGCAATCGGTTTCGTCGAACATGGTTCATGTGTCTCAACGTAAGCGCATACCATTTCGTCTCGTTCCACCCTGTGTGGAAGAACGGGATACTCTGGTATTTCGCCGTCATGGTAACACTTTCTACAACCATTTATGCACCCGTACCTTTCAAAACTATGATAAATGTTGTAGACAGTTTGAGCCACAGGAACCGGTGGTCGATCTGGAAACGCAAAAACAAAAAGCCCAATGACCTCGTCCGCACTGTCACTTTTTATGTAGTTTTTAATAATAAAAATCTTTTCTTCTCGAGTATACGGCATTTTAAAAACACAAAATTTACGAAACTGAAGCGACTCGAAAGGAAATAAAAATGCAATGCCTGTGAATGAAGTGGCGACAATTTTTTCTCATGAAAGCAGTCCGGAGATAATAACGAACTGGCACCATTGCTCAATATACCTGTTTCTTTTGTGCGCGCAGAACTTTCTATGCCATTTCTGTTTGATTTATTGAAATCCTATCCCTAAGGAAAATCTTAGGAACCCTGTATATATGTGCACATGTAAAATTGCAACTGTAATAGTAACTGAAAAAAAATGCTTCAAACAAATCGGTGTAATAAAAAACATGTTATTTTCATCCAATCCAAATTTGACTTGTCACCAATCCAAAAAACCACTTTCAAAAACTCAGGCTTAAATTCGTCACCGACGAAAAAAACAACGAAACACATAAAAGTCATGACGTCGTTTAGGAAATTTTGGACATAATCCATCTTTTTCAAGCGCACGTGATTTTGGTCGGTCACCAGAGACATGAAGTGTATAGAGAGAAGGCGTCGAAGCCAAGGACATTTGGTATTTTTTTTTACAGCGTTTGGCGCAAATAATTAAGAGCAGGGAATTTTGCCGTGCAGCAAAAGGCGAACTCGCAATCGATATGCACATGAAGCAATATGAGTACCATACACATAGCGACCCACCGAAATTTGAGTAAAGCGGATACAACTTAAAATATGCAAAAATTCTAATTGACGCTCAAACACTCCATTCCAAATTGCTGCGGATCAGTTTTTTGACACTGACAATGACAGTTCCATTTAGCTTGGTGTTGAGAGTTTGGAATGAGGTGTAACTGTAACTAAATAACTTTTTGAAGAAGTTTAGACTCTAGTTATACCCTGTATCATATACAGGGTGATCCATTATAAGTCCCTCCCCATCTAGAGGCCAAACTAAGCGTGATGAAGGTTCAAACAAAAAGTGGCCAAATGAACCATTTTTTTAAGTTTTCTCTGGTAGTTTACTTAAAATTTTCCTCAATTTATATATAGGGTGTAACAAAAAACATGTATTCTTTAAACGAGGCACCCTATAAATTTTAGTATTTTGAAATTCTCCCAAAAATCTACTTTTCAAAAATGCTACACACTACGATCTTATCTTTTACGGTTTTCGAGATATTCGCGTTTAAAGTTTAAAATGATCAATCAATATAGATCAGAGTATAATGAAAAAAATTCCATGGCCTACTGTATCCACTGCTCTCTTGGTTATTAATATCCTGCATTTTACAGGCAACCACTTGAGTATTATTTATTAGTTTAAAAAACAACAAAGTGAATCTCGTGTCCGCAAATAAAAATTAAAGTAACACTCGTGGTATATATGTCCGATATGCCACCAGTGTTACTTAAATTATTTATTAGTATTTGCTTATAACATAAATTAACATTTTAAACGCGAATATCTTGTTAACCGTAAAAGATAAAAACTAGTATGTCATTATTGAAAAGTAGATTTTTTGGAGAATTACAAAATGCCAAAATATATAGGGTGTCCCGTTTAAAGAATACATGATTATGGAGGGACTTATAATGGATCACCCTGTACACGATAAAACCGCGAATTAAAGAAAAAGTCTTAAATAGGGAATATATCACAAAGGGAGATAAAAAACATCGCAAGAAACTCAAGAATTCTTTGGAAACTGAGTCAAAATGGTGCCACCCTATGCCAGAAAGATCGGCGCATCTTGAAGCTCATTCCACCCACCTTCGCACGCCTATCTGTTGGTGACACATTTCGTTTGGCACGCTGGATAAATACTTATTTTTTCGGGAAATATTTAACTTATTTTAATCCCGGCTGCCAACAAATAACTTGGCTGGGTTATCCATAAAGGTTTCCAACAACATACACTATTAATATAGAGTGAAAAAAATAAGTCAATTATTACTTCAGACATGGCTTTGTTTTGAAGTAAACTGTTCCAACTGCTTCTAATCGAATATGTCCGTTCAGCACGAGTTTACTTTACAAAAACTTGATAAACTTCGGGTTGAAAAAACTGTACTTTAAGTGTGTGTTTACTATAAGAGTGTATGGGCCGGTTTCTCGATAGCGGGTTACCAGAGAGTTAAATTAACTCAGACTATAAATCCCAGTTTTTGCTGTTTTAAGCCAAAATTTTTGTAGGTTAACCCTGAGGTAAGGTAACTTATCCTTATCTTAAAGCCCTGGTTACCCTGGAGTTAATTTTAACCCGCTTTTGAAAGATTTTTACAAGTTTATGTTATTCGAAATGGGCACTTAATTGAGTTATGTTAAATTACATGGGAAAAAAATTAAGTACCAACTAATTAATGGATTACTCTCTAGCACAAATGACGCCTAAACTTACTTTATGTCGCATTATTTAAAAACAAACTGACTACATAGAACATATGACATATGTTCATCGATATTAGTATGTCGATGCATATTTTAATGTGTCGTCTTTATTTTTTCACGCTTCTGGTTACTTAATTTCTAAAAATAAAAGATTATGAGAAATTAGCTATTTTCTACACACGTACAATTTTCCACTTAGTTTATTTTAAATGTTTAAAAAGATTAAATTAACTTTCTTTCAACATTTTAATGTAACATCTACAAAGATAAAAAAAAGAAGTTAAAAAACTTCCAAATCAGTTACTTCAACCGAAAAGACACCAAAGAACAAAAGATCAAAAGATCTTGGGTGGAAATAACGAAAATTCAAACTTGAATGAGTAAACCACAAGGAAGACACAAAGGACTAAAGCGAAAAGAGAAATGATTAAACGATGTTTCGCTCTGGGTAACCAGCGTGAGCTCATCAGTGGTTTTACTGGTCACCCTCCCCATACATCATTAAACACCATCATACAATTTAATTTCCAACCTTAAATCACTCACAAATAGGCATCGTTCCGCACTGGTACTTATCCAAGTTACTTGATACGGATTCGTCCTGGCATGTTAATATTTCCAATAGGATTATGCTCCTAAGGCCATTAAAACAAAAAAGAAGTTACTTCAATCAAAAGATCTTGAGTGAAAATAACGAAAATTCAAACTTGGATGACTACAAAGATATTACCTACGTTTTCAGCAAAATTTTATAAAAAAAATAGTAGTTTTAACAACTAGTGGCTAAAATAGTGTTTTTTTTAAAGGCGTTGGTTTAAATAACGAGCGCAACGAGGTTTTGAAAAACGCGAGTAAAAAAAGCACAGTTTAGCCGCGAGTTGTTAACACTATTTTTTTTATACCTTTATCAAAAAATACAAGAAAAACAGGAAAATACTTTTAAAAATCCGGAACGAAGAGCACTTCTCGCAACACACCATCTTTACACTATAAATCAAGGCGGCTGGTAAATGAAATAACAATGGTTTCCATAGCGATGTGCCTTTTTACTCGGTGACGTTCATTGTTGCGACATTTTAATGTTTGACAGTTTGATATTTTGACTATGTTTTTAAATGATTTTTTCATAAATACTTGGTGAAAACTGGCGGAAATTGCTTAATTTTTAGGCAAAAATAATTAGATTTTTTTCAATTTACTACTTTATCTTCCTCTAATATCACCAAAAAGAATTTCGAAAAAAACCACTAGTAACAGTGTTTAAAAAAAAATATGTTGGGGGTGCAGGTTGACGTCTAGCCACCCCCCCCCTCCCCGAAAGATATTCAAGTTTTGATATGCTCATAATTTTGAACTAATTTTGAACCACTTTAAAAAATTTTGACCCACACTCTTTCCTAGTTTTTTTTTAATATTCAAAATGGGGGGGTGCAGCCGGACGTCAAGCTAAAAAAACGAGGAAGAACTGTGGTTGAAAATTTTTAAAAGCGGTTTAAAATTAGTTTAAAATTTGTTCGAAATTATAAGCATATCAAAACTCGAATATCTTTTGGGGAGGGGGGTGTGGCTTGACTGACCTGGTTTCTTGCTATTGCGAGAAACTCTTCATTTCTGATTAATGATATTTTTGTTAAAATATAGGTATTTCGAAACTGCGTTCTAAAATTTCCTTGCCAAAATATCACGCCGTCTACAAATTTGGCTAGACCCATCCCACTGATTGTGGTCAAAACATAATCTGGAATATTTTTGTTTGGACACTCAATGTGGTTTCTATTAAAATTTTGCAGTTGTTTTTCGCATGTCTGTTATTCGCTAATAAGATCGGAAAAAATCTAAAGGGTGTTTTATTTCGTATATGTGTCAATCACATTATAATCGATCCAAGAGATATAGTAATTTGCACAGTGAGAAGTTACTTGATTAGGATGAGAATGTCAATAGGAGCCTATAGATTTTTATATCATAAGGACAATGAATTAGCCTCTCATATCTTATTTAAGTATTCATCTAATGGAGAAATCAACGCGTCTTCTGGAAAAGGAAACTATAATGGAGGAAGACATCCTAAAAACACTAATATAAAAGCTCCTGGACCTAGAGTCTTTGATATGTTTTTAAGCAAACTGGATAAGAGCTGTGGTATCTGCGTAATATTGACAAATTGTTTTTGTTATGTATTGCATCAACACATGTAAATAAACGTGCACCAAATAAACAATATTACATATTTATAAACACTTTGACAAATGTTTGTTTCCTCTACTTTCGAATCTAAAATTAGCCCAATGAAACCTATTTAAAGATCCGAAAACAGCTATTTATAGATCGAAAAACACTTTATGAACTTGATTTTTAAAAACTGGGACATAAGAACGTTACAATTATTGCACAAGTCAACATAAAATGATCGAAAGACATTGAAAAAGTTTATGATTTTTCAAGCATCCTTGTTCGCTTATTTTGGGACACAAAAGGCTTATTTTTGTGTGTTTTTAGTTTATTTTTAGCAATAAATAACTTATTACGTGTGAACTATGAGTCAAAAAGTTCAAAAACACTACAATTAAGATTTTCCATTACCTTTAATCAGTAGCGCACCTAGGAATTAGCTTCGGGGAGGTCTTCCAGGATAAATAATAAAAAAACTAAATTTGAAGTAAAAATGATACAAGGAAGAAGGTGAAGAAAATTTTTTAAGAAAATAACACTTAAAATGCAATTGTGTGATTTAAAATCACACCAAAATCGAAAATATTGATGGGGTTTTGGGAATTTGAGTTGTTTATTTACCCTTAATTTAAAATGCCATTTTTGAAACCAAATCGCAGGAAAAATGTTTTGATATAATTACATTAAAAAGTCCATTTAAGTCCAAATTAAGAACAAATAAAAAATCAATCAATTTATGATTTTTTAAAAATTTTTGTTAAAAATTAAAGTCCAGGGAACGTAAAGTTGGATTTGTTTAAGGTCTTATCTCAATTAATTTTTATTAAATTCTTTCCCAACAAGTGCGGAAAGTTATCATTGCTTTTCCGTATACTAACCGCGTGACTGGTTTAAAGTAGGTCATACTTTTTTAGCCTCTGAATTCAACAGGCGTGCTTTAAAATTTCTGTGTCAGACCGAATCGTTTTTTATTTATTGTTGACATACATATAACGGCAATGTTAACTTGCAAATTATTAGAGCAGAACTGTCAATGCATTTATTAAATTTGCGTTACACATGTTTAATTATGTACTATGGAAAAATAATTAGTTGGACTGGACGCGTATGTAAGTGGAAAAGGTTTTTTTTCTTTTTTATGTATGGTAGAGGGTGACCAGTGAAATCACTGATGAGCCCACGCTGGTTACCCAGGGCGAAATATCGTTTAATCATTTCTCTTTTCGCTCTGGTCTTTTGTGTGTTCCTTGCTCATCCAAGTTTGAATTTTCGTTATTTCCACCCAAGATCTCTTGATCTTTTGAATTTGACTGTTTTTATGAAAAACCAGCGATTTTTTAAATAAATACTCGAAAAAAAAGGAAACGATTGCCCCCACCGCCACCCCCCCCCCCTTGCGACCGCCACTGATTATTTTATTATTATTTTTAAGCTATTAGGGACATTTTCTGGTGCCAAAATCCATTTTCTTTTTTTTACGGCCAAAAAGTAACATCCCATAAATCAATGGTCATCAGACTTTTTGAACTGCCTGCCAAATAAACGCAAAATCGTTTATTGAAAATCACGAAATTTTACGATAAGCATCGTTAAAAATATTTAAGTGTGCAGTAAAAATACTAATTTTCTACAGCAAAAATTACTTTCAAAAAATGTTTCGGATTTTTTTGTAAGGTTTTATAGATAACTATGCGTGCCTGCTGGCGCCATTTACTTTAAAGAATCCCTCAATACATTTTTTCAATGACCTACGAAATCCTCTTCTTGAAAATATATTGCATAATAACTCAAGAAACACATAAAATTAAACAAAAAATTGCAGTAAGCAACTGCAGAAGCTTAACAGTTCACTTTTGTTATGTCAATATGTGAAAAACTACAAAATGAAGCATCCCAACAAACACAAATCGTCGGTATTGAATCGGGCCAATGTCGACAACGTCGGCAGTGTGTCGGAATCAGCGACTACACTCTGGCCCGATGTTGGTCAGATTGCGATTTTCAGGTTTCGGTCATTAATCGGCAACTGACGCAGGTCCACATTACTACAGTCGACTTTATGCCGAAACCACTTTAGGACCAATGATGATCCGATTGGAGCTTTCTTTAATCGGTCGAAAATCGGCAACTCACGATGACCCGATTTACTATAATCGACTTTATGCCGAAGCCCACTTTATTTGCTTTAGGGCCCACGACGGTCCCATTGGAACTTTGTTTGATTGGTCGAGAATCGGCAACCGACGATGGTCCGATTACATCAAAATTTTTAAACTGCTTAATAGTTTCTTCCTAGTATGTACAGATGGCGCTAATGTCACTATGTTCCCCGTACAGGGGAAGGTAATATTTTATATATAATGAGCAAAGATACTTCAAAACTGGAATGCGTACCTGAAAAGATGGTGGTACTTCTCTACAAGAATCACCTCTTCCGCCACTTAAACCAGCCCGACTGGTTAAGCACCCGCATTATCGAAACTTTGTAGTTGTCAATGTCTGGATCGTGTCAAGCAACAACCGACGGACCTTCGTCAATCATCGACGTCGGGCCGCTTTGAGAGGCTGATGTTGGGCCTTATTATCCACCCATTATCGGACCTTTGTGGTTTGCCATTGTCGGGCCGCTTTAAGCTACCATCAACAAACTTCCGTCAATCGCCGACGTTGGACCGCTTTAGGAAACCAATGTCGTACTTGAATAGTTTACCGATGTCGGGCCGAGACCAGCTTGTCTACGTTAGACCGACCAAATTAAGCAGCTTTATGGGCGGATGGTGGGTACCATGTGGTTAAACCATATCGGACCTTAATAATACGGCGACGCTATGCCGATGTCAGCAAAAAGTAAAATTTACCATTGGTCCGACGACGGGCTACAGTATAACGCTGCGTCGGCAAATATACATTGGGCCTACATCGCAAAGCAGACAAAAAATACTGCGGTCCGATGTCGTAAATCGACGTCGTGCCGATGACGACAAATTCGGCAATCGACATCGAGCCGACGAAGGCCCGAGGGAACCGTGTTTGCTGGGTTAGTTTATAAGTAGGTATATGGTTTTTATAGTCTTGAGTACTTTTAAAAAAATTGATGTTCGTTAGATTTTATTTGCAGATATCTCGCAAACGGTTCAAGGAACCATGAGCATGCAATATATTTTTGAAAAAGAGAATTTCTGATTTATTAAAATAACCTGCTAGGACCATATGTTTCAATTTAAAAAAAAGTAAGTTATATCAATCAGATAAATGTATATGTGTTGGCAGCAGCAATTTGTTAACACCAGAATCATAATTTTATCCCATCTAGTTATCGAGATACAAGCGTCCAAACATGGTCGAAATGTAAATAAATTTAATGATTTACCCTGTAACTATAGACTTAAGTATTAAAAAAATATACACACCATGTGTAATGTTGTTCACAATTATCTAATAAATTATTAGCACATTCGCCATGGCTGGCAAGAGCTGGCGAGAGCGCAAATATTTTAACTGTGTGGTGTTTTAATGTATTAAATGTTGCTCACAATTTGTTGATAATTTATTGGCGCATTCGCCACGGATGGTATTAGTTGGCGAAAGCGCCAATATTTAATACAATATTTAAAAACAATCTTTTAAGGTGAGTAGGGAACATAAAGGTATAGGAAACAAGTTGACGAAAATTTTTACTGTGGCGTTATGGAGATTGAAAAACATGGTACAGGGTGTTTATTTATAACTGGAATACTCAGTATCTTTTTTATACAGGGTGTGGCAATAAAGCTAATTTTTTTAAATAGAATCCACAGTATATTTTTGCATTTTTCAATTTTTCAAAAAATTAGCTTCACAAAAATACCAAACTCTGTTGAAATATCTTTTGTAGTTTCTGAGATATTTGCCTTTAAAATTTTAATAAAATACATTAGAAACGAACATCTGATCAAGCTACAGTAAAGTAAAGCTAATTTTTTAAAAAGTTTAAAAATGCAAAAATTTCAGGGTGTTCTATTTAAAAAAATTGTCCTTATTGCCACACACTGTATACCAAGGGCAACAAAAAAAAGTTGTTATAGCGCTTAAGTTCGTTGCAATTTGCCAAGAAGTTTTTGAATTTAGACCCACCCTTTATTTTCAATAATAAAAAAGATACTGAGTGTTCCAGTTTAAACAAACACCCTGTACATTTAACAAAGTTAAATGTTGCGCACAATTTTTTGATAATTTATTGGCGCATTCGCCATGAATGGTATGGGTTGGCGAAAGCACACATATTTAATACAATATTATTTTAAAGACAACCTTTTAAGGTGAGTACGATTGATTGAGAGAGAGAGAGAGATAAAGAGCGCGATCTCTGAATAGAAGTGCGTAAACATGACCTCCTATCTAGTATAAACTAACTATTTTAATAATCGTACCTGTGTCGTTAAGTATACCTTGGACAGGATCGTCACTGTACCCCTCGCCTGCCGTTTCTGCTGAAACAAAGAAAAAAAATGACACGTTAAACGTCAAATTTAAAAAAAAAAAACTCTAAACCTCTTTGGTTAGGTAATACATTTTGGGCATTTTTAAAAACATTTCACAAAATAAATAAATATCGTACACATATAAATATATAAGGCTGTAAAACAACTAGAAAACAGTTAAAAATTGCCCTCCAGAATGTATCACACATCGCATTTTCCAAAAAAACTCTCGTATAACATTAAAAGATAATTAAATACCCGATACTCACTAAAAATTTCTAAAATTTTATTAAACTACAAAATGAGTATCGTAACCAAACAAGCTGTGCGTGTTAGGTAGCCAAATCTTGAGTAGGGTATTTATTTTATTTAATTATAAAATAAAATGACGTCGATGTCGTACCCTAGGAAAATAATGTAATTTTTTACGCATTTTAAATGTTTTTGACAACAAGCAATGATGTTATAATTTAAACAAATATGTAGTTATAAAAAATTTAAATATTTTCCAAAATATTTATTAAAGAGTGGGTTGGGTTACATATAGTTTCAATTATAGATTTGTCGCCAAAATCACGTCATAAATGCGCCGCGGGCGAAAATTTTGAGAACACTGTAGCTATAAAAAATGTCAATCTTTCTTGAATGAATTAAAAATGCCATTTCTTCTTGAATACTGTTCCTGACAAAAATTAAACTAAAATTACAACAATAAATGACATTTTATATAGGGTTTCCTAGGTTCCAGACTTTGACAGATTTTTCCTAACCAAAATTTAAAAAATCCAGCTTATTTTACAAGCTCCAATAAGCACATTAAAAAAATCATTTTTATTTCAATTTTTACGTCCTGAAAATGAAAAATCATTTTTATTTCAATTTTTACGTCCTGAAAATATTTTAAAGAACAGGTAATCACAAGCTTGGGAACCTATAAATACTTTGCAATTTTTCTGCAATATAAGCAGAACACAAAAGTCTACATATTGAAAAAAAAGTGGGTTGGAGTGGGATCCAGTCTCAAATTTTATTTATCAGTTCAGACTGTTCCGACTACTGCAAAAGAAAATCATAAAATTCTAAACATGTATGTTTATACAGGGTTTCTAAGCAAATCCTTAGGGGCCAAGCAGCCGTGTATAAGACGCAGACAAACGGAAAAGCACATTAGGCAGAAAAGGATGGGCATGGGGCGATGTTGTCACTACATCTTACACGTAGTAAATCCATTCCAGGTTGTTGTTTTCTAATGTTTTCCATTTTCATACCTTTAGGACTGGAATAAAAATTGTTTTTGCTCGACTTTAATACCAAACTGATGAAAGATATCGTAAAAAAAATATTTTTCGGCTTTTCATTTTGTAACCATTGTCCTTACGCACTGTTTACAGGCTGGGGACTGAGATACAGGCAAATGCCTAAGCTAAAGCGTTCATACACGGCCGGAGAAATCGACTGAGATATTTCCGTAGAAACTTTATCAAGCAAATAGGACGGGTTGACGCCTTCGAACGTCCAACCCGGGTTTTGCACTTTGATTCGAAATCAAAAAGAAGGAACAGTCAGATGTGGGGCCGCGCACAAATTACGTAACGGTGATTTTACCAATTTTTGACCCCCTCCCTATGTAATGTTTTGTAACGGTTTAGCACGCCATTCCCCTAATATTACGTAACGTAACCACTAACCCCCCCCCCCACACAAATGCAAACGCTGTCGAAACCTCCCCCCCTACGTAACGTTTTGTAACCGCCCTCCCCCTATGACCATTACGTAATTTGTGCACGGCCCCTGTAGTCCCAGTGGAGGAGGGCGAGAAAATTGATATTTTTTTCTTAAAAACTATACTCTTTAGACCTATTTCTTTGCGTTCCCGAAATTACGTAATTTTTGAAAAAAATTGTAAGCGGCGCCATTTTTATTTCGTGCTTTGTTTTTCTAACATTTTTGCGTTCAGCTAATTTAATTGAAAAATTTTTGGCTGCGGCGCCCTTTATCTTCTCACTCGAAACCAAGATCCCCCGTTTTAGGAAAACTGATCCCGTCTCTGTTTCTAAATTTTTTCGAATAAAAGTAGAGTATGACCATGGGGGAAATAATTTTTTTCTACGGTATGACGAAAATTTCGAGAAAGTTGAAGAAAAAAATAAAAAAAGTGGCAGAGCTCAAGTTTTTCGTAAAAAAAACATTTTTTGTAAAGAAACGGAGCAAAATAAATCTTTTCACCCCTTTTTGGGTGTTACAAATATTGGCAGGCCCTTATTTTTCGCTTTTACCCTCCCGCTAGTTTTGAAGAATTGGTTCGCTACATGTTTCGAGATCATGTCATAAAACACCTCGAAAATATCAAATGTAGTGTAGGGCCAGCTTTATTTAAAATCAATAATATCGCAAGCAAAAAGATCTGCAGAAAAAACAGCGCCGTTTATTGATTTCTTTGGCTGCTAGTGCTAGCTGTAGTAGCACTAGTAGAACAGAATGGAAAGAAATTTAATTAAAAGCGAAGATATTTCTTTTTAATGTTAACAACCTCACGCGTTTATCGCTCAAATCGTAAATAATGGACCCTGCCGCCTCCTTTAAGCAAGAAAAAGCTGTGGTTTGGACCTGAAAACATCTAATTTTTAATTAGATTAGATCTGTGGCCGCCATCTAGCGGAATTTGCAGACATCTTGTCAACGGTTATTATTGCAACTATGATTTATGCTCACAATGAAAGAGTGGCGACAATTTTTTCTCATGAAAGCAGTCCGGAGATAATAACAAACTGGCACCATTGCTCAATATACCTGTTTCTTTTGTGCGCGCAGAACTTTCTATGCCATTTCTGTTTGATTTATTGAAATCCTATCCCTAAGGAAAATCTTAGGGACCCTGTAGTTGGTAAAAAATCATGTATTTTATGGTTTCAAAATGATTTTTGAAAACCCGCCCGGACGTCCCCGGACGAACTCTAGCCGTATCCAACCATCACAAAAATCATGATCAGAATATTAGGGACCAATATTGAAATCGGATAAATTATTTTGACATTTTAAAAAATATAACTTAAAACATTCTTTAAAACACACAATTTATATCTAAAAAAGTGTGTGACCAGTTGCGGTCCCCCGGGGGGGGGGGGGTAATAACCCTGAAGAAGAAAAAACGAGAAATTGCAGAAAGTTCCTTTAAATTAAACTAAAAGAATCCCTCCACAATATTTTGGGACAGTTTGACCTTCAATCCGTCAGACCAAGAATATACAAACGCATGACGAACTTACCGCGAAAACAATTGAAAATACAGAACAGTATTATAGACATTATTATATTAATTATAAACAAGTTTTAGACACAATCAATCGGACATAAAGTATTTTTGACCTGAACATATTCATACCAAGTTTAACATGAAGCCAAAATCAAGGCAAAATTAAGTCGTTTCTAAATCCTATAAACTGTTTTATTAATCCAAAACACAAATTCTTGAACTTTATTGGGAGAAGTCAGTATTTGGAAACAATATTGGTCAGAAGTAGGCAAAAGCTTAAATCAAAACATAACTGATAACGTTTTCGAGGCAATGAACAAGTGTGGCAATATTTTTCCGTTGATTAGAACATTCTTGGATGTTTGCCAGTAAGTAATGCCTCGTCAAAAAGAAGCTTCTCATGCCTCAGAAGATTGAAAACATTGAAATTGACGAGTCATTGATCGGTTTGCCCAAAAAACTGGAAATCATTTTTTTCTTCTGTTTGAGATATGCGAGCTTTTTAGTCTTCAAAAAAAAAGTATTTAGCTATTAGGTTTTGTTTGTGGTTTGTTTGTTATCTATGTTTTTATAACTAAAAAAATTATACGTAGTTACTCATGCGCGGATTTCAGGAGGATAGGGGGGTAGTTAACCCCCCCTCCCCAACCCTGGCTTTAAATTTTTATGGAAACATTTAGAAAATAAATTATTCTGTTTTTTTTCGTATCGAAACCGCCCCCCCCCTTTTCAAATGGCTAGGACCGCCACTGTGTGTGACAAGTCATAACCAAAATATATACGAATTTCAATTTTTCAGACTTTAAAAAACTGTTAAAAATTTTTGTTTTTGGCAAAATAAAAAAGAGAATAACCAAAAACAGCAAAGAAAAATTTTACGCGTCACATGACTGTTATAACATTTCATATTGACATCACGTAACGCGTTAGTGGGAACTCACGAAAAAGTCGTAGGTGGGATGACTCCGTTATGGTTAATAACCACTACGGAATGACATTTAGGAACTGCGCAGTCGCAGAAATAAAGATAACTATAGCTTAACCATGCAAATGAAGAGTCAAAAACACTGACCAAAAATACCCGAATAACAGCTAAATGTATCTATTATTAGGTTGTGGTTGTGGTAATTACTGCGTCTGCGCAATAGCTAAACGTTATTCCGCTGTGGTAATTAACCACTCGCAGCTACCACTGCCGTAAGCTACGAATCCATTTCGTTGTGGTTTTGGTTATTTTTCTGGTTAGTTTTAGAGAGTTTTGGCGCAATTAATTTTAAAAATAATAAAATATTACCAGGTTCCAACATATAAAACACCTATATTTTGTAAAATTAAACCCAATTTTTTTGTTTTTCCTCATCTCTAAGTTATTTTACAAGTGACAGTTTTTAATGTGTTTAAAACTCTGGTAAAATCGATACGTGGTAGTGGTAGTGGTTGTTAAACACTCCAAAATTTCCCTATTTTCTCACAAACATAATAAAATTATTAGCATTAACGCGGTATATAAACGTAAACGTTAATATTTCCGTAAAAAATATTAAACTTTGTCTGAGGTAAATATACTTTAATTTGTGATTATTTTTAAAGCTTCATATAATCCGATTTTATGGGATGTTTCCTGATTGCAGAATGTCAAAAACCGAGATTTTTACAATTTTATTTTTTTCGTGTTTGATTGCTAAAATTTTATTGCTTTATTATAGTGTTATAAGTTCAAAACACCTACTCGTACAGCATAAAAACTGCCACGTTTTGGATTGCATAAAAACACATCAAAATGCTACGATTTTTCAGTTAACTTTCTAAAAAAAACTTTATGGTCAAGCCATGATGGTAATTTAAGGCTTCAAATATTTTAGCATAATTTAAGGGGTAACGTTTTTGATGAAGCAATTTTTTAGTACGTTTTGTACATTTCTATGCCATGATATTGCTCACATTTTAAAGCTTTCTTTCCAAAGTTTCGATTTCTAGAATAAAACACTCAAAATTTTCACTGTTTTTTAGGCGTTCAAAAAAAGTGCTGCCAAAAAGAATTTTTTCCCTGTTAAAATGAAAAATATTTAGAGAGAGAGTGCAGAATTTTAGAGGTAGATGGAGAGATAATTTAGTGACGTGCAAAAATATTTAACATTGTAGAAGGGAGACAGCAGGCTATAAAAAAGTATTTCAGAGAAAGATGGACATAATTTAAGGGAAATGTTGACTAAAAATTTCTGTTATGTCATCTGTCTGTCATCTTGAGTGATGTCGCGCATATGATTTTATTTTGCAATTTTTTATCCAAAAACCGCAAAAATTTTAATTTTTCAAAGTGTAAAGTGTGTAAAACATAAGGTGGTATTGATTTCTTTCAATCAAAGTTCTTTGCAGTCTTTAAATTTACCAAAAAACGTGTCCTACTAAAGCGTATTTTAGCACATCTAAAAATAATTAAACAGGTATATAAGAAAATTATTTTAAGCGTCATCATGTGCGGAAAATTAACAGTGTCGAAGACACACCCCAATCCCTTTTGCAGGTAACCTAACTTACGTCAACAGCTCCCCCCCCCTTGGAAATCGGCAATATATCCACCCCTGATTATTATTTTTTATCCTATATGAATGCGGTGAAGTACAAAGCCAGTATGGGAACAGTTATTATCCTATATAACGAGTGGGACAAGTTAATCTTTCCCGCACGCGACTGCCGTTGACCCAAACGACGCGGAGCAGAGTTCGGCAAGCAGGCAAGGGTGGGAAAGATTTTTCACATGAGTTAGGGTCAATATTTTTTCTACGACCCCCTGACTTGGTTCAAATGCTAAGTAAAAAAAAAAGATAATACACACTTTTCAAACTGAAATACGCGTGTAAAAGTCGGATTTTTCACAGGCTCCTAGAAAAATACGATATTTAGCAATGTTTTCAGAGAAAAAATTCTGCCTCGCCATACCGTAGGGTTGATGTGACGTTCATTTTGCATTGCTTAGAGCTGCCCTAAGTCCGGAACCGACTTTGAAATATCTAATATCAGTAAAATGTGGAATGTTGAAATTAATTTAAATTGTTATTAAGAACACGTTTCTTAATTGGTGTAAGCATTTTGTTATTTATTAGTATTTCCATCATGTTCTTTGAAAAACAATTGTTTCATACGCCTGCGGAAAATCATTTTTTCGCACTAGACTGCTTGACCGAACGTCTACGTCATTCACCCAACAAGGTAGTCTCAACAGAAAAATTGATTTGTCGTACTTGGTTTTTTAAGACAATAAGACAACTTTATATATTAAAGTTTTTTTTTTTAATTTGCCGGTTCATTTGACAGATCCGTGTACAAAATTTTTGACACATCGTGTGCAAGTACCGCACTCATATGCATGGGAGAGTAGTACCTTATTGCACTTAGTGTGGTAAAGTGACTACGTTTCTTTCAAAAGCTTATATGTATTAGGTAAGCTCAATCTAGGTACGAGTTTTTTGAAGACCTACCAAAAATGCCTGTTTTTAAATATAAAAAAGATTTTAGCAGCAGCACCTCAGTTTTATATCAAAGATTAACTACAACACAAAAAGTAACTCATTTTTCACCCAGGGCAGAACAAAAATAATTTTTTTCAAATTTTTCCTAGGTTCAACTCCTCTTTGTAGATAGATACCTAGGCATGAACGGCATTTTACTTTAGCTTAAAATAAACTGAAATATTTCACTTCAAAAAACATCTTACATCAAAAAAATTTAAAATAGACGATCAAAACTACAAAAACCAACAAAAAATTGGGTTCTAACAATTATTTTAAACGGCCAAATATACTGGAGAACAAAAAAAAACACCAGAAGGGACAAATATTTTTAAAGTAATTTATTTATATATAAATACATTAAGGCGCAATTACACAGACGAACATGCTCAAACAAAAGCTCGTGCAAAAGATCTAAAATTTTTTGCGTGAACATTTTTGTGAGCTTTTCTTTGAACATTTTGTTCGGGTAAATTTTTGAGCAAATTATTGCTATCCGTTTTGGAAACATATTTTTAAAGATGAGAATAAATAAAATTTCACATCAGTGATCAGTGATCTCAATTCTTTAAAAAAATGGAACACCAACTTTTATTTTAAATTTTTGTGAAAAAAAGCCGACGGCAAGCGAAACATTATTCTTGACTATCAGTTTTGTCACATGGATTAGGGTTACTTATAATATTTTTTTTCTTAGGGTTTTTCCCGGATTTTTTTGCCCGGGGGTTTTTTTGGGATATTCTTGCGAGTTTTTTTTATTTCCAAGGGTTTTTTCCTAAATTCAAAAAACAACCCAGGAAAATTTTTCTTTTCCAAAAAATTTCGAGTTTTTCAAATATCGTCAAAAAACTCAAAAATTGCACTTTTAAGCGGTAATCCGCGCCTCACGACTATGGGGAGTGGTGGGGAGGGGATTTTATTTACTGTCAATTTAATGTAATAATTAAGGTCGATTACTGACACTTAAAGGCGCAATTACACAGACGAACATGCTCAAATAAAAGCTCGTGCAAAAGATCTAAAATTTTTTGCGTGAACATTTTTGTGAGCTTTTCTTTGAACATTTTGTTCGGGTAAATTTTTGAGCAAATTATTGCTATCCGTTTTGGAAACATATTTTTAAAGATGAGAATAAATAAAATTTTACATCAGTGATCAGTGATCTCAATTCTTTAAAAAAATGGAACACCAACTTTTATTTTAAATTTTTGTGAAAAAAAGCCGACGGCAAGCGAAACAATATTCTTGACTATCAGTTTTGTCACATGGATTAGGGTTACTTATAATATTTTTTTTCTTATGGTTTTTCCCGGATTTTTTTGCCCGGGGGTTTTTTTGGGATATTCTTGCGAGTTTTTTTTATTTCTAAGGGTTTTTTCCTAAATTCAAAAAACAACCCAGGAAAATTTTTCTTTTCCAAAAAAATTTCGAGTTTTTCAAATATCGCCAAAAAACTCAAAAATTGCACTTTAAAGCGGTAATACGCGCCTCACGACTATGAGGAGTGGTGGGGAGAGGATTTTATTTACTGTCAATTTAATGTAATAATCAAGGTCGATTACTGACACTGAACAAACAATATGCTAATCCTCCTCCATCCACCCACTCGTGCAATATTGCGTTAAACCAGTCGAATTCGAACGCGGTCCACACATACCGGCTTATCTTTCGCCTCTCATTTCACACGGTATAGAAAGAGACTGACATAAAAATTGTTGATTATTCAGTATACGTATGCGGATATTTTCGTATGGATTCGAAAATCAGACCCCTGGATTCGTCGCTGAAGCGGCAAGCGGCGAGCCTTATGTTGTGGGGTCAAAAGTAGCGTCAAAAGCGGACAGTAAGCCCTCATCCCCATAACAAGCAATCTTCGATTAACTGTCATCCTTACTGGCGTATACTGTCCCGTCGATTTCTGAGATGCCGTGAATCACGAGCTTGTAATAATCTAAGGCGTCCAGAACCAGCACGGCGTCTATAAGTCTCATCATTGGACCACCTTCTCCAAACTCTTAACACTGTTGATGGATTGGCCTTAACCCTTCTTGCAACTTCCCGTAAACCAAAACCAGCCTCTTTCATGCACACGATGCGCCCTTTCATGAAGTCGTTTAAATGATGAAATTGTTGATGACCGCGAAATCTTTATTTTTTAAGTAAACTGTAAGCAATCCAAAAAGACTAAAAACTACGAGAAAAATTATTTAAAATTTTGTGTTGGTTGTTTTTGAAAATTAATAGAAAAAATCTGTGAAAAAAGGAAAGATTAGAAGAGAAAAAATGTATCAAATATTTCTTTTGAAATAGGGTATACACACAAATAATTTTCATTCAAATAATTATCCATATGCATGGTGTTGCATTTTTTTTGTTCTCCAGTATATGATGATTTAATTTAATTAGGTTCAACAATTTAATTGGACGCGATACGTAGTTTTTTTAATAATATAAAAATAGGCTTACAGCACTACTACTTTAGAATAGTTCAGTATACCTGCTTCCGGGCAATTTTACAAAATTTTTATTTTGCTTGTTTTTTAAAATCCTCCATCATCTTTTAAACAAGGCTTTCTTTAATAATAAAAAATATTGCAAAAAAACTTAAAATTATGGAATATAATATAAAACATTTTCACTATGCACACTTTCATTGTGCAAGTTTGATTTAAACTCATTGGCAAAAGCATATTTTTTGTCCCAAAGCAAAAATTTATTTATATATTTTACCTGTTACTGCTTTTTTCGAAATTATGTCCAACATTTTCACACAATATACAGAAATAATCACTTGTCACAAGATGCTCTTAATGTTAAAAATATTGTGCACTTTCTTGTACTTTTTTACATTAAGTAGTTAATGGTTTTGAAAATTCTTATTTTTGGATCAGCTTACTTAATTACGTCAAGGAATTTTTAATAGTACCATAGTAAACTATTTAATCTTTATTTTTACGAAATATTACCACAAGTTTGTTTACCACCCCAAAACATTTTTTTATCTAGACCTTAGAATGAAAACACTATTACTTTAACACGCTCCTTTTCGCACCAAGTAATTTAAAACCAAAAAATCTCCAATTATTGCTATGTTTTCATGGGAATTGAGTTCATTCTGAAAACGATTTCAATCCGATACCGTCCATGAAAACGCCTGTTTTTTCCAGTATTCAAATCGATTTCAATCTAGATCCGACCCTGAAAATTTTTAGAGTTGGATCAAGATCGTATTGAGATTGAAATACCGATTTTCCATGAAAACGGGGATTGAGTTTACACGTGCGTATTGCGTAGAATTACCAGACAGCCGCCAAATTATATTTGATTGCTCTCACTCTTTTTGAGAGAGAGAGAGAGAGAGAGAGAGAGAAATAAAAGAGAAACTGTGGAACCGGCATTCTAAAATTTGGTGGAGTGTATAGAAAAAGAAGATTAATAACATAACCTTAATTAAATAACTAAAGATTTGTTTTTTTAAAGAAATATTTGGCTCGAAAGTGTATGTGCTATGCACATATGCCAGTCCAGTATTTCTTTCTTAACTTCCACTTGCAAACAGAGTAGTACTAAAACTCAAAAATGAATATTTGACAACTATGTCATATGTCAGCTGCCAAATATCAAAATTTGAAAACTGTTTTCAAATCGATTCAAAATCGATTTGAAAACCTGTCATGAAAACTCATGAAAAAAAAGTTTTCAAAACATATTGAAAACGAATTCAATATCCATGAAAACATAGCAATTATTGTGTATGTTTGGTAAAACTAAACCGCTACTTTTCTTAAGAAGAACTGGTTTTTTTTTAAATAGGCTACTACCCCCCTGTGTGATAAACCAATACTTTTTGAATCCCCGTGTGTTAATTTTTTATTTTTTTTCCTTAAAAAATTCTAATTTTTTAGACAATTGGGTGTTTTACATTTACAAAAAAAAATGTTTTTTATACAAAAAAAAGTGTTTTTTTTTACACAATTTGTGAGTAGTACAGATTCGGTTAGTGCCCACAGTGTAAAAACTTGAAATTATTTAATTTAGCATCAACTTGATCTAGATACTTGGCAAACATTTAGAAAATTCGATTATTTTCACTAATAACACTATTTCCAAGAATAACGAAAATTTACCACTTTTCGCGCCGCCGCCGTGTAAAAACCGCCTCTTTTACGCACTAGTGACGTACACGGAGCGCCACATTTGTCACACGTTACGCGGAACGTCGCAGCATTTACTGCGAAAACCAAAACTTCTATTATATTTTAATTATCCTTTGGGTATGAGATTTTTTTTAGATAAGATAGATAATGCACACTGTATAAGATTATTATTTTGATTTGTTTTAATGTGATTTTATTATAATAGATACTCGACACGCTAATAAAACAATGAATGGCAACAATAGCGAATACGTACACTCGGCTACAAAAGAAAAACCAAAAATCTAATTACATGGTGTTCCAAATTATTTAGACACCGTTGCCTGAATGAACAAAAAATTATTTTCCTGTAAAAAAAAGTGAAAAATGCATATAAATATCATTTCCGTGAATCACTTGTGATTTTCCTTTTGATTGGTATTCATATCTCAATATGACAAACATTAGCTATTTGTTATTTTATCTACTACCTTGTCAGAAAATGACATTTTCGACCCGCATATGAAGGACGCCACTTTGCTTCCCTAGGGAGTTTCACACATTTTATCTACTACCTTGTCACAAAATGGCATTTTCGACCCGCATATGAGTTTCACATATTTTACCTCCCGGAGGGAGGTAAAGTGACAGTTTTACCTCCCCGTACCGCCCAGAACAAAGAATAGTCGTTTTTTTCTCAAATAATTATTTATTATTATTGAAAGTAATGTTACAGTTTGTAAAATTAGTGAAGGATAATTCTAAACCAGCATTGTTATTGAGAGAACAAATATTTAAAACTTTGTTATTCATTTGCTGTTATGTGCTCGAGGTATCATTTTTCAATGTCTCACTGCAGGTGGGATTGGTAGGAATAGTCCTTGATATTATTCGGCTGGCAACCTCGCATTTTTTCGATAGAGACTCGCTTATGTATCCTTCGGCCACTGTAGAATTCCAAACTCCGTGTTGCTTGAATGTAAGTAAATCTCCATGTGCATTCACTAATAGAGTGGCAGAAGTTCTGCGAAATGCATGACCAGTATAGCTCTCCTTGTTCTTCAGTTTCAAAAATTCTGCTATTTTACTAGGTATTTGTGCCACGGTATTTTTCCCTATAACCTGGGACGAGCACCTCCCAATTTGGTAGGTAAGGAAAAACCGCTGGTGACTCACATTTTTCGGTCTTAGTGATGCCTATTTCCTATACAGATCCAGCACAGGAACCCCTCTCATGTTGATCAACTCATCGCAACGGCAGGCTCCCGCTATTCCAAAAAGTAACGCCACCTGAAAATAATAAACTAGTCTAGCTTACTCATCCGAAGCCTGGCTCATGAATGAGGCGGTTTCATCCCTTGTGAAAGTAAAGGCTTTCCTTGAATGAAAACCGTGAGATTGGCGCTTCAAAAAGGCAATAAGCTTGGGGTATTTTATGTCAACATTTTACTTCAAGCTAATGCGTAGTGATCCTTGCCGAAGTATTATTTTGTTAGTGCATCTATTATTAGGTAGTAGATAAAATCCTCCCTTGGTATGTAAATGACTATTTATTTGTTTTTGCTCGTTTTTCCACTTTTGAAGCATCATAATAAATGTATGCATACTACAGTGTCACTTCCGTGGACAAAACAAGAATCCAATAAATTTCAGAAATATTGGCACCTATAGAATATTTGTTACGATCTTAACCAGACATAATATGGGAAAGTGTCAAAGTCAAATGAAAAAGCGCAAAAAAAAAAATTATTAATTTACATTATTTCAAGATTGACCCAATTATGTCATATTGTAAAAAAAAAAATTGTTTAAAGGTTGAAATCGCTTAAAAAAGAACGTCAACCATAAAGCCTCGTTTTTGGAAACTGTTTGGTGTTAGTTTTTTAATTTTTCACAAAAACTGTTATAGTCCATGGATATTTCTATATTTACCTCATAGAGAGCATTTTAATTTTTGCGTTACTGTACTTATAGACACTCTAAAATATCTCCATACCTAGATCATTTTTATCAATCAATTATGAACATTTTTGCTTTTTTCCTTTATTAAATTGTAGCGAAAATTAGGACAATTAACTACGCAGCTATTAATAGTAGTACAGGGTGTCCAAAATTGGATGACTTGAGTCAAGCCATTTTCGAGCTATGGGATCTTTCTGAAAAGTCTGCATTTTGGGATGGGGTCTATAACTTGATGATTTGTGAAAATTTAGATTTTTAAAGCAGACTTCGACTGTGAAACTGGATTTTCTCTGTCACTTTTAGTTTTGGAAATGTAACCCAAAGTTGGTATTTTTCTTATGGAATGGCCCGTTTTTATTTGATTTTTGAAATCAGCATAAAATTTCCTCTCAAATGATGTACCACATTTATTTTTTATATACATTTTTCGCTCTTTTTTTACAACATTAGAAAATAACAAATTAAAAAAACAGTAGGGAGCTATTAAAGAAATTAAAATTAAAAAAAAAATAAAAATAAAACTTCGTACGCAGCTAGCGTATCCTAACCATTTTGTTATTTGTGGGTTTTCATAAGTGCCTGATCCACAGTTTCAATTCCTCTATTTTCCATTCTATTGCCCTCTCACTTTTTTCGACAAAGACGAAAATAGAAGTGAGCGGCATCAAGTAAATATTGGTTTGGTTATATACGTCGTACCGTACTTATTTTTTTTAAACTCAGCTAACTTTTTTGTTAATAATCTAAAAACCACATACTTCTATCGGTTTATAGAATTGCAAAAAACGACATGGTCTGTAAAACCTTACAAGAAAAGATATAGAACTATAACATAAAAATTTCCTTCGCCCCCCTTGGGCATCGCGTGCATTGTCATGGGCATTGCGGTCATTGGGATGGGCATTGCGGTCATTGGCATGGGCATTGCGGTCATTGGCATGGGCATTGCGGGCATTGAGGGTATTGGCATGGGCATTGAGGGCATTTCCAAGGGCATTGAGGGCATTGCCATGGGTATTGGGGGCATTGCGGACATTGCCAGACGATTCGGCATTGCAATACCCGTTGGTGTACAAAAAATTGGCACCGATCCACCCCTCGAGAGATATCCAAGAAAAAAAGTATCAAAAACTATATTAGTTTAGAACATTTATTTCTGTGAATATAAAGAAAGCTTATTTTTTATTACTTTTATATTATGATTCTTTTATTTTTCAAAAATCGTCAGACAAACGACACCTTGAAAAATAAGTCCGTTCTGACCCAGAGTGTTTCAATAACGTACTAACAAAGCAGCAATGCCAATATACTTAAACTAGTTGATAATGGCATTTTTTTTGCAATTGTCAAGGTTAAAAAAAATTGTAAACTTTGATAAAAAGTATAGATAATAGCGAAATTTTTTAATTAAAAATAAACACAATGGCGTAGAATCGTAGAAAATTTTGTGGCAATTCTTGACCCAGTAGCGTTTTCATTATTTATTTGCTATTATTTAAAGATATGTTAAGTTTTTACAGGGTGTTCCATAGTTAATAGTAGACAGGGGTGGCCCAAACCCTAGATAGTTGACTTTTTCTAATCCACATCCTAGGCTGTTTTATACGAAAGTCTTGGCCCAATTGAGGATTTGCTGGTTTTCAATATCCAGATTTGGTGAACAGGGCCTGACTGGGTTCTACAGCCCGTTCCATTTTTATTTAGACAAAAGCTAACCTCAAAGACACACTGAAAAAAATCAGGTTAGAAAGTTGACAGAAATGCAAACGCACTAGATTGTTGTTGTTGTCAAATTTCAAGTTTTCAGGTTAGGTTTTTTTTTGAGAAAAATTTTGGCGAAAAGAGTATTTGTTTATATTATGGCTTTTGAAAATAATAGTTTTTTATATACACTATCGGCATCATAAAAGTGGTACACAACACTTTTTGTTGTAATACCTTTCTTAAACTGTCAAAGGATGTCATTCTGTATTTCAGTCTGACAAATAAATAAAAAATGCCTCCACAAATTTCTTTATTTGATAAAGCCCAACTCCTGGCAAAACTACAACTATGGTCAATGGTCAATTAGGGACGTGGATAGACATTATGGACGCAGTAAAACCACGATTATAAAAATTAGAAAACGATGTAAAGAAGATCAGAAAATAGAGAGAAAACAAGGGACAGGTTTATTGAAAGTTTCAACGGATGAACAAGATTATGACCTTATCGCTTTTATGGAAGAAAACCCTTTTGCATCTGTTGCCCAGGCAAAGAGATTAACCCAATTTCCAGGATGTGTAAGAGTGACACGAAATCGCGTAAGGAAAAGCTCTAATTTAAGATGTCGTGTAGCTGCTAAAAAAATTAAACTTACGAATGAAAAAAAAAACAGGCCAGGTTACTTTTTGCCCTTAATTTCTCTCTAAAGGAACCAGAGTTTTGTCTAAAGGTAATATTTTCCGAAGAAAAAGTTTTCCAGTCCTGTAGTGACAGAAAACAAATTCGGGTGTATCGTCCACGAAGAACGCGCTATGAGATCGCGCTGGAAGGTTTTCGGTAAATATGTGGTCTTGGATTTCTGCTAGAGGTCATGGTGCTCTATTTCGAATCAATGGAAGGCTCACAGCACAGCTTTACGTGGACATTTTAGAGAACCCCAGGCTTCCAGCCGTCACAGAACTTTATCAAGAACAGTTTATTTTTCAACAAGACAAATGCCCTGCTCATACGGCCAGAATTTGCTTGGTTTCGGGAGCAAAATATTGAAGTTCTTCCTTGGTCTGAGCTGGAAAGCTTTAATATTGTGCCGGGAAATCAACATCACTTGGTCCAGTTAATAGTCAATGCTTATGAAAAAGTGATTGGTGAAAATGAAAACCTTTTTGAAATTTTGCCTGATTCCATAGCAAGAAGGTTAAACGGTATTATTGAGGTGAATAAATAATTTGTTTCTATTGTATTATAATTTTCATTACAGCGGTGTTTTTTAATTTTTGTTACAGTTCTTTTATGCGTTAGCGTATTATAGCAACACCGTTCTTAACTAAAAAGTCAGTTAACTCATTTTCGTTTTAGTATCCTTTGGCCTATGATCGGCGCCATATTGACACCAAACTGACAGAAAATCCATGTTTTACTTGTCAATTTGGTTATAAAAATGGCAGCCACATTAGGCTAAAGGGCACTGAGGAGGTAGGAGTTAACAGGCTTTATAGTTTAGAACGGTGTTGGTCCGACATGCACTTCGAGAACATCACCATCCCCACCCCCTTATGAATTTTTTAAACTGCGGCAACTGCATCTTTAATTTTAAGTTGGATTGATTTGTACCTATAATTTAATTATGTAATTTGTTTATTGTTGTTCTTGAAATAAAAATTGAAAAAATAAAACAAAAGTTTACTTTTTATTGCTGTTACATCTATGATAAAAAAAAACATATCTATGTAGAAAATCTCTTTTTGTTTTGAACGAAAATTGAAGCCAAACAGAAAAGGCATAATTAAAAATTATTACAAAAAGTGCGGAAAGTGGTACTTTTCCGCACGCGACGGCAGTTGCACGGTCAAGCCGTCAAGGGTGAAAAAAGCATTTTCCGCAAGTTACGTACAAATTTTTTCCTACGAGTTATCAAAAAAAAAATGTTTTTAATAAGCACAGATTTTATAAAAGCAAAAGATCTTGGGTGGAAATAACGAAAATTCAAACCTGGATGAGCCACAAGGAACGCACAAAGGACCAAAGTGAAAAGAGAAATGTTTAAACGATGTTTCGCTCTGGGTAACCAGCGTGAGCTTGTCAATGGTTCCACTGGTCACCCTCCCCATACATCATTAAACACCATCATACACTTTGATTTTCAACTTTGAATCGCTCACAAATAGCCATCGTTCCGCACTGGTACTTATCCAATTTACCTGATGGATTCGTCCTGGCGTGTTAATATTTCCAATAGGATGATGCTCCTAAGGCAATTAAAAAAAAAAAAACACATACGATAGAATAGTTACATAAATCATATACTTAGTGCTAAATATCTTCATTTTAAACAATACAAGAATCATGCGAAAAAGTAACTTTCCAGCACTAGTGCGGAAAAGATACTTTTTCCTACGATTTTGTTTGTCCGCACGATTTTTTTAGTAAAGTGCCCGCATATGACTTTTCTAAATGAAAAATCGTGCGTTACATTAAAAATCGTGCGGAAAAGTAAAAATTGTGCGGAAAAGTAAAGAAATCGTGCAGAAAAGTACAACTTTTAAAACGAAAAATCTTGCGGAAAAGTTACTCTTGCTCGTAGGAAAAAGGCATTTTAACGCCCGGTTGTGCTTAAAATTATTTAAAAATACTTACCTTACAATTGTGCCACCAGTAAACCTGGTTCAACACGCATTCGTTTTATTTTTCATTGTTTGCACTTTTTGACACTGACATGATATAACAAAATGTATCCTAGTTTTTGGCTAGATAAGGCTGGAAATGTGGACAAACATTTTAAATTTATGCGTTTATGAAAATGATGCTTAAAATCATAGATAAAAAAGTATGCAAAAAAAATTGCGTATAAAATTTTAATAACAAACTATGCGGCACTGGTCCGACTGTAACCAACTGTCCTTGGTAATACCAAAAGTCAGATCGAAAACTCTCGTCAATTAAATTTGTATGAACTTCGGATGGAAAAGACTGTACTTCCCCACATTGCAATGAAATAACATTTATATGCATAACATATGCCTAAAACCTCCTTTTGAGGATGTCCTTTTGAGCAAATCTTTAGCATATGCTTGGTACATAATATTTAAGTGTATGCTATTAAAAATATCCATAGCAAATGCTATGAGTGTACCATTTGGGCAGGTCCTTTTGAGTACACATGCAAAGAATATAGAAATTTTAAAACATTTTTTGGTCCGTTTAGCTCTCATGCTATTCTGGTAAAAGACCATCAAAAGAATGAGCTTCTAAGTATTTTCTTGGCATATGCTAAGGAAATTCCTAAAAAGAAGGTTACTATTACTTACATTTATTGAAACATTATTTGGTCCTTTTAGCGCTGATGCTATACTAAATAAGTTAAAAAAACCGTACCGTACAATGGATACAGCATTGGTCTATCAACGTGTAGGTTGTCGGTTCGAACCCCGTCGGCGTGTCGCAGTTTTTCTTTATTATTTTTTTTTGGGTGTATTTTGATAGGACATGGCTTTTAGAGCTCAAAAATATCTTTTTTATTTTACTTAAAGCCATATTTTAGGAGATATACTGGTTTTGCGCTACTATAGATTTAGCACATGCAAATCATCTGATAAGAACATCTATTAGCACATCATAAGAACCTGCATAGGATGTGATTAGGGCGGAACGCAATCTATTCTTAGCACATGCTTAGGATGTTCCATAGAACATCCTTAATATATCCCTTTTTCTTCTTGAGGATATTCTATGCACATGAAGTATGACAAATTGCTATGTGGGTCCAACTCAGCGCATGGTACAGTGGATATCGACGACTATCGACGTGTAGGTTATCGGTTCGAACCCCGTCGGCGTGTCGCAGTTTTTCTTTATTATTTTTTTTTGGGTGTATTTTGATAGGACATGGCTTTTAGAGCTCAAAAATATGTTTTTTATTTTACTTAAAGCCATATTTTAGGAGTTATACTGGTTTTGCACTACTGTAGATTTAGCATATGCAAATCATCTGATAAGAATATCTATTAGCACATCCTAAGAACCTGCATAGGATGTGATTAGGGCGGAACGTAATATATTCTTAGCACATGCTTAGGATGTTCCATAGAACATCCTTAATATATCCTTTTTCTTCTTGAGGATATTCTATGCACATGAAGTATGACAAATTGCTATGTGGGTCCAACTCAGCGCATGGTACAGTGGATATCGACGACTATCGACGTGTACGTTATCGGTTCGAACCGCGTCGGCGTGTCGCAGTTTTTCTTTATTATTTGTTTTTGGGTGTATTTTGATAGGCCATGGCTTTTAGAGCTCAAAAATATGTTTTTTATTTTACTTAAACCCACATTTTAGGAGTTATACTGGTTTTGCGCTACTATAGATTTAGCACATACAAATCGTCTGATAAGAATATCTATTAGCACATCCTAAGAACCTGCATAGGATGTGATTAGGGAGCACATCCTTTTTCTTCTTGAGGATATTATATGCACATGCTAAGTATGACAAATTGCTATGTGGGTCCAACTCATATTCTGGCTGTGATTCACTATTGGAGACACCCTGTATATTTAGATTGATAAAAATAAACACCGGTTTCTTGTTTTATATAAAGTATAAACAGTCATGTCTCACCTGCTATAATATCTACATCACGCGTCATAGGTCATATGAGAAAATTATCTCTTATGTTAGTAAATAACTTACATAAATAAATAAAAAAGATATTCACGTAATATAAATAAATAAACGAATTATTTTGCAAGGCTTTACATCGAGACGGCAGTAAAAAAACGCACATGTAATGTGCATGGACTAATTAAATCTCTAGCAATGATTAGACCAGAGATCTCTTATCCGACGAGATGCGACAGTCGAAGTCGGCACCTTTGAAGTTGGGGGTCCCGTTTTTCGTGACCTTGATTTCGTATCCATGGCTGTAAATGAGTGTTAGACCCGCTCCGACTGGCTCGTCAGATTTGGTCCATGAGCCGGAGCCGAAAAACCGGTTTAATTTTTTGATGTATTAATAATTAATTAGCTATACGTAGATAGACGAATTTCTCGAAGAAGAGGAACAGAGAGATATGTCAAATAAATTTCAAGTAATTTTCGGTATATTATGTCTGTTATTCTTTAATGTAGCAGAACAATATAACTTAGATACAAAAACAATCAAGGCTGAATTATTTTACGTTTAATTAAGTAAAAAATTTCAACTGATTACCAAAATATTGATGGATTTGAATTTTTGGTAGTATGGCATGATGGCGTCTTGAGAGCTATAGGTATTTAATGTGATAGAAAAATATAACTTGAAAACACAAAATAAGTAATCATGTCTGAATTGATTTGCATTTAGTAAAGTCAAAACCTATAACTTTAATGTACTCATTAGGTTGCCTAAAACTTATTTTATGTATTTGTTATTAGTATTTCAAACCATCATAGCTATAAAAAAATTTTCTCGTTCCTGTAAAATTAATAAAAATGCACATAGCAGGTTTTAGCGTGTCAACGACTGCATATTATTATAAGTAGGTAGGCATTTAAATATGTAAAACAGCTTAAAAAAATATGTGTACCTATACTTACCGTTTTGTATCTCTAGGAAAAGAGAAAAAACTGATGCCTATACCAGTTTTTGACACACAGCCGCGATAGGCACACCAAGTGCCCGGCATGATTCGAAATACAAAAATAGAAAAACTGACGAATAAGCGCACACCAACAAAATGCGAAAATCTCTTGGATTACTCGGACCAATAAATCTACGAGCGGGTCAGGAGGTTTTGAAGCTTGGACCCGCAGTCCCGATCATGCGCATAAAAAAACGACTTGCTGACTGTCGCATCTCGTTTGATAAAGGCGCAATTACACAGACGAACATGCTCAAACAAAAGCTCGTGCAAAAGATTTAAAATTTTTTGCGCGAACATTTTTGTGAGCTTTTCTTTGAACATTTTGTTCGGGTAAATTTTTGAGCAAATTATTGCTATCTGTTTTGGAAACATATTTTTAAAGATGAGAATAAATAAAATTTCACATCAGTGATCAGTGATCTCAATTCTTTAAAAAAATGGAACACCAACTTTTATTTTAAATTTTTGTGAAAAAAAGCCAACGGCAAGCGAAACATTTTTATTGGCTATCAGTTTTGTCACATGGATTAGGGTTACTTGTAATATTTTTTTCTTAGGGTTTTTCCCGGATTTTTTTGCCCGGGGTTTTTTTTGGGACTTTCTTGCGAGTTTTTTTATTTCCAAGGTTTTTTCCTAAATTCGAAAAACAACCCAGGAAAATTTTTCTTTTCCAAAAAATTTTTGAATTTTTCAAATATCACATGGACTAATTAACTGCACTTTTAAGCGGTAATCCGCGCCTCACGACTATGAGGAGTGGTGGGGAGGGGATTTTTTTTAAAACATATTTTTGTAACTTTACTTTAACCTTAGCTTTGATTGTTTTTTTTTTTAATTCGTCACACCAGATTTACCTACTTAGTTTAAGGCCCCAAGGGTTGCTTAAAAAAGCAAAAGGTTTATGAAAATGCTGAAGATAGATATTTACTGTCAATTTAATGTAATAACCAAGGTCGATTACTGATTACACTGAACAAACAATATGCAAAGGGACAACATTCCGATTCAAAATCTAGTCTATTACTGCTAAATTATATTTTTTAGACAAGGGTCGGGATCGTAGGGTTGTAAAAGTGGGTAATAAACAGGTATTATTTAAATCGAACGTGCTTTTGTTCATATATTTGAGATTTAATAAAATGTAAATAGGTTTTTTCATTTGACTTTATTATTATTGTAAAGGCGCAATTACACAGACGAACATGCTCAAATTAAAGCTCGTGCAAAAGATCTGAAATTTTTTGCGCGAACATTTTTGTGAGCTTTCTTGTTTGGGTAAATTTTTGAGCAAGTTATTGCTATCTATTTTGGAAACATATTTTTAAAAATGAGAATAAATATAATTTTACATCAGTGATCTCAATTCTTTAAAAAAATGGAACACCAACTTTTATTTTAAACTTTTGTGAAAAAAAGGCGACGGCAAGCGAAACATTATTATTGGCTATCAGTTTTGTCATATGCAATGTTAAAATAGTTAATGATGGAGGTAATAACATTTAATTCTTTTCTCTAACTTTTTTGGTTTTCTTTCATTACAAAAAGAAAACGGAAATGTCCTCGAAGTAATTACTTTTTAAAATGCAAGTGGATATTTTTAGAGAACTGTTCTGGAGAGTAGTTAGTTGTTCCCTGGGGGGGGGATAGGGAGGTTTAGACAGTCGGAACGCAGCGCTGTCAAACACTGCTGTAATTTCTACGGTTTTTACCTTCTCCTAACCCAGCAACAGCAATAAATAAGTGCCAATTTTTATTTTTTTTGATTCTCGTTTTTTTTTACAACCCCAAAAAAGTTACAAGTATACTGGCATATTCCCTATAAAAATCAGATCAATCGAAGTTGCTTATGAGGTAAAACGTGAATTTCGACGTCAAATCGTTTTTCCGTCGGAAAGCACTTAATTAAAAATACCTTGTTTTAAAACTTAATCTTTCTATTTTCAGTTAAGTTCAATGAATTCCCATAAAACTATAAAATTTAAATTTGGAAGAAATTTTTATTACCACCATTTCTTCAAACAAATTTTGCTCAACATTCTCTCCAAAATTTACGTGTGTTTTTTTGTACGCGATTTTGCTCGAACATTTCTTTGAACATTTTGCTCAAGAGGCTCGTGTAAATGTTTGTCGGCATTTCAACATCAAAGGAAAGTTTGTCTGTGTAAATGCGCCTTAAAAGACTAAACTAGGAAGTAATATAAAGAGATATGAGTGGTAAGGCGTTTATAACTAACGTATCAAAAAGACAATAAATACCATGAGTACAAAAAATACTCTCACCACAACTACGACGTGTCAATATAAAGAATTCTTTATCTGGTATTGTAAGTTCAATTTTTTGTGAAGTAAATCCAACCCAACTCGACCCAAACTACTCTACGTTTCTCTGATATATGGATGGACATTTTTAGTTTTAGTTTGCGCCCGTCGCTTTTATTATTATGATATGAGAATGCTAAAATTTATTTTCTACTTTTTAGTGCACTTTATATTTTATAAAAGCTTCTTTTTATTTAAAATAATTTTTTAATTTTTAGACTATTATAAATCCATCCTTTCGACAATTCTCTTCCCTAAAAACCCCTGTATGCCAATTTTGATTGAAATCGAACAAAATAAATCTTTTTCTTCCTCTACTTGCCTCATTAGCGGAAGGGGGTGCCTAATAATACCATATTATTGTATTGTCGCCGCAACTATAAATACACACCGAAAACTGAAATTGAATACCAAATTTGAGTTGCAAGATTTGAGCCGAACATACAAACATACATAAATTAAAGCTTGTAAAAATCGCCAAAAATTTCAATATTTAAAAAATCGGAAACGCAAGTTCTACGCGTCAATAAAATAAAACGAATTTCTTTGTTTTGCGTCGGAGAGCCCTTTCTTTATGGAAAGATTTGTTCTAAAACTTTCATAAAAAAACTGCGTTGACCCTTGTTTGTTGTCATGTAATTTTGTGTGTCAATGTTCATTTGACCAAAACCCCCTCTCACTAGTCTACGGTTTTTACGTTCTCCTAACCCAGCATCAGCAACAAATAAGTGCCAATTATGGTATACTGGCATATCTCCTATAAAAATCAAATCAATCGAAGTTGCTTATGAGGTAAAACGTGAATTTCGACATCATATCGTTTTTCCGTCGGAAAGCACTTAATTAAAATACCTTGTTTTAAAACTTAGTCTCTCTATTTTCAGTTAAGTTCAATGAATTCCCATAAAACTATAAAATTTAAATTTGTAAAGAAATTTTTATACCCCCAATTCTTCAATTAAATTTTGCTCAACATTTTCTCCAAAATTTACGTGTGTTTCTTTGTACGAGATTTTGCTCGAACATTTCTTTGAACATTTTGCTCAAGAGGCTCGTGTAAATGTTTGTCGGCATTTCAACATCAAAGGAAAGTTTGTCTGTGTAAATGCGCCTTAAGAGATCTCTGGATTAGACACACATTAGTACCCCTCACAATATTTACACCTTTGGGGCAACACCTTTAGTTTAGAACGGTGTTGTGTGGATGGTACTAAATTTTAAAACTAATTTCCAAAAAACACTTACACAAATTTAATAATTATTTTGTATTGTTATTGCAAACTACCACTGAAAAACTGTTTTTTTTTTCTCTCTCAAAATATACCATATTTTAGGAGAAAATGCCCTAAAACTTTTTTTGACAGGTTTCAAAATGGCAAATTGTGAATACGCCAAAAATTTGGCACATAGGTCGCGATTCTTCAGAAACGACAGAAAATCTCACCCGTCAGAATTCTGGAAAGTGTCGATTTTTACTTCTTGCCTCATTTAAAATAAAATCACAGCGTTCTTAATATTTATCCTAACGTTGTAAGAGAAACTGCGTCATTTTCTAATAACATTTTGTAAATTTTATATTTTAAACATATTCTGTAGAACTATTTTTACGGCGGAGCTAATTTGCTACTACGCGTACCAATAGACGTGAAAAATTGTCGAAAATTCTCACCATGTAAAAGGAAAGACAGAATTTGTGTGACTTTTCTGAACAGTGTCAGCGACATATTCCATGGCAATCTATGGTTTTGTATGTTAAAAGTTTTAAAGGTTTGTTTACACACAAAAATAAGCTTAATAAAATAAATTTTAAAATCAAAAAGGGGCTTTTCACAAAAACTGCCTAGAAAAATTCAAATTTACATCGGTTTTTGAAGAATCGCGACCAAACTGGTTCATTATCTGTGTGTCGTAATTTTGACAAAAACTACGAACTCCAGAAGTTAAAACTTCTGGCACCGCGCTGATGTTCAGAATCCTTTCTTAAAGATTTCCCACCTCCACCCTCCTTCGGTAGTGCAATGAAGGAGCCATGGCTGCCCGTGAGTGCAATGGACAGCACCTTCCAGTAAAAACGGCCTGCCAACAGTTCCGGCTTACTCAGTTCGGCGTTCCCTGCTGGCAGCAAAACTCTTCTTCCAAAGCTTCTTCGGATGAGGGACCCGCTGGTCTGGTCCCTGAGGCTTGGCTGCGCCCGTTTTTGTTACCTCGGTCGCACTGTCATTGGCCGAACAGCTAAATCCAAATCTGACCAATAGGGGCGACCGGATAACCTGGATTCTACAATATGTGTTTGAGGTTATAAAGTTGGTGATTTTTCAGAGCACCTCTGGGGCGTGGTTTAAATCTATAGCCGAAAGAAAGGATTGTTTTGTGGCAATTGGTAATAAGTACGTTTATAATTTCTCAAAGTAACCGTTTTTACGAGGATTAATTTACCTTATTTAATATCCCAAGTTGTTCATTAACCAATAAAACACCTCCAATTTTGTCCAGAAAAACGCCATATTTTGAACTAGTTCTCAGCACAAAAAATATATTTATGAGGGCACTACGAGAGTCAACAGAAACATAAGTGAAGGTCTCTGATTATGAACGAAAAATATACCAAACAAAAAAACCCAACACAACTATATTAATTTATTTACAAACTAAAATCAAAACAACAGGTTATCTAAAAGCTCAGTCAAGAAAACTTTCCATACTTAAAGCCCACTCATTTCAAACCTGTAGGTTTCATCAGTAGAGGTTGGTGCAAGCCAAGGCACAAGCAGAGGCAAGAGATCCGAACTCGCTGTTTGTGATTTGAATGCAGCTAATATTTTGAAACTGACTTTGCGACAGTGACAGAAATGTAAAAAAAAACTTGCAAATAAGTTTTTTGCTACATTTCATAAATAAAAACATCTTTTAAATAAATACAAAATTAATCTACTCCTTATTTTATTATTACCCATCTAAATCGTTGTGTGAAATCAAGTATTAATTGGAAAAATTAATTAATAAGGGTAAGTTTTAATTAGAGTGATATATAACCCCAATTTTAATTCGTTGTACAGAGTGTTTACTTCTATTTTCCATTCTATTGTCCTCTCAATTTTTTCGACAGGGAAGGAAATAGAAGTGAGCGACATGAAGTGAATCTGTAGGTTTCGGATAACCCCGACCACTTCAATTTTGTCATAATAATCAGTCCTGATAAAAATTACTGCGTTTTCTTCCTTATAGTGGGATAAGAGCACTTAAACGTGAAACTTTAAGCCAAACTTTCCTGATAAATGCGGGGATTTGTTCTAGTCATTTCATAACAGATGGATAACGTACCTTAAAATATGTAGTAGTTGTTTAACCTTCGTGGGGAACTGTCAAAAATAGTGCCGACTTTATTAAAGTCAAACTATGCCCTCTTTATATACCGATAAGTCCCTATTGTTTCTACAGAATCGTATAAGAAATCTCCTTATTTAAGGTATGTTCTATAATAAATCAAGCACCGTAAATCCATCCAGATTGAATGTTTATGTCTGTTAAATAAAAAACTAATGAAGACAACAAAAATATTGCAAAAAACCTTCCTATATTTACTGCGTATGATTATATTATTACTATGATGAAATTTCAGACCGCCTTGATTTTTATTTTATTACCCGGTGTTTCGAAAAATTACTTTAAATGATAAATAAACTTAACTTAAAATTTCCGACTTTAGGACAATGAGGTGGCACATTTTTCAATTGCATAATATTTAGGAACTACCCTCGAAGAAATTATAGACCCGTGTTAAGTTGTACTGAAGTAGATAGTAGGAAAAACTGTTGTCCCAAGGTTCTAAAAAGACAATAAAAACAAAATTTCCCATAAAACCCCAACCGGTAATTTCCTTACATTTTAACTCTTGCTTTCTCTATAAATGATTTTGTAAATTATTTGTATAAAAATTTTATCGTATCATCTAATATTTTTACAAAAAAGTACCCTTCTACTTTAAATGTTTCATCATTTTCAACTCAAATAAAACAATATCATGCTAAATTCAATAGAGATTTAATAGCTAATTAATTATAGATAATTTTATTATAATATAAAATAAATCCCAGAAGATATGATCTCGTAAATAAATCATAAGTGCCAAGACATATTTTTGACAAAAATACTCGATGTCCTACGTTACTTATTTAAGGTAATAATAATTATTGTATCGTCTTAACAATTTCAATTAATAACACCTTTGATTATTATTTAACTACTGAGGATAGGCATTCTAATGCTAATAGACGACCCATACTTTTTTCTGCTGTAGCATAGCCCTATCACCACAGCCTGATAACAGGGTTGAGGAAGAAATGTGAGTCATTTACTAGCATCAGGAAGCTTATCCTTAGCTGGTATATTATCAAAGATAAAACTATATTTTTTTACCCGAAATTTTATTAAAATTTTCCTTAAAAATAACTATTATCCTTCTACCAGGCGGAAAAACTAATATTAGTACCAGTAGCCTTAACCTTCTTTCCATTCAAATTTACAACTACACTATTGTCGTTCACAACCTGTATTTGATCGAACGTGTCCAAGAAGTTTTCTATTTTTTCCAACAAATTCGTAGCCACCCCAGCAAACTCTTCCCACAGCAAATATTCCGGAGTTACCACAACCTCCATCTCTTCTGTCATACTGTTAGTGCCGAATAATTTTTCTTCATCCAAAAAATCAGCCAAAATACTCAGCAGACATTGAATTTCGTTTTCCGAAAAGATCTCGTACAAATCCATGATGTCGATGGCGAAGTTCCATAATACTTGACAAACTAGAGTACCTAAATTCCAGTCTTTCTCGCAGTAGGTCTTTAAAATATTGACTAGTTTAACGACGCCTTCATGTTGCTTGAAAAGCGTTTTAAATTTGTTATCAGACATTAAATTGACGAAAACTCCAACAACGGTTTTTAAAAGAGTGACATCTTTTGTGGCTAATAACTGCGTCAAAATGTTGAAACAGGCTGTTTCGGAAATATAGTTTCTTGTAATTTTCGACCTTGACAAATTACCCAAAATCCTCATGGTTTCTATTACACATTCCTTGTTTTTATTTGTGGAATACTCTAAAATACCTTCTATGATATCAACTTGTTTTACGTGGAATATATCCACTTCCAAATCGCTTGAGTAATAGTAGGACAGATTGTTAAGAGTGCTTAAGATTGAGAGTACCAATTCTTCATTCTTCTTAAAAGGATTGCTGATTAATACTTTTAAAAACTCACCTATGAGGATGTTTCCATGTTTTTCGTTGGTTTGTTTTCCAATTTCTGGATTAATAACAATGTTAGCTATCACACGAATAACTTTAACCATAACATCTTCGGCAATGGAGTTTATCAAGTCTTTTTCTTCTTTTTCGACATTTAAAGAGCAAATTTGCAGGGTCCTTTCCAAATATAATTTCCACATATTGATTAGACATTCGACAGAGTTTTCTTCTTCGAAATATTTGACTCTGGAACTGTCGATTTTTGCAACCAGATTACCTAGAGTGTAGGCAAGGCGTACAACAATATCCTCCGTTTCAGCATACTTTTCAAATAATCTGATAAAAATTTTGTAAATATTTTCAGTCTCGTTCAAAATATCACAACAATTTTCGTTGGTTGAAACCGTGCTCAAAATCCTAGAAACGTTTGTCACAACATCACTATCATTTGAAAACAAGTCCAAAGTTTGGGTCAACTGATTTACAGACCCACAAGAAATAAAATTTTCTATTACCTTATCTTCTGATACTAAGTTTCTTAGAGCTCCTGTAAGTTGAAACAGGACGTGGTTTACCTTCTGAGGCACGGACCCTTTTTTTTCCATTTTAGCACTGTTCATGATTTTAATGTGCAATACCATAAGCGGAAGTATGCCTAATTTTAATACCTTTTTGAGTATCTTTTGATTCATGGTTAAAAATTTGACAGCGCCATATCCATAAATGCACGCCTCAGAATCATCTACAGGGCTAGATCTTCCAAGGGCGTCCAGAAATAGTTCCAAAACGTTTTTATCCAGGAACAGTTGGTCGTTTTTATCATTCTTCGAGATTTTAAAGATCAGTTTGCAAACTCCACTTAGATTGTTGCCTGTAACGTTTAAGGCTAATATAATTCTTGCGAGTGTGATTAGGATATTTTCATTTTTAGATTCGACAAATCTATAGAGGCTTTTTAAAACTGACAGTTTCATTTTAGGGTTAGTTTTTGAGTTGAACAAGTGCTCTTTTTCCATACACGTGTATAGTTCTTCCAGTAATCTTTGTACCGTATCCTCATCGAATTTTTGAGCATCAATAGTGTTTAACTCTCTAAGAAAAGCTTCGACTGTGTCCTTTTGATGAGCGCAAGGTGGAGGGCTTGTAAACAATCGACCTGAGCTTTCTACGATACATTTGTTGTCGAAAATTTTGTTCAAATTTTGTGGTCCCAAGAGAAGACAACCTGATATTGAGCTTTTCGACTTTTGTGCATAGTCTTCAAAATCAGTGCGTTCTTTTGGCGAGGAAAAGGCGTTTCTAGAAACTACAAGATCTAACCTGTCTGCGCAGTACTCTCCATCTTCAGGTAGCTTCTCTAGTGAGCTATTTTTGAAAGATTTTCGTTTTTGTAAGGTGTGCGAGTCTTCTAAGCTAGGTAGTCTAATTTTGCAAGGTTCCTTTACTCCAATTTTAAAAATAGTATCGTTTATTTCCACTAAATTAGAAGTGGTGTTGCTTCTTTTAACGTTAGGCGTGGGCGGTGGTTTAACAAGCGCAGATTTTTTAAGTAGGTTGTGACCTGGGAGAGACAACTCGTTTTGGAGATACCTTAAACTAAAACTGCTCGACGGACGATCTTCTTTAGTGATTTTCTTCCCGTAAAGATGCCGTTCTTTATCTCTAGGCGTGAAAGGTCGTTGGGTTTGCACTGGTTTGATGGCGGGCACATTTTCCTTGGGCATTTGAGATTGGGTAATCGCTTGTCGCGCCTCACTAATAATTTCGGCACTGGTTTTTCGCGGTTGCACATCACTATTTTTCTTTTTATTCGCCTCCATGTTGCAAGGAATTTCTCAACATGGTCGCCCGAAAGCAAAACACTTTACTAGTATGCGTCGCAGTTTATTTAAAACGATTTGAGGGAAACTTATCGATTTATTCTAGAATAATAATATTTGAGCATGTCGACTATAAAAGCTTGGGACGCTTTTCTTGGGAAAATCGATGGTAAAGGGAAATGAGGTCCAAAATAGGACGGTGTTTTTAATTGGAAAATATTCAGGTTAAAACGTCACAGGAAAAAGTGTAGTGACATTTGAACAAATAATGTACTGGGTGTAAGAAAAAAACGTGAAACGATGTTTTTTCTCGTTTCGTGTGCGTTTAATCCCTGGCAAACTTTTTTACGATCAATGGCGATATTTATTTTTACGCAATTTAGGGATTCAACAGGTACCTTTCATCACTCTTTTTAGGGACCAAAGTGGCATTTTTAATCCCTAAGAGTTTAAAAAAAATTAATCCCTAAGGGATTTAAAGTAAATTTAATCTCTCAGCCTAGGGATTGGAAGTAAATTTAATCCCTCAATTTCTTGTAGTCGACGAACCATTTGGCGTAGAAATAACGTAATTTTAACAATAATCTTACAAATCTTTCGTTGCGTGACGAAAAGTAGCACTTTAGTCCCTAGGTTTATAATGTACTATTTTCTAGGAATCCTCGCTAATGATATAACCATTTGCACCAACCAAGCCCTAGCATTGACTTGGCTAGATATCTCCTAATTCTAGGTAGACCCTAAGGTGCCCCTATTTCGAAATGGTTTGCTGAAGTAATTTCTGGCCTTTGCCTTTCGTATATTTTCTTTTTTTCAAGGGTCTCAAGGGAAAATCTTGAATAAGGCGTCCGAACTACTTTCCTGCCAGAGTAATTTCTCCTCTACCAGGAGAGCCTGGATAGTGTCGGATTACTACCGCCTCCAACCTGCCTGGTGGCAAGCTGCAGTCACTGCACTGCAGCCATTACTGACTTATTGTGCATCCCCTTCGTTCCTAGGCTAACCATTCTATTAATTTGTACAGATCCTTAATGGAGTAGTCCCCAGTCGATATTGGGTCTAGTTCAACTTTCCCCAATATTAGGTTCTACTGTTTCCGGTTCCTGATTGCATAGTCTGCAGCTCAGGTCTCCGTGATACAGACCCATGTTGTTCCTACTATAGCCCTATAGCTTATCAGGTCTTTCGTGAGTTTGGAATTCAGGCCTTTGATAAAGGCTCTGCTGTGTCTTATCCCCTGTCTTTCTAGCCAGTGGCTTTCATGTTTTTTCCTTATCCAGAGTTTGACCTGGGACCTTATTGTACATTTTGGTACCCCCAGGGTTGGCTCTGGTCCAATATATTTTTTGACGATCCTTGTCTTGCATGTTCGTCAGATTTTTCATTGCCTTGGATACCTCTATGTCCTGCCACCCACACTAATATAATTTTATTATGTTCCGCCAGTTTCATGAGTTCAGCAAGGTATTCCCACACTAGCCTTGAGGTGACCTTCGGGCACATAAGCGCCCTAAGGGCTGCCTGGCTATCTGAGTGTATAGATATGGTTTTACCGAAGTATTCCATTCTATTGTTCTCTCTTGCGCATTCTAGGATGGCAAAGATTTCTGCTTGGAAATCTGTCGGGTAAAATACCAGTGAGAAATGCAGATTTCTCCTAGGTCTCTCCCCGAATATTCCTGCCCCATTGCCTTCGTCAGTTTTTGATCCGTCTGTGTACCAAATCAGTTCTTCCTGTGGCAGCGGGTTGTTTTGTCCTGACCATGCTACTCTCTCCTGTATAATTACTTCTAGAGTTGGTCCGTATAGGTACTTTGATGACATCTGTTCAGATCTCATGATATATCTAAAAACCTCTCCTCTCTATCATACATTCTTGTCTGTAGGTTTCCTAGTTTTTTAAGACGATAGATTATGTATGTATCACCAAGTAAAGTGGGGGAAGGTCTAAGAACACCTCCATCGAAGTTGATGGTGTGGATCTCATTGCACCTGTGACGCTGAGGCAAGCAAGTCTTTGCACCTTGCTTAGCTGAGCATCACAGTCTGTTGAGTTACTTTTGGCCACCAAACTAGAGATGCATATGTTATGTATTACCACCGTCTTGTACAGCCAGTGTACCATGTGTGGTCTGAGTCCCCACTGTTTTCTATGTATGCGTGTAATCTCCGCAAGGTTGATTTCCGCTTTCTTTATTATGTACTCGATATGTCGAGTCCATGTTAACTTAGAGTCTAATATTACCCCCAAGTATTTGACATCCCCCGACAGCTGAACTTCTTTATAGGTCAGGCCAACGATCTGTCACTGTCGCTTGATTGACAAGTCACGGAGGGCAAACAAACGTAGTGTTAACTTGGAGTGATTTTCCGGATTTTCCAGTTACTTTAAATAGGTGAAAATGCATTTTTATGATAGTTTGTTCTTTTTGAAAAACAGGTAAAGGCAGTTTGTTAGTGGATTTTTGCAGGAAGAACCAAAAAACCGCGCCAAAAGTCACAGTGTTTGTTTTCTTTACATTGGTTTTTTATTTGTGTTTTAAGGAATTTAGAGGAAGATTTTAATAGAAAATGCCACTTTCGTGTTGTGTTGCAGTAGAAATCCACGAGATAAATTGAGGTTTTTCCCACTACCCAGTGTATTGTTTAAAGTTGGTATAAGTATTAAATTTTCTAACAAACCCTTTTGATAATGCATTAAGATGTGGACGTTCTAAAATATCATTAAAAGAGAAAAAAATGAGATCAAAAAATTAATTACTTAAGATTTGTCCCGTCAGTTATCATGGAATTGCCCTTTGGTGAACTTTGACAAATGATACTCTACCAAACAGAATTGTAAGCTCGAACATAAATTGTTTCCCTTTCCTCAGGTTTTTTTTTAGGAAACTGTTAATTATAGTTTTCATCAGATCAATTTATCTCGGCAACTATCGATACAATCAAAAGATAATATAAAACAGGAAGTTGTATTTTTTAAATGTTATTTTATCAATCAGAACAATAAAATTTTTGATTGGTTGCCACTTTAAGTTTTGGAAAAACAACTAAAAAAATGAGTTTGTAAAAATTGTAAACTTTGAATGGAAAGCACATTTTGTAAAAAATAAGACACGGCTCGAAACTCTTTTTTGATTTTAGCTTATTCGGCCAAAAATCAAAAAAAGTGCCCGGAGTCGTGTCTTAGTTTTTACAAAATGTGCCTTCCATTTAAAGTTCAGCCAATTCTGATAATTATTTGACTCCAAATAGTAGTTTTCTCTAGTGGGTAAATAGTGCTTTTTTTACAAGCGTTTTGGTTTTAAATAACGAGCGCAGCGAGGTATTTAAACACGCGAGTAAAAAAAGCACAATTTAGCGGCGAGTTGTTAACACTATTTTTTTAATACCTTTATCAAAAAATCCAAGAAAAACAGGAAGATACTTTTAAAAATCTCGAACAAAGAGCACTTCTCGCAACACACCATCTTTACACTATAAATCAAGGCGGCTGGTAAATGAAATATCAAAATGGTTTCCACAGCGATGCCCTTTACTCGGTGACGTTCATTGTTGCGACATTTTAATATTTGAGAGTTTGATATTTTGACGATGTTTTTAAATTCTTTCTTTCGTAAATACTCGGTGAAAACTGGCGGAAATGGCTTAATTTTTAGGCAATTCCATATTACTATTTTCTGCTATTTATCTTTAATTTTGTATAAAAAAACGGTCAGGAATCTTTTTTGTGATCGTGATCGCGATCAACAAAAAAGTTTTTTTGTATCGCTAAGCAAAAAAGTCATGCTTTAGTTATCTCCAGACAGTTACTATTTCTAAAATCATGCTTTTGATGAATTTATACATATACAAAGTATGTTCGAAATTTCTCAAGCTAAGGTCACTAACAGAAAAAAAAAAGAATCCCTGCTCTTAAAGAATTTTTTTTATTTATTAGCAAATGTGTCCAGTTTTTGTCCCTGACAATGATAGTTTCATTTAGTTTATGTACTGGCAATCTTCATATATGAAGATTGGCAGTGGTTTATGTGTAAAAATGTCAGCCGCCATATTGAAATTGGTTCGGAGAATTTGAAATGAACATAACTCCTAACTCCGGAAATGGAACTGTCATTGTCAGTATCAAAAAACTGGTCCGCAGCAATTTGGAATGGAGTGTCCTTGGTTATTGGATTGTGATTCATTTTAACAATTACAAATTTCCAAGTGGAATCATATTTATTAAAAAATTACCAAAAATCTTACGGTCCTCTATCCTCATTATAATAGAGCTACAAAAATTACACTCACAAAAATGTACGCGTTATTGACCATCTTTGCATTATTTATGATTTTTAATTTTTTAAATTTGTTTAAACCACGACCGGCAGTCAATATCCATATTTAGCTAATCCCTCTTCGCGCAAATAGCCATACATAGGTGTTACTCGGCGAATTTAATGAATATAAATGAACTCAAAATTAATAAATAATTAATTTGTCGTAAATATTTTGATTAAACGATATCTTTCGCAACAGTAAGCGTTACAAATATTTACTTTAAAATTTAAAGAGATTATTTTTTTCGTCTAGAAATGTCTACTTTTTTTCTTTACGACCACGAACAATATAATAAGTTTTATCGGCAGTAAAAGATAACCTTTAAAATAGAACCTTGGCGTGCCTATGTCTAGAAATACTAAAAATTTAACACGTGCTATTAAAAGGGTCCCAGGGATTATTATTTGGAATCTCGGACAAAGCGTTTTTGTTTCTCACTTCATTACGACCAGGCCTCCAATGTCTAATGGAGAATCCAGACACATACAGACCTGTTTCATCCTTATTAGGAATCATCAGGAAGTCACAGTAGAGATGTGTGATTCGTGAACGATTCGTTCACTACGATCGAATCACTTGCGAGTATTGAGTGATCGAATCCTGTTTGCTCAATATGATTCAATCAGTCAAATGAGTGAAATGACCGACGAAGACAGAATGAATCAAACGAGAGAATCAAATCGGAATGGATCAACGACTGACTGACCCACTGTGGGGATACACTGAATCAGTTGGAAATAGGTCGATCGTTTCGTTCATTGGTTCCTTTGATTCGAATTCCCGCGCGCGGGGTAAACTGTATGAAAATATAGATTTCTTGGTCGGCAGAGTATTTCGTATTAAGCTGCATCCTGCATAGACCTCCTTTTTTCTTTTTGGTCACCATTTTCTTTAATTTAATTTCAAATGATTGATTCAATGATCGATTTAAAAGATTCGATCATTTTAGAAACGAGTCACTGATCGATTCATTCAGTACAAAATGATCGATATACCCATCTCTAAGTCATAGGATTGTACCTGGCAGTTGAAGCTACACAGGCACCATGCGCACCTCTCGAATTTAAAACAAAAAGTTTTTAATTCGTGGAGACGTAGTACCTGTGTGCGCCACCTGTCGAATAAACCGAGAAACAAAAACATCAAAATTGAAAAGTGCAGAAGACCGTAAATACAGAATCCTGTACCTTTCACCAGGTTATAAAGAAGAAACCTGTAAAAGTATAAGGTCACTGTAACATGACTCTTAAAAAGAGGTAACATTCGCAGCAGCACCGCCCCCAATTGGAGCTTCATACTACGTGGCCCTAATTTTAAGATATTTTTTCACAGATTTTTTCTATTCATTTTCAATAAAAACCAACACATAAAAGACATTTTCTGAAAATTCTAAATAATTTTTTTCGTATTTTTTGGTCTTTTTGGATTGCTTACAGCTTACTTAAAAAATAAAAATGCCAAGAGTTCGCGGTCGCCAACGGGAAATGGCAAGAAGTTAATGCCAATCCATCAACAGTGTTAAGAGTTTGGAGAAGGTGGTCCAATAATGAGAATTATAGACGTCGTGCGGGTTCTGGACGCCCTAGATTATTACAAGGTCGTGATTTACGACATCTCAGACATCTTGCTCTCAGAAATCGACGGGACAGTATACACCAAGTAAGAGATGTTCTAGTTGCCGCTACAGGACGAGTGTTTTTAAGGATGAGGGTTAATTGAAGATTGCTTGTTATGGGGCTGAGGGCTTACCGTCCGCTCTTGGTGCTACCTTTGACCCCACAACATAAGGCTCGCCGCTTGGAGTGGTGCAGAGCTCGGCCAAACTGGAATGACGAATGGAATACCAAAAGGTGAGAGACGAAGTTTAGACTTTGCTGTTGAACGTGATACAGCAAGGCAGCAAAGTATCATGGTATGGGATGCTATATGTTTAGGAAGCAGATCACCTATATATCGATGAAGTGCTGCAGCCAGTTTTACATCCCTATCTACAAACTATCCCAGATTCGAGCTTTTAACAAGGTAATGCCAGACCTCATATTGCTCGTGAAACAATGGACTCCTTACATGAACTTGGCATAGAGACTTTAGAGTGGCCAGCAAGATCGCCTGATTTGTCGCCTATCGAATACGTATGGGATATGATAGGGCGCAATCTTAGTCGATTACCACGTCCCCCTGGAAACTTAGATGAAAACTGGCATGCCGTAAGGAGGATTTGGATGAGGCTTCCTTGATATGATATAGACCATCTTATTTTGTCAATTCCCAATAGAAAAAACGAGTGCAGAAATAACCATGGAGGAGCCACTCATTATATTGTATTAATACATAAATAAATTACTTTAAAAATATTTGTCCTTTCTGTGTTTTTTGTTCTCCAGTATATAATTGATTTGAAATCAAGACATCTACGTCTACAACCACAAATGGACTAATTTCCAAACACCATTAATTAATAATTCTGAAATGCGTAGCTAGGTAACTTACAGTTAAGTTTTAAACCAATCTTAAGCTGTAGTCAGTCCAAAACAACAATTAAAAATTTAATTATTTTTAACTTTAGATATCGTATATCGGTCACATCGACAATTCACCTCAGAAACAGATGTATTACTCTATAACCTAAGGACATTTTTCAAAGGCTTAGCAAGCACGGCAATCTCACCCATTCTCAGCTTCTTTAGATGAAAGCATTATGTTTATAATTCGAATAGAAGAAAAATTTAGTTCTTCTTTTTTAGTTCTCTCTTTGTCACCGTGAAGTTAAAATTTGTAATATGCGCCTATCGCTTTTATTATGGTATAAGAAAGATAAAAAACTATTTTCTACGTTTAACTGCATTTAACAAAGGCTTGTTCTTTAAAAGTTTTTTTTAATAAAAAATTATTTTTTAATTTTTAGAGTTGTACCCTTAATCTTCCATTTTGAATCCGCCATATTGAAATATTCAAATCTGATCAAAAAGTCATAATCCCCCTCCTTAAAAACTCATGTACGCCAATTTTGATTAAAATGGAACAAACTAAGTCTTTTTCCCCTCCTCTCCCCCTTAGAGGGAGTGGGTACCTGAGAATACCATATTATTGTATTTTCACCGGAACTATAAACGCATACCAAATTTTAACACCATCGGATGTGGGTAAGTCAGTTAAAATTGGTTAGCAAAACATGACGGAAAATCGTCCATCTTGAATCCGCCATATTGAATTTTCAAAATTTGATCAAAAATTCGTATTCCTTTTCCCTGAAAGCCCCCGTATACCACTTTTGGTTGAAGTCGGACAGTGTTTTGCCCCCTCCACTCCCCTTATAGGGGAAAAAATTTGAAGGTAATCGAATGTGTATAAGTTAGTTAAAATTGGTTAGCAAAAGATGACCAAAAATCATCCATCTAGAATCCGCCATATCGAATTTTCAAAATAAAATTATTATCCATCCCCAAGTGCTTCAACGTCGAAATCGGGCGTAGTTCAACTGTACCTCCCTCCACGCCCTTCGAGTAGGGAGAGCTGTCAATTTCATCACACTATATTTTTATATTGTCACCGCAAATATATAAGCATGCCAAATTTGAAGCCGATCGGATGTCGGGAAGTTGGTCAAAATTAAGTTGCAAGATTCCACCCTAACAAACATAGTTACATACATACAATGAAGGTTAAATAAAAGCTTGTAAAAATCATGAAAATCCATCAAAGAAACAAGATTTTTTTAACGATTTACACAAATGTCCTAAATCAGGAAAAGAAAACAGTATGGCGGCAATCATTTCTTGGTTTACTGAAAACCTAACCGGTTTGCGACTATAGATGCCAGATACAGTTATATTTTGAAATTGGCCGCAACTGCATTGATTATTTGGCCACAATTATCTCGTAAAGAAAAATGTTAAAAGAACATAAATTAATTCATTCTAGTTAATTATTAACGTTTTGGCGTCGTTGATATGTCGTTCATTGCGGTCGTTGAAAACCCCACATTATTCCAGTAAAAATAAACGTTGTTATTGGGTTCCCAAATTCAGTCTAGTTAATAACAACGTTGTGACGTCGTTTTCCCGTCCATCATAGCGGCCGTTTCATAGATGACTAGTTTTAGTACTTTACGCAACGTTAATTTTAGTCTATTTCTTAGTTATGGCAACTAAGGCAACTAAAAATTAATACTTGGGCACGGACTTAAAGACAGTTCATTCGGGTCTTATTGGAATTGCTGTTCTGCGATCAACTTTACTTTTAACCTCCATATCTGTCTGTGTGCCTTTGTGCATGAAGCTCTCGAACCAGTAAACCGATCTCGATGAGGTATTTTTATTTGTTGCTAAGTAGTTCCAACGAGTCTTTCTACACACACATGTCAAAGAATTTGAAATATGGTGACAAATATAATCGGGTGTAACTTTTGAACCGCTCATCCAATTTTGATGAAATTTGGTGTGTAGATGTAGACTCGGCATATTAAAAAAAAATCACTTCAGTGGCGGAGCAAATAAAGGTACTTTTCAAAAAAATTGGCATGGTTTTCGAGGGTTTTAAATATTTTTAATTTACTTGTTTTTATTTGTTTAAGGAAGAGATTCTTTTTTTCCGTCAGTAACCTTAGCTCGGGAAATGTCGAAGTGACCTTCAAAACGGGTCACGTGATATCCACACCTTTGGGAGTCAACTATAAACATAAGAATTGGCTGAACTCTGAATGGAAGGCACATTCTGTAAAAATTAAGACACGGCTCTTTTTGATTCGATTTTTTTTAAATTGTTGATTTTTACGTCTCATTCATTGTGGAATGGCAGACACGTAAAGCAAGATGCAATATTTCTTGCACGCAATCTTAAATGTGTCATTTTTACCCCGTAGGGACGAAAAGTACCATTTTAAAATGCATTTTTAGTCCCTTAAGCGGAACAAAAACACTATTTATTGGTCATTCAAAATCACTGGTATATATTCTATTTTTTGAGCTTCAGCTGCGAAACAAAAATGGAAATTTTGATAAAACGCAAATCTAATGTAATAATTATACTAAATAAATTGCAAGAAATAATCAAACAGTCTTATATTTCACTTATAATTAATTATAAAAAAATTAATAATATTCTTCTTGTAATGATTAAATATTTTTCTGTTAGGCTTGCTGTTACCTAGATTAGCCTTGACCGACCGCAAAATCACGTTTTTTAACGTAAAAATAAAGAAAATATAAAAAAATGCCTTCTTAAACCGCGCAACATCCGGAATGTTGGCAATGCAAAAATCCCTGCATTACGGTAAGGGCTGCCAACACAAGACCTTTTGCACCTCTTCTGAAAAATCCCCGTAAGGTGACATTTTCGCTTAAGAGCGTATTGTGACGTAGCTAACGTCACGTTATTTTTAAGGCAGCATTTTTAGTTTTTGCACGCCGCCTTTGATTTGTTTATACGGTATTTATTATTATCCATTAGTCCCATAATACTTTTTATTTCAAATATGTTATTCTTGTGTTTTTTACAGTGAATTTTAATTATTAATAATCTTTAAAAACTCGAAAACACAACAGTGAAAAGGGAGGTTATGACGAACAGATCGGAATCACTTGTCTGAGTTGCCAGTGCAAGTCGACGTTTTGCATTCCTCACGAAATTCGAGATAAAGAAAATGATCAAACAAAAACTGACACTTATCTTCACAATTAAAAAGAATACAGAACATATTTGCATTCAAAAATCAATTTAAATATTTTCTTTTTCTACTTATCGTTTTACTGTCGGCAACCATGTCAAAGGGATAAGGTATTCAGCCGCAGATAACGTCAAACTTCATCGGTTAATAAGGGATTCCGTTATTACCTCGTAACTGCGCATGCGATAAAGTAAAAAGGCATCAAAATCATAGGTGCAAAAGGTCTCTATTACAAAACACCTAAACTATTTTACATGTAGCGAGTGCGTGACGTCACGGCCATTTGATGTAATTTTTTTGCCAATTTTCTTTGCTGTTTTCCGCCAGTTTTTCGCTGAAAAAAGTGCAGAGGACAGTTCCGGTAGACATAATTTGTCGCCTTCGTCCGAGCCTTGAAAAAACGTTTAGACTGCGAAATGAGAGTGGGCCATAATCCATTCATATGTATCTTCTGATGAAAGAATAACCAAAATAACCGTCGCCCGAAGTGTCCAGCCCAAATTTGAAAAAAAAATGTTAAAAAAAGTAGGGTTAATTGTACGATGCCTGTTGTTCTCCGTCTCCAAGTTCGGTTAAAACAGGGCGCGCCCTGGGGTCCTATTTTCGAAACCATTATTCGCATGCGACTACTTCCGTCTCTTCCTATACCGTATAGAAAAGGAGACAAGAGACATGCCGATATGCTGATTCATGGGTAGTACGTGAAAGAATAACCGGTTTTTTATGCGAAACGACACGAATTCCCTCCACCCACTCGTGCAATATTGCGTTAAACCAGTCGAATTCGAACGCGGTCCACACATACCGACTTATCTTTCGCCTCTCATTTAACACGTTATAGAAAGAGACTGACATAAAACTTGTCGATTATTCAGTACACGTATGCGGATATTTTCGTATGGATTCGAAAATCAGACCCCTGAGAGCGTACCAGGGGCTCTATTCTGGGCGTAATAGGACGATCATACCCTCGATCATCGCACAAAAGTCATCCGAACGACGCACGGTGGTCGATTTTCCGGAAAACGCGAACATAAATGGAAAAATTAAAAAATTCAAAATGTATCTAAATTTGCCCCTATATATGGTTGTCAAGATACTAGGCGAATAGTTGGCCAAAGAATAAACTATGGTTTTTACGAGTTTGACATTACGTATCAGTATTCAACATCAAATTTCAAATAGAAGACCCAGAGTATGACAGTATTCAACTGTTAATATATCGAAAACAGTTGAAGATCGACATAGGGTACGTTATAAAAAAATGCTTAGAATTTCAAAACAGAATGCAAAAATGCAATAATATACTGGGATTTTCATTTGAAAGTTTCGGTTGGCATTCTTTTTAATATAACCTATGGGTCATTCCATATCAAATCAACCAAAAAATCACAAAAATTTTACGCGACCAATTCCAATTTTGATGATTTTTGGTATATATTTTCTTCTTACCATAAAAGTTGAAAATGCAAATTTTTAGATTTTTTTGATTCGTAGTTTTTTTTTTTTAATTTTTCAAAATAAAAAAGTCAGCATTTTGACCTTAACAAGAATGTACAAAACTAGCAATATCTCGAGAACCACTTACACTAGGAAAGTAATAAATGGCTCATTTTAAAGTCATTTTGAAGCTCTTTTTTATGAAATATCACAACATAATTTTAACAAAAAAAAATTGAAAATAAAAAATTGAAAAAAAAAATTGAAAAATTCAAAAAGGCCATTTTTAATTTTTTTGAAAAAAATATATAATTTTGGTCAAAGTGTTACTTAATTATCCACAAAATTTTATGATGGAGAAATGATGGGTTCAATGTCAAAAAAAATATCAAAAATATTAAGTACATTAAAAATCATGCATTTAAAAAAATAAACATATTTTAGGAGCACCAATAGTGCACTGGATATTAAAATAAATAAATTTGTTGGATGGATACAGGTTTTAAAAAATACCCAGAGGCTTTATCTACAAATTATTTTATTTTAAACTCGCAAAAGAAATAAACAAACTTTTCTACTTCGTTGATAAAAATTAGACAGAAAACACTAAGACTAACTATATACCTTAAATTTATTTTTTTAACTTTCTTTTAAGAATTTCTGATGAATCTGACATTTCTTTTTTGCTGACATTGTAAGTTCTGCCAGTAGCAGTGTTTGGTTCAACTTTTTTTATAAGACTTTCTGGTTTAATAATTAAAATATCTTGAGGTGTTGGGTAAAAAAATGATGAGGCAGGTCCTCGTGGATGAAGAAAGCTTACTTTCAGTTCTCCGCTCTCATTATTTTTCCCCAAGACACAAGCCAGCCACCAAGCACTGTCATATTCTACAGTGACAAACCCTGACTCGATATTTTGCAAAATAATGCTTCCACCTTTAAAAAGATTATGTGTTTCGACCTCTAAGCATGTAGAAAACTGTATAGATATACATAAAAATATTCTAGTATACTGTAACATTTATATATTGTGTCAATTACTTCAAAGTAAACTTGATTGTTCTAAACTAACATTATTAGTTTAATTTTGTGAAGTGTGCTTAAAATTAAAATATCATGTGACTAACTGTAACCAAAATTATTACGTGACTGGACCCTTTTAAATAGTCACGTGAATCAATGCTATATTCAAACTGTATTTGACATACCAAAATTTTTGGCAAAATAAAACCCATTCAAGCTTCAATCGTCTTTCAAGCTACATGTCCTTCGTAGATGCCCCCTCACACCACCATCACAAATTTAGCTAATTAATAAATATATATCTTTTACCTCTTAAAAATGTCTAAAATAAGAATAAATTTATCTTTTTATTAAAACTAAATATGCGAGTCCTACTCTAAAAGACGGCCAAGTTTGCCGTAGCATGCGCATTAGCGAGTTCGGTCACGTGATGGTTTCGTCCAATAGCGTGCTCTGAAATAATACGAGTGACGTTTTTCACACGAGCTTTCCTACAACTCCCAACTACTGCGTCTAGTGGAGAGAACGGCTTCGTTGAAAAATTGTTGTTCGAGGCAGCTCTGCGCGTGCCCCTAATAGTTTGGTGATAATTCGATTGTCTCGCCACAGCTTTTAGGCGCGTTTATTGGTTGAAACTACTTTTCTTTCTCTCAGGCGAACGATCACATCCCATAACTTCCAGAATCGGTACCCTGGTCATCTCGAACGCAAAAGAACGGAAAAGTGGACCTCCGGGCGCTTGAGGTTTCTACGCCCTAAAATAGATTACTATGACATGATCGATGGGATAATTCTGGGTAGTAATAATATAAATGTTTTTTCTTTGGTTTCTTTAGAGTGATCATATTGATTTTCTTCTTCAACAATATATGGCATATAGTACCTCTGAGAGCACTCCAGCGGTACCACTTGTCAAAATCGGCTGAACCTTCCGGTCTTTAGAATGGCATACACATAAACATATTAGAAATGGGGACAATAACCCGAGAATTTTTAAGGTTCACGGGCATTTTTCACAAAGTGTGATGAGCTTATACATATGTAGCTCCCCTTTTTTTTCTCTAAAGGTTTTTCTATCACATATCAGAAAATAAAATATATTTCACCGTTTGTTCTTTTTTAATCAGTAATTTTACAAAAAATTGTATTTTGAAAAAAAAGTTTTTTACGTTTTTCAAGTTTGTGCCGCCCCTGAGAGTGACGTAAATGAAATATGTCAATTTTTTCAACTGCATTCAATAGTCTGGTCCTCTACCTAAAAGCTGGTGTACTAGAAGTAGCAAGTTAGCTAGTCGAATACAACAAAATTGGCAAAAAACTGATTTTAGTGAAAAATCCCTAAAATCTGAAACCTCCTATTTTCAACACCTGCACCTCTGAAACCATGGGTCAGATCCAAAAGAGGTCCACTTAAACGTTGATCAGGAAGAACAGATCTACAAAATATCAAAAGCCCAGCCCATTTCGTCCTTTGGTTGATGTTTTTTAAAAATTAAAAAACCTTTTCGAGATAATGGTACAAACTATCAAATGAACATGTGCAAATTTGACTAGTGCTAAAACAACTTTTCACAGAACAATGAAACTCGTCTTAGCATGTAGAGGCCTATAATAGCGAAAAACAAATATTTCTGATGTTTTTTTTACCAGAATCTACTCTAACCAAAATTTAAAAAAAAATTATCGACCATGAGTGGTATTCTTAAAAAGTGTAAAGATAACCGAAAAGATGTTAATTTTTCAAAAATTATCTGTAATTTCCAAAATGGAGAAGTTATTCCAAATCCAAGAATTAAGTTTTTAGATATTAGGTAACCATTTATAATAATCAAAAGAAAATATCAGCTCTACCTTCGTTTCTATCAATTATCGCACTTACCAAACTTGGTCAAAAATGAAAAATCAAGATGGACAACCTGTGTAATCCAAATGTCAAGTTAGACAAGCTTTTGCGTACTCCTAGTAAAAGTTCAAAGAGTCGATTTATACGCCATTGAAAACCGCAGTTCAAAATGTTTATTCAAATATGCACTTACCAAACTTGGTAAAAAATGAAAAGTCAAGATGGACAACCTGTGTAATCCAAATGTCAAGTTAGACAAGCTTTTGCGTACTCCTAGTAAAAGTTCAAAGAGTCGATTGATACGCCAGTGAAAACCGCAGTTCAAAATGTTTATTCTGTACGAAAATATTTAACTTTTAAGGCCACAAAAACGGCATAGATTTGACAAAACTGCTTTGCTGTTTTTGGGCCAATCTTTACCGGGCGGAATATCGAAAACGAGAAAACGCAATCTGTTGAAATTTGGCAGGAATGTTTATTTTTGAATTCCTCACAACCGTATCCAGACAGTTTTTTGCTGGACTCTCATTTTCGGAATAAAATAAACACGGCTAACAATAGTCAAAAATCTTACCTGGCTTTTCCTTTAGACTCGTCGATAATACAGAAATCTGTAACAGCAATTTTTAGATTTTTTTATTTTTTGAGAAAAATACACCAAATTTTGAAAAAATCCTTTGCATACGGTTGTAGATTTTTATAAATCCTATCATCTGATAACAAAAAAGTTATGGTTTTTTTTTCTTTGTAAGCAATATTCTGCTGGAATTCTGAAACGCCAAGGTCACGTAATTTATTAGGCCCAAGACGGCCCAAGGAAACTGAAGTGAGTTCGATTGATTTTTTCGTTACTTGGGTGTAGTTAAACCCGAAAAAATAGTTTTTGTTCAGGAAACAAAAAAAAGTTGAAATTTGTTCCCTAGCTAGTGTAACTAATAGCATACCTAATTCATTTTATCATAGGTATGATGGGTCTCGTTCAGTCTAATTTGATACAGACAAAATTACATAAGATAAACTAAATTTGATGTGTGGTGACAAACAATAATTAATCAAAGGCTTAAAGTCCATTGAAAAATTTATGTTTTATAAAAAAAAACTGGGACTTTGCCAAAAGTATTATTTTAATGTCATTTTATTCAACTTTCAGTTCAGGTAAAAAACAAACCTACCTACCTAATAATACGTAAGAATATATATGACGTAAAAATATGATCAATAATTTGATAATTCAATAATATGTTTGCACTGTGATCTCATTAGAAGGGAATTATTAAAAGACCGCTGCAAAAAATAGGAAGATATCGGAAGGCTTAACTATTTTTGATACTTATGGCAGGTGGGTACGCGCCATGATTTTCTCTTACATATTTATGGTCGCTGTCTAAAACAATGTATCAAATAGAGATCCAAAAAAATGACGTCAGTGCGCTCATCAAAAAATTGAACTATATTTGTTTTTCATTAAACTGACATATTTAATGACATTTAATGAAGGACGGGAAAAGCGATTTTGTTTAAAACCGTCTTTATATAAAAGCGGTTTTGGGTACGTATAAACACAAAAAAATTGTTAACATTTCTCTAGCAACTGCCAACTCGAGTTGCTCACCTCTGGTAAAACAATAACTGTGAAAAATTGTATACAGGGCCTCTATAAGCAACCATGTAATAAATTAATCCACTTATTATTTCCTCAAAATCGAATAAACTGAAAATTAAAAATCTTAAACCGTTACAAACTATTGTTTATTTTTTCGTGTCTTTGCATTAATTATTGCAAATTAGCCGACCGTTTATTGACAATTAGATGTCTTAATTCAGTCAAGTTTTATTAATTTATTATTCGAGCAAAACGGAAGTAGATATCAGTTTCAAGGTGGGAAAATGGTAAAGAATTGCTAATTTGAATCGTAAAGTGGAAGTATTTTGACAGCAATTACACAGAGAACCGAAAAAAAAACCGGTGGTAATTACTTATTCTTAGATTCAACATACTAGACATAAAGCGATATGTGCAAACACAATGGGCGATATTTACAAAGGATTATAGTTTAAGTAAAGTTTGGTTGGAAGGCTGACATAAACATACGTACCTAAAATTGTTTTTTTTTTATTTTTACCTGGATGCACGTCAAAATGCACAATTTATTATTTATTTTATTTTTAATAAAATTTGGGTAAACAAGAAATTTCAAAACTGTCAGAGTGACAGGGGATGTCGTATAACGAGTAAAATCATCGTATATTGTAGACCACCGCCAAGAGGTGACTTATTTACTTTAAATTTTAAAACAATCACGATTTTGTTGATTGTTTTCCTCAAAATGTAAATTTTGAAATATTTGATTTAGAAAAACATCAAATTCCAGGCTTCGTTCTGCTTTATTTGGCTATTCCAGGCCGTTCTTTAAGTCATTGTATCGGAACGTAAGAAATCTCACTTTCAGTTGATTCAAGGAGATCACTTCCTTCTTAAATCAAGAAAAAAGCCTTTTACCTAAAAGTTAAAAATTAATTTTTAGTAAATAAAAGGCGAAAAATTCGCGATAAATGGTTTGCGCGACTTGACACCGCGCAAGCAAAAAAATGAATTTTTAGGTTGTTAGGGTGGCATTTCAACATTCAACGGTATATCTTTTGCCTCATTTTTTTGTTACCTAATTTAAGAAGAAGGGGGGGCAGTTTCAAAAATGTTAAAACGAAAAAAAGATAGTGTCAAAATTAAAATTTGGAAAAATTGGTATTAAGGCTAGTTTCTCCGCAGATTTTAAGTCAAAAAAAGTACAACTGGCAACGCCTTGTTCTTTAATTTTTTAATCTTTTGCCAGAGTGCACAGGGAAAACTAAACATAAGAATTAGCTGAAATTTTGCAGGGGTGATCAGTTTTAAATGCTTAACAAAAATGTCTCAAGGATTTTTCAAAATAAAAGCTCTGGTGCTGTCATCTACACACCCGATTTACAAAAAAAATAGAGAAATACTCAAAATTTCCTCTGAATTACATTTTTCCTTTTTATATTTCCTTGCTTTAGCGAAAATAAAAACTAAGTTTCATTTTTTCTAAAAGCCTGTGCACTCCGGAAAAGAAAACCGATCAATCAATCACACTTCATTGAATTTGGGAGACACACGCAGTTCAAGTGTTGGCTGATAGATCGCAGAATTTATACGATTCCATGGTAACTGCAGGTGTTTTGTCAACAAACTTTAAATCGGGCCGCAGTGGGACAGAAGAGTATTTTTACGTTTTCTAACAGAAAACCATTAGAGGTTTATCTTTCAAAAATGTGTTTTCAAAAACATTGTTCTAAAACAAATATGAAACCACGGCGTGTACGGGCGCCCGCCGAAAAAGGCCTAGTGCTGCGCGAGCATTACCCCGAGTAGATCAAAGAACCAAGAGAACTTTACTGGCTCGCTGGGATTACTAGGAATTCGCATAGAAACATTAGGCGCCCATTACACCACATAATTTTGTTTTTATTTTGATTCTACCATTTTTTTTTAAATTTAAATTATTGCGACATAGTTAGTAGTCAAATCTTGGAGTGTAAAGGATAGATTTTAGAACCTCAGTTTCAAAAACACACGGATACTTGAGTACTAACAAAACAGGTCAGCAAAGCTCCATTTAGAGTTTGGAAAGACTCTTGCTAGTCGTTGACCCGCCTGCTTAAAACAGAATACGATTATTTCGTCTAGCGCCAGTAGCCGATTTTTAAATCTGCATGCTTTTAAGTTAACCTGTTGTCGGTATCAGCTAGCGGAAGTGTTTCCATTTCAATTATAAATGCACCTGTAAATGCAACCTTAAACATTACACCCAGTTACTTTAATACATAGTTGGGTAGCGTTTTCTTTTATTTTAGTATTTTGCTTGCGTTTTTAGCGGCGCAGAACGCGAAAAGTCAAAATAAGTAACCTAACCCCAAATCTTTGACCCGGTGCTAAAAAATCTCTGGTGTCCCACTGTGGATCAACTTAAATAAAGTCTCCGCGTTGCCATTAAATGACGTAAAATTTTGAAAAAACAAATCAGATCGACATAGTTAAATTACAGTGTTGCTAAAAACAATTCCCCAGATTCTAAGTACGGCCTTAAACTTGTTTTTATTGAGTTGTAAAAGGCTTCTTTTATTTCAGAAGGTAGGGGTTCTAGTTCAAACGTCAGCGAGCGAAACATGAATTAAGTTTGTTTTGTCAGTATAATATGTATTAAAAATTTTAATTTTCGTTTCCCATTAGTGTGAAGAAGTGTGTGTGTGGATATATTTTCTCATATGGACCTCCGCAAATTTAAGAATAAAAAGAGATACAAAAATCTGCAAAGTCACCCAATTAACAGAGAATTTTTAGTCTACTATAAAGAGACAAATCCACCGCCGTCAAAAAAATTATTTAGTAAAACAAGTTTATGGAATATATATTTTTACTGATGCCAGTCCTATATATATTTTACCATTGTTTACTATATAGGGAAGTCACACAACCTTGCCAAATCCTAGTCCAAATCATTAAATATATTAAACACTTTTCATTTCATGCAGGTTTTATTTCAAAAACTATTCAAAATAAAATCTATGTGAAATGAAAAGTGTGCAACCCATGTTGTCCAAGATATAATATGTACATCACGAGAGACTAAAACCCACTTTCGTTCCACGTTTTCATTGGTCGACTCAAGGTTACATGAATGTAAGGTTATAAATATGTTTTGGTTTTGTTTTTTCGGAAAATGTCACGTTAAGAAATCTAATTTTTATTTTGAATCATTTAAAAACGAATTATCATATAGAAAACGTATTTTGGTTGGGCGGTTCTTTATTGTACTCATTAAGCTTATAGACAGAAATTTTACTGTAATTCTACTCAAAAACTGTTAAATATATTTATAAAGAACCTATGTTTGGTAATTTTTAAAACCAGAGGAGCTCAAATTCTATTTAAAACTACAGCAAAATAGGACGACTTCTATTGTTTTATTTAAGAAATAAACAATGTTTCTCAAAGTCGTACCTAACAACATATTTTTCACTAGCAGCCTTGCGTGCGGTTTTTCCCAATTTTTTTTCCCGTTTTTATTGCTTTAAATGGCATAAAGCTGCAGTCAGAGTCGCCGTACCATAAAAAGTTTTTTTAAAAAAAAACGACGAAAACACAAAAGTTCTAACCTCACAAACATGTAACCTTGAGTCGACCAATGAAAATGTGGAACGCAAAGTGGATTTTAGTCTCTCGTCATACACGAACTATGTTTTCACGTGGAATTGAACACGTCTTCAATACGGTTCACTTTTCGGTTTTCATAAAGCGATTTGAACGCGATTTGAACACGAATTGAGCTTTTGACATATGCCTGATGTATTTCGAGGTTAGCTTTTGCCCAGTTGGATCCCAATACGATCCCAAAAAAAGCGGCATTGAACTTGTGCAGAGTCAACGGAAAAAAAGTTCTATTCGCCGCGTTTGCATGGAAGTTTTAAAAGCGAATCGTGTTGAAAACGTATTCGGTTCCACGTAAGAACGTAGTAACTGATTTGGACCAAAAAAAGTGTGAACTAATTTGTCCCTATAATTGGCCTACTCTCCTACATATCAGACAATGACATTACCTAGATTATAACAAAAAATAAGCTTAAATTTTCAAAAATATGCGCTAATTTTCCAAAAATCCAAAATCATCCTCATCCGTGATGCTGTTATTTTCTAATATTTTAAACATGGGAGAGTGCATGGCAGAAAAGCGCTTTTTCAAAATTTTCAGAGGACCATCGGGCGTGCATGGATGACGGACAACCACTGGAGGGGGCTTCAGCTACAAAAAAAAATAAGCACCTGAGGCCGTAGGTTCTCTTTAGAGGCCCTATATACAATTTTTGACTGTTATTGTTTTACCAGAGGTAAGGAACTCGATTTGGCAGTTGTTAGGGAAATGTTGATAATTTTTTTGTGTGTTGGAGACCATTGGAAATAAATAACTTTTTCAATGTCACATTTTTGATTAACAAACGTAGGTATATCAAATTTTAAATTTAATTATAACCTAAAAATCTAATATTGCAGTATACGAAACTGTAATCCTCACGCCTATGACCTTGTATTGTTTCATTGTTCAATGGAAAAAGAAACGCAAGAAAAATGGAAAGAGATCATGCATTTGCCAAAGTGGAAAATTAATAAAAATAATCGAATTTGCGAGGTAAGTAACATTAGATAAATTTAAATAATAATATTATTTTAAGAAAAAGAAGAATATTTTTTCTATTTTCCTGTATGTTTTTTTTGTCAAAGCTTGACATATTTTACTAACCAAAAAAGTCATCATCATTCATCTGGGGAAATCATAAAACGAGAAAACAAGACATCAGTCCATTTCATAAAATCGGTTTTACATGCCAATATAGTGTAGGGGCATATGTCGATAATTTCTATCCCGTGGGATTTTTTTTGAAGGAGTTTTATGACTATGTGGGATTGATAGCTCACACAATCAAGTGTTACCGGGTGTTTTGTTCACATTCATGTAAAAGGGGTTGATATGACGACATATTTCAAGATAGCGGCCGAAAATTATAAAAACTACAACTTTCGCAAACGGGGAATGATTATACTCGATTCCATATAATTCGACGACAGTGAATCCAAAAAATTTACTTTCAAGTTCATCCGACCTTAAATGACCATGAAAATCGCAAAAAACAAGATTTTTGCCAATTTCTCTTCAAAAAATCTTAATAATTCGACGTTTTGTCAGACTTCAAATGTATCTCAAATTGGGTCCTTAGAGTTTGACGCAGTTTGAAGCTTCATGACCTTGAAAAATACCCCAGCAAAATTAACAAATTAAAAAATAAAATACTAAAGGTCGCTATTCATCAATTATTAAAGCCAAGAAACCAAATTGGTTAACAAAGATAAGAAGGTCATGTCTAACAATATTATTTAAAAAAATTTTGTTAAACTATGACACGTTTAAATATGGCGGCTGATATCTCAAAATAGAGACCTATAACCACATTTTATTTTATCCAATCACGTAAAACAGTAAAAATAACAAGCTGGCCATCAATTCTTGTTGACTTATCTCTGCTTAATATGAAAAAAAAAATTGTTGATGCATGACCTTGATTGACCTTGAAAATGCTATGTAAAATTGAAAAACCAGCCTTTTGCAGTGTTTTTTACAATTAACAACTACGCAAAAACCTTAATTGCCGGAGATGAAGTTAACATCTTAGCCATAAATAAACACTTAATTTTAAACCTCTCTAATATTTTTTTTGATCTGGCGTCTGATGCTTATGCTATACCCCGGTAAAAATGTCCTATATACCTGTTGTTTTTAGTTTCGGAACTGCGGATTTTATGTTATACTCACTTGTCTAGCCAACAAAGTCATTTAAATTACCTATAAAAGAGTTAGCAGAAGTTAGATATACATTAATTGATTCTGGACCAGGTGTTTTAGATGCCATTTTCCAAAATGGCGGTCGAAAAATCGTCAAAAATAGAATTTTTGCAACCGGTGATTAAACTCGATTTCATATAACTCGAGGACAATAGTTCCATAAAAATTACTTTCGAAGTCATCCGGCCTCAAATGACCTTGAAAATCGAAAAAAAAAACGATTTTTCTCTTTAAAAAATCTCCATAATTTAACGTTTTGTTACACCAACATCTGAAACGCTAGATCAAAAAAAATAGTAAGGAGGTTTAAAATGAAGTGTTTTTTTAATACTAAGATGTTAATTTCATCTCCGGCACTTAAAGTTTTTGCGTAGTGGTAAATTGGAAAAAACACTAAAAAAAGCGGGTTTTTCAAATTTACATGGTATTTTCAAGGTCAATCGGGGTTATGCATCAACTAAACTTTTCTTTTCATCATTCATTTTTTTTTTGGACTTGACCTTCTTATCTTTGTTGCCAAATTTGGTTCTCTTCGCTTGAATGGTTGATGAATAGCGCCCTTTAGTATGTTATTTTTGCAATTTGTTAATTTTACTGGGGTATTTTTCAAGGTCATGAAGCTTCAAACTGCATCAAACTCTAAAGATCGAATTTGGCATACTTGCCTAATAGTTTGAGGTACACTTGAAGTTGGTCTGAGAAAACGTCGAATTATTAAGATTTTTTTGAAGAGAAAATGGCAAAAATCTTGTTTTTTGCGATTTTCAAGGTCATTTAATATCAGATGACCTTAAAAGTAAATTTTTTGCATTCCTCGTCCTCAAATTATAAGGAATCGAGTATAATCATGGCATGGTTGCGAAAGTTGTATTTTTTATGATTTTTGGCCGCCATCTTGAAAGATGACGTCATATCAACCCCTTCTACATGGATTCGACCAAAACACCCGGTAACACTTGATTGTGTGACTAAAGAGCTATCATTACCACATAGTCACAAAACTCCTTCATTAAAAATCCCACGGACTTACACATGCTCCTTCACTAACATGAAAACAACTAGAAAGAGACGACAATATGAGTTGCCCAACTCTGCTAAAAAACAACTGTCAAATGTATAGATGGCCTCTAGTTCTCCTCAGGGCCCGTATTCTTGACGGACTGTGACGTAAGTAGTCGCTGGTGAGTATTTGCCTCTCTCACTTTTCTGATGGTTCAGAGTAAGTGAGAGAGTAAGAAATTTGTCTCTCACTCGGCAACTAACAATCAGGGAAACATAGCGAAAAGTAAACTTTTAAATGGGCTGAAATTTTGCACGCATTTTCCAATCCTTGACAACATAATCTGATTTTTTTACAAAAAAAACCCGTCGTCTTTCTCAAACTCGAAATTCAATCAAATTGGAGAGTTTTCGACAATTTCCTCTGGATAAGATTATTCCTTTTTATTATATTTCACTCCTTTAGCGAAAGAAACAAGTTTTCTTCTTTCTAAAAGCACCCTGGCAAAAAAAATCAGGGATCGATTATTGACTTTTAAAAAATATGTTTACATTTTAACATGCTATGATTTTGTAAAGCTTTGTAACCCCAGTACAATTATTTACCTTTACAGCTTGAATCTCACTGACCGTCAACCTTCTTTGAGGTACTCTTCTGGGAAAATCACTCTCCAAACTAATCAAATAATTCTCGCATGGCAAAGGAGGGGGCTGCGGAATCTCCCTTAAAGAGCTGAACACTGCAAACGATGAGCAAGTCTCAAATGAAGTTTCAGTCTCCAAGGAACTTTGTGAGTTAGTATTTTTTGTAATACTTTGAGGGTTCAAAACGTTATTTACATTAGACTCTATCTCAAAAATCTGAACTCCTGAGTTTTCTACAAGGTAAAAAAATTTGAATTAATTATGAGTTTACTTAACGCAATCTTGAGTTAAATATTCTTTTTGGCGGTTTCTAGCTGAGTTACAACAGCCGTGTGGAAGGTTGGGTTGCGTTGGTCAGCTCTTTTTTGTGTTCGGCTGGGTCAAAGATGTATAAGTTGGTATTTCTGGGGTATGTTGTGTCGGATTAGGTTGTTCTTTTCATGAAAATATAAAAATAAAACGGTTTTTTGCGACTGTCGTAATTTTAGCATATTTGTTGAACAACTGTAAAACAGATAAGGACTTACACGGGACTGTCGTAACTTTAGCAACTGCCATTCTTTTTGCTATAATTTCACTTTAAATTAAGTTAAATTAATTCGTAATTAAATCAATTTTCACTTAATTTCGAGTGTGGACTCGTTTTAACACAACATTTTTTACCGTCTATACTACGATCTGGAAAGTAAAGATGTTGGCATGACCTGCAGCACTGGTAGTAGTCTTGTTCGAACGGTTGCAAAAACACCCCTTCGGACGAAGTTCTGGTTGAGCTTAAAAAGTCGAAATTTTCCCAGGAATTGTGCAAACTTCTTCGATTTGAATCGATCACAGCAGAGCCCAGGTAGACCCGGTACGTGGGGAACATGTTCTTTGGAAGGCATAGCAAGATCTTTGACATGTAACTGCGGCCGTTTAAAATCTGAATCTGCCTCAGTTTCTTAAAAAGTTTCTTGAGAAAATCGTAAAATCTTGCGATAATCTTCGACATTATTCGAAGTTTTGCAAGTGACGGTTGTCAAAAAAACCAACACCGTCTTAACAAAAAAGCCAGTCACTTCTTTATCGTTTTAGTATCCTTTGGCTACAATCGTGACCATATTGACACAAACTGAGAGAAAATGCATGTTTTACCTACCAATTTGTTTATAAAAATGGTCGCAACAGTAGGCTAAAGGGCATTGAAGAGCTAGGAGTAAACTGGCTTTTTACTGGTCTGACCATAACTGTGTTTATAATATTTATAAGATTTCATAAGCCAAAAAAATATATCTTTTTGTAGAAGTATTTACATCACATGATGTGGCTAACTAGAGCTTTTTTAATTAGTTTTCAAGTGGTCCAAGAAAAAAGGAGTTTTCATGAAATTTTTCTGTTTCAAAAATTATTACAGAAACCCATAAAATATTATGAGCCTGTGTCAGATTATAAAACCCTATAAAATTTTGTGTTGTCTGACTAGAAGTAAAATCTGTAGTCAGACTTAAAAAACTCTTGCTCTTACCAACCCATAGCAAACTATTAATAAAACGAGATGTTTATAGAAACCTTTATAAAATTTTATGAGTCAGGCTGATCACAAAATCTCCCGAAAGTCTCACAAAAAATGTGCTTATATTCAAAACATACACATAAACGAGGGTGTAATCATGAAACCTATATAAAGTCTGTCTGATTATAACATCTCTTAGAAAACGGTGCCTTCATAAACCTGTCAAATATTTGAAAATAAAAAGTATGTACTGTAAAATCTTATACATATTTGTAACTTTGTGAGATTATAGAATCAGGTAAAAAACAGATATATGAAGCCACACAAAATCTTATCAAAATACATAGACATAACTCAGAAATTATTACAAACTTTAATTATTACAAACTTTAATCATCCCAAAACTCCACCTATATAACAAAAGCTTATAAACCTTATAAAAACTTATCAAAATCAGGTGTTTTTGATAAGATTTAATGAGGTTTTTTTGGCCGGGAGGGGTCAAAATATTTAAGCTTACGTTTTTTGACGGTAAATAAAACATTGAGATTTCTATTTATTCTTTCCATCCAACAACACATCTCTCAAGAGTAAACTAGAGTTTTTCGAATTTCCATTGTCTTTATTTTTTACTTTTTCACAACGTTTCGAACGCTTATGTATCTGCAATCGTCATCAAGTGAATACTGTGTTCACAAGCCGCTCTATTTCTTCTATTTTCTCCATTTTTTTACAATCGCTCTATTTTTCCATTCTCTCAATTTCTCCATTTTATCACAACCACATCACAACCGCTTCTTTTTTCCATCCGCTCCATTGTTTCAATTTTCTCCATTTTTCCAACCGTTCCACCATTTTTTGGCGAGAGGAACAAATTAACTTCAATCTTTTTAAATGCCTAAAAATAATTTTCAATTCCTAGGGATTTCAAGTAACACTTTACCCTAAAAAGAGGGGTTTAAAGTACCTTTTAATTCCCTAAAGTGCACAAACGTTATTTTAGAGCCTTGTATAAATAATATTACGGTCAATACCGGAGCCTTGTTAATATTATTTATAGACGAAACAAAAGAAGATATTCTATATAGAATGAACTGGAAATTAAACAAATATGAAGCTGTCGTCTTGAGTATTGTTTGCTGCTTGGGTAATTGCTGGGGTGACCCCCAATAAATGGTATTTTATTTATTTATCTTAGTATAATTAAATAAGCAGCGAGAATAATGAGATTCTTGATAAGTTTGTGAAATTTTCAAGGCAGGAAGAATCAAAATACCATTCAGAAAATAATATTGTTTATTTTAGGCTTCTTACCCAGGGTGTCCAATGTAGTTGTTCACGATATAAATAATTTTTAGCTGAGATGTGCATATTTTTTGACAGTCTAATTGTGGCTAAGGGTACTTGACACCAGGTTTTATATCGGGTGTAACAAGGGATAGCGCCTTTATTTTTAAGAATAGATTTCTGAAAATTGGGAATTTTACAGAAGTGATAGAAGCTCAAAACTGTGTCCTATTGACACATGTCAAACTGTTACAGTTTCAATGAAAACGAAGTTAAATTGTGATTTTTAAATGAAAGATCATGTATGTATGTACCAATATTAAATATTGTTACAATTTTGTTTAATTTTAAGCAACATTTGAAACGCGTAAAATAGCATTTTAGTTTAATTTTTTAAAAAAATTTACATCTGCAAATGAAACTAAATGAGGCTTGCTTTTAAAAATAAGTATTTTTGTTTCATTTACACTAAATCAACATCTATTAAACCGCCCCTCTCCCCTCCCTTCAGTTCAAGAGCTCAAGCAATAGGCACTAATTTTTAAAAATTTGCCATAGTATTTGATTTTTATTAAATGATGAAATCCCCCCCCAGAGTCGATTTCTTGCTACGCCACTGCTATTAGAGTGGTGTGCCGAACCCTTGAGCAAGAATTAGGTTAGGAAGGATGAAACGCTTGTACTAATAAAACACAAAACACGTAATTCTGCCAAAAACGACGAAAATTCAGCCAGAGCGAGCAAGATAGAAATAGTGATACAGAATATAACAGACGAAGAACTATGTATCGATGCCTATTACATTTTCGTTTAAACACTCTGTATATATATTTAAATTGTTTTAATTTTGTTGATAATTTCGAGTTTGAATATTTCAATTGTTATGAATCCTTAAACCATGAAATTACAGCAAAAAAAAAATGACACGAAAAATACATTTTTTTAAATCATGTAAAATAAGTTTTGTTAGCAAAATACGTGGTAAGTGCTTTAAAATTCATAGACTAGCGTAAAATATGGATATCAGTGGATTTTCTCTACATTGTTAACCTTCCAAAAGCCATATGAAGTTTGAAACTATTAAAAAATGAATTAATTATATATAATATAATGTTATAACGTAGATGTGGGTTTATGCGTCATCAGATGGATCAAATTACCAAATAATAAATAATATTATATTTTTTTTTTAAAAACGCGGAAAATCATGAAAGAGGATTCCAAGGCTCAAGGAGCTCAAGCCCCGCCCCCCTTCTCCAGAATACTAGATCACCCCGTATATTTATTTAAAAATTTCACATTAAATTTGAGATCCAAGACAGTTTTTATAACACTTCTTTATTAAAAAATAAAAAAAAATCAAAAAAATATTAAAAAGTTTAAAACAAATCATACCTACCACAAAACCTGTGAATCCGACTATCAGAACTATTTTGTTATTGAAATGGTAAATCCAAAAAGCAAAAATAACTATTATGATACTAAGGTCAAGAAAACCTTACACTTACATTTTTATCGGAAAATCCGGTTTCTGAATGAGAAAATGTAATTTTTCCTGGGATTAAAAACACAATATGTGCGATTATTGCTAAATTATACCTTTGGATAAATGCTAGAAATAAAACGTTGCTAAACATCAAAAAATTGGAATTTTATATTTTGCAAAATTATCACCCAAATCAAATGCAGGAAGATATAGCCAAGAGCGAGGGGAATTTTTCTGGATTACGCAGGATTTCTGACAGTTGTTAGTTTACCCCTATTCTAGTTTCTAAAAAAAAGTTTCTTTCTGAGGGACGCTTGCTTCCTCCGCCATCTTGGATTAAAAATGGCCGAAAGGAGTATTATTCAAAAAATCATAACTTTATTATTTCTTAACCGATTTTTCTCAAACAAATTTTAATATTTTAATGTTTTAGTGGTCATTAATTTTTTTAGTTGGTTTTTGAGGTTTAATTAAAAAACTTTTTCAACAAAAAAAAAATGCGCGCTTTTGGGACGCTTATTATTATTAATTCCTGAGTAATACTCATTGTTTTACCAGAGGTGAGCAACTGGATTTGACAGTGGCTAGGGAAATATTTGAAATTGTTTGTTGGCAATGATAGTTGGTAAGCCCTGACAATAAATAACTTTGTCACTGTCAGATTTTTGATTAGGAAACGTCAGGTTTAAAAATGGAATTTTGCTGTATCAAAAATTGTAAAAATATATACGTGCCTCGACGAATTTGTATTGTTCCGTTGTCCAACGGAGAAAAAAACTCAGGAAAAGTGAAAAGAAAACATAAATAACACATTATGTTTCCATGTTTTATTGTAAGAAAAAGAGGGACAAAAATATAGATCATAGGAGTCTTTATATTATTACATTTTTAATATCTCCGCGTGTATATTTACTGTTTGTTTTGTTTTTTTTTTGTCAAAACTTGACATATTTTACTAACAAAAAAAATCAATCTTTCAAGAACTGTCTGGGGAAATTATAAAAAGAGAGAACAAAACATCAATCCATTTCATAAAATCGTTGTTACATGCAAATATGAAAAAAACTAGAAAGAGAGGGCAATATGAGTTGCCCACCTCTGGTAAAACAATAACTGTCAAATGTATAGAGGGCCTCTATCTTCAAAGTCCCTAAAAAAGTTTAAAAATTAAAAGACAGTGTCATTTTGAATAAAATAAAAATAGGGGTTTCGACTAAAACTCGACGCTACACTTAATATGGCGGTTTAAAGATGGCCGACGCGGGATGCACGAAATTTATCTTGAGGGGTGCATCTTTTACATAAAAACCCCTATGACGTTTAGAGATACAGCAATTTGGTCAAATTTTAGACCCTACAAATAAATACTTAACAATTTTTTTTAAACTTTATTCAGAAACTTAAGACTATTTATAATATATTATATTAGTAGTATATTATTTATTACGCTAAATTCAAATGTACCTAATTATATTTAATTATATGTTGTATCACAGCGAGAAACTGTTTCATATTAAAAACTAAATATTTTATTTGAAAATTTGCTTATTTCTCCACTTCTAATTTTGTCATACCTCGCTTTTCTGATATTCGGAACCGTCTTGTTTTATTCAAAATGACATCGCCTTTCGATTTTCATACTTTTTTAGGGACCTTTATGACTTTCGTGAAAAATATATCAAATTTTGTTTGAGAAAAATCGGTTAATAAACAAGAAAGTTATGATATTTTGAATAATTTCCCTTTCGGCCATTTTTAATCCAAGATGGCGGAAGGAGCAAGCGTCCCTCAGTAAACTAACAGTTCTCAAAAATTTCTAACGGTCTTAAGCTAATAGAGAAGGGAAAAATAAGAAGAAACCTACGTACATCCTAAAGAACGTCCTACTTTTTACTTCTTTTGTTTCATTCCATCAGGGTTAATACCCTTCTTCTAATATAAATTCAACCTTCATGCCACCACGCTTTTTTGGAAGTTGAAGAACCGTACACGACCCGCTGCCTAATTTTTTAAATTATCGGTTTCAAAAGGATAATTATGACTTTTTGTGAAGAGGCTCAAACATATACATATTAATTCCCCTTAGGAGGATGGTACATGGACAGAGCCTGATGGAGGCTATATGAAACTGTATATGTCGGAACACGGTTCAGTATCCCTATCTGATTATAAAGTTTGCCCATATATCAGTCACTATGGTCCCTGCTACGTATAAGAGACTAAACAACCGGTCCGAAAAATCACCTGATCCCTCTAATGACTTTCATCAATGAAGAAGAATTTTTTGATGAACCGTTGAGAGATCATCAGTAAAAAGAATTTCGACCAAAGACTTTAACACACGTCTAGTGAAAAAGGCACTCACACCAAATGAAATGAATTAAATTAATTTATACGATTTATTGAAAAAAACTTTATGATCAATTTATTGCAAAAAGTGAAAACTAAATAAATTATTTTACACCGCTAAAAACCATGAAGATAAATTTCCCGATTCCTAGTTTGGTATGCAAACTATGCATGAACAATACCTAATTTTCTTTTCAATGTTGTAAAAAGTGACTAACATGTATTTAATTATGCACGTTTAAAAAAAAGCCAAATTACACCTTTGGTTGCAACATATATCTATTTAAACAAACGTACGTATACAGCCAATCTAAAACAAAAACCAAACAACCAGAAACACACTAAGCAAATTTTTCAAGCACATCACATCGGTATTATCTTTTTTGTTTCGCTTCCATAATCAGTAAGTTTTATTATGCGTTTTCCTAATATATGCGTTTTCCTAATATATAATTAATTTGTTTTCTTTTTAATTCTTGTTGATAGAAAAACTCAAGTTTTCTCATTTTAAGGTGTGTTTCAAGCCCGCCTCTAAACATGATATATATTTGCCTGCACATTTGTTTGTACCAAACCAAGAGTTACTATAGGATGTAGAGTAAGTCATTTTGTTAGTGCGTTGTTTTTTTAGTCAAAGTGAGGCATTTTCGGCATATTTTCGTGTTTTTGATGAAAATCTATTGTTTTGATTTGTTTAGTGCAGTAATATAACCGGAATGACTAGTTTTTAACCTTTCATAATTGCTGTGCAAAGACCGTTTTTATTCTATTATTAGCCTCAGAGTTAGTTTAGGGGAATTTTGTTAATACCAACTGATTTAGGCTCACAAATATCAGGTACACTCACAGTTGGTCTACAGAGGAGTTTTAAGAAAAAAAATATATAATCTTTAAAACATAGATTTTTGTTTTTGATCCATCACCAACTTCTATTTACGTAAAAAGTAAAATCCCCTATGTAGCCCTTTTCTGAGGGGCTATTTTTGGAAAATATTCTAAAAACCTTAAACAGTAACTCCCTATTTTCACTTCTTATTTGAATTCTCGCTGAAATTCTCTTTCGAATGGTACCCCATATCATAAGGTTTGCTTTACTAATTTTCGAGATATTGGCTTTCAAAATGTCAAAAATTCAATTTTCGAAGGCCCATATCTTAGAAACTAAACAAAATATCTCTAGTGTGTTTATTATCGATTTTGAGGGTTTTTGTAAAAGCAAATAAAAAGTGACAATAGTTTGACGTGTGCACATTCCTCTTTACAGTTTATTGATTTTCAGTGATTTTGACGATATTATTCCAAAAATATGAAGTAGAAGGTCAGATTGTCAAACTGTTGTCATTTTTTATTTCCTCGTAAAAAAACCCTAAAATCGATAATAAACACAATAGAGATATTTTGTTTAGTTTCTAAGATATGGGCCTTTGAAAATTGAATTTTTGACATTTTGAAGGTCAATATCTCGAAAATTAGTAAAGCAAACCTTATGATATGGGGTACCATTCGAAAGAGAATTTCAGCGAGAATTCAAATATGAAGTCAAAATAGGGGGTTGCTATTTAAGGTTCCCAGAATATTTTCCAAAAATAGCCCCCCAGAAAAGTGCTCCATAGAGGATTTTACTTTTTACGGTAAATAGTAGTTGGCAATGGATCAAAAACAAAAGTGTATGTTTTAAAGATTATATATTTTTTTTCTTAAAACCCCTCTCTAGACCAACTGTGCACTCAACACCGTTCTAAACTAGAACGGTGTTGGTACACTATCGGCATAATAAAAGTGGCACACAATACTTTTTGTTGTAATACCTTGGTCTATTTTTACAAACAAAGTCACCCATTATTGTATTTTTCTTAAACTGTCAAAGTATATCATTCTGTATTTCAGTCTGATAAATAAATAAAAAATGACTCCACAAATTTCTTTATTTGATAAAACTACAACTATGGTCAATGGTCAATTAGGGACGTGGCTAGACATTATGAACGTAGTAAAAACACGATTATAAAAATTAAAAAACGATGTGAAGAAGATCAGACAATAGAGAAAAAACAAGGGACTGGTTTATTGAAAGTTTCAACTTATGAACATGATTATGAAAAAAAAGGCAAAGAGATTAACCCAATTTCCAGGATGTGTTCTCTCTAGGCTCTAATTTAAGATGCCGTGTAGCTGCTAAAAAAATGAAACTTACGAATGAAGAAAAAAACAGGCCAGGTTACTTTTTGCCCTTAATTACTCTCTAAAGGAATCAGAGTTTTGGCGAAAGGTAATATTTTCCGATGAAAAAGTTTTCCAGTCCTGTAGTGACAGAAAACAAATTCGGGTGTATCGTCCACCAAGAACGCGCTATGAGATCGCGCTGGAAGATTTTCGGTAAATATGTGGGGTTGGATTTCTGCTAGAGGTCATGGTACTCTATTTCGAATCAATGGAAGGCTCACAGCACAGCTTTACGTGGACATTTTAGAGAACACTATGCTTCCAGCCGTCACAGAACTTTATTAAGACCAGTTTATTTTTCAACAAGACAACTGCCCTGCTCATACGGCCAGAATTTGCCAAACTTGGTTTCGGGAGCAAAATATTGAAATTCTTCCTTGACCTGCGAAAACCCCAGATGCCAATCCTATGGAAAATATCTGGGGTTTAATTTCAAAAAAGCTGGAAAGATTTAATATTGTGCCGGGAAATCAACATCACTTGGTCCAGTTAATAGTCTATGCTTATGAAGAATTGATTGGTGAAAATGAAAACCTTTTTGAAATTTTGGCTGATTCTCTATCAAAAAGGTTAAACGGTATAATTGAGGTGAATGGCGCAATGACTAGATATTAAAATTTATATACCTAATAATTTGTTTCTATTGTTTTATAATTTTCGTTACAGTGGTGTTTTTTAATTTTTGTTACAGTTGTTTTATGCGTTAGCGTATTATTAGTATAATATAAAAATTATTTTTGAAAGCAATCTTTGATGTCAATATTTCACATTTTAGTACCAGTCACAAAATATAATCCGGTAGTTAACCAGACAATTTAAAAAATACCTATGTTTATCACGTACCACTTTTATGATGCCGATAGTGTACATCTGGCCAACACCGTTCTCAACTAAAAAGCCAGTTAACTCATTTTCGTTTTAGTATCCTTTGGCCTATGATCGGTGCCATATTGACCCCAAACTGACAGAAAATCCATGTTTTACTTGTCAATTTGGTTATAAAAATGGCAGCCACATTCGGCTAAAGGGCACTGAGGCGGTAGGAGTTAACAGGCTTTTTAGTTAAGAACGGTATTGATCTGGCAGTCATTTTCTTTTTAGGCTATTAGGGATTTTTCTTAAAAAATGGCAAAATACATCATATTTAAATGCTTCAACTTGGGAAACTCAAAGTCATAAAGTCTCAAAATACAAATTTATTCAAAATTTGGTAGGTTACACGTGTTTCGCCTACATAGGCATATTCAGATCTGGTATATAAATCGTCACGGTTGAAATTAACATTTAAAGAACATTGCAAAAGTTAAAAATAAAAAATAAAAAACATTTAAACAAACAAGAGACTCGTTTTACATTTTACAAACCAAAACAAATTTGATTGATTTTTTTTTGTTTGTAAAATGTAGAACGAGTCTATTGTTTGTTTAAATGTTTTTTATTTTTTAAATTCTGTAATGTTCCTTAAAAGTTAATTTCAACCGTGACGTTTTATATACTAGGTCTGAAGATGCCTATGTAAGCGAAACACGTGTAACCTACCAAATTTTGAATAAATTTGTATTTTGAGACTTTATGACTTTGAGTTTCCCAAGTTGAAGCATTCGAAATTCAAGTCTCGTTGAGAAAATGGACGACCCTTTTAAAAGACAAATATACCCACGCTGGTTCAAATACATACATGGTAGACAGTGTCTGTTGTTAATGTTAAAAACACAATAGAAGGTATTGTTTATTCGCACAGGTTTTTTTGTTATCATCAGTATTTTAATTTTCATTATTTTGACTTAAAAAAATACTTCATTATTTTCACTTGAAAAAAATATCCACCCATATTTGTCTTTAATTTAAAATACCCAGTAGCCTCCTCCTTAATCCTGCGCAGGAGACAACGCTATAGATATGCAGATGAAGCAAAATACCCACCAATTGCACTCTCACAATTAATGGCGTATTTCATTGGTAAACCGTGCGCCACGAGTTGTGCACTGACTCCGATTTAGAGCTGTCCAAAAGTAGCATTAGTGCAGTTGCAGAGCATCTATTTTTTACAAGCTTTTATTAACTTGCAATGTATCTATGTATATATGTACGTAACGAACTAGATATGTTTGTTCGGATGGAATCTTGCAACTTAATTTTGAACAACTTACCGACATGCGATTGGCTTCAAATTGGGCATGCTTATATAGTTGCGCACAGTTGGTCTAGAGAGGGGTTTTAAGAAAAAAAATATATAATCTTTAAAACATACACTTTTGTTTTTGATCCATCGCCAACTACTATTTACCGTAAAAAGTAAAATCCCCTATGTAGCCCTTTTCTGGGGGGCTATTTTTGGAAAATATTCTAAAAACCTTAAATACTAACTCCCTATTTTGACTTCATATTTGAATTCTCGCCGAAATTCTCTTTCCAATGGTACCCAATATCATAAGGTTTACTTTACTAATTTTCGAGATATTGGCTTTCAAAATGTCAAAAATTCAATTTTCAAAGGCCCATATCTTAGAAACTAAACAAAATATCTCTATTCTGTTTATTATCGATTTTGAGGGTTTTATAAGAGCAAATAAAAAATGATAATAGTTTGACGTTTGAACATTCCTATTTACAGTTTATTGATTTTCAGTGATTTTGACGATATTATTCCAAAAATATGAAGTAGAAGGTCAGATTGTCAAACTGTTGTCTTTTTTTATTTCCTCGTAAAAAACCACTAAAATCGATAATAAACACAATAGAGATATTTTGTTTAGTTTCTAAGATATGGGCTTTTGAAAATTGAATTTTTGACATTTTGAAAGCCAATGTCTCGAAAATTAGTAAAGTAAACCTTATGGTATGGGGTACCATTGGAAAGAAAATTTCAACGAGGATTCAAATATGAAGTCAAAATAGGGGGTTAAGGTTCCCAGAATACTTTCCAAAAATAGCCCCCCAGAAAAGGGCTACATAGGGTATTTTACTTTTCATGGTAAATAGTAGTTGGCTATGGGTCAAAAACAAAAGTGTATGCCTTAAAGATTATATATTTATATTCTTAAAACCCCTCTCTAGACCAACTGTGTGCGGTGACAACACAAAAATATAGTGCGACGAAATTGACAGGTTCCCCCTACTCGAAGGGGGTGGAAAGGGGTACAGTTCAAGTACGCCCGATTTCCTTGAAATTTGGTGTGTTGGGGCACTTGGGGATAGAGATAACGAAATTCTAATAAGATTTTGAAAATTCAATATTGCGGATTCAAGATGGACGATTTTTGGTCATCTTTTGCTATCCAATTTTAACTAACTTATACACATCCTATTGTCTTTAAATTTGGCATGCATTTATAGTTCCGGTGACAATACAATAATATGTCATTATTAGGCACCCCTCCCAACTACGAGGGAGGAAAACACCTAAGTTTGTCCGATTTCAACCAAAATTGGTATACGGGGGCTTTTGGGGATAAGGAATACGAATTTTTGATCAAAATTTAAAAATTCAATATGGCGGATTCAAGATGGACGATTTTCGGTCATGTTTTTCTAACCAGTTTTAACTGACCTATCCATATCCGATTGTGTTCAAATTTGGTATACGTTAATAGTTCCGGTGAAAATACAATAATATGATATTCTCAGGTACCACCTCCCCCTAACAATTTAGAAGAAAAGAAAATTAAAAAATTTTAACCCACGCGGGGTTTAAATAGTAAACACTCTGTAGAATAAATTAACATTGGGGCTATATGTCACTCTAATTAAAACCTACCCTTGTTAATTAATTTTTCCAATTAATACTTAATAAGGAGTAGATTAATTTTGTATGTGTTAAAAAGGTGTTTTTATTTATGAAATGTATTAAAAAACTTAAATGCAATTTTTTTACATTTCTGTCACTATCGAAATGTCAGTTTAAAAATATTAGCTCTGCGTTCAATCACAAACAACGAGATCGGATCTTTTACCTCTGCTTGACCCTTGCTACAGCTTTAAAATGAGTGGGCTTTGAGTAAGGAAAGTTTCTTTGACTGAGCTTTTAGATAACATTAAAGTTTTACTTTTAGTTTTTAAATAAATTAATATAGTTATTTTGGGTTTTTTGTTTGGTGTATTTTTCGTACATAATCAATGACCTTCACTTATGTTTGTTTTGCCTCGTAGTGACCTCATAAATATATTTTTTGTACTGAAAACGAGTTCAAAATATGGCGTTTTTTTGGACAAAATAGGAGGCGTTTTATTGAGTAATGAAGAACTTAGGATATTTAATAAGGTAAATTAATCCTTGTAAAAGCGGTTACTTAGGGAATTTTTAAACTAACTTATTACCAAATGCCACAAAACAATCCTTTCTGGGGGCTATAAATTTAAACCACGCCCCTAAGGTGGTCTAAAAACTCACCAACTTTATAACCTCAAACACAAATAATGAAGCTATTATGTGCCAAATTTTTGGCGTTTTCACCATTTGCCATTTTAAAACCTGTCAAAAAAAAAATAGTTTTTAGGGCATTTTCTTCTAAAATATCTTGTATTTTGAGAAAAAAAGCAGTTTTTCAGTGGTATTTTGCAATAACAATACAAAATAATCAATAACTTTCTGTCTTTTCTCTATCGGTAAGTGTCTTTTCAAAATTGCTTTTAAAATTTAGTACCCCACACAGGTGTAAATATTTAGACCTGTAGGGGGTACTATTTTAGATCTTAGTAAATCTCACTGAAAATGTTCTTTGTTATTGTTTGTTGCTTTCTTATTATCTTTCATGTTATTCTTCTTCTTCTTCTTTTTCTCAAGGGGCTAGTAACTATCACGCGTTACCAGCTGAATGAACTCGTGGCTCTTTGGAGCTTCAGCTTTCAGACAAAAAGATACCTGCGACTCAAAATTTGTATCAATTCCTTATAATCCTAATTATACGAAAGGATTACACAAAGTATTTAATAACACCGGTCTTAAATTAGTATATCAATCCGGTAACACAATAAGAAGCTTACTAGGAAATCCCAAGGATAGAACTACAGTTCTAGAAAAAAGTGGAATTTACGAAATTAGTTGCATGGATTGTGACAAAAAATATGTTGGCCAAACGAGACGCTCTATTCAAACACGTTTTAAAGAACACTTAGCACACTTAAAATACGGAAGAACAGAAAAGTCAAGTGTGGCCGAGCATGCTTTTGAAAACAATCATAGATTCACATTAGATAACCTAAAACTTCTAAAAAGTGTACCAAACAAAAGACTTTTGAATGCATATGAAAGTATGGAAATCATTAAATCCAGAAATAGTTTAAATAAAGATAGATGACCCATCCCGTTTAGTACACTTTATTCTTTGGTTGAGGGGAAAAATCGTGATCAATCACAAATTATTAGTCTTATCTCCGCCCACTAAAGGATTGTATATAAGATAGAGCGTAGATTAATTTAGTTCATTGTTTATCGTCTCCTGATGATGCTAACGTTGTTAGCGAAACGCACGTCGAGTGCAAAAAAGTGTAGTTTTGGTTTGTGGAAAACAATCATAATTTTGTTTTAACTCCTTTCATGTTATTAACGAATAAATCTTTAAAAAAAAGGGACCGGACCATAACCAACAAATTTTCGGGTTAGCAATTTCTTCTTCTTCTTGAAAAATTTCGGACCCCAAAGCCAGAATCAAGTTCGACGGCAAGTTTAATCCATCGAGCGCGTTTATTTCGGCGGATTGACTTTCCTTGACTCAATCCAATCCAAAAAATTTCAGGATTGGATCGAAGTTTTCGATTCCTTACTCCCACGTGTTTATACCGGAGATTTAAGCGAGATTTATGAAGCCAATTCGGTTCCGATCCGGATAGAACTGTCGAAATAAACGTAGTAATTATGAAGCATTTTTTTGCATTTGATGCTAACCTGCTGACGGGAAAAGTCTAAATTATGTAAAAAACATGCAAAAAATTAGAAAAATCATGCAGGATGCGTGAATTTCAGAATATTGTCACGCCTTGGTTACCTCAACCTTGCGCGAGGCTTGGAAGGAAAAATTCAATTTTTAGCAACAATAGAATCACGAAAATTAGCGCGTTTTATATTAGAACGAAAATGTAAAACATCCAGTTTTGTCGTTTAAGTATGACCTTGCGACGGAAATGGGATTTTTGTCAATCAACTACTTGCACTGGTTTAATTTAGGGCTAATTTTACAACCGAAGGTAAAACTCCAGATTAAACCATAGTTTAAACTTCAGTGTAAGCTTTGGATTAAACCATTGGTAAACAAGTTGCTCAATTTTCTAAGTCGCAGTTGAACCACGGCCAGGAAGAAAAGAAGAGCAGTTAGATTAACTGCAGAATTAGGAGCACAACAAGTTTTTTTCTAGTTTAAAAGACTACATTTTCTTGGCAAATAGGGTTAATTATTTTAACCATATCTTCAAAATGGCAACAACTAAAGCCAAACCCAGCAGCAGAGAGACATACAGCCAGACGCCAAACAAAAAATGTACAGAATTGTCAGAAAGATATACAGTATATATATATACTGGGTGTCCCAAGGTGAGTAATCTATTAGAATATTTTGGAAACTATACAATGGAAACTATTCAAACTTTGTGTTCTACCATAAGTCCATGTAAACTATCTTTATGAAATACTTTCGTATTTGCAGTGTTGCCATTTGCAGGAAAACTTGGCAACAACTTTCTTATTTTTAATTAAACACCCTGTATATTTTTGCATTTTTGGATTCTACAAAATATTTTAGGTATATTTTATGTATAATTAAAAAAAATGTATGAAATAAACAACTTAAAATCTGAGTACTCGCCCCCCCCCCCTAGATTTGAGGCCAAATCCGCACTTGTAGTTACTAAGTTTTCTTTGCATGTATTGATAGGTTCCTCATAAAAGCTATGCTTTTATTCTAGTTTTTTTTTCGTATCGAAACCGTCCCCCCCCTGCCGCCACTGGCATATCTTCATTAATTTAAGAGGTAATTCAATTCTACAAATACATGTCTGTGGCAACATTTTTAGAAGAACCTAATGGTCTTTTCGAAATTTTAATCCGACGTTTCGTTTCGTAGATATCATCATTAGGATCAAAAAATTAAATACCGTACCAAAATGTTTTACTTCATATTTTAGTTTATTTTTAAGTTTCTTTGATAATAAAATATATATTTTTTTTAATTTTGTGATTGGATCTCGAAAAAAATCATTTTAAATGAATTTTTTTTTCTGGTACGGCCCTGTCCCATTTTAATTTTTTTTTGTGAGACTATTTACATTTAACTACTATATATTAGACCTGGACAACCAAGATATATTACATGAACATACTGGGTGAACCGAAAAAAAAGGAACAAATTGTTTTTTGCTACACCTTTACCAATGTCAATAAAAAAAACTGTATTTGTAAGACAAATAAGCCTTTGGAAAAAAACCGTTAGGGTTGCCGACATATTAAATCCAAGATGGCGGAGAAACTTAAATGCATGCCATTTTTAAACCCCTTTTTGTTAAATGTTGCCATTCTTTTTTTAAATACTGTGTGATGTCGAAAGTAACCTTTATACCTAAATAAAATATAAAAAATACAAGTTTGAAAAAAGGTGCGCATTTGATTTTCTGCGCCATCTTGCATTTAAATATGGCGAATATTTTTTTTCAAAAGGCTTATTTGTCTTATATATATATATATAGAAAACAATATATGCGTTTTTTTTGGTTCACCCGGTATGTCCATATAATATAGGTATCTTATATAAATGGTCTTAAAACAAATAAATTAAATTGGGACAGGTCCGTACCAAAAAAAATGAACCGAAGATGATTTTTTCGGGATTGAAAGTTCAAAGTAAAAAAAATTATATTTTATTATCAAACAAACTTATATAAATTAAAACATTTTGCACCGTATTTAACTTTTTGATCCTGATGATGGTATCCACGAAACGAAACGGATTAAAATTTAGAAAAGACCATTGTGTTTTTTTTAAGAGGTTGCCACAGATATATTGTTACAGAACTCAATTATCTCTTAAATTAAGGGAGATATCATCAATTGGTAATCCCGACCATTTTTCAACCTTCCCCTGTAGCTCAATAAATCTGTTAATGCCGTTTTTTAAAGCTCAAAAAAGTAGGGCATTAATGCGAAAACCGCATGTCTCTATCTTCACTGACAACTGAGTTTCCCATTGAATCCTATTGAAAATGGGACACCCTGTACACCTAGCTGATGAATCCCTAATAAGGACGAAACGGTGTCGTCCTAGGTTTAACCCTTTGTGTCAGCAATTAAAATTCAGGAATTTCATTTTGCACTGAAGTACAAAAAACTCTTGTTTTTTCGTAAAATTAATTGAAATAAAATTTATTAGCGGTCTTCAAGTTTGAAAAAGACTATAATAATTTTTGGATAACTTTCGCGTAATTTTAGAAATTTCATTAAAATTTTGATGAGAATACGAAGAGAGAATTTCTGGAGGCGCCACTGTATAAATCCTAATACTTCTAGATTCTAGTGACACTTGTTCGTTTTAAAATTTGGCATGTAAGCATATGTAATTTCTATTTTTAATTTTCGGAATTTGCTAAAATTTAGCTAATCCCCTTTTAATCAGATAACGTAATCTCTTAAAATCTGATGTATTGCTTTGATTTGTTATTTATATTTTTATATTTGGAGAGATTCTGTTATCAAAAATATTTTTGTAGGTGTAGGTAAACAAATAAAAACACAATCAAACAATTAACAATTAGGTCTTTTTTCACGATCAATCTTTCTCTCAATCAATCAAGTTAATCATTTTATTAATTTCGGCGGCCACCCAGACCTATACAATGTGTGATGCAAGTAACAACGTTTTTGATTAATAAGTTAATTTTTATGGAACAAAATTCCATTCATGAGTACAAAATTATCCATTTTTAACTTGTAGTTATATAATAGGCAAAATCTTTATTTTGTAAAAACGGTGTAGAATTTAACCCAATAGTTTTTAATAAAATAAACAAAAAAACTAACACAAAACTAAAGTATTTTTGGACGAAAATAAGAAAATTATTACTTCTTTTTTAACCTGAGCTTAACCTTTTGATCCACGTAAATTTTTTTTCCATTGTTTTAAGGCTATAAAGAAACATGTCTGCAGTTTTTAATTCCAAATTATTTATGGAAAATAAAAGGTTTTTTAATAGGTATTTCCTTATCAGTTAATTATTTGTAGCTTACTAAAAGCCAAAGGTAATTAAACAAACATATTTTCGTAAACATAATTATATTGCTTTAAAAAACTATTTTTTTCGTACGTATGCAAAAATAATAAAACCTACACTTGCAGATTTTTATGTATAAAAAAATTATCATTCCATAAATCTTTTTTGCATAATTAATTCAAAATAGAAATCGTGAAATTTTAATTCAAAACTATAAAAAATTTGTATTTTTATTTTTTATTTTCTTACAAAATCCATTACAAAAGTTTAGACTTATTATTATATGAAGCCATGGGAATTGAAATTCCACTTAGGTTGGGCTATAATTTTATTTATTTTTATTCATTAATACCCTGTTCAATACCTGTCGGGGTATTCCAATTTTTTATAATAAAACGGTAAGTAAACAAAATAATTCAACGCATATAATTCATAAAGTTCGTGGTAATAAGTCAGGGTGGGACATTCCCTGGCGAATTTATACAGGGTGCTTTTTTTAAACGTTGTTGCATAGAGGGTGATTTAACTAAAATGTTGCCCAGGAAGGTATTTCTTTGCCCAGAGAAAACTAAACATCAGACTTAGCTGACATTTTACGCGGTTGTTCATTTTTAAATTCCGAACATAAATATCCGAAAGATTGATCGAAATTATTTATTTTTTGTCGATAAAAAAAAGCTCTGGTGCTGTCGCCTTCTAAGGGAGGCTTAGAATAAACGCGAATTTTTTAAAAATTCGAAAATTATCAACAATCTTCTCTGGATTATATTATTCCTTTTTACAGTTCCCTACTTAAGCGAAAAAAATAAATACCTACATTTTCTTTTTTCAAAAAGCCTGTGGGCACTCTAGCAAAGAACATCAATGATGATCTTGACTGTGAGGTTTATCTCTTTCAAGTGACACCTTGTTGAAATGGCCTATTACCTTTACTCTACTGTATTTGTTTCAATCATTGATATTATCGTAGATAGAGACGGTAATCTCTACATACAATATTATTAAACGGTACAAAATTTTAATAAAATAGAGCACATTAAAAAAATTGTGGGGGCGAAAATACTTATTTATCAATAATTTCGGGTCGGATGAGTAGTTTCTAAATTACAGAAAAAAAAATGTCCAGTTTTTCTTGGCGCGACCTGTATTAGCGATCTCCATCAATCATAAATCTCTATTACGCATCACTGGAAATTTCACTGAATTTATGTACAGAAAAACATATAAAATTTGAATAACCGGATTTTTTTTAAAAATTTTTTAGAACCAGAAACGTATAGTAGTTTTCAAAACTAGTGGCTAAAATAGTGCTTTTTTTGCAAGTGTTAGTTTAAATAACGAGCGCAGCGAGGTATTTTAAAATACGAGTAAAAAAAGCACAGTTTAGCCGCGAGTTGTTAACACTATTTTTTTAATACCTTTATCAAAAAATCCAAGAAAATACTTTTAAAAATCTCGAACGAAGAGCACTTCTCGCAACGCACCATCTTTACACTATAAATCAAGGCGGCTGGTAAATTAAATACCAATGGTTGCTGCCTTTTACTCGAAGACGTTCATTGACAGTTTCATATTTTGACGATGTTTTTAAATGATTTTTTTTTAAATTTTTCGGCAAGAATAATTAGATTTTTTTGATATTACTATTTTCCACTATTTCTCTCTAATTTTGGGTAAAAAACGGACAGAAATCTTTTTTTGCTTTAGTTATCTGCAGTTACTAAAACGATGTTTTTGATGAAGGCATAAAAAAAATATTTTAGGGTATTTAAATAAAAGTTTTAGCAATAATAAGAGAGCCCTTTATAAAAAAAAGACTTACCGGTGTTATAGACAAAGTAGAGAGGTGAGCAATTTGTTGTGGTACACATTATCATCTAAAAATCGAAAAACTGGACCAACAAAAATTCACTGGGATAAAATAATCACTATTTTTTTAAATGGTTACACTATTTAATCATTTTTACAACGATAGTTTCATTTTTGCATTTTAATACTTTCTTAATAATTTAAGTCATTTTTGTTACGCGATTATTTTTGGCGGTTAATATAGTTTCGTATAAATGATGTTTTCCACTTTTTTATAAAATCATGTGACTAGCCGATAAAATATGTAGATAAGTGCGCACTGAGTACTGAGGTACCCAAAAATCCACTGTGTATCAACTAAATCGCAAAGTACCTGAAGGGACCACATCTCTACGCAATATGTGGTGGTGGATCATCTTTTTTTTATTTTAATTAAGATACAAAAAAATAAGTACTCTAAAATAAAGTCAGCAGTACTTTGAAGAAACAGCACGTCCTACTATGAGTTCTTGACTGTAGGAAGGTGTCAATAAAGCGTCTTTGAATGAATTTCACAAGCACTAAAAAGACCTTTATATAACGAATAGTACCTGACGTAGCGGCACTCAAAATCCTAGGTAGGTACCAGAAGAACCATTATAACGACGTAACACACGAATGTCAATGTCAATGTAAACAAAATTATTACGAGTCACGCACAATGAGGAACGACATTAAACAGAGATTTTTCGACCGAATGGTAGTCCGAATTTAGGTACCATTTAGATTTTTTTTTAGATTAGTAAATGTCCAAAAAGTCCCCGTTGGTTACGAGCGACTTACTGGTACCGGCGACTGGGTACCGATTTCACGCGGTACTGTCATAACAAACACAACAGCACCATTGAACTTGATCTGGATGGTACGCGATGAGGTACTGATACCAGCCGTACCACGGCGGTTTCATTTAATAAAGACGCGGTACAAAACCCGTGCACGGGTACTATTATTATAGTCTAGAAACAATATGGTGTATACATTATATAAACTAGCGGTCCACCGGCGGCGGCGAGATATCCAAAATCTTTTATAACATCATTGGAAAGCAGGATCGTGTATGGAAAAAAAATTTGACCATAGTGTTTTTATTGGCAGAAATACGTTTTTGGGTCTGGATTAATTTTAGGAAGAGGGAGAGTAGAAAGACATACAATTTTTCAAATATCGATTTTTAGAAAAAATTTACATATAGAGTCTGTTTCATTTTTATTTAGGCAAAACCTAACCTCAATAAGCCACTGACCAAAAACAGGTTTGAAAATTAACAGAAATCCAAACGTTGTTGTTGTCACATTTGAAGTTTTTACGTTAGGTTTTATCTTACACCATGTGGGATTGATAGGGGTATTTTTCAAGGTCATGAAGCTTCAAACTGCATCAAATTGTAAGGATCGAATTTGGCATATATGCCAAATAGTTTGAGGTACATTTGAAGTTGGACTGACAAAACCTCGAATTATTAAGATTTTTTGAAGAGAAAATGGCAAAAATCTTTTTTTTTTCAATTTTCAAGGTCATTTAAGATCGGATGACCTTCAAAGTTAATTTTTTAGGAATCCCTGTTGCGGAAGTTGTATCTTTTATGATAGTTGACCGCCATCTTGAAAGATGACGTTATATACATCAACTTCTTCTACACGGATGCGAACAAAACACCCAGCAACACTCGATTACGTGACTAAAATCTCACATAGTCACAAAACTCCTTCATTCAAAATCTCACGGACTTACATATGCCCCTTCACTATTAGGCACGCCTTCGTTTTATTTTTCATTATATTGACACTGACATGTTATAACAAAATGTATCGTTATTTTAGGCTAGACAAGGCTGAAAATGTGGACAAACATTTTGAATTGATGCTTTTCTCCCTAAAATTATAGATGAAAAAGTATAAAACGGCCACCAACAGGTATATTCCAAATGACTCTTTTCATTGCTTACAACAGAAACTTGCAAGTTTGCTCTTTTTAACATATAGATTAGTAAATTTCACCTAAAACAAAGAAAGATTTGAAGCAGTAAAGAATATAGGATTAGGAATATAACTGGCGAAAACGGTTACGACGAAGGCCTAATAAATAAGCTGATAAATAGACATTCTTTTAAAAAGACCTTTCGGAATTCCACTTTTTTCAGTCAAAAAGATAACTACGACTTAAAATTTTTATCAATTCCTTATAATCCTAATTATACGAAAGGATTACAAAAAGTATTTAATAACACCGGTCTTAAATTAGTATATCAATTCGGTAACACAATAAGAAGTTTACTAGGATATCCCAAGGATAAAACTACAGTTCTAGAAAAAAGTGGAATTTACGAAATTAGTTGCATGGATTGTGACAAAAAATATGTTGGCCAAACGAGACGCTCTATTGAAACACGATTTAAAGAACATTTAGCATACTTAAAATACAGAAGAACAGAAAAGTTAAGTGTGGCCGAGCATGCTTTTGAAAACAATCATAGATCCACATTAGATAACCTAAAACTTTTAAAAAGTGTACCAAACAAAAGACTTTTGAATGCATATGAAAGTATGGAAATCATTAAATCCAGAAATAGTTTAAATAAAGATAGAGAACCCATCCCGTTTAGTAGACTTTATTCTTTAGTTGAGGGGAGATAGGATTATAAAGCGTGATCAATAACAAATTCTTATCTCCGCCCACTAAAATATAGTATATAAGTCTCCTGAGGATGCTAAAGTTGTTAGCGAAACGCGCGTCGAGTGCAAAAAAGAGTAGTTTTGGTTTGTGGAAAACAATCATAACTTTGTTTTTTTGTTGATAAAAAAAGAGTTTTTTGAAATCTTTATAACAATATTATCAGCACAAATGAGAAAAGTGATAAATATAAAGAAAACTGGCCAACTGTGACAATTAAATCTATATAAACTTCAGGTAAATTACTGTATATCATTGTATTTAGTCTAATGGTTTTAGTTTTAAGGAAACAATTCAACAATGCTCTAACGTTTTTTGGTTCTTTTATCGCACCTAATATAATTAATAACAATAAAAAAACCAATCGTAATAAACATCAACCAAAGAAAATTTTGATAAATACACTACAAAAAAAATGTATTAATATCGCAGATTAACCTGTCTAATGACTCTGCTGGGGCGGGGTGTTAGTATAGTTCTTTGGAGGTAACTGTGATGAACTATGTCACTATGACCGAGGAGTGGCTGTACACAAAAACGCATTTTTTGCCAGATTTTTCTGGCGTAGCCAGAAATCGGCTTTGGGGGGGGGCAAATTTTTCAAAATTAGGTAGATGCCTATTGCTTGAGCTCTTGAACTGAGGGAACGGGAGAGGGGCAGTTTAATAGGTGTTAAGTTCGTGTATACGAAACAAAAATAAGTGCTTATTTTTAAAAGCAAGTTTCATCTAGTCTCATGTGCAAATTAAATTAAAATAAATCCTTAAATGCGCTTCAGGCAAAATTTTTGAAAAAAATACACTAAACTGCTATTTTTTACGCGTTCAAAATATTGTAACAATATTTAATATATGGTATAGCGCCGCAAAAAACAAAAAATTGTTTAAAAATTCTGTTTTCTTCGGTTTTTTGTAAAATATTTTTGAAAAAGTAGATTGGGTTAGATGCCAAGAAAGGGTGGGTTGCGGTAGTATATATAGATTTGTTGCCAAATCATAAATGCGCCGCAGATGAAAATTTTAAGAAAAATTATAGCATATATAGCACTCCCGCTAAAATTTTTAAGATATCACGCCAAACATACGTCACAAACCGGAGTAAAGGGTCAAAAAACTGGGGCCCTTGATCATGATTAATTTATTGTAGATTGGGTTGGACCACCTGGGGGGGGGTTTAACCCCCAAACCCCCCCCCCCCTGGCTACGCCACTGTAAAATGCATAGAATGCTTTTAGGTGCCCCCGAAATGCTTCGAAATAATGCTTCAAAATGCCTCAAAATTACCAGTGAGAGGGTTTTGAACTTTGAAGCTTTAAAAAAAAAAACATTATATGTGAGATTTTTTACAACAGGTTAAGTCATAGTTAACTAACTTGGTTTTAACTGGCGTTACTTGAACGAATCTGTAACTTTCGGCACACTCCAAATTAAATGACACAACTTTAAGATCACCCTGTATAAGCCCGAAATAATGCTGTTTCCCCCCAGGAAGAATTTCTGCGAACGCCACTGATAACCAACACTAATGAACCGATTGTCATTTACAATGTTTTTAGACTTTATTTTTAACTTTATGTGTTACTTCGTAAATCTATCGAACTTTGTACACTTTGACTTACTTTACCACCGAAAACGAAAATATGACTAACGTAAAAACTTCGGAAAAAGGTCAATAAAGAAATATACAGGACGTCCCAAAATAAATGTAATTGATTTTGAAATAGCTAATAAAATCGGAGTGAAATAGGCCTGTTTCATCTTTGTTAGAAATCATCAGGGTAACATAGGAGTATGGGTATCTGGCGTATGAAGCATTTTTTATAAATTTGGGCTCACTTTGTAGTGAAGCAAATACATGTTCTTTAAAATTACTCAATTTCAAGATATTTTGTTTGAAAATAATATACCTCCTGAACTAGAGGCGTTTAGAGTGGGTGCATAAAATCAAACTTGCTTTGGGTGCTTAGGATAAACTAGATAGACTAGGTAGACACCTGTCTACCTCGACCTTCGCAGTTCTAGTGTGGTGCCCCTTTCTTCTTCCCTGCTTTGCTAGAACTACAACACAAGTTTCAAATATCCAGCTCTAAGTGAAACCCAGAAGCTTTGTCAGTGTGCCCTGTATATAGCTTTCTGGCCGCGGACATTCTAGGTCCCCCAGTACGGCCTTTGTTTTAACTAGGTCTTCACATTGACATAGGACATGTAATGAGGTATCTTTCTCTTTCTTGCAGAAGCGGCATGTTGCATCTTCTACCAATCCCATTGCATACAAGTGCTTATTGAGTTTGTAGTGACCTGTTAGGAACTCCTTTCCTTACTAAGAAGTTCTGCAGTCAGATTTGGTGAACCTTCTTTAATGAACTGTTTGGCCTGTCTTTGTCCAGGTGTTTGCTCCCACACACCGTTCGTCTATTTGGTGAGCCATACTTTAGCGATCCCACAAGATGGTTCACACAATTCATCGGCTTTTTCGTTTTCAGAGTGTCCTCGACATCCTGGGACCCAGGCTAATGCTTGCCAGCCTATTTAGGCTGTTCTGCAGTCACTTCCACTGCTTCTAGAGAGAGGATAAACTATCTTTAAGGCTTTTGTTTTAAATGGAAACAGGTTTTATGAAGTTTGATTTCGAACTGATTTGATGGAGAATGGTTTGTAAAACGGATTTTACAAAATCCCAGATTGATACTGAAACGGATTTTAGTAATGAAGGTTCGAATGAAATGATGGGTCCCTATTTTATTTGGCGGGTTTGATTTTGCACATTTGACCTATTCTTTATCGGGACACCCTATACAATAAGTTATTAAAAAAGTTTTCGGGGCAAATCAAATGGGAGTGGCAGTGACATTTTCAGACACGAAAGAAAAGTCATCATATTACCTAAATTAAAGGAAGGGCATAAAAGACTTTAATTTTCTGGGCGGTTTAGCAGTTTTGGTTACTCTGTTGCCCTTAACTAAGATTACCTTAAAGCAGTAGCGTACGCAGAAGTGGTTTCTGGGGGGGGGGAGGCTTCAGTAACAGAATATAGTTTCAGATTACAATTTATGATGATTCTTAAGAAAAATTTAGTAGTGGTTCAGTAGTAAAGGGGCGGCTCCCGAGCCTGACAATTGGGCCCTTTCTGCCATACCCCGTTTCTTACCCCTATGTCCCTACCCTGTCTACTTTACGATGTGCTCTTCTTCCTCTATTGTGGCAAATCCCCACTTCAGCTGCTCTCATCTGGTATATGCATCGCACTCTGCTATTAAGTGCTGCGCCAATTTTGCGCCGATTCATCTTCGAGCCTACAAGCGGGACACACGGGATGTCCTGCTACTCTCACTTGCGTCAGATGTTTGCTCTCCGGTCTTGCCTAAAGGTGCATTTACACAAAGCGAATAGGTTCGTCCAAAAATTCGGGCCAAATCTGGCGAATCTTTTTCGACGACCGTTTGCCCGAACACTCGAACATTTTCAACGAACATTTGCAGCGAACATTTGCCACGAACATTCGGGCAAATTTTAGCAATATTTTTTGGAAATATATTTATGACATTTTTGTTCTCACATCACTGACCTCAATTCTTGAAATTAAATTGCAACACCAAAAATATTTTATTTTATTTTTCGATTTAATAGTAAAAGCCGACGGAGAGCGAAAAATTATTATTTGCTGGGTGGTAGGTTGTGAGGTTGGCAGATATCTACTAAATAAGTTTGTACCTAATTGTTGCTTTATCACTTTTTTGGTTTTCTTTAATTAAGTGTAAACTCATCAAACCTCACCACCAAACCCCCATCACCAAACCGCACCACCAAACGCATTTTTTATCAAGTGCGTCAAATCGTTTTTCCCTCGGAAAGGTTTTAAAATTTAATTTTTACATTACAATTCAATGATTTACGGTAAATAATTTTTCAAATTTTTATTTTATTCCAAATTTTTCTTTCAGCAAATTTTTTCCGAACACCACGATTATTTTTACCCGAACCCCGAACCTTTTGTCCCGAACCTTTTGCACGAATCTTTAAATAAATAACTTGCGTGAATGTTTGTCGGCATTTCGAAGATCAAAGAAATATTCGCCTGTAAATGCTATTTAAGAGCCAAGTTCTGACTAATTCGGACCACCCACGAATAGCTTGGACTGTCTGCACTTTGACTCTCGCCTCCAGGATGTTTTCAGTGCATTGTTCGCCCATTGGAAAAAATTTAACCTTTATACGAGTTAATTTTTACTAGCCACATTACAAATTAAAAATAAATTTTAGCTTGTTTGGCAAAAAATTAAAAAAGTGCTCGGAGCCCAATTCTGATGTTTATTTGACTCCAAAATGTATGGATATCACATGACCTGTTTTGAACGTCATTTCGCCACTTCCTATGCTAAGGTCACTGACCAAAAAAAAAGCATCTCTACTGATAAGTGAGAATCCTACTTACATAACAAATACGAGCGTTTGGGTGTGTCTGTGTGTCTGTTCTTTAATCACGCAAAAATGACTGAACCGTGTTGGATCACAATCACTAAGGAGACAATAGAATGTGACCTGTATTGAAATATTTGCTAATTTTTATTTGACTTTTTACTCAATCACATCTGTGAAATGATATTATCTTTCGACCGCTAGTTTTATAATAAGGTTATAATACTTTTCGCTCCCTATTTTTCTTTTTTTTCGCTCCTCTGGGGCCATTAACTGACGTAAAAGGTCAACATCGATTTCCTGTCAACGAGGAGCACGAACAATAAAAGTATTAAAGTTATATTGACACGTAGACATCGTTTTTGTTTCCTTATGATATAAAAAACGAGCCGTATGGTGAAAAACTAAAAAGAACTCATATATCGGCCGTCATAAATAAAAGATTTATAATTTGAGCGATTTGGCGAGCATGACCGGCATATTAAAAAGACAGTCATCAAGGAGGTTTTTTTTCAGTTGTTCATATTAAACTTAATTATACTATATTTTGGAATTTTCTCTCGTAATTTGATTAATAATTTATAAATATATAAATATAAAATAAATAAATAAAACACAGAAATATTCTAGGAATATCCCTTCCAGAGGATATAAATCGATTAAAGAGGAAGTTTTTTTTTATACTATTAATAAGAACAGTATAACCTTTATCTGTGGTTCTTTTGCTGACTTCACTCACGGCTCAGAAGGTAGTCTTTATTCTATGCTCACTGTCTCTAGAATAAACACCGTCTGGTAAATTTTTTGCGCCGCACACCTGATAACGACACAAAGCAACCTGTCATTAAAAAAAAATGTTGGACGTAACCGGGATCTGAACCTGCGCGTACCGGGTGAGACTCTGATACTCTACCACTACGCCACGGGCCTTCTATATCAAATCTGTCTTTTAACTTCAACCGTTGCGAACCATAGAAATATGATCATTTCTATGTTGCGAACCCGCCGCGAGAAAGGTTGCATAGAGCTGTCGCCTACGAAACGACAAACCGCTTAATACCCTCGGGTGTTTTTCAAACAGCAAATAACCTATTCGTTAGTAAGCGCATTTTGGTGGCATTAAACCAACCTCGGAATGAATTCATATTAGCGAGCGCCAAATATGTTCCGAAATACAGAACGATTTTAACGGCTGCATTGCAAGTGCCTATAGTTTTTTTAGTGAAAAGGCTAATCAATAAATAATAAAAAAACCAAGAAAACAAGACACCTTATAGTTTTAAATTTGCAATCAGATTTATTGCATATAGCTATAGTATGCACAACAAGTCTTTTCTTATAAATAACAAAATAATGACCCTCACAAAAATGCCTGACAAAAATCAAGTACAAAATAAAATAGCTTCAAAAACAGGAAAAATAACAACTACATAACCTAACTTCTGAACTACGAGCACGAACTAACTCCAACTCATTCGATCATCCAATGATGTTAATTTCTATTTGGTGAAAGATCGACGCATGCAGGCCAAAAATAAATTATATTTACTTACACACAAAAAGTTATAGTAAAAGATACAAGCGGAGCGGAGTTCGGGCAAGCCGTCAAGAAAGGAAAAGGCATTTTCCGCAAGAGTTAGGTCCAATGTTTTTTCTACGAGTGTTTCTGACCATTTTATTTTTAAAAAAATGTTTTAATACGCAAAGATTTTTTAATCATGCTACAAAATGACACATAAGATAGAATAGTATCATTTAATTAGTCCTAAATATCTTCTCTTATCTTCTTCTTATCTTATTTTTAACAAGACAAAAATCGTGCAGAAAAGTAACTTTTTAGCACTAGTGCGGAAAAGTTACTTTTCGGCACGATTTTACTTTTCCGCACGATTTTTTTTGCACGTAAAAATAATGGAAGAAGATTTTTTTTTCTGAATGAAAAATAGTACATATAGCTAGTAATTTGATTTGAAGAAAAAATCTAGTATATCTTGGATTAAAATATTGTGCTTTAAAAAATCGTGCAAAAAAGTAAATAAAGCAAAATATTTTAATCCAAGATATACTAGATTTTTACTTCAAATCAAATTACTAGCTATATGTACTGTTTTTCATTCAGAAAAAAAAAATTGTTTCATTATTTTTACGTGCAAAAAAAATCGTGCGAAAAAGTAAAATCGTGCCGAAAAGTAACTTTTCCGCACAATGTAACGCAAATTACTATCTATGGGCGCTACTTTTCATTCTGAAAATTCATAGCCATTACTAAAAAAATCGTGCGGAAAAGTAAATTTTCAGCACTTGTGCGGAAAAGATACTTTTCAGCACTAGTGAGAAAAAGTTACTTTTCCGTACGATTTTACTTTTATTCACGATTTTTTAGTAATGGCTATGCATTTTCAGAATGAAAAATAGTACCCATAGATAGTAATTTCATTTAAAATATATCTTGAATTAAAATATTTTCCTTTGAAGTGAAAATCATGCGTCACATTAAAAATCATGAGGAAGAGTAAAAATCGTGCGGAAAAGAAAATAAATCATGCGGAAAAGTAAAAACGTGCGGAAAAGTACAACTTTCAAAACGAAAAATCGTGCGTAAAAGTAACTTTTCCGCACGCTCGTAGGAAAAGTTAATTTAATTTGTCAAGCTTTCATACAATTTTTAAATGGCGGACAGCTGCTATCTTTGTGTCGTCATCGGGTCGAAGACTGGGGCAAAATTACTAGACCGTATCTATTCTAGGAACCGTGGTTAACTCCTACCTCTGCCAAATTGACAGGTAAAACATGGATTTTCTGTCAGTTTGTTGTCAACAAAGGATACGAAATCGAAAAAGAGTGCCTTTTTAGTTGAGACGGTGTTGGTTAGGCATACCGATACCGATACGTTGAAATTTTGTCCTTACCCAATGAGCATTTTTGTCTATATAGAAGTTACAGCAAATAATATAAAACCTTCATAAAATAACCAAAAGTTATATTATTTAGTGTCAGTGATAATTTTCTAACTCTAATATATCTCTTAAATGAGTAAAAAAGACTTGAAAAACAACTGTTCAACACCAGCTTATAAAAATTTATGGTAAATAGTAATGGATAGAAAAACAATATATAGATTTTATAAAACTTCCTTATGAACCCTCAAGTATAGAGATTATTATAAAAAGGTTTTACAACTGTTCTAACAACACTACATAAAAATTTAAAGGTTTTTATGGATTTCGAAATATAAATTTTCCATCTTTCTTCCCTTTGTTATGTATTATTCTTTTTCTTTTTACAATAAAATTTATATAATTGTGTTTAGCAATCTTCTAAAATAAATAAAAATGAAACTGAAAGCTGAAGCAGGAATATGAATGTTTATATACTATAGTCAAATAAAAGCTGTTTTTCAAGTCATCCTACTCTGAAAATCAGCTGCGGTCCCGTGTGTACTGTATAGTTTTCGAATACACTCACGTAAATTTCATGGGCTCCAAAAATACTTGAGAAAACGGGAAAAAAATATTCATTTAAATATCAGTTTTTTTTTTCATACGCGTTTTTTCTTTCTGGGACAAATATTGAATTTTGTATGTTGTTCTTAACCCTAACAAGCAATCTTTCGATTGAAACACATGTTGAAATCCCATAAATAACGTTTTTATTTAGGCTAAAAACCTATTTTTGTAATCCAAAATGGCGAAAATTTCCGAGAATTCTATAAAAAAAAACAATACAACTCTACCACTGTTTACCTCGTCAACACTATTTTATGACCCTTTTAAAAAATGATGCTACTTGGAACAAAGGGCTGCAGATGGCGCAGTGTTGAACACTGATGGTCCCTTTTCTGCGAGCTTAACATAGTTACCATTGTTCGCTTTTCCTAAATGCATTCCTCGAGAGATCCAGCATACTACACATACCAGGAAAAATACCCGCCTCCACACACTTCAAGCCCGCATAACTGTCAGAGGTAACTATCTCAAGTTAGATTGCGGGGTCGAAGGGTGTACAGGCGAGTATTTTCCGGGGTGTTCACATTTGCCGCCGACCAGCAGTATCAGCGTATGCGCTCGACGTTTCACGGTGCGTTTTTGCGACCTTAACACGGTTACTATATTGTTCTCTTTTTCTAAAACACGGTTCCCATCTATGCGTTTCTCATTCGTGGGTCCCCCGAATCAAAACACGTATCACGTGGTCTAATCATGTCGGACCACGTGATGAGTTTTTTGAATCAGGGTGACTGCGCATAAGAAACTCTGGTGGGAATCAGGTGTAAATTGCATTCGATCCCGATATCAGTCATCGGCAACTATCTCAAGAAGATTTGGATCTCTTATCTCTCTCAGGTTGATGTAATTAAAACAAGATAATAATGGTATGGTATCTCGCAAAAACGCGCCTTTTGATGTCGCAAAAACGCGCCTTTTGATGTCACAAAATTAACCTTAAAAAAATCTTGTTTGTTTTGTTATTATAATTGCCAAAATAAATTAAAATTGTTTTTTTTTGTTCTAAAACAGTTGTATTATAATCACTATATAAAGAAATTAATAACAGCGTTATAGAAAAAACCTTATGGGTAAAAAAGGTTTATGAATAAGTTCATAAGAATATTACAGACACCAATTTATATAACTATTGTGTGTGAGTTCCTAAGTTTTTATAAGTGTCTCTCGAAATATTTTCAATCTTATCTTATATAAATTTGTTGTTTGTTAATTAAGTTTTATAAGTGGGCTAATAGCAACATTTTAAAAACCAATCTATTATATATCTTTAATTGATAGTTACTTACGGTTTTATAGGTGGGTTGACAGAAAGATTTCAAACACCAATTTATATAACTTTTATCACTGATGACTTATATTTTTATAAATATGTTGGTGGAATCATTGTTAACACCAATTTATATAACATTTGTTACCGATGACTTTGGAAATATTGTTAACGCCAGTTTTATGTTACTTTAGGGTACCATCAATTTAGAGCCTTTAATAAAACAAATATACAAACTCAATTCTTGTAGGAAACTTCTAAATACCCTAGGGTATCAATGGAACCCTCTTTATAATTTTTATATAAATATCTGTCACCAGAAGTTTCTGAAAATGCTCATTGGGTATTCTACTAATTTAAAGTTAATCTTAAAGAAAATTTGGTTCGTGCTATGGCAAATAAATTGACGAAATTAAAATAGCCGCATAAAAAAATTAATACAGACACTTTAAGCGTTTAACAGAAAAATACCGCATAAAAAAAACCGAAATTATATTCTATAAAATAAAATTATTATTTTTTTATGTGACAAGGTATATTAAGTTGTTTTGGCATCTATTTAGCGTAAGTAATGAGTAATTAAGAAAAATTTCCTAATGATTTTAGTTATATGCGGTAATAATTTTTGCACGATAGAAAAAAATTGACAAGTGCTTATTTTCTCGTGGTTTTTCGAAGATTTTTTTATTTAGTTCGGAACTTGCGAATGTTGGAGTGTATGTCTTTTTTATTGCATAATAATAAAATAGCGCCACAACTTCCTCTCCCATTTTTTAGCCATCCATATCAGTATGGATGGCCAATAGGGGATTTATTTTTACCTGCGGCGTGCTGTCCATGGAAGCAAGCAAAGCAGTGCTGAGAAAATCATTATCTTCTTAAATGTCATTTTCGAAATAGGAAAGAACTACTGTAGATTGTATTAAAAATCCTCAAAATTATTTTGAATATCAAGCCCATAACAAATGCGCCTTGACTCAAACCGAGTCAGAACAGAAAGATCCAATAGAAGCTATCCTTGCCGCTAGGTTCTCTGTAGCCTACAGATATATCTACTTTCGTGTGCATTAGTAGGGATATTTTGGCTAACCGTCATTCCGTTGTGGTAATTAATCACTACCAGAGACACGTAATGGTAATATCCAACCAGCAAGCCAATGCGATTCACAGCGAGTTTTTGATTATTAGCTGAATGCGCCAGGATGAACCAGGCTAATATTTATTTAAAATAAAAACGGTAATAATCCCGCGCGTTGAATGAATATCGATTTATCGCTGGCCTACATACTTATATTTAATGCCATTTGAAATGAAGTTGTTGCTAAAATTGTTATTGAATATATTTTTCAAGCCTTATTACTCTAATAATTTAGGAAAAAGCAGGAAGCATATAATTTAGGTTTTCTCCGGTAAAAAATAAGTGTTTTTTATTTATTTTTTATTTTCCTTCAATGGTTCTTTTCTTCTAATCCAAAAGAGGCGGTTGTGACGTAACCATGTCAATTCCCATCATCGGAAGTCTTCTCCAAAAGGGAGAGACAAAGAAATTTTTTTTAGAAACTTAACACCTGATTATGAGTAAGGGATAGTGATGCGAATATAATGTAACCTTCATATTTGCTCGGAACAGTTGGAGACCATGCTTACACCCATTGGGCATGAGACCAGAGGTTTTCTCATATCCAAATGCCAAACTCACCTTCTCGTGGTGCTCCCTGTCTAAAACAGAGGAGGCTCTGGCGACCGAATATGGCCGGTATAGCCCTATGGGGAAGTTGAACTAGACCCAATAACGACTAGGAACTGCTCCATTAAAGACCTGTACAAACTCGTACAGGGGAAAATTTAATGGTGTGGTTAAACTAGAATCAACACTAGGAACTGCTCTATTAAGGACCTGTACAAACTCGTACAGGGGAGTGAAGTGGTTAAACTAGGATCAAAGGGTGCACAATAAGCCAGTAATGGCTGCAGTGCAGTGACTCTGGCTAGCCATCAGGCTGGTCGGAACCACAATCGGGGGGTTTTAGTCGGTAGGAATCCGACACTACCCGGGCTCTCCTGGTAGAGGAGAAATGACTCTGGCAGGAAAGTGGTTGCAAGATTTCCCCTTGGTACCCTTGAAAAAAAAATGATTTTTTTTTTATTATCCGCCGAAGACAAAACCTTGCAAAAGAGTAATGTTTAATTTAAAATAAAAGAAAAAAACTGGCGCCGCAGGGCAACATTTTTGGAGAAGTTGGTACGTAATTTCGCCGGAGAGGGGGTCGATCGCCTCCCTCTGTATTCGCCACCTGTGACTGTACCGGCACGCGAGCGATCGATATTATAGATAGTTCCGAACGCAGAACTTGTCCAAAAGAATACGATTTTCCTGTGCGCCGCCACTGCTGCTGAAAGTGGCGCACCAAGTTTCCAAGCCAAGAACTAAAAAGGACGATAGCTGCGCAACTTGGTTTTCAGGTCAGTCGAGCGGAGTCGCAAATATACCATTATGTGTCCTCTCTATTTAGATTTATATACTCTCTGCCACTTCCACTGCCGTAAGCTACGAATCCATTTCGTTGTGGTTGTGGTTATTTTTCTGGTTAATTTTAGATAATTTTGGCGCAATTAATTTTAAAAATAATAAAATATTACCACGTTTCAACATATAAAAGACTTATTTTGTAAAATTAAGTCCAATTTTTTGTTTTTTCTTATCTCTAAATTTTTTTACTAGTGAGTTGTTAATGTGTTCCAAAAACTCTGGTAAAATCGATGCGTGGCAGTGGTAGTGGTTGTTAAACACTACCACAGTGGCGATCAAAGTTGTCAAAGTTTTAAGCGTTCCAAAATTTCCCTAGTGAACCATCGGAATAAAAACATCGATGGTTTTGAACTTCAATGTTTTTTTTTGCTTTTTTTAGAGAGTATCCCGTTATTTAAAGAAAATGTTTTATTTAGGACTTATTTTTAATGTTACTATTAAATATCTAAGGTAAAAAACAACAAATGGTACATTCAAAAGAAACTATATATTATATTTAAAAAAATGTTGTTCTCAATGGAGCACACTCTTAGAGGTCCCAAAAGCTTTTTTCTACTAATTATAGAAACATAACATAATTGTTGTTTGGTCCCTTCAATCGATTCCTTCTATCGGTGAGGGTTTGGCCAGCTTTTGAAAACAAGCGCTCTGGGGCTGTATTCTTGACATCCGCGCCCGTAAGCGTGAAAAAATTTTTCAATTCTCACCTGCTTTGAACCATGTGAAAAGTAAGAGAGGCCAATACACATCGGTGTCTACTCACCTCACCGGCCGTTAAAAATACTGGCTCTGGTAGATGGCGGGATGCAAGTGCAGACTTCTCAGACAAATTATTTCCCATAATTTAAGTAAATAAATAAGTATCGATGTTTTAGCATCGATGATACTTTATAACCATCGATGTTAAAAAGAACAGGTGAACGCCAAGGTTGTATATTGTGTCCGCTGTTGTTTAATATCTATAGCAACAAATTAATAGAGAATACACTTCATAACTGCGAAGAGGTTCTGACCATAAACGGCATAAAAATCAACAACCTACAATATGCCGACGCCACTGTCATAACAGCAGACACGTTGAAAGGCCTGCAAGATTTGTTGAATCAAATTGCTGCCAGAGTTCGCAATTCGAGCTTAAGGTTGTAGTTACAATCTGGGGAATTGTTTTAGCAACACTGTACGGGAGATCAATTTAACTATGTCGACCTGATTTTTTTGCAAAATTTTACGTCATTGAATTTGTTTATTGGTGCTAGACGAAATAATCGTATTCTATTTTAAACAGGAGCGTCACCGACTAGGAAAAGTCTTTCCAACCTCTAGATGGAGCTTCTAAAATCTATCCTTTGCACTCCAAAATTTCACTAGTACACTTGCACATAACAAACAAAAATAAAAGAAAATAAAAACAAAACTATGTGGGGTTATGGGCGCCGAATGTTTCTATGCGAATTCCTAGTAATCCCAGCAAGCCAGTAAAGTTCTCTTGGGCACTCGGGGTAATACCCGCGCAGCGCTAGGCCTTTTTCGGCGGGCGACCGCACACACGGAGTGGGTTCATATTTGTTCTAGAACAATGTTTTTGAAAACACATTTTTGAAAGATAAACATAACCTCGAATAATCTTCTGTCCCACTGCGGCCCGATTTAAAGTTTGTTGACAAAACACCTGCAGTTACCATGGAATCGTATAAATTCTGCGATCTATCGGCCAACACTTGAACTGGGTGTGTCTCCCAAATTCAATGAAGTGTGATTGGTTGTGGTTTTCTTTTCCGGAGTGCACAGGCTTTTAGAAAAAAAGAAACTTAGTTTTTATTTTCGCTAAAGCAAGGAAATATAAAAAGGAAAAATGTAATCCAGAGGAAATTGTTAGTATTTCTCTATTTTTTTTTGTAAATCGGGTTTGTTCTAAACCGCAATTATTTTGAGGCTTTTGGGATAGATGACAGCATCAGAGCTTTCCTTCAGATATTTTTGTTAAGCATTTAAAAATGATCACACCTGCAAAATTTCAGCTAATTCTGATGTTTAGTTTTCCCTGTGCACTCTGGCAAAACATTAACAAATTAAAGAACAAGGCGTTGCCAGTTGTACTTTTTTTTACTTAAAATCTGGGGAGAAACTATAGGCTTAACTTAACAACCAAATGGATAGTCATATCCAAGGAAAACAACATCAGAGGCATGTTAGAAGTAAATGGGCGGCAAGTCGAACGCGTGGATTCATACAAATGCTTGGGTTGCCTCCTCAATAAGAACTGAGACTACATGCAAGAAGTTCGTGCAAGAATTGAACAGGCCAAATCATCTTTTATCAAAATGAATTCAATGTTATGTAGTAGCGATCTTAATAGCACTCTCCGAATTCGTGTGCTTTGGTGTTATGTTTTTAGCATCTTATATTATGGCATGAAAGCATGGACATTGACTGAGGCCATCTGCAAAACGTTAGAGGCATTCGAGATGAGGTGTTATCGTAGAATACTAAGGATAACTAATGTGGATGTTTTGCTTAGAATAAATAAAGATCTTGAAGTTTTATTTACCATCAAAAAACAAAAACTTGAATATTTTGGCTATATTTTGAGAAATAACAATTATAAACTTACAGTGGGATTTACTAAGATCTAAAATATTACCCCCCACAGGTCTAAATATTTACACCTGTGGGGAGCACTAAACCTATTCTTACCCATACAGAAAAACACAAAGTTATTGATTATTTTGTATTTTTGTTGCTAAATACCACCGAAAAACTGCTTTTTTGTCAAAATAAATACCATATTTTAGAAGAAAATGGCCTAAAACTAATTTGTTTTGACAGGTTTCAAAATGGCAAATGGTGAATACGCCAAAATTTTGGCATATAATAGCTTCATAATCTGTGTTTGAGGTTATAAAATTGGTAACTTTTTAGACCACCTCTGGGGGGTGGTTTAAATTTATAACCCCCAGAAAGGATTGTTTTGTGGCAATTGATAATAAGTTCATTCATAATTTCCCTAAGTAACCGTTTTCACAAGGATTAATTTACCTTATTTAATATTCCAAGTTGTTCATTAATCAATAAAACACCTCCAATTTTGTCCAGAAAAACGCCATATTTTGAACCCGTTTTCAGCACTACGGCACAGGCACTACGAGGCAAAACAAACATAAGTGAAGGTCACCGATTACGCACGAAAAATATACCAAATAAAAAACTATATTAATTTATTTACAAACTGAAATTAAAACATTCAGGTTATCTAAAAGCTCAGTCAAGAAAATTTTTCTTACTCAAAGCCCAGCTGTAGCTTTCATCAGTAGAGGTTGATGCAAGCCAAGGTGCAAGCAGAGGTAAAAGATCCGAACTCGCTGTTTGTGACTGAACGCAGCGCTAATATTTTTAAACTGACATTTTGACAGTGACATAAATGTAAAAAAACTTGCATTTAAACACCTTTTAAATAAATACAAAATTAATCTACATCTTATTTTATTGTTACCCATCTAAATCGTTGTATGACATCAAGTATTATTAACAATTTTAATTTGTTCTACAGGCTGTTTACTATTTAACCCCGCGTGTGTTTAAATTTTTTAATTTTATTTTCTTCTAAATTCAAACTTTCTTCTTAAATCCAACAAAAGATTTTGTTAAGATGATTGTTCAATAAAAAAATTTATTAAAATTCTTTTTATAAATCAAACTATGTCCAAAAGTCAAGGAGGTTTGGTTTAAAATGCTTAAAACCAAAAATTTCACTTAAACCTAGGACCGTTCTAAAATAGATTAAACCTTTTTAGTAAATCCCACCGTTAAAGTTGATAATAGAAGACAAAACTGGAGGCAGAAGAGGTCCGGATCGTCGACGGATAGCATGGCTTAAAAAAGTGTGCATCGAGAAGCTTGTCAGAACTTCCACGTTTTTATGATGACGTCATTGAGGAATTTGCAAAAAGTTATGGAATAATCGAATTACATCAAAAAGTTTTTAAAAATTGCCTCCACTACTTGAAATTTCCCCTACGCGCAGCTGATTTTTACCATAATCAAAAATTTTACCTATTATGTAGTCTATTTTTAAAACAGACAACCGAGAACTAGGGCAACATAAAAACCATTGTTTTTTTTCTGTTTTTAAACGAGTTGACTATAATGAAAAAGTCATTTGTTATGGTAGGTACAGAAAAATTTAAAAGTCATCTAGTATCAAAGAAGAGAGAGGGTGGGTAGAAAGGCGTCGACGCTTCTAAATCCCCGACAACCATGTGAACTAAAAAAAAAAACTACCTCTATTTGCTTGGCCTTCGTTTACCTGATGAAATTGAAATGAACTAGTACCTGATCTATATATCTACAATTCATTCCAAATTCATTCAGACGAGTTTTTTGATACTGACCATGACTCAGTGGCGGTCCCAGTCATTTGAAAAAGGAGGGGGCGGTTTCGATACGAAAAAAAAACTAGAATAATAGCATAGCTTTTATGAGGAACATATCAATATATGCCAATAAAACTTGGTAACTACAAGCGCGGATTTGGCCACAAATCTAGGGGGGGGGGTGCTCAGATTTTAAATGATTTATTTCAGGCATTTTTATTTTTAAAAATGTTTAAATGCTTCGAAAGTTTTTGAGAAAATTACTTTAAAAATGTAATTTTTAAGTCAAATTAAATTAAAATCGTGAATTTAAACGGTATCATAGCGCCGCAGGCGAAAATTTTTAAGAAAATTGCACTAAAATGACAACTAAAAATGACAACTACTAATCCCATTTTTAGCAAAAAATTAAACTAATACCGTAATTTATGTCCTACTTTTGATTTTCTAAATGTTTTCGTAAAAAAATTAAATCCAGGGTGGGGAGCGGTAATTAACCCCCTACCCCCCTGAAATCCGCACTAAGTAACAGCTAAATACTTTTTTTTAGGTCTAAAAAGCATCAAGTTGAAATATTATCTTTTTATTGCATATCTCAAAAAAAAGATGCCCTCTCAAAAAAAAAATTCGTTTCCGAGTTTTTTTGGGCAAACTGGTCAATGACTCGACGAATTTCCGTCATAGTGTTTTTAAGTACTTATGTTTCCATCTTCTGAGGCTTCTTTCTGACGAAGCATTACTTAAGCCGATCACACACAAACGCTGCACTTCTTTGCACTGTGGTGGCATAGAGGTTTCAACCAATCGGCGCTCGAGAATTTTCAACATGGCGTCCTGAGATGGAGCGCTAATTGGTTGAAACCTCTATGCCACCGCAGTGCACGCAGTGCAGCGTTTGTGTGTGATCGGCTTTACTGGCAAACATCCAAAAATGTTTTTATCAACGGAAAAATATTGCCACATTTGTTCATTGCCTCGAAAACCTTATCATATATGTTTTGAGTTAAGCTTTTGCCTACTTCTAACCAATATTGTTTCCAAGTACTGATTTCTCCCAATAAAAGTTCAAGAATTTGTGTTTTGGATTAAACAAACAGTTTATATAGCATTTGGAAACGACATTAGTTAATTTTGCCTTGATTTTGGCTTCACGTTCTATAAAACTTGGTGTGAATATGTCCAGGTCAAAAATACTTGGTCTCGTTATTGAACCTTGATTTTATGTCCGAAATTATTTTGTCTAAAACTTGTTTATAAAGAGAAACTCTATGATACTGTACTGTATGTAAGTAAGTAAGTACGTCATGCGTTTATTTATTGTTCTGCAATTTCTCGTTTATTCTCTAAAGACTTCAGGGTTACTATCAGCATCTTTGTTGTCTACTTTTTTCTGGAGCAAGGGGGGGGGGGCGCGATGCCCCCCCCGCCCCTCCCTGGTACCGCCACTGCACGACACTTGCATTTAGTTTTTATATATAAATGTCAGCGGCCATATTTAAATTGGATTGGGATAAAACGCGTAACACCCCTCTTTAGGGATAGTTTTAAGTGCAATTACTTTAAAATTCATCCAGCTTCAATAAAAAGGGCACAATTGCACTTTTTACCCATCGTCTCAAATCTCTGGTCAGCATTTAGATTTTGTTGCATGTAATATAAATCGTTTGAAATACATAAAATTGAAAACCAATTAACAGAATGAAAATATAAATCTAGTAAATTGAAAAACCAGTTTCCTTTACGCCTTAAAAATTTGAAAAATACCTGGCACTAATTTGTCGAACCAAAGTATGGTGTGCCACATATTTAAAAATATATATTTTGCCGATTTTTAACATGTCTAATACAGGCTAAAAAAGATATACAAAATAAAATACATACCGCAGCCAAAAATTAAAAAGGATTTCTTAAATTTTAAAAACTTAATGAAGGTAAACAAATTAACTGGAAATCAAGTTCAATAGTGTAAAAAAAAAGAAAAATTAATAATCATCAGTCATGGTACGATTTCTAAAATTAGAATAGAATAACAAATTTAGTAAACCTTAACTAAAATTATTATATCTCAAGGAAATTTTGTTTTAAAAAATAGAAGGTTTTCTTTACTTAGCTTATCTTTTTACATGCAAATTAATGTATGAGGTGTTTTGCTATTTTTGTAAACGAAACTTTAAAAAAAAGTTAAACAACACAATTTTCTTTAGTTTTTTTTTATAGTATTTTTAAATCCAACCCAGTTAAACATTTTCCAGAGCTTCCTACAGATTCATAGTTTTTTAATGGTTTCTTATAATTTAAATTATTTCCGGAAATTTTTAATTAAATTTTTGGTGTTAGCATCATTACTTTTTTTTGGTGGTCATCGTTGACTTTATTTTTGTAAAATTGATAAAGGTCACAAGGTCAAGAGAAATACAATTTTTTTTATGAAAAAAAATTTTACACTGAATCAAAAAACGCACTGTTTTCTAAAAAAAATACATTGAGCCAATGTATTTTGTATATGATTTGTTCCGATGTAAAGTTTTATTAATATCATAATCAAGTTTAAATAAATTTCATAACCGAAACGAGTTATTGATTTTACTAATGCAAGACACAGTTTCAAAAAAAAAAGTTAAAAAGTTTTACAATATAAAGAGTCTTTAAGAACGATTTTTATGAAAGCTGTTATGAAATCAAGGATTAAGAGACATGCTTTCATAGCTTTTAGTTACACCTAACAATGAATTTAGTAAAAGACTACATACATTAATTTCATAACCTTGTTTATATATTTCGTATGCCCGGTTCATAATTTTCATAAACTTGTCCATACATTCCATAACAACTTTTAAACGACAGTCAATGATCACCATTTATTAAATTTATTTAGGGCATTGATTAAAATCGTTAACATGTTTTATTTATTTCATATGCTTTTTTATTATCTCCATAACCTGTACATACTATTAATAACACTCTCTATAAAATGTCAATAAACATTTTTTATTGATTTCGTAACTTCGGTTTATTAATTTCATTACTGTATATGACAATTTTTATAAGTTTCCTCCAATTTTTGTAGTAGTTACGTGTTATTGATGTACAAATATCTATAAAAAATTAATAAACGCCTGTTATAAGTCTATGTACGATATTTTTTTCAGTGTACCAAACGAAAATTTTTGAATTTAAAAGACCTTAAAAACAGGTCATCACTTGAGCCAAAAAAGCAAAAAAGAGACGTCCTTGTACACAAAACCCAAATTTTAAATACTTTTAAAAAAACTGTAATTTGAATTCAATTTTTTCTTCATAAATAAGAAAAAATATTTACATTAAAAAATGCTGATTCATGATTTTATATTATTTTAAAAGTGCCCTGATTTGATTAAATCATGAGCAAAAATAGATGTAGCACCTAGATGACCTGTAAAGGTATGCAAAAAAATGTAGAAAAAAAACTACATTTTCATAGACTATTGAAGCCGTTTTAACACCTAAAAAAATCGAAAAAAAAACAAGGAGTGTTATTGCATCAAAAAAAAGTCTGAAAATTTTATATATCGGATTTGCCCAGACAAAACTTGGAACTAGAGTTCTCTAGATGTAGGTACCTTTTTTTCTTTACGGTGCCAGATGTAGGCCGTTGAAAACAAGCAAAATGGGTGTTAAGATAGGAAAACCTTGAGCCAAAATTACCTGTGAATGGAACCGTTTTTTTATGGAAGACTATAATACTCAACAAATTATTTTCCCAGGTAAAAACCCAAAACCACACCATATTGAAAACTAATTCAGCCGTCAATGAAAACGTAGTAAGTAATGAACAATTAAAATTAATATTTTTTATTTGTATCGCCTACCTGCTTGTATTGTATTCAAATGATTCTACATTGCAAAATCTTTACTACGGAATTTTTCTGGTGGGCAGTGTACTCACCTGAAAAAAAAATAAAAAATTTGCTAATAGGTCAAACTGGTGTGCTAAAGCTAATGGTAAAGTAAATATTTTTAATGAATAACAATTAAAAATTGGCCCATTGCGTCGTTAATGGTTTGAGATATACAAGGGGACATAAAAACTAATTTGGTGTATAACATTACATTTTTCAATATTTTTCGTACATCTGTACTTTTAATTTCTGGGGCATAGGCATGGGCATGGGGAAACTAATCAAAAACAATAGAGCAAAAGTTCAAGTTATAAAATATGATGGATAGGTAACCCTCTCTATTTTTTCATAATATGTGCATTTTCTCGTCCTGAATACGAAACGGACAATCCTGTACCTCAAAATTGCAGATAAGGGCTCGGCACACCAATCCAAAGGTGGGCAATTTTAGAGGGAGTGGGGTAACCCCCACCATTTTCACATATATGATGTAGTAGTACCCCCAGATCAAAAATCAGGATGAGAAAATTCACATCCATCCTAATTTTTACTGCGAACGCTTGTACAGGGTGGTCCAAACTCGAGGGGCTTCTATAGCTTTGGGCTTTTGCAGCATAGTTAGCCCAAAACTAATATACATGTTACGGGATCGATTTTCAAGAGAAGTCGAAAACTAAAAACCACATTGCGATATGTCAAAGCGTTTCTGAGCTACAGGATGATTCTCAAAAATGTGCGATTTTAAAGGCCTTCTACAACTTTTTTATTTGTAAAGATAGAGAATTTCATTAAAAACATTTTTTGAAGATTTTTTAAGGACAACTCTACCTGTTTCACCGATTTTGTCTTAAAGCCTTTAGTTCACGAGATATAACACAAAGTTACTTTTTTTAAATGGAATACCCCAATTTTTTTAAAAAAATTAGTTTTGTAATAAAATTTCCTGTTAAACGATGTGTCATACACCTATTGTTATAGCGCTTAAGTTCGTTGTAATTTGCCAAGAAATTTTTGAATTTAGACCTACCCTTTATTTTCAATAATAAAAAAGATACTGAGTGTTCCAGTTATAAACAAACACCCTGTACTACTAATCAAGAAGCTAAAACCATAATCTTTTGAGAGAAAAACATAAGCCCTGTTGACGGAAAAACGTAACCCAAGCAACATTTCTGGAAAGTAAAAAGAAAGGTTCCAAGAACTAATGGATAGTCCAGAAACCTACAGGCCTGTTTCATCCTTGTTAGGAATCATCAGGGTAACATAGGACTGTACCTGGCGTATTAAGCAAAACATAAACAACCACAACCAGCGAATTTAAACAACTTTCGTCGTCATACAACGCGGGATGTTGGATGGCTATATGCAGCGCGGACTATCGGAATAAAGCGAAAATCAAAACGTTAAAGGATGCAAATATCAATAAGAATGAAATTTGCGAGCAGGACAAAAAAAAACCTGCGAAATGGTACCGGTTACTGAAATAAGACCGTTCAAAATACAACGTTCGCAGCAACTCCACCCACAATGGGAGTTCATACTACGTCGCCTCATATTAAGCCTCAGTAACAATCACTCCGGAGGAGGCTTGTTGCGCAAAAGAAAGCCAAGTAAAATTTAAAAAAAAGGAATTTTGTCCTTGACTAATTAATTAAAAAAAGGTTCGTGGCATATCAGACACACATTTGATAGTCCAGAAACCTACAGGCCTGTTTCATCCTTGTTAGGAATCATCAGGGTAACATAGGTCCTGTACAGCGTCTCTCATTTTTGATGGGATTTAATGGATAACTCCGTTGTTATTGAAGATAAAGACATTAGGTTTTCGCATTACTTACTTTTTTGAGCTTTAAAGAAAGATATTAACAGATTTATTTTGTCCCTTGTAGTTTTTCAGCTACGGGGGGAAGTTGAAAAATGGTCGGTATTACCAATTGTTTATATCTCCCCTTAATTTAAGAGATAACTGAGTTCTTTAAAAAAAATTCTATGGCAACCTTTTTAGAAAAACACAATGGTCCTTTCAAAATTTTAATCCGACGTTTCGTTTCGTAGATCCTATCATCAGGATCAAAAAGTTAAGTACAGACCAAAATGTTTTACTTAATATTTTAGTTTCTAATTTTTTTATTTTGAGGTTTCGATCCCGAAAAAATCATCTTCAGTGCATTTTTTCTGGTGCGGCCCCTGTAGAACTGAAGAAGTCTCGGAAGAAGTAACTGATTCTTCTTCAAGTGCCACGCTCTCTTCGAACGTTGGCTGTCATCAGCGCGATCTGCACCTTGTCTCAGTTTCCATGCTTCCATGCCATAATATAAGATGCTAAAAACATAACACCGAAGCACACGAATTCGGAGAGTATTAAGATCGCGACTACACAAGACTGGTTTCATTTTGATAAAAGATGACCTGGCCTGTTCAATTATCGCATGCTGTCCCAGTTCTCATTAAAGAGACAACCCAAGTATTTGTATGAATCCACGCGTTCGACTTGCTGCCCATTTACTTCTGACATGCCTCGGATGTTCTTCTCCTTGCATATGACTATCCATTTTGGTTTTCCAACATTTAGGTTAAGCCCGAATTGCGCACTTTTGGCAGAAATTTGATTCAACAACTCTTGCAGGCCTTCCAGCGTGTCTGTTATTATGACAGTGTCATCGGCATATCGTATGTTGTTCATTTTTATGCCGTTTATGGTCAGACCCTCTTCGCAGCTAAGAAGTGCATTCTTTATTACTTGGTTACTATAGATATTAAAAACAGCGGAAACAATATACGACCTTGGTGTACTCCTCTTCTCATTTGGACCTCTTCGGACAGTTGGTCATCAACCTTTATTTGAGCAGTCTGATTCTAGTATAGATTAGCGATTATCTTTAGATCTCGGTCATCTAGACCCACTTCTTTTAGCGATTTTATGAGCTTTTCGTGTTGGACTCGATCAAATGCTTTCTCATAATCTATGAAACAGGCATATACTGGCACCGACACATCCCTAAACCGCTGAACTACGACTTAAATGCCCAACTCTTGTCCCGAACCCACCAAGAAATCCAACCTGCGTGTCGCCCACAAAGGATTCGCATTTCTCATAAATTCTTTTGTGGATAATTTTTAGAAATATTTTTTTACATATGGCTCGTGGCTTTCACTAAAGCTTCAACTGGTATAAATTGAAGACAAATTATCAAGCCTAAATCAAGTTTTGTAGTCTGCAGGATTTTTTAGTTTCCTGGGTCGTATGTGTTTAAATTGCGATCTTTAAAATCTCAGTAGATACCCGGGCGCAATAGGCCCATTTGAGGCTGCAGTGCATGGTTCAGCTTTCGATAGAGAGCTAAGTTTTGAATACAGACATACATACAACATATGGCTCATTAGGCTGATTAGGCGGTAATCACTACACTTCTTTGCTGAATGTTTTTTAGGCAGCGTAACAAAGGTTGATTTTAGCCAGTCAGCAGGGATTTTATCGCTACGATAAAAATCAAGTTAAAAAGTTTGACCAGCGTATTTAGCGAATCTGCGTTTTTTATTAGCTTTAAAACCTCAGTTTATACTTCGTCTTGCCTTACCGCTTTTGTGTTTTTAGCTAAAGATATTGCGTGTTATATCTATGCCTTGATTCGAGAATTCTTCTGCATGGCTATTCGGATCGGATATCGGTAAAGAGATGTTCTATGTAGCTACACTATTCTTTTAGTTTTTCTTTGGTATCCGGTATGATTTTACCCTGATTGTCCACAATGATTCCCGCTTGTTTTTTATTAAATAATCCGGCCGCTTTCTTTATGCGTTTGTGTAAATTGAAAGTGTCATGTTTAGCATCTAGATCTTCTATTTCTTGAAATTGCTGTGTTATCCAGTTTTGTTTTGCTGGCTTTATCTTGTTTTTTATTGCTCTATTGATTTCATGATACTGATCCCTGCCTTTTTTACTGCGTCTTTTATCCATCAACTGATCCATAACTGATTCGGAGTTTTTTTAACTTCTTTTTGTTTTAATCGCCTTAGGAGCGTAACCCTATTGGAAAGATTAACACGCCAGGACGAACCCGTATCAGGTGACTTAGATAAGTGCCAGTGCGGAACGATGCCTATTTGTGAATGATTCAAAGTTGGAAATCAAAGTGTATGATGGTATTGAATGATGTTTGGGGAGGGTGACCAATGGAACCACTGATGAGCCCACGCTGGTTGACCAGGGCGAAATATCAAGATCTTTTGATCTTTTGTTTTTAAAAATCGACTTCTTGAGGATTTTTGGTTAAAAAAGATTGATTACAAAAATAAAAGGTGCTAAAAATCGGCGCTAAAACCACAACCAGTGTTTTTTTATGTTTCCAATTTTCACATTGCACGTCAAAAATTAGCGAATTCCACGTAAATATAACAAAATGACATTGAAGACCGTTTTTTTATAATAAATATAGATACATATATAGGTAGGTACCGTATACCGGGTGTTCTAAATAAATGATTGTGTCCCTATAATATCTATTATTAAGGTCGTAGTTACAATCTGGGGAATTGTTTTTAGCAACACTGTACAGGAAATCAATTTAACTATGTCGACCTGATTTTTTTGCAAAATTTTATGTCATTGAATTTGTTTTCCATTGCAACGCGGAGACTTTATTTATGTTTATCAACAGTGGGACACTAGAGATTTTCTAGCACCGGGTCATAATTTGGGGTTAGGTTACTTATTTTGACTTTTTGCGTTCTGCGCCGCTAAAAAACCAAGTAAAATACTAAAATAAAACCTGCTAAAAAAAAACGCCACCCAACTACGTACTAAAGTAACTGGGTGTAATGTTTAAGGTTGCATTTACAGGTGCATTTATAATTAAATTGGAAACATTCCCGCTAGCTGATACCGACAACAGGTTAACTTAAAAGCATGCAGATTTAAAAATCGGCTACTGGCGCTAGACGAAATAATCGTATTCTATTTTAAACAGGAGCGTCAACGACTACCAAAAGTCTTTCCAACCTCTAAATGGAGCTTTGCTGATTTGTTTTGTAAGTACTCAAGTATCCGTGTTTTTGTAACTGAGGTTCTAAAATCTATCCTTTGCACTCCAAGATTCCACTAGTACAATTGCTCATAACCTTGCCGCAATAATTTAAATTAAAAAAGAAATGGTTGACTCAAAATAAAAACAAAATTATGTGGGGTTATGGGCGCCGAATGTTTCTATGCGAACTTCTTATTAGTAATCCCAGCGAGCCAGTAAAGTTCTCTTGGTTCTTTGATAGACTCGGAGTAATGCCCCCTTAGCGCTAGACCTTTTTCGGCGGGCGACCGCACACGCGGAGTGGTTTCATATTTGTTGTAGAACAATGTTTTTGAAAACACATTTTTGAAAGATAAACATCTCGAATGGTTTTCTGTCAGAAAACGTAAAAATACTCTTCTGTCCTACTGCGGTCAGATTTAAAGTTTGTTGAAAAAACACCTGCAGTTACCATGGAATCGTATAAATTCTGCGGTCTATCGGACAATACTTGAACTGCGTGTGTCTCGCAAATTCAACGAAGTGTGATTGATTGATCGGTTTTTTTTCCGGAGTGCACAGGCTTTTAGAAAAAAGGAAATTTAGTTTTTATTTTCGCTAAAGCAAGGAAATATAAAAAGGAAAAATGTAATCCAGAGAAAATTGTGAGTAGTTCTCTATTTTTATTGTAAATCGGGTTTGTTCTAAACCGCAATTATTTTGAGGCTTTTGGGATAGATGACAGCACCAGCGCTTTTATTTTGAAAAAAAAATTATTGAGAATTTTGAAAAATCCTTCAGATAGTTTTGCAAAATTTCAGCTAATTCTGATGTTTAGTTTTCCCTGTGCACTCTGGCAAAAGATTAAAAAATTAAAGAACAAAGCGTTGCCAGTTGCACTTTTTTTTACTTAAAATCTGGGGAGAAACTCTAGCCTTAAATAAAGAGGTCTGTATTGATTATTCTATGTCACAGGACTTAGCGTGCCTCTAAGTCCACTTTTGGAGGACCCAAACACAGTACAAGAATTTGGTACACTTTCTAGAAACAAGTTTAAAATTTTTGTTGTTCCGACTTCCGATTTGCGAAAATACGTAACCTCAAAAATTTTAAAAAGCATTTACTCTTCTCCTCGCGAACTTGAGACCGCAAAAATTCTATAATATCAAAGATAACCTTTTTTTTTGCTAGAATCCCCTACTCTCGCAAAAGAAAACTCCACATTCACGGCCATATTATCAACCAAACTGAAATGGTAATTTTTGGGGGGATTTTTACACTGTCACCTAGTAAACAGTTGGTGAAAGGTTAGAAGAAGTCGACAGCACTTGCGCGGACCATCATGGGTGCCCAGAGAATGCTGCACGATTAAATAAATTGTGTTTTGGCATAAATCACCCTGTATGAGTAAGTACTTGAGCATTTTGTTTTGTTCGTAGACTCCTGCCTGACCAATAAAACCAAATAAATTATTAATATTTTTGTCGCGTTTTATTATTTAAATAAATAAAGTAAAGGTACTTTTGAATCTACCTCATATCATAGGCAAATTTAGCACACACGCAAAAAAAAATTACAATCTAGGGAAATAGTTTTTAGCAACACGGCATGTCGGAAATTAGCATGAAACGCCAAAAAATCTGCCAAATGTCCACGACCGAATATCGGGACAATACTGCAACGGTTAGAAAAGCAACAAATAATAGACACTTATAGTGGGATTTGCTAAGATCTTAAATAATATCCCTCACAGGCCTAAATATTTGCACCTGTGGGGGATACTGAATTTTAAAACCAACTTTTAAAAACACTCACCCATACCGAAAAGACACAAAGTTATTAATTATTCTGTAATGTTATTGCAAAATACCACTGAAAAACTGCTTTTTTTCTCAAAATATGCCTTATTTTAGGGGAATATGCTCCAAAACTAATTTTTTTTGACAGGTTTCAAAATGGCAAATGGTGAATTCGCCAAAAATTTGACACATAATAGCTTCATTATCTGTGTTTGAGGTTATAAAGTCAGTGATTTTTTAGACCACCTCTTGAGGGTGGTTTAAATTTATAGCCCCCAGAAAGGATTGTTTTGTGGTAATTGGAAATAAGTTCGTTTATAATAGTACCCGTTTTTAGAAGAATTAATTTACATTATTTAATATCCCAAGTTGTTCACAGGCCAACCCACATTTTGGTGCCGGCAATTTTTTAACTGTTCCTGGGTAACTTTTGGGTGGAGAATTCGAAATAGCCATCAGATTTTGTCTATCAGATCTGGTTTTAAAAACAGGAATGATTTACCAGTAATCAGTAATTGCCAGTAAAAAAAAACAGATATAATTAAATATTTATTATAAAAAGTAGCTTAACATACATTCTTACTCATATTAGTCACTATCACCTACAAATTTTTTTGATACGACTTTCTGGTGTAGCCTCGCTAAAGGCTCCAACAGTAGTCGGCCATCATGTGACTATCCCATCGTCCTTGATATCGATCTTCCATAGTTTTAATATCCTGATGGAATCTTTCTCCCTGTTCTTCACTACAGTCATCTAAATTTTCTGGAAAGCGATCTAGGTGGCTGTGGAGGAAGTGAACTTTTATACTCATGTTACAACCGAGAATATGAAAATTTGAAAGCATAGTTTCCACTAATTCTATGTAATTGTCTGCTTTGTGATTTCCAAGGAAATTTTTAATTACTTGAACAAATGAACCCCAAGCGTTAGATTCAGTCGCATTCATTGATATGGTGAACGGTGCATCTTTAATAAGTTTTTAGTTTTTCCGTGCTAATCCCAGGAAGCTTACGTGACAAGTACCCAAAACAATTTTTCTCTCGTAACCAAAGATTCATTCACTACGTTTTGTTTTCCTTGAACCATAGTATCTCTTAAAGGCCGATTTCTCTTAACCCAGTGCGGATCTTTAGCTCTGCTGTCCCAAAGACATAAAAAACAGAGGTATTTTGTATATCCACTTGGCTGTTCAAGGAGAAAGTTCACCATTTTCAAATCAAAACAAATTGCCCACTGATGTTCTTCGTATTTAATTTGTTTCAAAACTTGTGCTACTGTTTTATACTCCTCTTTCATGGTAGTAGAATGTCCAATAGGAATTGAGGCATATTTGTTACCGATATATAAAAGGAGACATTTTAAACTACGTTTTGAACTGTCAATGAAAAGGCGCCAATCGTCTGAAGTGTATTCTGGCAAATCCATTTTTTCTAAGAGTCCTTTTATATCGTTACAGAATACCAGCTTATTTTCCTGAGTGAAAAAAGGCAGCAGATCCTTTTCTCTCTTACGATAAAATGTAACATTAGTGCCTGGATAAAGAAGGTTCTTTTCTTTCAATCTGGATGCAAGTAATTCAGTACACTCCTTTGAGAGGTATAGGTCTCTCACGAGATCGTTCAGTTCTTGTTGTTGTTAAGTCTGCTCATTACCCTCTCCACATAGGCCGATCAGCTCTTATCGTTTTAGTGTCCTTTTATCCACCTTCGCCGCCATTTTGACAGAAAACTAATGGATTATCTGTCACTTTTGAGTGAAAATGGCGGCGAAGGTGGATAAAAGGACACTAAATCGGTATGAGTTGATCGAACTATCTGGAGAGGGTACTGGTCTGCTTCAAATTCACTGTCGTTTTCTGATTGCATTCTTTGAAATTTGAATTCTTGACAAAAGGTACTATGTTTCCAGAACCAATTAGTCGGGGTTGAGCAGGTATGGGGAGATCGGATGGTAGGGAATTCCAAATATAAAATAGTTAATAAAATTAATACGATTAAGTAATGCGGTTAACCAGATCTAGGAATATTGGTTTACGGACAATTTTAGGTATATTTGGCTAATTAGATCCTAGTTTTGAATACCAAATTTCTATTTTGAATTTTAAAGAGATGTGTTATTTTTTGAATTTATTTATCTTTGCCTTTTATTAGAACTAAAATCAATTAGTCTCTATCTCAAAAACTAGAGCTGATAGAAAAAATCTGATGCCAGTTTTAAAATCAGCACATTATGTATATTTAAAATCAGTTCTTATAACTCAGGCACCAAAATATTTTTTTATTTTGTTGGCCTGTGAATCAATAAAACACCTCCAATTTTGTCCAGAAAAATTCCATATTTTGAACCCGTTTTTAGCACAAAAATATATAACTTTATAACCTCAAACACAGATAATGAAGCTATTATGTGCCAAAATTTTGGCGTATTCAAGATTTGCCATTTTAAAACCTGTCAAAAAAAATAGTTTTGGGGCATTTTCTCCTAAAATATGGTATATTTTGAGAAGAAAAGCGGTTTTTCAGTGGTATTTTGCAATAACAATACAAAATAATCAATAACTTCGGGTCTTTTCTGTATGGGTGTTTTTTGAAAATTGGTTTTAAAATTTAGTACCTCCTACAGGTGTAAATATTTAGACTTGAGGGGGGTACTATTTTAGATCTTAGTAAATCCCACTGTAAGTGTCTAATGATTTTGGATTTTCCCAGCTTGCCCAAGGTTTAAAAAAACTTCGTTAGTGGGAAAATAAAAATATGGCGACATTTAACGTTCCTTATTTGCTAAATTTCCCTAATAATGTAAGGAATCTGTAGTATTTTGACTTGTAATGGCCGGTAAGGTACTTCCCTATTTACATTAAAATGTATACATATTAATTAGGTACTGAATTGAAATTTCTTCACGTCAAAACTATTACAAAGATGCTGTTTTGTTATTTTATTTATTCAGATAGTTTGTTGACTTTCCGCGTTGAATGTATTTTTAATAATCTAAAAACCACATTCTTCTATCACTTTTGGAATTTGCAAAAAATATTAATAATAATTAGCGAATAGGCTAAAAACCAAATTTTAAACCGGTTTTTTGCTTTTAAAAAATTACAGAAACACGCTACACAAAAGGCGATACTTTTTTTGAACGCAGCTAACGTTTTTTGAAAACAATCTAAAAACCACATTCTTCTATCAATCTGGGATTTGCAAAAAATAATAATATTTAGCGAATAGGCTAAAGACCACATATTTTTATCGGTTTTTTGCTTTTAAATAATTACAGAAACACGCTAGACAAAAGGCGATAATTTTTTTGAACGCAGCTAACGTTTTTTGATAACAATCTAAAAACAACATTATTCTATAAGTTTAATTAATAACAATCTAAAAACCACATTCTTCTATCATTCTGGAATTTGCAAAAAATAATAACAATTAGCGAATAGGCTAAAGAGCACATTTTTTACCGGTTTTTTGCTTTTAAAAAATTACAGAAAGACGCTAGACAAAAGGCGATACTTTTTTTGAACGCAGCTAACGTTTTTTGATAACAATCTAAAAACATTATTCTTCTATAAGTTTTGGGATTTGCAAAAAATAATAATAATTAGCGAATATGCTAAAAACCACATATTTTTACCGGTTATTTGCTTTTAAAAAATTACAGAAACACACTAGACAAAAGGCGATAATTTTTTTGAACGCAGCTAACGTTTTTTGATAACAATCTAAAAACAACATTCTTCTATAAGTTTAATTAATAACAATCTAAAAACCACATTCTTCTATCATTCTGGGATTTGCAAAAAATAATAACAATTAGCGAATAGGCTAAAGAGCACATATTTTTACCGGTTTTTTGCTTTTAAAAAATTACAGAAACACGCTAGACAAAAGGCGATACTTTTTTTGAACGCAGCTAACGTTTTTTGATAACAATCTAAAAACAACATTCTTCTATAAGTTTTGGGATTTGCAAAAAATAATAATAATTAGCGAATATGCTAAAAACAACATATTTTTGCCGGTTTTTTGCTTTTAAAAAATTACAGAAACACGCTAGACAAAAGGCGATACTTTTTTTGAACGCAGCTAACGTTTTTTGATAACAATTTAAAAACAACATTCTTCTATAAGTTTTGGGATTTGCAAAACATAATAATAATTAGCGAATATGCTAAAAACCACATATTTTTGCCGGTTTTTTGCTTTTAAAAAATTACAGAAACACGCTAGACAAAAGGCGATACTTTTTTTGAACGCAGCTAACGTTTTTTGATAACAATTTAAAAACAACATTCTTCTATAAGTTTTGGGATTTGCAAAACATAATAATAATTAGCGAATATGCTAAAAACCACATATTTTTGCCGGTTTTTTGCTTTTAAAAAATTACAGAAACACGCTAGACAAAAGGCGATACTTTTTTTGAACGCAGCTAACGTTTTTTGATAACAATTTTAAAAACAACATTCTTCTATAAGTTTAATTAATAACAATTTAAAAACCACATTCTTCTATCATTCTGGGATTTGCAAAAAATAATAACAATTAGCGAATAGGCTAAAGAGCACATATTTTTACCGGTTTTTTGCTTTTAAAAAATTACAGAAACACGCTAGACAAAAGGCGATACTTTTTTTGAACGCAGCTAACGTTTTTTGATAACAATCTAAAAACAACATTCTTCTATAAGTTTTGGGATTTGCAAAAAATAATAATAATTAGCGAATATGCTAAAAACAACATATTTTTGCCGGTTTTTTGCTTTTAAAAAATTACAGAAACACGCTAGACAAAAGGCGATACTTTTTTTGAACGCAGCTAACGTTTTTTGATAACAATTTAAAAACAACATTCTTCTATAAGTTTTGGGATTTGCAAAACATAATAATAATTAGCGAATATGCTAAAAACCACATATTTTTGCCGGTTTTTTGCTTTTAAAAAATTACAGAAACACGCTAGACAAAAGGCGATACTTTTTTTGAACGCAGCTAACGTTTTTTGATAACAATTTTAAAAACAACATTCTTCTATAAGTTTTGGGATTTGCAAAAAATAATTATAATTAGCGAATATGCTAAAAACCACATATTTTTACAGGTTTTTTGCTTTTAAAAAATTACAGAAACACTCTAGACAAAAGGCGATACTTTTTTTGAACGCAGCTAACGTTTTTTGATAACAATCTAAAAACCACATTCTTCTACTAACTTTGGGATTTGCAAAAAATAATAATAATTAGCGAATAATTTTTATCAGTTTTTTGCTTTCACGAAATTACAGAAACACGCTAGACAAAAAGGCAATACTTTTTTTGAATGCATGTATGCCAATTTTGATTGAAATCGAACAAACTAAATCTTTTTCCCCCTCCACTTTCCTCGTTAGAGGGACTTGGTTACCTGAGAATATGGTATTATTATATTATATTATTGTATTTTCACCGGAACTATAAACGCATACCAAATTTCAACACAATCGAATGTGGATAAGTTAGTTAAAATTGGTTAGCAAAACATGACCGAGAATCGTCCATCTTGAATCCGCCATATTGAATTTTCAAAATCCGATCAAGAATTCGTATTCCTTATCCCCAAAAGCCCCCGTATACCAATTTTGGTTGAAATCGGACAAACTTAGGTGTTTTCCCTCTTCCACTGCCCTCGTAGGGGGGAGGGATGCCTAATAATGACATATTATTATATTGTCACTAGAACTATAAACGCGTACCAAGTTTGAAGACCATCGGACAAGTGGAAGTCCGTCAAAATGACCTTGAAAAGTTTGATACACAATCGGCTATTTTTAATCCGCCATCGCCATATCGAATTTTCAAAATCTGATTAGAAATTCGTTATCTCCATCTCCAAGTGACCAATGCACCAAATTTCAGGGCGTACCTTAACTGTACCCCCTCCAACCCCTTCGAGTAGTGGTGAGCTGTCAATTTCGTCATGCTATATTCTTGTGTTGTCACCGCAACTATATAAGCATGCCAAATTTGAAGCCGATCGGATGTCGGGAAGTTGGTCAAAATTAAGTTGCAAGATTCCACCCGAACAATGCTTTGTCGAGAGGGACCTGAGGCTGTGTATAAGGGGAAACTTAAAAAGACAGAAGACAAGTGATTAGTTTAATTTTTCATTATTTTAATTAACTATAAGTTAATTAGATTTAATATTAGACTAATCATTGAATAGCAGTTCTTATAATATGTAGAGGTATGGTAGGTAGGTTATAAAAATCCGAATTATATTAGTTAAAAACACGAACGAATTAAAAGTGATGAAAATTATCATCATGTGAAAGGAGTGAAAGAATTTTTGTGAATTTTCTAAACGGTGAGAGTGATATATTCCAACGCTATCTATGGTTTAATATGTTAAAAGTTTGAAAGGTTTGTTTACACACAAAAATAAGTTTAATAATATACATTTTTAGGTAAAAAAAGGATTTTTCTCAAAAACAGCATCTCCTGTCATTCAATAATTGAACTACCAAAGTTTACAAGAGTGTAACGGTAAATTATACAAGATTCTAATACAGTCAAATATAATATTTTCTTTTATAAACAAATATAACCATTAATATCAGAATAATCTTCTGCCCCAGGCCAAAAATACCTGTGATGAATTATTATTACCATTATTCGTCATAACGAAAAAACAACATTAACAAACGCTAAAATTATGCTAATATTTCTTGACTCTATGCTAATAGCCGGTAAAATACATAAAAAAATTGGTAATAGGGCGTTTTTATAAATTAACGTTAACGTTTCAATTTTTTTACGATCTCTATTTTCGCCAATTCGAACGACCTAGAGATATAGTTTGTAGCAACACTACATACATGTTGGTAATTACCATAAGACGCTAGAACTCTTTAGGGAAACAACTGGATTGAATTTTGAAAAATCCTTCAGATATTTTTGTTAAAAATTTAAAAACCTTATAGTTTTTCCTGGACACCCCGGCCTGTATTTAAGTAATTTTATATAAAAAAAAGCTTTTCAAATACAGTCTTTTATAAAATATAAAGTGCCCTAAGAAGTAGAAAATAATTTTGAGTATTGTAATATCATAATAATAAAAGCGATGGGCGCATTATAGGAAGTTATTGTTAATTTATTGATTATATAATGTTTATTTGCAAGAATCTGAATTCACTCTAAACCAGAGAAAAGCAACTCGACCCAAGCTAAACTAATATTTTTATGATATATGGATGGACATAGTTAGTTTTAATTTGCGCCGTCGCTTTTATTACTATGGTATCACAATGCTAAAAATTATTTTCTACTTTTTAGTGCACTTTATATTTTATAAAAGGTTGTATTTCAAAAGCTTTTTTTATATAAAATTATTTTTTAAGTTTTAAATTTGTACCCTAAATCGTCCATTGTGAATCGGGCATATTGAAACTGTCAAATCTGATCAAAAATTCATAATCCCCTTCCCTAAAAACCCCGCGTGCGGCTGACGGACTGCGTCTGACTCATACGGTTGAATATAGGCACGAAACGCAGACGGGCCAAAGGAAACGATTACTTGCGTCAGACGCCCGACGCGTCCGCCGCATCATAGAAAACGTACCTTAAAAGGGGGGGGGGACATTCTTATTTAAAAACGGCAAAAAGATAATTTAAAGACTGGACTGGCAGAGGAAAAAAGTATAATCAAAATCGCAACTAAAAATATTTTGGTCGATAGAACTTTGCAATTCTACAATAATTTAAAATCATCCACTTGGAACTTTGTAATTTTCTTAATAAATCTGAAACTTCTATTTATTTTTTGTTTGATAAAGCTCATTTTTATACATTCATTTTTGCAAAAAAGTTACTTCTGATGTGACGATATAGTGGTGAAATTAAATAAAAGTTTGTAAAATAAAAGAAATAATGGAGAAAGGCTTTGCCAGTTATACCCGAGTATAAGAATTATACTCGGGTTATAATATTTTTTAATCTCTGGGAACGAACTATATGATTCCGTATTATTGCTAAACCTTTTTAATGAACAGAAGGAATCCACTTTAAAATCTTCAAACCTACTGCCAATTTTATCAACACCGTATTTTTCATATATATTAAGAGCCATTTGCTAATTTGCTACGTAAGAAAGGCAAATATTGGTGAAGAGAGATATCTTTCGGTTAAAATCAACAAAAGAAATGTTATGAACAAATAAAAATCGGTATAATTATAGTTTTGGTTTTATTGGATTAAAAAATTTTAACTCTAATTTCGGATGCAGTTATAAAAACGTTTGTAGCGCACGTGATGATCACATGTAACATTTATTTACCTAAGAAACACGGAAAGCGACACTTATTTAAACGCAGCACCAGTTGTGTTAATCCCCAAGAACCCTAAGGATTGAATTTTCCCCAAAAATTCAAAATAACATGGTTACCTAAGTCTATGTTTTTACTCAAGCCTCCCCCTGCTAGGAACGTCAGTCACACTCCCTTAGAAACAATTTCTGAGTGTTAAATGACGTAAAAAACGAAATGTTGCTGCTGGGGTGGATAATAGTTATGTTATCACCGGCGATCCCTTGGAGAGAGATAGGGGGGAATCTTCCCCCTTAATTAATTTCAGTTGCTTGCAGTTGGGAAATGTGAAGGTTCAGTTGGGAAGTATGAAGTTTCAGTTGGGAAATTTAAGTACATTTTACAAAACATTTTGTATTTTTAATTGCTTCAAACAACATTAAAAAAATCTCAAAGTTTCAGGTAACTTGGGAATCGCTTTCGATATATTGATATGATCGCCGGTGATGTTATGAAATCGGTGGCAATAAAGAACTCAAATAAGACATTTTTTTAAAATTAAGCGAAGATGCATACTCAGCTGTGGTTATTAAATATTTCGAATTGGTGGGCTTAGAAAGAAATTTTATCTTATTCGGCAAAAAATCAGTGATCCAAGACGTTTCTTACCCCCAGATGCACCGTCAAATATTCGGATTTAGCTAATCCATGCTTCCCCTTTGTTCATTTATCTGGGATCAAGAGAGAAAAGAAGGGGTTAGTTTTTACAAAATCTGCCTACAAACCATACAAAGTTCAGCCAATTCCGATGTTTATTTGACTCCAAAAAGTATCGATATCACATGACTCGTTTTGAACGTCACTTCGACATTTTCTGAGCCAAAAGGTCACTAATGCCCGTGTGCACCACTTCCCCTTACTTCTTCCACTTGTTCAAGTGCCGCTTGAACTGAGGGTGACCCTTGAGATTTACTTGGTTTGCAAAAGTTCCGAATATGTTCCGCTTGGAAAAAGTAAGGAAATTATTGGCAACGTGACAGTTATCTGCATTTTTTTGTGTGGTGATCATGATTATTACCTGTCAGCTGTCAAAAAACCACGTAAACATTGAGGTTGTTTAAAAAAAAACAAATTTTATTGATGAATTATGATTATATGGAGGAAAAGGCAAATAAAACTACTATAATTGGTTACCTATAAAACCTGACTATTTATTTAGTATGTTTTCACATCGTACTCAATACATATTGAAAAAGATTGTCTTATTTTTCTTTTATAGAGCATGTTCTCTGTTCCGACAAAGATCGTGATATACAGACCGCTTCAAGCTACTGCGAACATAGGCGGAATCAAGTCCAATTTACTCTCCGTGCCGTACGACCGAGGTGGATTCGAAGCACGCTGCAGTGTTATCTTTTGGAAATTCATTTTGTTTTTATTATTTTGTTTTATTTCTGCCTTGCTCGAGAAACAGATGGGTAAGTTCTTAATTGAAATAATACATTTTTAAAACTAAAAATGGATGTCTACGAAGTTGCCGAAAAAGTGCAGATGGTCAAATCGTCATAACCCAACACACGTTTGATATTGGTCGAGGGAAAATTTGCATTTGTATTTTGACGTAAGAACACAGTATCCCCAAAAACTAAATGTTTGGGGGGGGGGGGTATTGTAGAGGAACACGTAATTGGGCCATTTTTTATTAACGGCAATTGCAATTTGAATGGTCCTAGATACTTGGATCTAATGCAGCAGCACATTATTCCAACTGCTAGGCAGTTGTTAGGTGTAAGATTTGGTGAAACATGGTTTCAACAAGATGGTTGTTCCGCTCACAATGTTGGCCTTGTTAGGGAATATCTTGATAATGTATTTCCTAATCGGGTTATAAGTACACGGGGAACTATTTTATGGCCAGCTCGATCTCCCGATCTTGCTCCTAATGACTTATATCTGTTTTTGAAGAAGCTTTTCAAATTATCACCCCTAACATGCTTGGAAACGTTGGAAGGGGTTTTTATAGTAGGCTCGGATATTGTCTAGCCGAGCAAGGAGGACTTTTCGAACATTTGCTTTAATTTTTTTTTGACTGGGAGAATCTTTTTGGTTTTTAGAATGTATTATGTATTATTTTATTTTGAGAACTTGCTTTTGTTTTGTTTCTCCTTATTATTTTCATTGTAACACGTCGTCACTGATAAATCTGAGCAGTTGACAATAAAACGCTCTTATTTATCAGTGACAAAAAACAAGAAAATTACGTTATAAAAATTTGCGTATTTATTGACCAAATTCTGGTTTCATTGACTACGCTCCACACAGCACCGTGGTTAGAGGCGTACTAAATACAAGGCAAACGGCGGCGAACGGCAGCGAATGGCGATCTGAAGCCTGAGTGTTGGTTGCTTCACTGATAGGCGTGCGGTGTCTCTGCATGTACGTACACTGGCAAATTAGACTTCTTTCGCCCTATGTTCGCAGTAGCTTGAAGCGGTCTGTATGAAGAGCAAAATGCTTGATTTTCGGTACGTATTGAATACGATGTGAAAACATACTAATTATTACACCACTAGACCAACCCAACACTTTTTTTAGTTTTTTGCAACGAATTTGCGAAAAAAAGGGGAATTATTCGCTTAGCGAAAAAAACATGATTTTTTTGAAATTTAAACCTTTTGTAAAAGGTATCATGTGAATTTTAAGCGCAGACCACTATTATAATCACAGAAAGATTTTAAGGCAACGGAACAGTTTTATAATCTGATTAAATTAAGAACTTTTGTTTAAAAACATAATAAAAAAATAGCTCACATAACCTCAAAATGCACTTAAGCCGAAGTTACGGCTTATCTCAACTGCAGCTTAAGTGCCACTTACATGATATTCCACACCATTGCACACCAAAACTAAAGCTTAAGCTCGGCTTACATGTCAAGCCGAACCCGTGCACACGGGCATAACAGAGAAAAAAATGTCTACTCTTAAAAATATTTTTTTCACAAAATCCCTAAATAAATTTCTTTAGAAAAGCTTTCAGTCCTTTTTTTGGTTTTGTATGTGTCATTTTGTTTTCCAAAGTTTGATTCATCTAAAAAGTGTGTAGGTATTGTCGACCAATCTTTTCACAAATTGTTATTTAAATGGAAATCGTAATTTCTGATTTTGATTACAAAGTGAACGACATAAATAAAAAATTTGTGTAATGGGAAACGTATCAATAATAAATCAACCATAGCCTGCCTATCATATCCATCCGAATTGAGTTATAAACCATTCTAAAATAGCTATAGAACATTCAAATAAAAGGTATGTTGGGAATTTGGAACCTTTGGTTGCACTAAAACAAAATTATGATTGTTTTCCACAAAACCAAAACTACACTTTTTTGCACTCGACGCGCGTTTCGCTAACAACGTTAGCATCATCAGGAGACGATAAACAATGAACTAAATTAATCTACGCTCTATCTTATATACAATCCTTTAGTGGGCGGAGACAAGACTAATAATTTGTGATTGATCACGATTTTTAATCCTATCTCCCCTCAACCAAAGAATAAAGTGTACTAAACGGGATGGGCCCTCTATCTTTATTTAAACTATTTCTGGATTTAATGATTTCCATACTTTCATATGCATTCAAAAGTCTTTTGTTTGGTACACTTTTTAGAAGTTTTAGGTTATCTAATGTGAATCTATGATTGTTTTCAAAAGCATGCTCTGTTCTTCCGTATTTTAAGTGTGCTAAGTGTTCTTTAAAACGTGTTTGAATAGAGCGTCTCGTTTGGCCAACATATTTTTGGTCACAATCCATGCAACTAATTTCGTAAATTCCACTTTTTTCTAGAACTGTAGTTTTATCCTTGGGATTTCCTAGTAAGCTTCTTATTGTGTTACCGGATTGATATACTAATAGGATAATAGGATAAAACTACAGTTCTAGAAAAAAGTGGAATTTACGAAATTAGTTGCATGGATTGTGACAAAAAATATGTTGGCCAAACGAGACGCTCTATTCAAACACGTTTTAAAGAACTCTTAGCACACTTAAAATACGGAAGAACAGAAAAGTCAAGTGTGGCCGAGCATGCTTTTGAAAACAATCATAGATTCAGATTAGATAACCTAAAACTTCTAAAAAGTGTACCAAACAAAAGACTTTTGAATGCATATGAAAGTATGGAAATCATTAAATCCAGAAATAGTTTAATAGAGGACCCATCCCGTTTAGTACACTTTATTCTTTGGTTGAGGGGAGATAATTAAAAATCGTGATCAATCACAAATTATTAGTCTTGTCTCCGCCCACTAAAGGATTGTATATAAGATAGAGCGTAGATTAATTTAGTTCATTGTTTATCGTCTCCTGATGATGCTAACGTTGTTAGCGAAACGCGCGTCGAGTGCAAAAAAGTGTAGTTTTGGTTTTGTGGAAAACAATCATAATTTTGTTTCAAATAAAAGGTATTCATTTATATTAAATTAAAAACTTAAACCAAATAATTTATTTAAATTTTTTGTTTATTTCTTTCCTGCCTATTAAGTAATTATATGGTATATTTTTTACGCATTTTTTCACAAAAGGAATTTTTATAACTTCCCGTACAAAATTTTCATTGTTTCGATTTTTCACACATGCAATTGAATTAATTTGGATTAATTTAGCCGACTTTATAAAATTTAACAATGACCAAATATTTTTTTTTTTTAATTTAAATGTTTTTAATTTTATTTTTGTATATTAGGTAAGTACCTACACAAATTTTAACAAAAATTTGCAATATTGAATTACCTACTGCCTGACAGCCAAGAAGTAGTGAAAGTAATTCTCTTTATTTACCTTTATTTCAAATTATACCTCATCTTAAATGAGAAACTAATGTTTTTTTTTTTATTTTCCTAATGACTCTTTTAGTACCGCCAGGTTATTAAACCCAACAATATTATTTTAACGTAGAACTTTTATACAGGGTTCCTAAGCAAATCCTTAGGGGACCCAGCAGCCGTGTATAAGACACAGACAAACGGAAAAGCACATTAGGCAGAAAAGGATGGGCATGGGGCGATGTTGTCACTACATCTTACACGTAGTAAATCCATTCCAGGTTGTTGTTTTCTAATGTTTTCCATTTTCATACATTTAGGACTGGAATAAAAATTGTTTTTGCTCGACTTTAATACCAAACTGATGAAAGATATCGTAAAAAAAATATTTTTCGGCTTTTCATTTTGTAACCATTGTCCTTACGCACTGTTTACAGGCTGGGGACTGAGATACATGCAAATGCCTAACCTAAAGCGTTCATACACGGCCGGAGAAATCGACTGAGATATTTCCGTAGAAACTTTATCAAGCAAATAGGACGGGTTGACGCCTTCGAACGTCCAACCCGGGTTTTGCACTTTGATTCGAAATCAAAACGGAGGAACAGTCAGATGTGGGGCCGTGCACAAATTACGTAACGGTAATTTTACCAATTTTTGACCCCCTCCCTATGTAATGTTTTGTAACGGTTTGACACGCCACTCCCCTAATATTACGTAACGATTTCAAGACCACTACCCCCCCCCCAAAAAAAAAAATTCACTTATTTTCATTCCAAATTTTCTTAGTTTCACACAAATGCAAACGCTGATGAAACTGATCCCGTCTCTGTTTCTAAATTTTTTCGAATAAAAGTAGAGTATGACCATGGGGGAAATAATTTTTTTCTACGGTATGATGAAAATTTCGAGAAAGTTGAAGAAAAAAATAAAAAAAGTGGCAGAGCTCAAGTTTTTCGTAAAAAAAACGTTTTTTGTAAAGAAACAGAGCAAAATAAATCTTTTCACCCCTTTTTGGGTGTTACAAATATTGGCAGCCCCTTATTTTTCGCTTTTACCCTCTCGCTAGTTTTGAAGAATTGGTTCGCTACATATTTCGAGATCATGTCATAAAACACCTCGAAAATATCAAATGTAGTGTAGGGCCAGCTTTATTTAAAAATCAATAATATGGCAAGCAAAACGCTCTGCAGGAAAAACAGCGCCGTTTATTGATTTCTTTGGCTGCTAGTGCTAGCTGCATGGTTTGGCCGTTTCCGCATAGATGTCACTAGTAGAACAGAATGGAAAGAAATTTAATTAAAAGCGAAGATATTTCTTTCTAATGTTAACAACCTCACGAGTTTATCGCTCAGTATCGTAAATAATGGACCCTGCCGCTTCCTTTAAACAAGAAAAAGATGTGGTTTGGACCTGAAAACATCTAATTTTTTCCTCGATCATCTCATGGTGTGGCCGCCATCTAGCGGAATTTGCACACATCTTGTCAACGGTTATTATTGCAACTATGATTTATGCTCACAATGAAAGAGTGGCGACAATTTTTTCTCATGAAAGCAGTCCGGAGATAATAACAAACTGGCACCATTGCTCAATATACCTGTTTCTTTTGTGCGCGCAGAACTTTCTATGCCATTTCTGTTTGATTTATTGAAATCCTATCCCTAAGGAAAATCTTAGGAAACCTGTAGAAAAAAAAAACACTGTTATACACATACATATTCTTGAAGTATTCTTTCTGGAGGATATAATAGTAGTTTACATAACAAACATGTTATGATGGTCATTAAACGCGAATGAGATGCGAGCCGCAGGCGAGTGTCTTAATTTATCTGAGCGTGTAATGACCATAACATGCGAGTTAGTGTAATATTCTTTGCCTACGACCTATGAAAATGTCATCATAATTATCAGAAATTATTAGACACTTAAAGTTAATTTTCGGGGTTATCGGCATTCGTATCTTTATCTCTATCGAGTCGACCTATCGAGCAGGTGTACTTTCAAATTAATGGCGAATGCGTGCCCAACAAGCATTTGGACGTTATATTACGTTATGGTCACGTAGGGCAAGAAATACCTGACGTCGGCTCCGACGTCCATCAGTCTTCCTGAGGACTCGATTTAGCACCTAAGTGGGGAATCAAAATTCGAGTCGTTTCGACGTCAGGTGCTGCACAATGTTTTGGTCAAATATTACGTCAAATTACGTAGACCCACGACCCAAAGTTTTACTGTGCACACCAAGTTTAAACTTATTAGGTAAAAACTTTTATATGTCTAAACAAACACATCCCAATGAACTGTGGATGACAATAATTATTATCTTAGTTATTTTAGGTAACTGAAAAAAGTTAGTTTTACACATTCTATGGATGCAAATCTTCCAACGAAGGTCAGTTTACTGATTAATATAATTAAAATAAGAAATTAATTTAAAAAAAATTAACCTAAAAATAAAATCTTTATAAGGAAGCCCGTTTCTTATAGTAAAACATTATAGGCATTTAAAAAATGCATTTTGGGTGCCAACAAATGAGTTAATTTACATATCAAGCCTTTAAAATTAAAAAATAAAATATACTGTTGTAATGGCGCATCGATGCTAAACGTTAAAATGGCGTTTCGGGCGCCGACCAAATTTCTAATGATTATTTACCTATTCGAACAAGAACACCTCCTGCGACGTCGCCTTGTAGAACGACCCGACCTAGAATATTGTAGTATAATTGTAGGTCACGCACCCACGTCGGGGACCTCGGAATGGTAACATTTAATAAATAAAAGTTAATTTTATTACAATTCTACTTTAAAACTCATACTAAATATAACGTCTCATTGGACGTTATACCGGGTGTCCCGAGGTGACTGGCCTATAAGATTATTTTGTAAACTATACAATAGAAACTTTTAAACTTTCTTTCTAACATAAGTCCATGTAAAGTATATTTATAAAATACTTTCGTATTTGCAGTGTTGCCATTTACAGAAAATCTTGGCAACAACTAAATTTATTGACGTCCGTTTTCACTTTGGCCTGACCTTAAATTTTATTCTAAAAATTACGTCGCCGAAATTAACGTTAATTTACGTCGCTGATAAGTAGCGAGTATCACCAACATTTGGCTACGTCAGTTTTGGTAAGTATCGACGTCACAACTGATGCACTAGTTGTTGGTGACGTCAGGTCTTAGTAAAAAATACGTTGTTTGATGGACAAACCAACTGCCGACCTAAATTTGGGCCAAAACAGCCGTCATGTTAGGTTGTAATTAGTCGGAAGTCAGAAAAATGCTGCTTGGGTGACAGCCCCAGCTGATCAAATGCGTCAAAACATCGTTTCGTACGCACAGACGGTCGTCCCGTTACGACTCCCTTATCGTACCTAACGAGGTTTTCGTGCATTTAATCAGCTGGAGCTGTCAAGCATTCGCCATAATTTTAAAAGTGCACCTGCTTGTTTGGTCGGCTCGATAGAGATAAGAATATGAATGTTGATAAAACTGAAAAATATCAAACGGGAACACTCTTAAGTCAATAACCTTCAAAACCTGAAGTTTCAAAGACGTTCTATCTAAAATGTCAAAACAAATAAGGTTACTGGGACTTTTCATAATTATATCTTTTTAAAAACAACGTTTTTTTTTCTTAAAAATGCGTAATATGTCAATTTAACGGGACTTATTTTTGGTCAGGTACCAAAATTATATTGGATTTCTTTACGTTATTACGTTACTACGTTAAATAAATATTTATTGTCTTGAAAATATAGAAAAATAATTCATATTTTTGCGTCAGTTAGTGCTCTTATAAAATAAAGTTTCATCGCTTGTCACGCCATCTTGTGGTTTACGTCTAAGCTTTATTATTATCCTAGGACCGTAAATGATGGTCTTAAAATTAGTTTTATCGTAGATAGAAAATACTTAAGATATGTAACTGATAAGTGGAAGTGAGAATAGTCCGTTGCACTTCCACTCGTTATAAACCCTGATCAGGCAAGTGGTGCCCCCCATTTACCTTGCGGAAAGTATGGAAACCAAAAATTTTGTTTTGCCGAGTAACTGTTAGAGGGCGCTAGCGGAGACCGCAATAAATAGGTAGTGCTGGCAACGAGGATACATGCTAATATCCGACGCAAGCCGACGGTATCCGAACAGCCAGCCAAGCCATGAAAGGGGAATTATCGCAAGTTTTTGATTCTTTGCTGAATGCCGGTTTATCAGTGGCGTAAATGAATGAACTTGTTGCTAAGGGAATGGGAGCTGGTAGAGAAATCATAATATAAATTCATGAATATGCTGAATGAAGCAAGACAGTTTTTATTATTATTAAACGATTATATTTAACCGTAGATAGAGGAAATACCGAAGATAGGTAACCTTACGGGCTAAAATGTTAGCAAAATTTCGTTCGTGGATAACTCCCCAGAGCGCGCATAGTCGCTTTTGGACAACTCGACTGTCATCAACCCAGTGCATTTCGCCGCAGCGAAATCTGTAAGCATAGAAGACATAATCAATTTTCCTTTGCAATCTGTAATAACTCTCCAATGTTTCACTTGACTTCGTATAGGTGGCGCTATTAACTTAGCATTAACATTCCTCCTGCGCTAGATAGTGTAGAAAATAGAAATATCACTGCCATTGTTTAGATTTGGTGGAAATCGAACCGTATATCAGTGAAGTTAACTTTTTATGACGACATAGAGAATATTCTTCTTGTTCTTATCAGTACTCTTTTAGTGTTAGAAAAAAAAAAGAATATTATCTTGTTGATTTTGTGATTTTTGAAACAAAAACAGTTTTATTCTTGTGATTTATTAACACTTACAGGTAAGTGTTCCTTATTTTGCATGTTTTTGTTTTATAGTAACAAAAAACTGTTGGTAAATGTTTTCTCATTTTTGATTTTTTATGAAAAATTCTTTATGGGGGCACCTACACTAGGGTCCCTAGGACCCCAAATCCGCCTGCGCCCGATTTTTTTTTAAGAGAAAAAAGGGTGCCCGGGGGGGGGTTGTAATGTTTTTCTGATTGTTTTGGGTTGGGTTGGGTTGGACTGTGTTGGATTGGGTGGTTTTAGGGAAAAAAAATTAAAAAAAAATCAAAAAAAAATTTAAAAAAAAAAACAACCGGCGCAGGCGGATTTGGGGTCCTAGGGACTCTAGTACGTGCCACCATAAAGAATTTTTCATAAAAAATCAAAAATGGCAGAAAACCGTATACTGCATAATTACCGTTTTTTCGCATTAATAATTAAGTAGGTAGGAACTATTTAAAAAAAAAACATCGGGCAGTTCGGGAATTTCCTAGAAAATTTCAGTTATAAACAAAATATTAAATATAAATAAATTTGGCTTAAGATATTTTAGCATAATTAAAGGGGTAACGTTTTTGTTTAAGAAATTTTTATGCCAAGATTTTGTTCCCATTGTATAGCCTTCTTTCCAAACTTTCGATTTTTAGAATAAAACACTCAGTTTTCTCAAGTTTTCACTTTTTTTTTAGCTTCAAAAAAGTACTGCAATAAAACCATTTTTCTCTGTTAAAATGAAAAATATTTAAGGTTGTTGAAGAGAGACAGCAGGCTATTAAAAAGTATTTTAGAGAAAGATGGAAATAATTTAAAGCGTAGGTAATAGTTATTTACAGAAAGTGATTTTCTTGACTTGTTCAATTAACCTTCCAAGATAACTTTTTAAAATACTTATTCACAAAAAAACGTTGGCAACCAAAAGTGTGTGCACTTTAATGTATTCTAAGAATGTAACATACATGAAGGAAATTTTCTTTCTAAGACCAATTTTATTTTTACGGCCTTGGTAAAAACTACTATATTTTGATTGTTTTGTGTTTGACGTTTGTGTTTTTACAAAAGGATATTAACAATCTTATACTTCCGCAAATGTAGGTAGAATTTACATAAATTAAAAAATAATGATTATTTTTCCACGTGACATTTCAAGAAGTCAAGAAAAATATGAAAACATTAATTTTATGTAAAATTATGCCTTCTCGAAGATTTTTAAAATGTCAGTCTGCACCACGAGTAGTATGATGTGTTTTCTTTGTTTTTGTAGGCTATAGCCATTTTGTTTTTCCAGTATTTATTACGTGAAGCACGAATTGCAAACTTTTAACTGCATTTTAATTCAACAACCATTCCAGTGTGGCTGCAATTATCATTCGGACCTCTCCGGAGAGTTTCCCTGCCAAAAATGCCGTATTAAATCTCACAAAAAAAAACACACCTGATCTTTAACAGTTTTTATAAGGTTTATAAACTTTTGTGCGGTAAAATTTTAAATTTATTAAACTTTGAAGTAATTTGTGAGGTATATGGTTTTAAATATATATTTTTTACCTGATTCCCAAACTAGCAATTTGTCGACTTCTCAACGTTGTGCACCGCGTGCCGACGTTGCGTCGCAACGTTTACTTTTACTCAAACACCACCCATTTTTGCACCAATTTGGTGGATGATTTTTTGGTTGAGTCAACGTCGCCATCGCAACTACAGTTGAAGTAATAGTTCAATGGGTTTTGGAGTACAATTATTTGTTCAAAATATTATTCATTGCGTAAAATGATAAATACACTATTTGACTACAAATTAAACTATTTCTAACACCATCATATTATTAAAATAAAATGATATTCTATGTCATATATCATGTTTTGCATCATCATAACATGCGAACCAATGCCAAAATATATAAACAGACGGTAGTTTACTGTCAAATGTACAGTTCATAGCTCTAAAAAACAAGCGCGCCCCTCAATTCAGATGATTTTATGAAATTTAAAAAAAAATCATGATTTAAAAATCGCTTCGAAAATCCTCTAAAGATGTTGCTTAGGATTCCTAAGAACAAAATACGGATTTTTATATGCAAAAAGATCGTAGTTTATTGTAGAAAAAAGCAAAAAAATAATTTTTAATGTTTGTTTACAAATTAGCATACAATGGTTTTAACAATCAATCATGGCGGCACTTATTAGTTTCTATGACAACCAAAGGAGTCCCGTGTCTCGACTGCTTTAACTACTTAACTGTGTTTTGAACGGATGCCCTAACTTAAAAGACGCGAACACGCCTCAATTTTTACCCAATCGAAATTGCTCCACAGTTTGGCTTTCTGCTGCTCACTTAATTTCCGTCCTTGTTGTTTACACAGGACCTTCCTCTTTTTTTCCGCCACACTGGGGAATCACATTCAATGACAGCTGTCACATGTCAAAATATCGAAGAATATTTATACCATTTGTTCCTTTTCATAGTGAAAAATGTTCAAACAAAACTAATAGAAACTTTACAAACCACTTGTTAGTTACTTTTACTGAATTAATTGACGTTTGTATGACAGAGAGCAGTGCTCCAAAATTGGTTTGTTGCAAACATAACAGAAAAATTGGTTAGATGATAACAGGTTCGCCCGCGTCTCCAACAAACCGGCCAGAAAACGTGGAGTAAATTGATCAATTTTTCGTTTAGCACACACCGGTTTGTAGTCGGCGTCTAAACAACTAAGGAATTACTGTTAGTACAATAGACGGTCATAAATAGTTGTGATGGCGACTGAAGTTGTGATAAACGTTTAGGCGTCGTATAATAGTCGACGTTGTCGACCGTCGCCATGATAACTATTCTTTATCTGTAAAACAACGTTTAAAATTAGAGCAATTCTAATTTTTACAACTTGTACAACTAAAAATTGCTAGTTGGGTCTATAATCTGACAGCCTTATAAATATATTTTTTTAATACCTTCATCAAAAACATGATAACTGTCTGCAGATAACTAAAGCATGGTTTTTTTGGTTACCGATGCAAAAAAACTTTTTTTTTGATCACGGGTGCAAAAAAAGATTTCTGTCCGTTTTTTACTCAAAGTTAAAGAGAAATAGCGGAAAATAGTAATATTGAAAAAATCTAATTATTCTTGCTTAAGAATTAAGCCATTTCCGCCAGTTTTCACCAAGTATTTGCAAAAAAATCATTTAAAAATATTGTCAAAATATCAAATTGTCAAAGATTAACCGAGTAAAAAGACACATCGCTATGGAAACGATTGTTATTTCATTTCCCAGCCGCCTTGATTTATAGTGTAAAGATGATGTGTTGCTAGAAGTTCTCTTCGTTCGAGATTTCTAAAGTATTTTCTTGTTTTTCTTGGATTTTTTAATAAAGGTATTTAAAAAAATAGTGTTAACAACTCGCTGCTAAACTGTGCTTTTTTTTATTCGCGTTTTTAAATACCTTGCTTGTAAAAAAAAACACTATTTTAGCCACTAGTTGTTAAAACTACTATTACAATTTTTCACAGGTTTATAAAAGCACTGTTTTCTAATAGATTTAATAGTCAAGCCGACTCACTAAACTTCCTTGATAATACCCTTTTTTTATGATGTATTATGGGTTTGTATAAGCACATTTTTTATGAGACTTTTGGGAAGTTTTATGATCAGCCCGACGTATAAGTATAAGTACAGGGTGGGCTAAATTCGCTGGGATTTGGGGGTTTTGGGTACTTCTAGGCAAGATAGCCAAAAAATAGTATGCATGTCCTGGGCTTGATTTTTGAGACAAGCTTAAATACAAAAACTGCATCTTAATATGTCTTACCATTTCCGAGCTACGGGGGCATTTTGAAAAGTCTGCATTTTGGGTTGGGGTCTATAACTTCTTTATTTATAGGAATATTGATTTCATGTAAATAGCTTTTTTGAAGACATTTTAACAAAGAACTTAACTTTCTAACTGGATTTTTCCTAACATATCTAGTTTTTGAGATATAACTCAAAGTTGGTATTTTTCTTATAGAATGACCCTTTATTTATTTGATTTTTAAAATCGGCATAAAATTTCCTTTAAAATGATGTATCACACTTTATGTTTTATTTTTACGAATATTTATATTTATTTTATATTTTTAATTTTAATTTATAGTAAAAATTACGTTAAAAAAGTTTAAAAGATAATAATTAAAAAATAAATAAATATCGAAAAAATAAAAATATAAAAAAATACCAAAAATAAAACATAAAGTGTGATACATCATTTTAAAGGGAATTTTATGCTGATTTAAATATTCAAAGAAAAAAATGGTAATTCCATAAGAAAAATACCACCTTTAGGTTATATCTCACAAAACAGATGCGTTAGGGAAATTTACGGACGGTTAAGGAATCGGTGCAGCACTTGATAGCAAAGTGCGATGCATATTCCAGATTAAGGCAGCTGAAGTGGAGATTTCCCACGATAGAGGAAGAAGAGCTGCACTCGCTCAAATGGGCCGACATACTGAACTTCGTAAAGAAGACAGGGAGGCCCGGAGAGAGAATTAATAGTACTACTACTACTACTTCTTGACCATGACAGATGATAAAGTTGTAGTTTTTTTTAATAAAATTTTAAGTTGAGCGAATTCTTTTTACGAAATATCTGTTGAAAGGGCATATAGATTAGGGCAGGTAAGATCCTTTTAATTTGTTAAGTCTCTATGAGTTTTTGAGCCTTTATTTATAATACTTTATATAATCTAATAAGCCACAAAAAAAATGTTTTTGATAAGTTTCTATGAGATTTACGAAAGAGGCTGTGGAGTAAAGCTTTTTGAATTACAAATTAGAATTGAAGAAAACCAGCAGCTTAGAGCACGTAAGATTACAAAATATTAATAAATTTATTATAGAAACCTATAAAATATTATGACCTTGTCAGATTATAAAATGCCCTGGAAAACCTATAAAAATTATGCAATCTTTACCGGGCAGAATATTGGAAACGAGAAACGAAATTTGGCAGGAATATTTATTTTTGAATTCCTCACAACCGTATTCAGACTTGCTGGTCTCTCTCATTTTCGAAATAAATAAACAGGGCTAACAATAGACAAAAATCTTAACTGGCTTTTTCTTTAGCCGCCGATAATACAGAAATCGGTAACAGCAATTTTTAGATTTTTTTAATTTTTTTTTAAATGCACCAAATTTTGAAAAATCCTTTGGATACGGTTGTATATTTTTATAAATCCTATTATCTGATAACAAAAAAGTTATGATTTTTTTCTTTGTAAGCAATATTCTGCCGGAATTCTGAAACGCCAAGGTCACGTAATTTAGTAGGTCCAAGGAAACTGAAGCGAGTTCGATTGGAGTATAAATAAATAAATAAAAAATAAAAATAAGGATAAAAATCATACGGAAATTTGTTATTTTTTTGATGTTGAATAATGATTTTTCTTTTAATTCTTTTTAATTTTGAGACATTCGAGCATCAAAACCTTTTAAAGAAGCATTAATAAATGGTTACGTTCCTAATAAGTTATACTTTAGATCACATATGGTGTTCTGAACACTGCACGATCTCACTCGAAATGGTATTAGCGATGCCACGTATTGTTGATCTTTCAAAAAAAATAGCAAAGCAGTGTTGTCAAATCTATGCCGTTTTTGTGGCCTTAATAAAACGAGATTTTTGGTGGTGTTGCCTCGCGGGTGTTTGATTCCACTCTGTCAACTTTGTGACACCCTGTATTATCACTAACCAATGGTTAAAATAAAGTAAATAAGCCTGCCGTCAACAAGTTAGCCAACCTGCTGATTGGATGATTGCCGTAGACAATTGGCGGTAATTTCAAAAATTAATTTTGCGTATCCTTATTTGTCACTCTCTCGTCGATCTAACCTTCGGTAATTTTTTGTTTTTAATTGAAGAGGCTTTTAGCGAAAAACCCATGTCAAATCTCTTAAACGGCGTGTCTCAAAATAAGTGCTTCTATACTACGTTAAAATATTAATACTACATATGCAAAGATTTGCCTACCTGGTTTCCAAATAAATTTTTATAAAAAAAAAACTTTTAAAAAACAAGCTTTTATTAAATGCCCTCAAAAGTAGAATATAATTTTTTATCTTTCATATACCATAATAAAAGCGATGGGCGCAAATTGAAAATTTTAACTTTAGGTATCGTATATCGCTCACATCGACGATTCACCTAAGAAACAGTTGCATTACTCTAAATAACCTAAGGACGCTTTTAAAGGCTTGCCAAGCACGTCAATCTCACCCGTTCTCAGCTTCTTTATATGAAAGCATTATGTTTATCATTCGAATAGAACAAGAATTTAGTTCATCTTTTGTAGATCTCTCTTTGTCAACCTAAAGTTAAAAATGTTAATTTGCGTTTATCGCTTTTATTATGCCATGGTATAAGAAAGCTAAAAAATTATTTCCTACTGATACAAGTGCATTTAATAGTTTAAAGTTTTTTTAATAAAAAATTATTTTTTAATTTTTAGATTTGTAACCTAAATCGTCCATTTTGAATCCGCCATATTGAAATTTTCAAATCTGATCAAAAATTCCTATCCCCTTCCCGAAAAACCCCTGTATGCCAATTTTCATTTAAATCGAACACATTAAATCTCTTCCCCCTCCACATCCACAAAAATCATAACCGCCCTCTTGAAAAGCCCTTGTATGCCAATTTTGATTGAAATCGAACAAACTAAATCTTGAGAGACCTGAGAATACCATATTGTTGTATTTTCACCGGAACTATACACGCATACCAAATTTGAACACAATCGGAGGTGGATAAGTCAGTTAAAATTCGTCAGCAAAACATGACCGAAAATCGTCCATCTTGAATCCGCCATATTGAATTTTCAAAATCTGATCAAAAATTCTTATTCCTTATCCCCAAAAGCCCCCCTATCCAATTTTGGTTGAATTCGGACAAACTTAGGTGTTTTCCCCCTCCACACTGTTAGTGTTGCCTCGCGGGTGTTTGGGTGCCTCAAAATGACATATTATTGTATTGTCACCGGAACTATAAATGCATGCCAAATTTGAAGGCAATCTGATGTGTATAAATTAGTTTAAATTCGTTAGCAAAAGATGACCAAAAATCATCCATCTTGAATCCGCCATATTGAATTTTCAAAATCTGATTAGAAATTCATTATCTCCATCCCCAAGTGCCGCAACATCCAAATTTCAACGAAATCGGGAGTACTTCAACTATACCCCTCTCGAGTAGGGCGGAGCTGTCAATTTCATCACACTATATATAAGCATGCCAAATTTGAAGCCGATCGAATGTCGGGAAGTTGGTCAAAATTAAATTGCAAAATTCCACCAGAACAAATTTAAATAAAAGCTTGTAAAAAAAGAAAACTTTTTTTTTCGATAAAATACCAACGGTCAAAATGGAACACCCTGTATGTAAAAATGACGGTCGTTTAAAAACTTCGCGGTGTTAATTTTTTTTATTTTATTGAAAGTTTTTCACGGACTAAAAATTTTCTTGTGCATTGCGACCAAAGCATTTTTGTGACCTAATTTATTATTGTTATAAACACTTTTGCCCTTAGGGTTGAAAAAATATTTCTTTATAAGTAACTTAATATCTCTACAATGTAATGGTTCAAACCGCTAAAAGAACGCTGAGCAGATAACGATTTTTGATTCCTGCGTTTGTACACAGTAAAAAATCTTATTAAAATTTTTGTAGTCAATAAAATTTTGAACAAACTTGGTAAAATTCTTCTCTACTCCTCTACTACTATTACATACTACTACTAACACCATCCATAAATATAAAAGGTCGCAGTTTAAATTCTGTTTAGTTTTTTTTTCAGTGATTCGGCACTTGTTTCTCATGTATTGCCGACTATGGGTGTGTCCCCTTAAATATATACATGTAACACATGATAATGTATGATTACGAGAACAGCATAGGCATACCAACGAAAAGACCCGTTCTGAGAAAATTAGGACAATGTGGGACAGTGACAGTACACGGTAAAACATTTTGAGCCAAAACTTTGGTTATGTAACACATTTTTTTTGTTGTCCTCTTTACCTTGCACTTATCTGTGATATGATCAATTACAACACCAAAAAAAATAAAAATTAACCGAATAACTGTCAAAAAAAGTGTATTTAAATAGTATTCAAAACTTAAAAGTTAGAGGAATAACCGATTATATTAGAAAGCTATATTTTAGAGGTCAAGAAGACATGCAGATTTCCGTAAGATGCATAAACATAGCAAGAAAACTAGCCTTGGTTTATTTTCGATAAACCAAAAGTTATTTTTTTGAATTGTATTCTACGGGTATTTAGATTGTCGAAGCTGGTTGAATAATCAAATAATGCCTATTAAATAACGCAATGTTTCACACTTGCAACGCGATATTTTTTCATGTTTATACAAAATTTGGAAGATTTCTTAATATTTAAAAGCTAGTTAAATAACCAAACATTTCATTCTCAACGTTTTTCTAAAATATTTGGTGTAAATCTGTTAATTTCATTCCGTAATTTTATCTATTAGTACAAGAAAATTTATTAAAATATTCAGCAAACGCACACTTTTTATTAAAATGTTCACTAAACACACACAGAGGGGGAGGGGTGGTGTTAAAACCCCTTCCCGAGAACCCTGGCTATGGTCATATTTTTATATAGAGTAGGCTGGTCATTCTTTACTGTATTAAATATATGCAACTTTTTTCGCAACGGTGTATATAATATACGGAAGTCGGAAGGAACGAAAAAGAAGGTTGTCAGCTTTAAAACAAAAAGAAAGTAAATGTAGTTACACTCGATCAGTAGGTATTGTTTTATATTACATCTACGCATAATATATACTTGTATGTCATAAAGAATTTTATATTTATGCTTTATGGTTTAAATTCATGTGACGATTTTTTTTTATTAAGGATTTAGAACAAATATAAGGGAGTTGCGTTAAAAGCAATAAGCAGGGGGTAAGCGTAAAACATACTTTAGATTAGACTAATATATTACTTGTTCTATAAAGTATTAAAATTTGTAAATGGGGTACAACTCGTCAAAGTAATTAAAACTGAATATCTTAAAAACATGTTATTTAGAAAAGCCTAAAACTTTACACTTAATAAACATTGCCAAACGTAGATAATCACATAATTATTACAAAATTTGGATATTATATTATCACAGATTAAAATATTTTTAATTATAACAAATCTTACTGTAATAAGCCTTATTTTTAAGAAAGCGTTTTATTTTTTGCGTTGAAGTCGTTGGTGCTAGGCCCCTTAGACTACTAGAAACAGAATTACAAACTTTTACAAAATTTTAATTTACATTTCTTTGAATATAACTATACTTAGTTTGGATGATTTAAGTTGACTTTGTTTCTTGTTTCATATGGGTGCTTTATGCTCAGTGTATAGATACGCATTGTAGTATAGTTACATGTTAGTACATGGATGAGTTACATGCCTCTTATAATACGGTTTAGACAACTCCACAATGTTTTTTAAATAAACCCTCAAATGTTTTTTTATTTAAAAAGGCTTATTCTATGCTATTGTTAGATTAAAACAGACATACTAAATATACTTGATGTCCTTGTTATCTAATTGAATAAAAACTTGTTCCGAAATATTACAAAAATTGATTCTTCAATAGGTTACACGATTGAATAAGGAAAGAATAAGATTTTCAATGTCTATGTAGGTAATAATTTTTAGCATTATAGGCACCGCAAAATGTTTCTTTAAAAGCTCTTTAGTAATGAGTATTAGAATATTTGTGTATTTTTCAAGTTCTGTAAGATTTAAGAAAATTTTGATCGGCCGTCATTCGTTTGGTGCTCATTTTGCTTTATGTGCCTACCGATTGAGATGTCTCTTTCCTGCTGCATGGCCAGATTTCCTGGTCTAAGTTTATTACCAACGTAACATATAACAAAACAGCTAACAACTCAGAGTCACACGCATTAAACCTCATAAAAAACACACCTGATTTTTATCAGTTGTTATAAGGTTTATGAGCATTTATGAGGCAAAATTTTAGGATTATAAAGGTTTGTAATAATTTATAAGGTATGTCTTTGATTTTGGTAAGAATTTATGTGGTTTCATATGTGTGTTTTTTATCTGATCCTATAATATATATAATTTGATAAGTGCAGATATTTTTTTTAACATATTTTTTGGTTTTATAAAAGCACAATTTTATAAGAGATTTTATAATCAAACCGCCACATCAACTTTTATGGGTTTTTATAATTACATTCTTTTGGTTTTATAATGTATTATGGGATTATATAAACCCATGTTTTATGAGTTTTATGAGAGATTTTATAGTCAAAACAACTCATAGCATTTTACGGGTTTCTATGATTACACCCTTGTTCTTTTATGTTTTAAGAGTTTGTGAAAAAACGTTTTTCCATGAGATTTTGGGATATTTTATGATAAGACCAACTCATAGAATTTGACAGATTTCTATCAACATTTATAATTTTGTATGAGTTGGTAAAAACATTTTTTTTTATAAGTCTTTAAATAGATTTTACAGTCAGACACACCCTGCCAAAAAATATCATTAAATCTCATAAAAAAGACACCTGATTTTTATCAGTTTTTTCGACCACCTGAAAACTAATTAAAAAGCTATACTTAGTATACAATGTTAATTACTTCTACAAAAAAATATGTTTTAACTCATGATCCTATGCAGCACTCTTTATCCCAGGGACGTATATTTTATGTTCATTTTACGTCGGTACGTCCTGGGACGTACTATGTACGTACAAAAATGTACGTACATTGTAGGTAACAAAGTGTACGTATCATTTTACGTCCAATTTTGATCCTATATGGGAAATAAAATGTACGTACTGTGCCATATCCCAAGGACGTACCATTACGTATACGAGTACGTACCGTGGCTGTTTGGGAAATCTTATAAAATATTACAAAATCTCTGTCTCTGTCCTAAATTCTTTTTCAGCAAAAAATAGTTTTTGGCTTATGAAATCTTGTAAGATTTTATAAACAATGCTTTAAACAATATCATAGAAATTTATCAAAGTAACATCTCTTCCAGCTCTTGGCGATAAATAAGTATACTTATACGAGAACGATTTTCTATTAGATATGTAGATATTGTGCAAGCGCAAGGAGTGTTATTGTATTATAGTGGGTTAGGTCGTCGTAGTTTATAGTTTAGGTTAGGTTATAGTTTAGTTTGACTGTATATTAACATCTATTAACACTGCTAAAGTTGTGCCGTAATTTTTTATTTTAGAATATTACAGGTTTCTCTTACAAAATCTTTTAAACCTTTATGAGGAATTGTCATATTAAAAATCATAAAATATTATAAACTTTTATAAGCCATTTGCCTGATAAAATATGGTGAACTCCTTTGCGAGATTTGTGTTTCACGTTCACTAGTAAAAAATTATAAAATATCATAAGTTTATATGAGCGTTGATTATGAAAACTTATGATGTTTTATCTGGTATGAGGTTTTTTTGGCAGGGATGGCGTACGTAGAAATTTTCCCTGGAAGGGGGGCTTGAGTAACTTTATACTCTCAGACAACCATTTGGGCGTGCAACGGGCCCAGCAAGGTGGCGTACGTACATGGGAATTCATTTATTCAGACAACCATTTTATTATCTTTTTTGGAACATGTCATTCTTTACGGGTTAATAGTCAACGGCTCTGGGGAGAGCTTGAATCCCTAAGCCCCTCCCAAGCGTATGCGAGCAGACTAAAACCGACCCTGACCTGACATCATCCTATACCTACTTAATAGATAATTAAACAATAGTCGTTTTAACTTCTTTTAAATACTTAATTTTTTGTTTTCTTATTTATTGATTGGGGAGGTCAAAGAAAACAACAAAAAATTATATACCAAATATGTAATGATTTTTATGCAATCAGTCTATGTGATTTATCGATTCTAAAATAACCATAAAATATTTCTGAGATCGTGAATTGTTTAATACAAAATATAATTTTAGTGTAAAATAGTAATCTATTTGCGATTAATATACCATTATTCACAAGTAATGTGACTAGAATTGACATTTTGTATTAACTTAAGAAAAAATAATGTTCTAATAGGTAATTAAAATGTTATTCTGTCTTCGGCGCCTCTTTTTTTTAATCGTGTGATTTTTAAATTAAAAAAATTAGAAATAAACGTGGGTAAATTTTAAAAAATCCTAGTTTTGATTATATCACCGCTATAATAAGATCTTAGACATCCAAGCTAAGCTCATTTTTTCCTAACCTCAGTTCTGTCATCAGGATGTGGTGATATGATAATAATATAAAAAAAACATATATGCATAAAAACCTTCTTCTCTTAAGGGTTTCAAAAAAACACTAACATAAAAACAAGAAAACAAATGAAACCAACTTCAGGAAGATTATAACCAATTATACACCAATTAAAATAGTCTAAGAATAGTAATTTACATAACAAGCATGTTATAATGGTCACTAAACACGAAGATGAAGTTTGAGACGGGAGCCGCAGTTGAGTGTCTTAATTTATCTAACTAAACTCTACCTACGACCAATGAAAATGTCATTACAAATACCTGATATTATTAAAAATATCAAACACGAACAAGTTAACAACCTTCATAACCTAAAGTTTCAATGACATTCTACCTAAAATAAGGTTACTTATAAGTTAATTAGTGCTCTTATAAAATAAAGTTTCATCGCTTGTCACGCCATCTTGTGGTTTACGTCTAAGCATCATTATTATCCTAGGAGCGTAAATGTTCCATTACGGTCGTGTTAGGATGCTCATTAAATTAGTATTATGGGTTGGTCGTAAGTAAAAAAATTAAATACCCACTCATAGCAGGTACAGGTATATAAACATAGGTTTATACCTATATATAATTAAAATTCTTTGTATACCTCTGAATACGTATGTTGAAATGGTCGTTAGATTTCTTTGACATTCAAGTTAATATCGTTGACAATGAGGTTTTACACAGATAGGCAAAAAATACAAAGGACTAAGAGAATTCTTCTCTAAAAAACATGGTAATCCGAGTTAACAAGAAGATCATACACTATGGGCTAGAACACAAAGCCAAACATATGGACGGAAGTTTATCAAGGTACAAAGAGACGAAGATAATTACCATAGATATATAAATGGTTAAGAATGGGCAAGAACCTGCGCAAGGTGAGTCCAATAAGGTGCTCCTCCATTCTGGATAAAGCATGGTGAAATAGTGTTTAGTTCAGCTTTATAAAGAATTTACGTTTTACATATTAACATTTTGCCGAACTTTTATTTAAAATATATGTGACATTGCATCCAATGTTGACTCATTAAGATAATATAATGTCCCAAGGATCGCAAAATGAGTAACAAATAGTAATAATAAAAATCAGGGTTCGCCCTGGGCAAGGCCATAGGCGAAAAATCTACTGCATGGGCACGCCTGACGCAATCGACTAGCGCCCCGAAGTTTCTGCCTCTGAATTTTTTCCAGGCTAACTTGATTGAACAGTGCGGTGTTTTTATATAGGTTGTATAGGTAAATCCAACGACCAAGATGAAAAAAACAAGTTATTTTTTTGAATCGTTTTAAAACGTCATATTTACTATTACTATATCAGTAATGTCACTTTGAACTATTTAAGCTTGTGAAGGAGATTACTTATATGACCACTTCTGTTTTATTTACTTGCTTGTTTATCTACAAATTAAGTTATTGTTGTTTTCTTCCTTGTAGGATAAACGGGGGCCTCGTCGCAAATTACAATAAATGTTGTTGTTTTTAATTTTTTGTTGTTGTTTTGGATTTTTGTGTCTCTTTGTTGGCCGCCGCGATCATTCCCAGAGGGAACTGCTACCCAGTAAACACAGAAATATTCTTGGAATATTCCTCCTATATGATATAAATGTGATATAAATCGATTACAGAGGGGGTTTTTCATATACTATTAATATGAGTATTATTATTTTCAAATATTCCTGTAACATGCTAAGAACCTTTTTTAGATAAAATTTTATCTACCACACCTCTGACAAAAACAGTCTAAAATGTCTCTATTAGGTAGTTAGTTACACTTCTATATTATACCTATAGTTTTTATCGAAGGAATGTTTTAAGCATGTTAGAAAAAAAAATATTAATATTTTTATCATATTAATAACTTTTCATCTCACTTTATATCACATTTCTATCATCTTACACAAATGTTCTTGGAATATTAATGTTCTTTGTATTTACTGGGTGCTTAACGTGGCATTCGAACCACAATCATGTATCGCTCTTCGAATTCGTGTGCTTCGTTGTTGTGTGTTTAGTATTTTGTATTACGACGTAGAGGCAGGGACACTGACTGATGCCATGTGAAAAAAAATTGAAGGCATTCGAGACGCGGTGCCCTAGCAAAATTCCCAGAATATCTTGCATGGACCCACTACGTAATGTTTTTTACTGTCCAAAGACGTAAACTTCAACGTTTCGGCCATATTTTGAAAATTGGCAAACATGAAAAAATGAAATTTATCAAAAATTCAAAATGGCGGATGTCCAAAAGTTTTATGCATTTTAAAACACCGTTGGGTTTTTCCGTAAACCAACTTTTTGCATAAAATAAAACTGAAACTTAATTTAAGTGAACCGGATTTCGTTAACTTTTCGCTAATTTTGTTGACAAGGACTCTTTACAGATGCTAACAATAAGGCTTCGTTTTCTAAATGTCAAAAAAACAACATTTTGTGACAATCTAAGATGGTGGATTCCTTACAATTTTATGCATTTTTGGCATGCATTTTATGTCTTTTTTCTTAAACCACTTTGTATATTTTCTTGCTATAACAGAAAAGTAACGAATATTATCTGTTAACACAGGTACCATTTGTTTAAATCTATTAAGGAATAAGAAAAATATTGGGATTCTAGTGTAACACCTTTTTTGCATGCAGTTGATTGTTCATTCGTTCAAATAGTTAGTGTTCCTCAAAATTGACGTTAATTTTTTATTGTATGCATAAAAATAATATATAATAGATTTTAAGAAATGATATAATATGGATTAACAGATAATAGTTGGTACTTTTCTGTTATAGCAAAAAAATATACAAAGTGTATGAAAAAAAGCCAACGGGTTTTTTAAAATGTATAAAATTGTAATTGTCACAATTGTTGGCCTCTGTATAGTGTTCTTATCAACAAAATTGGCGAAAAGATAACGAAATCCTGTTAACTTAAACTATCAGCAGTTTTTATTTTATGCCAGAAATTATTATACGAAAAAATCCATAGATTTTTATTTCTTGATAGAATATATCAAATAATACAATACAGACAATAGATAGAAGTTTTTTATAATTGCAACAAAATATACAAAGTTTCTCAAAAAAAAAACCCAACGGTTTTTAAGATGCATAAAACTTTTGAACATCCGCCATTTTGAATTTTTGATAAATGTCATTTTGTGACATATTTGCAAAAAGTCTTTCTAAAACTCCTTTTTGGGTTAAAATCCGATAATAAATAAAAAATTGGGAGTTGACAGTCCGATTTTTTGTGATCCACCCTATTATATATCATTGCTTAAAAATCTTACGCAGTGGTATGGTCTTAGTACTAAGACACTTTTCCGAAAGACAGCAAAGTATTTTCCACCCGAAGTTTATACAGATTTAATTGACGTCAACTGTCAGTGAGAATGTTCGATCTGACGTTTGCTAATTTTGTTTCTCCTTAAAAAGACGATCCAAAATGTAATCAAATACTCTCTCCGCCAAAATTTCCGTGAGAAAAAACGTAACTTGGGCGTTTGGATTTCGGTCAACTTTTAAACCTGGTTGGGTTCAGTGAGTAATTGAGGTTAGGGTTTGTCTAAATAAAAATGGAATTGACTGTGCTGAGCATATGGCCCGTAAAGGAGAAGAAGAAAAAGAAGAGGAATAAGAAGAAGAAGAAGAAGAAGAAGAAGAAGAAGAAGAAGAAGAAGAAGAAGAAGAAGAAGAAGAAGAAGAAGAAGAAGAAGAAGAAGAAGAAGAAAGAAGAAGAAGAAGAAGAAGAAGAAGAAAAAGAGGAGTAAGAAGAAGAAGAAGAAAAATAAGAGTTTTTTTTTAATGTTTGCGTTGCATACTACTATTTTAGTTTTACACATCATTATCACTTTAACAAATTTATTCATCATTTACAAGTTTGATGAACCGACCTTCGGGGCTAGGTCATGACATTATATAAAATTGCAACAAAAATACTGTTTTTCTAGGTTCGCATAGAAAAATCAGTTTTGTTTTGACTCAAGGTGTTTTTGAACAAAGATTAGCTCCAACCAATTTTTACAAAAGGCAACAAGGATATTGAACACATGTTAAATGGCTGAGTGCACTTCAAATCCAAAAAAAAACAGATTTTTTGTGCCCATCTATAAACTAGATAATTTTCGACTGTACAAACACAGAGGGTAAAACCTACGAGGACACCGTTTCGTTCTTATTAGGGACTCATCAGCTAGATGTACCACACAGACCAACATTCCCGCTCGCGCTTATATTTAATATTATATCAAGAATAGTTTGTTTTTTTTTAATTTAATTTAAGTTTTCTAATGTAAACATTCTTGTTGAATTCTTAGCGATTAATGTGATGTGATGGACGTTGCTATTTTTATTGTGAAATTTTAGCAAAAATTACAAAATACCAAGTTCGTTCATTCCTTTATTTTGTTATTTTTACATCAATCTTTGACTTTTAACCTATGTTTTTAATAGATAATTTTTGAAAAACTATTTTTAAGTCACCCGTTATAACATAGTACCTAATAAACATATAGCATATTTTTTTACAATTTTTCTTCATGTTATCATCATTCTTAGGACCTAGTTTTATCCTAGATTAAAAAAAATAACTACAACAACAAGAAAAAGGTCCCTAGATTAGAATACCCATCAAGCAGCAATTTTTAGTCATACAAGTTGTTAAATTTTAATAATAAGTTAATTTCCGCCAGTTTTCACGAAGTATTTACGAAAAAATCATTTAAAAACATCGTCAAACTATCAAACTGTCAAAGATTAGAATGTCGCAACAATGAACGTCACCGAGTAAAAAGGCATATCGCTATGGAAACCATTGTTATTACCAGCCGACTTGATTTATAGTGTTAAGATGGTGTGTTGCGGGAATTGCTATTTGTTCGTGATTATTTTTAAAAGTATTGTCCTGTTTTCCTTGGATTTTTTGATAAAGGTATTAAAAAAAAGTGTTAACAACTCGACGCTAAACTGTGCTTTTTTTACTGGCGTTTTTAAATACCCTTTCGTCGCTCGTTATTTGAACCAACGCTTGTAAAAAAACACTATTTTAGCCACTAGTTGTGTAGAAGAAAAAACACTCAATGACATTGCTGTTCTCAATAAAGCTAATTTCTAACCTCACTTTTTGCAGCAATTTCGTTAATGAGATACAAATTACAAAATACCAAAACTTTTAGAATTTTTATTTTAACTTAAAGCATTGATTTAACGGCTTTGAAAGTCTGTCACTAGTAATAGTATCTAGTATCTTGTGTCTTTAGCCTAACTGACACCATATTTTACAATTTTTAATCTTTATCTTAGTACAGTAAATTATGTTAGGTCATAACAAAACAACTGATTTGAGTAAGACATACGTGCCCTGCCAATTCAGAGACGCCTCTATAGTTACCATTTTCAAAAAAGGCAACAAGGCCCAATATGGAACGCTGGAGAGATGCTTGCATGGATACTATCAAACCGATTAAATCCGATTGCTGAACAAAATCTGCCAGAGACACAGGGTGGATTTAGGCATACAATGATTTAGGCCATTGTACAATGATTTAGGCCCAATCGAGGCACAGCTGACATGATTTTCAGTGCCAGACAAATGCAAGAGAAATCTAGAGAACAAAATCAAAGCATTTGACAAATACTGGCAAAAGCTGGATGCTCTCAAAAATATATTCAAATTCTTAGACTACTACACGACAATATGAATGCAACAGTTCTGAGCAACGATGGACCAGGAGAGTCATTCCAGATTACGATAGGCGTTAAACAAGGGTGTGTTATTGCGCCCACCCTATTCTCTATATTTTTAGGTGCCATGCTTCACCTTGTTGAGGAACATCTACCGCCGGGAGTGGAAATTCTATATAGATTTGACACTGCAGTAAGCCGATGACAACGTCGTTATGGCCGATACAGAGGAAGGTCTACAGCTGATAATCAACGCATTTAACCAAGCCTACAAAAGCATTGGCCTAGAAGTCCATCTTACCAAAACGCAAATTCTTCACCAACCAGAACTAGGTACGAATCCCCAAGCTCCAAACATTTCTATAAATGGCCATCCTCTGCAAAACGTGGAACATTACCCATACCTTGGGAGCCACCTATCATCAAATGCAACTATTGACGCGGAAACACAGCATCGCCTAAAATGTGCTAGCGCAGCGTTCGGAAGGCTTTCGGAGAGAGTCTTCAACAAGAGACCAAGGTTCGTGTCTACAACACAGTTATAATACCAACTCTAACATATGGATGCGAAACGTGGACCACCTACAGAAGGCATATCAAACGACTAGAAAAATATCACCAAAGTTGTTTAAGACGAATCCTGAGAATCAAATGGCAAGACCGACGAACCAACATAAGTGTTTTAGAAGAAGCCAGAACAACTAGTATAGAAGCCCTTATATCTTCAAGCACCAGCTTCGTTGGATTGGTCACGTTACCCGCATGCCCGAAACACGTCTCCCAAAGCACATATTTTATGGACAACTGAAGGAGGGAAAGAGAAATCAAGGAGGTCAACAGAAAAGGTACAAGGACGTTCTCAAAGGCAATACGATGAAGGGTCACATCGATATAAACAACTTCGAGACCACGGTAAACGATAGGGCTTCATGGCGCCGAACAGTCCATGAGGGAGCACAAACTTTTGAAGAGCAACGACGTAGACTAGAGACGGAAAAGAGAGAACGTAGAAAGGAGCGACAAAATGGAAGAATGGATGACCAACAACACCCAGCTGGTGCCGGAGATTGGGTGTGCCAGGACTGTGGAAGGGTGAGCGGCTCGAGAATTGGCTTACATGGTCATCAAAAAACGCCCAACAGATAGCGACGATACAGAATAGAGGAAAATTATACTTGGTATCGAGTGATTGCCTATGATGATGATGCCATTTATAATTAATAAGACACATGCCTTTAATCCTCCTAAACTCTTGTTTCGGCCAAATCGGCGCGGTTAATAAAAAACTAGATAAAATATAGCATATTTACATGCAAACTTGCCACCGATCTGAAATGCATTTAACTTTTTCGCAAAAACAGAAATAACACTACAAGTTTTTAATATTTTAGGAACAAACATAATCAAAAAACAACATTTACGGATTGTAGAACTAAAACTTAAATCATATAAAACTGATTAAAGTTAGCCTAATTTTTGCCAAATTTTTCAGGGAGTTTAATCTTTCCTGCAGTGCGCGTGCCTTATGTGAATCCCAATATGAGACGATTCACCTAACACCCCCTGCACAAATAGTTTTTATACAGGGTGTCCTAAAAATCCGACTAATATCTCCAGAACCAAAAGAGACAGAGAACTAAAATTTCACAGATGCTATGTTTTCATGGATATTGAATTCGTTTTCAATACGTTTTGAAAATTTTTTTTTCATGACAGGTTTTCAAATTTTGATATTTGGCAGCTGACATGTGTCATAGTTGTCAAATATTCATTTTTGAGTTTTTGTACTTTTTTTTTAAATGTATTTTATTCAAAAGATGATGTTGGCCCTTGCCACACATTTTTTTTTAATTTTAATTACTACTCTGTTTGCAAGTGGAAGTGAAGAAAGAAATGCTGGACTGGCATATGTGCATAGCACGTACACTTTCGAGCGAAATATTTCTTTTATTTTACATAATTAATTTTTTTTAAGTCTTTAAAAAACAAATCTTTACTTATTTAAGTAAGGTTATGTTATTAATCTTCTTTTTCCTATACACTCCACCAAATTTTAAAATGCCGGTTCCACAGTTTCACTTCTATTTCTTTCTCTCTCTCTCAAAAAGAGTGAGAGCAATAAAATATAATTTGGCGGCTCTCTGGTAATCCGACGCAATACGCATGTGTAAACTCAATCCCCGTTTTCATGGAAAATCGGTATTTCGATCTCAATACGATCTTGATCCAACCCTAAAAATTTTCAGGGTCGGATCTAGATTGAAATCGATTTGAATACTGGAAAAACGGGCGTTTTCATGGACGGTATCGGATTAAAATCGTTTTCAGAACGAACTCAATTCCCATGAAAACGTATCAACTGTTAGATGGTTTACAAAAGAGTATCTTTCTGGATACTAATTGTGTCACCAATCATTAAGAGGGCGAAGCTAGGGCGGAGACAATACCTTTTTTAAATGAGATACCCTGTACCTATATTTTCTAAAATTTAAATGACAATAACTTTTAAATAACAGCAATGATTCAGAGAAAGACCTACCGAATTATCTGTTTTCTTGTTTAACTCATTGGTCTTATGGAGATGATTTGGCTTTTTATTTAAAAATCGTTAGAGAATAAAACATACAGGGTATCTCATTTAAAAAAAGTATCGTCGCCGCCCTAGCTCCGCCTCCTTAAGGTCGTAGTTACAATCTGGGGAATTGGTTTTTAGCAACACTATACGGGAAATCAATTTAACTATGCCGACCTGATTTTTTTGCAAAATTTTACGTAATTGAATTTTTTTCCGTGGCAACGCGGAGACTTTATTTATGTTTATCCACAGTGGGACACCAGAGATTTTTTAGCACCGGGTCAAAAATTTGGGGTTAAGTTACTTATTTTGACTTTTCGCGTCCTACGCCGCTAAAAATCCAAGTAAAATACTAAAATAAAAGAAAACCATTTATTGCAGAATTACCTGCTAAAAAAACGCTATGTAATAAAGTAACTGGGTGTAATGTTTAAGGTTGCATTTACAGGTGCATTTATAATTGAATTGGAAACACTCCCGCTCGGTGATACCGACAACAGGTTAACTTAAAAGCAAGCAGATTTAAAAATCGGCTACTGGCACTAGACGAAATAATCATATTCTATTTTAAACAGGAGCGGCAACGAGTCTTTCCAACCTTTAAATGGAGCTTTACTGATCTGTTTTGTAAGTACTCAAGTATCCAAGTGTTTTTGAAACTGAGGTTCTAAAATCTATCCTTTACACTCCAATATTTCACTAGTACACTTGCATATAACTATGCCGCAATAATTTAAATAAAAAATAAAATGGTTGAATGAAAATGAAAACAAAATTATGTGGCGTTATGGGCACCGAATGTTTCTATGCGAATTCCTAGTAATCCCAGCGAGCCAGTAAAGTTCTCTTGGTTCTTTGATAGACTCAGGGTAATGCCCGCCCAGCGATATGCTTTTTTCGGAGGGCGACCGAACAATATTTTTGAAAACACATTTTTAAAAGATAAACATAACCTCGAATGGTTTTCTGTCAGAAAACGTAAAAATACTCTTCTGTCCCACTGCGGCCCTATTTAAAGTTTGTTGACAAAACACCTGCAGTTACCATAAAATCATATAAATTCTGCGATCTATGTGACTTCCAAACTCAATGAAGTGTGATTGATTGATCGGTTTGCTTTTCCGGAGTGCACAGGCTTTTACAAAAAAGGAAACTTAGTTTTTATTTTCGCTAAAGCAAGGAAATATAAAAAGGAAAAATGTAATCCAGAGGAAATTGTGAGCGTTTCTCTATTTTTTTTGTAAATCGGGTTTGTTCTAAACCGCAGAGCTTTTATTTTGAAAAGAAAAAATAATTGAAAATTTTAAAAAATCCTTCAGATATTTTGTTAAGCATTCAAAAATGATCACCGATGCAAAATTTCAGCTAATTCTGATGTTTACTTTTCCCTGTGTACTCTGGCAAAATATTAAAAATTAAAGAACAAGGCGTTGCCAGTTGTACTTTTTTTTACTTAAAATCTGGGGAGAAACTATAGCTTAATGACAATGACAATAATATAGTTTTTTGTAAACCGTCTAATTATGTGAAATGTTACTTCTCTGTTTCTTTTGGTTTTGGAGATATTGGGGTGGACTCGAAGTTTTGGGACACCCTGTATATTTTATCATAATGGCAAAATCAAGGTATTATCCTGTACATAAAAAATTGGCCGCAGTAGGTATGTAATTTCAGCATTTTGCCGGATCGTTAAAAAATCGGGTGGGGCCATTATTATATCGGCAGCACTAAAAATGATAATCTGCATAAAATTCCGATTTTTATACATGACGGCCGTTGAATCAACAAAAATGTCACGGGCTTTTGGTCAAAGTGATACCAACGAAAAAAAAACGAAAAATATAAGCATTGATCCGTGGTTGTTTAAAACCTTGATTTTTATATGCATTTGATTCTTGATTTATTAGGTATCCTTTTATATACATGTATAATATTTATAGAATGATTACAGGGTGTTACGAATTTATGTGTTGAAAAAGATTTGAAAATAAAAAAAAAATATATACTTACGTAAAAATATATAAGTTATAAAAAACAAAGAAAAGAAAGAAAAAAATATAAAAAGAAATAGGGGAAAAAAATTAGAAAAAAACAAAATCCTAATAGAAATATTCAATAATATACACAAAACAAATGAAAGAAAATCAAATTTGCCAGTGTATGTGGTTTTTATGACCATGATGACAAATATAATAAGGTGTAACTTCAAAACCGTTGATCCGATTATGATGAAATTTAGTGTCTAGATGTAGATTAAGCACTAGTTTATTTAGTTCTTTTAGATAAGAAAATCACTGCAAGGGCAGATCAGACAGGGGTAGTTTTTAGAAAAATTCGCATTCTTGCAGGAACATTAGGTCTTGTGCGAGGTATCAAATCAATGATGGTAAATCTATATAAATATTTTTTGTTTGCTTATATCTATATAGAGAGGGGAATAACAAAAACCTCTAAGTTTGCACGGAAAAAAATGCATAGTGTTTTTTATTATTTTGTCTTTGTCTCAATTTTTTATTTTTAATAAGTTTATTTTAAAAGTTAATACCACAAATTGGTTTTTTTGCGATAATAATATTTATATTTTTAAAATATATTCTAAGGCATAAAATTGCAATATTTTACAATTTTCTTTGTCATTTGTCAAAGACCTTTTATAAAAGATATTTGATGAAAACTTTTACAGTGTAATATATCATATTTTTTAAAGTATTTTTTTTATTTTATAAAATATGGTATTACACTGTAAAATGTTTCATCAAACATCTTTTACAAAAAATCTTTGAGAAATAAATTTTATAGCAGTGTAATACCGGCCTAATATAAAACATGGATTTTGTAAGATAACAGGACACCCTGTATTAACAGGTGATTTCTACAATCAGAACTGATTACGTATAAAGGTGATTTGAAACTAATTATTACAATTCTAAGATATTACCTTAATTACCCTAATTATTATCAACATTATCATTATTGTTGTTTTATTACAAATTTAAAAATTTTTGTCTTTTCGAGGTCCTTACACTTATTATAGCGGCCTTCCTAATTGGGTAAAATGTGGTTGCAGTTTATAGGCATTTAATATTCCAATTATTTACGATAATAATAGGAATATTTACTATAATAGAGTTATTTGAGAGAGATGAAACCCATTATCGACAAATGTGAGGCCTTACGTCTGAATTATTTTCTGCTAAAATTTTCTATTACCTATTTAAATAATTTACGGTACCTACGAACGTGCTTATTTTTTATTCAAAACTGTGCTTTTAATGTGACTAAGAGCGTCAAAACAACTTTCTGCAAATCTTGGCAAAACTATTTAAAATTATCGACCTAATTTGTTTGTTAGTTAACACACCACATACATTAATTTTTGGCTACCTTTGGTACTAATACCCCACATTTTATTGAGTTAAGACCACCCTGTACAAACGAGAGCCTAATAAAAAAAAGTACTTTTACTTTATATATCATCAAAGTGCTAACAAAATACCACTTTCTTCTTATTGCACATTTTAACCAACTTTTTACGACCAAATAAGTATGCATTCATTCATTTTTTTAATAAATTCCAATGTGCTTTCCTCCATCAGTTCAACAAAAACACAGTCTATCAAACAATTCTTTGGTAAATACGGTGAAAATTTTTCAACAAAAATTCAAAAAAGCATAATGTTGGAGTTGGAGCAAAATTATGGTTAATTTTTGGTGGGTCTATTTCAGGGGCGTCAATTGGGGGGGTGGGGCAGGGGAAGCAATTGCCCCCCCCCCTGACATGGGTAATGAGTTTGACCTGGACAAACCAGTGGACGAATTTGCTGCAATAAGGCATATTGCCGTTACCCACTAAACCATTAAGTTAGTGATTAGGTCCAAGCTTTTTTGTTTTTTTTTATTGTATGTATAAAACAAAAACAAAATTATGATTGTTTTCCACAAACCAAAACTACACTTTTTTGCACTCGACGCGCGTTTCAATAAACAATGTTTGTTTATCGTCTCCTGATGATGCTAACGTTGTTAGCGAAACGCGCGTCGAGTGCAAAAAAGTGTAGTTTTGGTTTGTGGAAAACAATCATAATTTTGTTTTAGTGCAACCAAAGGTTCCAAATTCCCAACATATATTGTATGTATGTTTTAACAAAACATTTGTTTTGTTTTTTAATGTTTATTTGAGTTATTTTGACATCAATAAAGTGTTTTTTTTTTCGTTCATATTTTTTTTTGAAGTTAGGTATGCCCCCCCCCCAAGAGAAATGTGAAATGACGCCCCTGGTCTATTTCTTAACTGTATCTGTCATTCAAATCTGTTGACTGCAGATTTGGCAACGTTTTTTTGTCCTATTTTACACAGCTAGATAACATTATCGGTCAGTTTCACTCACGTATATCGCCGAAACCGTAAAAGCTAAAGAAAAATTTTGAATTAAAAAAACTTTTAAAGAACAAGCTTTTATTAAATGCACTTAAAAGTAAATTAAAGCTTAACTTTAGGTATCGTATATCGGTCACATCGACGATTCACCTAAGAAACAGTTGTATCCCAGCAAACACAAATCGTCGGCACTGAATCGGGCCAATGTCGACAACGTCGGCAGTGTGTCGGCATCGGCGACTACACGCTGGCCCGATGTTGGACAGATTGCGATTTTCAGTTTTCCGTCAATAATCAACTGACGGAGGTCCACATTACTACAGTCGACTTTATACCGACACACCACTTTAGAAACGACGATGGTCCGATTGGAACTTTGTTTAATCGGTCGAGAATCGGCAACTGACAATGGCCCGATTTACTATAGTCGACTTTATGCCGACGACAACTTTATCTGCTTTAGGGCCGACGATGGCCCGATTGGAACTTTGTTTGATTGGTCGAGAATCGGCAAATGACAATAGTCCGATTTACTATAGTTGACTTTATGCCGAAAAGCACTTTATCTGCTTTAGAACCGACGATGGCCTGATCAGATTTTTGTTTGATTGGTCGATAACCTAACCAACAGACGTTGTTAGGTCACATTAAAATTTTTAATTGATTAATAGTTTCTTCCTAGCATGTAGAGATGGCGCTAATGTCACTATGTTTCCTGTACAGTGGAAGATAATATTATACAAGATTCCTAAGCAAATCCTTAGGGGCTAAGGAGCCGTGTATAAGATGCAGACAAACAGAAAAGCACATTAGGCAGAAAAGTATGGGCATCGGCATGGGGCGATGTTGTCACTACATCTTACACGTAGTAAATCCATTCCAGGTTGTTGTTTTCTAATGTTTTCCATTTTCATACCTTTAGGACTGGAATAAAAATTGTTTTTGCTCGACTTTAATACCAAACTGATGAAAGATATCATAAAAAAAATATTTTTCGGCTTTTCATTTTGTAACCATTGTCCTTACGCACTGTTTACAGGCTGGGGACTGAGACACATGCAAATGCCTAACCTAAAGCGTTCATACACAGCCGGAGAAATCGACTGAGATATTTGCGTAGAAACTTTATCAAGCAAATAGGACGGATTGACGCCTTCGAACGTCCAACCCGGGTTTTGCACTTTGATTCGAAATCAAGAAGGAGGAACAGTCATATGTGGGGCCGTGCACAAATTACGTAACGGTGATTTTTACCAATTTTTGACCCCCTCCCTATGTAATGTTTTGTAACGGTTTGGCACGCCACTCCCAAAAAAAAAAAACTTTTCACTTATTTTCATCCCAAATTTTCTTAGTTTTACACAAATGCAAACGCTGTCGAAAACCCCCCTCCCCCCTACGCAACGTTTTGTAACCCCCCTCCCCCCTATGACTATTACGTAATTTGTGCACGATCCCTGTAGTCCCAGTGGAGGAGGGCGAGAAAATTGATATTTTTTTCTTAAAAATTATACTCTATAGACCTATTTCTTTGCGTTCCCGAAATTACGTAATTTTTTTAAAAAAATTGTAAGCGGCATTTTTATTTCGTGCTTTGTTTTTTTTGCCTGCGGCGCCCTTTATCTTCTCACTCGAAACCAAGATCCCCCGTTTTAGGAAAACTGATCCCGTCTCGTTTCTAAATTTTTTCGAATAAAAGTAGAGTATGACCATGGGAGAAATAATTTTTTTCTACGGTATTTCGAGAAAGTTGAAGAAAAAAAATTAAAAAAGTGGCAGAGCTCAAGTTTTCCGTAAAAAAAAAAGTTTTTTGCAAAGAAACAGAGCAAAATAAATCTTTTCACCCCTTTTTGGGTGTTACAAATATTGGCAGCCCCTTATTTTTCGCTTTTACCCTCCCGCTAGTTTTGAAGAATTGGTTCGCTACATGTTTCGAGATCATGTCATAAAACACCTCGAAAATATCAAATGTAGTGTAGGGCCAGCTTTATTTAAAATCAATAATATCGCAAGCAAAAAGCTCTGCAGGAAAAACAGCGCCGTTTATTGATTTCTTTGGCTGCTAGTGCTAGCTGCATGGTTTGGCCGTTTCCGGATAGATGTCACTAGTAGAACAGAATGCAAAGAAATTTAATTAAAACCGAAGATATTTCTTTCTAATGTTAACAACCTCACGAGTTTATCGCTTAGTATCGTAAATAATGGACCCTGCCGCCTCCTTTAAGCAAGAAAAGCTGTGGTTTGGACCTGAAAACATCTAATTTTTTTCTCGATCATCTCATAGTGTGGCCGCCATCTAGCGGAATTTGCAGACATCTTGTCAACGGTTATTATTGCAACTATGATTTATGCTCACAATGAAAGAGTGGCGCCAATTTTTTCTCATGAAAGCAGTCCGGAGATAATAACAAACTGGCACCATTGCTCAATATACCTGTTTCTTTTGTGCGCCCAGAACTTTCTATGCCATTTCTGTTTGATTTATTGAAATCCTATCCCTAAGGAAAATCTTAGGAACCCTGTATAATGAGCAAAGATATTTCAAAACTAGAATATGGACTTAACAAGATGGTGGTACTTCTTTAATCACCTCTTCCGCCACTTAAACTAGCCCGACTGGTTAAGCACCCGTATTATCGAAAATTTGTAGTTTGCATTGTCGGATCGTGTCAAGCAACCACCGACGGACATTCGTCAATCACCGACGTCGGGCCGCTTTGAGAGGCCAATGTGGGGCCTTATTATCCACAATATCCACCCATTATCGGACCTTTGTGGTTTGCCATTGTCGGGCCGCTTTAAGCTACCACCGACGGACCTTCGTCAATCGCCGACGTTGGGCCGCTTTAGGAAACCAATGTCGAACTTGAATAGTTTACAGATGTCGGGCCGAGACCAGTTTGCCTACGTTAGACCGACCAAATTAAGCAGCTATATGAGCGGATGGTCGGTACCATGTGGTTAAACCATATCGGACCTTAATCGTACGGCGACGGTATGCCGATGTCAGCAAAAAGTAAAATTTACCACTGGTCCGACGGCGGGCTACAGTCTAACGCTGCGTCGGCAAACATACATTGGGCCTATATCGCAAAGCGGACAAAAAATACTGCTGGTCCGATGTCATAAATCGACGTCGTGCCGATGACGACAAATTCGGCAATCGACATCGGACCGACGAAGGCCCAACGAAACCGTGTTTGGTGGGTTTTCACCCTCCACTTTCCTCGTTAAGGGGAGGTGGGTACCTAATAATACCATATTATTGTATTGTCACCGGAACTATAAATGCATACCAAATTTGAAGACAATCGGATGTGTATAAGTCAGTTAAAATTGGTTAGCAAAACATGACCGAAAATCGTCCATCTTGAATCTGCCATATTGAATTTTCAAAATCTGATTAGAAATTCGTTATCTCCATCTCCAAGTGCCCCAACACACGAAATCGGGCGTACTCAACTGTACCCCCTCCACCCCCTTCGAGTAGGGGGAAGCTGTCAATTTCGTCACAGTATATTCTTGTATTGTCACCGCAACTACATAAGCATGCCAAGTTTGAAGCCTATCGGATGTCGGGAAGTTGGTTAAAATTAAGTTGCAAGATTCCACCCGAACAAACATATCTAGTTACATAGTTATATACTACATACATTGCAAGTTAAATAAAAACTTGTAAAAATATCAAAGGCTTATTTAATCCCCGCTATGTTATAAGGTTGACTCCTACGTGCGAGGTTTTTTGTTGAATATTACTTATTTAAAGTATTTTTAACAAAGACGGAAAGGTTGATTTTAAGGATATATATTAAAAAATTTCTTACCTTCATCTACGTGGGTTCCATGCTTCAAATGGTGCAAATGGGCATAATAGTGGTGGTGGTGAAGTATGCATTCCAAATCCGTGCAGTTTAGCATTTTGAAAAAATCCAAAAATCCACAAAAACAACAGGTTTTTTATGTTCACTACACAATGCTAGTTTTGATTTAAAAGCAAAACACTGCACATATCACACAAAATCACTGGTGAAAAATTGAATTTTATTTATTGTTACAAAATATTATATCAGCTCATAGTTCTTCACTCAAAGTATTACTTTTCACAGACGATTAAACAATTTTTTATTTGTGTTTATTTACTTTACACTTTTTGTCTGGTTCTCTAATTTAAAACACTTCATAATTTTCGTTTTTCATTTGGTAAGTAATTCTTCCACCGCAAACTGGTACCGACTTGGTTCTGTCTCTATTTTCCCGGATTTTAGGTAATAATTAGATTGTTTTTAAATCGAATTAGAATTTCTAAATAATTATTCTCGACTATAATGTAGTTCCGTATCAGTCTGCACAAACAAAATTTGAATTAGTACGGTCAGCCGCAAAATAACTTACAGGACTTATTGAGCAACCGACTATACAATACAAAGTATACAGGGTTAGACAGTTCTCTTCTTGGGTGCTGAAATGCATGTGTCTACGAACGCTATTCAATTCAGATGCACTGAGGAGGTATGCCGGCTAGGCAACGTTTTTAAGCAAACAGCTGGTGCGTTCTTTTATCTCTGCCAAAAAAAACACTTCAAAACTCTTAAAAACTGATCAAGTCTTGATGAGATTTTAAGAGATTTTATTGGTTTGAAGAGGCTTGACTTGGCAAAAATGTATGCCACATGAAAACGGACACAATTTTCAAATAATTTCTGACTATTGAAAACTCACAAGATTTCATTATGTTACAGCAGACAGACACAGGAGATTTCATAAGGTTTAGCAAGCAAGATTTTGATGAGATTTTACAAGATTTCACAAGTCTAAAAGAAGGGACGTTTTTAAAAGATTTTACAAGATTTCATGAGAAATAGGATAAAGGGTTGTGAAGATTTGACAAGAATATATAAGTATTAAAGTGTAGAATATAGATATGCAAGTACAATAGATTTGACAAACAAGATGCCAATTTAAAAGATTTTATGAGTGCATATAAACATAAATTATTAAAAATAATACAAAATTTAACTGTCAAGAGATTTCGTAAGTTTATATCAGACACAGGATATATCATGAGATTTAGCAAGCAGAATTTTGATGAGATTTTAAAAGTACAAATAAAAGGATTTTTTTAAAAGATTTCATTTTGGATATCTTTTAAAATAAAATATGTATTGAATAAAAAGTGTTCGACTCATTTTGTCCAAGATATTTAATGATTTGGTCCACGATTTGGCCTAAAAAGTGTCAACTGTTTGCTCCTTTTCCATATATTAAACAATTATGAGATATAAATGAATGTTTCACAGGCTTATCAATCACTTTTAATATGGATTCGTTTAAAATCTGAAAATTGGTGAATCTGAATGTTGTTTCTCTTAAAATCTGCTAAAAACATGTGAATTTTTCCATGTAAACTTGTGACATCTGATGGAGGCTGGGTTTTTTTATAACTGCTCAAAACTGCTGAGAACATGAGAAATCTTATGAAATCTTATTAAAGTTATTTTATATTTCCATTAAAATCTGCTCACAACATGTGGATTATCTCATGTAATGTTTGAAAGTTTGAGACAATGATGTGTTTGAAATTAACTCTGTGTTTCGGACTTCCATTGTCTATATTTTATTTATACACGACGTTTCGATCAGAGAGTGTACTGATCATCTCATGTAATCTTGTGAAATCCGATGAAGGGTGGTGCTTTTAAAAACTGATGAAAATATATGTATTCTCATAAAACTTATTCCCTTTGATGTAACTTTTGGTTAAAATCTGCTCAAAACTTAACAAAACCAGTTGAAGCAGAGCCTTTAAAATGCTAGTGAAATCTTGTTGAAATTGTTTTAAAAACTTTTCAAAACTCCTAAAAATTAATGATGTTTGACGAGTTTTGAATCTTTCTCCAGCATTGAAAGTTCATGAGATTTCACTCGAAAGTGGTGTTTCATAAACCGCATGAAATAGCCACCAGAACTCGTGAACTTTCACTATTTCTTTTTTACGAGTTTTGACGCGGTATTTTTGGCAGGGATCTGATCGATGCGCACCGTGCGCTCCAAAATGACAAATTCCCGTTCTTTTATTCAAAATCGAGCAAACCTTGCGTTCGTTTTTAGACTGAGCGAGCGAAACGAGCTCCTCGATTAGCTCGCTTCTTTTTGAGCGAGTATATCGAGGTCTGTCAAACTGCGGAATTTCTAACCCAGAAATTTTATTTATTTACTGAGTACTGCCCAGCTTAGTTTTTTTTAACGCTTGATTAGTTTCTACAATGCCGTTCGTTCAAATTTTTGACGAAGAAAATGCTTTATACAACATAAGCGTAAGCGCCGAACAATATTACAAGATTATTGTGCAACAAGGCAAGTAAAATCATTTTTGGCTCATGGATGTGGCAAAGACAGCGCCTGCGAGCGAAAACTGAAAACAAAAAGTGTGCCAAAACAAATTTGAAGGTTAGGTTAAATAAAAAAAACTCTGTGTGCGAGAAAAAGGCGTTCGTTTGGTTTATCGCACCGTGAGCTCGATCCACGCTCGATCAAGCTCTACGCTCTGCACGCTCCGCTCTCTGAGCAGATAAACGAACGCACCAAGCGCTGTAGTTTGTTTCAATATACCCTTACCTTCATTCTGGGCAGGCGCAGTAGCGCTCTGTTAGGCTGTTACCTTTATTAAAGGTAACCACAGGCGCTAATTAGCGTCGAATAGCGACTACCTTTACCGTTAAAAAGACAACCAAACAAATTTTTAGGTTATAATATTTTGTTTTGTTTTACAAAAATTTTGTATATTAAACTAATATTTTCCTCCATGATATGGCCAAAAAAGCAAATAAAAAGGACTGGAAAAAAAACAACAAAAGTCAATAAAACAGTAAGGTTATATTTACCGCCAAACGATTGACTACGTTCAAAAGCTAACGGTAACCATAATAGTAACGAAATTTTCCGTTAAACTGCCTCAACAAAATCTCCCTATTATAAATAACACGAAATATTTTTATGTAAGACCTGAATAGCAGGCGTTTTGTAAAATAAAAGAATCTACAAGAATCAAAATTAAAAAAAAAGACACCCCTATGTTATTAAATTTATTAACAGCTTTAAATTCGTTTGAAAGTTAAACAAGGGTAAACACGGTTACAAAAAGTGTTCTAAGTTTCAAATTTATTTCAACAAGATATTTCGTGAGACTACGAGCCTGCTACGATCAATTGTCTCGTGGAGTCGGGACTTTAGCCTAACTGGTTATGGGAGGTCAGGCTCAGACTGTTCGTAGCTTTATTGCCAGAGCAACGTCAATCTTACTTGGGAATCTTTTAGTTAATTGTGGGTGACATCGGCAACAGCGTATCGGTTTCTCAAGTGTATTATCTCTTTCTCTCGCATTTACTAGCAACTGCGCTTCTTTTTCAATACACGCTATTTCGGCACCCTAGACAAAAACTGTCGAACCCTGTATAACCAGCATTTTTTCCTGTCTTAAGCCCTGCTCGCGGAAAAATATGTGTCTCGTTTACTAGCATTAGAATGCCCATCTTTAGCGGTTACACAATCAAGAAAGCAGATAAATTAGAAAACCAATTAAAATTTGTTATCTTAATTCCGTGAAACTTTACTATTACGAGCAAGAATTAAGATAAATAAATCTGACTATATTGCATTGCCATTGCACTAGAAGTGTCGGGTGTTTATTTTTAATCTGACTGTACCCAAATCCAGAGGAAAATAACCATTTGCATTTTAAAAAGTTCCACTAAATACTGACGTTATCTTGAGGTTTATCAGCGGCGTGCGGTCCTTGGAAGCAAGGGAAGCAGTGCCCCCCCCCCAGAAAAACTTCTTATATGTAACTTTAGAAATAGGAATCAATTACCTTAGATCGTATTAAAAGTTTTAGACAAAATTCTTTCGGACATAAAGTCAAGGTTCAATAACGAGACTCTAAGTATTTTTGACCTGAACATATTCATACCAAGTTTTATACAACGTGAAGCCAAAAACAGGGCAAAATTAACTAATGGTGGTTTCCAAATAATATAAGCTGTTTGATTAATACAAAATACAAATTCTTGAACTTTTATTGGGAGAAGTAAGTATTTGGAAACAATATTGGTCAGAAGTAAGCAAAAGCTTAAATTAAAACATATATGATAATGTTTTCGACGCAATGAATAAGTGTGGCGATATTTTTCCGTTGACAAAAAAATTCTTGGATGTTTGTCAGTAAGTAATGCTTCGTCAGAGAAGAATGTTTAACTTAAAAAGCTTTTTAGATCTCAAAAAAAAAGTATTTAATAAAAAAATGTATGAAATAAACAACTTAAAATCTGAGTAGCCCCCCCCCCTAGATTTGAGGCCAAATCCGTGCTTGTAGTAACTAAGTTTTGTTTGCATATATTGATATGTTCCTCATAAAAGCTACGCTTTTATTTTAGTTTTTTTTTCGTATTGAAATGGCTGCGACCGCCACTGATGTATGTGCGTCGTGCGATATAGAAGACGATACGGGCTTGAACATGCAAATACCGTCACCTTCAGCTGACTGGAATAATGCTAAAAATTTTTGGACAGTTAAGTAAGAAGATTGTGAGTGTCTTAATAATCAAGGGTTTTTCAACCCTTAGACGTATAAAAAAATTCGTGACAAATTCAACAGGTCAGGTCGCAAATATCGCTTTTGTCCATTGAAAATAAACTTCTTCAAAGCTTGTCAGAGCATCCATGTTTTTGGAAATTTCACCGCACGCCACTGTTAAAAAGTCAATCAAAAATGGTTGCTGCATGTGTTAAGGTACGACCGCGAGCGAAGCGAGTATTTGAGTGGAACTGTTCACCAACACAAACTCCACATTTTCACACATACACAATCTGGTAACTATAAGGTCACACCGAGTACTATAAATATCACCTTTTACAGTTAATTATAGTGCCATCTCAAAAAGGAACTGTACCTAGTGGTACTTATAGGTAGAACCACTGCCATACTGATGACAACTCAACAAAAAATTTAACCACAATTATTTAACAATCATTTTCCGAGCATCTACAAATAAACAAAATACCAACTAAATTATTTACACAATGAATGTTGTATTTGGTACTACCATCGCACACCAAATTGGACATATGTACACACGCCTAAAAAAATACTATGCAAATAAGAATTTAGCCACTATGTAAGTTTAATTTTAGTAAAAGTTATTATTTTGGTGATGACTTTACAGGATCATAGTGCAATACACTCTTACGAAATGCTCATAAAGCATACATCAAAGTCACAGGAGCAACGCAAGTTCAGTACTACCATTACAATAAATAAACATACGTACTGCAGGTAGATTTTGTGATATTTAGTACCCAACAAAAGTCAATAACAGAGAGCCTCATCAAGGCACCCATCGGTATGGTAGTACTTTCTAATTTTGGGTACTTTATACAATATAGGCGATATTTAATTATAGTTAATTTTACCCTGTGTTAATGGTTCAGAATATAATTTGTTGGTACTTAATTATCTTTACAGTATTAGGTAGGTGTTTGAAATACTTAATCTAATCTAAAATATTGTTTAAACTTTCAATTTTGTCAGCCCTTATTTTTCTTCTGTAAAATAAAGACAAATAATTTAGAATTTTCATAGCCAATATTAACTTAAAAATTGGTTTTTAGTTGTTTTTAAAATATAGGTGTTTATTTTCACTTTTTTAGAAAAGAATAATCAAAAAATAGCTTTCTCTTCACATACATAAAACATAACATAAAATTATCACCTGTTTTAAGGCAACCACGTTTAATATAGCTGAATATCCAAAAAGTATGAAAACAGAGGGGGATCCTTGTACATTATTGTCAAAAAACTGTCACTTTTTACCGATTATTTTTCTAAACAATTTTCATGAAAAAGAAACTGGTTTATTTTTACGAATTTCCTTTAGCTTTTATATATAATTTTTATTAATTAATTCATTTAAAAAGACAATTGAGTAACGTTGGCGAAGAACGTATTGAGAGTAAAAGTCGTTCGCGCTCGCTTGATTAAACGAAGACTGACAGAAGCGGATAAATTTGTTTATAACTAACCGCATAAGCGCTTCTTTGGCTCAAGTCAACTCGATGTCTAACTTGACGTTTATTTTAATACAATATAGCCCAGTAAACTGGACGTTATTTTACTTACGAGTAAATCCATTTAGGCTCTATCTGTAAATCCTATACTATTTAAAAGCGGTGTCACAACCACACTTTTTCGGATTTTTAGTCCACCACTTTGTTATAAAGTCCAGATTCGTGGAAGCTTTAGTTCCCGAGTTATTTTATTATAAGATTCAAATCTTTCAAAGCTACAGTTTTCGAGATATTTTCATTTCCTTTCAACATAAAATAATTGATTTTATGGTGGACTATCCGTGCTTTCTAGCACCAATTTTTTTGTATAATTTCCTTACATAGAATGTAAAATATCCTTTTTTACTTTTTCATAATTTTACCACGGCCCAAAAAGTGCACCACAAGTGAATATTTTACAATTTTACAGTCCCAATTCGAATTTTTTTTCTTTAAAATTGATTCAGATTCAATAGTGAAGTTTTAGCATTCACAGGGGTTAGATTACAAGAAAGTAAAGAGTTTTAAAAAAACAAATTAAATCTCGTCTCCGCAAATAAAAATTAAAGTAACACTCAGACCACGCACACCTCTCGAATTTAAAACAAAAAGTTTGTAATCCGCGGAGACGTAGTCCCTGTGTGCGCCACCTGTCGAATCGAAAAAAACATTAATGATGTTTTTGTTTCTCCGTTTATTCGATAGGTGGCGCACACGGGTACTACGCCTCCCAGGATTACAAACTTTTTGTTTTAAATTTGAGAGGTGTGCATGGTGCCCGTGTAGCTTCAACTGCGAGGTACAATCCTATGACTCCCTGATGATTCCTAATAAAGATGAAACAGGTCTCTAGGTGTCCGGATTCTCCATTAGACATTGGAGGCCTGGTCGTAATGAAGTGAGAAACAAAAACGCTTTGTCCGATATGCCACGAGTGTTACTTTAATAGTAAAGAGTTCTTGTGTTTTTTTAGGGTGCAAAATACACATATTTTTCCATGCAATTTCAATTATTGTTATTTTGACATTTGTTCTAACTCATCATTTGTACATTCTAAAATTCAGTGTTTCTATTACGAAAAAGAAAGTTTTCTAATTTCTTTCCAAAAAAAAAACTGGAATCTGAAATTTTAGATTTTTGAGTTTTTCCATAAAAACAAAAACAAGTGTCCCAAAATTTTCCAAAAAAATGTAAGTTTTTGTTTATTTAAATTTTAGAAGAAAAAAAATAAAACGGAAAAATTAACAAACGTGCACAAAAACATAGTCTAATATCAGAGAGCATATGCCCTCTGGTAATATCCAATTATATATGACAACAGAATTGTATTAACAAACGTAAAATTTAAAAAATATACTTTTTCTAGTCAATTTTTTTTAACTGGACTAACGAGCCATACTGAAGACTTGAGTTTCCAGAGTGTTTAAGTAGAACCCATGCATCCTTATCATTTTGTCTTTATTTAGCCTGATAACAAACTGTTTGTGAAAAAAACAAAACTTAAACTATTTAAATCTGATGAAAATTAAATAGTGTTTTTAAAGTTTAACAAAGATTAAATTGTTAAAAATAGTTCTAATGTGCAATTTATTTTAGGTTTATGTGGTGGTTGTCTGTCCTCAAACAGGCAGAAACCGTTCACACCAATTCTTGTAAATTGTTCTCGAATTGGTACCAAATGGGTACCGATATGATCATTAAAGAACCCAAGTCAAGGTAAACCAACTTACATATACTGGTACCCAATAAACGTTATACAGTATCAAGAATAAACAGAAAGCATTTGTTTAAGTGAATGTATAATTACATATTTCCAAAATAAGGCAGGTATAATTTGTAACTTTTCCATGAGTTTACTTTCTATGATAAGTGGGTAAACCCCAAACCCTAAAGGCGCAATTACACAGACGAACATGCTCAAATAAAAGCTCGTGCAAATTTTTTGCGTGAACATTTTTGTGAGCTTTTCTTTGAACATTTTGTTCGGGTAAATTTTTAAGCAAATTATTGTTATCTATTTTGGAAACATATTTTTAAAGATGAGACTGAATAAAATTTACATCAGTGATCAGTGATCTCAATTCTTTAAAAAAATGGAACACCAACTTTTATTTAAAATTTTTGTGAAAAAAAGCCGACGACAAGCGAAACATTATTATTGGCTCTACTATCAGTTTTGTCACATGGATTAGGGTTACTTATAATATTTTTTTCTTAGGGTTTTTCTCGGATTTTTTTGCCCGGGGTTTTTTTTGGGATTTTCTTGCGAATGTTTTTATTTCCAAGGGTTTTTTTCCTAAAGTCAAAAAAAAACTTTTCTTTTCCAAAAAAATGTTGAGTTTTTCAAATATCGGCAAAAAACTCAAAAATTGCACTTTTAAGCGGTAATCCGCGCCTCACGACTATGAGGAGTGGTGGGGAGGGGGATCTTTTTTAAACATATTTTTGTAACTTTACTTTACCTTTAGCTTTTATTGTTGTTTTTTAATTCCTCACACCAGATTTACCTAGTTAGTTTAAGGTCCCAAGGGTTGCTTAAAAAAGCAAAAGGTTCATGAAAATGCTGAAGATATAGATATTTACGGTCAATTTAATGTAATAATGCAACAATATGCAAAGGGCAACATTGCGATTCAAAAGGGTGGCCGGCCTACTACCTGCGAAATCCAAAACGTGGGATGGATGATAGATCGGCGACACAGTCTACTAAATTACTGCTAAATTATATTTTTTAGACAAGGGTCGGGTTCGTAGGGTTGTAAAATTGGGTAATAAACGGGTTATATTTAAACCGAACGTGCTTTTGTTCATATATTTGAGATTTAATAAAATGTATATAGGTTTTTTAATTTGACTTAATTATTATTGTAAAAGACTAAACTAGGAAGTAAAATAAAGGGATATTCTTTTAAACGAAAATTTGTATCATTGTATTTTACAGGCAACAACAATAAATAAGTGCCAATTATTATTTTTTTTATTCTCGTTTTTTTTACAACCCTAAAAAAGTTACAAGTATACTGGCATATCCCCTATAAAAATCAGATCAATCGAAGTTGCTTATGAGGTAAAATGTGAATTTCGGCATCAAATCGTTTTTCCGTCGGAAAGCACTTGATAAAAAATACCTTTGTGTTTCTATTTTCAGTTAAGTTCAATGAATTTGTAAAGAAATTTTTATACCCCCAATTCTTCAAACAAATTTTGCTCAACATTCTTTCCAAAATTTACGTGTATTTTTTTTTGTTACGAACATTTCTTTGAACATTTTGCTCAAGAGGCTCGTGTAAATGTTTGTCGGCATTTCCACATCAAAGGAAAGTTTGTCTGTGTTAATGCGCCTTAATGGGTTGACAATTTCTGAGGTCCCACCATGTCGCAGTACTACCTGACCAAAAATTAGCTGGCCTCATTCGTGCCCAAGGGTCGGGATACCCATATCATTATGAGATATTATTAGGAAGATTTTGGTCAGGTTTTTTGTAAGTCGGTTTCCCATACCTTTATTATGGGCAGGCGCAGTAGCGCTCTGTCAGGCTGTTACCTTTATTAAAGGTAACCACTGGCACTAATTAGCGTCAAATATAGCAACTACCTTTACCGTTAAAAAAACAAACAACCAAACTTGGTCATTATAAAACTTTGTTTTGTTTTACAAAAATTTTGTCTATTTGGATTTTATTTTTTATGAATCTTGTTTATAGTAGTGGTAGGGTGCCTTTTTTACCGTTTTTTTTTGGTAAATAGGTGAATAAGTACAAATAAGTTTGCAGAGGCTCGATTTCTTCTATAAATCCGCCAGGGATATCTTGCAAAATCATTTGCCTGACTAAATTTGTGTTGGGGTCTCCGTCTCCCAGTCCTATCACTAAATTAATATTTTCCTCCATGATATGGTTAGAAAAGCAAATAAAAAAAACAACAAAAGTCAATAAAATAGTAAGGTTATGTTTACCGCCAAACGATTGACTACGTTCAAAAGCTCTATTTTTATTTTACCTTTATTTACGGTAACGTTAACCATAAGAGTAACGAAATTTGCTTTGTTTTTCGAAGTTATTATTGTTACACATTTTTATAGTTACATGGTTGTTTGTAAGCTCTTCTTCAAACAACGTTAAGAATGCGCAGCCGTAACTTACACAGGGGGTGAGGGATTAAAGGCTAAATTAAGCACTACAAAAAATTAACAGATATCTTTGACAAGTCACAAAATCAAGTTTTGTTTGAAACCAAACATTAAATACGATAAGCACCCAATAACATTATTCAGCCAAGGAGTTTCCGAAAAACAGATAATTTTGTAATCACAAGTTGGTATCGATATACAGGATCATTCATCACTCATTGATTAAACAATTTTAATCAACAGACATCAACAACATCTAATCAATATCGCTCTCCTAAATTATTACTTTTTGCACAACATACACAAAATTGGTTTCTACGGGGCACGCACTGAAACAAGTTCTAATTAAGAAAGAATTAACTGAGCACGAAAAATATAAATTTTTATCAAAATTTCGAAAAAACTACGCGCAAACTTACTGGATCAAAAGAAAAAAATCCGATAAATCTATACCACGGCGGGGTACCAGGTACCACTAAGTAAGCGGTACTGATATCCAATCGTGGTGGTTCCCAATAGTACTAACAAGTCCTTGTCAAAGTATTCAAATGTGTTATAAATATTATGTCCCTTGAATATTCTTCTTCTGTTTTTGTTTTTTTCTCAAGTCTGTTTTTTATTTGCTTTTCTAACCATATCATGAAGGAAAATATTAATTTAGTGATAGAACTGGGAGACGGACACCCCAACATAAATTTATTCAGGAAAATGATTTTACAAGATATCTTTGGTGGAGTAATAGAAGAAATCGAGCCTCTGCAAACTTATTTGTGCTTACTCACCTGTTTACCAAAAAAAACGGTAAAAAAGGCACCACACTACTACTATAAACACGGTTAACAAAAAATAAAATCCAAATACACAAAATTTTTGTAAAATAAAACAAACTTGTATAACCTAAAAATCTTCCACCACAGAACATCAAGTTTGGTTGGTTGGCTTTTTAACGGTAAAGGTAGTCGCTATTCGACGCTAATTAGCGCCAGTGGTTACCTTTAATAAAGGTAACAGCTTGACAGAGCGGTACTGCGCCTGCCCAGAATAAGGGTAAGGGTAACAGACTGACAAAAAACTTGACCAAAATCTCCCTATTGTTATTACAGTGGCGGACTGTGTCTACCCAAGTGTGCTTTTTCTACATCAGAAACAATAATAATGCTTTTACTGTTTTTTTGCTACAACGTTTTCAAAACGTCATTAAAATGTTGCCACAGCTATTTTGAGGAGTATTTTTTGCCCGTGCATGCAAAGTTAATTGTTTAAAATTTGACGTCCCCAGCAAAAAAATGTACCTTTGAAATTAGCAATTATTAACTTAAATGCTAAACACACAGCGAAGCACACGAATTCGGAAAGTACATAGTATTAAGATCGCAATTCCTGTCTGTTCAATTCTTGTACAGACTTCTTGCATGCAAATATTCGGTAATTTAAACCCCAAAGTTACAAGATATAAACAAATTTAAAACTCGCAATCCCTCGAAATGGTGTTGCCGTACCGCTACTCCAGCAGTACTGTGTAGTAGCAAGAATGGTCATTAGAAGGTAAAAGAACTGCAAAGATGCAGTTTAGTCTAGTAGCTGCCTTGGAATTTAAGAAGTTTTTTTTTAAGGTATGGCAAATTTGTATGATCACTTTATTATCTTGGTTTTCTTGGGATATTCGAAACAGGAAAATTTATCTCGATTGAGAGTGTATATATAGAGCTCAGTCAAGCTACACCCCCCATTCCTCGACGAAACTCAATTTGGATATTGTAAAAGTGATGTAATAATTATGTACTAATTTAATCTCCTTATAACAAGTTTTGTACTTAACGAATAACGGAGTTAATCGCACTTAAAAGGGGGTGGGGGTATGGCTTGACGCTAAGCTGCAACCCCCCCCCCATGCTTCGGGGATATATTTACTGAAAGTTGATATGTCATAATTTTCTTAACTCTTAAAAAAGGGTACTTTTAGTTTACAAAAACCATCGGTTCTTAAGATTTTTTATGAGCTTGATATCAAGGTACACCCCCTCTGCTAAGAAAAGAGATTCGACCAAAAATGACTATGCGAGAATTTGGTACTAATTATGTAATAATTTCTCCTCCTTCTAAAAAAATTGCCTACTCTCAAGATAACTTAATTTTTTTTGTTTTTTTGGGGTATGTAGCTTAGTATCAAGGCACACCCACCTCTGCCTAGGAAAGAGATTTCAAAAAAGTAATTATACCATAATTTGCTACTAATTATGTACTAATTTTGCCTTGATATCAAGCTACACACCCCATAAAAACAAAAAAAGTGAAGTTATCTTGAGAGTAAGCAATTTTTTAGAAGGGGACGAAATTAGTACATAATTAGTAGCAAATTATGGCCTAATTATTTTTTTTTAAATTTCTTTCCTAGGCAGAGGGGGGTGTGCCTTGAGATCAAGCTACACACTTCATAACAAACAACCAAAAATCTTAGGAACCGATGGTTTTTGTAAACTAAAAGTATCCTTCTTTAAGAGTACATAATTAGTGCAAAATTGTGACATATCCACTTTCATTAAATCTATCTCCTAAGCATGAGGGGGGTGCAGCTTAGTTCCAAGCCACCCCTCTCCCCTTTTAAGTGCGAATAACTCAGTTATTCATTAGGTACAAATTTTTTTAAAGTGGTCTAATTAGTACATAATTTTTAAAATATCCAAATTGAGTTTCGTTGAGGGGGGGGGATTAGCTTGACTGAGCTTATATATAGTTTTGGCTGGGGTTACTTACCATATTAGAACATATAGTAGTAGCATTTCAGGACATATAGTACTACCGTTTCAGGACTTAAAGGACTAGTCTAGCCGTTGGAAACTGATAGGGGAAAGGCACGAGGGTTTTTACAATGTAATTAACACCAAGCGAGTCAAAGTCACGAATATGTACTTTCTATTAACATGCTTGTGAGGCGATGATCAATACATATAGGAAAATACCATTGCAATTAAGTTTTTTTGACCTAGCACACTGACACGATTGACCTATTGCGTCTGAATGCTTAAGGCTGGTTTTTATTTTATTTGGATCCCCCGTTTCACCGTTGCAAATATGACCCCTCCTTTTTTTTTGTAGAAAAACAATTTAGTTTTTTTTTTTAAATACATTGAAGGAGCCATCGCAAAGCGAGCAGGCTCTCCCCAGTTTTTTGCACAGCTTCAAACAATAGGTCACTCAAGCCACACCCCCTCCGAAACATATTCGAGTTTTGATATGCTTATAATTTCTAACCCATTTCGAACTAGTTTTAAATCACTTTTAAAAATTTTGAACCACACTCCTTCCTGGTTTTTTTTGAAGGTGAAGCCGTACGTCAACCCAGCAAACACAAATCGTCGGCATTGAATCGGGCCAATGTCGACAACGCGGCATCTGCGACTAGGCGATGGTCCGATTGGAACTTTGTGTGATTGGTCGAGAATCGGCAACTGACGATGGTCCGATTACGTCACCTTAAAATTTTTAAACTGCTTAATAGTTTCTTCCTAGTACGTAGAGATGGCGCTAATGTCACTAGGTTCCCTGTACAGGAGAAGATAATATTAAATATATAATGAGCAAAGATATTTCAAAACTAGAATGCGGACTTGACAAGAATCACCTCTTCCGCCACTTAAACCAGCCCGACTGGTTAAGCACCCAAATTATCGAAACTTTGTAGTTTGCCAATGTCGGATCGTGTCAAGCACCCACCGACGGACCTTCGTCAATCACCGACGTCGGACCGCTTTGAGAGGCTGATGTGGGGTTTTATTATTATCCACCCATTATCAGACCTTTGTGATTTGCCATTGTCCGGCCGCTTTAAGCTACCACCGATGGACCTTCGTCAATCGCCGACGTTGGACCGCTTTAGGAAACCAATATCGGACTTGAATAGTTTACCGATGTCGGGCCGAGACCAGCTTGTCTACGTTAGACCGACCAAATTAAGCAGCTATATGAGCGGATGGTCGGTACCATGTGGTTGGAAATACGTTTTTGGTACTTTTGACGGAGTGGAAGGAATTCGTGAATCTACTGTATGAATTTTATTTTGTTACATCATTTTTGAATAATCTTTTTTGTTGTTTGAATTTTTTACATTCTGAAACTAGTAAATGCGCTTTTGGTACCTTTGACGAAGTGAAAGGAATTAAGGTTTCGAGGGATGATTCTCCATCGATGGAGGAATCTACTGTATGAATTTTATTTTGTTAAATCATTTTTGAATATTCTTTTTTGTTGAAATTAACTTTGCGTTTCGGACTTCCATTGTCTATATTTTATTTATACACGACGTTTCGATCAGTACAATCTCTGATCGTCTTCAGGTGCAAACTACAATCTATTCCTAAGGCTACATACTTATATACTATGGGGAATCACTCAGCCATGAAGTTTGAGAAGTTGGTTCCGCCCAAGGAGGGGCTTTCAAATATTTGGAATTTCCACACTTGGTTTACTGAAAATACCCTGATTCTACCCAATAAAGGCATCTTCAAGGAATTTTTGTTTCTTCCAGTGTGACTCCTTGTGCAAAACCTTTGCTTCTGTCCACTTCATTTTGACCATGCGTGTTCGGCGATTCCTGATTTCGTTGTTTCACCTCTTTGGGTATTCCTTTGATGTTCTTTAAGCCTAACAGATAGTGGTCAAGGAACTTGGTAAATTCATTCCTTATTTTGTTTGTTCTCCGGTTTCGGTTTACTAAGAAGGCTTCGAATTGTATTATTAGATTTAAAAGCTGTTTTAATATTGAAGGTTTGGTTTTCTAATATCTGTCCTGTTTGCTAAAATTTAGAAATAGTATCTGTTATAAGTTTAAGGCTGTAACCATTCTGCTGCAGATCCTTCATAATGTTTCTTGTTTCGATTCCCAAGTCATGAAAATTGTTACAAATTTGAACGGCTCTATTATACAAAGTTCCTATTATGCCTCGTTTGGTTGTAGCAGAATGATTTGTACCTTGATTTAAATATTGTCCTCTGTGAGTGGGTTTACGATAGACTGTTGTTCTGATGTCGCTTTCTACTCGTTTGACAAGTACATCAAGAAAAGGAATTTGACAATTTTGCTCCAACTCCATTGTGAATATAATATAATATAATATGTTATTTAGGTGGTGAAGAAATTCTGAAAGTTGTTAGTTATTCCCGGTCCAGACGATAAAAGTATCATCAACATATCTCAGCCAGAGCTTAGGTTTATACGTTGCGGTATCAACCGCGTCTGATTCGAACCACTCCATGTAAATATTGGTCACTACTGGCGAAAGAGATGAACCCATTGGCAGACCATCATCATGACGAAAATAGGAGTTATGTAGACAGCACTCCAGCAACTCCATCACTCCCTCCAGCAGCAGGCTTGTCATCAACCAGTCTCTGTCTAATAATATCTAGCGATTCCTTTATCGGGACATTGGTGTATAGACTTTCGACATCAAAACTGACTAATCTATCCTCGGGTCTTCTTTTTTGTTGTTGGAATTTTTGACATACTGGAACTAGGAAAAGCGTTTGTGGTACCTTCGACGGGGCGGGAAGAATTAAGGTTTCGAGGGATGATTCTACATCGAGAGAGGAACTTACTGTTTGAGTATTACTTTGTTACATTATTTTTAAGGGTCACATTATCATTATGATATTCTGTATCTAAAAGAGGTGTATTTTTTGGTATGGAAAAGGTAGATATTTTTTACTTTTGTTCTAAACTTTTCTTTTGATTTACAAATGTATTAGAAAAACGCTTTGAAGCATGAATGAGTTCTTGGAAGTTTAAATTTGAGGCTTTTCAATTTTTGAAAATATGTATTGGTGCAAATGGCAATGTCCCCAATTCGTTGTTGAGTTTTCGTTGCTAACTTAACACGCGTAATTAAAGTGATATTTCTAATATTCATTTTATGCAATCTAAAATTAAGCTAACAGTTAAAAATATCATTTTGGACGTTCTGAAATCGAGTTTTTAGATTCCAAATTACCTACAACTGGAATATTCGAGCTTCCAGAATTTATTTTGCATTTTCCGAAACACAAATCGTATTTAAAAAGGGATTTAGTGAGGGTGAATAAATAACAAAATCAATGAATAGCGAGCTTTCCCTCAAAAAAGGTAATGGTAACCGTAGATCCGGATTTAGCACTTGTGGTGCTCATCAGTACGGTGCTAGGAATTAGGAGATGAAATGATGAAATGATGATGGAAAAATATGACACAGGATTCATGTAAAAGACAACCATCTGTCAAATTGCAGAATCAGCAGATGTACCTTCATTTTGAAGGAAAATTAAGAGTCTCTACGGAGACAGATATAATTATCCTTACAGATATCCTAAGCTCTGGAGTTAATAAATTTAAAAAGGGATTACATGAATCCTGTGTCATATTTTTCCATCATCATTTCATCATTTCATCTCCTAATTCCTAGCACCGTACTGATGAGCACCACAAGTGCGAAATCCATATACGTCCTACTGTCAGAACGTGTCAAAAATATGTAATTTTTTCCCAAAATGTAAAAAAAAATATTTTTAAAAAATAAAAAATTTGGGCTTATAGAGCATTCCATTATAGACAAAAAAAGTCACTAAGCATTTTTGTAGTACTAACCATTTTTTATAAATGTAATTTAAATATTTAAACAATAGAAAAATTGTCACATTTTTAATTTTCATGCTGTTAGTTAAAAAAATATATTTTCCGAAAAAGCGATAGGGAACCTGAGAAAGAATATATTTTCGATAAAAAAATGTTACAATTTTTTTTGCGTCACTTATAGTTTCTATACAAAAATAAAATAAGTTGAGGAAAATGGTAAAATCATGTCGATTGTATTAAACTTTTTTGCACCAAGATTTTTCTATAAAACTAAACTCTAAAAAAAAACAATTATTTGCTAAATAGTTACTCTTATCACCTATCAAACGACAGTAAAAAAGTTTCGACTAGATTTGAAAAGGTAACCTCTGGCGGAATTCAATATCAAAAAATATTGACTATATAAGGTACTTCCCTTATTCCTGCTTCTTTCTTGCCCCCTTAATCCCGGTGAGTTCGAAGGGTCTTATAGAACATTTAAAAAAATATCAGAGCACAAAGCATCATGTACTAGTCAGTATTACAGTCATTCAAAAAATTATTTTTCTTATGTTGCAGAAATTTGGTTAGTTCTTATTTTTACTTAATAAACATAAGAAATTCAAAACTTTTTTACTGTCGTTTGATAGGTACTTAAGACATAATTGTATTTTTTTTAGAAGTTTAGGTTAATAGAAAAATCTTGGTGCAAAGACGTTCAATACAATTGATATGATTTTAGCATTTTCTTTAACAAATTTTATTTTTATATAGATACATCGCTTTTTCAGAAAATATATTTTTTTTTATTAACAGCATTAAAATTCAAAATGTGACAATTTTTTCCATTTTGCAAACATTTAAATGACGTTTATAAAAAACGGTTAGTACTACAAATATGCTTGTTTGACTTTTTTGTCTAAAATGAAATGCTCTATCAGCCCTAATTTTTATTTCTTTAAATAATTTTTTTTACATTTTGAGAAAAAATGTCATATTTTTGACAGGTTTTGACAGTAGGACGTATATAGAAGATTTTAATTTTTATCAGAATAACTATTTAGGGACGGTACCTACACAAAAATATAACTTTCGAAAAGAGTATTTTTTTTGTTAAGGTGTTAGTTCCAATCTGGGGAATTGTTTTCAGCAACACTGTACAGGAAATCAATTTAACTATGTCGACCTGATTTTTTTGCAAAATTTTATGTCATTGAATTTGTTTTCCATGGCAACGCGGAGGATGTTTATACACAGTGGAACACCAGAGATTTTTTAGCACCGGCTCAAAAATTTGGGGTTATGTTACTTATTTTTGACTTTTCGCGTTCTGCGCCGCTAAAAACCCAAGTAAAATACTAAAATAAAAAAAAACCATTTATTTCAGAATTACCTGTTGAAAAAACGCTACCCAACTACGTATTAAAGTAACTGGGTGTAATGTTTAGGTTGTATTTACAGGTGCATTTATAATTGAATTGGAAACACTCCCGCTAGCTGATACCGACAACAGGTTAACTTAAAAGCATGCAGATTTAAAAATCTGCCTACTGGCGCTAGACGAAATAACCATATTATATTTTAAACAGGAGCGTCATCGACTAGCAATAGTCTTTCCAACTTCACAATGGAGCTTTACTGACCTGTTTTGTTAGTACTCAAGTATCCGTGTGTTTTTGAAACTGAGGTTCTAAAATCTATCCTTTGCACACCAAGATTTCACTTGTACACCTAGACATAACTACGCTGCAATAATTTAAATTAAAAAAAAAATGGTTGATTCAAAATAAAAACAAAATTATGTGGGGTTAGGGGCACCGAATATTTCTATGCGAATTCCTAGTAATCCCAGTGAGCCATTAAAGTTCTCTTGGTTCATATTTGTTTTATAACAATCTTTTTGAAAACACATTTTTGAAAGATAAACATAACCTTGAATGTGGCCCGATTTAACGTTTGTTGACAAAACACCTGCAGTTACCAGGGAATCGTATAAATTCTGCGGTCTATCGGCCAACACTTGAACTGCGTGTGTCTCCCAAATCAATCAATGAAGTATGATTGATTGATCGGTTTTCTTTTCCGGAGTGCACAGGCTTTTAGAAAAAAGGAAGCTTAGTTTTATTTTCACTAAAGCAAGGAAATATGAAAAGAAAAAATGTAATCCAGAGGAAATTGTGAGTATTTCTCTATTTTTTTTTTTGTAAATCGGGTTTGTTCTAAACCGCCATTATTTTGAGGCTTTTGGGATAGATGACAGCACCAGAGCTTTTATTTTGAAGAAAAAATAATTGAGAATTTTGAAAAATTCTTTAGATATTTTTGTTAAGCATTTAAAAATGATCACCCATGCAAAATTTCAGCTAATTCTGATGTTTAGTTTTCCCTGTGCACTCTGGCAAAAGATTAAAAAATTAAAGAACACGGCGTTGCCAGTTGTACTTTTTTTTACTTAAAATCTGGAGAGAAACTATAGCCTTGATATTAATCAAAGAGTGAACTGTGTATAAAGTCGTTAGCTACGTCACAACGTGTTCTTAGGCAATAATGTCACCTTTCGTGCTTACGGGGACTTTTCAGAGGTGCAAAAGGTCTCTAATTAGTGCTTAGGTCTAAGCTTTTTTGTTTTTTTTTGTAATTTATGTTTTACCAAAAAACTTGTTGTGTTTTTTATGTTTATTTGAGTTATTTTAGCGTCAATAATGTGTTTTTTTTTATTTCATATTTTTTTTTTAAATTAGCTATGCCCCCCTCTCCAATTGAAATGTGAAATGACGCCCCAGTCTGCCTTTGAACCTCAAAAGACAACATTTTTGCGTGGGTAGTAAGTATTTTAGATTAATTAGGTAACGTTGATTTAGGCAAATCTTAAAAGTGTTTTGAAGAAAATAATTGTATTGAATAACTAAGTAATAAAAAGTCATTAGCGTTACGTAAAAGGTTAAAAATTTTACATAAAATTAGGCAATATTTAAGGTGTTTGAAAAATAAACACGAGAGAGTATTTTAAAGGAACAAACGGTTACATCAACACGATAGACCGTAGATTATAAAATATTAAAATTTTGCACTGTAAAGGCCACCGCCTACTTAGTTTTTAAATTTCGCGTCACCTCCTCACAGTTGGCTTTTTCGCGGACAGTGCTTGCTTAAACTCTCTTTTTCGTCCACCATACCAATAGGGTATGAGGGACTATTAAAATCGTGAAATCTTGAATTTTCTTAATTTTATCAAAAATGAGTTACTAAGGTTCCAAAACACCTTAATTGACGAAAAAAAAAGTTTCTGTCGGTCTGTTGTCTGTCTGTATACACGATAAAGCCTTAATCGATTTTAACGATGATTAACTCTTGGGTAGGGTGGAGGGGGATTTAAGGGGGGGAAAGAGGGGATAATTTTTTTTTTTTTTTTAAATTGTGACTTTGGAACAAAAGCAACTAGCGATATACGGTTTTCAGCTTTAAGTTTTCATGAATATGGACTACAAATTTTGTTATAAATTTCAAATCCGTGGGAGCTTTAGTTTCCGAGTTATTTGAAAAAATATAAAAAAAAATCGTAACTTTAGAACTAAGGCAGCTATTTATATGCGGATTTCGTATATATTACCCAAAAATTTTGTTACAAGGTTCAAATCTTTCAACGCTACAGTTTTCGAGATATTTTCATTTTAACATAAAATAATTGATTGTATGGTGGACTCTCCGTGCTTTCTAGCACCAATTTTTTAATAAAGGTATACAAAAAATATGATTCAGCTTACCTTTAACATCAAATGCATCGTCTGGAATTTCAGTTTCAAGTTGCAGTTTTAGCTCTTGTGAATTTCTCAAAATTTTAAAAATTTTCAGATACATTATTTTATTTTAACAAACACGAAACCACTTTTTATTTTAGCACAATAGAAAAATACACAAAGTTTAAACCACTATTTTTCACTATTTTTTAAATAGGAAAACATCTTAAATTATGTTAACCTCGCCCGATTTTTTTAGAACTTAAAATAATTTTTGCAGTTCCCAAAACCCTTAAAAATAAAGCTAATAATATTCATTTAATAATAAAAATTCATCCGTTACCAAAAACCACCCGAAAAAAAATTAAAAATTCCTCAAAAAACTAAAACATAAAAAAATTAATGCGTTGCCACCCGATTGAAATTTGTGACTGAGATGTTTTATCAGTTTTTAAAAATATTTGAAGAAAAAAGGTATAACAAATATTTTTACAATTTTATTAAAAGAACGTTTATTCCTACATGTAGAGCAAAAAACATTTCATTTTTGGCAGTAGGTATTGGGTGTCCAAAAAATACTAAATATTTTTTCCATTACTTTTTGATTTTCTATCGGATTTTATGGTTTGAAAGGTACACTGGGGAACAGGAAAAATGTTTCCTAAACCAAAATAGCAAAATCTGACTTATTTTATTATACTAATTCACAATATCTCTGTAAATCTATCCTAATTATGATAAGTAGCTATCTGCCCTTAATAGTATGGAAAAATTCGACCATTAGGGAATTATTGAAATCCAGTTGGAGCCCGGTACTAATAAGGCCAGGCACTATTTTGACGCTGTTACGCATGCGCAAGAACGAACACATTTAGTGTCGACACTAATAAGGAGGGCCCTTATTTGTGGAGGAATTATATAAATTTGGTGAAATGGCGGAAGAAAATGAAAAAACCAAGGTCAAAGACTTCGTTTTACCAATAAAGACAATATTTATTTGCTATGAGAAGTATTTCCACAAAATCTAAAAAAAACAATAAAAACAAAAACACAGGTCATTGTCCTTCGCGCAAACATCTTTTTTTACGGTTTTTTTTACTCTTCCAAAAATCAGCGAAAAAACTGCTTTTATCCACTTTCCTAAACGAACAAACTATAATAAAAAAGTATTTTTCTCTGTAAATGAACATTTTCAAAATTTTATTTTTTAGGTTTAAAGAAGGATTTTGATTTCGTGTCCTTAATCATTACAAACTGACGATGACAGAACAAAAATATTGTCAGTTTTTGACGTTTTTCACTTTTTAAAGTCGTGTAATTTGCTACTTCCATTTTAGTTAAGGGTTGCTATGACAACAAAGTATAAAAGACGCCAGTTTTTTAAACAAATAGCATTCAAAATGTTTGAAAAGATTCCGGAAGAAATTCTAATTGCAGCCAATACAGCGAGCTCGGAGCTTGTACCTCAAAAGTCCAAAGAGAGGTACGAAAATGAGTTTATTAATTTTGAAAAATGATGCTCTCGAAAACATGTTCAAAACATACTAAAGGAGGAAGTATTTTTGCTAGGTTTAATTAAAATATGACAAAATATTTTGATATTCCGCACGCTCGTAGGAAAAATGTTGTACATAACGCGTGCGGAAAGTATTTTCTGCTGGCGCGTCGTTCGCGGTGCATGCGGGAAAGTATAACTTTCCGCACTTGTTAGGTAAATAACTATTTCCTACGAGCGTGCGGAATATCAAAATATTTTGTCATTATTTTAGTTAAACCTAGCAGAAATACTTCCTCCTTTAGTATGTTTTGAACATGTTTTCGGGAGCATCATTTTTCAAAATTAATAAACTCTTTTTCGTACCTCTCTTTGGACTTTTGCGGTACAAGCTCCGAGCTCGCTGTATCGGCTGCAATTAGAATTTCTTCCGGAATCTCTTCAAACATTTTGAATGCTGTTCGTTTAAAAAACTGGCGTCGTTTATACTTTGGTGAAATAGCAACCGTTAACTAAAATGGAACTAGCAAACACGACTTTGAAAAGTGAAAAACGTCAAAAACTGACAATATTTTTGTTCTGTCATCATCAGTTTTTAACGATCAAGGGCACAAAATGTTCATTTCCAGAGAACAAAACTCTTTGATATTGTGCGAAAGTGTCTTTGATAAACTGTGGGCTAAAAACAAGACGTGTCTTTTATTTTAGTTAGTCTTTTTTGCTGTTTTTTTGTTTTGAGTGCGAGAAAAGCGTTTTTCTGCATGCTCGTAGGAAAAACCCATTTTTTACATTTTTACAAGAAAACCAACGCCACCCAACACAATACAACCCCAGTAAACACTAAACAACAGAGAAAAAGCAACCCAATCCCAAAAATGACTGTCGTAACTCTAGATACGACTGTCGTAACTTTAGCTACTGCCTTGAAATTAACGTTACGTCTTATGGAAAATCTTTTGTTTGCCTTCCACAACACATGATCGTGACAGTGGGCCTTTCTATTTTAAAATTCATTGTCTTCACCAACGCATTCAACAGATATGAAAACAAAACAACAGCTGTTCCGTCAAAAATCGGACCAATAGGAAACAAGTTTTATGCTAAATCTCTTAGATTAAAAAGAGACAAGATATCTGGTCCAGCGAAAACTCCTTGGCAAATAATAACCAGTGTTTATTTACAAATAAAATCGCAACAAAACAAAGGTGAGAAATATCGATTATTTTTCTATCCTTTGTGTGGGTGGGAAAAGTCGGCAGAGCGCAGACGGTCGAATGATATTTTTAATGACATAGGCTTTTTCGTGTTATTTATTTTAAAATTTCAGGACTTTTTTAAGCAGTTTGTAAGTCGTTTTGAAACCACATTTTATCAAAAAACATTTCTGGTCTGTTTTTTTACCAGTAGGAGAATATTTCAGTGCATTTAAAGTTATATTTGGAACAATCGTCCAATGTTTTGAAAACAAAGGGAGAGCAAGTGAAATCAGTCAGTGGCGGTGCATACCGGTAGGTACACAGAAAATTAAAAAAAAGTTTATGAAGTATACTTAGATTAGTAAAACACGTTTCTTTTTTGATGAACCAGTTAATTCCCAATGCGTTAAATGAGATATTTTCGAACGTTTTTATAAGGTTTTTTTCGAGTTTTTTTTTATAAAGACGATAAAATAAAGCATACTTTTGATGAAGTAGTTAATGCGCAAATAAGATATTTTCGAAGGTTTTTTTTTAAAAGTACTATAAAATAAACGTAGGTAAAGTCCTTGAACCAACTTGCAATAAAAGTTAATTCACATGTGTACAGGTTGGTAAGTATATTGAATTCCTGCCTCTTATCAGAATATTAAGGTTAATTATACTGCCGCCGTTGCCATCTGCGCTAGCCCTTCGAATTGATATTTAAATCTCTTTGTCTGTCCTAGATCTCTCTATATACTCTAAGCATTAGTTACTTTATTGTGTACTGAAGAAGTCAGTATAAGTAAGTTTCTGCTAATGACCAGAAAAAATAACAAAATTAACAAAACACAATAACATAATTTTTAGCTAGTTCCAGGTGCTATGAAGTGTGTTTCTTTGTTTTAATGTTTGGCATAATTGTATTGTGTTGAAAATTGAAATTGCTATAAATCATATACAAACTTTGTAATAAATTTATTTTGTATAAAATTATACTACAAACATTTATTGTTAGGAAGCTTCCAAAGCTCAAATTGGCAAAATCATTTTTTGCATGCTTTTTCAATTATTTTGCAGATTTCATATTATAGTAAAATTTTAATAATACAATCCATGTGTAAATTTATATTTAAGTAGGTACGCCCCTGGTGTGTTTACTGTAAACAACAGAAAGGTAAACATTGTTCCATATAATAATATAACCAAAGTCTCCGCAACTGTCAGGTATCTTGTCTCTTTTTAATCTAAGCTAAATCTGGATCTAAGAATTTTTAAGCCTTTCCGAATGAGATGTTAACCAAACCGGGTTTAACGACCCTTGAATCCGGTTTTAAAATACGTTGCGCATGTAAACCGGCGTCTTAAATTTAAATCTGGAGCAAATGGACATTAGTTATTTAAAAGAAAAGTTCCCTAAAATCCCAACATATGAGTAAAATACATGTGATATAATTATTTTTTAACTTTTCGTGCAGAACTAAATAGAATCATTTTGCTTAAAGTTTTTTTAAATTTTATTGCGATTGAAATTACCTTTTAAAGGTATCTATAATCACGTTTTTCTCATTTATTTGTCAAGGTTCGTAATCCTTGAATTGACAGCGGAGCGCATGTTATTTGGCGTCCCCTGTGTAAAACTTTAACAACTTTAATTGGCGTTAAAAAGGTATGGAAGGAATTAACAGAGTACAGTTCCAAGACAGGTGTTTTTTGTTGCGAGGTTTTATATTTGAACAGGAATTTTCCTTACACTTCCTCATTAGTCTGTACAGTCAAACTCAAAAATAATGCTAATGTGATCAACGATACAGGTGAATGAATAAAATAATTAATGTAGAAATGCAGGCGGGACAATTTCCATATACGTAGGCCACCTTGCTGGGCCCGTTGCGCGCTCACTATCCATTTAGCCCTGGAAGCCTGCCTTTTTCGCAAAAGAACAGATTTTTCTGGGATGCAACGCCTGGGGCCAGCAGATAGTTCCCAATCTTTCGTCCTTCATGTAACATCGACAGTCTGAGTCTTCGGCGATTCCCAGCATCTACAGGTGCTTGTTAAGGAGACAGTGTCCTAACTAGGTGGACTTTGTTTTTTTGACGCTCACGTCAGGAGTTTGCATTTGGTCTGTTTCATGCCCTCTGTGCTATTCCAGAGCTCCTCAGAGCGTATCGGTTAACCTGGGGGGACCATCATAAGGGGCCCAAATATTTTCGATGGTACATTTTGTAGACTTTTGTAGTTATTTTGTTACGGTTAAATTAATTTTGTAGCAGTAGCGGTTTTCGAGAAAACGCGACCCCCCTAGCTTAATCGTTAGGCTAAGGGGCTACCTCATAACTTCAGTTCTGCTAAAGCTATATAGAAAGTTGAAATAAACAACACATTTTGTGGTAAACTTCCAAATTAGTTACATCAACCGAAAAGAATACAAAAAGGAAAGATCAAAAGATCTTTGGAGGAAAGAACGAAAATTCAAAATTGGATGAGTGTTTCACAAGGAACACACAAAAGACCAAAGCGAAAGGAGAAAAAATTAAACGATGTTTCGCCCGGGGTGACCAGCGTCGGCTCGTCAGTGGATTCACTAGTCACCCTTAATCCAGACATTTAACACCATCGCACACTCTGACTTCCAACTCTGAATCACTCACAAATAGGCATCGTTCCGCATGGTACTTATTGTAAGTCACCTGATAGTATGAGTAGGTTATTTTTCTAGAGTTAGTGTGATACAGTTTCTTATGCTATTGCATGACATGATTGAAGAATTGCTCTAGTGTACTGTTGTCTTTTTTCCGGATGATAAATATGTAGCCATAGTTTGGGTCTCTGCCATGATGTTCGCAGGGCTTTTTCTTCAAACGATTCCACAGAGATGTTTGCCACTACCGGCGAAAGTGGAGATCCCATAGGTATATAGACCATCTTCTTGTCGAACAAATCCATAATGGCATTGATTGAAGGATTGGTTCTATCAGAGAGGTGGTTGTCTTCAAGTAACTTCTGTTCAATAATTTGAAGTGATTCTTCCAATGGTACGTTCGTGTACAAACTTTCGACGTGATGAGTAGAAGATATTTAGTAAGATTATAAGTCGGAGAATTGCGAAAAGTCGTTATCGGTCGAAGAGGCATGTTTTCTTATGAATTTTCGGCAGTCCATACATATACGGTGCTTTGCTGTAGTGTGGTTTGAGTTTGATCCTTTCAATTTCGTTAGAGTATCTTCTGTGTTGGTAGAGAATTTGATAGATTTTTCTTTCTATGGTGGTGGTTGGCTGAGTTATTGGTTTGTAGAGCTTCTTCAATTTTCTGTTCGTAGGTGGTGGGGTCCATTACCACAGTTGAATTTTCTTTGTCTGCAGGAAGAATTTGATCGGCTGATCTGATTTAAGATCCTTGAGGGCTGATTCTTCTTGCGGTGTTAGGTTTTTCTCCAATTACGGTTTGTTATCCAAAATTGTTCTGATCTTCCATCTAAATTCCTCTGCTTTTACTCTATTTGGTGTAGTTAAGTCCTTTAGTAACGATGATTCAGTCTGTGTAAGTGGTCGGGAAGAGATGTTGATGACGGTATTGGTGTTGCTGATTTGTGCTTCTTTGTTTTGAACTAGGTGTTTCCATTTCTTCTCGTGTGTCCTTTGATTTTCTTCTAAATTTGTTTGTTCGTATTCACTTGATCACGATTGCAGATACATCAGCAATCGAAACGTTGTGAAAAAGTAAAAAATAAAGACAATGGAAGTTCAAAACTCTAGTTCTATGAATCGTTCTATGACACTTTTAGAGTTTCTCTCTCGAATCAATGGAACAATTTTGATTCGGTTTTTTCTGTTTGGAGCCAATCCTTCAGAAAATATTCTTAGCCAATTGCGATAAAAATAGACAATTTAGCTGATTTAGCAGATTTTAATAAACCAACAAATTTCATGACAACCAAAAATTTTGACGCATCTTTAGTTTTTAAGATATTAAAAAAATCATTTTTCTTCTTAAAAAAAAAAACATTCTTCTGAACTAGTATTGTAGCAGACATTTTGGTTTGGAGCCAAATTTGTTTGACCCTGTCTGACCATAAGAAGATATTATGGTACGTTCTTATCATATATATATCAATATCCTGACAGATATATGGGCATATTCCAAATACTTTTGGCAGAGCACAGGCACAGGAGCGAATGTAAAATACATTGAAAATCTCTTGTCAATATGAGATCAGCGATGCTTATATGTACATGTATCTGAAAATCCAGTTTGTTTTGTAAATTGCAGCGAGCTATCAATATATACATTAGTTTCAAAGTTCTAACATAAATATATGAAGTCTAACCTGATTATCACGTTTTAAATAAACTAATAAAAAACAAGAAGTCTACTAAAAATTCGTCTTCTTAATTGTCACCAATTAGATGAAGCCTTGTTTAGATAATTTAATGACTTGTATATATTTTAGTTATTATAAGATAAATCAAATTAAATTGAATAAAAAAGGATTACATATGGTGCTATAAAGAAGAGTTAAGAAATCCTGTGCCTGAGAGGGGGTCAGGTCAAATTATGTCTATTAATGGTAGGAATGTCTAAAAATTTGCCACCTATTTCAATTTAACAACCATTCTTTAAACAATTTTGAGGTCAAACACAGAGAACAACTTTTTCATTGAGTTTGTTCACTTGTGACTTTTTTTCGTTGTTAATAATAATTATTAAATTACAGGTATTTATGCTTGTTGACTTGTCGCTCAAATTTGAATAAATATAGGTTGATACTGCAACCATCCAGAGATATTAAATGGTGTGTGTAGAATGCAGTTCGAGGTGCGTGACGACAACACAAAACATACACTGTCATTTGCTTTATATGTAGGTAATTTTTTTTTTAAATCTAAAAATTACCCCCATTTGCTCCCCACTAAAGTAATTTTTTTATCTGACAAAACTGAAACAAACTAGTGCTTAATCTACATGTAACACACCAAATGGCAAAAAAGACGCTTTCCACCCACTGTGTATTTCTCTGTAAACAGCGAGAAAACTCATTAAAAGTGGAACAGTTAACTCCTGCTTAAATAAAACCGACCAGACTGCCCGTCTCCAAAGCAAAAGTGGTATTTAACTCGAGCATCTTTTACGTTTTCACAACGTCCCTCATGCATACATAAAGAAACATGAACATGATTTTTGTAAAACGATACACATAAGCAAAAATATCTTCAAATAAGTAGTGCAGAAAAATCGTCTCTACTATCAAATAAAAAAAATCATGCCTTTCGGACTTTTCGTTTTAGAGATACAGATGTTTTTGTAAGCCAATTAATTATGTTTTTATTTATATGAATTTAAAGTAACTAACATCAAAAGTTTTCCGTTACAAATAAGAAAATATCTTTAAAACTACTTAATGCAGAAGAATCATCTCTAATACAAATTATGTACAACAGCCTCCTGACTGTCAAATTAAAAAAGGAATCATGCCTTTCGGATTTTTCGGTTTGAAGATACAGCTCACCCTCACAGAATTTCAAATTTTAATGGTGGATGCGCCAAATAATTTGCCACATTTAAATTGTAATAATTTGTCGATAATGTCGCGTTCTTTTTATTAGTCAGTAATACATAAGCAACAATATCTTCAAAGCTACTTGATGAAGAAGATTCGTCCCTGATACACTTTCACGTCTTTCGGATTTTTCGTTTTAAAGATACTGCTCTTTTTCTAAGCCTTTAAAGAATTCTGGACCTTAATAGTGAATGCGCAAGTCTTTGCCACATTTTAATTGTAATAATTTATTATGTTGGGAATTTGGAACCTTTGGTTGCACTAAAACAAAATTATGATTGTTCTCCACAAACCAAAACTACACTTTTTTGCACTCGACGCGCGTTTCGCTAACAACGTTAGCATCATCAGGAGACGATAAACAATGAACTAAATTAATCTACGCTCTATCTTATATACAATCCTTTAGTGGGCGGAGATAAGACTAATAAATTGTGATTGATCACGATTTTTAATCCTACCTCCCCTCAACCAAAGAATAAAGTGTACTAAACGGGATAGGTCCTCTATCTTTATTTAAACTATTTCTTGCAAGTTTGCACTTTTTAACATATAGATTAGTAAATTTCCCCTTAAACAAAGAAAGATTTGAAGCAGAAAAGAATAGGATTAGGAATATAGCTGGCGAAAACGGTTACGACGAAGGCTTAATAAATAAGCTGATAAATAGACATTCTTTTCAAAAGACCTTTCGGAATTCTACCTTTTTCAGACAAAAAGATACCTGCGACTCAAAATTTGTATCAATTCCGTATAATCCTAATTATACGAAAGGATTACAGAAAGTATTTAATAACACCGGTCTTAAATTAGTATATCAATCCGGTAACACAATAAGAAGCTTATTAGGAAATCCCAAGGATAAAACTACAGTTCTAGAAAAAAGTGGAATTTACGAAATTAGTTGCATGGATTGTGATAAAAAATATGTTGGCCAAACGAGACGCTCTATTCAAACACGTTTTAAAGAACACTTAGCACACTTAAAATACGGAAGAACAGAAAAGTCAAGTGTGGCCGAGCATGCTTTTGAAAACAATCATAGATTCACATTAGATAACCTAAAACTTCTAAAAAGTGTACCAAACAAAAGCCTTTTGAATGCATATGAAAGTATGGAAATCATTAAATCCAGAAATAGTTTAAATAAAGATAGAGGACCTATCCCGTTTAGTACACTTTATTCTTTGGTTGAGGGGAGGTAGGATTAAAAATCGTGATCAATCACAATTTATTAGTCTTATCTCCGCCCACTAAAGGATTGTATATAAGATAGAGCGTAGATTAATTTAGTTCATTGTTTATCGTCTCCTGATGATGCTAACGTTGTTAGCGAAACGCGCGTCGAGTGCAAAAAAGTGTAGTTTTGGTTTGTGGAGAACAATCATAATTTTGTTGTAATAATTTATGTCTTTATTTGTTGGCTTTATTGCCAACCAGTTTTTTAGGTACCTAGCTAGGTTTTTTAAAACTAGCAACAAACTACTTTTTTGGTCTACATCAAACTTTGGTCTATCGAATAAACAAACAATAAGGTCGTTCGGATATTTCGTTTTCAAGATACAGCTGCTTTTGTAAGCACTTGCATAATTCCAGACGTTAATGGTGGATGCGCCAAGTTATTTTCCACATTTTGATTGTAATAATTTGTCAATGATGTCACAACCTTTGCCTTTTTTATTATTTATTAAGCCTTATTTGTTTAAATCTAACTCCTATATCGACATAAATTTTTGTAAAACTACCACCACCCAACCATGCACATTAAGCAAATATCTTTAAAACTACTTAATGTAAAATAATCGCCCCTAATGCATTTTTTGTACAACACACTTCTGTATATCGAATAAAAAACGAATCATGCCTTTCGAATATTTATTTTGTTTTTGAAAACCCTTGCAGAATTCGAAACTTTAATGGTGGATGCGCCACATTTAAATTGCGATAATTTGTCGATGATGTCACAATCTTCGCCTTCTTTTTATTATTTATTTCTTTATTTGTTTTAAATGTGAAGTTCGAGAAATGTGAAACCTAGTCATACAGGTTTGCTCGTTGAAAAAAAGGATCGGCTGCACTGACACAGAATTTTGCACTCGGAGTGGAAGGTTATTTTGCCCATAAAAAGTGCTTAAAAAGCAAATTTTCAGGTCGCTCAAGTGTTGTTTTGGGTTATATTGTTTTAGTCATCGTGGAAATGACGTCATTGGATGAGATTCTTGTTTTTTGCTTGCAGGTCCTCTCCTTCAAAATTTAAAAAAGTAATCACTTAGTATAACGTAATACTATCTACAAGATGTTATAGAGATTATTTCATGTACACACGAAAAAAAAGTAATTTAAAAATAATTATAAATATATTAAAATTAAATAAATTATTTATTAAAATATGTTACAAAAATCCAAGATTTTAAAAAGTATTATAAAAATATATTACAATAAGATATTAACGGCTAAAAATCATATTTTAAATATGAAAATGTATTTTATTAAAAATTAAAAAATCATTTTATTTAATTTAAAAAAATGCAAATTATTTTAATTAGGCAAAATACACATTCTTTTTATTCTATTAAAATGTTTAAAAACATCTAACCCTTTTGAAAAATTGTTAAACCGATAAAAAAATAATATGTTGTGAACTTAATTTACATTTTTTACTTAAGTGCCGGCCCGTGATATTTCGCAATTATTTTAGGTTTTGCGTCAATGGGGTCCATGCAAATTTTCTAAAAAACAGCATAACTATTCAAAGAAATAATCGACCCGTGATTTTTTTGTTTTAAAAGTTTAAAAAAAAAAGAGGGAAGTTGAAAATTGTTGTCGGGGTTCTAAAATTAACATATAAAAAAAAACTTTTTATTATTTTTTATATATATTATTATTATTTATTATATATTATTATTAATTATAATTATTTATTACTATAATTATTAAATATTTTCTAAAAAGACGTAAATTATCTTATCTGCGTGCCAATATACACAACCGCTCGTTTTTTTATCTTGAAATTTGAATTCTCCATAGAAAACAAGAGGAAAAAAATGTTCTTTCATACTTTATAAAAAATCTAGACGTTTTCGATTCACATTCTGTTAAAAAACTCTAGCTATGCCCAGAATTTCTTATATATTACGTTGCTTTCCATGTTAGAATCACTAACAATCTACGACTCAATTTAAAAACTGCCTTGGAGAGCATTTGATTGAGTAAATTTGATCTAAAATCTTGATTACAATGCACTCTCCCTGTCAAATATGGAGGACTTGGAATTCGTAACACTTCCACTTTATTCTGCTGCCTTTTTGAAATCTGTTCAAAATTCAATTAGTTTAGTAAATCTCATCCTTCCCGAAAAAATCAATTCTTGTAAAGATTAAGAATATGATACGACCCTAGACAATTGGATGAAAATCTCAAATCTGCAATCTGTCCCAGATATTCTTCCAACTTCTCAAAAAGAGTTTGACAAGGTGACCTCCGGGAAATTGGTGCGTCGTTTTCTTTTGGACAAGAGCCAGAAAGTAATGCTTGGCTTAATGCTCTCCCATCTTCTCCTTTGGGTACTCTTCTGGATAATCAGAGCTTTCGTGTTTCCGTTGCTTTGAGGCTGGAAGTTCCTGTTTACGAGTCTCACGACTGCAACTCTTGTGGTCAAACAGTAGATATTTATGTCATGTCATTCTGCAGGATTTCCTTTGGTTCTCGAGCCGGTTGGAGTGTGTCGGAGCAACGGAAAACAGGCGGATGGAATGACCACATTTCCATGGAAGTCTAGGAAACCTCTCCTCTGGGATGTAACATGCAAAGATACTTTGTGTCAATGTTACATTCATGTGTCACCAAAAACAGCAGTGGAGGTTTGTAAACTGGGAGAGTCCTTGAAGAGGAGAAACAATTGGATTGCTTCTATTTCACGCCCTTTTCGGTTAAAGCCTTAGGCCCTTTAGGACCTGAGGCTAAAAATTTAATAAACAAAATCGGTCAACTAATAAAGGGTGTATTGGAAGGCGATTCAAGAGTTAAATCATTCATTACCCAAAACGAGGGCCAATGTGGCATCATTTCTCGAGACTTTACCTTGCTAAAAAGGTTTTGCTTTTTATTTAAAAATAAAAAATGTGCAAATTAACATATTGCAAAAATAACATACTAAAGGGAGCTATTTATCAACTATTAAAGCGAAGAGGACCAAATTTGGTAAGAAAGATAAGAAGGTCAAGTTCAACAATATTATTTTAAAAAATTTGGTTCAGCTATGACGCGTTTTAATATGGCGGCTGATATATCAAAATGGCAGCTGATATATCAAAATAGCGACCTATAACCACATTTTATTTTATCCAATTTCGTAAAAAAGCAAAAACGACAAGGTGACCGTTAATTCTTGTTGACTTTTCGCCGCTTACTATGAAAAAAAAGTTTATGAAAAATGAATAACCTTGATTGACCTTCAAAATAACATGTACAAGTGAAAAACCAACTTTTTGTGATGTTTTCTCCAATTTACCACTACGCAAAAACTGTAAGTGCCAGAGATGAAATTAACGTCTTAACCACACATAAACACTTCATTTTAAACCTCCCTACCATTTTTTTTTTTTTTTTTGATATGGCGTCCCATATGTTTATGCTATACTCCGGTAAAAATGACCTATACGCCTGTCGTTTTTATTAAGTTTCGGAACTTAACTTGTGTCTATTGAAATTGACATTACATTGATCGAGTCACTGACCGGTTTGCCCAAAAAAAACGGAAACGATTTTTTTTTTAGATAGTCATCTTATGTTTGAGATATGCAGTATAAAAGGTAATAAAGCTTTTTAGACCTCTAAAAAAAAGTATTTGGCTATTAGGTTTTGTTTGTGGTTTATTTGTTATCTATGTTTTTTATACCTGAAAAATAGGGGATAGGGGGGTAGTTAACCCCCCTACCCTGGCTTTAAATTTTGTATGAAAACATTTAGAAAATCATAAGAATGGCATAAATTGCGGTGCAATAACACCTTTGATATTTACGATATTACTTTAATTCTGTGGTAAAAATGGCATTTGTAGTGTCATTTTCTTAAAAATTTTAGATCAAAAAATGCATTTCTTAGTGCAATTTTTTTTAAGTTTTCGCTTGCGGCGCTATAATACCGTTGATATTCACGATTTTAGTTTAATTTGACTCAAAAATTGAATTTTTAGTATAATTTTCTCCAAAATTTTCGGCGCATTTAGGCATTTTTTAAAATAAAATATATATGAAATAAACGATTTAAAATGTGAGTACCCCTACCCTAGATTTAAGACCAAATCCACGCTTGTAGTTACTAAGTTTTGTCTGCATATATTGATATGTTCCTCATAAAAGCTATGATTTTATTCTAGTTTTTTTTTCGTATCGAGACCGCCCCCCCCTTTTCAAATGTCAGGGACCGCCACTGCTTTCAGTATTTACGTCTGTCATCCTTTGTGTTGGTGTGATCTGAAGAGTTTTATTGATCGTGTAGTTGGAGAAACCGTTTCTTCGCAGATCGGATCGAATTTTTGCCTTTTCTTTATTTAAAGCTTCTTCTGTATTGCAGATGTAGGTGCCTCGGTCTATAAGAGATTTTGAAATTCCCAGTTTGGTTGATGTGGAGTGGTTTGATTTAAAGTTTAGATATTGTCCAGTATGATTAGGTTTGCGATATACAGAAGTGGTTATTCCTTTTCCAGAGTTAGCGTGATGCAGTTTCTTATGCTGTTGACATGATAGAAGAACTGTTCTAGTGTCTTCCATGAATCTTAGCCATAGTTTGGATCTCTGCCATGATGTTCGCAGAGTTTCTTCATCAAACGATTCCATAAAGATGTTGGCCACTACCGGCGAAAGTGGAGATCCCATGAGTAGACCATCTTCTTGTCAAAAATACCTGCCCTTTTCCTGGAAGTAAGAATTCTGCAGGCAGCATATCAACAAATCCATAATGGCATTGATTAAAAGATTGGTTCTATCAGAGAAATGGTCGTTTAATGATTTAAAGTGATTCTTCCAATGGTACGTTCGTGTACAAACTTTCGACATCAAAACTATCAAACTGGTCGTCAGGTTGTAGGTCCACGAAGTGCTTTGAATTTTTTACGAATGATGGTGACTTTCCTTGAGGATGCGCTGGATGATGAGTAGAAGATATTTAGCAAGATTATAAGTCGGAAAAAAAATTAAGAAGATTCATTACATCATGGGAAGTGGTCAGTGAACGAATTATCAAAATGAATGTCACACTGCATAGACTCAAGCTGACTATATTCGGAGTGTATGCTGTCAAGGACGATGCTCCTGTTAATAAGAAAGACCAGTTCTTTGAGCTGCTTCACCAAGAAATATCTAAAATCGTAAGCACACCTAACGGACCTAAACGGAACAACCGGAACGAAAATAGATAACAAAGTGATTGAAAGATTTGGCGAAAATGTAGCAAGTGACACCGGTCTCAGATTGATCCAACTATGTGAACAAAATAAACTTACAATAATGAACGGATTTTTCCAACATCCCTGGATTCATAAGTACACATGGGATTGAAATTCAAGAAACCAACGATCCATTATAGATTATACTATCGTCGGACAGAGCTCATCTATGAAGATATATGATGTCAGGGTAGGTGAGGCAGCGAACATAATTTGCTCAAAACCAAAATCCTCTTATTTCCAAAAGGGAATAAAAAAAACAAACAAGAACGCCAACCAGAACAAAGCCAATCTAATGAAACAAAGCAACCACGATATAATCTAGAGAGCTTGGAGCACGAAATCACTGCAGATTTATACACGTTTTAAAATCGAAAAAAAATAAGTCAGGGAATTGCAAGAACTGTTTATCGGTCGAAGTGGCATGTTTTCCTTATGAATTTTCGGCAGTTCGTCCATATGATGTGCTTTGCTGTAGTGTGGCGTGACTTTGCTCCTTTCAATGTCGTTAAATTATCTTCTGTGTTGGTAGAGAGTTTGGTAGGTTTTTCTTGCTATGGTGGTTTGTTAAACCAAGGTTTAATCTCATCATCATCATGCATCAAAAGAAAAAGCTATAATAAACCGATATGTTTATGAACGATTTTTTTTTCAAGAAAAAGTAGTCTTCTATAAGTTTCCGAGGGTCCCCCGCCCCCACTGGTATATACCATAATTGACGAGTGAAATACTAGGGACCAATAGCAGCAACGGTATCTCTTTTATGTGTAACAATAAGTCAGAAGGTTTTTTTTTACACGAAAACGAGGCCAAGAATTTTTTAACGAAAAATTACCATAGGAATGACCAGCATAACTTAAAATGTTTGACACGCCGCACTATTTTGACTTAATCGGATTCTCTCTCTCAAATTACGTAGCTCTAGATATCTTAAATAACAATGCACTTAGGCGAAAAAGTACAGTCTGTAAATAACAGCCTGAGAGGTTAGCCGAGGGCTGTTGCACCCGGTTCCCACCTACGACTTTTTCGTGCGTGCCCGCTCACGCGTCACATGACGGTCATAACATTTCAATTGACATCATGTGACGCGTGAGTGACACGCTGGAGGAGTTAAAGCTGTTTTTGATCGATGTACAGGGTGGGCTAAATTCGCTGGGATCTGGAGGTTTTGGGTACTTCTAGGCAAGATAGCCAAAAAATAGTATGCATGTCCTGGGTTCGATTTTCGAGACAAGCTTAAATACGAAAACTGCATCTCGATATGTTAAGAGGTTTTTGAGATACGGGGGCTTTTTGAAAAGTCTGCGTTTTAGGATGAGGTCTATAACTTTGTTATTTATGAGAATATTGTTTAAGAACTCAACCGTCAAACTGAAATTTCCCTAACGCGTCTAGTTTCTGAGATATAACCTGAAGTTGGTATTTTTCTTATGGAATGACCTTTTTTACTTTGATTTTTTAAATCAGCATAAAATTCCCTTTAAAATGATGTATCACACTTTATATTTTTTTAATTATTATCTTTTTTAACATAATGTTTACTATAAAGTAAAATTAAAAAGATAAAATAAATATAAATATTCGTAAAAAGTAATAAAAATATAAAAAAATACATAAAAATACAAAAAATAAAACAGAAAGTGTGATACATCATTTTAACGGAAATTTTATGCTGATTTTAAAAATCAAATAAGTAAAGGGTCATTCTATAAGAAAAATACCAACTTTAGGTTATATCTCAAAAACTAGATGTGTTAAGAAAAATCCAGTTAGAAGGTTAAGTTCTTTGTTAAAATGTTTTCAAAAAAGCTATTTACATGAAATCAATATTCCTATAAATAACGAAGTTATAGACCCCATACCAAAATGCAGACAAATTATCAAGATGCAGTTTTCGTATTTAAGCTTTTCTCAAAAATCGAGCCCAAGACATGCATACTATTTTTTAGCTATCTTGCCTAGAAGTATCCAAAACCCCCAAATCCCAGCGAATTTAGCCCACTCTGTATATTATTATATTTTTTTAATTATTATCTTTTTTAACGTAATTTTTACTATAAAGTAAAATTAAAAAGATAAAATAAATATAAATATTCGTAAAAAGTAATAAAAATATAAAAAAATACATAAAAATACAAAAAATTAAACACAAAGTGTGATACATCATTTTAACGGAAATTTTATGCTGATTTTAAAAATCAAATAAATAAAGGGTTATTCTATAAGAAAAATACCAACTTTAGGTTATATCTCAAAAACTAGATGTGTTAGGAAAAATCCAGTTAGAAGGTTAAGTTCTTTGTTAAAATGTTTTCAAAAAAGCTATTTACATGAAATCAATATTCTTATAAATAACGAAATTATAGACCCCATACCAAAATGCAGACAAATTATCAAGATGCAGTTTTCGTATTTAAGCTTTTCTCAAAAATCGAGCCCAAGACATGCATACTATTTTTTAGCTATCTTGCCTAGAAGTATCCAAAACCCCCAAATCCCAGCGAATTTAGCCCACTCTGTATATTATTATATTTTTTTAATTATTATCTTTTTTAACGTAATTTTTACTATAAAGTAAAATTAAAAAGATAAAATAAATATAAATATTCGTAAAAAGTAATAAAAATATAAAAAAATACATAAAAATACAAAAAATTAAACACAAAGTGTGATACATCATTTTAACGGAAATTTTATGCTGATTTTAAAAATCAAATAAATAAAGGGTTATTCTATAAGAAAAATACCAACTTTAGGTTATATCTCAAAAACTAGATGTGTTAGGAAAAATCCAGTTAGAAGGTTAAGTTCTTTGTTAAAATGTTTTCAAAAAAGCTATTTACATGAAATAAATATTCTTATAAATAACGAAGTTATAGACCCCATCCCAAAATGCAGACTTTTCAAAATTATCAAGATGCAGTTTTCGTATTTAAGCTTGTCTCAAAAATCGAGCCCAAGACATGCATACTATTTTTTAGCTATCTTGCCTAGAAGTACCCAAGCCCCCCCAAATCCCAGCAAATTTAGCCCACCCTGTACATACAATAGTCAAAAAAGACATTAGTCAAAAATTCTTCAAAAAATAAACTTGATCAAACTTGATATAAAAAAAGTGTATTTGAAAGTTTGAGACAATGATGTGTTTGAAATTAACTCTGTGTTTCGGACTTCCATTGTCTATATTTTATTTATACACGACGTTTCGATCAGAGATTGTACTGATCGAAACGTCGTGTATAAATAAAATATAGACAATGGAAGTCCGAAACACAGAGTTAATTTCATAAAAAAGTGTATTGTGATAAAAAAGGTGAGAAATTGAAAAAACCTAATAATTTGTTATTTTTATATATTATTCTAGGTTTTTTTTTAGTTATTTACGAACGGACGAATTTTGAATGTACCTACATGTCTCTTTGTGCTTTTCATAGTTGCGTAAAAAATCTACCGGTTCGTACGAGATCAGACTTAATAAGTTTAAATTTGACCAATTTGGTCCTCTTCTGTATTTCACCCAGCCATTATTTAATTTTATTTAAGAAGTAAATCACGCGAAATTACTTTCTACTGCTAGCACTGGCTTCATGATATACCGGGTGTTTTACGGGGTGAGTCACCCCCTTTTTTCCGCTTTTTTCAGATAGACAAATGAAACTTGGGGATATCATAAAATGTGAAATTTGACGTTTTCTGACAACACGTGACTTCCGGTTTCCCCGGAAACGGCCTCAACTTTGGATTTTTAAATGAGACACACTGTATATTTTGACATTTTTATATAAAATATCTGCTGAACGTTATTTTCGAAAAAAGTCAAATTTGACAGATAGCGTATATAGGCGAGAGCCTTAGCTTCCCGCAGAGTTCAAAATCTAAGCCGAAAAAAAAAATTCATCATAAAATGTGAAATTTGACGTTTCCTGACAACACGTGACTTCCGGTTTCACCGGAAACGGCCTCAACTTTGGATTTTTAAATGAGACACCCTGTATATTTTGACATTTTTATATAAAATATCTGCTGAACGTTATTTTCGAAAAAAGTCAAATTTGACAGATAGCGTATATAGGCGAGAGCCTTAGCTTCCCGCAGAGTTCAAAATCTAAGGCGAAAAAAAAATTCATCATAAAATGTGAAATTTGACGTTTCCTGACAACACGTGACTTCCGGTTTCACCGGAAACGGCCTCAACTTTGGATTTTTAAATGAGACACACTGTATATTTTGACATTTTTATATAAAATATCTGCTGAACGTTATTTTCGAAAAAAGTCAAATTTGACAGATAGCGTATATAGGCGAGAGCCTTAGCTTCCCGCAGAGTTCAAAATCTAAGCCGAAAAAAAAAATTACGGTTTTTTTGGCCCACCTTATATACTAGAGAACAAAAAAAATGCTACACCAGAAAGAACAAATATTTTTTAAGTAATTTATTTATATATTAATACATTAGGGTGCTATCTTAGTAATTGATTAAATTAATTAATAAAAAATTAATAATGAGTGGCTCCTCCATGGTTATTTATGCACTCGGTTGTTCTATTGGGAATTGACAAAATAAGATGGTCTATTTCATATTGAACACTCATCCAAATCCTCTTTACGGCATACCAGAGTTCATCTAAGTTTCCAGGGGGTGGTAATCGACTAAGATTACGTCTTATCATATTCCATATGTGTTTGATAGGAGACAAGTTAGGCAATCTTGCTGGCCATTCCAAAGTCTGTATGCCAATTTCATGTAAGAAGTTCGCAATATGCGTTCTGGCATTATCTTGTTGAAAGATTGCATTTGGGATAGTTTGTAGGTAGAGATGTAAAACTGGCTGCATCACTTCATCGATATATCGCCGAGCAGTCATACACAGAAAAAAAGAAAAACTTCCCTGGAGAAAAGTACTTTTCTTGAAAATATTGTCTTGATCCAAAAGCGAAAGTCTTCGCCCAAAATGATTTTTTTTCATGTAAGAAAACCGCTTATTTTCTGAAAAAAAATCAATTGTCTTGAAAAATTGTTTTGATTTAAAACAAACTGTCTTTAGAGAAGAAAAAGAGATTTCGAAAAAAGACATAAAATTTCTTACTTACATCTTCTTAGCACAAAAAAATGCTTTACTTCCGTCAAAAACTATACTTTTTTAACTAAAAATGACAATTTAATTTTAAAACAAGACAATTACATCCATATTTTCTTAAATGGAAATAACAAATTATTTTTTTTCTCAAACGAGCAGACAAGTTCAGGCCTTTCGGCATTTCAAATTTCGCCCTTTGTGCGTGCGGATGGCGTGTCGATGTCGCGAAAATTTTTAGTTTTTTAAAGGCGCAATTACACAGACGAACATGCTCAAATAAAAGCTCGTGCAAAATATCTAAAAATTTTTGCGTGAACATTTTTGTGAGCTTTTCTTTGAACATTTTGTTCGGGTAAATTTTTGAGCAAATTATTGCTATCTATTTTGGAAGCATATTTTTAAAGATGAGAATAAATAAAATTTCACATCAATGATCAGTGATCTCAATTCTTTAAAAAAATGGAACACCAACTTTTATTTAAAATTTTTGTGAAAAAAAGCCGACGGCAAGCGAAACATTATTATTGCCTCTACTATCAGTTTTGTCACATGGATTAGGGTTACTTATAATATTTTTTTCTTAGGGTTTTTCCCGGATTTTTTTGCCCGTGGTTTTTTTGGGATTTTCTTTATTAGTTTTTTTTTTATTTCCAAGTCAAAAAAAAAATCCAGGAAAATTATTCTTTTCCAAAAAAATTTTGAGTTTTTCAAATATCGGCAAAAAACTCAAAAATTACACTTTTAAGCGGTAATCCGCGCCTCACGACTGAGGAGTGGTCGGGAGAGGGATTTTTGTAGCTTTCCTTTACCTTTAGCTTTTATTATTGTTTTTTAATTCCTCACACCAGATTTACCTAGTTAGTTTAAGGTCCCAAGGGTTGCTTACTGACACTGAACCAACAATATGCAAAGGGCAACATTGCGATTCAAAAGAGTGGCCGGCCTACTACCTGCGAAATCCGATGATAGATCGGCGACACAGTCTACTAAATTACTGCTAAATTATATTTTTTAGACAAGGGTCGGGTTCGTAGGGTTGTAAAAGTGGGTAATAAACGGGTATTATTTAAACCGAACGTGCTTTTATTCATATATTTGAGATTTAATAAAACGTATATAGGTTTTTTAATTTGACTTAATTATTGTTGTAAAAGACTAAACTAGGAAGTAAAATAAAGGGATATTCTTTCAAACGTAAATTTTTATCATTACATTTTACAGGCAACAGCAATAAATAAGTGCCAATTATTATTTTTTTTATTCTCGTTTTTTTTACAACCCCAAAAAAGTTACAAGGATACTGGCATATCCCCTATAAAAATCAGATCAATCGAAGTTGCTTATGAGGTAAAATGTGAATTTCGGCATCGAATCGTTTTTCCGTCGGAAAGCACTTGATTAAAAGTACCTTATTTCAAAACTTTGTTTTTCTATTTTCAGTTAAGTTCAATGAATTTCGATAACAATATATATTTTAAATTTGTAAAGAAATTTTTATAGCCCCAATTCTTCAAACAAATTTTGCTCAAGATTCTCTCCAAAATTTACGTGTGTTTTTTTGTACGAGATTTTGCTCGAACATTTCTTTGAGCATTTTGCTCAAGAGGCTCGTGTAAATGTTTGTCGGCATTTCCACATCAAAGGAAAGTTTGTCTGTGTAAATGCGCCTTAAGAGTGAATTTAAATCCTAAAAACAGTTCGTTTAGTTAAACACATAAACCGCACATCAAAAATTAACAAAATGTTGCACAGCGGGGACTTCTGGTATCTCCCACAGACCATTCGCGTGATTTTTCAAAAAAATATATATATCTTGTTTTTATTTAGTTTTTTAAAATAATCGATAATTTTTAGGGTGAATTAAACATTTTGAAGATACTTAAAATTATGTGAAAAACTTAAAATTATGCAAAATCGCGTGCAGTGGTTCCGGGATAATGCTTTAAACTTCCACCGTACAAAATTTGATACAAATTTGATTAACAGTTTTTTTAGATTAACTAATTGGAAGAAGCGCTTTTTTTATTCAAATTCACCGTTAAGAGAGATAAAATTATTTAACGCAAAACAAATTTTAATTCGATCAAGAAAACTTATTTATTTAAATTTTCTTCAGATGAAAAAATATGTTTCAAAACAAGAAAATGATGTTTTTTTCTAACTTTCTTCAGATGAGGAAGACTATGTCAAAACAAGAAAATAATGTTTTTAGCGCAAGATGTTATCGCTAGCCTATTGTTTTAAACCGAGATATTTTTTAAAACTAATGTCTATGTATAGCAAGAAGGTTGCCGCTTTCATTCAAGACAAATAGATTTTCTTCGGGTAATGCAATCTTTGTTTTCAAGGAAAATGACTAGTTCAAAACAATTATTTTTTTTTTGTTAAGAAAATATTGTCTTCGTACATAGAATTGACTGAAGTAATTATTTTTTTCTATATAGCACCCCATACCATGATACTTTGCTGTATCACGTTCAATAGCAAAGTCTACCTCTCTCACCTTGAAATCGCCTAACCCTCATACGTCCATCATGGCCGCCTAAACAAAATCTGGATTCGTCGATGAAGCTTATGGTATCTCGAGCTCCAAGCGGCGAGCCTTATGTTCAAAGGTAGCACCAAAAGCGGACGGTAAGCCCTCAGCCCCATGCCAAGCAATCTCCGATAACTGTCATCCTTGAAAACACTCGTCCTGTAGCTGCAACTAGAACATCTCTTACTTGGCGTATACAGTCCCATCGATTTCTGAGAGCAAGAAGTCTGAGATGCGGGACCACCTTCTCCAAACTCTTAACACTGTTGATGGATTGGCATTTACCCTTCTTGCAATGTCCCGTAAAACAAAACCAGCCTCTTTCATGCCCACGATGCGTCCTTTCTCGAAGTTGTTTAAATGATGAAATTGTTGGCGACCGCGAACTCTTGGCATTTTTATTTCTCAAGTAAATTATAAGCAATCCAAAGGCCAAAAACTACGAGAAAAATAAAGTTATGGTTGTTTTCCACAAACCAAAACCTCACTTTTTTTGCACTCGACGCGCGTTTCGCTAACAACGTTAGCATCGTTTGTTTGAAAGTTTGAGACAATGATGTGTTTGAAATTAACTCTGTGTTTCGGACTTCCATTGTCTATATTTTATTTATACACGACGTTTCGATCAGTACAATCTCTGATCGTCTTCAGGTGCAAACTACAATCAATTCCTAAGGCTACGTACTGTGAGAAATCACTCAACCTTGAAGTTTAAGAAGTTGGCTCCGCCCAAGGAGGGGCTTCCAAATATTTGGGATTTCAACACTTGGTTTACTGTAAATACCCTGATTCTGCCCAATAAAGGCAGCTTCAAGGAATTTTCGTTTCTTCCAGTGTGACTCCTTGTGCAAAACCTTTGCTTCTGCCCACTTCATTCGGTGTTGTTTTGACCATGCATGTTCGGCAATTCCTGATTTCGTGGTTTCACCTTTTTGGGTATTCGTCTGATGTTCCTTAAGCCTAACAGATAGTGGTCTTTTAGTTTCGCCTATGTATGATTCACCACACTCACAAGGAACTTGGTAAATGCATTCCTTATTTTGTTTGTTCTCCGGTTTTGCTTTACTAAGAAGGCTTCGAATTGTATTACTAGATTTAAAAGCTGTTTTAATATTAAAGTTTTTCGCTACTCTTCGAATTTTCTCTGATACTCCTTTAACGTATGGGATTGTAAGGAATGCATTTGCCTGGTTTTGGTCTTGTAATCTCTGTCCTGTTTGTTGAAATTTAGAAATAGTATCTGTTATAAGTTTCAGGCTGTAACCATTCTGCTGCAGATCCTTCTTAATGTTTCTTATTTCGATTTCCAAGTCATGAGAATTGTTACAAACTTGAACGGCTCTGTTATACAAAGTTTTGATTATGCCTCGCTTGGTTGTAGCAGAATGATGACAATGGAAGTCCGAAACACAGAGTTAATTTCAAACGTTAAACTATCTTTTAGTGGGCGTAGATAAGACTAATAATTTGTGATTGATCACACATTGATCACGGGATGGGTCCTCTATCTTTATTCTACGAGAAAAATGATTTAAAACTTTCAGAAAAGGTCTTTTACGTGTTGGTTGTTTTTGAAAATGAATAGAAAAAATCTGTGAAGAAAGGAAACATTAGGAGACAAAAAATTTATCAAATATATTTTATTCAAATGATTATCCATATACATGGTTTTCCTTTTTTTTCGTTTTCCAGTATATATTACAAATAGGGCACGTTTTTAAAAACTGCTGGCGATGTCGTTAACAGAATGGCGCAAGGCGTTTAATGAAGATGAGGCTAAAAGTTAAAATTCGAAATTTATTTTAGAGAATAAAACAATAAAAAACTATAGGTATTAGACACTAGTTAAAAGAAATTTATATTTTTTTCAAATTTTCGCTTATTAAAATTACAAAGCAAAAAACTATAAAATAAAATTACAATTTCTCAACCATTAATCGCATATGTCCATATCCTCTTCAATGCGACAGTCGTTTTGCGAACGCGCGCTTTCTTTTGTCAAAGACAAATCCTCGGTAACTTCAAACTGAATTTCGGCGTTTCGTATCAAACTCTCGGTCAGTTTGTCAATGTTACTTCCCTCGGTGGTGGGGGGGATATCGGCAAAAAACATGTCCGGGGAAAAATGTGGCTGTTCGGTTTTGATGTTGAGTTTTTTCCTCCACGTATCGGCCGCCTCCTGGAGCGTGTATTCTTTTCCGTCGGCGCCGATAACGCAACACTGACCATCCTGTAAAAATAGCTCTGTCATTAACATGTCTTTTTTCCAAAAATCTTTATACAATGAGCTTCAATTTACTCTCCGTGCCGTACGACCGAGATGGGGTCGAAGCACGCTGCAGTGTTATCTTTTGGAGATTTATTTTGTTTTTATTATTTTGTTTTATTTCTGCCTTGCTCGAGAAACAGATTGGTAAGTTCTTAAGTGAAATAATACATTTTTAAAACTAAAAATGGATGTCTACGAAATTGCCGAAAAGTGCAGATGATCAAATATGGTACGTACGACCGAGGTGGGGTCGAAGCACGCTGCAGTGTTATCTTTTTGAAATTTATTTTGTTTTTATTATTTTGTTTTATTTCTGCCTTGCTCGAGAAACAGATTGGTAAGTTCTTAAGTGAAATAATACATTTTTAAAACTAAAAATGGATGTCTACGAAATTGCCGAAAAGTGCAGATGATCAAATATGGTACGTACGACCGAGGTGGGGTCGAAGCACGCTGCAGTGTTATCTTTTTGAAATTTATTTTGTTTTTATTATTTTGTTTTATTTCTGCCTTGCTCGAGAAACAGATTGGTAAGTTCTTAAGTGAAATAATACATTTCTAAAACTAAAAATGGATGTCTACGAAATTGCCGAAAAGTGCAGATGATCAAATATGGTACGTAAGACCGAGGTGGGGTCGAAGCACGCTGCAGTGTTATCTTTTTGTAAATTTTTTTTTTAATTATTATTTTGTTTTATTTCTGCCTTGCTCGAGAAACAGATTGGTAAGTTCTTAAGTGAAATAATACTTTTTGAAAACTAAAAATGGATGTCTACCAAATTGCCGAAAAGTGCAGATGATCAAATATGGTACGTACGACCGAGGTGGGGTCGAAGCACGCTGCAGTGTTATCTTTTTGAAATTTAATTTGTTTTTATTATTTTGTTTTATTTCTGTCTTGCTCGAGAAACGGATTGGTAAGTTCCTAAGTGAAATAATACATTTTTAAAACTAAAAATAGATGTCTACGAAATTGCCGAAAAGTGCAGATAGTCAAATATGGTACGTACGACCGAGGTGGGGTCGAAGCACGCTGCAGTGTTACCTTTTTGAAATTTATTTTGTTTTTATTATTTTGTTTTATTTCTGCCTTGCTCGAGAAACAGATTGGTAAGTTCTTAAGTGAAATAATACATTTTTAAAACTAAAAATGGATGTCTACGAAATTGCCGAAAAGTGCAGATGATCAAATATGGTACGTACGACCGAGGTGGGGTCGAAGCACGCTGCAGTGTTATCTTTTTGAAATTTATTTTGTTTTTATTATTTTGTTTTATTTCTGCCTTGCTCGAGAAACAGATTGGTAAGTTCTTAAGTGAAATAATACATTTTTAAAACTAAAAATGGATGTCTACGAAATTGCCGAAAAGTGCAGATGATCAAATATGGTACGTACGACCGAGGTGGGGTCGAAGCACGCTGCAGTGTTATCTTTTTGAAATTTATTTTGTTTTTATTATTTTGTTTTATTTCTGTCTTGCTCGAGAAACAGATTGGTAAGTTCTTAAGTGAAATAATACATTTTTAAAACTAAAAATGGATGTCTACGAAATTGCCGAAAAGTGCAGATGATCAAATATGGTACGTACGACCGAGGTGGGGTCGAAGCACGCTGCAGTGTTATCTTTTTGAAATTTATTTTGTTTTTATTATTTTGTTTTATTTCTGCCTTGCTCGAGAAACAGATTGGTAAGTTCTTAAGTGAAATAATACATTTTTAAAACTAAAAATGGATGTCTACGAAATTGCCGAAAAGTGCAGATGATCAAATATGGTACGTACGACCGAGGTGGGGTCGAAGCACGCTGCAGTGTTATCTTTTTGAAATTTATTTTGTTTTTATTATTTTGTTTTATTTCTGCCTTGCTCGAGAAACAGATTGGTAAGTTCTTAAGTGAAATAATACATTCTTAAAACTAAAAATGGATGTCTACGAAATTGCCGAAAAGTGCAGATGGTCAAATATGGTACGTACGACCGAGGTGGGGTCGAAGCACGCTGCAGTGTTATTTTTTTGAAATTTATTTTGTTTTTATTATTTTGTTTTATTTCTGCCTTGCTCGAGAAACAGATTGGTAAGTTCTTAAGTGAAATAATACATTTTTAAAACTAAAAATGGATGTCTACGAAATTGCCGAAAAGTGCAGATGATCAAATATGGTACGTACGACCGAGGTGGGGTCGAAGCACGCTGCAGTGTTATCTTTTTGAAATTTATTTTGTTTTTATTATTTTGTTTTATTTCTGCCTTGCTCGAGAAACAGATTGGTAAGTTCTTAAGTGAAATAATACATTCTTAAAACTAAAAATGGATGTCTACGAAATTGCCGAAAAGTGCAGATGGTCAAATATGGTACGTACGACCGAGGTGGGGTCGAAGCACGCTGCAGTGTTATATTTTTGTAAATTTATTTTGTTTTTATTATTTTGTTTTATTTCTGCCTTGCTCGAGAAACAGATTGGTAAGTTCTTAAGTGAAATAATACATTCTTAAAACTAAAAATGGATGTCTACGAAATTGCCGAAAAGTGCAGATGGTCAAATATGGTTCGTACGACCGAGATGGGGTCGAAGCACGCTGCAGTGTTATCTTTTGGAGATTTATTTTGTTTGTATTATTTTGTTTTATTTCTGTCTTGCTCGAGAAACGGATTGGTAAGTTCCTAAGTGAAATAATACATTTTTAAAACTAAAAATGGATGTCTACGAAATTGCCGAAAAGTGCAGATAGTCAAATATGGTACGTACGACCGAGGTAGGGTCGAAGCACGCTGCAGTGTTACCTTTTTGAAATTTATTTTGTTTTTATTATTTTGTTTTATTTCTGCCTTGCTCGAGAAACAGATTGGTAAGTTCTTAAGTGAAATAATACATTTTTAAAACTAAAAATGGATGTCTACGAAATTGCCGAAAAGTGCAGATGATCAAATATGGTACGTACGACCGAGGTGGGGTCGAAGCACGCTGCAGTGTTATCTTTTTGAAATTTATTTTGTTTTTATTATTTTGTTTTATTTCTGCCTTGCTCGAGAAACAGATTGGTAAGTTCTTAAGTGAAATAATACATTTTTAAAACTAAAAATGGATGTGTACGAAATTGCCGAAAAGTGCAGATGATCAAATATGGTACGTACGGCTGAGGTGGGGTCGAAGCACGCTGCAGTGTTATCTTTTTGAAATTTATTTTGTTCGTATTATTTTGTTTTATTTCTGCCTTGTTCGAGAAACAGATTGGTAAATTCTTAAGTGAAATAATACATTTCTAAAACTAAAAATTGATGTCTACGAAATTGCCGAAAAGTGCAGATGGTCAAATATGGTACGTACGACCGAGGTGGGGTCGAAGCACGCTGCAGTGTTATCTTTTTGAAATTTATTTTGTTTTTATTATTTTGTTTTATTTCTACCTTGCTCGAGAAACAGATTGGTAAGTTCTTAAGTGAAATAATACATTTTTAAAACTAAAAATGGATGTCTACGAAATTGCCGAAAAGTGCAGATGATCAAATATGGTACGTACGACCGAGGTGGGGTCGAAGCACGCTGCAGTGTTATCTTTTTGAAATTTATTTTGTTTTTATTATTTTGTTTTATTTCTGCCTTGCTCGAGAAACAGATTGGTAAGTTCTTAAGTGAAATAATACATTTTTAAAACTAAAAATGGATGTGTACGAAATTGCCGAAAAGTGCAGATGATCAAATATGGTACGTACGGCTGAGGTGGGGTCGAAGCACGCTGCAGTGTTATCTTTTTGAAATTTATTTTGTTCGTATTATTTTGTTTTATTTCTGCCTTGTTCGAGAAACAGATTGGTAAATTCTTAAGTGAAATAATACATTTCTAAAACTAAAAATTGATGTCTACGAAATTGCCGAAAAGTGCAGATGGTCAAATATGGTACGTACGACCGAGGTGGGGTCGAAGCACGCTGCAGTGTTATCTTTTTGAAATTTATTTTGTTTTTATTATTTTGTTTTATTTCTGCCTTGCTCGAGAAACAGATTGGTAAGTTCTTAAGTGAAATAATACATTTTTAAAACTAAAAATGGATGTCTACGAAATTGCCGAAAAGTGCAGATGATCAAATATGGTACGTACGACCGAGGTGGGGTCGAAGCACGCTGCAGTGTTATCTTTTTGAAATTTATTTTGTTTTTATTATTTTGTTTTATTTCTGCCTTGCTCGAGAAACAGATTGGTAAGTTCTTAAGTGAAATAATACATTCTTAAAACTAAAAATGGATGTCTACGAAATTGCCGAAAAGTGCAGATGGTCAAATATGGTACGTACGACCGAGGTGGGGTCGAAGCACGCTGCAGTGTTATATTTTTGTAAATTTATTTTATTTTTATTATTTTGTTTTATTTCTGCCTTGCTCGAGAAACAGATTGCTAAGTTCTTAAGTGAAATAATACATTTTTAAAACTAAAAATGGATGTCTACGAAATTGCCGAAAAGTGCAGATGGTCAAATATGGTACGTACGACCGAGGTGGGGTCGAAGCACGCTGCAGTGTTATATTTTTGTAAATTTATTTTGTTTTTATTATTTTGTTTTATTTCTGCCTTGCTCGAGAAACAGATTGCTAAGTTCTTAAGTGAAATAATACATTTTTAAAACTAAAAATGGATGTCTACGAAATTGCCGAAAAGTGCAGATGGTCAAATATGGTACGTACCACCGAGGTGGGGTCGAAGCACGCAGCAGTGTTATCTTTTTGAAATTTATTTTGTTTTTATTGTTTTGTTTTATTTCTGCCTTGCTCGAGAAACAGATTGGTAAGTTCTTAAGTGAAATAATACATTTTTAAAACTAAAAATGGATGTCTACGAAGTTGCCGGAAAAGTGCAGATGGTCAAGTGGTACTATCAAGGCAGACCATTGAGACTTATTCAAGACCTTTTTGGAGAATTTTGTAAATCGCCCAGAACCTAGTTTATCAACGATTCATAGGTTTGTGCAGAATTTTGAAAAGTTTGGTTGTGTAGCGCCAAGAAACCATAAGAAACCCACTGTTTTGAATGACAAGCAGGAAATACGAGATGTGATGATTTGCGCTGCAATGGAGGAAAATCGAAAGTTAACTAGCCGCCAAATTGCCGAAGCAGTTGGTACGTCTTCAGCCACTGTCTTACGTGTTATCAAAAAGAATGGTTGTAATTCTTACAAAGCACACACAGATGAAAGCACTTTTCCATTATTGAATCGTCATAACCCAACACACGTTCGATATTGGTCGAGGGAAAATTTGCATTTGTATTTTGACGTAAGAACACAGTATCCCTCAAAAACTAAATGTTTGGGAGGCTATTGTAGGGGAACACGTAATTGGGCCATTTTTTATTGACGGCAATTTGAACGGTCCTAGATACTTGGATCTACTGCAGCGGCATATTATTCCAACTGCTAGGCAGTTGTTAGGTGTGAGATTTGGTGAAACATGGTTTCAACAAGATGGTTGTCCCGTTCACAATGTTGACCTTGTTAGGGAATATCTTGATAATATATAGGGTGCGCCACAAAATTCCGCACGTTTTGGATTGGCTATAACTTTTGAGTTGATTACTCGATTTTGAAAAATATTGGCTTTTTGGAAATACAAAACGTGACAGTTTTTCGATTCGGTTAAAAATTTTGTTTTGAAACAGTTTTGAAAAATATGTATTTTTCACCCCCCCCCTGAAAAAAAATTATGTGCGACACTGAACAAACTCTAAAGCTTTCATTACAAACGCTCATTCTTTCTGTGTATAGTGAAGTTTCATTTAATTAAATCAGTTTGGAAACAAAAATTTTTTTTTTACTACGACTGTTTTGACTTGGCATTGAAAAAAATCACAAAATTACATAAATTTTCCATTTGCTATAACTTCTAACCTAATTATTATTTAATTAAGAAAACCACTAAGAAGAGATTTGGAAATATTAATTTATATTTTGTCCAGTGTCTTACTTTAAAAAAAGGCGCAACTCTTATGTTTTGTCTCTTTAAACAGTATTTTTTTAAATTAAGTAATCAGGCCAAAAGTTATAGCATACTGAAAAAAGATGTAATTTTGTGATTTTTCCCAATGTTTTTTTTTAATTATACTGGGACTTTCCATCCATTACAGGATCAATGCCCAGTGTTAGACAAGTGAAAGCAAAGTGAAAGACAAACACAAAATATCCATGCACCTAGCCGGAATTCGAACCCGGGACCTTCCGTGCGGCAGGCAGATACGCTGCCCGCTGCGCTACGGTGGCCGGCCGAGGGTGAACACTCATAATCTAGAAGCTTATAACTTTTTTATTTCTCAACCGATTTAATTAAATGATACATCAATATACACATAAACAATGAGCGTTTGTAGTGAAAGCCTTAGAGTTTGTTCATTGTCGCACATAAATTTTTTCAGGGGGGGGGGTGAAAATTACACATTTTTTAAAACTGTCCGCCATCTTGATTTTATGAAAAATTTTAAATTTTCAACTGATTCGAAAAAGTATCACGTTTTGTCTTTCCAAAAAACTAATATCATTAAAAATCCAGCACTTATGTCCAAAGTTATAGCCAATCCAAAAAGTGCGGAATTTTATGGCGCACCCTATATTTCCTAATCGGGTTGTAAGTACACGGGAAACTATTATATGACCAGCCCGATCACCTGATCTTGCTCCTAATGACTTCTATCGGTGAAGTTATATCAAAAATAAAGTTTACGGGCATGAAAGGGCTAATAATTTGGAAGAACTTCGAATTAAAATTGAAGAAGCTTTTCAAACTACCACCCCTAACATGCTTGGAAACGTTAGAAGGGGTTTTTATAATAGGCTCGGATATTGTGCAGCCGAGCAAGGAGGACTTTTCGAACATTTTTTTTTGACTGGGAAAAACTTTTTGGTTTTTAGAATGTATTATTTTATTTTGAGAACTTGCTTTTATTTTGTTTCTCCTTATTATTTTCATTGTAACATGTTGTTAGTGATAAATCTGAGCTGTTGAAAATAAAACGCTATGTTCGCAGTAGCCTTTAAATGATTGTAACTTAGTGAAAAATTGTCCGATTTTAATAATATTTTGCTTTTTAGAAAGCCAAAGCTTCAGAATTTATAGAACCAATGTCAAACTTGACATTTCTTAAATTCCAAGAAGGCGGATCTATTTAAAAAAATAGGCATTTTTAACTCCCCTAGATATTTTTTTGTGTGCGACCCTGTAATAAATCTGAAACATCGTTTACGAAGCCACATTCTTTTGAAGCACATGGATATATCATTTCAAAAATTCGGACAAGAAATAAGGAACTTTGCAATTTTTAAATAGACCTGCAAAGTCAAGCTTATTAAGAAAAAATCTACTTGTTTAAATAGCAATAACTTTTTAAAGAATTGATCGATTTTAAAAAGTGTAAACTTTTTAAAAGGCACAAGCTTCAAAATTTATAGGTCTTATGATAAAACTGACATTTACTAAAAATTCAAGATGGCGGACTTATTTAAACAATAGGCATATTTCACCCCCCTAGGAAAAACTTTTTCCGCGACACTGTATTCAATCTCAAACATCGGTTAGAAAGCCACATCCTTTCCAAGCACATTAATGCAACATTTAAAAAATTCGTACGTTTGTAACCGATGTTTGAGATTGAATACAGTGTCACAGAAAAAGTTTTTTTCTAGGGGGGTCAAAAATGCTCGTTTTTGACACAAGTTTCACGTAAAAACGTAGTAAATGTTATTATTTCAAACCTTACCAAAGTAAGATTGGTCTCCTCGGCCAAACTAGGAATCAGCTGTCCGTCGGGCGCCACCTCCATGTTCACGGTGCTGACGTCTGTCATATTTGACACATTGGTATCTTTGCCGGACCCTCCTGCGTTGATTTCGATCAGTTTTTCGAATCGGTCGATGTCTTGGAGCTCTTGCAGCTCGCCAATACGTCCGTCTTCGTCAATCACTTGATATTGAAGACCTACAAAGTTAAAAAATTAAAAAAAAACCGACAAGCATATGTTTTCTAAAATTACCCTTATTCGTTCCGACCCTGAAGTAATTTTTGTTACCTGACGGAAGTAAAATCTGACCTTGGCTGAGTGTTAAGAACTGTTTCCTCCAAAATGATAAAAAAGTAAATCCCAGCTGATCGATTTGTTCACAAAAATTTATTTTTTAATTTTTTTGTAAATAATAACCATATTTACCAATGTTTTATCATTTCAGTATTAATCCCTTCTGATGCAGGTGTAATTTTATTATTTTCAATATGTAATCAATAACATATTAGGCGTTTTCTCGCGTTGAAATTATTTTGAAATATTATTTGAAACTATTTAGATGTGACGTCATCATTTAGAACCGAGAAAAAATGAGTAGTTCAAAACGCTGACGTAGTTTAGTGTAACCTCACTTTTTTGTTTTTCTATTTATTTTTTTTGGTGTTTAAAATTAAAATGGATCAACTATTGGTTTATTTAACAAAACCTTCGAGTGTACGGCCAGTTAAATTTTAGTAGCATGGATGGCAAGCAATGGAAGCTGCATGGATTGTGAAGTTTTTTTATTTACTGTTCTTTTAAGCCCCGAAAATCATATAAGACACCAGGGTTACCATGAAGAATGGCTAACAAGTTATATACAATACGATTTTTCATCCATTTTCACGCAAAAACAAAAAAAATCTTAGGTTAAAACAAAAATGTAGAATTTTGACGTATCTTCTACGCACGCGTCAGTTTTGAAACTAGAGTGGATTCCGTTTCAAAATATTTTTAACCCGTTTAGATGTGACGTCACCGTTGCAACGCGAGAAAACAAATTTTTCAAACTTTTTAAAAACATTTTAAACAATTTCAACGCGAGAAAACGCCTATTGTTTCAAGAAACATATTCATTTTTAAAAAATTAACGTTTAAACAATATTTTTAACCAATAATAAGAAAACTTTAATCATTATACAGGGTTCCTAAGATTTTCCTTAGGGATAGGATTTCAATAAATCAAACAGAAATGGCATAGAAAGTTCTGCGCGCACAAAAGAAACAGGTATATTGAGCAATGGTGCCAGTTTGTTATTATCTCCGGACTGCTTTCATGAGAAAAAATTGTCGCCACTCTTTCATTGTGAGCATAAATCATAGTTGCAATAATAACCGTTGACAAGATGTCTGCAAATTCCGCTAGATGACGGCCACACCATGAGATGATGGAGGAAAAAATTAGATGTTTTCAGGTCCAAACCACAGCTTTTTCCTGCTTAAAGGAGGCGGCAGGGTCCATTATTTACGATACTGAGCGATAAACTCGTGAGGTTGTTAACATTAGAAAGAAATATCTTCGCTTTTAATTAAATTTCTTTCCATTCTGTTCTACTAGTGACATCTATCCGGAAACGGCCAAACCATGCAGCTAGCACTAGCAGCCAAAGAAATCAATAAACGGCGCTGTTTTTCCTGCAGAGCTTTTTGCTTGCGATGTTATTGATTTTAAATAAAGCTGGCCCTACACTACATTTGATATTTTCGAGGTGTTTTATGACATGATCTCGAAACATGTAGCGAACCAATTCTTCAAAACTGGCGGGAGGGTAAAAGCGAAAAATAAGGGGCTGCCAATATTTGTAACACCCAAAAAGGGGTGAAAAGATTTATTTTGCTCTGTTTCTTTACAAAAAACGTTTTTTTTACGAAAAACTTGAGCTCTGCCACTTTTTTTATTTTTTTCTTCAACTTTCTCGAAATTTTCGTCATACCGTAGAAAAAAATTATTTCTCTCATGGTCATACTATACTTTTATTCGAAAAAATTTAGAAACAGAGACGGGATCGGTTTTCCTAAAACGGGGGATCTTGGTTTCGAGTGAGAAGATAAAGGGCGCCGCAGGCAAAAATTTTTCAATTAAATTAGCCGAACGCAAAAATGTTAGAAAAACAAAGCACGAAATAAAAATGGAAGCGGCGCCATTTTTATTTCGTGCTTTGTTTTTCAAAAATTTCGTCATTTCGGGAACGCAAAGAAATAGGTCTAAAGAGTATAATTTTTAAGAAAAAAATATCAATTTTCTCGCCCTCCTCCACTGGCACCACAGGGGCCGTGCACAAATTACGTAATGGTCATAGGGGGGAGGGGGGTTTTCGACAGCGTTTGCATTTGTGTGAAACTAAGAAAATTTGGAATGAAAATAAGTGAAAAGTTTTTTTTTTGGGGGGGGTAGTGGTCTTGAAATCGTTACGTAATATTAGGGGAGTGGCGTGCCAAACGGTTACAAAACATTACATAGGGAGGGGGTCAAAAATTGGTAAAATCACCGTTACGTAATTTGTGCACGGCCCCACATCTGACTGTTCCTCCTTTTTGATTTCGAATCAAAGTGCAAAACCCGGGTTGGACGTTCGAAGGCGTCAACCCGTCCTATTTGCTTGATAAAGTTTCTACGGAAATATCTCAGTCGATTTCTCCGGCCGTGTATGAACGCTTTAGGTTAGGCATTTGCATGTATCTCAGTCCCCAGCCTGTAAACAGTGCGTAAGGACAATGGTTACAAAATGAAAAGCCGAAAAATATTTTTTTTTACGATATCTTTCATCAGTTTGGTATTAAAGTCGAGCAAAAACAATTTTTATTCCAGTCCTAAAGGTATGAAAATGGAAAACATTAGAAAACAACAACCTGGAATGGATTTACTACGTGTAAGATGTGGTGACAACATCGCCCCATGCCCATCCTTTTCTGCCTAATGTGCTTTTCCGTTTGTCTGCGTCTTATACACGGCTGCTTGGCCCCCTAAGGATTTGGTTAGGAACCCTGTATACAGCTTGCAGGAATAACAAAATTTAACAAAGTTAATAAAAAAACAATAAGAGAATAATAATTTTACAAATGCATTGTTGAAAATTGTACAGGGTGTTTGTTTACAACTGGAACACTCAGTATCTTTTTTATTAATGAAAATAAAAGGTAGGTTTGAATTAAAAAATTTCTTGGCAAATTGCAACGAAGCTTAAAAATATCTGACCATCTGATGATCAAGCGCTACATTGCCTCCAATCGGTTTTTTTCAAGGCAAAAATATACAGGGTGTTTTATCTAAAAAAATTGTCTTTATTGTCACACACTGTACCAAGGGCAACAAAAAAAAGTTGTTCTAGCGCTTAAGTTCGTTGCAATTTGTCAACAAATTTTTGAATTTAGACCTATATACCCTTTATTTTCAATAATAAAAAAGATACTGAGTGTTCCAATTATAAACAAACACCCTGTACCACTTATTTTAAGAAGTTTTTGCCATACCGAAGATCATCAATATTGTTTAATTTCTATTTGGACCAATACAGTGGCGTAGCCAGAAATCGACTCTGGGGGGGGGGGTTTCATCATTTAATAAAAATCAACTAGAAGCGAGATAATTTAACTCTCTGGGGGTCTATTCTTGAATCGAGAAAAAAATTGCTCCTCGCTACTATGCATCTCATTGGTTCAAATCTTCGGTTTAAATCGGTTTCTCTCAGTTTTGCCCGATATTGATCGAAAGTAATTCTATTGGTCTTGACTAAGAGAATTACTTTCGATCACTATCGGGCGAAAGTAAGAGGGTCAAACCATGTCAAATCAACCAAAAAAAAGGCACTTTTCGTTTTGACCATCTCCGATTTTGATGATTTTTGGTACACTTATTCTTCTGATCCAAAAACTTAAAAATCCAAAAAATTAAATTTTTTGGATAAGCAGTTTTTGTTTTATTGATTTTTGAAAATAAAGATATTGACCAATATGCCCTTGACAGGCACTTACAAAAATAGAAATATCTCAAAAACTATTGGTCCTATAGAAGCGACTTATAGCTTATTTTGAAGGTTTTTTTAAAGACCTTTTTAACGATGTGTATCACCATGTAATTTTTTGTTTTTATTTTTTTTTAATTTTTTTAATTTTTTTTTTGAAAAATCTTGAAAACACCATTTTGAATTTTTTTCAAAAAAATACTATTTTTTTCAGTATTTTTTTAATATTTTAAAAATAATATAAAAAACCTTGCAGGAAAAAACCATACATTTTTTGATAAATACCTATATATTTACTCTTTATATCTAAAAACTTGTCAATTGCTCCCAGTCTTGTAAATAAGATACATAAAAGGTTTTTCCAAACTTGTTTGTTCCTGCAAAATTTTGAGTATTTCTTCAATTGTCCTCCCCTCCACCCAAGATCTTTTCACCCACCTATTATACATTTAAACATGTTAATTCCTGCAAAATGTTTAGCCCCTCCCATTACTTTTTATTGGCCCTTACCCCTATTTGTAAAAAACATTGAAAAAAAAAGAAATATTTTTTTTGAAAAAAATTAAAAAATGTGGTTTTGAGATTTTTCAAAACAAAATTTTTTTTTAATTAAGAAATTAAACAAACTATACTGTGTCACACATCTTTAAAAAGGTTTTTAAAAACCTTTCAAAATGAGCTATCACTCGCTGTTTTTAAGATATTACTATTTTTGTAAGTGTCTGTCAAGGACATATTGGTCAATTTCTTGATTTTCAAAAATCAATAAAACAAAAACCGCTTATCCAAAAAATTTGATTTTTTGGATTTTTGAGTTTTTTGATAAGACAACTCCCTGGGAGCAAATTTTCTCTCGCTTCAAGAATAGAGCAACTGGGAGCAAATTTTCTCTCGTTTCAAGAATAGACCTCCAGTTCGAGAAGAAGGGCACTGAGAGCAATGTAGATCGAAAACGGTGATAGTTACATGGAAATAAGCAAACGAACCTTCTTTGGTACTGAGACTCTGCAGAACCTCGTCGGTGACCGTGACAAAGTTACCCTCGTTGTCCTTGAACATAATTTCCACGTTCGACGGCAAATCGGGTCCCAAGATGTTTTTCAGCCTGTTCTTAACCTGAGCACCATCATTCTGGCCGGTACCGCCCGGAGCACCGGACGCAACAAATCCAGTACCGCCCGGGGCACTGGGCGCAACGAATCCCGTACCGCCCATGGGGTAGTTGACCAGCTGAACATGGTTGTTGGGCTGCTGTTGGTCCAGATGCGGGATGAAATTTTCCACGGTTGTTTCCGTGCAGCTATCCTCGATTATGAACGTGTTTACCTGTAGAACATAAAAAAAAAACGTAGGGGCAGTGGGTTCCTATAAAAAAATCGAAACCAAATTTGGCAGAAACATAATTTGTCAGAATTTAAAAGAAAAGAAAATAATTGGTCCGAAAAAAATTGTCTCGAAAATAATTGGTCCTAAAAAAATTGTTACAGAGACACAAAATGTTAAAAAAATATTTTTAACGAAAATAATTTGATGGCCCGATTTACTACTATTGTCGACTTTATGCCGACACACACTTTATCTGCTGTAGGGCCGACGACGGTCCGATTGTAACTTTGTTTAATCGTGTAAAAACCTTGTGCATTGAAACCCTCGAGTAAGGTTAAGCTTGCGGTTGGAGAAGTTTTATCCATAATAACAAATAAATGCAATTAAATAAATAAATAAGACCTACGTGTTTACCTGTGGGGAAGCAGAAATTTCCTTTTGCAAGCTAGCCAAGGCCATTCTGCTGGCCTGCGCCTCTTTCACGCACGCCTGCTCCGCCTGCATCCTGAGCTTCCTCCTGCCTTGAGTGCTGGACTTGTTGGTGAGCTCCTTCTGCGCTTGCGCGCCCCCCCTACCACCGTTCGCAACGCTCAACGTCGATTGGTTAGGGGGCGTGACTTTCGATGGGCGGGGCTGCTGGGACGCGCCGTTGCCGCCTGATGCGTGCGTCGAATTGCTGTAGTGGTGGATGGGAAATTTTGGTTTTTTCGTAAGAAATTGAGGTCTCGGAATAAAAATCTCTTCGACTGCAGGTTACAAAACAATAAAAAAATTAAATCAAAATATTTTGCACGTCAGTTGTACTTTTTTCTTTGAAGATAGAGTAGACCTACCATTTTGTGGATGGTCCGTGAACAATCCCTCTAGACACTTCATTTGAAACAGTTTGATAAGAGCAACGAGATATTTGACAGATTCTTCTGTCACCATAGTGTAGCCGCAGTACATGAGTTCCAAAATGCTTTTTATTACCGAAAAATCGCATGCCGACACGACGATCTGTTCGACTGCTGGGTTTTTTTCGAATTCTTCCTAAAATTTTTGGGTGAAATGGGGTAAAACCACATAGTGTAGGGTATCATATAAGACGATAATTTCTATCCCGTGGGATTTTGAATGAAGGAGTTTTGTGACTATGTAGGATTGATAGCTCTTTAGTCACACAATCAAGTGTTACCAGGTATTTTGTTCGCATCCGTGTAAAAGAAGTTGATATGACGTCATCTTTCAAGATGGCGACCAAAAATCATAAAAGATACAACTTTCACAACCGGGGCACGATTATACTCGATTCCATATAACTCGAGAACGGGGATTCCAAAAAATTCACTTTTAAGGTCATCTGACCTTAAATAACTTTGAAAATCGCAAAAAAAAAGATTTTTGCCATTTTCTCTTCAAAAAGTCTTAATAATTTGAGGTTTTATCAGTCCAATTTCAAATGTACCTCAAACTAATTGGCACATATGCCAAAGCCGATTTTTATCAATTGGCGACCAATTTCGTAAAAAAGCCTCAACAACAACAAGTGAAAAACCAGCTTTTTGTGATTTTTTTCCAATTTACACTTCATTTTAAACCTTTTGGATCGTCTTAGCCATAATTAAACACTTCATTTTAAACCTCCCTACCATTTTTTTGATATGGCGTCCCAGATGTTTATGCTATACCCCGGTATATAGTATAGTCGGTATAGTCCTTGAATTTTATTATGAATGTTAATAAACAATTGTAATCATGCCCTACTGGCATAATTAGAATTTTTTATGCTTTTTCGACCGCCATTTTGGAAAATGGCATCTAAAATCACTGGTCCAGAATATGGTAATATATATCTATCTGCTAACTCTCTTATAGGTCATTTTTACCGGGGTATAGCATAAACATCTGGGACGCCATATCAAAAAAAATGGTAGGGAGGTTTAAAATGAAGTGTTTATTTATGGCTAACATGTTAATTTCATCTCCGGCACTTAAAGTTTTTACGTAGGAAAAACATCACAAAAAGCTGGTTTTTCATTTGTACATGTTATTTTCAAGGTCATGCATCAACTAAATTTTTTTTTTCATAGTATGCGGCGATAAGTCCACAAGAATTAATGGCCACCTTGTCGTTTTTGTTTTTTACGAAATTGGATAACATAAAATGGTATTATTGAAACACGTCATAGTTGAACCAAATTTTTTTTAACAGTATTGTTGGACTTGAGCTTCTTATCTTTCTTACCAAATTTTGTCCTCTTCGCTTTAATAGTTGGTGAATAGCGTCCTTTAGTATGGTATTTTTGCAATATGTTAACTTTTCTGGGGTATTTTTTAACGTCATAAAGCTTCAAACTGAATCAAACTCTAAGGATCGAATTTGGCATACATGCCTAATAGTTCGAGGTAGATTTGAAGTTGGACTGACAAAACCTCGACTTATTAAAAATTTTTAAAGAGAAAATGGCAAAACTTGTTTTTTGCGATTTTTAAGGTCATTTAAAGTCCGATGACCTTGAAAGTGAATTTTTTGGAATTCTTGTTCTTAAATTATACGGAAACGAGTATAATCATGCCCCGGTTGCGAAAGTTGTTATTTTTATGACTTTTGGCCGCCATCTTGAAAGATGACGTCATATCAACCCCTTCTACACGGATACGAACACTCGATTGTGTGACTAAAGAGCTATCAATCCCACATAGTCACAAAACTCCTTCATCCAAAATCCCACGGACTTACACATGCCCCTTCACTATCAATCAAATAAAATAAATTTTTTTCAAAAATTTTGGTAGCAACAGGACTAAGAAAGTTTTTCTGTACCTTTATCAAAAACACGATTTCACTCATTGTCCGCAACAACACAAAAAAAAGGTTCAAATCTCCACTCTTGATAAAACATCATAAGTTTTTATAATCTATGCTCAACTTATAATATTTTATAATTTTTGACTAGCAAAAGTGAAACACAAATCCCACATAGGAGTTCATCATATTTTATGAGCCAATTGGCTTATAAAAGTTTACAATATTTTATTATTTTTTATATAACAATTCCTCATAAAGGTTTAGAAGATTTTATAAGATTTCATAAGATCTACCTGTAACATTCTAAAATAAAAAATTGCAGCTCAACTTTAGCAGTTGTCATAGTAGTAATAGTAGTAGAAGTAATGTAAGAGATTAATATACAGGCAAACTAAACTATAACCTAACCTAAACTATAAACTACTACAACCTAACCCACTATAATACAATAACACTCCTTCTGCTTGCACAATATCTACATATCTAATAGAAAATTGTTCTCGTAAAGGTCCTTATTTATCGCCAGGAGCTGTGGGAGAGATGTTACTTTGATAAATTTCTATGAGATTTAATAAGCCAAAAACTATTTTTCTTACAAGCTTTTATTTAACTTGCAATGTTCGAGTGGAACTTCCCGATCCGATTGGCTTCAAATTTGGTATGCTTATTATTTAGTTGCTGTGACAACACAAGAATATAGTGTGATGAAATTGACAGCTCCCCCCTACTCGAAGGGGGTACAGTTGAAGTACGCCCGATTTCGTTGAAATTAGGTGTGTAGGGGCACTTGGGGATGGAGAAAACGAATTTCTAATCAGATTTAAAAAATTCAATATGGCGGATTCAAGATGGACGATTTTTGATCATCTTTTGCTAACCAACTTTAACTAACTTATACACATGCCATTGCTTTCAAATTTGGCATGCATTTATAGTTCCGGTGACAATATAATAATATGTCATTATTAGGCACCCTCCCCCCTACGAGGGGAGTGGAGGGGGAAAAACACCTAAGTTTGCCCGATTTTAACCAAAATTGGTATACGGGGGCTTTTGATCAGATTTTGAAAATTAAATATGGCGGATTCAAGATGGACGATTTTCGGTCATGTTTTGCTAACAAATGTTAATTGACTTATCCACATCCGATTGTGTTTAAATTTGGTATGCGTTTATAGTTCCGGTGAAAATACAATATATGGTATATGGTATTCTCGGGTACCCACCTCCCTCTAACGAGGGAAGTGGAGGGGGAAAAAGATTTAGTTTGTTCGATTTCAATCAAAATTGGCATACAAGGGTTTTTAAGGAGGGGGATTATGAATTTTTGATCAGATGGGATCGTGAGTAAAAAATAATTTTTTGTAGAAGTAAGTAAGTATACCAAGTATAGCTTTCTTTCGTTAGTTTTCAGGTGGTCGAAAAAACTGATAAAAATCAGGTGTCTTTTTTATGATATTTAATGAGGTTTTTTGGCAGGGTGACTATAAAATCTATTTAAAGACTTATGTTTTTGTCAACTCTTAAAATATTATAAAAAAACAAGGGTGTAATCATAGAAACCCATAAAATATTATGAGTTGGTTTGACTATAAAATCTGTCAGAAAACTATAAAATCATCGGTTTATATGATCCGAGAATAAATCATAAAAGAAAAATAATGTAGTTGATGTGTCGGTTTGATTATAAAATCTATTAGAAAATCGTGCTTTTATAAAACCATAAAATGTCTGCATTTATCAAATTTTATAAACATTTATAAGCCTAACTGATTATAGGATCAGATAAATAATACACATATGAAACCACATACATTCTTACCAAAATCAAAAACATACCTCATAAATTCTTACAAACTTTTATAATCCTAAAATTTTGCCTCACAAAAGCTCAATAGACCTTATAAAAACTGATAAAATTCAGGTGTGTTTTTTATGAGGTTTTATGCGTTGTTTTTGGCAGGGAAGGGCAGCTGATGAATGACACAACAATGGATTGTATGATGGTGACCTTACATTGTCGTCCATTTTAATTTCTGACTGTTTGGTATTTTGTCGCATTTTGGAAATTATTATTTTAATATTGCCCTTTTATGCTATTTTTCTTCAAATTTGGGAAAAAATAAATGGGAAAAAAGTCTTGTTTTTAAAAAGGTATATTTTTGACTCGGTTTTTGATAAGGGCATAAAAAATACCTTTAGTTTTTCTATTTTTTTTTTTGTTTATTTGACATTCTTGAGGACTTCCTATTTAAATATACAGCAAAGTTATTTTAACTTTAATTTTGAGACAAAAAAATTAATACCTTACCCTAAAAAAAGGGCTATTCGCAGCCAAGACGAATTTGTGCGCCTGTATCGAATTGTTTCCACAGCAAATTAACACGTCCACCAAACTTTGGTGTTCCATCAGCGAACAAAACTGTTTCATCAAGTTTTTCGCTTGAGTTTCCCAGTGGATCGCGTATTTCGACTTGCCTGGCATGTTAAATTACAATGGGGAACAGCAAAAATGTTTCCTAGACCAAAATACCAAAATCTTACTCATTTTGTTAACAATCTGACTTGCAAAAGTCTCAGTTGGCTCCGGTTTTATAAATCCACAGTGGCGTACTGACGGGGGGGGCGTGGGGGGCGGTCCGCCCCGGGTTACGGGGGCCCCCCTTGGTATCCCACATGTGCACAATTATTCAAAAACCTACTCTAAATTATCCCAGGTACGAAAACCACATAGATTCTTATGAAAGTTGGTGAGTTTTTATGCTGTTTGAAGGATTTTATAAGATTCTACGAGCCAACCTGATAGAAAAAATTCGTACTTCATAAGATTTTATTAGATTTTAAGTTTGTTTAACATGCGTCATAGAAAACATGTAAAACCCGGTAAAACATTATAAAAAATCTCGTAAAGCTTTTCTAAGAGATTGAACACGGTTTTTTAATTTTTTTTGGCAGGGATAAGATAAAAGCACCAAGTATACGCATAAAGGGGTGGCCGCTTTCTGGAAAACCGGTAAAAGTCAGAACTCATCATCATTCATGCATAAATAGGTAGGTATAAGATACCTAAAATGATAGAAAAAGATATCCGATATTTCGGTACGCACAGATTTTCTATTTCAAAAAATGATCCAAGTTATAGTTTAATTTTTTTTTAATAGTTTGAAATAGTATGTGTAGTCAAAAACTGACAAAATTGTCAGACATAAAAAATCTTACACTTACTTATTTTATTACTCGAAGAAAGGTTGAAACCCTAAAAAATATATTTTTGATTACCATCCCTTTAATTGTTTAAATCAACCATATTTCTGAATATATCAAATTGATTCTTTGGTAATAAAAATTATTTTTCGTCTTGGAGTTGTTTAGATTTTCATAAAATTGTTAAATATGTTTCAATAATTTTTTTAAATCTGAAACTATTTATTACATTAGCGTTTCAAACTACATGTGAGTTTACAGTTTTTCGAAATTAAAATTGATTAAAAATTACTGCTCCACAATGAGCTTATGAGCCAAGAACGGATAAATAAGTTTGGCGATTTGATCCATTGAGACCGAAGCAATTGCATGCATATGCAAGAGTTTGCAACGGTAAATGGTAGAAAAATAGTATTTCCACAACTAGTGGCTAAAATAGTGCTTTTTTTACAAACGCAGCGAAGTATTTAAAAACGCGAATAAAAAAAGCACAGTTTAGCCGCGAGTTGTTACCACTATTTTTTTTATACCTTTATCAAAAAATCTAAGAAAAAAAGGAAAATTTTTTCAAAAATCTCACACTATAAATCAAGTCGGCTGGTATATGAAATAACAATAATTTCTCGGTGACTTTCATTGCTGCGACATTTTAATCTTTGACAGTATGATATTTTGACCATGTTTTTAAATGATTTTTTCGTAATTACTTGGTGAAAACTGGCGGAAATGGCTTAATTTTTAGGAAAGAATAATTAGATTTTTTTAATATTACTATTTTCCGCTATTTCTCTTTAATTCCCGGTAACAAACGGACAGAAAAAAAAAAACCATGCTTTAGTTATCTGCAGACAGTTATTAAAATCATGTTTTTTGATAAAGGTATAAAAAAAAGATTTATTTAAATTAATTTTTTAAGCTTTTTCAGTTGACTTAAATTTCTTTTTTGCAAATAGGTACCTGTAAATATCATAATTTTAAAAATTTTAGGATTTAATATTGTGTTTTTGTCAAATAAAACTAAGATAAGTATATAGAAAACTGAGAGGGGGCCCCCATCTGAAGATACCGCCTCGGGCCCCACTTTTTCTTAGTACGCCGCTGTAGATCCATGCTAATTATGAAATGATTAGCTATCTGCCCTCATTGTATGAAAAAATTCGACTGCTTTATAACGTGTTTAAATACTTGTAACACCTAGGTATCTAAATTGTAGTTACATTTTTATATAATATTGTCAAGAATTAGTCTGGGAGAGTGAATTTTGTGGGTGTTTTTGAATTTTAGTAAACCAAGAGTCTTTTGAACCAGGGAAAAAAATGTAACCAGCAGCCATTATGAAATGAATGAATGAATGAAAGACATTTTGGTAATTTAAGGCTTAAAATATTTTAGCATAATTTAAGGGGTAACGTTTTTGTTTAAGCAATTTTTACTATGTTTTTCACATTTTTATGCCATGATTTTGCTCACATTTTAAAGCTCTCTTTCCAAACTTTTGATTTCTAGAATATACCACTCACATTTTTCAAGTTTTTACTGTTTTTTAAGCGTTCAAAAAACGTACTGCCAAAAACATTTTTACTGTTAAAATGAAAAATATTTAAGGTTGTAGAAGAGAGGCAGCAGGCTACAAAAAAGTATTTTAGAGAAAGATGGCAATTGTTTAATAAAAATTTCTGTTTTGTCATCTTTAGTGGTGTCGTGCATATGATTTTTATTTTACCATTTTTGTCCAAAAAACAGGAAAAAATTGTTCAAAGCGTCAGGTGTGTAAGACATAAGGTGCTATTAATTTTTTTCAATCAAAGTTCTTTACAGTCTTTAAATGTACCAAAAACCGTGTCCTACTATAAGTGTATTTGAGCACATCTAAAAATAATTTAACAGGTATTTAACTAAATTATTTTAAGGTTCATCATGGCTCTACCATTATGAAAAATTTTGTGACGGCCATGGACAAAGAAAGCCATGCTTTTCTTAGTTATTTAAAAGTTGCCTAGAATCACTGACGCTAAAATTAAAGAGGGAATATTTGTGGGTCCTCAGATTAGCACACTTTTCGGAATGCATTTAAAATAGTTGCAACAAATTTTTTGGGAAACACTGGAGCAGAAAACTATTCTTTTCTTGGATTCTCATCTGGATTACTTTTCGGAAAATTGTAGTGCTGTGTGACGAACACGGTTAGAGGTTCCACTAAAATATTTTAAACATGGGAAGAAAGTAATCAGAGAAAATGGAAATGTGAGATTTTAGACGATTGCCACTGAACTATAACGAGAGATGCCCCAGAGGCTACTTTTAAAAGGCAAGTTAAGGGCCGGTTTCTCAATAGCGAGGCCTCAAAGATTTAATGGCTAGTCCAGAAACCTACAGGCCTGTTTCATCCTTGTTAGGAATCATCAGGGTAACATAGAACTGCATCTGGCGTATGAAGCATAACATAAGCAACCACACTTAGAAATTAGTTAATTACTTTCCACTTGTTGTATAATATATACCCCAAAGTCACAAGTTTTTTTTGATTCTTTATTTCTGTTCACCAAAGAAAAATCTGATAAAATTTTGTCCGCTTTTTTTTCCAATATAGGGGGAAGGGGGCGGGTGCTTTTTTTTCCGTAATTTTGGGGGATTATCAGGCGCGTAACAATTTGTGGCAAGAGGAGCGGGGGAGGAGTAGGGTGGTCAAAAATAACTTAAAATGCTGTGACATAATTTACTCGCCGCATTTAGGCAATGACAAAAAGACCCCTTTGTCTGTGAATCATTTCACAATTTTCATAAATTAATTTTATTCCAATTAAAAAATGTTAACTAACCTCTAGGACAGGTCTGGAATCTTTACTTTGCGGTAATCCCACAAAAACTCGCAGTTTTCAGCTGTTTCTGCTCTTTGTTCGCAAAAAATGCCAATGGGCAGCTTTCTTGATTGGACTTTCACAAATTATCGCGAAAAAAATGAACAAATCACTAAAAAACTCTTTAAAAACGCGAGGAAGGCGACGAAAATTTGAACGGCCGCTTCAATAAAATTAAAGATGGCGAGTAGAAACGTCACATTTTTTACGTCAATTTTCAAAAGGTCGCTTTCAATGGGGGCGGGACGGCCTACTATGCTCATGCCACCGGCCGGTGTTTGATTAATTTTTTGGCAATAAAAACAATACTTTTAAAAATCGATTTTTAATATCAAATAGAAGTTAATAAACACAAATTTTACAATAATATTAAATACTTTATTATTGGGGTAAAACAAAAATAACAATTAGGTATAAGTAACTTTTTATTGCCAATTGCACCGCAATGTCAAACACCAATTAAATTTAAACCGTACTGCGGTGCAATTGGTTATTAACGTTTTTTGGTGTTTTTTTCTTTCATTGTTACAATATAAAAATACTTTTAATTTTTGTTTTTAGTATTTTGGTACAAATGACTAAATAAGCAAATTTTTTGGCACTAAAACGACGTTTTTATGACACTTTCGCCCAAAAACCAACCTAAACCTTATTCAAATTTCTATAAAAATCACCCACTAGTACCCAAATATATTTATATGGCAACCAATAAAATATATTTTTAGATTACCATGAAAGTGCCTCCAACCAAATATACCTAATAACCAGTATTTTGCCACAGATAACATTAATTTACAATGATTCACAAAAAAATTGCGAAAGCTCTGCACCCTTATATATTTTGAAACCTACCAAAGCACAAAATGTGGTGCAAAATTTTGCCAGGAATGTTATTTATTTGTCACAAGTTTTGGAGAAACTTTATTGGAAACAATGTTGCCAGACTTGCATTTTAAACCTTATTTTTCCCTTTAGAAAAATAGAAAGACGTTTGGCAATACTGTTCGAACTAGATTAAAAATTACAACCAAACAAAGGAATGTTTTTAATCATCTACACAGCCCGAAAAAGTCAAATGTACGTCAAAATTTGACGTTTAATCAACATTTTCATAATCGTTTTCCGACAATAAAACTTCCAGATCACTATGGACGGTATGGACGTTATCATCTACGCTATTCAGCGTTGCCAAATTTAGCAATTGCTGCGTTGCCACAGCACCGCTATTTAATTCGACGTTTTCGTAGTCGTGTTCGACGTTTTCCGGCTTTACAGCGTTGCCGCTATTGATAGAAGCCCTGGCGGTGTGCTCTTTATTATCGCTAGATTTGGCAACGTGATTTTGATCGACTTTACTGGCAGTAGTTGCGTTCTCACTAGTCGTTATCTCTCTAATAATAGGTTTGGCAACAGCGTTGTCAATTTCTTTGATTGTAGTCCTAACTAAAACCCCAGTTCTCACTGTGTGCGGCTTTTTTACCGGTTCGATAACGACACTAGTTTTTTCCGGCTTGCGCAGTTTCACACTAAACTTAAAGGGCGGTTTGTACACCACTTGCAGTTTGACTTTGTCCTTGTCGCTTATGTTGCCGACGCTGTGCGATTTGCTCTTGTCGGCACGCGGTCGTATCGTAGGTCTCTTGTGGGGCGAGCGCCGCGTCTTATCTGTCAAATCTGTCAATTTGACGGGCGTCGATTTGGACTTGGGCAAGGCGTACTGCGATTTAAGCCAATGCTGCACTTTGTTAACGGGATCGCTTTCGGGCGTGAGCGGCGTGTGCACCATTTCGTTGGTCGACTTTTCCGCTGGTTTTTGACAGTCGATTTCCGGTTTTATCGAGCTGTAATCGATTATCTCTTTTGATTTCTTCTTCTTTTTGGCGGGGAGGATGGGTTTTTTCACTTTGCTGAAAAAAAAAATACGAGTTATGTAGTTCGTGCTGAGGCTTTCAGTAAATAAGGGAGCTTTCGGTGGGGAAGGTTATACCAGGTGCTTATTCTTAAAAGTTGGAAAGAAAAGGGTCCCAGGGGCAAGCTATTCAAATTTACGGTTGCAGATTTTCAAAAGAGGGGGGAGGCGCGGTGATTTAGTAAATGTTGGGTTGGGTTAGTTTAAAAAAAGCCTTCATTCTAGATTTGTAGCCCAAATTGCCAATTTTTAAGAAAATAATGGGTACGGCCCTGATGCTAATTCCAAAAATATTTTAACCTAATTTAAGAGGTAACTTTTTTGTTTATCGGAATTTTTTGTAGGTTTTTCACATTATATAGATTTCTTTCCAAAATGTCGATTGTTAGACTGAAACTCACTTTTTTAAAGTTTTTACTGTTTTTTTGGAGTTTAAAAAAGTACTGCCAAAAATGTTTTTCTCTGTAAAAATGAAAAATATTTAAGGATGTTGAGGAGAGATACCTAATTTAACGCCATCTGTCTCTCAGCTTGATCGGTGCCGTACATATGATAACATTTTTATCCAAAAAAAGGCAAAAATTGTAATTGTTTTAAGTTTGTAAAACATAAGGTAGAATTAATTTCTTTTAGATGGATTTTTTTACTTTGCTGAAGAAAAGCGTATTATGTAGTTTGGGCTGAGGCTTTCAGTAAATAAGGGAACTTTCGGTGGGGAAGGTTATTCCAGGTGCTTACTCTTAAAAGTTGGAAAGAAAGGGGTCTCAGGGGCAAGCTAATACATTTACGGTTGCAGTTTTTTAAAGGGGACGGAGGCGCGGTGATTTAGTAAATGTTGGGTTGGGTTATTTTAAAAAAAGCCTTCATCCTAGATTTGTTGTCAAAATTGCCAATTTTTAAGAAAATAATGGGTACGGCCCTGATGCTAGTTTATTGCCTACTTAAAATATTTTAGAGTAATTTAAGCGGTAACATTTTGGAAATGTCGATTTGTAGAATAAAAACTCACTTTTTTCAAGTTTCCACTATTTTTCTAGCGTTTTAAGAAAAGTACAGTTTAGGCTTCAAAATCGCCGTACCATAATATATAAAAGGCCGTTTTATTTCCTTTTATTTTTTTTTTTATTAAAAATAAGTGAGTTGGATTAGCTGCAAAGTTAACTAATTTAAAATAATGTGTACCTCTAATGTAAAAAAAATCGTTTTACGGCCATTTGCACCGCAACCCAGCTTAAATTTAATCGCCGTTTAGAATGTGCGTCGACAATAAGATTAAAACGATAACCTGCAACGCTCTTAAAATTTTTAAAATTGAAACTACGTTAAAATTTCTAAATAAAAAATTATGTTTACCTATGGGGCACATCTACGACAATAGCCGACGGTGTCCCGCCCTCGGTGGCGTTACCATTAAACTTATTTCTAGTAGTTTCTTCGGCACTAATGGCCGCCGACACTCTCTTTTTCTTTTTCGGGGAAGATTTTAGCTTGGTTGGGCTATTCAGGTTGTTGTTTGTGGATTCCGTTTTTGGCTTGCGCTTCCGCTTAACCTTGCCATCTCGCACTTTACGTTTTAGAGGGACTTTCGAGTGAATTCCTGCAAAAAATAACAAAAAAAAATAAATTTCCAGTTCCCAAGTAACATAATATAACAGGTCTCCTAATTTTTAAAAATATTTTTAACACCGTTTGTCTGCAAAACCTGGTTTTACCGACTATCTAAATGACACCAAAATCTGGCTTCGCCATCTTTTTTTTTTGCTTACTGAAGGGTGGAGGAGATGAGTTTAGTGATGAGTTTCAACTTCCATTGACTTTATTTTTTGACTTTTTCACAACGTTTTGATTGCTTATGTATCTGCAATCGTCATCAGGTGAATACTAACAAAAACTAATACTACCTAATCTTATATATACTAGTATGTGTTCAGTGAACCATGAATACACTTGGTTGGCTCCGCCCTTTCACAGTTGAAATCTGTTACCTCCGAAAAGTATGGGTTTCCAAATATCCTTGATATATGGTGATGGCTCTGTTGAAAAAATACCTTCTGGTTCCTCCTATTCTTCTTATCTTTTCTGAGATTCCTTTGATGCATGGAATTATAAGTGTCGCCTTCCTTTCAGTATTTACGTCTGCTGTCCGTTGTGTTGGTGTGGTCTGAAGAGTTTTATTGATCGTACAGTTGGAGAAACCTTTTCTTCGCAGATCAGATCGAATTTTAACCTTTTCTTTATTTAAATCTTCTTCTGTATTGCAGATGTAGGGGGCTCGATCTATAAGAGATTTTGCAATTCCCAGTTTGGTTGATGTGGAGTGTTGTCCAGTATGAGTAGGTTTGTGATATACAGAAGTGGTTATGGTTGAATTCTTTTTGGTGAGAAAAGGGAGCTGACAATTTTCTGCTTTTTCCAGAGTTAGTGTGATGCACTTTCTTAGTGTCTTGTTCTTTTTCTAGATGGTAGAAAGATACATGGACGTATCTTTCTTCAAACGATTCCATAGATGTTGGTCACTACCGACGAAAGTGGAGATCCCATGGGTAGACCATTTTCTTGTCGAAAATACTTTTTCTGGAAGCAAGAGTTCTGCAGGCAGCATTTCAACAAATCCATAATGGCATTGATTGAAAGATTGGTTCTATCAGAAAGGTGGTTGTCCTTGAGTAACTTCTGTTCAATGATTTGAAGTGATTCTTCGTGTACAAACTTTCGACGTGAAAACTAACAAACTGGTCGTTTGATTATAGATTGATGTCTCTAAGGAGGTTCACGAAGTGATTTGAATTTTTGACGAATGATGGTGACTTTCCTTGAAGAGGCTGGATGATGAGTAGAAGATATTTAGCAAGATTATAAGTCTGGTTATCGGTCAAAGAGGCATGTTTTCCTTATGAATTTTCGGCAGCCTACATATGCCGTGCTTTGCTGTAGTGTGGTATGAGTTTGCTCCTTTCAATTTCGTTAAAGTATCTTCTGTGTTGGTAGAGAGTTTGATAGATTTTTCTTTCCGTGGTGGTGGTTGGCTGAGTTATTGGTCTGTAATTTCCTTTTTGTAGAGCTTCGTCAATTTTCTGGTCGTAGGTGGTGGCGTCCATTGCTACAGTTGCATTTCCTTTGTCTGCAGGAAGAATTTTGATCGACTGATCTGATTTGTTTGAAATTGTTCTGATCTTCCATCTAAGTTCCTCTGCTTTTACTCTATCTCTTTCATCGATGTTTGTAGATTCAATGGCTGTGATAATTTTGACTGTTGGTATGGTGTTGGGTGCAATGGCGTAGTTAAGTCCTTTGCTGAATAACGATGATTCAGTCTGGTTTTGAGTTTAGTGTTGTTTGAAGGTGGTAGACAATATTGAACTTGAGAGTAATCAAAGAAGCCCCTCTTTTAAACTGCTTTTATTTTTCGGCAGAACACATTTTTTTTAATACTGCGAAAAACTGGTTTGGCTACCTCAATAAGGGGGTATAAGTATTAATACTTGCCTGGGTGTACTACTGTTACCCCCTCTGTGTCGGGGGGTAGCCTCACAGCCTCGGTGGTTGACTTATGCATGATGGTGACCGATTTTAATTTCGAATTTTGACGTTTTCCCAGGTATTTGGTGCTTAGGAACTAAAAACAAAAAAATGGTTTTTATTGTTTTTTTATTTTTTTCTTATGCGTCTAATTTAAGGGACCATGTACACTGAGAGAAAGGATATTAGCTTTTATATACTATTTGGGACAATACAACTTGTTTAATAGTCAGTATGCAAAAATTTTCAGCCATTTTAGAAAATATGATACTCATTGTTAAAAATTGTATTGCTTCCCAACAGTATACAACTAGTGTATAAATGAAGCTGGGTTTATATAGGCAAATAACAATTAAAATAAAAATAAAAATAACAAACAAAAATTAAAATAATAATAATGAATAATTTTGGTTTATAGAGTCGAATAAAAACAAGAATAAAAATAACTTTAAGCCAATTAGTACACATCAGCTTCTGCACATGTAAACAAAAGTAAGTGACACCAATAATTGAAATAATTAAACTCCAAAACTCAATCACACTGTTTTCTTAAATAATATCTGCCAGAAAAAAACAAAAAAATGTAAATAAACCTGAAAAACACCCATTCAAATGACAACAACTATAAAAGTGAGGTTATGTGCATCAATGGAGCACGCTTAAATCCGTTTTCAGATAAAAATAAAAGTTAAAAATTTTTTTTATTTCTGCTGTATAAACCCTTACATTGTTCCCCATAAGATCAACTTTTATTTTAATTTAAATTATTATTTTTATTTTTATTTACCGGTATAAACCCAGCTTAACAGTCAAGAGGGATAGGGGGGTTAGTACAAGCATTTACATAATTTACAAAAAAAGAAGAGCGGTGTTCGTAACTTTGATACAAATAGACAAAATTGTTAAAGAGCATTACACAGGGAGAGGGGGAATAAAAAAAGGCCAAAAAAAGTTATATAATCCCAGCAAACACAAATCGTCTGTCTAAACTCTGGCCCGATGTTGGTCAGATTGCGATTTTCAGTTTTCGGACAATAATCGGCAACTGACGGAGGTTTACATTACTACAGTCGACTTTATGCCGACACCACTTTAGGACCGACGATGGTCCGATTGGAACTTTGTTTGATCGGTCGAAAATCGGCAACTGACGATGGCCCGATTTACTATAGTCGACTTTATGCCGAAGCCCACTTTATTTGCTTTAGGGCAGACGACGGTCCGATTGGAAATTTGTTTGATTGGTCGAGAATCGGCAACTGACGATGGCCCGATTTACTATAGTCGACATTACGCCGACGTAAACCTTATCTGCTGTAGGGCCGATGATGCTCCGATTGGAACTTTGTTTGATCGGTCGAAAATCGGCAACTGACGATGGCCCGATTTACTATAGTCGACTTTATGCCGACAACCACTTTATCTGCTTTAGGGCCGACGATGGTCCGATTGGAACTTTGTTTGATTGGTCGAGAATCGGCAACTGACGATGGCCCGATTTACTATAGTCGACATTACGCCGACGTAAACCTTATCTGCTTTAGGGCCGATGATGCTCCGATTGGAACTTTGTTTAATCGGTCGAAAATCGGCAACTGATTATGGCCCGATTTACTATAGTCGACTTTATGCCGACAACCACTTTATCTGCTTTAGGGCCGACGATGGTCCGATTGGAACTTTGTTTGATTGGTCGAGAATCGGCAACCGACGTTGGTCCGATTTACTATAGTCGACATTACGCCGACTTAAACCTTATCTGCTTTAGGGCCGATGATGCTCCGATTGGAACTTTGTTTAATCGGTCGAAAATCGGCAACTGATTATGGCCCGATTTACTATAGTCGACTTTATGCCGCCAACCACTTTATCTGCTTTAGGGCCGACGATGGTCCGATTGGAACTTTGTTTGATTGATCGAGAATCGGCAACCGACGATGATCCGATTACGTCATCTTAAAATTTTTAATGCTTAATAGTTTCTTCCTAGTATGTAGAGATGGCGCTAATGTCGCTATGTTCCCTGTACAGTGGAAGATAATATTATATATATAATGGGAAGATTTTTCAAAACTAGAATGCGGACTCTTGACACTTAAACCAGCCCGGCTGGTTAAGTACCCGCATTATCGAAACTTTGTAGTTTGCCAATTTCGGGCCGCTTTAAGCTAGTGATGGGCACATCGATGTCAAAATCGAAACTCAACATCGATGGTGAAAAAACATCGGTATAACAACATCGATATTTTCTTTTTTGCTTTTTTTAGAGAGTATTCCGTTCTTCACAGAAACTGTTTTATTTAAGTCTCATTGCTAATGCTACATAGTACTTATAATAGGCATGCAAATAAGAGATTCATAATAATAATCGGTACATGATATACAAAGGCTATTAAATATTTAAGGTAAAAAACAATAACAAAAATATGAGTAGTACATTCAAAAGAAACTGTAAAAAAAATCTTGTTCTCATTGGAGCACACCCTTAGAGGTCCCAAAAGCTTTTTTCTACTGATTGTAGAAACAATAATTTATTGAGGGTTGGTCCATTCAATCGATTCCTTCTTTCGGTGAGGGTTTTTCTAGCTTTTGAAAACAAACCGCTCTGATACGGTGGGGTATAAGTGCAAACTTCTCAGACAAATTATTTCCTATAATTTTTTTTGTATCGATGTTCGATGTTCCGATGTTTAAAAAAGGTATCGATGTTTTAGCATCGATGATATTTTATTAACATCGATGTTGAACAAAAAACATCGATGTTTTTGTTTTTGTGCCCATCACTACTTTAAGCTACCACCAACGTCAATCGCCGACGTTGGACCGCTTTAGGAAACCAATGTCGGACTTGAATAGTTTACCGATGTCGGGCCGAGACCAGCTTGCCTACGTTAGACCGACCAAATTAAGCAGTTATGGGCGGATGGTTGGTACCATGTGGTTAAACGATATCGGACCTTAATCGTACGGTGACGGTATGCCGATATCCGCAAAAAGTAAAATTTACCATTGGTCCGATGGCGGGCTACAGCCTAGCGCTGCGTCGGCAAACATACATTGGGCCGACATCGCAGAGCGGACAAAAAATACAAATTCGGCAATCGACATCGGACCGACGAAGGCCCGAGGAAACCGTATTTGCTGGGATAGGTATGTGCATGACCCCTAATTAAAACTCTTACACAAGTAGCACATCCGTGGGACGTCCACCACCGGACATTCGACGTCCCGGAACCTCTGGGACCTACGACGTCTTTAGGACGCCCCTGGGAGGTCCGATGTTACAAAAAAAATAGTACCCAGGACGTCCGACAAAAGCCGTTTCTAAATATTTTTTCTATCTTTTTTTCCACATAAATGTAAATTATAGCAGGTCAAAATTAATGAATATGTGCTGTAGACGATTTTTGTGTACGTCCCAGAGACGCCTTTGTCGTACGTCCTGTGGACTAATTAATTTGTAACACTGGACCTCCCAGGGACGTCCTAAAGACGTCGTTGGTCCCGAGCGGCTTAGCAGAGGATATTATTTTTTATTGTCAGTGACCTTAGCTCAGGAAATATCAAAGTGACGTTCAAAACGGGTCATGTGATATCCATACTTTTTGGAATCACATAAACACTTGGCGGAACTTTGAATGGAAAGCACATTGTGTAAAAACCAAGACACAGATCGGAGCACTTTTTTGATTTTTTGCCGAACAAACAAAAAATCAAAAAAGTGCTCGGAGCTCTGCCTTCCAGTTAAAGTTCAGCCAATTCTGATGTTTATTTGACTCCAAAAATTATGAGTATTCCTGAGCTAAGGTCATTGATAAAAAAAATAATATCTACTCTACTTAAAGGTTACTTTATTGTGGTAGTAGCTTTTACTAAAAATGTGGCGTAACTAACATAGCTTTTCGTAAAGGAGGCTTTTCGCTAGCGCTGGCCTACAAAATTGTATTAAATCAAACTTACTGCCGTTTTTTGTAGTGGCGTAACAAAAAAATAATCCTTATCTGGCATAAGAAAAGAAAAAACAGTTAAAATATTAATAACACAAAAGACATAAAATAAGTTAAACATTAACATAGTAATGGCCAACTGCACCGCAATGTTAGACTTATGCACCACTTCCCCTTACTTCTTCCACTTGTTCAAGTGCCGCTTGAACTGAGGGTGACCCTTGAGATTTACTTGGTTTGCAAAAATTCCGAATATGTTCCACTTGGAAAAGGTAAGGAAATTATTGGCAACGTGGCAGTTATCTGCATTTTTTTGTGTTTTTTGTGTGGTGATCATGATTATTACCTGTCAGCTGTCAAAAAACACATAAAATTTGAGGTTGTTTTAAGAAAACAAATTTTGTTGATGATTTATGATTGCATGGAGGAAAAGGCAAATAAAACTACTATAATTGGTTAACTATATTATTGAAAAGATTGTCTTCTTTTTCTTTCATAGAGCATGTTCTCTGTTCTGCCAAATGAAGAACAAGATGCTTGATTTTTGATACGTATTGAATACGATGTGAAAACATACTAATTATTACACCACCAGACCAACCCAACCCATTTTTCAGTTTCTTTACAACGAATTTGCAAAAAAAAGGTGAATTATTCGCTTAGAGAAAAAAAAATTTTTTTGTAAAAGGTATATTCATCTCATTTTTTGAAAAATCCTTCTTGGTAGGTATTACATTAATTACAAAGTCTAATTCTTCATCTTCTTCGTAATCCCAAATAAGTTCCATTTGAAGCACAGACCACTATTACAATAACAGAAATATTTTAAGGCAACGGAACAGTTTTATAATCTGAATAAATTAATGGCTTTTGCTTAAAAACATAATCAAAAAAATGCCTCACATAACCTTAAAATGCGCTTAAGCCGCTTAAGCGAAACAAAACTAAAGCTTAAGCTCGGCTTACATGTCAAGCCGAACCCGTGCATACGGGCATTAGTTTTAACTTAACAGTCATTCAATTAAATTTTGACTAGGTGCAACAATACGGTGTGCAATTGACTCTTAACTAAACTTACCAATAATGTAAAAATAAATCCCAATATGGAGCCCACGACGTACCAATAGTCGATCATCCACTTCCTGAAGCTGGCCAAGCTTTCTTCGCTAAGTAGCAACTTTCTAAGGGTAGCGAGGGGTCCGGAGGGATCCACTTCCCTGCACATTTGAAACACATCACAGTAGCCACTGTAGTCGTTGCATGGAGTACCTGAATAGACATATAAGAAAGCTCTGTTTTGCTTTGGTTTACCTATTATTTATCAACTTTAATCAAATATTTTTTGTTATGTTGGGAATTTGGAACCTTTGGTTGCACTAAAACAAAATTATGATTGTTTTCCACAAACCAAAACTACACTTTTCTGCACTCGACGCGCGTTTCGCTAACAACGTTAGCATCATCAGGAGACGATAAACAATGAACTAAATTAATCTACGCTCTATCTTATATACAATCCTTTAGTGGGCGGAGATAAGACTAATAATTTGTGATTGATCACGATTTTTAATCCTATCTCCCCTCAACCAAAGAATAAAGTGTACTAAACGGGATGGGTCCTCTATCTTTATTTAAACTATTTCTGGATTTAATGATTTCCATACTTTCACATGCATTCAAAAGTCTTTTGTTTGGTACACTTTTTAGAAGTTTTAGGTTATCTAATGTGAATCTATGATTGTTTTCAAAAGCATGCTGGGCCACACTTGACTTTTCTGTTCTTCCGTATTTTAAGTGTGCTAAGTGTTCTTTAAAACGTGTTTGAATAGAGCGTCTCGTTTGGCCAACATATTTTTTGTCACAATCCATGCAATTAATTTCGTAAATTCCACTTTTTTCTAGAACTGTAGTTTTATCCTTGTGATTTCCTAGTAAGCTTCTTATTGTGTTACCGGATTGATATACTAATTTAAGACCGGTGTTATTAAATACTTTGTGTAATCCTTTCGTATAATTAGGATTATAAGGAATTGATACAAATTTTGAGTCGCAGGTATCTCTTTGTCTGAAAAAGGTAGAATTCCGAAAGGTCTTTTGAAAAGAATGTCTGTTTATCAGCTTATTTATTAAGCCTTCGTCGTAACCGTTTTCGCCAGCTATATTCCTAATCCTATTCTTTTCTGCTTCAAATGTTTCTTTGTTTAAGGGGAAATTTACTAATCTATATGTTAAAAAGTGCAAACTTGCAAGCTTATGTTGTAAGCAATGAAAAGAGTCATTTGGAATATACCTGTTGGTGGCCGTGCCTTTTCTGTATAGGTCAAAGTCCAATTTATTTTTATTTCTTATAACTAAAGTGTCTAGAAATGGCAGTGTACCGTTGTTCTCTGTTTCATAAGTAAATTTAATAGTGGGAAATTTGTTATTTATTTTTTCCATATATTTTTTGCTTTATTGTTAGATTACAACGCAGTGTTAAACCTCGTTTAAATTTAATTTATGTTTAGAATGTGACACCTTCATGTTTTAGGTTTATTGTGGAATCACATTATAATAAGGGTAAAATTGGCGCGCGTAGTGCACTAACACTGGCTTGGTGCTGTCCGTAAATTGCGTCAGTGCAGTCTGGGTGCAGATTGAATGGAACATGAAAAAAGCTGATCCCAAACCAGAACTCTCGTTTCATTCAAACACTTAACTCAATGTATATAAAAAATAGCTTAGGACCATTAAAAAACTCTTTTTGAGGTTTTTGAGATTAGTGGGTTTTGATCTAAAATATAAAGTCGGGAAAAAGTTTCCGGTGCGCCACGAGCCCTCAGAGCCGGTGCGGAAAAAGTTGCACTTAATGCAAAACCGACATTATCAGTTTGCCAATGGAACATGAAAACTGAAAAAGTGCACCCCAATGGAGCAGCATCACTGACTCATTTGTGCACTTGTGGCGCACCAGTTTTACCAATGGAAACCGCTATAAAAAACTGGTGCACATCGAGGGCAATATTCGTATTCCATTTGATTGCTATTCGAGTTTTCGCATTCCATTTGAAAACGAGTGCAGTTTGTTATCGGCAGTACCTTTGTTTAAAATGTCCAATATTATTAAAAAATATAGATATTTTAAATGTTTGTGATTATAAAGAAGAAAAGTTATTTTTCTTAAGAAGAGCCTGTCGATGGGGATGACCATTTTAATTTTTTTATTATTACAAATAAGCACATATATCTAAGGACACTAATCCTAGAGCAAGCTCTAAGATTTGTTTGACTCGCTTTTGTCATGGGCGGCTCGTTCTTATTTTAAATATTTTAATGAATGATAAATACGATAGGAAAGTATTTCTCGACTAGTAAAAAATTATAAATCTAGCAGATTTTACTCTTAGTCCGGGTTCTCTGTATTTTGATAAAGAAGTAAAACGACAGCATTCATAATTACTAAAGTTATGAATAAATTATCAATACTAAAAGTTGGGTAAACCCTCTGTAAAAAGGTAAGTACTATTCACAGGAACTAAAATCTGGAAACGTATATTGATATCTGCTTCTTTGCTTCAAAAACTATGTTTTAAAAAAAAATATTTTAACACCTCTTTTAAATATTTCAAAAAATAAAGCACTTAGTAATTTGAACCAAACTGCAGAAAAATGTTTATTTCGTTACAATTTTTTCAACTATTTCACACTTTTCTCTTTCTAAACCCCCATCATTCTATCCAACATTTACTTGGTGGGTGGCCAAAACAACGCTTTGGTACCAACTTTTGGTTAAAATCATAATACATAATGCCTTCTCTATCATGTCTGCAGACCGACAGAAAATCCTTTTTTTTTGTAGATGTAGATGTTTTAGGACCCAAATGGCAACGAAATTTTTGATGAACTACCGTACCATAAGTTGGTATGATGATGGTGTACTAATAACACATTTTGTGTCACTGTGTTTCAAGTAAGAATTAAAACAGTTTTTTTTCTTTCTTTTGACTATTATATTTATACTTATACGTAAAAAAAAATAATTATTCCGCAATAATTACAGAAAACTGATAAAAGTTATCTAAATTATTCAAATGAACTTACAACTACATTAGATTTATAATGTTTAGAATCTTTTACCAATACAACGCATTCTTATCACAGTACCTATATGTTACCGTTAAAACCCGGTTTTTCCTAGTAAAAACTAGTTATAACTGTTAACTATATTAGATTAGATTAGACTAAATTATATAGGTTTAGATTAGATTTTAATCTGACCTAATCTAAACTAGTTTTTCCTAGGAAAACGAGGTTGTAACTGAAATCGGGGTTTTACGGTAACATTTATACAGGCGAATATTTGTCCCAAAAGAAGTACTTAAATTCTTACCATAAACTAAATATCTATATACCTATATCTTTAAAAAATGATTTTTTTACCAAGAACAGCTAAACTCGACTAAAGATCAACTTTCACAACGCCGGCGCCGTAATAATTTTTTTTACTAATTTCGGATGTGAAGAACGACTCCTAGGGCCTTATCCAGAGTTCGAGCGGAAAACTCTGAGGTCAGGAGGAGACGCCTCAACTTTTAAATAGGTTGGGCATGAGTGTTCTAGTGTGCCTAATCTAAGGTTTCGGGCGGGTGGTAACTTGGAATTAAGCAACTTGATCTCATATTAATGTTCCATTATATTTAAACAATCAATGGTTAAACACAGTACAGTATCTAATATTTACGGTTTAGCACTACAGAAAATCATAATACCTGTCCTACAGTGTCAATACCTCGAAATCATACGATAATTCGTTTAAAAACAAAATACCTGGTCATCGTTCAACTGTATATCAGAGTTTCTAAGAGCTTTCAGTTTTTAAACACTTACATGCTAGACAGTTTGGGATTTCACTAGTCCGAGAGCCACCAACATTTTACGCTACTAACTAACTTATTCACTAAAAGTACAATTTTTATCCTTAAAACGAGACACTTACTTTTTGAGTCATTTTGGCACTATTAACACGACTTAGTTCTTGTAACAATTACTTTTGAAACACTAGGCTGAAGCTTTTAACTAATTTGCTGGTTGTTTTTAGACTGCCTTTCTCTGGTTCCAATTTGCTGTTTTATATCAAATTTTTACTGACGTCAGGCTTGATTTTTCGTAAGCATTTTGGAATTTCTTTAAAATCACGGGGTTTTGTTTTTCTGGGTCAAACGGTCCCCAATTTGGAACACGGGCCCCTTTCTTTAGAAGGAATGTTGGTGTATCAGACGTTTTAATAAGAAAAGGCAAGAATCTCGTGACCTACTTTGAGCTGGTGACCTGCTTTGATTTTAATTCAGCGAAATATAATTTTTGCCCTAATTTGAAGACATTGGAATGCGAGATGACGCAGATTTTTTTCTAACGTGGGGACTCATTTGTACAGAATAATTTTTGTGAGCGTTTATTTAGTTACAAATCGCGAGATGAACAGGTCGTCAGTTCGGTGCATCAATAGTGGTGGCTTAAAGTATGCCGGTGATTATTCTTATCTTGGTTTATTAGTGCTGGTTATTAAGTGAAGTTTAGTAGCCAGGGTTGTAAGTACTTAGTTACTTTTATCATTTTATTTTATTGTAGTTTTAAAATCTCGCGCTCTGGTTTTTGTTTTTTAAAATTTATTTAAATAAATTTAGCCCATGAACTATTTTTCATAATAAAGTATAGGTTTAAATTTTACCGTGATTTTTTTTTTATTCGAGGCTTTCGCGATTTTTAACAATTTGCAATGAACTGGAATCATTTCATGAAAATAAAATGATACATATCTTATAGGTACTGTTATAAAACTTGACTCACAAATCCTTAAATTTTCCTAATAAAAATACTTCTTCACTCATTATAACTTACCTCTAACCTTTAATAGGTACTTGAAAAAGCTGAACTCCTTCGCAGGACTATTTTTTGCAGCATGGCACACAACAGGAATAAATAATAAAATTAAATCGTTTGATAAAAAAACTATTTACAATAATAACGAGCCGCCGATGACAAAAGCGAGGCAAACAAATCAAAAATGACAAGGCAAGTGTCAAAATAAATGTCGGGCTTCGCTTCCTTTAGAGCTTGCTCTAGGATTAGTGTCCTCACATAGATCTGGTTAGAACATCTTATTTTACGGTCGACTTACTCTGGTTTTATACAAGAAATAACATAAGATAAGAAATAAGCAACTGAGAAAACAGATCACTTCCATTGACGCGCTCATTTACATCCTTTCTAAAATATCATTTCGGAATCCGTAAAGCAATATAAAATCTCTAAAGCTCGGAAAATACTTTTTTTCGGGTTACCATAAAATAACCTAAAAAAATCTGCTCTCAAACCGTGCATTTCATGTCCCATTTGAAATGCCGATACAATTTTCTGACAGTACCAGGTCAGTTTTAGTTTGGCCCCAATACATCAAAAGGGAAACGCTATATAAAGGATAGAATATGGCTTTCAGTAAACGAGGCCAATGACGCGGCTTTCAACAAAAAGTACCCACCAGGTTTCGAATACATGTCCGGTATGTCGTAAGGCTTATGGTTCCACTCAAACGAAGATATACAGGGTTGATCGTCCCCTGGTATCTTGCAACACAGCTCGCACGCTTTGGTTTTTGGATCGCTGGTACGGGGTATGCATTGGCACGATTCCAAACCGTATGCGAGACAGATGGAGCCTGTGCATTCCTAACGAGCAAAAAAAATCAAAATTGAAACACCATGAGTGTCGGCAAAATAGAACACATAGTATAGAACAGAAAGTGGCAAGTTTTGAACGAGCGGCAGCCATTTGCACCAACATATTTACCTAGCATTAGGTGACACCTAAATCTAGTTTAGTTTTAGGTTAGGGGAGCGCTAGGGGACCAAAAACGGGCCCCTAGATTTAGGGATCACCTAAGGTTGTTTAGGGGAGTCTAAATACAAACGAAACTCTTCTCTGACTTAGGTCACGTTATTCTAATGGATCCCTAAATAAGTAAATATGTTGGTGCAAATGGCTGCGGATGAAGGCTGATCACACACAAACTTGCATAACACATAGCATAACAGTTCGACCAATCAGAGACGGATTTGGAGCTGCCATATTGCATATACATAGATATATTTCCATAAGGTTGAACTTTTTATGCAGCATGCTATGCACTATGCAATTTTGTGTGTGATCAGCTAAAGCAATCTGAGAGGCATAACAGTTAGGTAAATTTCTATTCCTTGGGTAAATTTGATCTTTGGACCGACTTGACATATAACCCTACTTTTTTGTTTTTTTTTGTTGTTTACTTTTTAAAGTTGTAATTTTTTGGTCATTTTTTGGGATTTTTCTCTAAAATACCTAATAAATTGCTTCATTTCAACTTCTAGAGTTGTCCTGCTTTGCCGATTATATAAAAATTCCACAAAAAGTAAGTACTTTTTGCAAAGAACCGATGAAGTTTTCTAAAGGTTAATTTGTATTTTATTTTTAATTTTAAACTCACTGGCTATCGTAAATCACTCAAAATTAAAAAAAAAATTGGAAGAAAATTATTTCCATGAAAACAACAATAATGTTTATATGCACCATTTTACACTCTAATTAGGGTTAGGTAGAGTGAACTCGCCAGTGCGCCCCCCCCCCCAGAGGTTCCTTGAGTGTTTATATATAAACTGTCAACCTTCTGTTACCAAAAAATTATTTCTCCCGCCAATTTTGTTAAAGGGTACTGTCAAAAATTGGCGCCAAAAGTCAATGTGATCTATATTCTGAGGCATCATGGGATAGTGAAATTTGGTGGAAGATTTTGTACTATTTTTTATTGAAAAATATTCTTAAATTTTAAGTTAAAATGAAAAAAAAATAATTATAAGGTAATAAAACGAGGCGGCCGGTAACTGGTCCCTATGGTCGACCATTGAGCTACAGCAAAAAATTTTATTTTACTTTTTTCGAGCTTTCGGATCGTAAAATAAGGATAATTATTTTATGTTTGTAAAGAACTTAATTGAAAAAATAAGTTAGCCAATGCGGCCGGTCCTAAAGTGCCAAATAAATTATTTAAAGGGCAATAAAAAAAGGGCGAGCACTGGAAATTGTCCATTTACACTTAGTTTCCAGTGATCGGTATTTTTGGAGTAGAGGTATTATAATTCTGAAGTTTTCTTGCTTAATTAGTTTATCCTAAAGTTTTTTTTTATTTAATTAGTAGTTTAAGGCCACAAAAACGGCATAGATTTGACAACACTGCTTTGCCATTTTTCTGAAAGATCAACAATAGGTGGCATCACTAATGCAATTTCGAGTGATATTATGTAATGTTCAGAACACGGTGCCAACACCATATCTACGGAAAAGTATAACTTATTAGGAAAGTAACGATTTACTAATGTTTCTATAAAAGGTTTTGATGCTCGGCTTCGTGCTTCATGGATTGCAATGTTTCGAAATTAAAAATAATCAATTGACATGTGTCAATTTATTGGCCGAATGTTCCATTAGACAAGTGGCCGGTGGCTATGCGGAACCTGAATTCCAATACACCCATCGAACTCACTTCAGTTTCCTTGGGCCTACTAAATTACGTGACCGTGGCGTTTCAGAATTCCGGCAGAATCTCGTTTATAAAGAATAAAACCATAACTTTTTTCTTGTCAGATAATAGGATTTATAAAAATCTACAACAGTATCCAAAGAATTTTTCAAAATTTGGTGAATTAAAAAAAAAAAAATTAAAGAATTGTTGTTACAGATTTCTGTATTATCGACGAGGCTAAAGAAAAAGCCAGGTAAGATTTTTGACTATTGTTAGCCGTATTTATTTTATTTCGGGAATGGGAGAGTTCAGCAAAAAACTGTCTGGATACGGTTGTGAGAAATTCAAAAATAAACATTCCTGCCAAATTTCAACAGATTCCGTTTTCTCGTTTCCGATATTCTGCCCGCTAAAGATTGGCCCAAAAACAGCAAAGCAGAGTTGTCAAATATATGCTGTTTTTGTGACCTTAATGTTATTCAATTAGAATTAGGTACCTATAGTTCTAGATACCTACCTTTTACCTGGTTTAATTTTGTACCTATACCTTTGTAAACGTTGTGTGATATTAAGTACCTTATGCTGTTTTTGAATTGATACAATTTAGTGTGGTACGTAGGTATTATTAATAATTAAAAAATAAATCACTTGTTCAACTTTTGTGCTTGCTTTAGCCTCTGTAACATTTAAAAAACCAAGCTCAGAATACATCAGTCCTACTTAAAATGCACACACTTTTTGGGGGCCGACCACTGGCAAATTGACTGCTGAAGAGTGGTCATTTAAGGGCCGATCGCTGGAAAAAGCGACATTTTCAAAAAGAAAATAAACTTTTAATACTAGGTACTACCTGCTTTCTTCTACTGAAAGATAAATACACAATCTAAAGAAAAACAAAAATAGCACCTTGGTAAGTTAAAATTGCTCCGAGCTACAAGCATTTAACTTTAGAACATGGCAAGAAAGGCCGACCACTGGCAAGTTTACCCTATATGTTCTATTTACCCTGACTTACCCCCATAAAACAGACAAACTCTTTGTTGCAGATCGTCCTATTGGGCTTGTTCACAGATGGCGGGCAGATGGCTTCTCTACCGTTGCAGAAACTCTCGTCCCTGCAACCGTTGTCGTCTCTGCACTTGTCACCGAACTTCACTTGACAGTCCGTCGTGCAGCAGGGTCCCTAAAAATACATCAGAACCGGGGTGATGAACTTAAGCTAAACTTTTTTTTAAAGAAAAGGAACTTAGCGTTTTAAAGTTTTATTTTACTGTTTAATGGACTATGAAAACAATTTGGCAGCCTTTCATCTTTTGTTAAAGCACACCTGAAATACAAAACTCAATGCTAATAAAACTTCTTTTTTGAAAGCCAACACGTAACCACCCTTATATTCAATTGAGGAAATAGTGCGACACCAGGGCTCAGTTTTTTTGCTCCGGAGAGTTACACTTTTTTTAGTTTTCGTCTTCCATTCAGAACGTTCAGTTCACTTTGTGCAATTTTGTAGTTAAACCCGATAAATATTGTGATAATATCGGTAGTTAAAATAGATATTCATTTACATTATTGCAAAACTGCATTCCACTGAAACTGCACCAGGGCAATTTTTTGACATCTCTTAATCGGTGTCAGTGCACAACGAGTGCCGCACTAAAATAGAATATGCTGTTAGATAAATCAATTTCAATAAAAAAATCCTTTTTTCGAAGCTTAATTTAAAGAAAGGCAAATTCGACCGCCTTTGTTAAAAGCCCAATCAAAACCCAATTTTGAGAAAGCTAAAAAAACTTTGGTTTAAAAAAAAGATTTACAAGATTATCAGCCATTTGCACCAACATATTTAGGGGTTACCTAGCATTAGGTGGCACCTAAATCTAGTTTAGTTTTAGGTTAGGGGGCCAAAAACGGGCCCCTAGATTTAGGGATCACCAAAGGTAGTTTAGAGGAGTTCTAAATACAAACGACACTCTTCTCTAACCTAGGCCACCTTATTCTAGGTGACCCCTAAATAAGTAAATATGTTGGTGCAAATGGCTGTATATGATCTTTTCACGAAATCTTCCAGGATTTGACGTTACCTGCGACGGACTACAAATGCTCCTCGGCGTCAACATACAGGGTGGCTCATCCAAAGGAGGATACCTCCTCATCGGAAAGCAACACTGGTCTCGACAGTCTTCCTCCCACCCGCAATCGCACTGTTCTCCCTCCTCCACTACCCCGTTGCCGCATATCGCCTCTTTGGGCTCTGAAAAGATAGCGGGTTCAGAACGCGTAGTTTTCTTAAATGGCCCGTTATAGGAGTCCTTTTCAAGGCGATTTAATAGGTTAAGTGCCCCGTCACATTAAAACTAGGCTTTTGTCCATTATCAACACATTCCGTTGGGTTAATTTTTGTAAAATTAATAAGTAAAAATTATTAACACTATGCATTTTATTTGTTTGTTGTTATTTGTTATTATTGAATACATACATAAATATACATGTATAATAATTAAAATAAAACAAAAAATGCAGGTAATTGTGAAGAGGAAATAAAAAATATGTAAAACAAATTAATAAAGAGGGCGTCTACGCACATTTAGAATTAGCAGTATATGTCATTGTTCTTAAAACTTAAATCTAGAACAAAAACTCTTCGAAATTTGAACGATTAAAAGTTCTTCGCCAATTTGCAACTTTTCCGTGTAAAAACTTAATTAAAATTGTCTAGTATAATACTCAAAGAGAAAAATACTTTAGTAAGAAGCATTGCGGACACTGACATATCAGTTAAACAAACCTTTGTTAATAACAAACAAGTACAATTAAAATTTTTTTAAAACTCCCGACAACCTCTGCGAACCCATTCGCTCCACCCCTTAAATATTTTACCTTACGGAATTGTGTTAAATCAACATCCACAAACCGAAATCGGTTCACTGGTTTGAGAGATACATATGCGACGAGAAACACACACACACACACACACACAGGGATAAACCACATAACTATGAGATACTAGACACTTAAAGTTAATTTGGTTGATTGGTCAACTCGGTTAATTTTAACTTTAATGGTGGGATTTGCTAGAAGGGTTTAGTCTATTTTAGAACGGTCCTAAGTTTAAGTGAAATGTTTGGTTTTAAGCATTTTAAAACAACCCTCCTTGAGCTTTGGACACAGTTTCAATTATAAGAAGAATTTTAATAAATTTGGTTATTGAATAATCATCTTAACACAATCTTTTGTTGGATTTAAGGAGAAAGTTTCAATTTAGAAGAAAAGAAAATTTTAAAATTGAAACCCACGTGGGGTTTAAATAGTAAACACTCTGTAGAACAAATTAAAATTGAGGTTATATGTCACTATAATTAAAACTTACACTTGATAAATGATTTTTCCAATTAATACTTGATGTTACACAACGATTTAGATGGGTGATAATAAAATAAGGAGTAGATTAATTTTGTATTTATTTAAAAGGTGTTTTTATTTATGAAATGTATTAAAAATCTTAAATGCAAGTCTTTTTTACATTTCTGTCACTGTCGAAATGCCAGATTAAAAATATTAGCGCTGCGTTCAATCACAAACAGCGAGTTCGGATCCTTTACCTCTGCTTGCACCTTGGTTTGCACCAACCTCTACTGATGAAAGCTACAACTTTAAAATGAGTGGTGGGTAAGGAAAGTTCTTTTGACTGAGCTTTTAGATAACTTCAATGTTTTACTTTCAGTTTGTAAATAAATTAATATAGTTATTTTTGTTTGGTATATTTTTCGTGCATAATCAGTGACCTTTACTTATGTTTGTTTTGCCTCGTAGTGCCCTCAAAAACGGGTTGAAAATATGGCGTTTTTCTGGACAAAATTGGAGGTATTTTATTGATTAATAAACAACTTGGGATATTAAATAAGGTAAATTACTTCTTGTAAAAACGGTTGATTAGGGAAATTTTAAACGAACTTATTACCAATACCACCCCCAGAGGTGGTCTAAAAAATCACCAACTTTATAACCTCAAACACAGATGATGAAGCTATTATGTCCCAAAATTTTTTTTATGTCGTATTCACCATATGCCATTTTGAAGCCTGTCAAAAAAATTAGTTTTAGGGCATTTTTTCCTAAAATATGGTATATTTTTTAGAAAAAAAGCTGTTTTTCAATGGTATTTGCAATAATAATACAAAATAATCAATAACCTTGTGTCTTTTCTGTATGGGTAGTGTTTTTTGAAAATTGGTTTTAAAATTTAGTACCCCCACAGGTGTAAATATTTAGACTTGTGGGGGGTACTATTTTAGATCTTAGTAAATCCCACTGTAAGTGTGTATTATCTCATGTGGGTCAAACTTATTACACCCTACTTGGTTGTTGTTTTGACACATAAGCATCAATGAGGATGTTGACAAACATTGTTTTTAGCTTCTGCTCAAAAGATATGTCAATGTCGTTATGGGTCCTCGCGACTTTTAAAGTTAATGACAATTTCGAAACAGTTGAAAGTAATTTTATTAAACTCGAGTTTCAAAAAAGGAACTCAAAATTAGTGTCAGTTAAGACGAAAAGATGGTGTAAAGAGAAAACGCAGAATGAGATAGAATTTTACATTATTAATATTAAGGCTCGAATAAAAAGGTCCTTACGCTTTGTTGTAGCTTTTAGAAAACAAGGTGAATACTGAGATTTATATAGCTTTCACAACAAAATGACGCTTTTAGTAAACAAAGTTGACAACTAAAAATTTACCTGTAAAACACCCCTTGGCGCTGCGGGCCTTGTAATTCAACACGGGGCTGATACTTTTTAGGCTGCAAGGTGAAAACTTGTTGTTATTCTTCTTGTCGCCAGAGGTCGCCCTTGCAAACATTATGAAATTGCCGTCCTCGCCTCCGGGGGTGCATTGTTCGGGATCGTGCTGAAAAAAACCAATTTCAAAAACTGCATTTTTTATGTCAATCGCCAGCCAACTACTTTGGGCCCACAACAACCACCATTTTTGAATTAACAAATTTTCAAAGTCAGCCCTTAAACAAAGCGATTTTTCATAAGACGTAATGCTTTTTAATTTTAAGAAAGTGGAAAAAGAAGCAGATTAAACAAAGTGACGTCACACATGCGTCACGTGACGCCTGAAGGACCAACACGTCTTTATTTGCATGACAAACCTATTTAAACAAAGACGTTTTTAGTTTTTACTTTCTGGAGAAATGTTTGGGTCGGGTAGATGAAGAAAATTGTTTTATCTTATTTTTGTGGTTCCAAATCCGCGAAGAGAAGAGCAAAAGTATTTTTCAAAGATTTTTAACTTTATGGTTTTCGACAATGTATGGGTTCTCCAAAAAGCAGAGGGAAAAAAGTTGCTTAGTTCTCCACGATAAGTGGGGTCATGTAAAAAAGTTTACTAAAATCATCAATGTACGTATAGCAAAAATGGAATGTCAGAATTTAGGATCAAATTATTTCAGGGCCGGTTTCTCAATAGCGGGTTGCCGTCTGGACCGGGAATGACCAACAACTTTCAGAATTTCTTCACCACCTAAATAACATAAGAAAACAAAATTGTCAAATTCCTTTTTCTTGATGTACTTGCCACACGAGTAGAAAGCGACATCAGAACAACAGTCTATCGTAAACCCACTCACACAGGACAATATTTAAATCAAGGTTTAAATCATTCTGCTACAACCAAACGAAGCATAATAAGAACTTTGTATAACAGAGCCGTACAAATTTGTATCAATTCTCATGACTTTGAAATCGAAGTAAGAAACATTAAGAAGGATCTGCAGCAGAATGGTTACAGCCTTAAACGTATAACAGATACTATTTCTAAATTTCAACAAACAGGACAGAGATTACAAGACCAAAACCAGGCAAATGCATTCCTTACAATACCATACATTAAAGGAGTATCAGAGAAAATTCGAAAAGTAGCGAACAACTAAAAATGGCTTTTAAATCTCATAAAACAATTCGAACCCTTCTTAATAAAATAAAACCGGAGAACAAACAAAATAAGGAATGCATTTACCAAGTTCCTTGTGAGTGTGGTGAATCATACATAAGTGAAACAAAAAGACCGCTATCTCTTAGGCTTAAGGAACATCAGACGAATACCCAAAGAGGTGAAACAACGAAATCAGGAATCGCCGAACACGCTTAGAACACCGAATGAAGTGGACAGAAGCAAGGGTTTTGCACAAGGAGTCACACTGGAAGAAACGAAAATTCCTTGAAGCTACCTTTATTGGGCAGAATCAGGGTATTTTCAGTAAACCAAGTATTGAAATTCGAAATATTTGGAAGTCCCTCCTTGGGCGAAGCCAACTTCTTAAACTTCACGATTGAGTAATTTCCCATAGTATATAAGTACGTAGCCTTAGGAATAGATTGTACACTTCTCTCCACATAAAACTGGTACAGTTTTCTTCTGTGCAACACTGACTTTTTGACATTGTCATTTTAGGTTATATTTTTGGCATATATAACCTTATTTATTTTTTACTAATTGAAAATATAAGCCCACTAAAAATAAAAAACCCATTCCAAAAAAGTAAAAATATTTTATTAGCTAAACAAAAGCTACACAGTAATTGGTCTATTCGACAACCTGATTATGAAAGGAGCAAGTTTACGATAGTAACCATAATAAATCGATTTCCAGAAGAAGGAACTGTCCCTCAAAAGGAATACACCCGTTTGATGAAAGTTACTTTATTTTTAATAGCGCGTCATTACATCGTTGCCTGCAATAATGTTTTGAAGTCTTCCGGGCATTGAATTGGCTAAATTTTTAAATAAGTTTGGATTTTCAGCAATAACTTTCCTATATGCCCTGAAAATGATCTGGATAAGGGACTCTCACCTCTTCTTCGGCTGTAAATCACCCATTAATTCTAAATAGAGCGCCTTGTCTCCGTTTCCAGCAATATATCGTTCTCCGTATCGGGTTCTTGGCGGTCAATAAACCAGAAATTGTTTTTTTATCGCTGTTGGACTTAAAGATCTTCTCATCTGTGAAAACCACCTGCTGCCAAAATTCAAATCGTCACTGCTTCTTTTTCTCACTTATAGTTTAGCCTCGAACGTTTAATCCTCGTGCCTAATGTTGTTATGGAAAATTTGATTCAATTTTTACTTCTTTCGCTTTGGCAAACGGATGATTTTCCAGAAAATTGATTACTTCTTGGTTAGTAACTTTCGTCAAACCGGTGCCTTCCTTTCGGTGGATATTTTTTTACGTTTACTATCGAAGACTTGCTTCTCCCATAATGAACAGCTACTTGCCGAATTGACCTGCTAAGATTTGAGCTTTATCAAATTCGGAAAGGTGCGACGGTATTTTTGTAAATTTGGATGACACTGACATGCAAAATATGATGTTGTCAGGAGTCTGTGACATTGTCACCTATAGGAACAATGCCGTACTATAAAAATTTTAAAAATTAAACAGGCTGCTAACTTCTGCTGTCCCAGTTTTATGTGGAGAGAAGTGTAGTTTGCACCTGAAGACGATCAGAGATTGTACTAATCGAAATGTCGTGTATAAATAAAATATAGACAATGGAAGTCCGAAATACAGAGTTAATTTTAAATACATCATTGTCTCAAACTTTCAAACAGCGGGTTACAGGAGAGTAAAATTAACTCGGGCTATGAATCCCACTTTTTTGCTGTTTTAAGTCAATATTTTTTTAGGTTAACCCTGGAGTAAAATATGAAGTTACCCTTGCCTTGAAGCCAGGGTTACTCTGGAGTTAATTTTAACCCGCATTTTAAAGATTTTTATAAGTTTATGTTGCTCATGTTAGCGCTAAGCTTTCAGTAGGCAACGTCAACAAACGAAACTTTCAATCAAGGAGCTCTATATCACGTGTACATAGAAGCTTTCAAAAAAGGCGGTGCCAGTTATTCTCCAACGTGTCCCGTCAGCAGCGCTGCCCGTCAGAATAAAAATCTTCTAATACCCGTGTGCACGGGTTTGGCTTGAAATGTAAGCCAAGCTTAAGCTTTAGTTTTGGTATGCAATGGTGTGGGATATCATGTAAGTGGCACTTAAGCTGCAGTTAAGATAAGCCGTAAAATTACTTCGGCTTAAGCGCATTTTGAGGTTATGCGAGGTATTTTTTTGATTATGTTTTTAAACAAAAGCCACTAATTTAATCAGATTATAAAACTGTTCCGTTGCGTTAAAATATTTCTGTGATTATAATAGTGGTATGTGCTTAAAATGGAACTTCTTTGGGATGGCGAAGAAGATGAAGAATTATACTTTGTAATTAATGAAATACCTACCAAGAAGGATTTTTCAAAGAATGAGATGAAGATACCGTTTATAAAAGGTTTATGCCCATGTGCACGGGTTTGGCTTGAAATGTAAGCCGAGCTTAAGCTTTAGTTTTGGTGTGCAATATCATGTAAGTGGCACTTAAGCTGCAGTTAAGATAAGCCGTATAATTACTTCGGCTTAAGCGCATTTTGAGGTTATGTGAGGTATTTTTTTTTATTATGTTTTTAAACAAAAGCCATTAATTTAATTAAGATTTAGACTTTGTAATTAATGGAATACCTATACCAAGAAGGATTTTTCAAAGAATGAGATGAAGATACCTTTTACAGTTTAGGTTTAGAATGTCCAAAAAAAATCATGTTTTTTTCGCTAAGCGAATAATTCACCTTTTTTTCGCAAATTCGTTGCACAGAAACTGAAAAATGGGTTGGGTTGGTCTGGTGGTGTAATAATTAGTATGTTTTCATATCGTATTCAATACGTAACGAAAATCAAGCATCTTGTTCTTCATATGTCACGCTGTTTGTCGGAACAAAGAACATGCTCTATGAAAGAAAAAGAAGACAATCTTTTCAATACGTATTGATTGCGATGTGAAAACATATACTAAATAAATAGTCAGGTTTTGTAGTTAACCAATTATAGTAGTTTTATTTGCCTTTTCCTACAATCATCATAAATCATCAATAAAATTTGTTTTTTTAAACAACCTTGAATTTTAGGTGTTTTTTTGACAGCTGACAGGTAATAATTATGATCGCCACACAAAAAACAAAAAAAATGCAGATAACCGCCACGTTGCCAATAACTTCCTTACTTTCTCCAAGTGGACCATATTCGGAACTTTTGCAAACCAAGTAAATCTCAAGGGCCACCCTCAGTTCAAGCGGCACTTGAACAAGTGGAAGAAGTAAGGGGAAGTGGTGCACACGGGCATTAGAATGTCCAAAAAAAAGTAATGCTTTTTTCGCTAAGCGAATAATTCACCTTCTTTTGCAAATTCTTTGTAAAGAAACTGAAAAATGGGTTGGGTTGGTCAGGTGGTGTAATAATTAGTATGTTCAATCACGCTCTTTGTCGGAACAGAGAACATGCTCTATGAAAGAAAAAGAACACAATCTTTTCAATATGTATTGAATACGATGTGAAAACATATACTAAATAAATAGTCAGGTTTTATAGTTAACCAATTATAGTAGTTTTATTTGCCTTTTCCTACAATCATCATAAATCATCAATAAAATTAGTTTTTTTAAACAACCTCAAATTTTAGGTGGTTTTTTGACAGCTGATAGGTAATAATTATGATCACCACACAAAAAACACAAAAAAATGCAGATAACCGCCACGTTGCCAATAATTTCCTTACTTTCTCCAAGTGGAACATATTCGGAACTTTTGCAAACCAAGTAAATCTCAAGGGTCACCCTCAGTTCAAGCGGCACTTGAAAAAGTGGAAGAAGTAAGGGGAAGTGGTGCACACGGGCATAAAGAGCAAGACGACGACGAATCTTGAACCATTTTGGCCACATAAGGTACTGGTATCCACAATAAACTTGAGAACTGCCTAAAAATACGTTTTTTAGTCACGTGTGAACACATCTTAATTTCACCAAACAGAAACAATAAATTCGCATTATCCAACGCCAACTTCCACTCAAGGAGCTCTTTATTAAGTGCGTACATTGTGGCTTTTAACAAAGGAAGCTTATTACTTACCGGAGATCCGAAGTTGTGACCGATTTCATGTGCCAACGTCACATGAGACACCGCAGGAGGAACATGCTTGCCATAGTTGAGCAGGGTAACGATTCCTGTGTTGAGGGACTTCATGCTTCCCCGATAATGCTAAAACATATTAAAATCACAAGTAAAATTAAAAAATCTTAAAATCCCCGGCAATCTACAACATCAGCGAATATGATATTACATATCTAGATAGATTTGATACCTCACAAGGCATGTTCTTGCAAAAAAGCGAACGGTGTGTAGAAAGCGTATTATCTCTGAAATTACTTGGCCCATTTCGATAGAACACAACGAAGAACACTCCCAGAAGGAAAGGCTTCAAACAGAAAAAAACCGTTCACTCGCATAAGGGCAAAACTTAGCATACCCTTCTTTTGGAATGGAATAATGCCGGTTAATTTTTTTTTAATTATAGAGACTTACTTTTATATAGGGGAGAGTGGGGGAATATCGCAACCTTAAGGAAATCAGTAAAATTGAGGCACTCCTTTCCATTATTTAGCCCATTAACTGAATTATAATTTTCAATTAAAAAAATATCCATTTTGGTTACATTTTCATAAAAAGTATTTTTTACTAAAAATTTGCAGTTGACGTTATTTGTTACTGAATAATATCGCCACACATCGTCATATTACTTTTTGTTTGTTTACTACGTTTTAGAAAAAAAAAAGACACACCAAAATATTTATAAAAATATATTTGAAACTACAAAAAGCAATAGTTTTTGATACTAAGGCCATAAAAACTAAGAAAAACAAAAAAGCAAACAAAAAGAGCTATATTTGGCAGTAGACATGTATAGTCCCTTCCACTATCCCAACCCCTGTACCATATGGCAATATTTCCCCAAATGTTTTGACGGTATTACCCCATCTTGCCATTTTTCCAAAAAAACAAAATTTTATAATATATAAAGATTTTTTAGCTTATACATATGGGTTATTTAGAATCCAAAATAAACGTTTAAAAAATTAAGAAAAAAAACCTTTAACTATAAGAAAACTAAGATGGCGACAGATCATAACTCAAGAATTCAACCTCTAACTTCACTGCTGCTCTGTTTAGTGTTACTTCAAGCTTTCTAGCATGGCTGGTTGTAAATACCTGGGGTGGCGGTGTTACCTTGCATGGCGATAATCCTCCACTCTCCCCTAATATTAGCCTACTAGAAAACACGGAAATCCACTGCGAATTCCACCCTGCAATATGGAGCAGCGATGTACGGTAAATTTTCAAGTAAAGGGAGCAGTTTTTTAAAACTTTTTGCAAATTCGTCAATGACGTCATCATAAAAACGTGGATGCTCAGACAAGCTTTGGAGAAGTTTCACTGGACAAAAGCGATATTTGCGAAAGTCTCTCCAGAGCTTTGAAACCCTTTATTAGACACTTTAAGGCAGGGGCAACATTTCACATTTTTCTTGGGAGGGGGGCATACGTAATTTAAAAAAAAATATATACGAAAAAAAAAACACTTTATTGACGCCAAAATACCTCAAATTAACATAAAAAACCAAACAAATTTTTTGGTAAAACATATATCACAAAAAAAAACAAAAAAGCTTAGACCTAAACGTACGCGCAAACGTGGAATATAACGCAATATTCTGTCTTCCTTTTGTCTGTACAAAAGCAAAGACTTCCTCTCGAAAACAGACATCAAAGTCCAATCTCTGGGTCTATCGTTGGGCTTTTTCATCAAGGTCACGTCTTTAGCAGTTATAATGTTCAAACGTGACGCTAACCTATGTAGTATAGAGTCTGCGGCCCTGTTGCTAACGTGAAGATATGATAATATACGCAGCGAGTTTTTCCGACGGGAGTCACAAAATCAATAGATGATCGGCCGAACCAAAGAAAGCAACATAAAAATACATGGCAATAAAATGTAAAAGACAGAAACATCCGGGCCGGAAAATTTAAGGTATACCGATGGGCACCTCGCAGTCTGACGATCGATCTAGGACACTCATTATTATTCATGGCCGATAAGCATTTATTGTGACTCAGCGGGTGTTCGAATGGAAGCAGGGACGCACTTAGTGTTGTAACAGATCAGTGAATTTCTACCACGGATCACCTTAAAGGTGAAGAAGATAATATGTTTTATTGACGGTTCGGTCTAACAATTTTTTTTTAATCTAATAGCCACATCCTACACCTACAAAATACATTTGCTCATAGAATAAAAAACACAAACATAAGTTCAATTTATAAAATTGAGGTTAACAGGTACATATATATATAGTACAAAAAAAATACGGGATAGTAAAAAAAATAACCTCGAATGGTTTTCTGTCAGAAAACGTAAAAATACTCTTCTGTCTCACTGCGGCCCAATTTAAAGTTTGTTGACAAAACACCTGCAGTTACCATGGAATCGTATAAATTCTGCGATCTATCAGCCAACACTTGAACTGCGTGTGTTTCCCAAATTCAATGAAGTGTGATTGATTGATCGGTTTTATTTTCCGGAGTGCACAGGCTTTTAGAAAAAGGGAAACTTGGTTTTTATTTTCGCTAAAGCAAGGAAATATAAAAAGGAAAAATGTAATCCAGAGGAAATTGTGAGTCTTTCTCTATTTTTTTTGTAAATCGGGTTTGTTCTAAACTGCAATTATTTGGAGGCTTTGGGATAGATGACAGCATCAGAGCTTTTATTTTGAAGAAAAAATAATTGAGAATTTAGAAAAATCCTTCAGATATTTTTGTGCACTCTGGCAAAAGATTAAAAAATTAAAGAACAAGGCGTTGCCAGTTGTACTTTTTTTACTTAAAATCTGGGGAGAAACTATAGCCTTAAAATATTTTTTAGCATTTTTAATACAATTTAAAGTAATTGTTTCCTATTTTTCTAGGGGAAGCACTGCTTAATTTGCTTCCATGAACCGCACGTCGCTACTACTACTATTAAATACACTCCTCTGTATAGTAAATATAATTCGTTATGTAGGGTATTAGTCCCCCGATACAAATCAAATTAATTAATTTTAATTAACGTTATTAGTTGACCCTACAGAGCCTACAAAGGATAAATTTGGCTACTAAATACAATTTATTGTCAGCATTAAACTGGACTCTTCTTTCTAAGGGTAGGTTTCTCAACAGCGAGTTAACTCGAGTAACATAACCATATAAAAACATTAAAAACACGGGTTAAAATTAACTCCAGCAGTTAATTTAACTCGCTGGTAACCCGCTATTGAGAAATCGTGCCTAATAAGGGTAGGCCGAAAAATCTGGAAATGTTTCTTTGGGTCTATCACGCGAAAAAAAAAGGCAGGACTTTTGCAAATGTTAGGCGATTGCTGCAAATTAGGACTTTTGGAATTTTTGTAAAGGTAAAGTTATTCACACGTCACATGTCAAAAATTCAAGATGATGGAGTATATTGCAAAAAACTGGTGCTAGAAAGCACGGATAATCCACCATACAATCAATTATTTTATTCTAAAAGGAAATAAAAAAATGAAAACCTCATATCAACAGCTACTTTACTTCTAAAGTTATGATTTTTTTAAAATATATTTTAACATTTTTTCAAATAACTCGGAAACTAAAGCTCCCACGAATTTGGACTTCATAACAAAATTTGTAGTCTATATTCATGGAAACTTAAATCTAAAAACCGTATATCGCTAGTTGGTTTTGTTCCAAAGTTACAATTTTTTAAAATATTTTTCCTCCTTTTCCCCCCTTCAACCCCCCGCCACCATACCCAAAGTTAATCAGTTTATGATCAGCCGATAGAGGATTTTTGTACCAAATTTCGTTAAAATCGATTAAGGCGTTCTTGAGTTATCGTGTATACAGACGGACAACTTTTTTTTTTTTCATCGATTAAGGAGTTTTGGAACCTTAGTAACTCATTTTTGATAAAATTAAGAAGAGTCAAAGTACCATATTGGTATGGTGGACTAAAAAGAGAATGGTTAAAAAGGACCCACCCTATATTTACAAACCTTTTGGGCAAAAATAGGCGAGTGTGTGGTTCCAAAATAATTGTCTTACCCCGTTTTTCTCGCAAACACCGCCAGCGTTCTTAAGGTCACCAGTCCAGGCCAGACCTAAGGTCCCCATTTCGAAATCTCGGTAGGTGAACATGTAGGCAAGACAGAATGCATCGTAATCTTCCTCTAAAAAAAAAGAAACATATTTATAACAACATTTTCTTAAGTTACCACCTTTTCCTACATGAAATTAATCTCAAAATTATAGTTTTCACTTTTTCTTGTAAACAATGAGCTTTGAACCGAAGCGAACCATTAATGGGGTTTTTGGTGGCACAGAACTCAAAAATCATAACGATGGTCCTATACTATCCCAAACCCAATCCAACAAACCAAAATTTCTGGAAAAAACTCTCACCAAACCGTACCCTCACACCGAATCGTTCGCGCGAATATTACCGTCAGAAAATCTCTGCCTTCCAAAAAATCTCACGATTTTTAAACACAAGTTTACTCTACTGTTTCAGTAAATAAAAATATGTCAATTTTAATTTTTGTAGGTAGTTTTTGTGAAAAAGCCTTTTTTTATTTAAAAAAGTATTTTATTAAGTTTATTTTTATGCGTAAACAAACCTTTAAAACTTATACAAAACCACAGATAGCCATGGAATATGTTGCTGTCACTGTTCACAAAAGTCACACAAATTTTGTCTTTTGTTTTGCGGTGAGAATTTTCGACACTTTTTGACGTTTATTGGTGCGCGGAGTATCAATTTATCCACCGTAAAACTGCAGAATATCTTTGAAATATTAAATTTACAAAATGTTATTAATAAAATATGATGCAGTTTCTTTTACAACGTTAGGATAAATATTAGGGATATTTTGGAACGCTTATTCGACACTTCGTAGTGGTTGTGGTAATTACTGCGTCTGCGCAATAGCTAAACGTCATTTCGTTGGGCTAATTAACCACTACCACTGCCGTAAGCTACGAATCCATTTCGTTGTGGTTGAGGTTATTTTTCTGGTTAATTTTAGAGAATTTTGGCACAATTAATTTTAAAAATAATAAAATATTACCAGGTTCCAACATATAAAACACTTATTTTGTAAAATAAAGCCCAATTTTGTGTTTTTCTCATCTCTAAATTTTCTTACGAGTGACATTTTCTAATGTGTTTCGAAATCGATGCGTGGTAGTGGTAGTGGTTGTTAGACACTACCACACCGGCTGTAAAAGTTGTCAAAATTTTTCTATTAAGCACGCCTCGTGTTTTCATTTTAAATGAGACAAATAAAGCCCTGTTCTCACTATGCAACTTTTTCATGCTTCTCAGAAAGATGCATGCATCCTGTGTGTTCACACTATGAAATTCGTCGAAAAAAGACGCATGCTGTAAGATGCGCTAAAATAGAACATGCTCTATTTTTTATCAGAAAGTTGCATGCATGCTGGGCAATTTCTAGTTATCTTTTGATTACCAACCGTTTTTTTTTATGTTGTCAAGTTGCTGATCAGCTGTGAATTTTAGGTTATGAGTTTAATTTCAATATTTTTTAATCACCTTAAAACTTTCTAAAATTCGTGTTTGCCAATGCTCACAATCTGCAAGCTCTAATTCCCACTCCAAGCCTGTCAATCCTATTTATTTAATATTTCTTATCCTAGAACAATCCAGAATTTTCGACTTTTCCTTTTTTCGAAGAATTCTTTATTTCTGGAATAATTCTTTATTTCTAGAATTCTTCAAGAACACCAAATATTCAGTCGTGAAAATATTGCTGGTTGCATACTTAAACTTTTAGCGAATGCGCTAGAAAACGGTATAGGAAAAAAGTAAACAAAGCAGTTAAAAATCTAGGGCTTTTTTGATTTTTTTAATTAGTGATTTTGTTATGTTGGCTAAAAATGGCATTTCCTCTAAAAAAAAGATGCATAGTGTGAACACCCCCCCACAGCTCCATGCTTCAAGAAAAAGATGCATGTAAAAAGTTGCATGTGTTTGATGCATAGTGAGAACAGGGCTTTAGAATCGAGAATTGTGACGGGTGAGATTTTCTTTCGTTTCTGAAGAATCGCAACCAAAATGACAAGTTACTTGTGTGACTTTTGACAATTTTTCAGTTAATTTACTTTGAAATGTGTCAAACTCACCTGAATAAAATGATTCACGATATTTTCCCAACTACATGGCTAATTTATTATTAGGGATAGAAAAATAGTTTAAATACAAAAGTTGCTTAGTTTTTCACAAATTTTAAGAAAATTCAACCAAAATTTTGAAAATGTCATTCAAATGTTTTAAAACTTCGATTGATGTTTTCTTCCTGATTCAAAAAATATACCAAATTTCGGGTTTATCTTTAACGGTTTTCGAGTCAAATAAAAAATAATTTGCCATAAGGCCGATGTGTTTTAAAAAATATGTCGGCTGTTTACTATCCGTTTCCCCGTCTACTTATTATTCCCGAATTTTCATCAAGAAATGTATCCCCTTCAGTTTCGATCCCGAAAGGGGCACAAATCAATGCGAAATCTCCAGATTTCGAGACGGTAAAACCATAGATATAGAAAAGGGGCATAGATTATGTCTCTTGCCTGCGCGACCCTCGAGACTAGTTGGGCGACCATTTTTATGGTAGCTACGTCACAATCGGCATATTAACCTCACTTTTTTTTTAGTGCAAACAGCTGTTGACTTCACAATATAAAACACAACACGTGTTTGACTAGAAATCAAGTAAAAAAAAGCAAATCAATAGTTTTTACGCAAAAATTTTTAAATTTTAATACTTATTAAAGTGTCTACAAAAATATTTTTCCATACTGGCCACGCAAAGCAAAGACCTTTGAGTGTTGGAGTTGAAAAGCCCGAAGTCCATTGTCAACTAAGGAAGAAGAAGAAAGACCTTGTAAGCAAAGTCTTTTTAGATGTCTCTGTAATATTGTGCCTGGAGAGACATATATGCTAATATTTCCACATAGTTAACGCCTAGCGTAAAATAATAGACACTTAGAGTGGGATTTACCAAGATCTAAAATAGTATCCCCACAGGGCTAAATATTTACACCTGTGGTGGGTACTGAATTTTAAAACCAATGTCCAAAAAACACTAATCCATAAAGAAAGGACACAAAGTTATTGATTATTTTTTATTGATATTGCAAAATACCACTGAAAAACTGCTTTTTTCTCACAATATACCCTATTCCAGGAGAAAATGCCCTAAAACTATTTTTTTTTGACAGGTTTCAAAATGAAAAAGAAAAGGATTAATTTATCTTATAATATCCCAAGTTGTTCATTAACCAATAAAAAACCTCCAATTTTGTCCAGAAAACGCCATATTTTGAATCCGTTTTCAGCACGAAAAATATATTTATGAGGGCACTACGAGGCAAAACAAATATAAGTGAAGGTCACTGATTATGCACGAAAAATATAGCAAACAAAAAACCCAAAACAACTATAATAATTTATTTACAAAATGAAATTAAAACATTGAGGTTATCTAAAAGCGCACTAAAGAAAACTTTCCTTACTCAAAGCCCACCCATTTCAAAGCTATAGCTTTCATCAGTAGAGGTTGTTGCAAGCCAAGGTACAAGCAGAGGTAAGAAATCCGAACTCGCTGTTTCTGATTTCAACGCAGCTAATATTTTGAAATTCAAATTTCGACACTGCATTTAATTTTGTTTATTACATTTCATAAATAAAAACACCTTTTAAATAAATAAAAAATTAATCTACTCCTTATTTTATTATTACCCATCTAAATCGTTGTGTGACATCAAGTATTAATTGGAAAAATTATTTAACAAGGGTAAGTTTTAATTAGAGTGATACATAATCCCAATTTTAATTTGTTCTACAGAGTGTTTACTATTTAAAACCCGCGTTGGTTTAAATTTTTTAATTTTCTTTTCTTCTGAATTGAAACTTTCTTCTTAAATCCAACAAAAGATTGTGTTAAGATGATTAATCAATAAAAAAATTTAGTTATATTCTTCTTATAAATCAAACTATGTCTAAAATTTAAGGAGGGTGAAAGATGATCAAATCTGGGCATTTTAATTTTTTTTGCAAAAATTATTGAATTTCGGATAACCTGGTTTAATTTATTACCTTAAAATTAGGTGGCTCGAGCCAATTAATATAAGTTGCTCAAGCCAGTTAATATAAGTGGCTCGAGTAAATTGATCAGTTAATAAGTGGCTCGAGCCAGTTTTTAAGCACCTGTCGTCAGAGCTTTCGTAGAAAACAGCTGTTCAATCGACTTCTGAAACCGCACTAAGCAATCGCTGTTTACATGGCATGCGCAGGAGGTTGATTCGTTTGTTTTCGTATAGATGGCGCCATAGCTTTCTATACAGAGTGTTTCTGGGTTTCTAGTATTTAGACTAAGATTTTCAAAAACCCCTCGAACGTCGATTTTTTTTTCAAAGGGAACACTTTTATCTATATTGTAATTTTCGTAGGACACACCCCTTTCGAGGGGAGAAGTTGACGTCAATAAATCTGTATAAATTTCAGGAACCCACACAAAAGCCGATTTTACAAAAACCGAAATACAATTGAACAGAAAATAAAACGTCCGAAACGAAATATGAACGAAAATAAATAATAAAATAATGGATAAGAATATAATTTTATAGAATTTGGAAGACACTGTGTTTGGGTATTTCGCGCATGTTGAAGCCCATTCTATAAACCTCCGATATCTTTGGTAAAACCCTTCCATTTAAAAATGTATTAAAACTAAGAGCCGGGCTTTTCGTGAGGCACTGCGGGAAGTTTTTATCTTGAATCGAAAGAAAATGTTTGATTTAAAAGGTTTCAAGATAAAAACGGGCAAAAAGAAGTACCTATTTTAACTAGTGCTTTTTTACCAGGGAAAATAGAACATGTATAGTAAATGGATATCACTAAAGAAAAAGTGGCAAATTTTAATCGAGCGGGTGGAGCAATCTGAGAGGCATATATTCCCTGGGTAAATTTGATCTCTGGTGCGATTTGATGTATAACCTTAGATTAAAAAGAGACAAGATACCTGACACTTACGGAGACTTTGCTTATATTATTATATGGAACAATGTTTACCTTTATGTTATTTACAGTAAACACACCAGTGGCGTACCTACTTAAATATAAATTTACACATAAATTATATCATTAAAATTTTACTATAATATAAAATCTGGAAAATCATTTAAATAACATGCAAAAAATAATTCTGCCAATTTGAGCTTTGGAAGCTCCCTAATAATAAATGTTTGTAGTGGTTTTATACAAAATAAATTTATCACAAAGTTTGTATATGATTTTTCAACACAATCAAATTATGCCAAATTTTAAAACAAACACAGTTCACAGAATCTGGAACATCAAGAAAAAAAATAATATAATATTATAAACCAGCTAAAATTATGTTATTGTGTTTGTGAAATATTCCTCATTCAAGCAAATATCATTTTAAAATCTCCTAAATAGCACAGAGGTTAGGAATAATAACATATTATGTATACCCAAAAACATTATAAAATTAAATAAAAAAATCAAAATTAAAATTAATGAACACAAGCATAAAAAAAGCTATATATTAAAAATCTCGTCCAATCCAAGGACCTCCCCAGTAGTGTCCATCACCGAGTCCGCATTACCTCTTTGAATCGCCAGGCTTATTTTTTGAGTGATGAAGCTCGGAACCTAGTCAGATGAGATTTTTCATGCAATCTCTGAAACCAGACCCTTAGCCTCCTCACCCCAAGGACCTAATGTGTCTCAACAGCAAAGGGAACGAAGATATAACGATTCAAAGTACGTAACGTGGTTCTGCTCAGATTAGATAAGGATCTAGAAGTTTTATTCACCATCAAAGGAATAATTTAAAATAGAAGCAAAAATTGAAGGCAGAAGAGATAAATTTCGAAGACGAATATTAGGGACTTATTGGCGTTACTCTACAAGGTTTTACCGTATTTTATTTAGGTTGAACCTTAACCATACTTTTAAAAAAAGTGTTATTGGAAGTCGCATTACTTTTCCTTATTCCTAACCTAAAATTTCTAATCTTAAAATTGGACCGCCGCTTTTTGGTTTTTTGTTTTAATTTTGTAAGGAAATGACGAGGATATTGAGATGGTCATATTGGACCATTTGTTAGTCGACAGGGACGATGCCTTCCGCTTAAGATTTGAAGGTCTTTCCATATGTTTTTGCAGGCCGCTGGGTTGTTGTAGGAATCTTCCCTGATAAATTCTCGCAAAAGAATTATATCGTCGCAGTGTAGCTGAACCTCAACCTTGTAGGTTTCTTCAATTTATTCATTTTTTCACATAAATTTTAAAAATCCACAAGACTGTTATATTAAAAAGTCGTGTCGAAAAACAAACCAACCATCACTATTATCCGTGCTAATTGAGGTTATGCTTAAAAATAAGGGACGTACGCTAACTCTACCGAATTAAGGGAACACCGTATTATATAATAATAACATATACTATACATATATTATACAATAAAAACGCAGATCACGCGCATGCTCAGATGTCAAATGTGAATGTCCCTTAATAAGGGAACGCGAAAATGTATGTCCAATAAGTCCCTATTATGTCGTAAAAATCTTAGACAATGGTGTTAGTACTATGATACTTTTAGAAAGACAATAAACACGGTGGGATTTACTAAAAAGGTCTAGTCTATTTTAGAACGGTCCTAAGTTTAAGTGAAATTTTTGGTTTTAAGCATTTTAAACCAACCCCCCTGTTAAGTTTTGGACATATTTTGATTTATAAGAAGAGTTTTAATAAATTTTTTTATTGAATAATCATCTTAAAACAACCTTTTGTTGGATTTAAGAGGAAATTTTCAATTTAGAAGAAATGAAAATTAAAAAATTTAAACCCACACGGGTTTTAAATAGTAGAATAAATTAACATTGGGGCTATGTGTCACTCTAATTAAAACTTACCCTTGTTAATTAATTTTTCCATTTAATACTTGATGTCACACAACGATTTAGATGCGTAATAATAAAATAAGGAGTAGATTAATTTTGTATTTATTTAAAAGATGTTTTTATTTATGAAATGTATTAAAAAAATTAAATGCAAGTTTTTTTTACATTTCTGTCACTGTCGAAATGTCAGTTTAAAAATATTAGCGCTGCGTTCAATAACAAACAGCGAGTTCGGATCTTTTACCTCTTCTTACACCTTGGCTTGCACCAACCTCTACTGATAAAAGCTACAGCTTTGAAACGAGTAGGCTTTGAGTAAGGAAAGTTTTTTCGACTGAGCTTTTAGATAAACTCAATGTTTTAGTTTCAGTTTGTAAATAAATTAATATAGTTGTTTTGTATATTTTTCGTGCATAATCAGTGACCTTCGTAGTGTTCTCATAAATATATTTTTTGTGCTGAGAACGGGATCAAACTATGGAGTTTTTCTGGACAAAATAGGAGGTGTTTTATTGGGTAATGAACAACTTGGGATATTAAATAAGGTAAATTAATCCTTGTAAAAACGGTTACTTAGGGAAATTATAAAAGAACTTATTACCAAATGACACAAACACTTTCTGAGGGCTATAAATTTAAACCACCCCTCTGAGGTGGTCCAAGAAACCAAGCAACTTTATAACCTCAAACACAAATAATGAAGCTATTATGTGCCAAATTTTCGTAGTATTCACCATTTGCCATTTTCAAACTTGTCAAAAAAAATAGTTTTAGGGCATTTTCTCCTAAAATATGGTTTATTTTGAGAAAAAAGCAGTTTTTCAGTGGTATTTTGCAATAACAATACAAAATAATCAATAACTTTCTGTCTTTTCTGAATGGGTAAGTGTTTTTTGAAAATTGGTTTTTAAAATTTAGGACCCTCCACAGGTGTAAATATTTAGACCTGTGGGGGGTACTATTTTAGATCTTACAAAATCTCACTGTTAAAGTTAATTTTCAATTTTATCTGTATTCGTATCCCTATCTCTATCGAGTCGACCAATCAAGCAGGTGCACTTTTAATATCATGGCGAATGCGTGACAGGTCCAGCTGATTAAATGCACGAAAACCTCGTTAGGTACGATAAAGGAGTCGTAACATTAGGACCGTCTCTGTATACGAAATGATGTTTTGACGCATTTGATCAGCTGGAGCTGTCCCGAATTCGCCATTCGTTTAAAAGTACACCAGGACCGGTATTCTCGTAATACATAACGTTTTGAAGTCGCTAAACGAAACGAATAGCGAACAGCGCGCTCAGCGGCACGCTGACCGACGACTTTTCGTATTCTCTCTGCCGAACGCGCTGCCCTGCGAGCAGACAATCAAATTCGCTTAGCACATCTTGGCATCATCGAATTTTGCATTTTTATTTCTTGTTAGCCTTGTCGCTCCTTTTCTTTCTCTATGTGTAAGAAAGAGGCTATTGTGTGATCGATTTCGAGCCGTATTTCAGAAAGGGTAAATCAAATGGTGACTTGTACAAGTGTTGGTCCTTTAAAAAATTACTTGATGGTTTGGTTTAGCTCAGTTAAACCCGCCCTTTGACCCTGTGATATAAACTCGTAGCACGTTCCCGCCCAGTGTGCGGGAAAGTTTACCGCGAGACTTAACCGCACACTTACAAAAAAATTCCGCACTCAGTGCGGAAAACTTTAAATTTATTCCGGCACTCAGTCAGGGAAAGTGGTGTTTCCGGCACGGTCGTATATTGATATTGATACTTTATTATATAGCATTTATTGTTAAAATGGTTTCACAATAGTTACTTATATATCTAGTAAGTTATACCTTATAATTATAGTAAAAATGCGTGTTCTACATTTTAAGAAACAAAATAAAACTCTAAGGTATTTGTTACCCAAAAAATAACCTAACCAATTCAACAACAAACACAGAATTCATAAATCCACAAGAGAAACCTCGCGCGTGGAAAAATTTATATTTTCATGGAAGTGTTGAATTAAAAAAAGAAAATAATAATTTTTAGTACATTAATGAATAAATAAAATGACAAAAGATAAAAAACATAAAAATGGTAATTAGTGTGAAAAATGTGATTTTTCAGAAAAGTAAAGAAAATACAGACCAAAACACAGATATAAAGATATGGTTTACTAATTATTTTTTATATCAATTAAGCTATTTATTTCATGTATGCTAATTTCATATTTCATGAAAGTTTTTAGTTTATTTTTAAAAGAAACCAATGTGGGCATGAGCCTAATAAAACCAGATATTTTTTGGTACACAGCTGATGAAAGATACAAAAAGCACCGCTGACCAATGGCTTTTTTTACCCTTGGCTTTACAGAATTTTGATTGCTTCTATTTCTAGTATTATACGTATGCGCAATTATTTCGATGTCGATTTTATTAAGGAAAATTTTTGTTGCTATTTTTTGGAAAAAAAGTTGTCTTACATCTAGCATCAAATAGTAAGGTTAATGGGTAAAGCCGGTCTTAAAAATTACTTTAAGAAGCCACTTTTGTGAGATGTTGAGAGTCTCTAAATACCCGTTCCGAAGCTACTAATAAGAGATTTTTATTTTTTTTATTATTAATAAAAATGCAAACTAAAAAAACTACTATATTTTCTGCAGCACTCTACAAAGTATTGTAGGGTAGGAAAATCGTACGCGCGGAGAGCAAAACAGAAAGCAAATGGTAGGTGTTTCTCAAACGGTCGCCACGCGCTGAGCACATTTCGTCGACGCCTTGCGTTCAATATACGTAAATACCATTTTTGTTACTTTGGTCACGTGGTATGCGAATATTACGTTATCATACGGTCAGCGAGCACGAAACGCCGAGCGTATTTAGTTACGAGAATACCGGTCCTGCTCGATAGGTCGACTCGATAGTGATAAGGATGTGAATACCGATAGACCCGAAATTTAACTTTAACTGTTTAATAATTAAGGTGTGGAAATCGCGCTGATGATACAGATGAACTACTTAGAGAAACTAAATTTTAAAACTTCGTTGATCTTAATGCAAAACGTCGACCCTTTTTCCATCATTTCTACGAATCCCAATGGGCTACAGTAATGCAGGATATTCCGCAGATACTAGAGCTCTTTTAAGAACATCATTGATCTGTGTCTGCACTTTTCTTGCAGCTTAGCCCATGAGAGCCATATTTGTCTGCTATTTCGCCGCAAATACAAGAGTGCTCCACGGACACAGGCAAACCAAATCTTAGAACAGTTGAAATTCGAAATATGGAATTATCTAATAAAATAAGAAGAGGCAAAAGGCGCGCCCTATCCTCATCCCTCTGAGAAAGAAATATTCTTTGTCCAAAGCATTAATTTAGGGTTAAGAACGTTAGAGGCGAATTAATATTCCCGTAAAGTGCACTTCTTCGAAAAGTTTATTCGTCTTGGCTTGGACGCTTCTACTTCAATTTAGAACTTTGTCGGATAACCAAAATAGTAGATACTATATAACTTTACTATCCACTTAAAACATTAAACCGCTAAAATATGTACCTTCCATTCCAACGTTATTAAAACTATTAACCAACTTCATTACTTTAAAGTGACATATGTGTCGGTCTGTCTGTGAAAATTTAATTCTCCAGTAGTCTTTATCGCACACACATCGCTCGAGATAACTACTTTGAAGTGGCGCCAAATTTTGCCGACTCGAGTGACCGCAACGTTATCGATCTCTTCCTTTCGCATCGAATCTAACATCTGCCCTCCTTGTCGCGCATAAGTTCAGGGTGAGTTGTTGCGTGAAATCGAGTTTGAAGTTTATTTTCCACGCAACTTTACTCGTCCAAAGTTACCCCGAAATGCGTTCGTCTCTTTCGTTCATCTACGGTGTCCTTGTCGTGCCGTCTTCCTTTAAGATGACTTGGGGTAAGTTTTTCTGAAGAATTGAATGCAGAGTTAATTTTAAACTCTATTAAAAGTTAGCTATTCGGCCAAATCTCTGTCCGTAACGTGGAGATGTGATGAAATTTTGGATTTAGGACCACTTGTGCACCCCTCCCCGAAACTACAAAATTATAAAGTTTCAACCGTTCGCTAGTTTAAAATCGCTGTAAAGGATTTAAATTTGAAAATAGGAAAATATTTGGTATAAGCTATACACGGGGGTTTTTTTCAAACGTATAGAAAGATTTTTGGTGATTTTGTTCTAATTTGGCACACACTTAGGCATGACTCCGGGGCCACAAAACCAATATAAGTTGTTTTGGCGACGGCGTACGTTAGGCATCGCGACGCCCTAAATTTTTTTTCGGACATAGGGTCATTTTGACAGCTGTATCTCGGTCATGTATCAATATTTTATAATTTTGGTTAAACCCCTTAAAAAGCTATAAAATGGTATGCAAAACATGATTTTTGACTTTCTGTTGATTGCAAAAAAAATAATCAATTTAAAATTTAAAAAAAAAATGCAATTTTTTTTTCTAAAAATGTATAAAAAAAGAATCCTATTCAGTATTTATGAACGGGATTGTCAAAATTCATTTTGATGTGACTGTAAGAAGGTCTATTCGCCGATATTAAAAAATGCAAATTCATGCCACGAAAAATACTTAACCGAATTTTATGTGTGGTACCTCGTTAGACGTGAAAAGGTATAAGGTTTCCTATTTTGGCAATAAAAAATAACAGGGAGGTCGACAAAAAGTTTCAGATCTTTTTTCCAGACTAAATTTTTGACTACGTTCGCCATTTTGAATTTCGGACATTTTACATCTTTTGTACAAAAATAGTAAACTTTGTTCTTTTAACTTTCTAAAACGCCAAACTTTATAAAATTCGGCTAAGGAACAAAAAAGTAATTAGGAAATTAAATCAGTCCAAGATTTGTTCTGGCCCTTCCCATATATTATTATGGATTAAACCATCAAATGGGAGAGACGAGTGAAGAGGGGGAGGTAAAAAACTGTTATTTTTATGTACGTATTGCCGATTAGGTGCCTGCACCCACACCAATAAAAAATACTTGCCTACTCAAAACTGAATAAAATAACAAAAGATGCAATTGTTTTTTAAGTAAGATTGGACGTGACGTGAAGGCATCCAAGATTCAAATTTGTTGTTTTTAAAAGGATAATTTTTTCATTGCCTTCAGGGGGCTGTAGTTTTTAGCAAAAAGCTTTTTTATGTATGTTGTTTAATTTTATTAAAACTTGGGGGCCCATCGTGACTTGTTACATTTGATATTCTAGCGTGTTTTATCGCCTTTTAAAAAACATATTTGGTAGGTCTGTGGAATGTGGATTAAAAAATTTGAAAAATTTTCTGAAAATGCGTCAATTTCCAATTTTTTTGTGATTTTTACGTGACATGAATTTGCATTATTTTTTTATATCGACGAATAGCTAGGACCTTCTTATAGTCACTTCAAAATGTATTTGCAATCCCGTACATAAATAGAGAATAGAATTTTTTTTGTAAATTAAAAAAAAATACAATTTCTTTTTTAAATTTCAAATTGATTATTTTTTTGTTATCTTGCATATTAAAGACCATGTCATAGCCTTTTAACAGATTTAACCAAATTTTAAAATGTTGGCACTTGACCGAGATACAGCTGTCAAAATGACCCAAAAAAAGTTTAGGGCGTCGCGCCGTCGCCGAAAAAACTAATATTCATTTGGTGGTCCCCGAAATCACACCTACGGGTCTGTTAAATTTCGAATTTGTTATTGAATGGGTTTGATGAAAAAACTGGTTTGACGAACTGCAATTTCTATGGTGAATCGTTTTTACGATGAATTTTTTTTATTAAATACGGTCTGATTAATTCCTGGTTTGATAAACCATAGGCCTAACCACATTTTTACGATCACATCATCAAGTTTTTAAAAATTGCGTCTTTTACTTGAAATTTCACCGCACGCCACGGAGGTTTTTTAATTAAAGTTGAGAATTATAAAAATAAATAAGGTAATCCAGAAAAAATTATTGAAAATACTCCAATTTTTTAAAAATTACTAGCACCCGACCCCCACATCCTTCTATCCAGTCGGATACACGCTTTGCCTGCGATTTTCCCGTTTTTTGCTTTTAATGGTCATAACTTTTGTTTCCGTTAACCGATTTTGATGAAATAACGCCTATGGCCTGTCCAGGGGTCCAAGGAATAAAATCCGTCCAGCAATATTTGCTTGATGCTGGCACAAACAAAAAAACAGACACACTAACAGACAAAAATTCTTAATTAGAGGGGAATTTCGTATAATAATATAATATAATGTAATGTTAACATGTTTTCAGCCTTACTAGGCTATCTCCAGACATCTAAAAATTAACGTGCTCGATAAAATACTAAATTAAACAGGGGTTGATTTTGAGTGGACGTTAATTTTTAGATGTGTGAAGATGGCCTAGTAAGGCTAAAAACATGTTAAAATTATAAATAAAACCTGAAATTATTGCACTAAATACGAAATTTCCCTCTAATTTAAATTTAAGTGCACGCAACCATAACCCTTTACGAAAAATTCTTAAAATTATCGTTTGGAAAAGAGCCGACAATCCGATATTTAATTTACTGATTGTTTGGACTTTTACTGTTGATTTTTAAACCACCAAAAGGGTATAACATCGCAGAAGGCGCAAATATTGCAATTTCGGTGTTGCCGGGCGTTGGGGATGATTTAGAGTCGAAGTTTTGCATTTATTTAACTTAAAGTCGTCTGGAGGAGTGCACAGTTACTTTTCAAGTTTTAAGTTAAATTTAAAACGGTTTGGTTGGTTTTACTCTGTTATAAAAGCCCCCCAACTATCCTAAAGCCCCGTTCCTATTGTAATCGTCAACAAACTTTGAATCGGGCGTAGTGGGACAGAAAAGTATTTGTACGTTTTCTAACAGAAAACCGTTTGAGGTTATGTTTACCTTTCAAAAATGTGTTTTTAAAAACAGTATTAAAATATATGTGGATAAAACCACTCCGCGTGTGCGGTTTCCCGCTAAAAATGGCCTAAAGCTGCGCCGGCCTTACCCCGACTTAATCAAAGAACCAAGAAAACTTTACTTGCTCGCTGGAATTTCTAGGAATTTGCCGCATTCACTTTTTAAACCTGAAAATATTCATTATCATCGGCATTGAATCGGGCCAATATCGGCAACGTCGGCAGTGTGTCGGCATTGGCGACTACACGCTGGCCCGATGTTGGACATATTGCGATTTTCAGTTTTCGGTTAATAATCGGCAACTGACGGAGGTCCACATTACTACAGTCGACTTTATGCTGACACCACTTTAGGACCAACGATGGTCCGATTTAAACTTTGTTTAATCGGTCGAAAATGGGCAACTGACGATGGCCCGATTTACTAATGTCGAGTTTATGCCGACGCCCACTTTATCTGCTTTAGGGCCGACGGTGGTCCGATTGGAACTTTGTTTAATCGGACGAGAATCGGCAACTGACGATGGCCTGATTTACTATAGTCCACATTATGCCAACGTAAACCTTATCTGCTTTAGGGCCGATGATGGTCTGATTGGAACTTTGTTTAATCGGTCGAGAATCGGCAACTGTTGATGGTCCGGTTTACTATAGTCGACTTTATGCCGACGACCACTTTATCTGCTTTAGGGCCGACGATGGTCCGATTTGCTTGATTGGTGGAGAATCGGCAACTGATGATGGTCCGATTTACTATAGTCGACTTTATGCCGAACCGCACTCTATCTGTTTTAGGACCGACGATGGCCTGATCAGATTTTTGTTCGATTGGTCGATAACCGGCAACAGACCATGGTACGTCACATTAAAATTTTTAAACTGCTTAATAGTTTCTTCCTAGTAGGTAGAGATGGCGCTAATGTCAATATGTTCCCTGTACAGTAAAAGATAATATTAAATATATAATGATCAAAGATATTTCAAAACTAAAATACGGACTTGACAAGACGGTGGTACTTTTCTACAAGAATCACCCCTTCCGCCACTTAAACCGCCCCGACTGGTTAAGCACCCGCATTATGGAAACTTTGTAGTTTGCCAATGTCGGATCATGTCAAGCAACCACCGACGGACCTACGTCAATCAGCGACGTCAGCCCGCTTTGAGAGGCCCATGTGGTGCCTTATTCTCCCCCATTATCGAACCTTTGTGGTTTGCCATTGTCGGGCCCCTTTAAGCTACCACCGACGGACCTTCGTCAATCGCCGACGTTGGACCGCTTTAGGAAACCAATGTCGGACTTGAATAGTTTACCGATGTCGGGCCGAGACCAGCTTGCCTACGTTAGACCGACCAAATTAAGCAGCTATATGGGCGGATGGTCGGTACCATGTGGTTAAACCATATCGGACCATAATCGTACGGCGACGGTATGCCGATGTCAGCAAAAAGTAAAATTTACCATTGGTCTAACGTTGCTTCGGCAAACATACATTGGGCCTACATCGCAAAGCGGACCAAAATACTGCTGGTCCGATGTCGTAAATCGATGTCATGCCGATGACGGCAAATTCGGCAATGGATATCGGGCCGACGAAGGCCCGAGGGAACCGTGGTTGCTGGGTCGGTTTCAAAAACACACGGAAACTTTTTGGATAATGTTTACTAACAAAACAGATCAGTGGTTGACGCTTCTGTTCACAATAAACTATGGCTATTTCGTCTAGCGTCAACAGCGGATTTTTATATCATGTTTGGTTTGTTGATCTGAAACCAGTGGTAGCGGATGGCGGGAGTGTTTCCAATTCAATTATAAATGCATCTTAAACAATACACCCAGTTTTAGTTGTGATTGTTTTACAATTTGTAGTTGGGTAGCGTTTTTTAATTGGTAATTATGTAGCAAATAGTTTCCTTTTCTTTACTCGTCGAAACTTTAACGCGGGTTTTTTACCAAAAGTTTGTTTACTCACGTTAAAAATACTAAAACAAACTTTTCGGTTCTACTAGACAGTGAAGTAAATATGAAATAAAGGTTACCATGGAAAAAAATGCAATAACTGCTGAATAACTGTTTTCTCGACTGTAACATGCTTATCATTTGAAATGAACTCTGTGTTTTGATCAGTACAATATCTGATGGTCTTCAAGTGCAAAATACAATCTATTCCTAAGGGTACGTACGTAATATCTATGAATTCCTTTATCGGGACATTGGTGTATAGACTTTCAACATCAGTCCCGATAAAGGAATCACTATATATTATTACACAGAGACTGATTGATGACAAATCACTTTATGAACGTACCAGCCTGCCGCTGGTGGGAGTGATGGAGTTGTTTGAGTGCTGTCTACATAACTATTATTTTCAGGTGAAAGATAGGTTTTTTGCTCAAGATGACGGTCTGCCAATGGTTTCATCGCTTTCGCCAGTGGTGGCCAATATTTACATGGAGTGGTTCGAAACAAACGCGGTTGATACTGCAACATATAAACCTAAGCTCTGGCTAAGATATGTTGATGATACTGATATTGTCTGGACCGGGAATGACCAACAACTTTCAGAATGTCTTCACCGCCTAAATAACGTAGGACCCACCATTAAATTCACAATAGAGTTAGAGCAAAGTTGTCAAATTCCTTTTCTTGACGTACTTGTCAAACGAGCAGAAAGCAACATCAGAACAACAATCTATCGTAAAACCACTACAACCAAACGAGACTTAATAATAACTTTCAAATTTGTAACAATTCTCATGACTTGGAAATCGAAATAAGAAACATTAAGATGGATCTGCAGCAGAATGGTTACAGCCTTAAACTTATGACAGATACTATTTCTAAATTTCAGCAAACAGGACAGATAGATTACAAGACCAAAACAAGGCAAATGCATTCCTTACAATTCCATACAATAAAGGAGTATCAGAAAAAATTCGAAGAGTAGCGAACAACTTTAATATTAAAACAGGTTTAAAATCTAATAATACAATTCGAGAACAAACAAAATAAGGAAAGCATTTACCAAGTTCCTTGGGAGTGTGATGAATCATACATAGGTGAAACCAAAAGACCACTATCTGTTAGTCTTAAGGAACATCAGACGAATACCCAAAGAGATGAAACAACGAAATCAGGAATCGCTGAACATACATGGTCAAAACAACACCGAATGAAGTGGACAGAAGCAAAGGTTTTGCACCAGGAGTCACACTAGAAGAAACAAAAATTCCTTGAAGCTTCGGCAGCCTTTCAGTAAATCAAGTGTTGAAATTCCAAATATTTGGAAGCCTCTTCTTGGGCGGAGCCAACTTCTTAAACTTCACGGCTGAGTGATTTCTCAAAGTATATAAGTACGTAGCCTTAAGAATAAGAATAGATTGTAGTTTGCACCTGAAGACGATCAGAGATTGTACTGATCGAAACGGCGTGTACAAATAAAATCATTGTCTCAAACAAATGCTTATCATTCTTGTGGGCCATCCTTTATGCAATATAAGTATGTATTATCATGCAACCCACATTTAGATTCTGTGCAAAACTTCAATTTTATAGTGGGGTGCACTTTTCGGAGGCGAAGTAAGTAAATAAAAGACATTTACATTTACGTTTCCTTCCTTTTGGTAAAGGAAAAGGAGCAGTGTACAAAAGATAAGATATGAGATATTTTATTACTATTGCTACGTTTTCATAAGCGAGTAAATTAGGTTGTCTTCAGCACGATCCACTTTTGTGTGGGTGGTGTCAGGTAGGATGTTTTTTTTTAAGGTCATAGTTACGATCTAGGGTATTTATCTCTCAAATTAAATAAAATAGAAACGCTTAGAAAGCAACAATTATCGTTCCTTCATTTTCTTTGCAAGGGTGCCCAAGATTTCTTTCGCTAAAGTAGGGAAAGTAGTATAAATAGTGTACTCCAGAGGAAACAATAAGAAACCAATTTTTGCTAGCATACACTGTTAAAAAGGATTTGTAAAATTAAAGAACTTATCGTTGGTAATTTTGTGTCCAAATATCAGTATCGGAAAATTAGAAATTTTGTTAAAAAAAATTACAAAAAACAGTAAAGAAACGTTTTCTATTTAAATATTTTTCAAGAAAAATATTACAGCGAAATATGACATTTTGCATTGTATTTTTTTATAGAAATGGGAAAACTACAATGTAAAATTGTAAAGTAACTACGTAAAATAACATTCTTGTAGTAAAATATAACTAGATGTGTAAATATACAAGTTTTAAGTGTAAACTTATCTCACTCTGCGCCTAATACCTGTCGAGGCATTTTTCAGAAGAGTGGTTCTGTTCTTTGATAGTCGTCTGTATCTAGTAGAGGAACAGGAACTAAAGTGCCATAAAAAACTGCATAAACCTACTTAGTTTAGTTTAATTCTTATAAATTCTTCAAATCTAGTATTAAAGCTTTAAAAATGCCTATGGAAACGTAGAATTTGTTACCTCGCGTTTATTCTTTGTACGTTTCTAAATAAGTGGGTTTCAACTAGTCGTTTTACAAAGAAAAATCATTTTAATGCATGTGAATGTTTCGGGACAAAACGCAGGAGGTATATGGAAATAGAGGTCTTGCCATCTTTTAACCTGGAGGGGCCATATAAATAAAATCAGCGAGAGATTTAAAAACGCGAGTAAGTTTAACTGAAAATTGTTAATACTATTTTTTTTGTACCAAAAGACATCTCACCATTTTTATACTATAAATCAAGGGCGAAGGATGGATGACACAACGATGGTTTTGTATAAGGGCTTTTGTTTTCAGTCGGCGTCCTTACCTTGTTGGTCATATTCATTTCTGACGGTTTATTATTTTGTCATATTTTTGAAATGAAGTTTTGTGATAACTTAAAGAAATAAGGAAATTCCTGAATTTTTGAGTAAAAATAATAAGATTTTCTTAACATGCTAGTATATAAGACAAAATTTTTAACAGATAAAATCGAATTTGTTATATTGTTAAAGAAATGATTGTTTAAAGGTTAAAAATCGTGTGAAAAATTTGCCTTAGGCTCCGCAAAATAACAACAATTAAATAGAGCCTAACCGTCAATTAGTATTTCTGTATATTTGTTTAGGCTTTACCCAAATTTCGGTCCGGCGCCATTCGTTTGGTGCTCATTTTGCTTCACTTGCATGCCGATGCTGTCGCTGCGCGAATAGATTCCCTACTCTCAGGTAACAGCACAAAGAGAATCCAGTAGTTTAAAATACAACATTTTATAGCCTGCCGCCTTCTAAACCAGAAAAAAAAGAATAGTTTTTTAAATCGACAAAATACACCGAAAATGGCTCGTACATTGCTTTTTTCGATGAAAAACCCTGTATAAACCGCCAGCCAATTTAACTTGCCAGGAGATGTTTTTTTTGCCTGAGAAACTGGAAACCTGAAGCATATAATTTGGTTAATTTACCGCAACTTATGTGTACCTAGGTTTCTGTTTTCAACATAATAGAGACCTTTTGCACGTCTTACGAAACATCACCGTTACATGACATTATCGCTTAATAGCGCGTTGTGACGTAGCTAACGTCACGTTATTTTTAAGGCAGCATTTTTAGTTTTTGAACGTCGCCTTTGATTTTTTTATCGACTTTATACGGTATTCGTTATTATCAAGATTTACAGAAAGAATTTATCCAAAAAAATATCTTAAGTTGCCAATTGCACCAACGTTAAGTCTGTGTTTTAAGTATCACTTAGAGGTTCTCTCTCTCCCTCTCTCTCTCTCTCTCTCTCTCTTATTGCGTGCCTCTGAGAGATTTAAAAACTTTGAAGTCAGACTTAACGTTGGTGCAATTGGAAATTATTGTTGCGTTTTTTACGGAGAATTTTAATTATTAATAATCTTTAAAAACTCCAAGACCCAACAAAAATTGACACTTATCTTTAACAATTCACAAGAATACAGAACCTATTTGCATTCAAAAATCAATTAAAATATTTTGTTTTTCTACTTAATGTTTTATTGACGGCAACCATGTCAATTATAAAGGATACGGTATTCACCCGCAGGTGACGTCAAACTTTATTAGTAAGGGATTCCGTTATTACCTCGTAACCGCGCATGCCCGAAATAAGAAATAAAGGGCGCGTTCGTAAAATCAACTGAAATTCACCGATTCGTTGAGTTTGATTCGACCAATTTGATGGACAGATGGGTATGACGTCACTACCGATGATTTTCCGGTGGCATCGCAAAAATACACGAACGTGATGGTATTTATTTAGCTTGTCGAACTTACCTTTAAAGTTAATAGGGATATTTTGGAACGTTTATTTGACACTTCGTAGCGGTTGTGGTGATTACTGCGTCCGCGCAATAGCTAAACGTTATTCCGTTGTGGTAATTAACCACTACCACGGCCGTAAGCTACGAATTCATTTCGTTGTGGTTGTGAATTTTGGCACAGTTAATTTTTAAAATAATAAAATATTACTAGGTTCCAACATATAAAACACTTATTTTGTAAAATAAAACCCAATTATGTGTTCCAAAAACTCTGGTAAAATCGATGCGTGGTAGTGGTTGTTAAACGCTACCACAGCGGCTGTCAAAGTTGTTAAAATTTTAAACGTTCCAAAATCTCCCTATTTATTTTAATCATTTTCGTGTGTTAAATCGGGCAAATATTGTCAGAATTCCTTCATTTTTTTGCAACTTAATTTTGACCAACTTCCCGACATCCGATCGGCTTCAAATTTGCCATGCTTATATAGTTGCGGTAACAATACAAGAATATAGTGTGATGAAATTGACAGCTCCCCCCTACTTGAAGAGAGGTACAGTTGAAGTACGCCCGATTTTGTTGAAATTTGGTGTGTTGGGGCCCTTGGGGATGTAGATAACGAATTTCTAATCAGATTTTGAAAATTCAATATGGCGGTTTCACGATGGACGATTTTTGGTCATCTTTTGTTAACCAATTTTAACTAACTTATACTTTGTTATTAATCTGAGGTTACCTTCAATTTTGGCATGCAATTATAGTTCCGGTGACAATACAATAATATGTAATTATTAGGCACCCCTCTCCCCTAGGAGGGGACTGGAAGGAGGAAAACACCTAAGTTTGTCCGATTTAAGCCAAAATACGAATTTTTGATCAGATTTTGAAAATTCAATATGGCCGATTCAAGATGGACGATTTTTGGTCATCTTTTGCTAACCAATTTTAACTAATTTGTACACATACGAATGCCTTCAAATTTGGCATTATTTTATAGTTCCGGTGAAAATACAATAATATGGTATTTTCAGGTACACAATTCCCTCTAACGAGGGAAGTGGAGGGGGAAAAAGATACAGTTTGTTCGATTTTAATCAAAATTGGCATACAGGGGTTTTTGAGGAGGGGGATTATGAATTTTTTATCAGATTTGAAAATTTCAATATGGCGGTCAAAATGGACGATTTAGGTTACAAATCTAAAAATTAAAAAATAAATATTTATTAAAAAAAACTTTTAAAGAACAAGCTTTTATTAAATGCACTCAAAAGTAGAAAATAATTTTTTATCTTTCTTATACCATAATAAAAGCGTATCTACAGTGACAAAGAGTATTATGGTATAAGAAAGATAAAAAATTATTTTCTACTTTTGAGTGCATTTAATAAAAGCTCGTTCTTTAAAAGTTTTATTTTTTTAATTTATTTTATTAATTATCCTTAAACTCCCCCCCCCCACGAAGTCAATTACTGGGTGCGCCACTGCTTTGGGTCTTTAAAACCAACCTTGCGATTTAAAGATTTGAACAACTAACTATCGAATAAGCAAAAGCCTCACTAGGTGGCAATTACCTTCTTTTGCCCTCTCTCGGAGCGAGGGAAGTAAATTTCCAAAACTGTAAGGGATATAAATACACGAAAAACGACCACGACGCCGATCATTGGTATTCGTAGCGTCGGCCGCGTTTCGGAAAAGCTAATAAAACCGAACATTTTATTTTCCCAAGCCTAAGCGGTTGTCTGTCGGTCCTATATTGATTCCCTTCGAACAAGTTATGGCAAAGCCAGTTAAAAATAATGGGAACCGCATCGCGATGTAAATTTCTCTTTCCATATAGTTTTTTACTTATGTTTTTTGTTTTCATGCATAAATCAAAATAATTTAATTTTGGTCCTTCTTATTCATTTGAGTTAATAGAACTTACGTGGAAGTATTAGATAGTTTCTGGTTGTGCCAATTTAACGCCCGATAACTTCGCCATTTAAGCTGACAGCAGCTGTCAAATTTTTTATTTGGGTATTTTAAGTGTACGCCGGCCGAAAGCAAATTCCTATTTACAAGACATCTTCAAAATCTGAGCCTATGCCAGTGGCGGTCCCAGGGGAGGGGGCGGAGCAGGGCGATCGTCCCGCCCTTTGCTCCAGAAACCCTGAAATCTTTGGAAAAAAAAACAAGAAATTGCAGAACGTTCCTTTAAAGACATTTTAGAATCCCTCCACAGTATTTTGGGACAGTTTAAAACAGACGAAAACCACGATATTGGAAATACAGAACAGCATTATAGAGTTTCAATTTATAAACAAGTTTTAGATAAAATAATTTCGGACATAAAATCAAGGTTCAATCACGAGACTCTGTATTTTTGACCTGAACATATTCATACCAAGTTTTATACAACGTGAAGTCGTTCTAAAAACAGACTGGTTCTGGTTGTGCCAATTTAAGGCCCGATAACGTCGCCGACTTAAGCTGACAGCAGCTGTCAAATTTTTTATTTGGGTATTTTAAGTGTACATCGGCCGAAAGCAAATTCCTATTTACAAGACATCTTCAAAATCTGAGCCTATGCCAGTGGCGGTCCCAGGGGAGGGGGCGGAGCAGGGCGATCGTCCCGCCCTTTGCTCCAGAAACCCTGAAATCTTTGGAAAAAAAACGAGAAATTGCAGAACGTTCCTTTAAAGACATTTTAGAATCCCTCCACAGTATTTTGGGACAGTTTAAAACAGACGAAAACCACGATATTGGAAATACAGAACAGCATTATAGAGTTTCAATTTATAAACAAGTTTTAGATAAAATAATTTCGGACATAAAATCAAGGTTCAATCACGAGACTCTGTATTTTTGACCTGAACATATTCATACCAAGTTTTATACAACGTGAAGTCGTTCTAAAAACAGACTGGTTCTGGTTGTGCCAATTTAAGGCCCGATAACGTCGCCGACTTAAGCTGACAGCAGCTGTCAAATTTTTTATTTGGGTATTTTAAGTGTACATCGGCCGAAAGCAAATTCCTATTTACAAGACATCTTCAAAATCTGAGCCTATGCCAGTGGCGGTCCCAGGGGAGGGGGCGGAGCAGGGCGATCGTCCCGCCCTTTGCTCCAGAAACCCTGAAATCTTTGGAAAAAAAAAACGAGAAATTGCAGAACGTTCCTTTAAAGACATTTTAGAATCCCTCCACAGTATTTTGGGACTGTTTGAAACAGACGAAAACCACGATATTGGAAATACAGAACAGCATTATAGAGTTTCAATTTATAAACAAGTTTTAGATAAAATAATTTCGGACATAAAATCAAGGTTCAATCACGAGACTCTGTATTTTTGACCTGAACATATTCATACCAAGTTTTATACAACGTGAAGTCGTTCTAAAAACAGACTGGTTCTGGTTGTGCCAATTTAAGGCCCGATAACGTCGCCGACTTAAGCTGACAGCAGCTGTCAAATTTTTTATTTGGGTATTTTAAGTGTACATCGGCCGAAAGCAAATTCCTATTTACAAGACATCTTCAAAATCTGAGCCTATGCCAGTGGCGGTCCCAGGAGGGGGGCGGAGCAGGGCGATCGTCCCGCCCTTTGCTCCAGAAACCCTGAAATCTTTGGAAAAAAAACGAGAAATTGCAGAACGTTCCTTTAAAGACATTTTAGAATCCCTCCACAGTATTTTGGGACTGTTTGAAACAGACGAAAACCACGATATTGGAAATACAGAACAGCATTATAGAGTTTCAATTTATAAACAAGTTTTAGATAAAATAATTTCGGACATAAAATCAAGGTTCAATCACGAGACTCTGTATTTTTGACCTGAACATATTCATACCAAGTATTATACAACGTGAAGTCGTTCTAAAAACAGACTGGTTCTGGTTGTGCCAATTTAAGGCCTGATAACTTCGCCGACTTAAGCTGACAGCAGCTGTCAAATTTTTTATTTGGGTATTTTAAGTGTACGCCGGCCGAAAGCAAATTCCTATTTACAAGACATCTTCAAAATCTGAGCCTATGCCAGTGGCGGTCCCAGGGGGGGGGGGGGGCGGAGCAGGGCGATCGTCCCGCCCTTTGCTCCAGAAACCCTGAAGTCTTTGGAAAAAAAACGAGAAATTGCAGAACGTTCCTTTAAAGACATTTTAGAATCCCTCCACAGTATTTTGGGACAGTTTGAAACAGACGAAAACCACGATATTGGAAATACAGAACAGCATTATAGAGTTTCAATTTATAAACAAGTTTTAGATAAAATAATTTCGGACATAAAATCAAGGTTCAATCACGAGACTCTGTATTTTTGACCTGAACATATTCATACCAAGTTTTATACAACGTGAAGTCGTTCTAAAAACAGACTGGTTCTGGTTGTGCCAATTTAAGGCCTGATAACTTCGCCGACTTAAGCTGACAGCAGCTGTCAAATTTTTTATTTGGGTATTTTAAGTGTACGCCGGCCGAAAGCAAATTCCTATTTACAAGACATCTTCAAAATCTGAGCCTATGCCAGTGGCGGTCCCAGGAGGGGGGGCGGAGCAGGGCGATCGTCCCGCCCTTTGCTCCAGAAACCCTGAAATCTTTGGAAAAAAAGCGAGAAATTGCAGAACGTTCCTTTAAAGACATTTTAGAATCCCTCCACAGTATTTTGGGACAGTTTGAAACAGACGAAAACCACGATATTGGAAATACAGAACAGCATTATAGAGTTTCAATTTATAAACAAGTTTTAGATAAAATAATTTCGGACATAAAATCAAGGTTCAATCACGAGACTCTGTATTTTTGACCTGAACATATTCATACCAAGTATTATACAACGTGAAGTCGTTCTAAAAACAGACTGGTTCTGGTTGTGCCAATTTAAGGCCTGATAACTTCGCCGACTTAAGCTGACAGCAGCTGTCAAATTTTTTATTTGGGTATTTTAAGTGTACGCCGGCCGAAAGCAAATTCCTATTTACAAGACATCTTCAAAATCTGAGCCTATGCCAGTGGCGGTCCCAGGGGGGGGGGCGGAGCAGGGCGATCGTCCCGCCCTTTGCTCCAGAAACCCTGAAGTCTTTGGAAAAAAAACGAGAAATTGCAGAACGTTCCTTTAAAGACATTTTAGAATCCCTCCACAGTATTTTGGGACAGTTTGAAACAGACGAAAACCACGATATTGGAAATACAGAACAGCATTATAGAGTTTCAATTTATAAACAAGTTTTAGATAAAATAATTTCGGACATAAAATCAAGGTTCAATCACGAGACTCTGTATTTTTGACCTGAACATATTCATACCAAGTTTTATACAACGTGAAGTCAAAATCATGGCAAAATGAAGTAATGTCGTTTCCAAATACTATAAACAGTTTGATTAATACAAAACACAAATTCTTGAACTTTTATTGGGAGAAGTCAGTATTTGGAAACAATAATGGTCAAAAGTAGGCAAAAGCTTAAATCAAAACATATGATAATGTTTTCGAGGCAATGAACAAGTGATTTTTCCGTTGATAAAAACATTCTTTTTCCGTTGATAAAACATTTCCGTTGACAAAAACATTGCGCATATTGCTTGCGCTCTTGAACTGAAGGGAGAGGATAGGGGCGGTTTATTAGGTGTTGGGTTAGTGTATACGAAACAAAAATATTTATTTTTAAAATCAAGTCTCATTTGAAGATTCTTTTCAAAATCAACCTGCGCCGCAGGCCGAAATTTTGAAAAAAATAAACTAAAATGCTATTTTTTACGCGTTTCAAATTTTGTTGACAAAAAAAATTGCTTAAAATTAAACAATATTTAATATTGGTATGGCGCCGTAGGCAAAAGCTTGGAAAAAACATAAAAAATTCCTTAAAAATTTTGATCTTCGAGGTTTTTTGTAAAATATTTTTGAAAAAATAGATTGGATTAGATGCCACTGTTTTCAGGTTACGTTTTTTGTGACCATTGCTGAATTTGAGGAGAAGAATAGGAAAGTGTTACGAGAAGAGGAACGGAAGGCGGGGGGGGGGGGTTAAAATTTGATAAAATGGTGTTACGTAATTTATGGACGAACCCTTTGATAAAAAAACCCAGAAGGAAAAAAGAGAGAAGCTTATTTGGCAAACCAAAAGTAGAAAATGGATGCAATCAAACAACCCAAGCATTTTTATCGAAAGCTCTTTCTAAATACCGAAAAAAGCTAACGAAATCGAACTTTTTGTGCGCTTTCTTAACGGTGTTCCTCCATGATTACATTTAAAGCCCGCCATTAAGAAAAAAAAGGCCCTTTGCATTCACATCAGGATGACGACGTTCTTATGGAGACCGAATCAGTTTTAAAACCAGTTCACTAGAGGATTTTCGTTCTAAAAACAGACGAGTCGTTTCTGAGATATTCACTTTTACAGTTGCATGGATCAATGCAAAAATAGGTTTTTTACAAAATATATTTTTTATTTTTTAACAAATCCCGGGCCACGTCGACCTTGTTCTTGTTAAAGATACATTTTATCATGGCGTTTTTTCTTCCATGGTGCATTCCTACGAAGAGTGAAATTTACCTGCGGTACAATTTGAGTTTATCTTGAAAATGAGCATCTTAGAAAGGAATCGATAAGATTTCGAAAATTTTTACACGGTTCTAAAGATATTTAAGAGACCTTCATAACAAGGTATCACTCCACCCACTTTCCCTATTAAAAATTTAGGGGGAACTTTACCCCTACAAAAATTTCAAAATGTGCCTCCTCGAAAAAAAAAATCGAGGTGTCCGCGGATTTCTTCAAATCAGACTCTAAATACGTAAATCTTGGGTGCACGGTGAGAAGTTTTCAAATGAACACCCTCGAAAAGCCTGGTTATGGTCACATTTTTACTTCAAATTAATTTTTATTATTTATCCTTAAAAACGCCCCCAGAAGACAATTCCTGAGTGCGTCACTGTATATACTATGACCACACGGTAATCAATTCCTCGTACAATTTTTTAGGCAGCTGAAAACGAATTGAATCGTCAATAAGAACGTGGCATGCCGGTAAACAAAGTAAATTTTTATAAGAATTCGTCCTCTTATTTAGAAAACGAAAGGGCCAAAATAAAAATAAAGCATGTCACACCCCACTTATTTAAATTTAAAAGTAAGCTTCCAAACAAAAAATGATTGTTTTTTTTTTGTTCCCATTTATCGACAATTTCAGTAAAGGTTCGGAAATAAATTTTGACAAGAAAGCAGGTCGAGGGGAACGGAAACAAATTCAACTTGACAAACCCTACTAAAGGCCGGTTTCGCAATACGAAGTTAGAGTTAACTCGAGCAACATAATCTTGTAAAACTGAAAACAGCCACAAAATCCGAGTTAATTTAATTCGCTGGTATAACCCTCTATTGAGAAATCGGTCCTAAAAGCAAAAACTACCCTCCTAAGGCCTCTTGAGCGGAAGGGTGAAAAAATTACCTTAAATAAACGTTCTTTTGCTACGTGGGGTGAAAGCAGACCTTGTAAAAATCTTTAAAATGCGAATTAAAGTTAACACCAGGCTAACCATGACTTCAAGGTAAGGGTTAGTTATCTTACCCCAGGGTTAACCTAAAAAAAAACTGAGATTTACGACCCGAGTTAATTTAATTCGCTGGTAACCCGCTATTGAGAAATCGGTCCTAAAAGCACAAAAATACCCTTGTAAGGCTTCTTGAATGGAGGGGTGGAAAAATTACCTTGAATAAACGTTCTTTTGCTACGTGGGGTGAAAGCAAATGAGATGAGACGAAAACGTCTCCTGCAAAGATTTTAAAATATGCGTTTGTCTTGAAAACTAAATGAGATATTTTGAAATATGTTTCAATATGTTGCTTTGCGATAAATACGCGCCTCTGATAATAAAATAAAATTTGACAGCTTCCGATTTGAATTTTTTTACTGATTTGGTTAGTAATTTTGGCACCCTTGGGCATTTTTAAAAATCCAAGATTGCGGTCATTTTTATGTGAAAAAACTGGAGAAAAAATATCTGAACAGCACTTGATTTTCGTTGCTTTCTTGTCGTCGAAATCTAAATCCTGCACTTTTTTCTCGGAATGGTACCTCAACCCAGCAAACACGGTTCCCTCGGGCCTTCGTCGGCCCGATGTCGATTGCCGAATTTGCCGTCATCGGCACGACGTCGATTTACGACATCGGACCAGCAGTATTTTTTTGTCCGCTTTGCGATGTAGGCCCAATGTATGTTTGCCGACGCAGCGTTAGATTATAGCCAGCCGTCTTTTTGCTGACACCGGCATACCGTCGCCGTACGATTAAGGTCCGATATGGTTTAACCACATGGTACCGACCATCCTACCATAAAGCTGCTTAATTTGGTCGGTCTAACGTAGGCAAGCTGGTCTCGGCCCGACATCGGTAAACTATTCCTAAAGCGGTACAACGTCGGCGATTGACGAAGGTCCGTCGGTGGTAGCTTAAAGCGGCCCGATAATGGCAAACCACAAAAGTCCGATAATCAGTCGGTGGTTGCTTGACACGATCCGACATTGGCAAACTACAAAGTTTCGATATTGCGGGTGCTTGACCAGTCGGGCTGGTTTAAGTGGCGGAAAAGGTGATTCTTGTAGAGAAGTACCACCATCTTGTCAAGTCCGCATTCTAGTTTTGACATATCTTTGCTCATTATATATATAATGGTATCTTCCACTGTACAGGGAACATAGTGACATTAGCGCCATCTCTACATACTAGGAAAAACTATTAAGCAGTTTAAAAATTTTAAGGTGACGTAATCGGACCATCGTCAGTTGCCGATTCTCGACCAATCAAACAAAGTTTCAATCGGACCATCGTCGGCCCTAAAGCAGATAAAGCGGTCGTCGGCATAAAGTCGACTATAGTAAATCGGGCCATCGTCAGTTGCCAATTCTCAACTGATTAAACAAAGTTGATGCCTATGCTATAGTAAATCGATTTTTTTCATGAAATCATTCTGGGTTTTTTGGGTCCGCTGAATTCTATAGTTAAAAAAATCTTTGGGAGTAATTTGAAGGGATGGGCGGTATTTATGGAGAACGCTGTGAAACTGTTTATGTGAAGAATTAACGACTTTATTCAAGTTTTTTTACAGATTTCGATAGCTCTGTTAATCTCTGTCATAAAACTAATTAACGACTTTTGGACATCATCCACCATACTGAAATATTCAAGACGGCGGCCGTGAGAAAAAATCAAAAGAGAAGCACATGCGTGCGATACATCAACTATGGTTCTTAGGTCCGCTAAATATAAACCTTATGTTAAAAAAATATTTGGGGTGCCCTAACAAAGCCGCGTCAGATAATACAAAAAACATCAACGTTGCGCGATGTAGGTACCATGAAAAATAAATTGAAAGAATCTTAAGGCGCAATTACACAGACGAACATGCTCAAATAAAAGCTCGTGCAAAAGATCTAAAATTTTTTGCGTGAACATTTTTGTGAGCTTTTCTTTGAACATTTTGTTCGGGTAAATTTTTAAGCAAATTATTGCTATCTATTTTGGAAACATATTTTTAAAGATGAGAATAAATAAAATTTCACATTAGTGATCAGTGATCTCAATTCTTTAAAAAAATGGAACACCAACTTTTAGTTAAAATTTTTGTGAAAAAAAGCCGACGGCAAGCGAAACATTATTATTGGCTCTACTATCAGTTTTGTCACATGGAGTAGGGTCACTTATAATATTTTTTTCTTAGGGTTTTTCCCGGATTTTTTTTCCCGGGGTTTTTTTGGGATTTTCTTGCGAGTTTTTTTATTTCCAAGGGTTTTTTTCCTAAAGTCAAAAAAAAACCCAGGAAAATTTTTCTTTTCCAAAAAAATTTTGAGTTTTTCAAATATCGGCAAAAAACTCAAAAATTGCACTTTTAAGCGGTAATCCGCGCCTCACGACTATGAGGAGTGGTGGGGAGGGGTATTTTTTTAAAACATATTTTTGTAACTTTACTTTACCTTTAGCTTTTATTGTTATTTTTTAATTCCTCACACCAGATTTTCCTAGTTAGTTTAAGGTCCCAAGGGTTGCTTAAAAAAGCAAAATGTTCATGAAAATGCTGAAGATATAGATATTTACTGCCAATTTAATGTAATAATCAAGGTCGATTACTGACACTGAACAAACAATATGCAAAGGGCAACATTCCGATTCAAAACTCTAGTCTATTACTGCTAAATTATATTTTTTAGACAAGGGTCGGGATCGTAGGGTTGTAAAAGTGGGTAATAAACGGGTATTATTTAGACCGAATGTGCTTTTGTTCATATATCTGAGATTTAATAAAATATGTATAGGTTTTTTCATTTGACTTAATTATTATTGTATTGTGTTTTAACCTAGGAAGTCAAATAAAGAGATATTCTTTTAAAAGTAAATTTTTATCATAACATTTTACAGGCAACAGCAATAAATAAGTACCAATTATTATTTTTTATGATTCTCGTTTTTTTTAAAACTCCAAAAAAGTTACAAGGATACTGGCATATCCCCTATAAAAATCAGATCAATCGAAGTTGCTTATGAGGTAAAATGTGAATTTCGACATCAAATCGTTTTTCCGTCGGAAAGCACTTGATTAAAAATACCTTATTTCAAAACTTTGTTTTTCTATTTTCAGTTAAGTTCAATGAATTCCGATAACAATATATATTCTGAATTTGTAAAGAAATTTTTATACCCTCAATTCTTCAAACAAATTTTTCTCAACATTCTCCCCAAAATTTACGTGTGTTTTTTGTACGAGATTTTGCTCGAACATTTCTTTGAACATTTTGCTCAAGAGGCTGGTGTAAATGTTTGTCGGCATTTCAACATCAAAGGAAAGTTTGTCTGTGTAAATGCGCCTTTATGTTACTTTAAATGCACTTCAACTTCAACAAAGCTTTTTAAATGCATTGGGGTCGTTTAAAGTAAAAGTTATCCGATTTGATGAAGAAACTAGTAGAAAAATGCACAAAAACAACATCAACAATTTTTTGCTCTGGGAATTTTTACACAACTCGGCATCTTCGACAAGCTTTACATTTTTGACTAGTTGTAGTTTCGCCATTTTGTTTATGTTATTGTGGTTTTATGCAATAATTTGAAAAATAAAGTCCAATAATACCTAGTAACTGGGTTTTTTTTACGGAAATCAATAGATTGTCCTAAACTCTATAATTACACTCACCAATTAAGCCTCAAAGAACCTGGCTTTTATTTTCTATTCTTGTTTTGTTTATGTTTAAATCCAGAAGAATATAAATTTCTATTTTACGGGAAACACTAGACAACACTTTTTAAAAATTTTTTACGGTAGTGTCCATTCTATTAATAAATTTTCCAAAAGCAAACAAAAATATTACACATAAGGGTCAGTCCATATCAAGTCAACCAGGGTATTTTACCACACCATCTCCGATGTTGATGATTTTTAGTATACATGTTTTTCCTACCAAAAAACTGGAAAATCCAAAATTTCAGACTTTTTTGACCAGTTGTTTATTTTGAATTAATTTTTGAAAATCGAAAAAGTCACTTATTTGTCCTTAACATGTGCGCACAAAATTAGGAATATCCAAAGAACCACTTATAATAGAAAAGTAGGTGAAGGTTCATTTTAAAGCTCTTATAAAGACCTTTCATATGAGAATATTGCATAACATATATTGAAAAAAAAAAATAAAAAAAAAAAAATTTGATTTTTTTTTTGAAAAATTTCAAAAAGGCCATTTTTAATTTTTTTCAAAAAATTATATTATTTTCTTTAAAGTGTTATTAAACTATTCACAAAATTTTGAGATGGACAAATCATGGGTTCAATGTGAAAAAATTTATTAAAAATGTCACATGCATGAAAAATCGCCTATAAAATGTACTTAATATTTTTGATATTTTTTTTGACATTGAACCCATCATTTCTCCATCATAAAATTTTGTGGATAATTAAGTAACACTTTGACCAAAATTATATATTTTTTTCAAAAAAATTAAAAATGGCCTTTTTGAATTTTTCAATTTTTTTTTTTCAATTTTTTATTTCCAATTTTTTTTTTTGTTAAAATTATGTTGTGATATTTCATAAAAAAGAGCTTCAAAATGACTTTAAAATGAGCCATTTATTACTTTCCTAGTGTAAGTGGTTCTCGAGATATTGCTAGTTTTGTACATTCTTGTTAAGGTCAAAATGCTGACTTTTTTATTTTGAAAAATTAAAAAAAAAAACTACGAATCAAAAAAATCTAAAAATTTGCATTTTCAACTTTTATGGTAAGAAGAAAATATATACCAAAAATCATCAAAATTGGAATTGGTCGCGTAAAATTTTTGTGATTTTTTGGTTGATTTGATATGGAATGACCCATAACCTAAATTTTCGCTGTCAGATTGTTGTCAGTTGCTTTCACTACCGACGCAATCGACGCGCCTGCCCGGTAGACCCTTCGCCTCTGGATTATTTCCAGGTTAACTTGATTGGGAGAGTTATGATCGGTACGCATTTTTCTCGGGAAATGCAAGGGCAGCGCCATTATATTATTTCGCCCAGATGGGGTACCTGTGATATTAATAAATAATTGTAAATTTGTTCTTTCCGAGAATCTGTAAATTTCGTTCACAGTGGAACCTATCTTATGTAACACCTATTTTTAACGGCCCAATTACATCGTTAAACCGGCAACGCTGTTGGGTCCGTTTATTAGGCAATTCTTTTTCCGCATGTTTCTCGGAAACGGGACTTCCAAATGGCCTGAAATTTTGCCTAAATTGTTTATTGGACTATGTTTTTCCATCAGATCTTGGTACTTTTTTAAAATTTTGTTTATTTTTTGAAAAAAACTGTTTTAACTTTTGTGGTGTTTCAAAATTGGCGCGCCCATATTACGTCAGAAACAGTCAGAAATACCCTTTATAGAGACCTGTAAAACTAAATTGGAAATATTTGTAATTTTCCAAATAATGGACACCTAATTTCAAAAACTCTCTAGATTGTTATTAATAAGCTTTGTAATCCTCTTCCTCTAATAAAAAACAAATTGAGTATTATTTTCCTCTAAAGCTAAAACATGCGGAAATGTAAAAACATGGACTATACTGGTTACCTATCAATATTAGTTATATGCCTAGCATCAAAAAGTACTTAAATGGTTATATTATAGATACCGCCACCATCAAAATTAACCACCCACGTCTTTTTTTTGTGAGCTTACCCTAGGCATAGTTTCTAGTGTTCTCCTTTCCTAAATGTATTCGGCTAAGAGAGATCTAGCACATATACCTAGGTAACACCCCTTACCAGGAAAAAAAATTTATGCCATGCAAACATCGAAATTGGTCGACTCATTGAATTTGCAAATAACCAATGTCAGTGTGTCTGCCTGACATTCTTCATAACCTTAGTTTTGTCGTTTTGTTTTGGAGTTCGTCGGCCTGTTTTTTGTGTTTTATTTAATAATTTTTCCTTTGGTGAAAAGCTACTTTTTAGGACCCTTAAGTGGTCTGTGTGTATGGCCATTTGACTAGTTGTCACTGCTCTCAATTCGATCACCTAGGTGATAAATAAACAATCCCCCATAGGGTCACTGGATCCTGAGACCTGCGGTCCCAGCCGCAGGTTTTAGGATCCAGTGACCCTAATCCCCAATGATTCGCGCCGCAATCTGTGAACAGGAGAATACAGTAAAGAAACCAGAGATAGATAATGAGTGGTAGATGACGTATTGAAATCGATTGACAAATTTATATTATCTCTGGATTGTTCTTGCGCCGTTAAGGAAGGAGACAAGTCAGACACAAAAAACTACAGAGCAATCTGCAAAATGTCGTTGTTTGCCAAAATATTTGAAGCTATTGTGGCTGATAAAATAACTCCACTATTTAAAAACATGATTATAATAGAGGAATATGGATTTATGAAAGCCAGGTCAACTGTGTCAAATCTTTTGTGCTATGAGCAACACTTGTTGGAAGCCTTTGAGAATGGGAGTAAGGTTGACTCTGTTTACACAGATTTCTCAAAGGCTTTCGACAGGGTTGATCATATCATTTTGTTGAAAAAACTGCAAGCTATGGGAATATTTGGAGTCTTTCATAGTTGGTTTGAAAGTAATATCAGGGAGAGAAGACAAGCAGTTAAAATTAAAACTTTTATTTCATCTGAATTTACTGTAACTTCGGAGGTAGCACAGGGTGGTCATCTTTCTACATTTCTTTTTAATTGATTTATAAATGACGTAAACGATGTTTTTTCTGTCTGTCAGTTCCTTGCTTTCGCTGATGAAACCACTGCCTGGTGTGTATGTGCTAATAAGTGTAAGATAATTACTTTTGGTTTTTGATTATACACTGGGCTCTCTTGCTCTTAAAAGGCAGGTTTTGGTAAAGGATCTGGGTGTCTGATCGGATTCTGAGTTGTCTTTTATCAACCATATTGAAATTACCGCTAATAGAGATATGAGGTTGCTTGGATTTGTATTTAGCATCCTGTGGGGGTTTGATAATATTTATGCTTTTAAGGAGATCTACTGTGCAGTTGTACGGTCGATTCTTGAATATGCAACCTGTGTATGGTACCCTTGCTATGCTGTGCACAGTGATAAACTCGAAAAACTTCTCTAGAAACCAGGAGAAAATACTTTGATGTAAGGTTCTTTTATAAATTATTAAATAACTTTATTGGCGCTCCTCAACTCCTTGCAATGGCTGGCATTCATATTCCTCCAATTAACAGTAGAAAAAGAGATCTTTTTAATATTAAATAACATAAGACAAACTATGGTATAAATTCACCCTTAACACGTATGTCTAAGGTTTCCAATGATGTGATAAAACAAAGTGATATTGATAAGGTCCAAAAGTATTATATGTTTAGTTAATCTGGGTTCTAAGTGTGTGTGCCTGTTCTATGTAAAGGCGCATTTACACAGACAAACTTTCCTTTGATGTTGAAATGCCGACAAACATTTACACGAGCCTCTTGAGCAAAATGCTCAAAGAAATGTTCAAGCAAAATCGCGTACAAAAAAACACACGTAAATTTTGGAGAGAATGTTGAGCAAAATTTGTCTGAAGAATTGGGGGTATAAAAATTTCTTTACAAATTCAAAATATATTGAACTTAACTGAAAATAGAAAAACAAAGTTTTAAAATAAGGTATTTTTTAATTAAGTGCTTTCCGACGGAAAAACGATTTGATGTCGAAATTCACATTTTACCTCATAAGCAACTTCGATTGACCTGATTTTTATAGGGGATATGCCAGTATACTTGTAACTTTTTTGGGGTTGTAAAAAAACGAGAATAAAAAAATTATAATTGGCACTTATTTATTGCTGTTGCCTGTAAAATGTAATGATAAAAATTTACGTTTAAAAGAATATCTCTTTATTTTACTTCCTAGTTTAGTCTTTTACAATAATAATTAAGTCAAATTAAAAAATCTATATACATTTTATTAAATCTCAAATATATGAACAAAAGCACGTTCGTTTTAAATAATACCCGTTTATTACCCACGTTTATAACCCTACGATCCCGACCCTTATCTAAAAAATATAATTTAGCAGTAATAGACTAGACTTTTAAATCGGAATGTTGCCCTTTGCATATTGTTTGTTCAGTGTCAGTAATCGACCTTGATTATTACATTAAATTGACAGTAAATATCTATATCTTCAACATTTTCATGAACCTTTTGCTTTTTTAAGCAACCCTTGGGGCCTTAAACTAACTAGGTAAATCTGGTGTGAGGAATTAAAAAAAAACACAATCAAAGCTAAGGGTAAAGTAAAGTTACAAAAATATTAAAAAAAAAATCCCCTTCCCACCACTCCTCATAGTCGCGAGGCGCGGATTACCGCTTAAAAGTGCAATTTTTGAGTTTTTTGCCGATATTTGAAAAACTCCCAATTTTCCCGGGGTTGTTTTTTGAATTTAGGAAAAAAACTTTTGGAAATAAAAAAAAACTCGCAAGAAAATCTTAAAAAAACTACTGGGAGAAAAAATCCGGGAAAAACAATAAGAAACAAATATTATAAGTAACCCTAATCCATGTGACCAAACTAATAGCCAATAACAATGTTTCGCTTGCCGTCGGCTTTTTTTCACAAAAATTTAAAATAAAAGTTGGTGTTCCATTTTTTTAAAGAATTGAGATCAATGATCACTGCTGTGAAATTTTATTTATTCTCATCTTTAAAAATATGTTTCCAAAACAGATACCAATAATTTGCTCAAAAATTTACCCGAACAAAATGTTCAAAGAAATGCTCACAAAAATGTTCACGCAAAAAATTTTAGATGTTTTGCACGAGCTTTTGTTTGAGCATGTTCGTCTGTGTAATTGCGCCTTTATAATCCAAAATATTAAATATTTGCCGATATTTGAAAAACTCCCAATTTTCCTGGGTTGTTTTTTGAATTTAGGAAAAAACTTTTGGAAATAAAAAAAAACTCGCAAGAAAATCACAAAAAAACCACTGGGAGAAAAAATCCGGGAAAAACAATAAGAAAAAAATATTATAAGTAACCCTAATCCATGTGACCAAACTAATAGCCAATAACAATGTTTCGCTTGCCGTCGGCTTTTTTTCACAAAAATTTAAAATAAAAGTTGGTGTTCCATTTTTTTAAAGAATTGAGATCAATGATCACTGCTGTGAAATTTTATTTATTCTCATCTTTAAAAATATGTTTCCAAAACAGATACCAATAATTTGCTCAAAAATTTACCCGAACAAAATGTTCAAAGAAATGCTCACAAAAATGTTCACGCAAAAAATTTTAGATCTTTTGCACGAGCTTTTGTTTGAGCATGTTCCTCTGTGTAATTGCGCCTTAAGATATTTTATATTTTATTTGTTAATGTCTTTTTTTTTTGTCTGAATTATTGTTCTATTAGTCATAAAATTATTCTTGGAAAATGCTGAAAGAGTAGATAAAATTTTGAATTTTGAATTTGAATAGTTATATGGAGGTAATATAAGGGTTAAACACTAAATGGAGAGAAAACATGCATATTTCAACTCGACTTTACGTAGCTCTTAAGTCCTCCAAAATTAAAACAGACGTATCCACTCCCTCGCGTTGACTAAGTAGCGCCCCGCGGCTAGGTAGGACTGTGCCAGAAGTTAAACTTTCCAACTTTGGGGTCACTATGTGTACTAACTCTAAAAGTTTCAATTGCCTCAAGTTTAAAAGTTCGAAATCGTCGATTGGGGACTCTAAAAGGTCGTTGCCAAAGTTTCGGACACATTTTTTGATTTAGGGCGCACTTAGAAAAGGGCAAAACGTATTTTTCGAGATTTATTCGTCTATGATTCGAAAAATACCTTATCGGATTTATATGGGTACGTCATTTTAGGTCATAATTACGATCTAGAGAAATCACGGCACGCATTTCAGCCAACACCGTTACGTAAATATTACGTAAAAGTTACAACACATGATTACTTTGTTACATACAGATAAACTGAAAGTCACAACAAGGTGAAAAGTAACTTCCATGTTCTGAATAATGCCGTGCACAAAGTTCCCTTCTTATTACGTAAATATAATGTAACTAAAGAAACATAAGTTATGTTATGTAAATATTACGTAAATTTTATGAAAACTTATAGATGTGTTGGCTGGGATGTAGGTAATTATCGTGAAAAGCCAGTAAATACGTCAAACGACCTCGACCGAACAGTACTGCGATCTATATTATAACTCCTGAACTACGTATTTCTCTATCGAATTCAATAGAATATTAACTCTTAAAAAGCCACACTTATCGAACCTTGATTTTCCTAGCCAGGGTGCTCAAGCCTTTAGAAAGAAGAAAACTTAAGTTTTTTTCGCTAAAATAGGGAAATATCAAATCAAGGAATAATGTAATCCAACGAATATTATTGACAGTTCTTTAATTTCTTTTTCTTTTAATTGGGAAAAGATGTTTAACTATTGTCGAGGGACTTTTATCTTAAATCTGCAATAAACAATCAATATTCTTTCCTACTTTGGAATTTTTAGATTCGCAGGTTGCATTTTCACCGATCCATAGCTGTGAAACAGATATTCTTTCGTTAGCAAATAATTTTTCGCATTTTATTGCTGTTACGAATTTAGCACGCAAGTGGCAGAAATTACCTACCATAAGAATATTTATTATATTCCTTTAAAAAGCATGACTAGATTGGTTAGTTAATGTTACTTGATTTCTTATAATACGTGTTTATTTTTTATATAATACGATTTTTGTGTTATGTTTGGATAGTCTCTCATTTTTTTATTAAAAAAAATATCAAAACTACACGTAGTTATTTAAAAAACGAAAAATTTATGGAGGGATTTTTAAACAAAACATGGAATATATCTAGAAAACCATACATTTATACAAAAGCGTAGAAGTGCCACAAAGCAATTTTTATTTTAATTCCTACTTTGAACTCGGAATTCCGACTTATAAGTCGGAATTCCGACTATAAACTCAGAATTCCGACATATAACTCGGAATTCCGACTTAGAACTCAGAATTCCGACTTTAAAGTCAAAATTCCGAGTTATAACTGGAAATTTGACTAAACAGCCCAAAAAAAAATAAAAAATAATTTTTTTTATATCTCAAAAAGTATATATATATTATAAAACTGAACATTTCTTATATTTAACTTTTTTTAGCTCTTATATGGTTTCGGATGAAAAAAATTGAGGTGGGTCCAAAACAGTGTTTTTTTCTTCTTAAACGGCTATACTTACAACAAAAACGATGAAAGTCTTTTCAATGGGGAAAAAAAATACATTTAATTGTTTTTTTTTCTCTTACTCTTTATTTACCCGAGATAATTTTTTTTTTCATAACCCGTGAAATATAGGTAATTTCTAAAAAATGACAGGCCAGTGTTATGAAAGTTAGACTTTTGAATAATAATAATATTTATAATATCTTCATAACCTATTCTTTTTAATGTTTTTAAATTTTTAATCTTTTGCGTACCTTTTCTGGAAAACTTTCAGTGGGGGGGTTAATAAAAATCATATTCATTATCAGACATATAGTCGTAGATTGCCCGAAAATCGGGGGGATGAGCGTAATTTTTCAAATACAAACGGTTGAGATAATCGAAAGTCGTAGCATACGAGTGTTTCCAAAGATATTCGGCCAATCTAGGGTATTAGTCGATTAAAGAAAAAGACCCTCTCCTGCCAGTTTTTCAGAGAAGGTACGTAAGGGATTCAGGTGCTTATTTGAAGGTCGACCAAGCGCCTATGGGAAAATTTTAAATTTGACAGAGATTATTTTTCCCCCAGAAAAACGAAATTTGCAGATAGCCTACGAGAAACCAAATAGAAAGTGTCATAATATTTGGATTTTTAAAATATTTTGGTCGCCAGTTAAAAAGAAACACAAAAAAATAACCCCCCCCCCCTTTTAAACTTTATAAAGAAAAAAATTTAATATAATAATCAATGGAATTCTCAATATGATTCGGGCAATTTACAACTATTTCTGATAATGAATATGAATTTTATTAACCCCCTCGCCACTGAAAGTTTTCCAGAAAAACTCCACAAAAGATTAACACTGGCCCCCTCTGATTTTTGAGGGTACTAAGAAAATATATATTAAAAAAATAATAAATGCTGGAAAAAAAATTATTTTTTTTTGTTTCTTTCATTTTTCGAAATTAAGTTAACGGATTATGACAAAAAAATTATCTTGGCTTCAGTATTTTAAGGATAATTTATATCAAAAAAAGTAATTTTTGCTAAATTTTTGGTTTATAAAAAAATGATAGTTTTTTATAGTTTTGTTTTTTTGGGGATGTTTAAAGTCAAATTCCGAGTTATAACTCGGAATTCCGAGTTTAAAGTCGGATTTCCGAGTTCTAAGTCGGAATTCCGAATTTAAAGTCAAAATTCTGAGTTGTAAGTAGGAATTCCGAGTTCTAAGTCGAAATTAAAATAAAAATTGCTTTGTGGCCCTTCTACGCTTTGTTAGGTTTAAGCTTTTTCTTTAAAATGCGACTACATTATTTGAAAAATCTCTGTAGTTGGATAAAAAAAATGTGGGGTCAAAAATAGCGAAATTTTGCATGAGTAAGACAAGGAAAGCTGCCAGCGTAGACCAAAACTTGTTGTGTAACAAAAATGTGATGAAAGATATTTTTGATAAGAATTTGAAAAGGAACAACCATATAAAATTTTAACTATTTTTGATGTTTAGTTTCTTGGCAAAGATTTAAAAAATTATGAAAAAAGGCGTTGCTGGTTATCGCTTTTTTTCTTTAAAATCTGGAAACCTGGTTAAAATTCAACTGATGTTTAGAATGCGAGACTTTGGTATTTTAAGTTCTTTGTGGAAGCAGATTCTCAACACCGGTTAAATTTAAACTAGGTTTAATATTGCGGTGCAATTGGCAATAAAAGTGTCTAAACCAACTTCACACCGCTTAATAATATCCAGGCATTACAATTCGTTGTACTTTGTGTAGCCTAGCTCGCCTTATTCCCTCTGAGAACCCTGCAATCGAGCTGGAGCTGTGTCTCATGTTAATTTCGAAAGTTTTCGAGTTGTATTCGGTGCCTCGAGACTCTTAAATAAGCGAAATTTATGTTTGCTTTGAGTTATATCTCAATATTATTCTATATGTAAAACAGACAGACGCTTTATAAGTCGTGCAGAAGACTCAACTTTAGAACATCCACCAAATCTCGATAAACTTAAGGCTATAGTTTTTCCCCAGATTCTAAGTAAAAAAAAGTACAACTGGCAACGCCTTGTTCTTTAATTTTTTAATCTTTTGCCAGAGTGCACAGGGAAACCTAAACATCAGAATTAGCTGAAATTTTGCAGGGGTGATCATTTCCAAAATATCTGAAGGATTTTTCAAAATGCTCAATTATTTTTTCTTCAAAATAAAAGCTCTGGTGCTGTCATCTATCCCAAAAGCCTCAAAACAATTGCGGTTTAGAACAAACCCGATTTACAAAAAGAATATAGAAATAGTCACAATTTCCTCCGGATTACATTTTTCCTTTTTATATTTCCTTGCTTTAGCGAAAATAAGAACTAAGTTTCCTTTTTTCTAAAAGCCTGTGTTGGTCGATAGATCGCAGAATTTATACGATTCCATCGTAACTGCAGGTGTTTTGTCAACAAACTTTAAATCGGGCCGCAGTGGGACAGAAGAGTATTTTTACGTTTTTTGACAGAAAACCATTCGAGGTTATGTTTTTAAAAAATGTGTTTTCAAAAACATTGTTTTAAAACAAATATGAAACCACTCCGCGTGTGCGGTCGCCCTCCGAAAAAGGCCTAACGCTGCGCGGGCATTACCCCAAGTCTATCAAAGAACCAAGAGAACTTTACTGGCTCGCATAACCTCACATAATTTTTTTTTAATTTAAATTATTGCGGCATAGTTATGTGCAAGTGTACTAGTGAAATCTTGGAGTGTAAAGGATAGATTTTATAACCTCAGTTTGAAAAACACACGGATACTTGAGTACTAACAAAACAGGTCAGTAAAGCTCCATTTAGAGGTTGGTAAGACTCTTGCTAATCGTTGACGCTCCTGTTTAAAATAGAATACGATTATTTCGTCTGGCGCCAGTAGCCGATGTTTAAATCTGCATGCTTTTAAGTTAACCTGTTGTCGGTATCAGCTAGCGGGAGTGTTTCCAATTCAATTATAAATGCACCTGTAAATGCAACCTTAAACATTACACCTAGTTACTTTAATACGTAGTTGAGTAGCGTCTTTAAGCAGGTAATTAATTCTGCAATAAATGGTTTTCTTTTATTTTAGTATTTTGCTTGGTTTTTTAGCGTCGTAGAACGCGAAAAGTCAAAATAGGTAACCTAACCCCAAATTTTTGACCCGGTGCTAAAAAATCTCTGGTGTCCCACTGTGGATAAACATAAATAAAGTCTCCGCGTGTTGCTAAAAACAATTCCCCAGATTGTAATTACGACCTTAACACGGAATTCTACTATTTGCGCCTAATTCCGTCGGTTTTCGCGCATCGAACAATGACGTCAGCGATCTAGGTTTTATAGCGTACTCGATTGAGAGAACGAGTACAATGCGCGGATATATTTGGTTCATGTTTTATTTGAAACCGTAAAGAACAGACATATTCTCTTTGCGCTTATACCCTCCCATTTGATTGAAAGAATGCTGCTACGATACCAACACACACAACTTGTGTGTTGTCAAAATTTATTTTTGTTATCTAATGAAATAGTTATTTACCTAACAAGTGCAGAAAGTGATACTTTACCGCACGCGACGGCAGTTGACCGAACGAAGCGAAAGGAGTTCGGTCAACCGGCAAGGGCGGTAAAGACACTTTACGCATGTGTTAGGTACAAGATTTTACCTATAAGCCTTAAAAAATGCCCAAAAAAGAAATATAAGTATCTGTATTTTTATTTCCTAAATTACCTGCCTGCTTGGTGTCGGGGTTAACGCCGCGACTTTCAAGCAGGAGATGCCGGGTTCAAGCCCCGGGTCGTGCATCAGGTAGTCTACTTGGACTTTTTCTTATAAAATTACAGAATTTTGTAAGATTAAGGCAAAACGCAGTATGAAGCGGAGTAGGCCGAGTTAGCTAGAAGGCAGGCTAATTCGATCTCATACCGTCCCTCGGAGAGGACGTTAAGAGGACGGTCCCGTGTGATCCATATATTGATAGTGGAGCACGTTAAAGATCCCTAGCCCCGACAAAGGGGTTTAGGCTAAATTAAATCCTTCTAGGAAAAGAAAAACTGCCTTCCTAGGGGGTGCTCATCAGACCGGTTTGATGAGCGGGGTAAGGGGAGAACCCAGGGTTAAATAAGTGTAAAATGTATCTTAGGCTCTACCCCTCTATTCACGCCGGTATCCAGGCCGGATGGGATCGGATATCACGTAGAGGCGGACCTAGATACGCACTCCCTAAGTCGGTAGACTACGAAAGTAGTTGATGACCCGTCCGATTTAGTTAATAGTGCCTACGGGACTCAAAAAAGTGACGGTAATCAAATGAGAAGCGAAGCGAAGCGATTTCCTAAATTAAACGTAGTCACTTTACCGTCTGCTGTAAAGTGCCATAACGTTAGCTTTACCGCACAGTATGCGGTAAAGTACATTCTTCCACATCCAAAGGATTGTTGTGAAGTGCAGTTTACCGCACGCTAGAAGGTAATAGTTATTTACCTTACAAGTGCGGAAAGTTATACTTTTCCGCACGCACAGGCGTTTGCACGAACGACGCGCAAGCGGAGTTCGGGCAAGCCGTAAATGGGGAAAATACTTTTCGCACGCGTAAGGTACAACATTTTTCCTACGAGCGTGCGGAATATTTAGTTAAACCTAGCAGAATAAAAATGAAAAAATAGTCAAAACTACGAATTTTGTGTTTTATTCAGAACTAAACTTTAACAAGCTTAAAAAAATAATTTTTATAGTAATTATGAATCACGGTAACATTGAAAGTACCACTTTGCTTAATGCCTTCGTCGAATTCAAGTCTTCCTGATTCATCACTGAGCAACAGCGTGCTGAACAATAAACGTGCTCAACAGCGTGTGTGGAAAATTTTTTTTGCTCGACAGCGTGCGTGAAAATTTTTTTTTGCTCAACAGCGTGCGTGAAAAATTTTTTTCGCGCACGGCGTGCAAATTTTTTAATTTCACGCACGGTGTGTGGAAAAGTGGCACCTTTCCGCACGGAAATGAGTGCGAAAAAAGCGTTTTTCCGCACGTTCGCTTATTATTAACAATACCAAAGAGCGCTGTTTTTGGATTTAAGTTGCACGAACGTCGCGGAGCGGAGTTCGGGCAATCCGTCAAGGGCATTTTCTGCAAGAGTTAGGTACAATGTTTTTCCTACGAGTGTTTTTGTCCATCTTATTTATCAAAAAAAAATGTTTTTAATACGCAAAGATTTTATAATAATGCTACAAAATGACACATAAGATAGAGTAGTTACATAAATCATTTATAATTAGTCCTAAATAATAATAATACAAAAATCGTGCGGAAAGGAAACTTTTCAGCACTAATGCGAAAAAGTTACTTTTCCGCACGACTTTAATTTTCTGCGCGATTTTTTTAGTACTGTTCCTGCATGTGAGTTTTTAATTTTAAGTTTAATACGTAAGACTATGACTTTTCTGAATGAAAAATAAAAAAAATCTTGCACACTTTCAAATTTGCTATAACTTTTGATCGAATCGCTCAATTTCAAATTTTTTAACTTTTTTGAAAGACAAGAAGACACGAGATTTCCGATCCGGTTCAAAATTTGACATTTCGCAAAAATCCAAGATGGCGGACCGTTTTGAATATTGGGTAATTTTCACTCCCCCTGCAATAAAATTACGTTCGGCACTGGAGAAAATCTAAGTCATTGCGACAAAAGCCTTATGTATGCTTTCTATACCAAGGCATTACTTAATTAAATCGGTTGAAAGATAAGAAAACTATAAACCTCTGAAATAAGTGGTTTTGGACTCGACATTGTCATTTGCAAAAAAAACTCAGTTTGTGCATTTGCTTTAACTTTTGATCGGATTACTTGATTTTAAACATTTTTACATTTTTGGGTGAACAAAGCTTGCGGCTTTGACATTTTTTCGAACATCCAAGACGGCGGCCAGCTTTAACACGCTTTAACCATTGGATAATTTTACTCCCCTAAAAAAATAACAAAACAAAATCAAGGCCATTCTACCTCCCATCTCTGCTAGGTATATGGAAGTATCACTGGCTTAAATCAGTTAAGAAGTAAACAAGTTATTGTCATCATTTCCAGTGTTTTCAATAAAAATTTTGACTTGTAATAAAAATGAAAAAATTGCTGTGGTTTTAAACTACTGATTTTTTAGCTAGAGTGGCTTGTATTGGTTATGTGGCCGAGCCTTAGCTGAGTTTACTTTGTTATTATTCATCAAACACTTATATTTTGTATAAATTTTTTTTCACACTTATTTTTTTTTCAAGGAAGAGGAGGGGGGGGGGTGAATATTACCCATTATTTAAAAATTTTTAGAATTGTTAAATTTTGAACCACAACTTAAAAGCCTTGAAGTCTTGTACTTCTATCTAAAGTTACAGCAAACAACTCCACTCAATATAAAAGCCCGTATTTTTTTTATTTCTCAACCGATTCAATTAAGTGATACCTTGGTATAGAGAGAATACATAAGGCTTTTGTCACAATGATTTAGATTTTCTCCAGTGCCGCACATATTTTTTTTGCAGGGGAGTGAAAATTTCTCGTTATTTAAAACGGTCCGCCATCTTGTATTTTTAGGAAATGTCAAATTTTGGACCGGATCGGAAAAATCTCATATCTTGTCTTTCCAAACGGTCAAAACATTTTAAAATCGACCGATTCGTTCAAAAGTTACAGCAAATTTAAAAGTGTGCAAGATTTTTTGGCCCACCCTATAGTACCTACCCATAGTAATACAGGGTGTTTCAAATTCGATGCTCACCACGGGCATCTCGCAAACGGTAGGAGATACGAAAAGGTTTAAATTAGGGCAAGATTGCGATAGGCGGAAAAAACCGAAATCTTCATTTTTAGATTTAAAAAGGGATTTAGTGAGGGTGAATAAACAACAAAATCAATGAATAGCGAGCTTTCCCTCAAAAAGGTAATGGTAACCGTAGATCCGGATTTCGCACTTGTGGTGCTCATCAGTACGGTGCTAGGAATTAGGAGATGAAATGATGAAATGATGATGGAAAAATATGACACAGGATTCATGTAAAAGACAACCATCTGTCAAAAAACTTTCTACAGGTACTTTTTGAAGATCAACCTAGTGAGAGGTCCGTTTTTGAGACTTGACGTTTTAGTGTGACAGGAACACTGTCAAGTTAATTTTTTCTTATGGACACATCCTTTTTTTCTCCTGCCGTTTGGTTCATAAAGGATGACAGATAACATCTTGCAACCTTATTTTAAAAAATCACCTGACGTTTTAGGTTTATTGACCATCATCCGCACAAATTTAATTTTTGCTTTTAGCTTACTCAAGATATTTTGTTACGTTTTTTTCTTTGTTTTTTAATCTTTGAATTTGGGCTGTTAATGGTCAATTAACTCAAAACGTCAGGTACTTGTCAAAATGAGGTTGTAAAATATCTGTCATACTTTACGAACCAAACGGCAGGAAAAAAAAGCATGTGTCCATAAGAAAAAATGAACCTGAAAGTGTCTCCTAGATCTTAAAAAAGTACCTGTAGAAAGTTTTGAGCGTTTTTTGACAGCTTTTCTTCGGTTTTTTCCGCCTATCTTCGGAACTATCCGGAATTTGTACCACTTTTTTTTTAGTTTTGAGCAAAGCATTAAATTCCACAACTTTGACCCAATTTAAACCTTTTTGTATCTCCTACCGTTTAGAAGATCCCCATGGTGAGCATCGAATTTGAAACACCCTGTATGTCCTTTAAAGTAAAAATCGTGCGTTACAGTAAAAGTCGTGCGGAAAAGTAAAAATCATGCGGAAAAGTAAAATCGTGTGGGAAAGTACAACTTTGAAAACAAAAAATCGTACGGAAAAGTAACTTTTCCGCACGCTCGTAGGAAAAATACATTAGATTAACGTAGGTATACGCCTCATTTCTTCGGAGACACGCTGTATATCAAATCCCAATTTAGTTGCCTAGGATTTGATAGACGACGGGAGATATGTAAGCATGTTTTGAATAGCCAAGTAAAGCTTCGTGTGTCATTGACAGGTGCGGCCAATGGAAAGGAAGCCCATCACAGCCGCATGAATGCGAGTCTGCATACAGCGATACCTTCCTCGGATTTATGGGAGTCCATTACTGGTCGTTTCCAGGCCATGTACGTATATTACTTGTTAGAGTAGAAGGTTATTTCTTCGCGGTTTTTTTGACGCTTGGAAATATCTATTTATTTTGTTTATTTATTTTCCATTTCATTTGGCTATTATTTAAACGTATCCCTAAAATTTATAACTAACGCGTTCAAAACTTGTTTCAAGAAAAGTTCAAGAATATGATTAATAGCATATTATATAAAAAGAGAAGAAAGTGACAAATTTCACACGAGTGTGGACTCGGCTAGCGCCTTGTTCACAACAGGCGAGTGTAAGAAAGTTACTTTCTATCGAGTTGTGTACGCCATTTTTCCTACGAACACTGATGAATTGCACTAATTAAATGCTTTTCCGCACATGTGTTTGGCAACACGTGTGAGGAAAAGTATGGTGACGGTTAACGTCATCGTACACTTTTCCACACATGTGCGGCAAAGCCCTTTTCCAATAGTGCCTAGGTATAAGACTGTAGCTTTAAGGAACTTATAGATTGTTAAAGGCACTTCTATAGTGATAATGTTTATGAAATGTATGCTGAATAAGATCAAGTTTATTTATGGGTAATTGATAATACGGAACCCAGGAGTGGTTTATTTTATAGTTTTAATGTAGATATTTTTGTGTTTTTGTCATCAGCAATACTTTTAAATTGTTTACAAATAAAATAAATAAGAAGGGGCCACAGTGAGACCCTTGTGGGACTCCTGAGGTGACATTAGTGAAGTTAGAAAGCACTCCATTGACAATAAAACTCTGGTACCAATTTAGCCAGTTGCCCCTGATCCCAAAAATCGAAGATTTAGTTTATCAAACGCCTTTGCAAAATCAGTGTAGATGCTGTCTACTTGACTCTTGTAACCAAAGCGCTCAAAATTTGATCCTGATAAATCAATAAATTGGAAATAGTTGTATTTTGGAATAAATGAGCTGTGGTGACCAATTTGTCAAGCAGCTTAGGAATTGCCGATTGAATACAAATACCTGGATATTTTTCCACATTTTCCCTTTAGCGAAATTACGGAAAAATACCTGTGTTTAGGAAAAGATTATATAGAAATTGACGCGGTTATGAAGAGGCTAAGAGAACTCCCTAATTCGCTCCCCGGGAAAATGTCAGTCCTTTCTACACCCTGACTGTCAAGAATACGGCCCCAGAACGTTTCGAGGACGTGTTAGATAACAATCAACAACGTTGCCTGGTGTTACAGTTACCTTGGGTCAATATTATCTTGATAACACACATTGTATGTGATTTCGAAAACACACCATATACCTACTTGTACAGCCAGTTGTAAAATAAACGAAAGCGAACGAAGCGGATTATGCAAAATTTTCATTCAAATAGAATTCTTATTTCTAGGAGAAGGACAGATATTTTCGACAGGAAGATGGTCTACCCATGGCGTGACCTTCGGTCACTAATCTAGCCTATCAACTGGGTTGTCAGAATAGATCAGCTGTGGATAGGAGTTTCAAACCTGTACGTATGATGCTGTCACCATAAGCGTCGGTCACCGTCAAGTTCATCTTTTCTTAAAATTTTTTTAATTTTTCCGAAATTTTTCCGAACTTCGAACGTTTTCTGTATTATTAATTACAAAGGCAATTATAGGTAACGGAGCAATGGAGTTTTCTTTTCCAAATGATCCCGATGAACATTTGATAGAATTTTTTTTGAATCTATTTTATGGCGAATATCAAACATTCTACTGGACAAAAAAAATTGACTACTAAATCATAAAAAATACAACCGGTGGAACGGGAATTCCAAAAAAATCACTTTCGAGGTCATCTGACCTCAAATGACCTTGAAAATCACAAAAAACACGATTTTTGCCACTTTCTCTTTAAAAAAATCTCCATAATTTAACGTTTTGTTACACCAACATCTGGAACGTCAGATCAAAAAAAACTGGTAAAGAGATTTCAAATAAAGTGTTTTTTATGGCTAAGATGTTAATTTCATCTTCGGCACTTAAAGTTTTTGCGTAGTGGTAAATTGGAAAAAACACAAGGTCCATCGGGGTTATGCATCAACTAAACTTTTTTTTTCATAGTAAGTGGAGATAAGTCAACAAGAATTGATGACCACCTTGTCATTTTTACTTTTTTACGAAATTGGATAAAATAAAATGTCGTTATAGGTCGCCATTTTGATATATCAGCCGCCTTATTGAAACACGTCATAGCTGAACAAAATTTTTTTGAACAAAATTGTTGAACTTGACCTTCTTATCTTTGTTGCCAAACTTGGTTCTCTTCGCTTGAATAGTTGATGAATAGCGCCCTTTAGTATGTTATTTTTGCAATTTGTTAATTTTACTGGGGTCTTTTTCAAGGTCATGAAGCTTCAAACTGCATCAAACTCTAAGGATCGAATTTGGCATACATACCTAATAGTTTGAGGTACATTTGAAGTTAGTCTGATAAAACGTCGAATTATTAAGATTTTTTGAAGAGAAAATGGCATAATTCTTGTTTTTGCGATTTTCAAGGTCATTTAATGTCGGATGACTTTAAAAGTAAATTTTTTGGAATCCTCGCCCTCGAATAATATGAAATCGAGTATAATCATGGCCTGGTTGCGAAAGTTGTATTTTTTTATGATTTTTGGCCGCCATCTTGAAAGATGACGTCATATCAACCCTTTCTACACGGATGCGAACAAAACACCCGATAACACTTGATTGTGTGACTAAAGAGCTATCATTCCCACATATTCACAAAACTCCTTCATTAAAAATCCCACGGACTTACAAATGCCCCTTCACTATTAACCCGAGGCTTTCCCCAGGCAATGATACAATCTAATCAAACGACACCCTGTATAATGAAAATTTACGGGACTTAGTTTTGCAGACGACTGTACACTTCTGAACATATTTGAGGATCTCCTAGGGTTAATGTTTGAGTTTGCTTGACGTGTATTCACCACAACTGTTCTGCTATAGCCCGCATATTTCGCAAGGCAGAGGCGAAGAGACACGCAAATGAAGCAAAATGAGCGCCAAACAAATGGCGCCCGACCGAAGTTTCACAACTTAAAACATTCAAATTTTTTTTTAAAGTTAGGAAGGGTGTACATGTATAAAAAAATCACTCTGTATTAAAAAAAAAACATAAAACAAAAATAAGGTGTAAGAGACTATACATTATACAGCAATAGAGGGTATCTTGCAAAAGCTTTTAAGAGGGTCGAGCCTTAATTAGTTTTTTACAAGAAGTAATTTTAGTTTAAGGGGCAAATTAACACTTTTTATGCCTTGGCGGAAGTTTTAACCATTATAAAAAGGTGTTTTAAGTTAATGATTTTCTCATTTTGCAAAGATTAACTTTAAAAAAAGACGACGTTGAAAAGACGGTAAAACATTTTATTTCAAGTAGAAAAAGTCGTTGTTTCAATTTTGGATATATGGGTGAGTTGGTAAATCCAACGGTGGAGTCATCGGTGCCAAAAAAAGAGTTAATAAATTTTAGATGGATTTCACCAATCCAACAAATGTTGGCACCGATCACCACCAGCTTCGAGAGTCGGTGAAAAATTCTCGTTGGATTAAACATAACCCTACTTTATGGTTAGGTATTTTTCTAGTTGACGTATGAAATTATTATTTTAAGTGTGGTTATTGGCACTCAGCTGTTTACATCGCAACGCGTTCTTTTTGTACACGATGAAACAACGACATTTCATCACTGCTACCTTGCCAAAAAAACCGCATTTAACCTCATAAAAAACACACCTGAATTTTATCAGTTTTTATAAGGTCTATGAGCTTTTGTGAGGCAAAATTTCAGGATTATAACAGTTTGTAAGAATTTATGATTTGATAAGTGCAGACATTTTTTTACATATTTTATGGTTTTATAAAAGCACGATGTTCTAAGAGATTTTATAATCAAACCGACATATCAACTTTTATGGTTTTCTATAATTACATTCTTTTTCTCTTATGATGTATTATGGGATTACATAAACCGATTTTTTTATAGTTTTCTGAGAGATTTTATAGTCAAACCAACTCAAAACATTTTATGGGTTTCTATGATGACACCCTTGGTTTTTTTATAATGTTTTGAGACTTTGTAAAAAAACTTTTTTTATGAGATTTTGGGTTATTTTCCAGTGCAACAATAGTTATTTAATCCCCCTCCTTAAAAACCCCTGTATGCCAATTTTGATTGAAATCGAATAAACTAAATCTTTTTCCACATCCACTTCCCTCGTTAAAGGGAGTGGGGTACCTGAGAATACCATATATATTATTGTATTTTTACCGGAACTATAAACGCATACCAAATTTAAACCCAAAATTTGATCAAAAATTCGTATTCCTTATCCCCAAAAGCCCCCGTATACTAATTTTGGTTAAAATCGGACAAACTTAGGTGTTTTCCCTCCTCCACTCCCTTTGAGTAGGGGGAGCTGTCAATTTCTCACACTATATTCTTGTGTTGTCAACGCAACTATATAAGCATGCCAAAATTGACAAAATTAAGTGGCAAAATTCCACCCGAACAAACATATCTTGTTCCTTACATAGATAGATACATTGCAAGTTAAATAAAAGCTTGTAAAAAAATAGTTTTTGGCTTATTAAATCTTATAGAAATTTATCACAGTAACATCTCTCCCACAGCTCCTGGCGATAAATAAGTTCTTATACAAGAACAATTTTCTATTAGGTATGTAGATATTGTACAAGCAGAAGGAGTCTTATTGTATTATAGTGGGTTAGGTTGTTGTAGTTTATAGTTAAGGTTAGGTTATAGTTTAGTATGACTGTATATTAATCTCTTACATTACTTCTACTACTATAACCACTACTAAAGTTAAGCTGTAATTTTTTATTTTCAAATGTTACAGGTTGATCTTATAAAACCTTATAAAATCTTATAAACCTTTATGAAGAATTGTCATATTAAAAATCATAAAATATTGTAAACTTTTATAAGGCAACTGGCTGATAAAATATGATGAACTCCTATGCGGGATTTGTGTTTCACTTTTAACTAGTCAAAAATTATAAAATATCATAAGATTATGTGAGCATAGATTATAAAAACATATGATGTTTTATCTGTTGTTTGCTATGATATTTTATGAGGTTTTTTTGACAGGTTAGATGTCAGATGGATGTCAAACCCATCTGTCAACCGAATGTTAGCACCCATGTTCCACCGCTGTCCAAAAAATGTAGAATTTACAAACTCGCCCTATTTTTGGATTTTATGCGGTCTATTTCTGTTTGGAGCCTATAGTTCAGGGTATGATCTACTAATGTTCGATAAAAATAGGCTTAGTAGTTCCAAAGATAATAAGCTTTCTATACACTGACGTCAAAGAATTTGAGATATGACGACAAATATAATCCGGTGTAACTTTTGAACCGTTCCTCCGATTTTGATGAAATTTCTTGTGTAGATGTAGATGTAGGCACTAGTTTATTTTCGATCCGCCAATAAAAAAAAACTTTAAGATGCGTAGCAAATGGGGCTTTTTTCATACTCGCTAATTTTGAAGATGTTCGGGGATATCAAAAGTATTTAATTTTACTTGTATCTTCTTGAAGACCCTCTATACCTAAGTAACGGAGCGCGCTGTAAATAAGCTGGGATAACGTTTCAGCAGCAAAAAGATAACAATGATGCTTTTGAAAACGTCATGGAAATGTTGTCACAGCGATTTTGCCTGTGACAACGTCTGCGGCAGCTGAAAATACAGCATTTTTGCACCTGAAGGCAATGTTGTTTAAAATTTAACTTCCCTGACAAAAAATATACTTAAAAATAGCAATTAAATCAAAAATAATCATTATTGATATTTGACAAACTATCATTCAATAGTTATTTAAAAAACGAGGTTTGAAAACGACTCTTTGCACATGACCGAGGCGAAGGCGAGGTCTACAAGTCGAAGGAGTGTGCAAAGAGGTTTTCAAATGAGTTTTTTACGATACTTTTTATACGACTGCAAATAAAAAGACACCAGAAAAATCAAATTTCAATTTAGCTCGTTTTTATTAATAAAATATATAATATTCTATTTGAAGTATCTAATCAACAAAACAAAGGAGCCGAGCCGTGATGTTGGGCATTTGAGAATTTGGGTGACAACAACAAAAATCACAATGACGGGAGAATCGTGTGCAAAAATGACGTAAGCGTGGGAAAAAATTACGTAAGCGTGTGCAAAACGTTTTGCACACGGCGTACGCAAAATGCCGTTTTCAGATCGTGTTCTCCGTGCGCAAAACACCTTTTTTCAAGACGGTCGTATAAAAAAATACTTATTTTGTGGACTTGCCAAGAGTCAGATCTTCCTACGAAGCCCCGTTTGATGACGAAACCTGTAATGATACCTCGTTAATCTTTTTTTAATCAAAAAATTAAAGAAAAACATCATGTCTTGCATATTTAGTTAATTTTTGAGAGGTCCGCCGTCCGCCCGTGCAACAAACAACTCTGCATTTTTTTAAAACAATAAAAAACAAAAGCAAATCTTGGCGTTATTGCTGAGGGCTCAGGGTCCCAGTCTAGCGGTAGAGGGCGCTTATTCTCAAATGCTAAATAGCATTAATAGAAATAACACTACGCTATTTTAAGAAAAACATTTAAGACTACAATCATTTTGTTAGCTAACTTTAAGCATATTTTTAGGTATAAGTTTTTCCTTTAAAAGATGATATAATGATAAATAGCTGATATAACTAAGAAGTTATTTTTTAGTCAAACAATTACAGATTAAACGAAGCTAGCTATTTTAAAGCAAAAAGACAGCTGTACTAACGTTTCTACAGCATTGACTTAACTTTAAAGCCTATGTTGTCGAAGCTGTGTTGCTTGAGTAAATATAAATTGATAGACACAAATAAAATTAAATCTAGTGACTCTCGGAACTGAATCCTCGATATATTATCAGAAAATCAAATAATAACGAAATATCAAATAAAAGCATATAAATCACATACGAATATATATATATATACGCCTTCGAATCCAATTATTTTTAAGTTTAACGAAGTGTAAAAGAGACATCAGTGGCGTAGAAATACCCCACCAAACATGAGTTTTATTTCGGCCAAAAAACACCTAAATAAAAAAAAAAGTTTACAAAAAAAAAATTAATATTAAAAAAATATATAATAATATCCTGGAGAACAAAAAAAATGTAACACCAGAAAGAACAAATATTTTTTAAGTAATTTATTTATATATTAATACATTAGGATCCTCTTAGTAATTGATTACATTTCCAAGAAGATTCCTCCATGATAAATAAGATGGTATATATCATATTGAGGAACACTCATCCAAATCCTCCTTACGGCATGCCCGAGTTCATCTAAGTTTTTAGGGGAACGTGGTAATCGAGATTGCGCCCTATCATATCCCATACGTGTTCGATAGGCGACAAGTCTCTAGGTCAAGTTCATGAAAGGAGTCCATTGTTTCACGAGCAATATGCGGTCTGGCATTATCTTGTTGAAAGATCGCATTTGGGATAGTTTTTAGGTAGGAATGTAAAACTGGCTGCAGCCGTTGATGAGGAGCACCCTCTACCATGACACTTTGCTGTCTTGCTGTATCATGTTCAACAGCAAAGTCCACATTTCGTCTCTCACCTCGAAATCGCCTAACCCTCATGCGTCCATCATGGCCGCCTAAACAAAACCTGGATTCGTCGCTGAAGCTTATGCTATTCCATTCGTCATTCCAATTTTGCCGAGCTCTGCAGCGCTCCAAGCGGCGAGCCTTATGTTGTGGGGTCAAAGGTAGCACCAAAAGCAAACGGTAAGCCCTCAGCCCCATACCAAGCAATCTTCGATTAACTGTGATCCTTGAAAACACTGTAGCTGCAACTAGAACGTCTCTTACTTAACGTATACTATACCATCGATTTCTGAGAGCAAGAATTCTGAGATGCCGTTAATCACGACCTTGTAATAATCTAGGTCGTATAAGTCTCATCATTGGACCACCTTCTCCAAACTTTTAACACTGTTGATGGATTGGCATTAACCCTTCTTGCAATTTCCCGTAAACCAGAACCAACCTCTTTCATGCCCACGATGCGTCCTTTCTCGAAGTCGTTTAAATGATGAAATTGTTGGCAACCGCGAACTCTTGGCATTTTTATTTTTTAAGTAAACAATCCAAAAAAGATCTTTTATGTGTTGGTTGTTTTTGAAAATGAGTAGAAAAAATCTGTGAAAAAAGGAAAGATTAGAAGACAAAAATGATACATTTTTGTCTTGAGATAAGGTATACACACAAATAATTTTCATTCAATAATTATCTATATACATGTTGTTGCATTTGTTTTGTTCTCCAGTATATGTGACATGTGAGTCGGAATTGTTAGGTATTATAAACAAGGATAAAATGTATCTTTAACAAAACCAATGTCGACGTGTCCCGGGACTTCTCAAAAAGTAAACAAATTATTTTTGCATTAGCCCATTCAACTGTAAAAGTGAATATCTCAGAAAAAAATCGATGTATTTTCTAAATTTTTACTCGATTTTAAAGACATTCGCGAAAGACTTTCAAAACAAAATATAGGGAATATTACCCCTCGACGGGGTTGCGTATAACAAAAATTTCAGGATAGATAAAATGTATCCCCTTTGAATCCGAGGATTTTTCTAAAATCAGACTCGTCCTGAATACGAAAATGGACAATCCTGTACCTCGAAATTGTAGATAAGGTCTCGGCACACCAATCCAAAGGTGGGCAATCTTAAAGGTCACGTGATGGATAGGGTAACCCCCACCATTTTCACATATACAGACCGCTTCAAGCTACTGCGAACATAGGGCGAAAGAAATCTAATTTTCCAGTGTACGTACATGCAGAGACACCGCACGCCTATCAGTGAAGCAACCAACACTCAGGCTTCCGATCGCCATTCGCTGCCATTCGCCGCCGTTCGCCTTGTATTTAGTACGCCTCTAACCACGGTGCTGTGTGGAGCGTAGTCAATGAAACCGGAATTTGGTCAATAAATACGCAAATTTTTATAACGTAATTTTCTTATTTTTTGTCACTGATAAATAAGAGCGTTTTATTGTCAACTGCTCAGATTTATCAGTGACGACGTGTTACAATGAAAATAATAAGGAGAAACAAAATAAAAGCAAGTTCTCAAAATAAAATAATACATTCTGAAAACCAAAAAGAATGTCCCAGTCAAAAAAAAATTAAAGCAAATGTTCGAAAAGTCCTCCTTGCTCGGCTAGACAATATCCGAGCCTACTATAAAAACCCCTTCCAACGTTTCCAAGCATGTTAGGGGTGATAATTTGAAAAGCTTCTTCAAAAACAGATAGAAGTCATTAGGAGCAAGATCGGGAGATCGAGCTGGCCATAAAATAGTTCCCCGTGTACTTATAACCCGATTAGGAAATACATTATCAAGATATTCCCTAACAAGGCCAACATTGTGAGCGGAACAACCATCTTGTTGAAACCATGTTTCACCAAATCTTACACCTAACAACTGCCCAGCAGTTGGAATAATGTGCTGCTGCAGTAGATCCAAGTATCTAGGACCATTCAAATTGCAATTGCCGTTAATAAAAAATGGCCCAATTACGTGTTCCCCTATAATACCCCCCCCCCCAAACATTTAGTTTTTGGGGATACTGTGTTCTTACGTCAAAATACAAATGCAAATTTTCCCTCGACCAATATCGAACGTGTGTTGGGTTATGACGATTTGACCATTTGACCATCTGCACTTTTTCGGCAACTTCGTAGACATCCATTTTTAGTTTTAAAAATGTATTATTTCAATTAAGAACTTACCCATCTGTTTCTCGAGCAAGGCAGAAATAAAACAAAATAATAAAAACAAAATGAATTTCCAAAAGATAACACTGCAGCGTGCTTCGAATCCACCTCGGTCGTACGGCACGGAGAGTAAATTGGACTTGATTCCCCCTATGTTCGCAGTAACTTGAAGCGGTCTGTATAATGTAGTAGTACCACCAGACCAAAAATCACCTGGTGTGCCAGACCTCATTCATGGATTGTTCGGCACACCACTCTAAAAGTGGGTGAATGGTGCGTGCCGAACCCTTATCCATGAATGAGGTCCGGCACACCAGTTGACTTTTGGTCTGGGGGTACTACTACATCATACATGTGATTATGGTGGGGGTTACCCTACCCCTTCTAAAATTGCCTACCTTTGGATTGGTGTGCCGAGCCCTTATCCACAATTTTGAGGTACATGATTGTCCATTTCGTATTCAGTTACCTATCCATCATAATTTATACCTTCAACTCTTGCTCTAATATCTACTAGTATGTATTATATGGCTTCTAAATATTCTCGTATTTTGATAATTCGGAACAAATCCTTGACGTATTTTATTAATGACGAAAAAAATAATGTCACGCCACTGACGTCTCTACGTTAATACTACGTAACAAAAAGGTTTCGTACACCCTTGCGCCCACCTACTTTGATACAAAGCGAAAAAAGAAGAACATTTAGGGTAGAAAACTCATATTTTTTACGCGGAGTTGCCCTAGAAAGTAGGTACACAGTCTTTAGAAAAATCTGAGCTTACGATAGCTGCGAGAAAAACAAATAAAATGGTAAAGAGGCACTTCCATTGCGCCCCTGTTTATTTTGTTTTTATTTTCTCTTGGGTAAGGATATATACTTAAGTACAGGTTGGTGATAATTGATGGGTAAAACAATTCAAAAACGCGTTTTTTAAAAGGTTAGAAGGAAAAAAGTAGATTTTAGTCAGAAGTTGTATTTTACATCGTGCTGCTGATTTTCCTAAAAAGCTCAAGTTTCACAAAATAAGATAAAAGTTAGCTCATTCAAGCTACACCCCCCCCCTCGAAACTCAATTTGTATATTGTAAAAATTATGTACTAATTATGTACTAATTTAGTCGCCTTATAAAAAAAATTGTACTTAATGCACAACGGAGTTATTCGCACTTAAAAGGGGGGGGGAGGGCTTGGCGCTAAGCTGCACCCCCCCATGCTTAGGAAATAGATTTAATGGAAGTTGATATATCATAATTTTGTACGAATTATGTATTCTTAGGTACTTTTAGTTTACAAAAACCATCGGTTCCTAAGATTTTTATTTGTTTTTTATGGAGTGTGTAACTTGATATCAAGGTACACACCCCCTCTGCTTAGGAAAGAGATTCAACCAAAAGTGACTATGCCAGAATTTGGTACTACATATGTACTAATTTCACCCTTTTCAAAAATTTGTCTACTCTCTTTTACGGGGTGTGTAGCTTGATGTCAAGGCACACCCTCTCTGCCTACGAAAGAAATTGCAAAAAAGTAATTATACCATAATTTTCTACTAATTATGTACTAATTTCGTCCCCTTCTAACAAATTTCCTACTCTCAATATAACTTGATTTTTGTTTTAAGGGGTGCGTGCCTTGATATCAAGCTACACACCTCATATAAACAAAAAAAAATCAATTTATCTTGAGTGTAGGAAATTTTTTAGAAGGGGACGAAATTAGTACATAATTAGTAGCAAATTATGGCATAATTGCTTTTTTTAAATCTATTTCTTAAGCAAAGGGGGGGTGTGCCTTAATATCAAGCTACACACCCCTTAACAAATAAACAAAAATCTAATGAACCAATGGTTTTTGTAAACTAAAAGTATTCTTCTTTAGGAGTACATAATTAGTACAAAATTATGACATATCAACTTTCATTAAATCTATCTTCTAAGCATGGGGGGGGGGTGCAGCCTAGCGGCAAACCACACTCCCCCCCTTTTAAGTGCGAATAACTCCGTTATTCATTAAGTACATCATTTTTTAAAAGGGAACTAAATTAGTACATAATTTTTAGAATATCCAAACTGAGTTTCATTGAGGGAGGGTGTAGCTTAACTGAGCTGTAAAAGTTTATACAAAATGTTCGAGTTTAACAGCATTCGATCAAATAACCGATCTCCCAAAGACAACCTTTTTGGTTTTGATTTATGACAAAAGCGTGAAATTATTATTTTAATACAAACGTGCGCCAAGTACCTATACTTTACACACTCCTTTGCGTACGCAAAGTAGAATTGAACGCACGAAACAAAAAATTTGAGATTATTTTTTTTAGGCAAGGATGTATAATATTTTGGCTTTGCTAATGGCCCATTTATTTAAAGGATGGGCCAAAAAAATGAGACTTTCTCGGATTGTCTATAATTTTGAAAGCAATGGTCCGATTAAAAAAAAATGTATGTCTGGAAAGAATATACTTCATATTTTTTAGAACATGTGTCAAATATGACGTTTTGAAAAAGTCCAAGATGGTAGACAATTGCAATTTTGTGCCCCACTGGCCAAAAACGTATTTTTTTTTTAAACCTTTATCCAATACGAACATGTATCACTTATAAAAATTGGTAATGAAATAAAAATGGTAAAAATAATTAAATTAAGTCCTATTTTTACTAAAAAAAGACAACTTTCATGTGCGCCATTTTAGAATTTTCTAAAATTGTGAAATTTGAGGCTTTTTAAATGCTTAATTTCATTAAAATTCGCTGTCAAATACTTAATTTAAACCATAATTTAAACAATAGGGAAATTTTGGAATGATTAAAATTTTGACAACTTTGACAGCCGCTGTGGTAGTGTTTAACAACCACTAGCACTACCACTCATTGATTTTACCAGAGTTTTTGGAACACATTAAAAACTGTCACTTTTAAAAAATTTAGAGATGAGGAAAAACACAAAATTGGGCTTAATTTTACAAAATAAATATTTTATATGTTGGAAACTGGTAATATTTTATTATTTTTAAAATTAATTAATTTTAACCAAAAAAATAACCACAACCACAACGAAATGGATTCGTAGCTTACGGCAGTGGTAGTGGTTAATTACCACAACTGCATGACGTATAGCTATTGCGCAGACGCAGTAATTACCACAACCACTACGAACTGTCAAGTAAGCGTTCCAAAATATCCCTAATACCTATTAAAATATGGCAAAATACATCAAGAACAAAGAGCCCATGCGTTGTTAATTCTTTAGCGATTTTCGTAAGTGATACATTTTTGCGTTTGGAAGAAGAAAAAAGAAAAATTATTTTTGTGCCAGCGGCGCACAAAAAAAAGTTTCATGGGGAGTAAAAATTACTATTTTTTAAAATTGTCAACCAACTTAAATTTTTAACTAATGTCACTTTTGACAATTGTTCTGAAAAATATGAGGTGTAGTCTTTCCAGTTATATAATTTTTCTTTAAATCGGAGTATTGGTTTTAAAGTTATGGCGCATTCAAAAAGTCTCATTTTTTGTGGCTTACCCTATAATATAGCTTCGCTAAATTGCTTTTGCGTGCTGGAAAGTATAACTTGGCGCACTTCTTAGGAAAATACTTCTATTATTGAGAAAACCTTAAACACGGCCAAGATAAAAACCTTTAATATGTCATATACATCATTTAAAATTTTAAACAAATTTTAATCATATTTGTGTACTTTTGTATATCTCCACTTCATTCTCATCTGAATTTCGGTAAGTTCTTATCGTTTGAGTTGAGAACAAAAATAGAGTTAATCACACACACACCAGATATATGACCCAATAAAAACCTTCCTAAAAACAAAGCTAATGCAGCTTCGTGCTATATAATTGTAAGCTATACACAGCATTTGGTTGTTAAATTTATCTTATTACACTTTACAGATTTTGTACGGCCACTCGTAAAATAAATGCGCTTTTATTTTAAACCGTTGCGCTGGGATTTACTAAAAGGGTTTAGTCTATTTTAGAACGGTCATGAAATTTTTGGTTTTAGGCATTTTAAACCAATCCTCCTTGAGTTTTGGACATAGTTTGATTTATAAGAGGAATTTTAATAAATTTGTTTATTGAATTTTTAAGAAGAAAGTTTCAACTTAGAAGAAAAGAAAATTTAAAAATTTAAACCCACGCGGGGTCTAAATATTAAACACTGTAGAACAAATTAAAATTGCTATTTTTATTTATGAAATGCATTAAAAAACTTAAATGCAAGTTTTGTTTAGATTTCTGTCACTGTCGAAATGTCAGTTACAAAATATCATCTGCTTTCAAATCCAAAACAGCGAGTTCGGATCTCTCACGTCTGCTTGCACCACCTTGGCTTGCACCAACCTCTACTGATGAAAGCTACAGCTTTAAAAACAAGTGGGCTTTGAGTAAGGAAACTTTTCTTGACTGAGCTTTTAGATAACCTCAATGTTTTAATTTCATTTTATAAATAAATTAATATAGTTGTTTTGGGTTTTTTGTTTGGTATATTTTTCGTGCATAATCAGTGACCTTCACTTATATTGGTTTTGCCCTCGTAGTGCCCTCATAAATATATTTTTTGTGCTAAAAACGGGTTCAAAATATGGCGTTTTACTGGACAAAATTGGAGGTGTTTTATTGGTTAATAAACAACTTGGGATATTAAATAAGGTAAATTAATCCTTGTAAAAATAGATTTTTAGGGAAATTATAAACTAATTTCTTATCAATTGCCACAAAACAATCCTTTCTGGGGGCTATAAATTTAAACCACCCCCAGAGGTGGTCTAAAAAATCACCAACTTTATAACCTCAAACACAGATAATGAAGCTATTTATGTGCCAAATTTTTGGCGTATTCACCATTTGCCATTTTGAAACCTGTCAAAAAATATTAGTTCTAAAATATGGTATATTTTGAGGAAAAAGCAGTTTTTCAGTGGTATTTTGTAATAACAATACAAAATAATGAATAACTTTGTGTCTTTTCTTTCTGGGTAAGTGTTTTTTGAAAATTGGTTTTAAAATTTAGTACCACCCACAGGTGTAAATAGTTAGACCTGTGGGAGGTACCATTTTAGATCTTAGTAAACCACACTGTTGCTGTTTATTTTAAGGATTAGATCAATGTAATAGTCGCGAAGATGAAGTTTGAGACGCGAGCCGCTGGCGAGTGTCTTAATTTATCTGAGCGTGTAATGCCCATAACATGCGAGTTAGTGTAGTATACTTTACCTACGACCAATGAAAATGTCATCATACATATCAGAAATTATTAAAAATATCAAACGCGAACACTGTATCTAAAAAAGGGACTTGTCATACATCTTTTTAAAAATAAGATTTTTTTTTTTTAATGCGTAATATGTCAATTTATCGGGACTTATTTTTGGTTAGTTACTAAAATTATATTGGATTTATTTACGATTAATAAATATTTATTGTCTTAAAAATATAGAAAAATAATTAACATTTTTGTGTCAATTAGTTCTCTTATAAAATAAAGTTTCATCGCTTGTCACGCCATCTTGTGGTTTACGTCTAAGCTTTATTATTATCCTAGGACCGTAAGAGACATTAAAATCGTGTTAGGATTATCGTAAAATTAGTATTATTCGTTGGTCGTAGGTTAAATTGATTTCCCAATCGTACTCAATACGTATTAAAAAGATGGTCTTCTTTTTAACCTGATTTATGAAAGAAGAAAATGCTTGATTTTCAATACGTACTGAGTACTATATGGAAACATACTAATTGCTTGTAGTTATTTATATGTATTTTGTATTGTCTAGTCGGAAACGTCGAACAACTTCTGGTTAGTAATTTATTTTTATGCTGATTGTAAGAATTTTATTACAGTTTAGACCCTCTGTGCTGTCTGGAGCCTTGAAAATTGGGGTTTACGATCCTTTATAAAAGTTATAGGTATATGTAACAAGTCCAGTATTTTCAGAGTATAAATACCTTTGTAAAATGAACCAAGTAAAACGAAAATTGTTGTAAAAAAACAGTGATTTAGCCACTAGTTGTATGAAAACATTTTGAATCACCGGGTGCTAAAAAAATTTTCATAAATTTAATATAAAAAAGAATCAGGGTCGAACCTAGGACGACGCCGTTTCGTGCTTATTAGGGACTCATCAGGTAGGTGAACCTACCACATCGACAGATAATCTCGCTCTCGCTCATGTGTCGAAGAATACGGCAAAGCGGGGAAGAATTTCTGACGAGTTCCGACCACGGCGCCCTCTGTGTTCACTTCCGACAACCAAGAATAGTACCCACTGCATGAGCAGTAGGCATGGCATACGTGCATTCGTAGCATCGATCCTTCGAGAGGCATATTACAATGCCATATCTATGAAAGTTTCGTCTACAAGCAAGAAATTTCATTGCCCAACAATGATAGAGTACAAGCAGAGGAATTTAGAGGGAAGGTCAGAACAATTTTGGACAACAAATCCAAATTGGAGAACAACCTGATACCACAAGAAGAATCAGCCCTCAAAGATCTTAAAACAGACCAATCGATCAAAATTCTTCCTGCAAACACCATCACCTACGACCAGAAAATTGAAAAAGGTTTACAAACAGGAAATTACAGAGAAATAAGTCATGACCCAACTACCATAGAAAGTAAAAACTACCAAACTCTCTACGAACACAGAAGACACTTCAACGACATTGAAAGGAGCAAACTCACACCGCACTACAGCAAAGCACCGCATATGTATGGACTGGATAACTAGTTCTCACAATTCTCCGACTTATAATCTTGCTAAATATCTTTTCCTAATCATCGAGCCTCTTCAAGGAAAGTCACCATCATTCGTCAAAAATTCAAAGCACTTCGTGGACCTCCTTAGAGATATCAACCTACAACCTGACGACCAGTTTTTTTGGTTTTGACGTCGAAAGTTTGTACACTAACGTACCACTCGAAGAAACACTCCAAATCATTGAACAGAACATACTCAATGACAGCCACCTCTCTGACAGAATCAATCTACCAATCAATTCGATTATGGATTTGTTGAAGTGCTGTTTGCAGAATTCTTATTTCCAGGAGAAAAACAGGTATTTTCCACAGGAAGATTGTCTACCCATGGAATCTTCACTTTCGCCGGTAGTGGCCAATATCTTTATGGAATCCTTTGAAGAAGAAGCTCTGGACGACATATTTATCATCTGGGAAAAGGACCACAACAGCATAAGAAATTGCATCAAATTCACACTGAAAAAAAAAGGTAGTTGTCAGCTCCCTTTTCTCGAAATTCCAGTCACCAAAAAATAATTCAACCATAATCACTTCCGTATATGGAAGACCAACTCATCTGCACAATATTTTAATTTCAAATCAGACCATTACACATCAACCAAACTGGGAATTGCAAAATCTCTAATAGATCGAGCCACCTACATCTGCAATACAGAAGAAGCTTTAAATAAAGAAAATTCAAAATCACTTTTCAATAAAACTTTTCAGATCACACCAACACCAAAGCCTACAGACGTAACTACTAAAAGAAAGGCTACACTTTTAATTCCATACGTCAAAGGAATCTCAGAAAAGATAAGAAGAATAGGCAACCAATAACATCTTCGGACCGTCTTCAAAACAACCACAACAATAAGAAGTCAATTGACAAAAACTAAACCACAACGCCACGACACGACACCAATAACTGCATCTACCAGGTACCACACGAGTGTGGAGATATCTACATCGAAGAAACCAGCCGATCTATGGAAGTTCGACTTACCGAACCCGAACGCAAAACTCGACAAGGAGGCATAACTGGATCGAAAATAGCTCAACATTGCTGGGAAAATCAACATCATATGGAATGGAAAGAGGCAAAGATCGTCGCCAAGGAGGAGAACCTATTCAAGCAAAAATTCAAAGAAACAGCATTCATCCTGAGGAAGCAGGATGTATTTTCTCAAACAAGCGTCACTATCAAGGATATTTGGAAATCCACCCTTTTCGCAGGTAACAGATTTCAACTGTGAAAGGGCGGAGCCAACCAAGTGTCAGGTTAGTTTTATCATTCACTGAACACATGCTAGTATATACGATTAGGTAGTCTTAGTTTTTGTTAGTATTCAAAGTAAAAAATAATGACAATACTCTCAATGTTGGAAGGTCGTCGACTCAAACGAACGCGATTATGCAGAACCATTGTTGTGGCATCACTTAGCCGCCCTTTGGTTGGTGTAAAAATGGTGAGCCAGTGGATGTTGCGTTCTGTATTTTCCTGTTTTTTTTAGGATTTTTTGATAAAAAATAGTGGTTACAACTCGCTGCTAAACTGTGCTTTTTACTCGCGTTTTTAAATCACTCGCTGCGCTCGTTTTTAAAACCCTATAGTTGTAAAACCTACTATTTTATCATTTTAGACTACCATCATGGCTCAAATACCGCACGCTACCAAAATAGAAAAAATTAGGTTCCTTACGGACAACGTCTTTATTTGGAACCACACCGAGGACAATTTTGTTACGTCCTCTGGCTTTCATTTGTTGCCCCAACCGTCTAAACCGAAATTTGACAATCGCACCATTAGAGTGGGTGTCAATGAGGTAAATTAATAGGCGTTTTCCTGCTGATGCACCGGTGCGCACCGAGGCCAATATTCGTATTCCATTTGATTGCACTACTCGAGTTTTGCCATTTCCATTTGAAAACGAGTTCAGTTTATGTTGCCCTGAGTGCACGTTTTCTTGCATGATCGACAATAGGTCGTGGAGTGTCATTGCATGTTTATTTTTATTGTTTTTTTTTTGAGATTATGGCCTTTGTTTAAAATGTCCAAAACTACCAAAAAATTCGTCACTTGTTGGACGCGCCATAACTTTGGACCAATCGACCGATTTTTGAAATTTTTGGCTTTTTTTATAGAAAAAATATAAAACTTTACTGACGCGACTCAAAATTTGACATATGTCAAAAATCCAAGATGGCGGAGAGCTTCAATAAATGAACTTAATTTTTGCCAATGGGCCAGAAGCCTACTGAGTTATCACTTATCTAAATTGGTTATGAGATAGAAAAGTTGTAAACATTTTAGTCCAGGAGTATTTCGACCAAAAATTAATTAAATTATTTTCACTAAAACTTTTGACCCAGTCGACCAATTTTTGAAATATGTCAAATTTTGAATAGAATTAATGAAGGCCCTTAATGTATACTTCCTTTTTATGCAATGTAGAAATACGCAATCTCTAAAGCCTGGAAAATACTTTTTTTCGGGTTACCATAAAATACCCTAAAAAAATCTGCTCTCAAACCATGCATTTCATATTCCATTTGCAATGCACTAATCATGCACCGGTGCAATTTTCTGACAGCACTAGGTCAGTTTTGCCCCATTGCATCCAAAGAAAAACGCTATAAAACTAATGTGAGACGTTCGATATAGTTCAAAAAATTAGTTCCGATTTAGTACTCCACAATAGCCGCCATCTTGACACTGTTGACAGTTATTACATTTGACGGCTTGCTTAAAAAGTTAACAAAAATGACGGGGAGTGAGATAAGAAATTTCCAGCAGAATCCAGGGGCTAGATTCTACCATCCGAACCCGCCTGGATTCAATCGGATCTCTTTATTCTTTGCCTTTAGGAAGAGACTTTCTTAAAACAATACTATTTTTTTTAGATGATGCCGTACACAGAAATTTTAGAAAATAGTACCGAAAAAGTATCTGGATTTTGTGGTCAATTATGGATTATTATCAGTGATGTTTTCAAATACAAGTAAAGTCTAAAACTATTAAAAATATTCGCTAAATTAAACACGAAAAAACTTCAAATGCAAGAAATGCAAGTAATTTGTTCATCATCAAAATTGGCACACATTTTTTTCCGTTTCGAATGATGATTTTTAGGGGTTATAAAATACTTTCGGGTTCGGGGGTTAAATTCCCCCCCAGGAGGTCCAACCCAATCTACAACAAATTAATCATGATCAAGGGCCCCAGGGAGAGCTAAAGCTCACCCACTTTTCTGATCCTTTACTTCGGTTTGTGACGTATCTGTGATATGATATCTTAAACTTTAAAAATTGACTTGCTTTTAGAAATAAGTATTTTTATTTCATATACACTCAACACCTATTAAACTGCCCCTCCTGTCAGTTCAAGAGCTCAAACAATAGGCACCTACCTAATGTTTAAAAATTTTCTATAGTTGATTCTTATTAAATGATGAAAACCCCCTCAATTTGTTTTTTCCGTCGATCACTCTTGCGCCTAAAAGCCGCACATTTTACCAAATAACTATATTCCATTTAGAAATAGCACGCAAAAATTAGAGCAATCCGAAAACGCCAAAATGGGCACCAACCGAATGGCAACCGACCGAAAGTAGTATTCACTTTCGTGTCTTGTACGCGCGGCAAGGTTCCAGGCTCTAAACAAGCAATACAACACCCCGTATGTATACATATTTTAGGTACACAATAACATCACTAGAATTTGACGAAGGAATGACAATGCTCGCCAAAAACGAGATAGACGTTTTTTTGGCGCCAGTAGTCAAAAAACCGCCCCAGGAGCTCAGAAGTCAGCCCTATATTAAAACCTGGTAAGCCGCACGAAAATTTGCTTCATTTGATACCTCAGAAGCATATCACTATGTGATACTAGGGACTTATTGGGCGTTACTCTGTAAGGTTTTACCATAATAAGGGAAAACCGTATTTTATTTAGGTTAACCATACTTTAAAAAAGTGTTATTGGAAGTCGCATTACTATTCCATATTCCTAACCTAAAATTTCCAACCTTGTGGTGATTTTCCCTGATAAATTCTCGCAAAAGAATTATATCGTCAGTGTAGCTGAACCTCAACCTTGTAGGTTTCTCCAATTTATTCATTTTTTCACAGAAATATTAAAAATCTACAAGAGGACTGTTTTTGTTTATAAAAAAAACTAAAAATGCAAAGAATATTAAAAAGTCGTGTCGAAAAACAAACCAACCATCACTATTATCCGTGCTAATTGAGGTTATGTTTAAAGATAAGGGACGTACGGCAACTGTACCGAATTAAGGGAACACCGTATTTTATTACGGTTCCCTTAATAAAAACGCAGGAAACGCGCATGCTCAGATGTCAAATGTCAATTTTCCTTAATAAGGGAACGAGAAAATGTACGCTCAATAAGTCCCTACTATAACGGCCCTGCCCTTGCATTTTCCGAAAAAAAAGTCGTCTCCCAATCAAGTCAAACTGGAAAAAATTCAGAGCCTTCTCATAGGCAACTGATTTTTATATTATTTTCTTTGTTTTTCAATTGGGCCATTATAGTATCTCAGTTATATTTCATCCCATTTGCGCTTTATGTAGTTTTGATAAAGACACACCAAAGATAACAAAAAAAATACTTTTAGACGTCTAGGAGAGGACTTTTTCTACAGGGAGGCCCGGAAACTTGCAAAAAATAATAGCTATATGAACTCATTTCATCCCATCTGCAGTTTATATTAAAACAATCTACTTACCTCAGGACTTAAAAAAATCAAATGGTACTCGCCTATGGCGGGGCGTTTACGAGTGGTTAATATTTTTCCAAATATTTATGATACATCAAAACAGGAGAATCTATCTAAAAGGCTTTTTTTCAGAAATGATTTAGATAAAAAAGAGCGACTCTGTAAATACGAGGAAACACATCGAAGGGCTTGATACTTCTTACTATCACTTAATTTCAAAAATTAAGACATACTAGTCAACCCAAAATCATTTTTTCGTGATAAGTTGTGTTTTCCACTACTAGTTAATGGGTTTTTGTTTTTTTTTGTTCTTTGCAAACCACCTGCTATTTTTATTAAAATTAAGTAGTCAGTCGTAGGGTGTCGCTTCTACGAAAGCACACAAATATATTTTTTTTAATATTAATTTTGTTTGTTTAAATCTAAAAATTTTAAAAATAGTCAACGTTTTGGAGTTTTTGTGTTAGACTATGTCTATTACGTATTTGTCTCACCACTGCTTTTCTGACAACGGAAAAGCGAATTAAAGGTCAGTATCATTTTAAAAATTTTCTGTCTTTATCAATCAACTATTCTTGTGACTTCTATGTGTACCTATTTTACGTTTTAATATTGTATTTAGTTAAGTACAAGTTTTTTTATCCATGTTTTATATTTTAAACCCTACAAATAATATTTAAAGTTAGCCATGATATTTTATCATTTTATATAAAAACTTCCTTTTTTTAACATTTTTTAACCCTTGAAACTAAAGTTGGATTGTTTTGTACCTTTTAGATGCAAATTTAAAGAAAGCTTTTCTTGTTTTTCAATTGACCCCTTCCCAACCAAATCAACTTCTCATAAACATGAGGGTCACGAACTAGCCATAAAAAATACATCAAAGTTAGTCATTTCATCCCTTTTATAATTAGTGCTATTATGTTAAGGTCCTCATCGAGATAACAAAAAAAATATGCCACGCCTCGATGTTCTACAGGGAGGTCCCAAAACTTGCAAAAAATAATTGCTATATGAACTCATTTCATCTCTTCTCTGATTAGTGCTATTATGTTAACGGTCACACCAAGATACCAAAAAAAATATTACACACCTCTGGGTTACAGGGAGGCATCAAAACTTGTATAAAGTAATCATAACACTTTTACTTAATTAATTTGTATGGATGTAAACTACAGTTTTATACTAGTTATAATAGTGAAGGGGCATGTGTAAGTTCGTGGGATTTTGAATGAAGGAGTTTTATGACTATGTGGGATTGATAGCTTTTTAGACACAATCAATTGTTACCGGGTGTTTTGTTCGCATCCGTGTGGAAAATGTTTATATGACGTCATCTTTTAAGATGGCTGCCAAAAATCATAAAAAATACAACTTTTGCAACCGGAGTATTATTATATATATATATGATTGGACGACGAGGATTCCGAAAAATTTACTTTCAGGGTCATCTGAGTTTAAATGACCTTGAAAATCGCAAAAGATTTTTGTCATTTTCTCTACAAAAAAATTCGACGTTTTTCAGACTAACTTCAAATGTACCTCAAACTATTAGGCATATATGCAGTTTGAAGCTTCGCGACAGTGAAAAATACCCAGTAAAATTAACATATTGCAAAAATAACATACTAAAGGACGCTATTCATCAACTATTAAAGAGAAAATTTGGTAAGAAAGATAAGATGGTCAAGTCCAACAATATTGTTAAAAAAAAATTGGTTCAGCTATGGCGCGTTTCAATATGGCGGCTGATATATCAAAATGGCGACTTATAACCACATTTTATTTTATCCAATTTCGTAAAAAAGCAAAAATGACAAGGTTGTCATCAAGTTTTGTTGACTTATCGCCGCTTACTATGAAAAAAAGTTAAGTAGATGCATGACCTTTATTGACTTTGAAAATACCATGTAGAAGTGAAAAACCAGCTTTTTGTTGTAATTTTTCCAATTTACCACTACGCAAAAACTTTAAGTGCCGGAAATGAAATTAACATCTTAGCCATAACTAAAAACTTCATTTTGAACCTTCCTACCATTTTTTTTGATCTGGCGTGCGAGATGTTTATGCTATACCCCGGTAAAAATGACCTATATGCCTGTCTTTTTTATTAAGTTTAGGAACTTCCTACACGGATGCGAACAAAACACACGGTGGCACTAAATAGCTGTAACCTCATCCATGAATTTTATTACGAATGTTAATAAACAAGTATAGTCATGCTCTACTGGCATAATTAGAATTTGTTATGCTTTTTTGACCGCCATTCTGACACGACATATAGCTCATTTTTACCGGGATATAGACACGCCTTGGACGCCAGATCAAAAAAAAAATAATAAGGAAGGTTTAAAATGATGTGTTTAGTTATGGCTAAGATGTTAATTTCATCTCTGGCACTTAAAGTTTTTGCGAAGTGGTTAATTGGAAAAAACACTACAAAAACCTGGTTTTTTACTTGTACATGGTATTTTTAAGGTCAATCAAGGTCATACATCAACTAAACTTTTTTCATAGTAAGCGGCGATAAATCAACAATAATTGATGGCCACCTTTTTATTTTTGTTTTCTTACGAAATTGGATAAAATAAAATATCGTTGTAGATCGCCATTTTGATATATGACCCTCCATATTGAAATGCATCATAGTTAAACCAAATTTTTTTTACAATGTTACTGGACTCGACCTTCTGTCCTACCAAATTTAGTCCTCTTCGCTTTAATAGTTGATTAATAGCGCCCTTTAGTTAGTTATTTTTACAATATATGTAAGGTCATAAAGCTTCAAACTGCATCAAACTCGAAGGATCGAATTTGGCATATATGCCTAATAGTTTCAGGTACATTTCAAGTTAGTGTGACAAAACGTCGAATTATTAAGATTTTTTGAAGAGAAAATGACAAAAATTTGGCGATTTTCAAGTTCATTTAAGGTCGGGTAACCTTAAAAGTTATTTTTTTGGGATGCGCGTCCTCGAGTTATATGGCACCTAATATAATTATGGCCCGGTTACGAAAGTTGTATTTTTTTATGATTTTTGAGCGCCATCTTGAAAGATGACGTCATATCAACTCCTTCTACACGGATGCAAACAAAACACTCAGTAACACTTGATTGTGTGACTAAAGAGCTATCAATCCTACATAGTCACAAAACTCCTTCATTCAAAATCTCACGGGATAGAAATTATCGACATAGGCCCCTACACTATAATGTGTACACCTCAATTGCCACCACCTCTCTGTCTATCGACGCGAATGCGAAAAAAAAGCGAACCAGTGAACAGATGCGATGCGGTTTTTTTTTTCTGTTTGGAGCCTATCCTTCACAGACTGTTCCAAGCTACGTTCGATAAAAATGTGCTAAGTAGTTCCCGAGATAAAACACTTTTTACACAAGATGTCAAGGGATATGAGATATGATGACAAATATAATCGATGTAACAAATGTAATGATTATGATTAGGATAATAAAATTTGTTGTGTAGATGTAGATTAGGCGCTAGTTTATTTCAGTTCCATTAGGTAAGAAAAAGTCACTACAGGGGCGGAGCAAATGGTGATAACTTTTAGAAAAATTCGCAGAGGTTGTCAAAGTTTTTCATTTAAATCGGATAAATAGTTTTTTTTTAATTTTAGGTACCATTTATATTACAAATCGCAAGAACCAAAAGCCCGTAGCACTTCGTACCTCAAGGTTTTCAGCAAACTGGTTTGGTGGACCGCCTCGCTGGTATTTTTAGCGATATCTTTTTGTTTTTACATAAGTTCGCTGATACTAAGAAAAAGAAAACTCGTAAGATGTAACGTATCTTTGCTTACTTGTGGCATAATAGCTATGGCCGGATTTTTGGGACAAGGTAAAATAATCACTTATATCCCTTGAATAATTACGTCATGTGGGTACTCTTTGTATACTGAATCAAGGTCACTCTTTCCAAATATGAAAAATAATTTAGTTATATCCAATGGTGTTCGAGATATTGTATATCTTAGAAACGTACACTTCAAACATAGTCTTGTGGGCACTCTTTATATACTAAATCAAGGTCACTCTTTCCAAATATGACAACATATTTTAATTATGATTAATGGTTTTCGAGATATTGTATATCTCGTAAACGTACACATCAAATATAGTCTTGTGGGTACTCTTTATATACTAAATCAAGGACACTATTTCAAATATGACAGCATTTTTTTGTTAGGTCTAATAGTTTTAATTTAGTTTTAGTTTTAGTTTAATATAGTAAATTAAGGACACTTTTGCCAAATATAACAATATTTTTTAGTTAGGTTAAATGGTGTGCGAGAGATTATATATCTCTCAAAATTCATTTCAAATAGAGGTTTTTGGGGTCGAGGAAAATCAGGTTTTAAAAGATTTGATGCTGACAGCTCCTCTCTTTTCGGGAAGGGGGGAACCATATAAGTCCGATTTTGTTCAAAATTGGTGTACAGGGATTTTTGCTGTAGAGGATTATGAGTTTGTGATGAGTCGTCAAAAAAATATGAAGTTAACAGCCCCCCCTCTTAGAGTAGAAACTGGGGAAGGTGGGGGGGGTAACTTCTAACTCATTGAGAGAGGGAGTACTATTTAATTACGTCCGATTTCGTTTAAAATACCAAATTATCCAATTTAAGTTTGGTAATGAATGAATGAATGCACGATACATTATCTAAAATGAATGGGTAACTAAAAATTTCAAAATAAATTTAGGTTAAAAATGTTTTCTAATAACAAGCTTTTATAAAAGGAACCAAAAAGTTGAAAATAATTGTTTTGCCTTTTTTATTTGATATTACTTGTATTTTCAGCTTACGAGATCCGCCCCCGAACCTTTTGCTCAGTAAGAATTTTAATTTTTTTCGCATCGGTATTTGGCTACCTCATTTCGTGCGCCTTAAACGCAAGCTTGGTTGCCAAGTTTTCGGTGACGTCATCGCCTATACTCTATGACAGTATCGACAGTTTATTAATGGGCCCGCCTAATTTGAACTTGTGCGTAAGAACGGGCAGTTTTGTGCACAATTACTTTACGGTAAGAAAAAGTGAGCAGCGTTGCCATTTCCTAAATGAAGGTTTTTTTCCTAAATGTAGTTTTGTTCCTAAATGTAGTTTTATTCCTAAATGTAGTTTTATGCACAATTACTTTATGGTAAGAAAAAATGAGGAGAGTTGCCATTTCCTAAATGTAGTTTTGTTCCTAAAGGTAGTTTTGTTCCTAAATCTATTTTTGTGCACAATTACTTTACGGTAAGAAAAAGTGTTCAACAGATCAATTTTCTAAAGGAAAAATGAGTAGAGTTGCCATTTACTAAATGTAGTTTTGTTTGTAAATGTAGTTTTTCACACAATTACTTTATGCTAAAAAAAAGTGCGCAGCGTTGCCATTTCCCAAATGTAGTTTTATGGACAATTACTTTACGGTAGGAAAAAGTGTTCAACAGAGCAACTTCCTAAATCTAGTTTTGTTCCTAAATGTCGTTTTCCGCACAATTATATTACGGTAAAAAAAGTGAGCAGCGTTGCCATTTCCTAAATGTAATTTTGTTTCTAAATGTAGTTTTATGCACAATTACTTCACACTAAGAAAAAGTGTTCAACAGAGTCATTTCCTAAATGTAGTTTTGTTCCTAAAGGTAGTTTTGTGCACAATTACTTCACGGTAAGAAAAAGTGTTAAACAGAGTCATTTCCTAAATGTGGTTTTGTTCCTAAATGTAGTTTTAGACACAATTAATTTACGATAAGAAAAAGTGTGCAACCTAGCCATTTCCTAAATATATATTTGTTCCTAAATGTAGTTTTGATCCTTAATGTAGTTTTATGCACAATTACTTTATGGTAAGAAAAAATGAGGAGAGTTGCCATTTCCTAAATGTAGTTTTGTTCCTAAAGGTAGTTTTGTTCCTAAATCTATTTTTGTGCACAATTACTTTACGGTAAGAAAAAGTGTTCAACAGATCAATTTTTTAAAGGAAAAATGAGTAGAGTTGCCATTTACTAAATGTAGTTTTGTTTGTAAATGTAGTTTTCCACACAATTACTTTATGCTAAAAAAAAGGGCGCAGCGTTGCCATTTCCTAAATGTACTTTTATGCACAATTACTTTACGGTAGGAAAAAGTGTTCAACAGAGCAACTTCCTAAATGTAGTTTTGTTCCTAAATGTCGTTTTCCGCACAATTATATTACGGTAAAAAAAGTGAGCAGCGTTGCCATTTCCTAAATGTAATTTTGTTTCTAAATGTAGTTTTATGCACAATTACTTCACAGTAAGAAAAAGTGTTAACAGAGTCATTTCCTAAATGTAGTTTTGTTCCTAAAGGTATTTTTGTGCACAATTACTTCACGGTAAGAAAAAGTGTTAAACAGAGTCATTTCCTAAATGTGGTTTTGTTCCTAAATGTAGTTTTAGACACAATTAATTTACGATAAGAAAAAGTGTGCAACCTAGCCATTTCCTAAATATATATTTGTTCCTAAATGTAGTTTTGATCCTTAATGTAGTTTTGTGCACAATTACTTTACGGTAAGCCATGCTTAAAAAACTGTACTACTATTGTTTTGTTGTAAAGTATACTGAATATTTTAACAAAACTTTTTGTTCGAATTTTTCTGGGGTCAAAAAAATAAGCAAAAAAAAAACAATTAAAATGAAAGAATTGGCTAAGTTTACAACAGTTTTTAGGACAAGGACAAAAATGTTCTTCCAAAATGGCGAAATGTATTAAATGGTCCAGATTGTTTGGATATTACCGATTACAGGAATATTGCCAAAATCATCTGCAAGGACAACGTTCTCGTATTAGGTAACACAGTGGTGTAGTCAAGGGGGGTGGGGGTTGTTTAATTTTAAGCAATTTTTCTGTCAACCACATTTGAAACGCGTAAAAAATAGCATTTTAGAGTAATTTTTTCAAAATATCTGCCTGCGCCGCATTAAGGGGTTAATTTTGGAAAAATCTGCTAATGAGACTAAAAGAGACTTGCTTTGAAAAATAAGTATTTTTGTTTCGTATACACCTCAGATTAAAGTTATTAGTCTGTGAGGTATACACTAACTCAACACCTATTAAACCGCCCCTCTCCCCTCCCTTCAGTTCAAGAGCTCAGTCAATAGGCAACTACCTAATTTTTAAAAATTTGCCATAGGTAGGTAGTTGATTTTTATTATACTGGGTAACTATAAACTAACTATTGACATTCTAAGAAAAATAGACTGATCGATCATTATACTTTTATTTAAAGAAAAATCAGTACCCCTCCTCTACTACCTCTACTGCATATCTTTGTTAGTGTTCTGTTACTTTTAGAAAATAGGGTTGTCATGTCGCTAGTCTTCAACCGAGGCCTGCCCTGCAAAGTCGAAACCAGTCCGAAAAAATATTTTTTGAATGGAAACTACTTCGGCTTCAGCAAGAGATTTGTTCAAACGAGTGCTCTTGAACAACTGTAAGCATTAACTTGAAATTTCGATAAATCCGCCAAATGGCCCTCGACACAAGGGCTTACATAAAGGGGGGGGCAAGGGGGTAATGTCCCCTACAATACATTAATTGATTGATTAAGTAAAAAAAATAGTATTTTTTAATAATATGGGAGATTTTGGTCAGATTTTTTGTCAGTCCCTTACCTTTATTCTGGGCAGGCGCAGTAGCACTCTGTCAGCCTGTTACCTTTGATAAAGGTAACCACTGGCGCTGAGTAGCGTCAAATAGCAACTACCTTTACCGTTAAAAAGACAACCAACCAAACTTGATGTGATTCTGTGGTGGAAGATTTTCAGACTATAAAAGTTTGTTTTGTTTAAAAAAAAATAATTTTACCGTTTTTTTTGTTAAACAGATGAGTAAGTACAAATAAGTTTGCAGAGGCTCACCAAAGATATCTTGCATTATCATTTTCCTGACTAAATTTATGTTGGGGTGTCCGTCTCCCAGTCCTATCACTAAATTAATATTTTCCTCCATGATATGGTTAGAAAAGAAAATAAAAAAAAATCAACAAAAGTCAATAAAAAATTAAGGTTATGTTTACCGCCAAACGATTGACTATGGTAAAGGTAACGAAATTTTCCGTTAGTTGTCGTTGCAACTTAGCGAAAAATCGCAATTTGACAGCAACGACGCCAATAACGAACCGATAATGCCGGTTACAACGTACGTTCGGTTATTTTTAAGCGATATTGCATAAAACTGTACGTTGTTTATACAGTGTTATAAGTGGAATAAAAAAACTACCACATAAGGTTATTATTGGCGCCCCATTTGAGGGCGCAGCCCAATTACCCTTTTTTAAATTTACTAGATATTAGCACACCTTGATTTCATTTTTCACTCAACCTTCCTTAACGACGAAAAATAGGTTTTTTAAAAATTTTAACGCATGTCAAAAAAATGTATTTAATCGAATTTTTTTTTAAAGAAGATTTCTAAAAAGGTGCCATAAGTGGTACCTCCTCATGAAAAAAATGTTGGTAGGCCCTAGGCCTTCAGTGAGGCCCCCAAATGAGCCGCCAATAATGCCCTTGTTTGGTATTCTCTTGATTCCGCTTAGTAAATAGAGATATTTGTAGTTTATTTTGAAGCGAAAACAATTGACAAAAAAATTTGTTTTTGAAATTTTTGACACATTGGTTGACAGATGTCAAGAAAAACTAGTGCGTGAAATTTATTTTTTAACAAGCTTTAGAAAAAGGTGCCACAAGTGGTACCTTCTAATTGAAAAAAAAATAGTTGGTAGCCCTGGGCCTCCAGTTGAGCTCCAAAAATTTTTTTTTAGTCATAGGCGGAAAGTTCGTAAAAAATCATTAACGATTCGCTTTTACCTTTTTTTAAAACCTCTAGAAGCACCGTTTCATTTAAAGAATCAACCCCGTATATCATTTTTTTTTAATGATTTTTTCGATTTAAGGAACATGAAACTCGTTGAAGCGGGTTTGTCCAACAGATGGGAGCAAGTATTTATAACATCCAAGAAACAAGACGACACCAACGCCAACGTTCATCAAGAATTCGGTCTCGATCACGTAAGAGGTAAACAAGTAAAATTCCAAATTTTTCAAACCCAATCAACCTTCAAAATCAGCGAGTATAATGGTAAAGCTATGATGACCCTTAAAATAACTTTCTTAAATACCTGTTAAATTATTTTTAGATGTGCTAAAATACACCTTAGTAGGACACGTTTTTTGGTAAATTTAGAGACTGTAAAGAACTTTGATTGAAAGAAATTAATACCACCTTATGTTTTACACAATTTACACTTTGAAAAATTACAATTTTTTTGCTGTTTTTTGGATAAAAATGGCAAAATTTAAATAATATGCACGACACCACTCAAGATGACAGACTGATGACATGACAGAAATTTTTAGTAAACAATTGCCTTAAATTATATCTATCTTTCTCTAAAATACTTTTTAGAGCCTGCTGTCTCTCTTCAACAACCTTAAATATTTTTGCACGTCACTAAATTATATCTTTTTTTTATATTTTTTTTGACGCCTAAAAAACAATCGAAACTTGAAAATTTTTACTGTTTTATTCTAGAAATCGAAAGTTTAGAAAGAAAGCTTTAAAATGCGAGCAATATCATGGCATAAAAATTAAATTATGCTAAAATATTTTAAGCCTTAAATTACCATCATGGCTTTACCATAATATTAAATCTAGATAGATTTATACCATTGATTTTGCAAAAATACAAAATTTTGTAAAAACTACCCCTATTTGTTCCGCCCCTAAAGCGATTTTCTTTTACCTGACGACCTAACTGAAATAAATTAGTGCCTGATCTACATCTACACACCAAATTTCATCATAATCGGATGAACGGTTAAGAAATTACACCCGATTATTTTGTCATCATATCTCAAATTCCTTAACATCTGTGTGTGGTAACCGTATTATCTCTGGAACTACTCAACCTATGGTTAACAAACATAGCTAAGGACACTTCCAGGAGGATATACTACAAAAATCGATCGAAAAAATCGAAGCAGGCGCCTATTTCGTTCAATCGGATTATAAATGGTGGATGCGCAGTTTATTTGACCATCATAAAACTGCTTTATTTAATGATGTTTTTTTTTTGTTTTTAGGGCTGATATACTTTTATTACGGGTGTGTGGCCTTATCAGTCTTAATTTTGGGTTTGGAACTTGCGTTTTCGTACTACAATGAAGAAAATAAGATCGTAAAACTCACAAAAATACCAAAAGATGCTTGGGGACCTGTTAGAAGTGTTGGAAAAATAGAGTTTTGCCACTAAGAAATATTAACAGAGTGTTCTACAAGTTTAGTAATTAATATTTCGATTGTAGTTGTTCTACTTATAAATAATAACAATATTATCAACCGCAGTAATTTTATGGCGGGTGGATAACCATACCTAAGCATCGCCATTCGCGATTGAGTTTCCGATGGGTGATCGCAAAGATTCCTGCTGAATTCCAGTACACATATACCTTGCCGTACTAGAATTGGTAAATGGCAGGTTTTTCTGACTGTAGCTACGTTGTAAGACAGCTAATGTAATAAAAATGTCAACCCTTCTTCACTTTGAGGGCACGCAATAGGGAGTATATAAGAGTAGAGAATTATAACGTAAGAAGTATTTTTTTTTGTCTTCTTAAGATAAAATCTGTACCTTCCTTAGGTCAATGCCTTCCAAGATTCAATGAGGTGCCAGTATGTCTCCAGCGGCAGAGAGCATATAAATCTAAATAGAAAGGACACGTAATGGTAATATCCAAGCCAATGCGATTCACAGCGAGTTTTTGATTATTAGCTGAATGCGCCAGGATTGACCGGGGTAATATTTATTTAAAATTAAAACGGCAATAATCCCGCGCGTTAAGTGAATATCGATTTATCATTGGCGTACATACTTATATTTAATGAAATTTTAAATGATCTTGTAGCTAAGGGAGGTGTCACAAATTTTTTATTGTATATATAGGGTGGGCCACAAAATTCTGCACTTTTTGGATTGGCTATTACTTTTGACATAAGTGCTCGATTTTTAAACGTATTTCTTTTCGATTCAGTTGAAAATTTAAAATTTCTCAAAAATCCAAGATGGCGGACAGTTTTAAAAAATGTGCAATTTTCACCCCCCTGAAAAAAATTTATGTGCGACAATGAACAAACTTTAAAGCTTTCACTACAAATAGTCGTTGTTTATGTGTATATTAACGTATCACTTATTTAAATCGGTTAAGAAATGAAAAAGTTATAAGCTTCTAGGTTATGAGTGTTTGGGCTTAACATTGGAAAAAATCACAAAATTACATATTTTTTTAATTTGCTGTAACTTTTGGCCTGATTAGTTAATTTAAAAAAAAAATATATATACAATATCTGATCGAAACGTCGTGTATCAATAAAATATAGACAATGGAAATCCGAAACACAGAGTTAATTTCAATAATTAATTTATTCTGTGTAAATTGGAACGTTTCGGTTTATTACAACCATCATCAGAGTACATCTATCTTACTTTATTATTATTTTAAAATATATTTATTTTAAAATATTTATACATAACAAACCGAAACTTTACAATTTACACAGAATAAATAATTATTATTTAAGTAATGATTAATTTAAAATAAAAGAAAAAAACTGGCACCGCAGGGCAAACATTTTTGGGGAAGTTGGTACGTAATTTCATCGGAGAGGGGGTCGATCCCTCTGTATTCGCCACCTGTGACTAGCGTCACGGGTCTGTTGTCTGCGGGGAATAGTTCCGAACGCGGAACTCGTCCAAAAATATACGATTTTCATGTGCGCCGCCACCAAGTTTCCAAGGCAAGAACTAAAAAAATCGATAGCTGCGTCACTTGGTTTTCAAGTCAGTTAGGTGTCCTCTCTATTTAGATTTATGTGCTCTCTGCCAGCGGCCAAAAATAAATTATAATGACAAATTATGGCCTAAGACTTACCAGAAAAAAGCTCCAAAAACTTTTCGACGCCATAGTTGTTGGGAAACCTGTATAATGGGTCCTTCAGCGCCTCCAAAGTGTGAACCTTAATCCTTTTTACCATAAAAGTAATGTTGTCCGCTTTGCCATCTTGATTGAAGTCTGAAACAAGAACATTAGCATATAAAAAATAAATTAGACTCATTTTAGTCTATTAACACATGAAATAACGCAAAATATGTGGCTTCCTCAGTAGCAAGAGATCTTAGATAACGTTGATGCAACGTTAGATTAACGTTAAATAACGTAACTTTGTAACAACAATTTAAAAAGAAGATATATAGGTAAAGATACTTATCACACAAGTGAAAATATATGATAACGTTGATGCAACGTTGGATTAACGTTAAATAACGTAACTTTGCAACTTGGCTGAACAATAAAAAAAATAAAAAAAATAAGAAACATAAAAAAATGGACACAATAAAACAAAAAAAAAATAAAAAGAAGATATATAGATACGTAAAGATACTTATCACACAAGTGAAAATATATGATTCACTGTACAGCGTGAATAGTTCTTTCTCTTTAATGAGCTGAAAGGTTGGCCGGGGATAAAGGCTGCTTGTTTTCGTCTAAAGGCGCATTTACACAGACAAACTTTCCTTTGATGTTGAAATGTCGACAAACATTTACACGAGCCTCTTGAGCAAAATGTTCAAAGAAATGTTCGAGCAAAATCGCGTACAAAAAACACACGTAAATTTTGGACAGAATGTTGAGCAAAATTTGTTTGAAGAAATGTTGGTAATAAAAATTTCTTACAAATTTAAATTTTATAGTTTTATGGGAATTCATTGAACTTAACTGAAAATAGAAAGACTAAGTTTTAAAACAAGGTATTTTTAATTAAGTGCTTTCCGACGGAAAAACGATTTGATGTCGAAATTCACGTTTTACCTCGTAAGCAACTTCGATTGATCTGATTTTTATAGGGGATATGCCAGTATACTTGTAACTTTTTTGGGGTTGTAAAAAAACGAGAATCAAAAAAAAATAAAAATTGACACTTATTTATTGCTGTTGCTGGGTTAGGAGAAGGTAAAAACCGTAGACTAATGAGAGGGAGTTTTGGTCAAATGAACATTGACACACAAAATTACAGCAGTGTTTGACAACGCTCCGTTCCGACTGTCTAAACCTCCCTATCCCCCCCCAGGGAACAACTAACTACTCTCCAGAACAGTTCTCTAAAAATATCCACCTGCATTTTAAAAAGTAATTACTTCGAAGACATTTCCGTTCTCTTTTTATAATGAAAGAAAACCAAAAAAAGTTAAAGAAAAGAATTAAATGTTATTACCTCCATCATTAAATATTATAACAACATAACATTGCATATGACAAAACTAATAGCCAATAATAATGTTTCGCTTGCCGTCGCCTTTTTTTCACAAAAGTTTAAAATAAAAGTTGGTGTTCCATTCCAGAATTGAGATCACTGATCAATGATGTAAAATTATATTTATTCTCATCTTTAAAAATATTTTTCCAAAATAGATAGCAATAACTTGCTCAAAAATTTACCCGAACAAAATGTTCAAAGAAAAGCTCACAAAAATGTTCGCGCAAAAAATTTCAGATCTTTTGCACGAGCTTTTATTTGAGCATGTTCGTCTGTGTAATTGCGCCTTAACAAAAACTCTTTTACAGTCTCGAAAAAGGCAAAAAAGGGCTTTTAATGTATGTGTTTGCCCAGAAGGAAATAGCTTTACAAGAATCTAATTTCGAGGCGCCTTTATTGGCTTTAAAGTAAGTAAAACGGAGGCTTTCTTTTTCGAGTGATAAATCTACTGTTGGCTTCTCTTCGCGTCCCTCTAAAATGGAGATATACGAAGGGGTAATAAAAGTTCTGTTCTGCTTTTGACACGAAAAAACGAAATTAGGAAAATGCTTTGTATATACAGGGTGGATTCTTTAAACGGAACGGTGCTTCTAGCGGGTAAGAATTTGTTTGAATAAAAAAATCCAAAAAAACGTCAACTGATATTTTTAATTATAAAGGTAAAAATAAAGGTATATTTTGCAATTTTTAAAATCTGCAAACAATTCTCTCTTCAGCAATACCATACACTAGGATCTATCTTTTACGATAATCAAGATATTTTTATCCAGATATGTATGAAAAACTTCGATATTCATTCAAATATCCCCCATAAAACAGGGCATAGACAACAATTCCATGCAAGTTTTGATGCCTCTATCTTGGAAACCATAAGAGATCGAGTATTAGTGTGTGGTATTGTCAAAAAGATAATTTTTTTAGAATTAAAAAATGTCAAACTATACAGAGTGTCCTATAGAAATAGCGGAAAATAGTAATATTGAAGGCCCAGTTTTCACCAAGTATTTACAAAAAAATCATTTAAAAACATCGTCAAAATATCAAACTATCAAAGATTAAAATGTTGCAACAATGAACGTCACCGAGTAAAAAGGCACATCGCTATGAAAACCATTGTTATTTTATTTACCAGCCGCCTTGATGTATAGTATAAAGATGGTGTGTTTCTAGAAGTGCTCTTCGTTCGAGATTTTTAAAAGTCTTTTTCTGTTTTTCTTGGATTTTTTGATAAAGGTATTTAAAAAAAATACTGTTAACCACTCGCGGCTAAATTGTTAGTCGCGTTTTTAAATACCTCGTTGCGCTCGTTATTTAAACCAACGCTTGTAAAAAAGCACTATTTTAGCCACTAGTTGTGGAAACTACTATTCTTTAATTACGGGTGCAAACACATCCACTTTTTACAAATTTCATTTAATTTCGAAAATACCACAAAATATACCAAATTAAAATGACCAACATGTAAGGTCACCGACTGAAAATAAATGCTATTACAGAAAAGTCTCTACCATCCCCTAGGTAAACAAAATTTTGGCAGAGTAAAACCCAAAATTTTAACCCGCTAGGTACCTTTTGTTATGCCATGACCCCGCCATTGACCTACATTTTATTCACTAGCGGGGACGTACACATGAATAAAAAAGGTTTAGTACAGCAAGTTATTACCCCTCGCAGCTTCCTACCTTCACGGGAGGCCAAACACAATCCGGAAAATGCTCATACACCGCATCCAGAATAAGTACACCCTATTTTATTTGGATATGTGCAATAAAAACTACGAAAATAGCCATAATTTCGAACAATTAAATATACATTTTTAGTTTTTACAAAAGTTACGTTTTTTCCGCAACGTAGTAGTAGTTTCAACGGTAAGATGTGTTCACAAGCGACTAAAAAACGTATGTTAAAACAGTTTTCAAGTTTATTCTTAAAAATAATTTGTGGGACTGTGATAGAACTACTTTTATTTATTTTTATTGTTTCTTTTGTAACAGAGTTTAGTTTTATTTATACAAGACGTTTTGATCAGTACAATCTCTGATCGTCTTCAGGTGCAAACTACTCCTTTTGAAAATTATTCAACCTCTTGCAGGCAGAACCTCTTCATTTGTAGCAAATTCCAACCATTTTGTTAATATTCTTAAATCTTTTGTTTTAGGACCCGAGGATATATTTGTCAGTTTTAATGTCGAAAGTCTATACACGAATGTCCCGATAAAGGAATCGCTAGATATTATTAGACAGAGACTGGTTAATGACGAATCCCTTTGTGAACGTACCAGCCTGCCACTGGAGGTAGCGATGGAGTTATTGGAGTGCTGTCTACATAACTCTTATTTTCAGGTGCAAGATAGGTTTTATGCTCAGGATGACGGTCTGCCAATGGGTTCATCGCTTTCGCCAGTGGTGGCCAATATTTACATGGAGTGGTTCGAATCACACGCGGTACCGCAACATATAAACCTAAGCTCTGGCTAAGATATGTTGATGATACTGATATTGTCTGGACCGGGAATGACCAACAACTTTCAGAATTTCTTCGCCACCTAAATAACATAAGATCCACCATTAAATTCACAATGGAGTTGGAGCAAAATTGTCAAATTCCTTTTCTTGATGTACTTGTCAAACGAGTAGAAAGCGACATCAGAACAACATTTTATCGTAAACCCACTCTCACAGGACAATATTTAAATCAAGGTTCAAATCATTCTGCTACAACCAAACAAGGCACAATAAGAACTTTGTATAACAGAGCCGTTCAAATTTGTAACAATTCTCATGACTTAGAAATCGAAATAAGAAATGGTTACAGCCTTAAACTTATAGATACACAACGATACTATTTAGAAATATCAGCAAACAGGACAAATATTACAAGACCAAAACCAGGCAAGTTAAAGGAGTATCGGAGAAAATTCGAATAGTAGCGAACAACTTTAATATTAAAACAGCTGTTAAATCTAACAATACAATTCGAAGCCTTCTTAGTAAAACAAAACCGGAGAACAAACAAAATAAGGAATGTATTTACCAAGTACCTTGTGAGTGTGATGAATCATACATAGGTGAAACAAAAAAACCACTATCTGTTAGGCTTATGGAACATCAGACGAATACTCAAAGAGGTGAAACAACGAAATCAGGAATCGACGAACACGCATGGTCAAAACAACACCGAATGAAGAGGACAGAAGCAAAGGTTTTGCACAAGGAGTCACACTGGAAGAAACGAAAATTCCTTGAAGCTACCTTTATTGGGCAGAATCAGGGTATTTTCAGTAGACCAAGCGTTGAAATTTCAAATATTTGAAAGACCCTCCTTGGGCGGAGCCAACTTCTTAAACTTTACAGTTGAGTGATTTCCCATAGCTTATAAGTATGTAGCCTTAGGAATAGATTGCAGTTTGCACCTGAAGACGATCAGACATTGTACTGATCGAAACGTAGTGTATAAATAAAATATAGACAATGAAAGTCCGAAACACAGAGTTCATTTCAAATACATTATTGTCTCAAACTTTCAAACAAATATTGAAAACTTCCGTTCATGTATTAAATTAATTAAAATTAAAAAATTGGGTTGACGAATTGCAGTTTCTATGGTGAATCGTTCTTACGATGAATTTTTTTATTAAATACGGTCTGATAAATTTCTGGTTTGAAAAACCATAGGCGTTTCAACCGGCTCGAGAACCGAAGGAAATCCTGCAGAGCCCGTTGAAGAATGACATTTAACGTGCTGTGGCGAGCCATCCTTCCTGCACTCTTGTAATAGCTCACGCCGTGATAGACATAAATACCTACTGTTTGGCCAGAGTTGCAGTCCTGAAACTCGTAAACAGGAACGCCTAGCCTCAAAGCAACGGAAACACGAAAGGTCTGATTATCCAGAAGAGTACCCAAAGGAGAAGATGGGAGAGCATTAAGCCAAGCATTACTTTCTAGCTCTTGAAGAGCGAGATATCGGGCTTTTCCTCTTAAATCATCGCAGTCCAAGAGAAGTTGGAAAACATAAGGTGTAAGTGTTACGAATGCCAAGTCCTCTATATTTGACAAGAAGAGTGCATTGAAACCAAGATTTTGGATAAAATTTGCAATTATAAATTGAGTCATAGATTGTTAATGAATCAGAGTGATTCCAACATGGAAAGCAACGTAATATATAAGAAATTCTGGAAATCGCTAGAGGTTTTTTAACAGGAAGTATGCTGCATGTGAATCCAAAAGATCTAGATTTTGTATGAAAGAACATTGATTTTTTTTTGTAAGAAAGAATAACCAGTTTCATTATTTGTCGGGCATCCAAGTACAAGAAAGTTGTCAGATTTAATTTGTAGGATGTTAACATAATTTCGCATTTTGTTTTAGGGAAAATATTATCAAATTTGTAAATGAAATGATTTGAAAGTCACTCAATCAATAGCCCACGTTTCGCCACCATCCGTATCATTATCAAGGCTGAAAAACCACAAAGAACGAGAATTAATTTTTAAGAATTTTAAATTTCAAATTTTTTTTAAAAGTTATGTCATGATTTAAAGAGAGACACAAAAAACACCAAAACAAACAAACATTATAAACAAAATAACACACCATAACAAATTATTTTTGATTAAATTAATTAGAACCTACCCAGATTATTAGTTTTTGAAATTTTTTCAATTTATCACATACTGATTCTCGGTACTCGCTTTTTTCGTAGGTACTGACTTGGTTCATTGAATTATTTGGTATATAAACTTTCAGTGTACGCTTCCCCACTTTTTCATTATTGTTCATTCTCTTTTTACTAATTTTTTTTGTCAATGCAAAAAGGGTAAACTAAGGGCGAAAACCATTTAAACACAGTTTAAAACACAAATTACAAAAGCAACGAGAAAAGACCACATTTTTTTAAATTAATTTTATCCTACAGTAGAGTAAAACGTTAAAAGTTTTGATTTTGTAAAATCTTGGGGGCAAGATTTTGGAATAACATTAAAAAACAAGTATATAAATAAAAAAGGGTTAAAAAGTGGAAATATTTTCTCTAGGCATCAATGAAATAAAATTTAAATAAATTATATGAGTAAAACTCAACAACATAAAACATAGGACAAACTAAAAATTCACAAAACAGTATTAAAACAGTTGGCTATCACAGGTTATCACAGTTTAGGGGTTGTTTATTATATTGTGGTAGATTGCGCTCAAGTTGTTTGTATCTTTGTTGAAATTGACATTAGGTTTTGTGGTAGAAATATGGCACATTTCTAATAACAATATTTTTTGAAAATTCGTGTTTTTATTTTTTATTTATAGTTATTATTTATCTTTATGTTTATTTTTTTCAGAGCTCTTTATAAAACGACACAAACAAAAGGATTAAAAAGTGGAAATATTTTCCCTAGGCATCAAAGAAATAAATTATATGAGTAAAACCCAACAACATAAAACTTCAAAGAACAAACTAAAAATTCACAAAACAGGATTAAAACGGTTGGCTATCACAGTTTAGGGGTTGTTTATTGTATTGTGGTAGATTGGGCTCAAAAAATTATGTTTTTATTAGGCCACAGGCAGCTGTGTAAGAAAAGATAGCAAGAGAGAAATATATTTATATGTATGTGATTGTTTCTATTTCCTTTAGTTATAACGTCAGAAGTCGAAAATTTCTTACTTGTGGCGTCACAAATGCGAAGTCGGAACGGCGAACTAAGAACTGCACTACCCGGCTTACGTACTATTACATTTACCTCCCGTCTTTTTGCTTAGGGCACAGTCACAAGCACAGAAAATGTTATTTTAGGTGACCCAAAAAGTCCCTAATAATAAGAGCCGGTATCCTTATCAAATAAAAGGTAGAAAGTCTAGCGACTTTTCTCATTTTCGCTCTAAACCAGCGTCGTAAAAATTAATTCTTCCCTGTGGCGTGAAAAGTAGTTTCAAAATAAAGCATAAAAATGTTGTTGGTTTTAAAATGGAGTTTTGAATAAACATCCAGTGACGGTAGGTATATAGTTGTATAAACAAAGTGTTTTCTAGAACCTCCTGGAAAAGGCAATTTTCTTAAGAAACGGTGCCATAATTTTTATACCACCTTAGACTAAATACTCGTTCAGCATACCTAGATAGGTAATTGCGAGTAAATATAGCTCTACTTTAAAAAAAAAACAAAAATTTGGTCCTATTTAATCTGGCGAAAAAAGACGGATTCAATTTAGGAGTAGATATTTTTTTTTCTGTCAGTGACCTTAGCTTAGGCAACAGGTGCTGTTAAATTAGGTATTAACAATGAAATTGTTATCCACTATAAATTGAAAAAGTGGGAAAAAGCATGTAATTAGTAAATATAAATTTGTAAAATTTAATTGTGTAGGAAATGGTTTTTGTTTACATGAAAAGGTTAAAATTTGTAATAATTATTTAATTTCCTTCATTTTGGTTTGTTGATAAAATTAGCAAATTCTCGTTTGGTTTAAAAGTGTATAATTATAACAAAATACCAAACAATTGTTTTTTGATTTGATCTGGAGTAAAACAAAATGACCAAAACTGTTGTTTTTAATTTTTTGTTTGGACGACTTAGAGTAAAAACTCGTCTAACATACCTAGACAGGTGATTGCAGATAAATAAACTTTGTGTCACCTTAGACTAAAAAGTCGTCTAACATATATACCTAGACAGGCAATTGCGACTAAAATTTATACCTGTATTTTTGTAAATGGCATTCACCCTCTGCACGTGCCTGGTCATAACTTCAATGCAACTCTCTTCGGTGCCGTATTTTTGAAAGAACATGTGATCCGCTTGCAAGTAGAGCATGCAGGTGGTTTTTTTCGGGTCGATGGTGGCTCGTTTGTACACGTTTTTGCCAAATACCAGGGCCGAAGCGTCCACCATGGTCCTGTTGCCTATAAAGACAGATAACTGGTTTTTAGGTCATAGTTACGATCTCGGGAAATAGTTTTTAGCAACATTGCATAAATGTCGGCAATTACCACGGTCCCTAGAATAAATACGGTCTAGCAATTATGTCGTTTTATTACAAAAAGTAAGAATGATGAAATTTTGTCAATTTATGTCGTTTTATTGCTTAAATACCTTAGATTAAAAAGAGACAAGATACCTGAAACTTACGGAGACTTTGGTTATATTATTATATGGAACAATGTTTACCTTTCTGTTGTTTACATTAGACATACCAGTGGAAACATGCAAAAAATAATTCTGCCAATTTGAGCTTTGGAAGCTCTCTCACAATAAATGTTTGTAGTATAATTTTATACAAAATAAATTTATTACAAAGTTTGTATATGATTTATAGCAATTTCAATTTTCAACACAATAAAATTATGCCAAACATTAAAACAAAGAAACACAGTTCATAGCACCTGGAACATCAAGAAAAAAAATATATAATATTACCTACTAGCTAATTTTTTTTATAATTAAATATTTTTTAATAATAATAAATATGTAGCTATAAAATTGTAAAAATTGGTTTAAAACTAAAAAAAAAATCAAAATTAAAATTAATCATAAAAAAAAACTATAAATAAAAAACTTCTTCCAATCCTTGTTCTTTGGGTAAAGTCCCCAGCACTGAGGCCGCATTCCCCCTTTGAATGGCGATACTGATCCGCTGGGTGATGAAACTTCTAGCATTTTTTGTTTCAATTTTTTTTGCTATTTCGGAAATTAATTTTTTTAGCTTCATCACGCCATGGACCTAGGGTTTCCACTGCAAAAGTATAAAACAAAAATCCTCTCTCTCTAGCTAAAAATTATGTTATTGTGTTTGTTAATTTTGTTATTTTTTCTGGTTATTAGCAGAAACTTACTTATACTGACTTCTTCAGTACAGAATAAAGTCAATAATCTAGGACAGACAAAAATATTTAAATATCAATTCGAAGGGCGAGCGCAGATGGCAACGGCGGCAGTATAAATCAACCTTAATATTCTGATAAGATTCTTACACACCTCACATGTGAATTAACTTCTATTGTTGTTTGCAAGTTAGTTTAAGGACTTTACCTACCTTTATTTTATAGTCTTTATAAAAAAAACCTTCGAAAATATCTTATTTGCGCATTAACTACTTCATCAAAAGTATGCTTTATTTTATCGTCTTTATAAAAAAAACCTCTAAAAAAACCTTATAAAAACAAAATGTTTTCGTTGATATTTTAATCTAAGGATTTACTAATATAAGTATATTTCATAAACTTTTTTTTTTATTTTCTGTGTACCTACCGGCATGTACCGCCGCTGACTGATTTCACTTGCTCTCCCTTTGTTTTCAAAACATTGGACGATTTGTTCCAAAATATCACTTTAAATGCACTGAAATCTTCTCCTACTGGTAAAAAAACATACTATAAACGGTTTTTGACAAAATGTGGTTTTAAAACGACGAACTGCTGAAAACATCCTGAAATTTTAAAATAAATAGCACGAAAAAGCTTATGTCAATAAAAATATCATGCGACCGTCTGCGCTCTGCCGACTTTCCCCACCCACAAGCCAATCACGCCCTAAAGTGGTTGAGACAGAATTCTCTGTCCCTATCGTTCAAACGTCGTTTAAAAAGATAGAAAAATAATCGACATTTCTCACCTTTGTTTTGTTGTGATTTTATTTGTAAATAAACAGTGGTTATTATTTGCCAAGGAGTTTTCGTTGGACCAGATATCTTGTCTCTTTTTAATCTAAGTTAAATACACTTATGGTGGGACACGTTTTGTGGTAAATTTAAAGACTGTAAAGAACTTTGATTGAAAGAAATTAATACCACCTTATGTCTCACACATTTTTGTTGTTTTTTGACACTTAAGATGACAGACAGATGACATAACAGAAAATTTTATTAAACAATTGCCTTAAATTATTTTGATCTTTCTCTAAAATACTTTTTTATAGCCTGCTGTCTCTCTTCAACAATCTTAAAATTTTTTGCACCTCACTAAAATATCTCTCCGTCCAGCTCTAAAATTCTGCCCTCTCTCTCTAAATATTTTTTATTTTAACAAAGAAAAAATGTTTTTCGGCACTACTTTTTTTTAATGCTAAGAAACAGTGAAAATTTAAGTGTTTTATTCTAGAAATCGAAAGTTTGGAAAGGAAGCTTTAAGCAAAATCAGGGCATACAAATGTGAAAAACATAGTAAAAATTACTTAATGAAAAACGTCACCCCTTAAACTATGCTAAAATATTTTAAACCTTAAAGTACCATCATGGCTTGACCATAAAATTTTGAGTTGTGCCACTTTCGTTCTGAAGGTGCTATTTTCCCTAATTTATACACACGAACATTCTTTTAATGTCGAAATACGCGTACGCTTTATTTTTCTCACCTATTTCCAATTCCTCGTCAATTTGCTGCTGATTTATGTCAAAGGCTGTCAAAATCGGCCTTTTCGAACGGTTTTGAAACATGAAATAGTCTTCGTCGTAAGGCAACTTAGCTTCTGCTTGCAAAACCCACCTAAATATAACATTGTATTAAAACTTAAAAGAATAGACACTTGAAGTTAATTTTCGGTTTTATCAGCATTCGTATCCTCATCTCTATCGAGTTGATCTATCGAGCATGTGTACTTTTAAACTAATAGCGAATGCGTGACAGCTCCAGTCGATCAAATGCGCGAAAACATCGTTTCCTACGCAGCAATGGTTGTAACGTTACGACTCCCTTATCGCTCCTAACGAGGTTTTCGTGCATTTGATCAGCTGGAGCTGTCACGCATTCACCATGATTTTAAAAGTGCACTTGCTTGATTGGTCGACTCGATAGAGATAAGAATACGAATGCTGATAAAACTGAAAATTAACTTTAATTGTGCAAGTGTCTAATGTATAAGAAAAAAAATCTTATTTTAACCCGAAAAATACGCCGTTTAAATCTTGGCACTGAATTTAAAACAACCTGTATATTACCTTTTAGCTCTGCTATGCCTCCCGTTTTCCTGTACACTATTTACATCTTTCTGGTAGAAAGTGTGCGACCTGCAAGGCACCCCAACTCTAGGGTCCCTAACGTCGCTAGTTCGATATATCACAGAATGAAAGCGTGGTTCCTTGGTGGCGTTGGACGCTAGGAATCTGTAGAAATTGCATGTAATTAGAATACAGGGTGATTCATAATGTCAAAAACACGTAGAATAACTTGGAAAATTAAAAACAAAAAAATTGGAATTTATAGTTGCTTAAAGAATAACCGTAAAGTTTGTAAATTTTGTTTATCATGTTGAAGTCCGGTCCTGTTTATTTTTAATGAAGGGGACCGTTACAGATCGCATAGCCTTGTGTCAACAGTATTCGACCCCCACCAGACCCATGATGGACCTAAAATAATTTAGTTAGTAGACATGTTTTTTGGTAAATTTAAAGACTTGATTTATAGTGTAAAGATGGTGTGTTGCGAGAAGTGCTCTTCGTTCGAGATTTTTAAAAGTATTTTCCTGTTTTTCTTGAATTTTTTGATAAAGTTATTTAAAAAAAAAATATTGTTAACAACTCGCGGCTAAACTGTGCTTTTTTTACTCGCGTTTTTAAATTAAACCAATGCTTGTAAAAAAGCACTATTTTAACCACTAGTTGTAAGAAGTACTATTTTGGTGGTACTTTTTTAAAAACATTAGGAGAAACACTGAAACTTGTGTTTTATTCTAGAAATAAACATTTTGGAAAGTAAGCTATTAAAAATGTAAATAAAATCATGGCATAAAGAAAAACGTTACCTCTTAAATTGCACTAAAAATTTTAACGTGTGTGAAGTTATCAATGAAAACTCAGCAACGAATTGGGGACATTGCTATTTGCACCAATACATATTTTCAAAAATTGAAAAGCCTCAAATTTAAACTTCCAAGAACTCTTTCATGCCTCAAAGCGTTTTTCGAATACATTTGTAAATCTAAAAAAAAGTTTAGAAACAAAAAAAAATATCTACCTTTTCCATAGCACAAAATACACCTCTTTGAGATACATAATATCATAATGATAATGTGACCCTTAAAAATAATGTAACAAAGTAAAACACAAACAGTAGGTTCCTCTCTCGATGGAGAATCATCCCTCAAAACCTCAATTCCTCCCGCCCCGTCGAAAGTACCAAAAACGCATTTCCTAGTTCCAGAATGTAAAAAAATTAAACAACGAAAAAGATTATTCAAAAATGATGTAACAAAATAAAATTCATACAGTAGATTCCTCCATCGATGGAGTATCATCCCTCGAAACCCTAATTCCTTCCACCTCGTCGAAGGTACCAAAAACGCATTAGGGATTAGGGTTTCGAGGGATGATTCTTAATCTATGGAGAAATCTACGGTATTAATTTTGTTGTGTTACATCATTTTTGAATAATCTTTTTCGTTGTTTGAATTTTTGCATTCTGGAACTAGAAAATGCGTTTTTGGTACCTTCGACGGGGTGGAAGGAATTAGGGTTTCGAGGGATAATTCTCCATCGATGGAGGAATCCACTGTATAAATTTTATTTTGTTACATCATTTTTGAATAATCGTTAGAAAATGCGTTTTTGGTACCTTCGACGGGATGGAAGGAATTAGGGTTTCGAGGGATGATTCTCCATGGATGGAGGAATCTACTGTATGAATTTTATTTTGTTACATGATTTTTGAATAATCTTTTTCGTTGTTTGAAAGTTTGAGACAATGATGTGTTTGAAATTAACTCTGTGTTTCGGACTTCCATTGTCTATATTTTATTTATACACGACGTTTCGATCAGTACAATCTCTGATCGTCTTCAGGTGCAAACTACAATCAATTCCTAAGGCTATGTGTTTATATACTTCAAGGTTGAGTGATTTCTCACAGTATATAAACACGTAGCCTTAGGAATTGATTGTAGTTTGCACCTGAAGACGATCAGAGATTGTACTGATCGAAACGTCGTGCATAAATAAAATATAGACAATGGAAGTCCGAAACACAGAGTTAATTTCAATCTTTTTCGTTGTTTAATTTTTTTACATTCTGGAACTAGGAAATGCGTTTTTGGTACCTTCGACGGGGCGGGAGGAATTGATGTTTTGAGAGATGATTCTCCATCAAGAGAGAAACCTACTGTTTTACTTTGTTACATTATTTTTAAGGGTCACACAAAGAGGTGCATTTTGTGCTAGGGAAAAGGTAGATATTTTTTTTTGTTCTAAACTTTTTTTTACATTTACAGATATATTCGAAAAACGCTTTGAGGCATGAAAGAGAAATGTCCCCAATTCGTTGCTGAGTTTTCGTTGCTAACTTCACACACGTAAAATTTTAAGCCTTAAATTACCATGGTTTTACCATAAATAGGGACTTTTTGAAAGGCATAAACAACGCCTTTGCTTTTTACATATTTTTAGTTTAAACTTAGTAAACATGATGTAAAATAAATTTACTTTTAGGAACAAATCTCACTAAAATCTTCGGGATTTGGCAAAAAACTTTTTTATTTTCTTACACTCTTTCCCTTCGCCTAGAGACCCTCTATACATTTGACAGTTATTGTTTTACCAGAGGTGGGCAACTCATATTGCCCTCTCTTTCTAGTTTTTTTTTTCATATTTGCATGTAAAAGCGATTTTATTAAATGGACTGATGTTCTGTTGTCTATTTTGATAATTTCGCCAGACAGTTTTTAAAAGATTGATTTTTTTTGGTCAGTAAAATATGTCACGTTTTGACAAAAAAAACAAAAACAAACAGTGAATATATACGCAGTAGGTAAAATAGAAAGACTCCTATTGATCTATATTTTTGTTACTCTTTTTCTTACCTACAATAAAACACGGAAACATAATGGGTTATTTATTAAAAAAGTACATGCCAAATGCGTATGTTTGTACCTACTGCTTATAGCTCACTTACCTCGCAAATTCGGCTATTTTTATTAATTTTCCAGCTTGGTAAATGCATGTTTTCTTTCCACTTCTCTTGAGTTTCTTTCTCCGTTGGACAATGGAACAATACAAATTCGTCGAGGCACGTGTTTTTACAGTTTTTGATACGGCAAAATTCTATTTTTAAACCGGACATTTCTTAATAAAAAATGTGACAGCGACAATAGTAGTTTTAACAACTAGTGGCTAAAATAGTGCTTGGTTTAAATAACGAGGGCAGCGAAGTATTTAAAAACGCGAGTAAAAAAAGCACACTTTAGCCGCGAGTTGTTAACACTATTTTTTTTAATACCTTTATTAAAAAAATCCAAGAAGAAGAGGAAATTACTTTTAAAAATCTCGAACAAAGAGACCTTCTCGCAACACGCCATCTTTACACTATAAAACAAGGCGGCTGGTAAATGAAATCGTTTCCATAGCGATGTGTCTTTTTACTCGGTGACGTTCATTGTTGCGACGTTTTACCCTTTGAGAATTTGATATTTTGACGATATTTTTAAATGATTTTTTCATAAATACTTGGTGAAAACTGGCGGAAATGGCTTAATTCTTAGGCAAGAATAATTAGATTTTTTCAATATTACTATTTTCCGCTATTTCTCTTTAACTTTGAATAAAAAACGAACATAAATCTTTTTTCGCACCCGTGATCAAAAAAAAAGTTTTTTTGCATCGGTAACCAAAAAAGCCATGCTTTAGTTATCTGCAGACAGTTACATACTAAATTCATGTTTTTGATGAAGGTATTAAAAAAAATTATTAATTGGCAGGGTTTACCAACTATCATTGCCAACACACAATTTGTTTGTAAACATTTCCCTAACAACTGTCAAATCTAGTTGCTCAACTCTGGTAAAACAATGTCAACTGTCAAAAATCGTATACAGGGTATCTACCTTCACCAACCTGGTAAAATAATTTTTCAGGAAACCGGTAAAGAAAGAAAGCTGTGAATACCGGATTTTTAGGTTGCCGCGCGGTTGACAGTTTAAAGGTTAACTTATAATTATCGGGAAGGGTCAAACAAATCAATTAAAAATGTTTTTTTTTCAATTTTTTGGATTTTTGACTGCGTTATTTTTAAAAACCACTCATAGGCGCGTGTAGTAGTGCGAGACATGACCAGCGGTGGTACTTACCTACTGACGGGTTCTATATGGTACTCCTCTGTTTGAGTGGTCACGGTACCCTCAAAAAGACCGTTGGAGGTGACGATTCCGTGCACCACTGCAGACTCGTCATCTGAAAGAAAAAAAATAGTGTTATAATAATCTGGATGATCACGATTCGGAAAATTCTGGAACCCTGTTATCCCCGAGGAGACCCCGCCAAAGACGAAACCAGTCGGAAGCGTGCTCAAAGCACCCACTTTGCACCAGGGGTTCTACCGGAGGGGGAAGGGTGGGTTTGGGGTTTGCTAGATAAATTGATATACTTTTTGACTTTACTTTTCTTACATATGTTAAACTTTTAAAACTTGTAGAAGAGAAAATATTCAAAAATACACGCACGTTTGTCAAGCACTTGAACTAAACGATGTGTTACAGATTTATTAGGTCCCCCTTTTAAAGAATTGAGTACAGTTATTGAAACTAAATCCTAAAACAAGGTTTTAAATAATATAAAAAAACCGCATTTCAATATATGTCACCCTGTCTTCGAGCTATGGGGGCTTTTTGAAGTCTGCATTTTGGGATAGGCCCTATAACTTTTTTATTTATGAAACTATCTTCATAGTGTTAATTGCATTTTTGTAGAGTTTTTAACCTAGAATTTAATTACCAAATCAGATTTCATGAGTCAATTTTAGTTTTTGAGATATAACACAAAGTTGGTATGGAACACCCAATTTTGTTTAATGCTTTCTTAATTTCTTTCAAAACGATGTGCCTGTTACAAAAATCGGATAAATACTTGTCGAGTTATTAAATATTTTTCATAAATCATATAGTAGGATGTGATAAAGGCATTATTAAAACAATCTAGAGGGCCTTGGTTGACAATCTAAGCATAAAATATGGGTATAATGATTTATTCACAGGCCAACAAAATAAAAAAAATGTTTTGGTGCCTGAGATCTAAGAACTGATTTTAGATATACTTAATGTGCTGATTCTAAAACTGGCAGCAGATGTTTTCTATCAGCTCTAGTTTTTGAGATAGAGACTAATTGAACATAAATCAACATCTCTTTAAAATTCAAAATAGAAATTTGGTATTCAAAACTAGGATCTAATTAGTAAACCAATATTCCTAGAACTGGTTAACCTGCAAGAAAGTAGAAAAACTATTTCTGAATTTGTAAAAAGGTGTTATCTTGGCTATTTTGGCGTTCATTTACATATAAGCATAAATGGACATATCCTGATCTAGATTCTGCAAGAAGACCTGTACTGCACTCTAAGGAAATACCCATTCCAACCTCCAGCAGTCTTCCTGAAATCTCGGAAGATGATACAGAAACATCAACGTTTGATGAAGTTCAAAGAATGCAATCAGAAAACGACAGTGAATTTGAAGCAGATTTAACAATTCCTCAGTGTTTTAATCAACAAAAACTGAAGGATCTGATGACAGACCTATACCTGTCAAAGGAGTGTGCTGAATTACTTGCATCCAGATTTAAAAAAAAGAACCTTCTTTATCCAGGCCCTAATGTTACATTTTATCGTAAGAGAGAAAAGGATCTGCTGCCTTTTTTCACTCAGGAAAATAAGTTGGCATTCTGTAGCGATATAAATGGACTCTTAGAAAAAATGGTTTTGCCAGAATACACTTCAGACGATTGGCGCCTTTTCATTGACAGTTCAAAACGTAGTTTAAAATGTGTTTTTTTACATAACGGTAACAAATATGCCTTAATTCCTATTGGACATTCTACTACCATGAAAGAGGTGTATAAAACAATAGCACAAGTTTTGAAACAAATTAAATACGAAGAACATCAGTGGGCAATTTGTGTTGATTTAAAAATGGTGAACTTTCTCCTTGGACAGCAAAGTGGATATACAAAATATCCCTGTTTTTTTATGTCTTTGGGACAGCAGAGCTAAAGATAAGCACTGGGTTAAGACAAATTGGCCTTTAAGAGATACTATGGTTCAAGGAAAACAAAACATAATGAATGAACCTTTGGTTACGAGAGAAAAAATCTTACTACCACCCTTGCATATTAAGTTGGGGCTTTTGAAGCAGTTTGTGAAAGCGTTAGATCAAGATGGAAATTGTTTTGGGTACTTGTTACGTAAGTTTCCTGGGACTAGCACGGAAAAACTAAAAGCTGGTATATTTGATGGTCCTCAAATAAGGCAACTTATTAAAGATCCACAGTTCACCACATTAATGAATGAGACTGAATCTAACGCTTGGGGTTCATTTGTTCAAGTAGTTAAAAATTTTCTTGGAAATCACATGGCAGACAATTACATAGAATTAGTGGAAACTATGCTTTCAAATTTTCATATTCTCGGTTGTAACATGAGTATAAAAGTTCACTACCTCCACAGCCACCTAGATCGCTTTCCAGAAAATTTAGATGACTGTAGTGAAGAACAGGGAGAAAGATTGCATCAGGATATTAAAACTATGGAAGATCGATATCAAGGACGATGGGATAGCCACATGATGTCCGACTACTGTTGGAGCCTTCAGAGACTACACCAGTAAACTCCATGCTAGAAAGTCGTATAAAAGGAAATTTGTAGGTTATAGTGACTAATATGAGTATGAATGTATGTTCAGCTACTTTTCATAATAAATAATTATTTATATGTGTATATGTTACTGTCAATAGTCATAGTTGTCACGTAAAATATATATATATAAAATACCAACTTTGTGTTATATCTCAAAAACTAAAAGTGACTCATAAAACCTGATTTACAAAGATATTTTCATAAATAAAAAAGTTATACAGACTTTTCAAAAAGCCCCCGTAGTTCGAAGACGGGGTGACATATTGAAGTGCCAAAAATCTTGTCGAATTTTCTCTATCTCCTCTATCAGCTGGTAAAATAAGAAATTATTCAGTTAATCAGATCGTGGTGATTGTATAAGTGAATTCGAAAATAAAGCGCATACAAACTGGAAAAATGCGAGTCGTTTTTCATCTCTTAATGGTCTAAAATGGCGCTAGACGAGCGCTAAATGCATAAGCTTGTTTTCTGCCGGCGGAAAAACTCGGGGAAATTGATGTCTCGCCACGACGTTATGTATGTCGGAAAATATGTGAAGGAAAAGCTGCAAAAATTATCCCAGAAAAATAAAAAAAAAATAATTCAAAAACTACCCGACTGCCAGTACACAGTTCATCTAAACTGCATTTATGGCTTTATTAGGCCTCGCTCAATTATTTACCCGGTTTTATTTGGAGTTCATCAGCTCCACGCACACAGCCTACTAAAATACAGAGTATAGCCGCGCGCCGTTTAAATTAAAAATCGATATGGCCCGCCAGTAGGTAAACTAAGGTAGACGCATAATGCAGTACACTAAAAGCCAGGTTGATTAAAATTCGGGTTAAAGTCAATCAATATTAATTAAATTTTCATCATCTCAAAGGGTGGAAGATTGAGTGGCTTTACATCAAACACGAGTGGGTGGTGCCTCTTGCATGCCTGCATTAACAGTGATATAGAAGGGTTGGTAGAATGCATGTGTTATTACAATAAGGTAAACATTTATGTCATATTGTAAAAGTAGCTGCCGTTTTAACCGTTTGTTTCCCGTTTTTAATTCTTTACATGATAACTTTTGTTACCGTAAACCGATTTTCATGAAATAACGCCTATGTCCTACCCAGAAGACCAAGTAATCAAAATCCGTTCAGTAGTTTTTACGTGATGCTAGATCAAACAGACAAACAAACATACAAAACTTCTAAGTAATTAGCGTCAATTAGTATTTTTGTATATTTTAAATTGTGTCAAATTTACTCAGACTTTTTAAATATGTATGTACTGATACATGCATAAAATGATAATTTTTGGGTCCGCTATAATTTTTCAACCGGTTGTCTGAGTTTGATTTTTTTAAACATTCCGCAAATGAAAAACTCCAAATTTTATGAATCCATTATAAAAATTGGCATTTCTTTCCAAACCAACATTTGTTATATCTAAACCGATTAAAAAAAATAACATCAGTTAGAATTTTTAGTCATTTGGAATGATGCTCCTTTTTGCATACATTTTCTTTAGTTAAGGTAACCAAAGGTCTTTTGAGAGGAGCATTCTACCCACCCCTTTCCTATCTCTGACCATAAATCGCTTCAAGTGCTTCATTTAGCCGGATAATTGTGCCAATTTGGCATGCATTGTGTCACAGACGTTACATTGTTACGGGCGTTACACTTTGACTCTCCGAAATCGCAAAACATTGTATACAGCTATGTTTATTAAAGCCAGTTTGGCGCTGTATATACGCGGTGATTCAATGATGATCATCGGATTTATCTGGGAAAATATGATTCCTACAACCTTATATGAGAGGTCTAAAAATTGTTTGGACCACCCTATATGTAGCGAGTTGATGACTGTTTGACCGAATGTTTGAGCACATTTGAGCTGCGTAGAGCTGATTGCTCAATTTGAATGTTTTGTTTGTAGCTAATGTAAGCTTGGATTATTTACAAACCTGGCAACATTATACAGCATGCCATATAATTATATGCACCATGCACTGAAAAAAATGGCATTCTGTATTTAAAAATAGCCCGATAAAAAAAATATACTCAATACAAGAATATTATTCTTCTATAAACATTATTAAATAATTCAATTAGCTATTTGCTTGTTCTTAAATTTCAACCTATCTCTACGACCGCAGTATTCATACGCAGCTAGCGTATCCTAACCATTTTGTTATCTGTGGGTTTTCATAAATGCTTAACTCTTCTATTTTCCATTCTTTTGCCCTTTGACTTTTTTCGACAAGGCAGGAAATAGAAGTGAGCGGCATGAACTAAAACTGTGCATGAACAAGAATTGGCTTCCTTTCGAACGCGTTAGGTATAACGATTGAAATATATGCGTAGAAATTAATTTTGACACTTGCGTTGTCATTTTTGATTTGTTTGCCTCGCTTTTGTCATCTGCGGCTCGTTATTATTGTAAATAGTTTTTTTATCAAACAATTTATTTTTATTATTTATTCCTGTTGTGTGCCATGCTGCAAAAAATAGTTCAGCTCTTTCAAGTAACTATTAAAGGTAAGTTATAATGAGTGAAGAAGTATTTTTATTAGGAAAATCAAACAGCAATAGAAGGAGAGCTTGGCTGGAAGCAGTACGAAAATTTAAGGATTTGTGAGGCAAGTTTTATAACAGTACCTATTTTTGCCCCGACGATGGTGTTTAATAAAGTGTAAGTATAAATTCGATTCCTTGTGTATTTGCGTGCCTGGTGTGTGAACTTGTGTGTACCATTTTATATCCGAAATTAGTTAAAAGTTGTTGATCTTTAGTCGAGTTTAGCTATTTTTGGTAAAAAAAAACATTTTTTAAAGATATAGGTATATAGTTATTTAGTTTATGGTAAGAATTTAAGTACTTCTTTTGGGGCAAGTATTCGCCTGTATATATGTTACCGTAAAACCCCGATTTCTGTTACAACCCTGTTTTCTTAGGAAAAAGTAGTTTAGATTAGGTGAGTTGGATTAGGTCAGATTAAAATCTAATCTAAACTTATATAATTTAGTCTAATCTCATCTAATATAGAGTTAACAGTTATAACTACTTTTTACTAGGAAAAACCGGGTGTTAACGGTAACATATAGGTACTGTGATAAGAATGCGTTCTATTGCTAACAGATTTTAAACATTATAAATCTAATGTAGTTCTAAGTTCATTTAAATAATTTAGATAACTTTAATCAGTTTTCTGTAATTATTACGGAATAATTATTTTTTTACGTCTAAGTATAAATATAATAGTCAAAAGAAAGAAAAAAACTGTTTTAATTCTTACTTGAAACACAGTGACACAAAATGTGTTATTAGTACACCATCATCATACCAACGTATGGTACGATAGCTCATCAAAAATTTATTTGCTATTTGGGTCCTAAAACACCAACGTCTACAAAAAAAAAAGGATTTTCTGTCGGTATGCACATATGATAGAGAAGGCACTATCTATTATGATTTTAACCAAAATTTGGTACCAAAGCGTTTTTTTGGCCACTCACCAAGTAAATGTTGGATAGAATGATGGGGGTTTAGGAAAAGAAAATTGTGAAATTGTTGAAAAAATTTTAACTTTGAAATAAACATTTTTTTGCAGTTTGGTTAAAGCTACTAAGAGCTTTAGTATTTGAAATATTTAAAAAAGGTGTTAAAATATTTTTTTTTTAAAACATAATTTTTGAAGCAAATAAGCAGATATCAATATACGTTTCCAGATTTTAGTTCCTGTAAATAGTACTTACCTGAAAATTTTGTTGTCCGGTTTTACGGAGGGTTTACTCAACTTTTCGTATTGATAATTTATTCATAACTTTAGTAATTCTGAATGCCTGTGGTTTTACTTCTTTATCAAAATACAGAGAACCCGGACTAAGAGTAAAATCTGTTAGATTTATAATTTTTGCGTATATTTTTTATTTTAGTAACTCGCGACTGTATGATAATGGACTAGTCGTGCTTTCGAGAAATACTTTCTTATCGTATTTATCATTCATTAAAATATTAACTAATAATAAGACAAAAGCGAGGCAAACAAATCAAAAATGACAACTTAAACTTTAAAAGTAATGTCACGCTTCACTTCCTTTAGAGCTTTCTCTAGGATTAGTGTCCTTAGTTACACCGCGTGTCTGTTATTCCCAGACATTTAGCGAGGCGCGGTTCCGCCCCCTAGTCAAAGATGAACCTTTAATAATGGGCTGCGCTATTCCCGAGAGCAACCTCTCCACGGAAAATTTCGATGATGATGGCATCATCGATGTCATCATTTTCTTCATCGTCATCATCAAATATTAAGCATTTCCATTTTTGAAATATAAAAAAAATAAAAAAACACGACAATTTTTAGGTTTTCTTATGAAAAACAAAACACATGCTCAACTACTTAACCAATTTACAAGATACGCAAGAAGCGTTCCTTTAAGCCTTTTTTAACTCGTCGTAACTACTAACTAGGCGAAATATCCTCTCGTACGATGCGTTTACGCCATGCCTTGGCTTATAACCCCTAATTTAAGGGTCTAATGAGAAGCAAGACACTGCCTTCTCAATTGTTAACAAGCCTACGTGTTATAAAAAAAAAACAAATTATTTAATTTCTAAAAAGCTAAATATTTGTTTAATGTCCTATTTTTCAACTGAAAATCATTCTCTATAACCTCAACTTCTTTAATATTACTTTGAACAACTATCATCGTATTTAAAAAAAATATTCTTCTTTTAAATTCCTGTCACATTGATTGATATCGAAATATTAATTTGGCCATTATGGCCACCTAGATTGAAAAAAAAATTAAATTAGATTTTTTTGTAGAATGCAAAATGTTTCCAGAAATGTGAAAATATTCACGGTTCAAGTCACCGGAAGTCACGTGACTTGACACTTTGTATTTTACTTTTATGTTTTTATATTTTTTTTATTTTATTAATAGATATTATTTAAAAAAGTGAGTGAAAAAAGTTATAGTAAAAATAAATAAAAAAAAGAGTCATTCCACAAGAAAAATACCAACTTTGTGTTATATCTCAAAAACTAAAACTGACACAGGAAATCCAGTTAGACAGTCGAATTCTGCTTTAAAAAATATACAAAAATGCCACTTACACCAAAAAGAAATTTTTAAAAATAAAAAACTTCTAGACCCCAAATTGCAAACTTTTTTAAAGAGCCACTGTAGCTCGAGAATGGCTTTTCACTTCTCTTTAAAATTAATAAATAAATTTCCGAATAGCTGGTCAAAAATCCGAATTATCGACAGCTCAGTTGACAGAGCATTAGACTGGTATTCTGGAGGTCCCTGGTTCGATTCCCGGTCGAATAAGAAACTTTTTTTCGATTTATTCGCCTCTTTCTTGACTAATGCACTTTTGTATAAAATAAATTTGGAATACCCTGCCGTGCTTTGCGTCGAAAATATTGACAAACGACTTTTTCGTGTTTTTTTCTTTGCTTCATCAAAAAAAAAAAAGCGGAAAGGCCAAAAATTAATTATTTTAATTAATTTCTCGACAGCTTGATTTTCCCGCTCGGAAAATTAAAAAGATTTTCGCAAATTTTCGGCTATTGAATAAACGAAACGCCACGAAAATTTCTTCAAACAATTTGTTTTGCTTGAGATATTGTTAAGGGCCAATTGCACAGTTCTGTTAAGCCTAGTTTAAATTTGATTAACGTTTAGGATGTGACACCTTGGTATTTTAAGTTCATTGTGGAAGCACATTCTAAACACCGATTAAATAATTAACAGTGCAGTGCAATAATAGTCGAATTAAAGCTACGGGGCCAACTACTTTAAAGACATTCGGTTCACCAAAAACAGCTAGCGTGGCGTAAGGACTGTTCATTTAAAAATGTTAAAAATTATTTTAAATATCACCGAGGCACAGCTTCACCGCTCTAGAAAAATCCCATAGAAAGCTATTCCCGATGCTAGGTTCTCTGTAGCCTGCAGCTATAATACCGGCAACAGTTATTTACCTAACAAGTGCGGAAAGTGTTACTTTTCCGACGTGGAGCGGAGTTCGGGCAAGCCGTCAAGGGTTGAAAAGGCAGTTTTCGCAAGAGTTTGGCACAATGTTTTTCCTACGAATGTTTTTGTCCATCTTACTTACCAAAAATAGTAGTGTTAACAACTACTGGCTAAAATAGTGCTTTTTTTTACAAGCGCTGGTTTAAATAACGATCGCAGCGAGGTATTTAAAATTGTGAGTAAAAAAGAGCACAGCAAAAACAGGAAAATACTTTTAAAAATCTCGAATGAAGAGCACTTCTCGCAACACACCATCCTTGCACTATAAATCAAGGCGGCTGGTAAATGAAATAACAGTGGTTTCCATAGCGATGTGTCTTTTTACTCGGTGACGTTCATTGTTGCGACATTTAATCTTTGACTGGCGGAAATGGCTTAATTTTTGGGCAAGAATAATTGATTTTTTCAATATTACTATTTTCCGCTATTTCTCTTTAATTTTGGGTAAAAAACGGACAGAAATCTTTTTTTGCACCCGTGATCAAAAAAAAAGTTTTTTTACTTTGGTAACCAAAAAAGCTACGTCACAGATAGGACTCAGTTTGTGGTTGTTAACGGTGAGAAGTCTCTTTCAACAAATGTGACCTCTGGGGTCCCTCAAGGGTCGCATTTGGGACCTTTACTCTTTAACATTTTTGATTGATGATTGTTTTCAACATTCTGAACATGCTTCTTTCGCAGATGATTTAAAAGTGAGGAAAGAAATTCGATCTCAATCTGACCTTTCCGAACTCCAGAATGATCTTAATGGCTTCACTAACTACTGCAAAAATCACCGACTCTTTTTAAATATCGATAAATGCTAAGTAATTTTATTTACTGGAAAGAAAGAACCTACGCCAATTAATTTAAAACTAGAAAATACAAAACTTAAAGACGTTAGTCAGGTTAAAGATTTAGGTATCATTCTGAACTGACTTTTGAGGCTCATATGGAGAGTATTGTCAAGAGGGGTTTAAGAAATCTGGGTTTTGTCTTAAGGGTTACTAAAGGGTTTAGCAACCATCAGATCAATTTTAGAATACTCATCCATAGTCTGGAACCCGATCTATCGCAAATATATCGATCGAATAGAAGGTGTTCAAAGAAAGCTTTTAAAAAACTTAAACTTTAGATACAATAGAGATAGACACTTTTATTCTTATGAAAGTAACCTACAGTTTTACAACCTAAAGTCACTTGAGAGTCGCCGAAACTGTACCGATGTAGTTTTTATTTACAAAGTTGTAAACAACCTTACTGACTCACCTTTCTGCACTAATTACTTATCTTTTAATGCCAATCCTTACCAAGTACGAACTAGGTTAACATTTTGTATAGAAAGATTTAAATCAAATTATTTTTCAAATTCTCCAATTATTAGATGTACTCGTACATATAACAACTGTGTTTTTAGTAATAACGAAGATACTGATATATTTTATTTAAGTCTAAATTTGTTTAAAACAAACATATATAAAATAATGTGATTTCTTGTTAGTATTTTTAGCATTAGAAATATCTAGGTACTAAGTTTTTTTCTTACATTCCCGATTATGTAACTAGATTTAGCTTATTATGTGCTATCCTGTAATTGGGCAGCCTCGTCTGTTTGTTGGATAGCCTTTCGATTTGTAAAATAAAAAAAGCCATGCTTTAGTTATCTGCAGATAGTTAGAAGGTATAAAAAAATGCTACAAAATGATAAGATAGAATAGTTATATAAATTATTTAATTAGTCCTAAACGTCTTTATTTTTAACAATACAAAAATCGTGCGGAAATATTTATTAGTTACCATTAAAGAAAAAAATGAAATGTTAAAAAGATATTTGATAACCCGAAGTTTACTAATTTCTGAAGGACTACCCAAGTCGATGATCTTATAAATTGTTAAGTAAAGCGCACTGAAAATAATTGGCCTGATTATTAAACGTAATTTTCGTTTAAGGCGAGAAACAAAGGCACGAAGTTGGCACTAATAAATGTTGACAGCAACGATAGAAAATAGGGCGGTAGATTTCTTGACATTTTGAAGTTGTTGAAATCAATACATCTATTACAAAGTAAAATAAGTCAAAAACTGCCTTTGAAACTTATTTATTTATTTTAATTTCTGGAAAGTTGTGAAAAATCAGTTATACTGAGTTAAAAATGTAGAATGTAATTCTAGAACTTGGAATAAGAGTATACCGGGTGGGCCATAAAAAACCGGACAAAATGTTTTCCGTTATAACTTTTAAACCATACCACCGATTTTAACGCAACAAACTGTTCTTTTCAGGGAAGTGAGCAAGACTTTGATTAGAAGTACTTTTTTTTCCGCCATCTTAAAATCTAAGATGGCGGACAGAAACAAACTTTACCCTTTAAAGAGCCTCGTTTATTCTTATGTTACAGGAATTATTTGGATTTTTTTGTAATAAGTATATAAAAAAGTATAAAGTATAAAGTCGTAAAAAAGCTTTGTTTCTGCCACGCAGAACTAAGTACAAATCATTAAAATCGGTTAAGTTGTTCCCAAAAAAAAATAAAAAATCTTTAATCAGTGTTTTACGGATTATGCGATTGCCGTCTCAATTCTGTCTGCAATTCATTATTACTAAACCGATTTTGATTAAATAAAAAGCCTCATGGCGAGAATCGATTGTTCTTTAACAACTGCTATTGAAATTTGTCGCCATCTTGAAATACAAGATGGCGCACAAAATCAAACTTGCTTCTTTAAAGAGGCTCGTTTATTTATATGTTCTGTGAACTTTTAAATATTTTTTTTTAATTTATTCAAAAGTTCGGCTTTCGCCACGCACAACGAGGTATAAATCATCAAAATCGGTTTGGTGGTTCTCCAAAAATATTTTTTTTTTCATCACTGTTTTCCAGATTATACGATGGCCTTCTCAAATTGATACTCAAGCGATTTCAATAAAATAAAAAGCATCATGGCGAAGATCAAAAACTCTTAAAATATCACTATCGAAATTTGTCGCCTTATTGCAACCCAAGATGGCGGACACAATTAAAAATGCCCTTTTTCCAGCGCGCATAGCTAGGTACGAATCATTAAAATCTGTTTAATGATTCTCAAAAAATTAATTTTTGTTTTAACCATTGTTTCCTCATAAACTCATTATTACTGAACTGATTTTCATTAAATTAAAAACATCATGGTACGAATCGATTTCTCTTTAAAGATTGCCATTGAAATTTTCCACCATTTAAAAAAGCCGCTCTTTTTTTACCTTTTTTTGAATTTATATTAATTTTTAGGTTTGCCACGCCCCGCACTATGCATAACAAAAATCGCCTTGGTAGTGTTTAAGATATTAGTGTTTTATTTAACAATTGTTTGCATTTTAGACTCTTGCATCTCTGCATTGATTTTTTTATAAGATCATTATTACTAAACCGATTTTAAGGAAATACAAAGCATCATGGTAACAACCGATGGCTCACAAAAATCACGAAAGGAAAATGCTAGTTATACCCGGCGGAGACAGAGCTTTTTTACGAATTTAAAAAAATTCGAAAAGGTTCTCGAAACACAAGAATAATCGAGCGATTTTGAAGGATCAAATTTGATTATGTCCGCAATGTTGGCTTTACAAATTACGACCAATTTCAATAGTGGTCTTTGAAGTTCAATCGATCTTTGTCATAATGTTTTTTATTAAATTAAAATCGGTTCAGTAATCATGAATTTATGAGGAAATTAAGGCAGACGGAATTGAGAAGGCAATCGTATAATCTGGAAAAATGTGATGGAAACAAAAATTAATTTTTTAAGAACCACTAAACCGGCTTTAATGATTTATAGCTCGTTGTGCGTGGCGAAAGCAGAACTTTGCTAAGAAATAAAAAAATTGAAAAAGTTTTCAGAAAATATGAATAAACGAACCTCTTTATAGAGTCAAGTTTGATTCTGTCCGCCATCTTGGATTTCAAGATGGCGACAAATTTCAATAACATTGGTTAAAAAACAATCCATTTTCGCCATGATGCCTTTTATTTCATTGAAATCGGTTTTCTAATAATGAATTTATGAGAAAATGTATGCAGACAAAATTGAGACGGCAATCGCATAATCCGTAAAACACTGATGGAAAAATTTTTAATTTTTTAAGATGGCGGGCAAAAAAATATTGTAAATCAAAGTCTTGGTCAATTCCCTTCAAAGAGTAGTTTTTTGCATTAAAATCGGTAGTACGGCTTGAAAGTTATATATCGGTATATCGACGCCATTCGTGTGATACTCATTTTTCTTCATTTGCACACCGACTGAGATGTCGCCTGTCGCTGCGCGATTTTCCACTCTAAGGTTGAATCAAACAATTTTTTACTATTACTTCAGTGACGCACCCTGGAATTGACTTGACCAGGGGGTTTTTAAGGATAAATAATAAAAAAAAACTTAATTTGAAGTAAAAATGTGACCATAACCAGGCTTCTCAGAGACGGTTTAATCCCAAACGCCCTTCCCCTTCGGTGCGCCACTGATTACTTACTAAATCAATATATCTGTTAGAGTAAAATAAAAAATATTTACTCTAAAATTTAGACAAAGATATTCTCTCCTACTCATTTAAAATATGCTCCACACTTTTGGATGCTTTAACTTGTTTTACCGAACAAGAAGAAACTTTTCAACTTAAAGGGTTTTATTACACATCGATCTTTACGCCTTTTACGAACTTCTGCTCCATTCAAAGATACATGAGAGGGTTCAGTAGAAAGCGCTATGAGGGTTACATTTTTCCCCCGTGGCTTTCACTAAAGCTTCAACTGGCAGTTGAAGACAAAGTATCAAGCCTAAAAAGTTTTGTAGTCTGCAGGATTTTTTAGTTTCCTGGGTCGTATGTGTATAAATTTCAGTAGATACCTGGGCACAATAGGCCCATTTGAGGTCGCAGTGCATGGTTCAGCCTTCGGTAGAGAGCTACCCACCAGTTTTGAATACATACACCAACACAGCAACTTCTTTTTTTTCAGTCACTGTTGTGCCTAGCTATTTTTCTACCGAGTGTGGAAAATCCACTTTTACCGCACGAAACTGCCTAGTTGACCGAACGACGCAGGAGTTCAGTCAGTCGAGTGCGGAAAAAAAATTTCCGCAAGCGTCAGAAACAATTATTTTTCTACGAGCGCGAGGAAAACGAAGGTAAAAAAATCAGAAACGTTATTTTATTTATTAATAGTAATTTTTCGATGCCCCATTTTTCTTCGACTTTTCGGGCAATCCGCTTTGACCCCTTCAGCTGCGTTTAAGATGTCTTCTGGAACGTTTTCTATATTTTCTAGATCGTTTTTAAATTATTTTTAGATGTGCTAAAATACACTTATAGTAAGACACGTTTTTTGATAAATTTAAATAAATTAATTTAATTTGTTTTTTGGATAGAAATGGCAAAATAAAAATCACATTCATTAAAGATGACAGACAAATGACAAAAAATAGAAATTTTTATTAAACAATTATTATTATTAAATTATTTCCATCTTTCTCTAAAATACTTTTTATAGCCTGCTGTCTTTCTTCAACAACCTTAAATATTTTTTCATTTTAACAGAGAAAAAAATGTTTTTTTGGCAGTACTTTTTTTGAACGCCTATAAAATAGTGAAAACTTGAAAAAGTGACTGTTTTATTCTAGAAATCGAAAATTATGCTAAAATATTTTAAGCCATAAATTACCATCATTTACCATTTGTCGTAGTTTTGATAACAAAAGAGGAAAAATCGACAAGAAACGGAGACGTCTCTTTGATAATAAACAAGCAATTTTATTGTCACCCATAGCAACCAAGTATTTCAAAGCCCACTTAATGCAGCTAGTATACCACTAATAATGCATTTTACTGGTTTTTGGCATTTCTGTGCGGAAAAATTTGTCTACACCAGTGCGGCAAAGCAAAATTTTCTGCACAAAAATAGTGTGGAAAATCACATGTTCCACACGCTTGTAGGAAATAAATATTTTCCAAACAGAAATAGCATACAAAACTGAAAATTAAAGCTGTCTGCAAACGCGGCGGCCTATCGCAAATTGGCTTCACTTTCGGACGGGTATAACTAGCAGCATCTCCAATCAAATTATGTGTAAAAAATAACGCCTTATTTTTTAGTTTGTAGGAATAACAGGATTTTCGGTCCAAATTTAAAACTAATTTATTAAAACTCTTTTATAAAACCAAGCTTTCGGAACGCTTTGTTCCTTCTTCAGGGCTTCTGCCATATAATTTTAAAATAAAATTTAAAAAAAACACATCAAAAAAAAATCTTCAAAGCTCTACAATTTTATATATTTATACAATTATTATTATACTCATCAAAAAATGAAAAAAAGACTTCCAAATTACAAATGTATGAAGAGAAAAAAAAAAAAAAATAAGGTATGTACCATTTGACTATTTAAAACAAAATTATTATGGATGCTCTTAATGTTGTTCTGAATGTTATTTCTGTGAGTTATTTAATTTTAGCCCTGAAGAAGGAACAAAACCTTCCGAAAGCTTGGTTTTATAAAAGAGTTTTAATAAATTAGTTTACCAACGGTCGTTATCAATTAAAGAAAAAAAAACCTTATTTTTTACACATAACTTGATTGATTCCTAATAAAGTTTGTCTCTCTAGGGCTTGATAAAGTGGTAAAGGGCCACGAAACGTTGCCATAAGGAAAAATAGAGTTTTTCTGGGCAATCCCCTCCCTACACCCAATCCAACCAAAATATTAAATTTAAATTAAGTAGCAATCACTTAGGTAAAGTCTATATAATGTTTAAGACTCAAGTCATGACAGGCAGTCCTGCAAAAGTTAAATCCAATTGCTTGAAGCAAGGAATTTCAATATTCAGGGAATACGAGAGATCCAAACAAATATAACATGTACAAACAGACATATATATATACACAGGGTGTCCCGTTTAAAAGGATGGTTGTGGATTTTTATGTTAGCTATTGAGAATATTAATATACCCAAGTAACACACGTTGTTTGCTTGCTTAGTTTTTGTAATACTTTGCTCAAAAATACTATTCTTTGGGCAGAAAAATATGCAGAATGTTGGCTATACATTAAAGCTTTCTAGCTTCTTTAAATCAGTCCTGACACCAATAAAAACTAAATTTTAGCAATAAAGTTGTAAAAACAGAAAATAACATTTTTGGCTATAATACTAATAAGTTTAGCTGTCGGGTTTTTTCGGGTCGTTTAGTTGAAGAAAAACATTTTCAGCTAAAGCACACTAATTTTAGCCATCGGATTCTTCATATTAAGTAGAAAAAATAGTGGAAAAAAACATTATTTGCTAAAGTACAGCAATATTAGCTGTCCAGTTAAGTCGCGTTGCTAGTTTCAATGGCGGCCATTACACGAAAACAACCTTATCATTTTATCCAAAATAAAATTAAAAAATTTATAAAAAAAGAGTAGATTTTTGAATGTAAAACTAGTTTTCAGGTAAAGATAAATCTGTTTTGGTTATTTTGGGTCCAATCCAAAAACAAAAAAATGTAACCTAAAAATTAAATAAAAAAAAATTAAATATTTTTAATATGTGAAGCGCGCGTGTTTTGGTGAGGTTTCGTGGTAAATATTGTCAGTAAACTGGCCTTCGCATGTCAATTTGGTCCATGGATGAAGCCAAAAATACGATATTAAGTGTGTGTATAAATAAATATTCTTATCATCCAAACATCCTTACTTGTGTTTTCAAAACGGAACCTTTTTTTTGTATAAAAATCTATTTTTGTTTTTTTTGCCATTTTTTCTTTGAGTTCTGTAAGAAATGTTTTTTTTTTAATTAAGTTAACTAAAAGAGCTATATCGGTTGCAAAAAGTGCTGCGATGGTAATTGTAGTAACCAAAAAATGATTGCCAAATTGGGCTAGGCGACGTTTTATTAACACTTTCAAGACGTTGTGGCAGACAACAGCAAAAACACAAAAGGAGAGGAGTTTTGCTGTCGCAACGTTTTTGTATGTTTGTGTTACTTGGGTTATACATACAGGGGTACATATATTTTAACTCCCGACAGGAAGGCAAAAAAAGAGGGGTATTATTAGCCGTGCCGATAATAGCGCTCCCAATCAAGTTAGCCTGAAACGCGAGTAGAATGCGTCAGTCATGCGTAGTAGATTTTTCGCCTTTGGCCTTGCCTAGAGGCCCTGTATACAATTTTTGACAGTTACTGTTTTACAAGAGGTAAGCAACTCGATTTGGCAGTTGTTAGGGAAATGTTGATAATTTTTTTGTGTGTTGGCAACCATTGTAAATAAATAATTTTGTCAGTGTCACACACATATGGACAATTATTTGAATGAAAATTATGTGTGTGTATACCTTATCTCAAGAGAAATATTTGATAAATTTTTTGTCTTCTAATATTTCCTTTTTTCACAGATTTTTTCTATTCATTTTCAAAAACAACCAACACACAAAAGACCTTTTCAGAAAATTTTAAATAATTTTTCTCGTAGTTTTTGGTCTTTTTGGATAGCTTACAGTTTACTTAAAAAATAAAAATGCCAAGAGTTCGCGGTCGCCAACAATTTCATCATTTAAACGACTTCGAGAAAGGACGCATCGTGGGCATGAAAGAGGCTTGTTTTGGTTTACAGGAAACTGCAAGAAGGGTTAATGCCAATCCATCAACAGTGTTAAGAGTTTGGAGAAGGTGGTCCAATGATGAGACTTATAGACGTCGTGCGGGTTCTGGACGCCCTAGATTATTACAAGCTCGTGATTTACGGCATCTCAGACTTCTTGCTCTCAGAAATCGACGGGACAGGATTCGCCAAGTAAGAGATGTTCTAGTTGCAGCTACCAGGACGAGTGCTTTCAAGGATGACAGTTAATCGAAGATTACTTGGTATGGGGCTGAGGGCTTACCGTCCGCTTTTGGTGCTACCTTTGACCCCACAACATAAGGCTCGCCGCTTGAAGTGGTGCAGAGCTCGGCAAAACTGGAATGACGAATGGAATACCATAAGCTTCAGAGACGAATCCAGGTTTTGTTTAGGCGGCCATGATGGACGAGACGTAGACGAGATGTAGACTTTACTGTTGAACGTGATGCAGCAAGACAGCAAAGTAACATGGTATGGGGTGCTATATGAAAGCAGATCACCTCTAGTCCTCATCAACGGCAATCTGACTGCTCGGCGATATATCGATGAAGTACTGCAGCCAGGTTTACATCCCTACCTAGAAACTATCCCAAATGCGATCTTTCAACAAGATAATCCCATTCGCCCATCAACAGCCACAAAGCCAATCGACCTCCGACGCTGTAAGAACCATCGTTAATGGGTCAAAGAAGACATTGACACCATCGATATCATCACCGCCATAGAAGGTCATCCTCTTCCACCACCAAGGACCATTATTGACAAACCTATTAAGCATATATCTAATATAAGCAAGACAGAGGAAATCGCGTTGAAGAATCTTCAAAAGGACAAATCAGTTAAAAATCTTTCAGGCAGACAAGGGCAATGCAACAGTGATTTTGAACACGGAAACCTATGACCAGAAAGTTGAAGAGGTACTTACTAAAGGAAACTATAAACTTCTCCCAAAAGATCCGACGCAATCAATCGAAAGTAAGGTTTACAGAATTTTGAAAAAGTATTTCAGATATATTTCGGACAATACAAGGTCTCAACTTACATCACATTATAGCAAGCCTCCTCATCTATACGGACTTCCCAAAATTCGCAAAGATGCAATGCCCTTACGCCCAATTACAAGTTCCAGAAATTCTCCAACAAGCAATTTGTCTAAATTCCTTTTGAAAATTATTCAACCTCTTGCAGGCAAGACCGCTTCATTTGTAGATAAAGGAATCGCTAGATATTATTAGAAATAGACTGGTTGATGACGAATCCCTTTATGAACGTACCAGCCTACCCCTGGAGGGAGTGATGGAGTTGTTGGAGTGCTGCCTACATAACTCTTATTTTCAAGTGAAAGATAGGTTTTATGCTCAGGATGACGGTCTGCCAATGGGTTCATCGCTTTCGCCGGTGGTGGCCAATATTTACATGGAGTGGTTCGAATCACACGCGGTTGATACCGCAACATATAAACCTAAGCTCTGGCCAAGATATGTTGATGATACTTTTATTGTCTGGACCGGGAATGACCAACAACTTTCAGAATTTCTTCACCACCTAAATAACATAAGACCCACCATTAAATTGACAATGGAGTTGGAGCAAAATTGTCAAATTCCTTTTCTTGATGTACTTGTCACACGAGTAGAAAGCGACATCAGAACAACAGTCTATCGTAAACCCACTCACACAGGACAATATTTAAATCAAGGTTCAAATCATTCTGCTACAACCAAACGAGGCATAATCAAAACTTTGTATAACAGAGCCGTCCAAATTTGTAACAATTCTCATGACTTGGAAATCGAAATAAGAAACATTAAGAAGGATCTGCAGCAGAATGGTTACAGCCTTAAACTTATAACAGATACTATTTCTAAATTTCAACAAACAGGACAGAGATTACAAGACCAAAATCAGGCAAATGCATTCCTTACAATCCCATACGTTAAAGGAGTATGAGAGAAAATTCGAAGAGTAGCGAAAAACTTTAATATTAAAACAGCTTTTAAATCTAGTAATACAATTAGAAGCCTTCTTAGTAAAACAAAACCAGAAAACAAATAAAATAAGGAATTTATTTACCAAGTTCCTTATAAGTGTGGTGAATCATACATAGGCGAAACTAAAAAACCACTAGCTGTGAGGCTTTAGGAACATCAGACGAATACCCAAAAAGATGAAACCACGAAATCAGGAATCGCCGAACATGCATGGTCAAAACAACACCGAATGAAGTGGGCAGAAGCAAAGGTTTTACACAAGGAGTCACACTTGAAGAAACGAAAATTCCTTGAAGCTGCCTTTATTGGGCACAATCAGGGTATTTTCAGTAAACCAAGTGTTGAAATCCCAAATATTTGGAAGCCCCTCCTTGGGCGGAACCAACTTCTTAAACTTCAAGGTTAAGTGATTTCTCACAGTATATAACCACGTAGCCTTAGGAATTGATTGTAGTTGGCACCTGACGACGATCAGAGATTGTACTGATCGAAACGTCGTGTATAAATAAAATATAGACAGTGGAAGTCCGAAACACAGAGTTAATTTCAAGATAATCCCAGACCGCATATGGCTCGTGAAACAATGGACTTCTTTAATATGATATGGACCATCTTATTTTGTCAATGCCCAATAGAACAAACGAGTGCATAAATAACCATGGAGGAGCCACTCATTATTAATTTTTTGATGATTATCATGGGGGAATCTTCTTGGAAATGTAATCAATTACTAAGAGAATCGTAATGTATTACTTTAAAAATATTTGTCCTTTCTGGTGTTGCATTTTTTTTGTTCTCCAGTATATAAGAAACTGTAAAAACACTCGCGCCTACGACTTTGTATTCCATTTCCATTTTCCAATGGATAGATCAATCAAATTTATATATGTTTTGTACAACCGGGCGTTAAAATGCCTTGTGTGGCACTTTAACGCCCGCGTGCATTAAAGTGATTTTGCTGAAACTTGATAGTAATTTTGTTTTTTCTGTTTGGCTTGCATTTTATTCGTTCCAAGAGATTTTTTAACTAGATATGTTTATTTTTCAGTTTTTTCATAGATGCAATGAGAAGCAAGCTTTGTTTTATTTTTTCAGGAATATATATACAAATTACATAATTATAGGTACAAATCAATCCAACTTAAAATTAAAGATGCAGTTTCTGCAGTTTGAAGAACGCCAGCAAAGTGTCTTCTTTTAGGTTTAGGCAACCACTTTCAGCAATAGCGATGTAAAAAAAGTACCTACTCGTTACAAAGTACCGGGTATTTGCCAAATACGAAAAGTACCGATTCCTGGTTTTCCAAAGTACTCGTTACTTTTTTTATACTTGTAGACTACAGGTACTACAGGCTGTAGTGCTCAAAATTTTAAAATACTGTCTTGACAAAAAGTAACGATTATTTTATTTTGTTTCGATGTGATAATATATAAGTTTTGTTTACGTTTAATAAAACCTGTTCTCTGATATGTTTTTATGAATAATTAGAATAAGTAACTAGGTAGGTATAATACCGAAAGTACCTAGTACCGGATATAAAGTAACGGGTATTGATATTAAAAGTAACGAATCGGTACAAGTATTTAACAGTAACGAATATTTACAACAACATTCAGCAATATTCTTCTCTGAACACCACAAAAATAGTCTTTATATACCTTTTCGTAAGGTTTTCTAGATTTCGCCAGCAAAAGGTCCTTCTTTCCCTCTTCGGCGGCATCAAGGATTTTCCTAGGGAGACTTGGTGAACTCTGTTCCTCGATATCCATTGAAATCGCCAAAACAATGCAGTTTGTATGAAAATTTAGAAGAAACTTCTCACGTGACGCTCAGTTTTATATTTGGTTGCTACGTGTTGCTAAAAAAATAGAAAGAGAGGGCAATATAAGTTGCCCGCCTCTGGTAAAACAACAACTGTCAAATGTATAGAGGACCTCTAGCCTTGCCCAGAGGCAACCCTGATTTTTACAATATTTTTCTTGTTTTTGTTACACATTTTGTGATCCTTGGGCCATTAAAATATCTCATAGTTATATGGTTGGATTCCTGTCTGTGCGCGCGCGCATGTCCCTCGTGAACCAGTGGGAGCCTAACCTTCAGAGAGGATCTAAGTAGTTCCAGATATAATACGCTTTCTACACACAGATGTGAAGGTACTTGAAAACCGTTTATGCGGTGTGTTGGTGTAGATTAGATACTAGTTTATTTCAGTTCCGTTAGGTGAAAAATGACTTCAGGGCGGAGCAAATGAGGGTAGATTTTAGAAATATTCACATAATCACTGTTTTTTTAAATTTTAGTCGTTAAATAGAACACCCTGTATATGCAAAGAGCAAACTTTAAAATCGAATCGTCCTAAAAATGTGGAATGTTTGTCTTTCGAGTACAGCTGTCGACTTTTGAGCGGATTTCTCGTAATTCACAAGTTAAATGAAAACACGAAAATATACACAGAAGGATGAAATCACTTGACGTTTGGCGCGCCGAGAATATATTTGTCTTATTTTGTGAAGTTGTCGCAACTTTACTCTCCAAACTTGGATTGGTTTTGATTAATGCTTTTATACTGGGTGCGTTCGCGTGGAAACCCCAAGCGCCCGGAGGTCCACTTCTCCGTTCGAGTCATATACTTATAAACTTAAAGCCACAAAAACGGCATAGATTTGACAACACTGCTTTTCTGTTTTTGGGCCAATCTTTACCGGGCAGAATATCGGAAACGAGAAAATGGAATCTGTTGAAATTTTGCAGGAATGTTTATTTTTGAACTCCTCACAACCGTATCCAGTTTTTTGCTGGACTCTCCCATTCCCGAAATAAAATAAAACCGGCTAACAATAGTCAAAAATCTGACCTGGCTTTTTCGTCAGCCTGGTCGATAATACAAAAATCTGTAACAACAATTTTTTATTTTTTGAAAAAAAAATACACCAAATTTTGAAAAATCGTTTAGATACGGTTGTAGATTTTTATAAATCCTATTATCTGATAACGAAAGAGTTATGGTTTTTTTCTTTATAAGCGAGATTCTGCCGGAACCACTTGTCTAATGAAACATTCGGCCAATAAATTGACATATGTCAAGTGATAAGAATAATACGGAAATTTGTAATTTTTTTGATGTTAAATAATGATTTTTTTTTTGATAATTTTTAATTTCGAGACATTGCAATCCATGAAGCACGAAGCCGAGCATCAAAACCTTATATAAAAGCATCAGTAAATGGTTACTTTCCTAATAAGTTTTACTTTTCCTTACATATGGTGTTCGCACCGTGTTCTGAACATTGCACGATCTCACTCGAAATGGCATTAATGATGCCACCTATTGTTGATCTTACAAAAAAATAGCAAAGCAGTGTTGTCAAATTTATGCTGTTTTTGTGGCCTTAATATACCCGCGCTACAAGCAGCAATGTTGTTAGCAACATATCATGGTCAAGTAGGCCATGAAAATAAAGATATACGGCCGTTTTGCGCAAGTGCGTTGGATTGATGTTATTCCTGACGCCATTTTTGTTTGTTTTGATTTTTGATTCCGAAAGTGGTGTGTTTTTTCGGTTTTAATTTTATTCACACAGTACACATACTATAGTGTACTGTGATTTTATTTTAGTCGAATGCGTCGATTCTTATAAATCCGTGCTATGAATTAAAAATGTCCGATTGTCTTCTATCAAAATAAAATCAGTATTGTGTGGTGACATTCCGAATTCGTGTGATTTGTTGTTATATACGTCCCAACAATTTTTACATCTGAATTTCTGATCACTTCTGTTACAAACACTTTTTTGGCTCTGCTAATGCACCCTTTTTTAACGTCTTTTTATTTATTTTAGATTTTCTAACACTCATACCACCTGCTGCACCATTCAATTTTAACCGGCGCGGTGCCATCTGTATGCACGATTTAAAAAACAAACGGAAGATGGCTGTGGAACTGTAAATCTAACGAAAAAACAAGAGTTTTTCGTTTTTCAGTGCAAAATGAACTCTCTGTGTGTTCATTTTGCACTGAAGTCGACTGAAATACAAAAAGAATCTTGTTTTTAATATTGTGCCGTATACGGCACCTTTCGGTTATTTTGGGTAATTCAACGCCATACAGAACGTAACGCACTAATTTACAGTGAATTGGTGTAGGCATAATGTTATACGCAACTTTAGTTTGCACATGTTAAACTAAAGAAATATTCAACTTTCATTATTAGTTACTACTTCGTGGACAATATTTTTAACCTGCAAGTAGCTGGCATTGAAAGTTATAAAACCATAGTTTTAGTGTAACAAACGTTACCGTAGAATTTAAAATCGCTTGCTTGTAGACGAAACCTGCATACAGATGGCATAATTATAAGTCTCTCGCAGGATCGGTGCTACCTCAACCTACTGCTAATTACAGTAGGTATTTTCTTAGTTTCGATTGTTCACAAAGTGTGCGCCATTGACATAATTTCTTTCGCTTGAGCCGTAATCTTTGGCACATAGCTCATGAGTCCCTAATAAGGACGAAACGGCGTCGTCCTAGGTTTCACCAGACACAACAGAAGACTAACAGAAGGATAGGGCCGCGCAGAAACTATGTTCCTGTAGCGCATAGCGCAATGCGGCGGTGAATGAAAGTAAGCCTTACATTAAGTAAACACCTACCTTGTCCCGTCCATCTCTTTCTATATGAACATAAAAGGAAGAAAGAACATTTTTCAATGTCGAAATATATTTCACACAATTTTAATTTTGTACCTGCCGGTTTTTTCCACCGCTTGTCAAAGTCTGTCAAGCCTGGCAAGCGGTTTTTTTTAGATTTTAGGAAAATTTTTGAGTTATTTTAATTAGTTTTGGTTGGAAATCGGGAAATGGGTACCACCGTCTCGCGTCTGTGTGAGCAATTGAAATTCAGGAAGTTTTTCACTAAATTAATTGTTTAGTGGGTAACATAGAGAAAGTAATAGCTACGCGAGAGTGACCGATACTGTGTTATACTTGGGGAACATTGTTTGTCGGCGACTCGAGCGCAGTCGTTGAGTACAGGAAGGAACTACTTGTACAGCCAGCCGCATAATAAAATACATATATTCTTTTGGTTAATTTTTTACAGACACCTACTTATTTATTAATAAAAAGATATGAAAAAATTTTTAGTGTTAAAAAAGCAATGCATTCGCGAAATGTTTTAGCTCTATAGCTAAAAAACTTTCTTTAGCCTACAAAAAGTTTTTTGGACCCTTTAAAAATCTAAAAATAGGAGGAGGGGGTTATAACTATGTTGAGAAATATTATCAAATATTAAAGGTAACAACATTTTATTATGTTATTTTCTTTTATTAATTGGGAAAAAATCCCAGTATAAAATTCTTACAGATTTTATAAATGTTTGAACCTATATCTCTTTTTTTATTTATTTATACTTATACTATATTTTCTTCAGGGATTTGGTTCGCAAAAATCTGAACCCCAATGTTAGGCACTCTTCAAATAGTCCCATACTCTCTAGCTTTAATGGTAGTGATCCAACCTGATTTGAATAGCATTTTAGACTTTACAATAGAAATATAAAAACAAAACTGATTAAAATAACTCGCTTTTGAATATTTAAACCGCTTTGACAGATTTTGACAAGCGGTGGCAAAAACCGGCAGGTACTAAATTAAAATTTTGTGAAATATATTTCGACATTCAAAAATGTTTTGTCTTTCTTTTATGATCATATATATAGAAAGAGATGGACGGGGCAAGGTAGGTGTTTACATACAAGCATTACTTTCACTCTCCGCCATAATGCGTTATGCGCTACAGGAACGTAGTTCCTGCGCGGCCCTATCTCTCCATAAGTTATTATGTTGTCTTATCTTGGCATCAATACAGTGTTTTTCTTTTCGTTCATATTTTTTTTGAAATTAGGTATGCCCCCCCCCCCACCAAGAGAAATGTGAAATAACGCCCCTGAACTTAAATATTACGTTACCTATTATTTTTCAAAGTTTGATTTGTTTTTGTTACATATGAAAGACGATAAATACAGTCTTTTTCTGGAATTCAAAAAACTGTCAAAATTAGGGTTAGGAATAACAACACCACATCTGTTTTCTTAAGGTGCAGTTAGACTGTGGTAGTGTAGTCGTCGTTGCATTGCAGCTGTATAGTGAATTTTTTTCCATAGATAATGCAGAACAGGATATTTTACAGATAAATAGTTAACAATATTTTTTGGTACACGCTTTTTAATATAATTGACCTTTTTTACGCTTGCAAAATTTCTGAACATGTTAAAAGAACCACCTTACATATTTCTTTTATATTAACCAAGAAACTTCCGTTTTTTCTTAATATAAGTTCAAAAATGTTTTAGTTTTAAAATTACGGTTGATTGGGTACCAAAGATGGACAAAATAAAACTTGGGGAAGAAAAAATGTGGTAATTTTGTATTTGCATACATACATACAGTCAATAGTGTGTTCAGTGGTATTAGCGATAAATTAACAAGCTATTATAATAGTTATATCTGATCCGCTGATTAATCATTCTGGTTTATTATAATTGCGAAGAAATTAGAGCCTTTTTTCTAAGTGACAAAAAGCGCTTACTTTTAGCATTACTTCGCTTGCATGGACAAATTATATAAAATAATTTTCCTTTTTAATCTTATATATAGCACGGTGATTGTAGTAAAAAAAAATCACACAGAGATAGGTAGATATTTTCGGGCGCGTATGAAAGAGATGGCATGAATACACCAACTTTAAGCATCGTAGTGATTTCCTGGAAATGCAGACAGTCGATATTTTCAATAAATTAACAAAGTATTACATTTACTTATTTCCCTATCCCGTGACCAGCCGAAGGTAATAATTAATAATGGTACCTACCTACAATAAACAGCGGCGCTATATTACACCTCTCCCCTTTTCTACGTCAAACTAGTAATTTTCTAAAATTGTTTATAAAACTGTTTAAAAGTAACTTTTTTAAAGAACATTTTCCCTCAAATATTACTTATATTACCCACTAGACATATTACTTTTATTACACACTAGACACCGCCGCGCCGCTTTGCCTGCGGTTTTACCCACTTTTCCCGCTTTTATTCCTTTAAATGCCATAACTTTTGTTTCCGTAAACCGATTTTGACGAAATAAATGCCTATGTATTGCCTAGGAACACAAGTCCAATGAAATAGTGAAAGTCCCATTAAAATCGGCTGGGCCGTCTATGCGTGATGCTAAAACAAACAGACATACATGCAGACAAAAATTGTAAAAATTGCATTTTTAGTATCTCGTTTGGTAAAAAAATAGAATATAAAAAAATAGTCAATGTACAATTCAATGTACAGAAATGGTCCTTTTAGAGATTTATTACATGTATAGATAAACAAGTAATTATAGTCAGGAGAATAAGTGGCGATTTTTCCAAATTTCATAAAATTTCGGTTAAGTGGATTTTGTCTAATTGTCTCCCAAACAGACAGACAGACACCTATAAAAAATTTTATATTTAGGTCTTTCTTTTTGCCGATCCCATTAGCCTATACTATAGTGGATGGCTAAAATTAGAGTTCTAGATTACTACATAGTCGGTACCTACTAAGTTTTTGTTTATGGGTAATAAAAGTAACACGACCGCCTTATTTATAATTTACCGCCTTATTTATAATTTAGAGATAAAAAGTTTGGTAACCTCTACTTGATAGCTGTAGGTATTGCAGTATATCTATTGACTATATATAAGGCCACAGGTATTTATATTCTTTGGTTTAAAAATATTCAATGTACAGAAATTACAGATTTACCAATAAATGTACCAATAAATTTTGGAAATTTAATAGTATCGCCACTACGTATTGTAGGTAGGTAACATTAATATTATTAAACATCTGTTGGTCAGGGGATGGGGTAAATATAATACCTTTTTCATTTTATTTTATTGCAAAGATCGACTGTATGCTTTTCCACGAAATCACTCCCATGCTTAACGTTGGTGTATTCATGCCATCTCTGGGTGAGTTTTTTTTACTACAACCAAAGAGCACGGCTTATAATACGGTACTATAACTTTTCTAAAGGTTATTACTAAAGCAATATATAAGATTAAGAAGGTAAATTATTTGATATAATTTAATAATAGCGAAGTAATGCTAAAAGTAAGCGCTTTTTGTCACTTAGAAAAAAGGCTCTAATTTCTTCGCAATTATAATAAACCAGAATGATTAATCAGCGGATCAGATATAACTAGTATAGTACCTTGTTAATTTATCGCTAATGCCACTGAACACACTATTGACTGTATGTATGTATGCAAATGCAAAATTACCACATTTTTTTCTTCCCCAAGTTTTATTTTGTCCATCTTTGGTACCCAATCAACCCTAATTTTAAAACTAAAACATTTTTGAACTTATATTAAGAAAAAACGGAACTTCCTCGGTTAATACAAAAGAAATATGTAAGGTGGATCTTTTAACATTCAAAAATTTTGCAAGAGCGTCTATTATCACCAATATTTGTTTAAAACATTAAACAAGGTAAATTATATTAAAAAGTGTGTACCAAAAAATGTTCTGTTCTGCATTATCTATGGAAAAAAATTCATTACAGCTGCCATGCAACGACGACTACACTACCACAGTCTAACTGCACCTTTATGAATCTAAACGTCTGTTAGTTAACCAGTCATTTAATTTTTGTTGCTGCAAGGACCGCAAAATTCAAGTCGCACGTTATAATAAATCTTCACAAAATATCGTCAAACACACTTACAAAACATTGACTTTCAACAAACCAAACAAAGATAAACCAATTACCATTGAGGGTTCTCGACGCCGCAATATCAAAGGAGAAAAGCCGCTTTTCGATTTAAGAGCCCTTTACCTATGTAACGTATAGAAAGATTTCGAGAGGCCCGCAGTAATAGCGTTTTCCTTTTGACGCACTGGTGCTCACCGAGCGCAATATTCGTATTCCATTTGATTGCACTGCTCGAGTTTTGCCATTCCATTTGAAAACGAGTGCCGATAGCTTGTGAAGGGTCAGTGCATGTTTATGTTTATTGTTTTTTTTTTGAGATTTTGACCACACTGTTAAAAAGAACTTGTAACATTACAGAACTTATCGTTAGTAATTTTGTGACCGACGATAAGTATCGGAAAAATACAAAAAATACGTAAACTTTGCTTTACATAATATAAAGTGTATTTTCTTACAGAGTACACTTCTATGTTGTAGAAATAAAGTTACCGTTTTGTAAAATTACAATACATTTTTCAAATTTTTCTTAAAACCACATTGTAATTTTACAAACTTTTTCGTAATTTTACAATTTTACATGTAAAATAAAAAATTTTGTTGTAAAATATTAACGAACAAATTGCTAAAAAGAATATAGAGTATAAAGCCCGCGGGATCCCATAATTTATACTGGATAATTATTTGAATGAAAATTATTTGTGTGTATACCTTATCTCAAAAGAAATATTTGATAAATTTTTTGTATTCTTATCTTTCCTGTTTTCACAGATTTTTTCTATTCATTTTCTCAAACAACCAACACATAAAAGACCTTTTCTGAAAATTTTAAATCAATTTTCTCGTAGTTTTTGATCTTTTTGGATTACTTACAGTTTACTTAAAAAATAAAAATGCCAAGAGTTCGCGGTCGCCGACAATTTCATCATTTAAACGACTTCGAGAAAGGACGCATCGTGGGCATGAAATAGGCTGGTTTTGGTTTACGGAAAATTCCAAGAAGCGTTAATGCCAATCCATCAACAGTGTTAAGAGTTTGCAGAAGGTGGTCCAATGATGAGACTTATAGACGTTGCACCTGCCCTAAATTATTGCAAGGTAGTGATTTTCGGCATCTCAGACTTCTTGCTCTCAGAAATCGACAGGACAGTATACGCCAAGTAAGAGATGTTCTAGTTGCAGCTGCAGGATGAGTATTTTCAAGGATGACAGTTAATCGAAGATTGCTTGGGACTGAGGACTTACCGTCCGCTTTTGGTGCTAACTTTCACCCCACAACATATGGCTCGCCGCTTGGAGTGGTGCAGAGCTCGGCAAAACTGGAATGGCGAATGGAATACCATATAAGCTTCAACGACGAATCCAGGTTTTGTTTAGGCGGCCGTGACGGACGCATGAGGGTTAGGCAATTTCGAGGTGAGAGGCGAAATTTAGACTTTGCTGTTGAACGTGATACAGCAAGACAGCAAAGTATCATGTAGTAGGGTGCTATATGTTTAGGAAGCAGATCACCTCTATTCCTCATCAACGGCAATCTGATTGCTCGGCGATATTTCGATGAAGTGCTGCAGTCAGTTTTACATCTCTACCTACAAACTATCCCAAATGCAACAAGATAATGCCAGACAGATATTGCTCGTGAAACAATGGACTTCTTACATGAACTTGGCATAGAGACTTTGGAATGGCCAGCAAGATCGTCTAACTTGTCGCCTATCGAACACGTATGGGATATGATAGGGAGCAATCTTAGTCAATTACCACATCCCCCTGGAAACTTAGATGAACTTTGGCATGCCGTAAGGAGGATTTGGATAAGTGTTCATCAATATGATATAAACCATCTTATTTTGTCAATGCCCACTCGTTGTTAATTTTTTGATGATTATCATGGAGAAATCTTCTTGGAAATATAACTAAGAGCAACCCTAATGTATTAATATATAAATAAATTACTTTAAAAATATTTGTCCTTTCTGGTGTTGCATTTTTTTTGTTCTCCAGTATATTTCATTATTGACGTTTCGAAAAACCGACAAAAGTGGTTATGTTAAGATTCAAAGGCACTACTGGAATCCGGCGCTTCCTCGCTTCTATACTGTTCAGTGCTGGCGTTAAATGGAAATTATCTTACCCTTATAGCGCTCTTATCCACAGGTTATTTCGAATGAAACTTTTTGGTTCGTAAAATATAGTCACTCTCTTTCGATAGAAAAAAGAATTTTGCTTAACACATGTCAAGGATAAAAAAATGTTACGTTATCCAGGCCTAATAAGGGTGCATCTATACCATGCAGTATTTACCAAAAGTTATTTTATTACTTGAGCTGAAGGCACAATTAATGAATTACAGTAATTTCTAACCTAACCTTTTTGAGCGATTTTCGTTAACTAGATCCATATTACAAGAAAAAATGCCAAAATTTTGGTAATATTGTCACTTTTTGAACGTTATCTTTGGACGCAAGTTTTTATAGACAAAAGATGAAACTTTACTGACGCGACGCAAAATTTGACATATATCAAAAATTCAAGATGGCGGAGAGCTTTAAAAAATTGGTAACTTTCACCCCCCCCTGCAAAAAATCTGTGTGCGAATCTGGACTTCATTTTTGTCAATGAGGCAAAAGCACCTTACTTTCTTCGCGTACCGAGGTATCACTTACACAAATTCTAAATCAGGATTATTTGGACCAAAAATTGTAATGTCTGTAGGGAGGTGCACTGTTTAGGGCTAGCATAACTTGCGACTTGAATTTTCGTTATTTCCATCCAAGATCTTTTGTTTTTAGAGGTTTTTTAACTTCTTTTTTGTTTTAATTGTCTTAGGAGCATAATCCTACTGGAAATATTAACACGCCAGGACGAATCCGTATCAGGTAACTTGGATAAGGACCAGTGCGGAACGATGCCTATTTGTGAGTGATTCAAAGTTGGAAATCAAAGTGTTTGATGGTGTTTAATGATGTATGGTGGAGGGTGACCAGTGAAATCATTGATGAGCCCACGCTTCGGTTGAAGTAACTGATTTGGAGATTTTTTAACTTCATTTTTGAAGACATGAGTTCTTGCTAATCTGGCTCAAAATTTGACATATGTCAAAAATCGAAGATGGCGGAGAGCTTTTAAAAATGGGTAAATTTAATGCCCCTGTGAAAAATTTGTGTGCGTTCCTGGACTTGATTTTTGTCAGTGGGGCAGAAGCCCCATACCTCCTTCGCTTACTGAGGTATTACTTATCTTAATTGGTTATGAAATAGAAAAGTTATAAAAATTTTACACCAGAAGTATTTAGACCAAAAATTGTATTCTTATCTCAAAAACTTTTGATCCAGTCGCCCAATTTGTGACATATGTCAAATTTTTAACAGAGTTAGTGAAGATTTGTGTCTCGTTTTACCTAAGAGCTTAAAATTCTGAAAATCGGACGAATAAATCGCAAGTTATGGCCTTAAACAGTGCACCTGCAGACATTACAATTTTTGGTCTAAATAATCCTGATTTAAAATATTTCTAACTTTTTTATCTCATAACCAATTTAGATAATTAATACCTCGGTAGGCGAATAATGGGGTTTTGCATCATAGACAAAAATAAAGTCCAAGCTCACACACAAATTTTTCGCAGAGGGGTGAAATTTACCCATTTTTTAAAGCTCTCCGCCATCTTTTGAGACGCGTTAGTAAAGGTTCCACTTTTTCTATAAAAACAGCCAAAAATTTCGAAAATCGGCTGATACGGTCTAAAGTTATAGAGCGTTCAAAAAGTGAAAAATTTTTTGGCCCACCCTATACATTGTTAAATCTTTTATATGAGTTGAGGAAATTTTTAAGTAAACTAACGGAGGAAAATTAAAAAAAATTGTTCTTTTAGCCAGTTTTCGTTTGAACCTTCTATCACGCTCAGTTTAGCCTCTAGATGGGGAGAGACTTACAATGGTCACCCTGTACCACATTCAAATCAATAACTCTTGCAGACCTCCTAGCGTGTCTGCAAAACCATAATTGAAGGTAGAAAAATAATTACAAAAAATTATTAATTGGAAAAATAAAAAAACTTTCCCAAACCGTGATACAAAACCGTTAACATTCAATTCGCCTTCAGCGACTCGTTTTAGTTCGAACGCACCCCTGATGAATAAATTCATAAAGAAAACAGCTCTATTCCACTTTTTTTAATTAAGCTAGAATACAAATTCGTGAATAAATTACAATAACATCTTTGGATTTCACACCGGGAAAAAATTAGGTCAATTGCTGCATAATATCTCGGAAAAAAGCATGGATTTTTGTAGGAAAAATCTGCTTTTTAACCAGAAATATATCACACTTTTATGCAAATCGTTGTTTCACCGCTTCGCTTAAACTGTGTATCTCAGGTGGGCTCAAGCTTATAACTTGGTTGAAGAGCAAACTAGTTCAAATAAAAAAAATAATAAAACCCCCAACAACCACCCAAATCTTTCTAAAAAACCACGCCAGTGTGATTTTTTATTTTATTAAAATCGGATGAACGGTTCAGAAGTTACACTCTATTATATTTGTCATCATCATGGAAAGTGGCGATTTTTACTTATTGTCTCATTTAAAATAAAAACAGAGCGTCCTTGTATAAGAAACTGATGCGTCATTTTTTTAATAACATTTTGTAAATTTATTATTTTAAAGATATTCTGCAGGACTAGTTTTACGGCGGAGCTAAATTGCTACTACGCGTACCAATAAACGTCAAAAAGTGTCGAAAATTCTCACCACGTAATAGTACAGGGTAGCACTTAAAGCTCTAGAACCAGTGCAAGTGACGTTGGTTTCGGACTGCCGAACAGCTCTAAATAGGCTGGCAAGCACCAAAAAGGGTGACACTAGCCTGGGTCCTTGGAACACTCTGGAAACGAAAAAGCCGATAAATTGGCCAGACAAGGCTCGGCAATAAAGTTCACAGGGCCTGAACCATTTTGTGGGATCACTAAAGCCAGAGCAATCTACTAAAAAGTGGCTCACCAAAGAGACAACGGTCTGTGGGAGCAAACGCCTGGACAAAGACAGACCAAACAGTTCATTAAAGAACGCTCGCCAAAGCTGACTGCAGAACTTCTTAGGGCTAATTTTACAACCAAAGGTAAAACTCCAGATTAAACCATAGTTTAAACTTCAGTTTAATCTTTGGATTAATCCATCGGTAAACAAGTTGCTCAATTTTATAAGTCGGAGTTAAACCACCGCCATGAAGAAAGACTACATTTTCTTTACATTTATAGGGTTTATTATTTTAACCAAAATGGCACCAACTAGAGCCAAATTTGAGATATCAGCGTTGGTTACAGACAGACATACAGCCAGATGACAAAAATGTTCAGATTTGTCAAAAATATATAGAGTATATATATATATATATATATATATATATATACACGTGTGAGCTCGATGTGAGAATAAAACTTGCTGGTCTGTGGGATGTTCCAACTCTTGTCGAATTTTCTTGTGCACAATTTCGCATATCTCTTTAGATAATTCAAACCTCTTTTTAAAATCTACATATCGTCGGACTCCTCCAAAGGATTTGTTCTAGGACAAATAATATTTGGTCTTCGTGCTTCGACAATGTCAATAATTTCGTCATTCTTTATTCAGTTGATCAAAAATAAATTTTAAGGCATTGATCATAGCGATTTCACTAAATACTTACATTTTTTTTACCAAAAACAAATTTTTAATAAGTTTTTTGAGGTTAGAATCTTTCGGTAACTATTAAACTGAAGTTTAACAAACACCCAGACCGCTGGTAACGGTTAAACCGAAGTTTGTTGGTAAACTGCACCTATAAAACGTAAAAAAGTCGACATCTGTGGTTTAAACTGAGGTTTGACGTTTAACTATAAGTTGTAAAATTGCGCATTAGTAAGGAAAGGAAGCTTGCCAGACAAATAGTGGGGCTCCTAACAGGTCACTGCAAACTGAATAACAGCGTTGCCACCATCCAAAGAAGAAATTATCGTGCAGTGCTGCCAAATTTATCGATTTTTCTTGAAAATTATCGAGGGGATCCTAGGCTCCGTGAAACAAAAGACGTTTTCGAAGTACGGTTATATTTACATAGATGGTGCTTTGACTTTTATTGTCATGTAGTCTTGTTTTTAATTACCAAGAGGGCTCGGCACTGATTAAATAAAATAAAATAATTTTAATCTCTTACAGTAAGAAGAAAATATGAAAATAAGTTAAAAAATTCAAAGTCCTAGAGTAGAAAAATATGTTACAATTATCGATTATGTTACACATTATCGTTTAACTCAATTATAAGGAAAAATTATGTTACAATTCCATATTTATGTTACAAGTGGCAACGCTGCTCAATAAGCACTTGTATGCAATGGGATTGGTAGAAGATGCAACATGCCGCTTCTGCAAGAAAGAGGAAGAAACCTCATTACATGTCCTATGTCAATGTGAAGGCCTAGTTAGAACCAAGGCCTTCCTGGGGGACCTAGAATGTCCGCGGCCAGAAAGCTATATACAGGGCACACTGGCAAAGCTTCTGGGTTTCATGATAACGACGGGGCTGCAACTCGTTTTGTAGTTCTAGCAAAGCAGGGAAGAAGAAAGGGGAACCACAATAGATCTGAGGAGGTGGAGGTGGACAGGTGTCTACATAACCCAATTCTAATCTAATTTAATAGTACAGTAAAATTCTCAAAAATAAGGGGGGTACCTCGAAAAAAAATTTTATATGTTGTTTGGGAGGGGTCTAAGAGTAAGATCCCCAAGTTTGTGTTTCCTCCACTCCTCGGGAACCATACTCCATTTTGAAAAAACTTTCTAACCGACTTTTCTTCATTTCTATTGGTCGGAGGCGAAAAAGTCTGAGAACAAAATTATTCGGCATAAAGTTTTCAACATTTTTGTCCAAGTCCTCAACTTCCTGTAGTTAGTTTCCAAAAAGTAAGATGGCGCCGAAGTTACAAAAAATCAGTTTTAACGTATTTTAAAAAACAGAATGAGAAATAAATTCTGAAACCAGTCAGTGGTAGAACTGGTGGCCAAAAATCCAATAGTTTTCTGTTGGTAAAACTCTCTTTTTTCTTCTCTCATTTTTATTTCTATTTATTTTATTTATTTTTATTTAACGTATTTTTACCAACGAAAAGTATTTTTTTTTAACTTTAATATTTATATACATATGTAATAGTTATATGGTTTAAAAACTAAGCTTAATAGCATACATTTTTAAATAAAAAAGGGTTTTTTCACAAAAACTGACTACAAAAATTAATAGTAATAGTATTAAGAAATACCCCTAAGAAAAAAGCAGTTAATGTAAACTTGTGTTTAAAAATGTTCACAATTTTTGTAAAGGCGATATTTTCTGACGGTATTTGAAGAATGTGTGTCTCAAAAACGAAGGACTTTTGATCCTCACCCTATATGACCTTTTTCCTTAGTAAGACCTCCCTATCTTTTCTTAAAAGTTGTGCAAAGCCATCGTTATCACCCTGTATAACAGCGATATTTCTCTGAAACGTAATCTCGATCTATAATCGCTTTTAATAGTCCCGCAAATTAGTGCAGGGGTCATCTTTAGACCAATAACAATACCCCTTTATATCCACTGTTCTCAAGCCCCACAATACAAAATCTTATATTTTAGTCGGTTTTCCTCTTTGGTAAGATCCAGAGCGAGCTTTGTCTTTGTCCAATTTGCCACGACGAACAAGGAACAAACATGAAAGAGGTGCGTTTTAAAGAAACTCATCACTAGTTATCTGTCTCTTTGTCTAACGCATGACAAAAGGGCAGCCATCATTCGTCGTAGAAAATTACAGAGATTTGAAGTTATCTAACCGCAGGTCGAGGCACTTTGAGTGGGGTATTTTCATGTATTATTGAGGCTTCTTTGACTTTGGGCCATTTGAGAATTTCGCAGCATTAAATTGGATCTCTCTATCAGGATTTCCTTAGAGTATGGAAGTACGCGACAGGAAATGCTACTATTGATTTGATTTACAATAAATTTGTATCAAAAAAAACTTTTACAGAATAAACTTTTATTAAATGCACTCAAAACTAGAAAATAAAAAATAAAAGCGATGGGCGTAAATTGAAAATTTCAACTCTAAGTATCGTATATCGGTCACATCGACGATTCACCTAAGAAACAGTTGTATTACTCCATAAACTAAAGACATTTTCAAAAGCTTGACAAGCACGGCAATCTCACCCGTTCTCAGCTTCTTTAGATAAAAGCATTATATTTATCATTCGAATAGAAGAAGAATTTAGTTCTCTCTTTGTCAACGTAAAGTTAAAATTTTTAATTTGCGACCATCGCTTTTATTATGGTATAAGAAAGATAAAAAATTATTTTCTTCTTTTTAAAAGTTTTTTTTAATAAACATTTGTTTTTTAATTTTTAGATTTGTACCCTAAATCGTCCATTTTCTGATGAAAAATTCATAGTCCCTCTCCTGAAAAACCCCTGTATGCCAATTTTGATTGAAATCGAACAAACTAAATCTTTTTCCCCCTCCACTTCCCTCGTTAGTACCTGACTCCTGAGAATACCATATTATTGTATTTTGACCGGAACTATAAACGCATACCAAATTTGAACACAATCGGATGTGGCTAAGTCAGTTAAAATTGAATTTTCAAAATCTGATCAAAAATTTGTATTCCTTATCCTCAAACGCCCCCATATACCAATTTTAGTTGAAATCGGACAAAATTAGGTGTTTTCCCCCTCTACTACCCTCGTAGGGGGGAGGGGTGCCTAATAATGACATATTATTGTATTGTGTCCGGAACTATAAATGCATGCCAAATTTGAAGGCAATCGGATGCGTATAAGTTAGTTAAAATTGGTTAGCAAAAGATGACCAAAAGTGCCCCAACACACCAAATTTCAACTAAATCGGGCGTACTTCAACTGTACCACCCTCCACCCTCTTCGAGTAGGGAGGAGCTGTCAATTTCATCACACTATTCTATTCTTGTATTGTTACCGCAACTATATAAACATTCCAAATTTGAAGCCGATCGGATGTCGGGAAGTTGGTCCAAATTAAGTTGCAAGATTCCACCCGAACAAACATATCTAGTTCGTTACATACATATATACATAGATACATTGCAAGTTAAATAAAAGCTTGTCAAAATATACTTAATGCAAGTATATTATTCTTCTATAAACATTATTAAATACTTTGAACTTCAAACAATTGTTCGCTTGTTCTTAAATTTCAAGAATAAGTGTTTTAAAATCAGTAAGTAACGAATAAACTTAAATCAATAACAACACAAAATTTGACTTAATAAAACTTGCACTATAAATTAAAATATACTGAAATCTCCAGTCAAGAAATACTTATACTTCAATTAACGAGTCTGTACTCTTAAACTTAATTATTGTCCAAATAAGTTTTATTATCCCTGACTCCGGGGGACAAATAAGTACTTATACGAGAACAAACAAAGGTTTTAATAGACACTTACGGTGGGATTTACTAAAAGGGTTTAGTCTATTTTAGAACGGTCCTAAGTTTAAGTGAAATTTTTGATTTTAAGCGTTTTAAACCAACCCTCATTGAGTTTTGGAGATTCGCTGCGTGCAAATCACAAGCAGCGAGTTCGGATCTCTTACCTCTGCTTGTACCTTGGCATGCACCAACCTCTTCTGATGAAAGCTACAGCATTGAAATGAGTGGGCTTTGACCAAGGAAACTTTTCTTGACTGAGCTTCCAGATAACCTCAATGTTTTAATTTCAGTTTGTAAATAAATTAATATATTTGTTTTGGGTTTTTTGTTCGGTATATTTTTCGTGCATAATCAGTTATGTTAGTTTTGCCTCGTAGTGCCCACATAAATATATTTTTTGTGCTGAATACAAAATTGGAGGTGCTTTATTGGTTAATGAACAACTTGGGAAAACAGTTACTTAGAGAAATTATAAGCGAACTTATTACCAATTGCCACAAAACAATCCCTTCTGGGGGCTATAAATTTAAACAACCCCCCAGGGGTGGTCTAAAAAATCACCATCTTTATAACCTCAAACACAGATAATGAAGCTATTATGTGCCAAATTTTTGGCGTATTCACCATTTGCCATTTTGAAACCTGTCAAAAAAATTTAGTTTTAGGGAATTTTCTCCTAAAATATGGTATATTTTGAGAAAAATGCAGATTTTTCAGTGGTATTTTACAATAAAAATACAAAATAATCGATAACTTTGTGTCTTTTCTGTATGGGTAAGTGTTTTTTTGAAAATTGGTTTTAAAATTTAGTACCCCCACAGATGTAAATATTTAGACCTGTGGGGGGTACTATTTTAGATCTTAGTAAATCCCACTGTTAAAGTTAATTTTCAGTTTTATCAGCATTCTTATCCTTATCTCTATCGAGTCGACCAATCAAGCAGGTGCACTTTTAAAATCATGGCGAATGCGTGACAGCTCCAGCTGATCAAATGCACGAAAACCTAATTAGGTGAGATAAGGGAGTAACGTTACGACCATCCCTGCATACGAAACGATGCTTTGACACATTTGATCAGCTGGAGCTGTCACGCATTCGCCATTAGTTTAAAAGTACACCTGTTCGATAGGTCGACTCGATACAGATAAGGATACGAATGCTGATAAAACCGAAAATTAACTTTAAGTATCTATTATATTAGTGGTTAGATCGACGTAGTTTAATTTAGGTTGTATATCATAGTTAAGGTTAGGTTAAAGTCTTATTCAATTTATTGATCTATCAAGGGAGTTCCTTCAAAATAAAATATAACTTCCGCCGTTAGATATCAAACTTGGCTTATTTAAAAACTTCTTTAAAGCTATGAACAGAGATCTTCCTGCCTTCAATCACATAAAACAAAAATTTCCCAGAATAAGTGAAGCCAAGATTAAAGAGGGAATTTTTGTGGAACCCCAAATAAGTAAGCTTCTTTTGGATTAGGGATTTGACGCTGCGCATCAGGCCTTTAGAATAGTGGTGACCAAATTCTTAGGAAATAAAAGAGACGAAAATTATCCAGAGATTGTAAACAAACTCCTACAATCATATGAAAATATGGGATGTAATATGTCCTTAAAAATACACTTTCTACACTCTCTCTTAGACTGCTTCCTTAAAACTGTGGAAATGTGAGTGACGACATGGAGAACGATTCTATCAAGAAATTGCAAATATGGAAAAATCCGAGGGAAGTGGAATGTATAAGTATAAGTTAATTAGACTAATCATTAGTTATAGTAGAACTAAAAATAAGTTTATGAAAACCCGAATTATTAGTTAAAAACAATGTCATAGTAAAATTCTCGAATGGCGTGTCTATGCAATAAATGGCACTAAAATATTGTGGACCTACTTTTTATTTACGACCTAAGAAAATTAAAAAAAAATGTTGGCTCTATTTCAGTCATAACGAATCAAAAAACTCTGTTTTACCCACTAGTGCTATCTACACTGAAAAAATAGCGTACATAGTATTTATAACAGACGTTTATTAATTTTTTATAGATATTTGTAGATCAATGACAAGTAACTGTTAAAAAAAAAACGGAAGTTACGAAATCAATGAAAAATGTTTCTTGACATTTTATAGAGAGTTGTTATTAATAGTATGTACAGGTTATGGAGATAATAAAAGAGCATATGAAATAAATAAAACATGTTAACGATATTAATCAATGCCCTAAATAAATTTAATAAATGGTGATCATTGACTGTTGTTTAAAGTTTTTATGGAATGTGTGGACAAGTTTATAAAAATTATGAACCGAGCACACAAAATACATAAACAGGGTTATGAAATTTATGTACGTAACAGTCTTGAAAACTTGAAAAGCTATGAAAACATGTCTCTTAATCCTTGATTTCATAACAGCCTTTATAAAAATCATTCTTAAAGACTCTTTATATTGTAACAATTTTTTTTTGAAACTGTGTCTCCCAGCAATAAAATCAATAACTAGTTTTGGCTATAAAATTTATGTAAAGTTGATTATAATATTAATAAAACTTTACATCGGAGCAAAAATCATATACAAAATACATTGGCTCAATATATTTTTTTAGAAAACGGTGCCTTTTTTGGCTCAGTGTAACGATTTAAACAATAGACACTCAAAGTAAATATTTCAACGCATCGGTATCGGTATACGTAACGCGTTCGAAACAAAGTCAAAATACACTACATTTTTGACTTTTTTATGCGATGTTTCGAACGATGCCCGCTTGCTTAAAGGTTGCGATGACAGAACTGCTGATTGAAATCGTTGCGTATGTTCATGGGTCCGTAACAATACGTACATCCTTCCGTACGCAACGAGATTCTGTCATCACACCCGTCAAAGAGCAAGCATCGTTCGAAACATGGCATGAACAAGTCAAAAATGTAGTGTATTTTGACTTTGTTTCGAACGCGTTACGTATACCGATACCAATGCGTTGAAATATTTACTTTACGTGTCTATTATCTTTAGTAATTAACCGTGCAGCATGCGTAGAGCGCATCCAAATCCATTGAATAAAATGAGGCCCTATGCAGAATAGTTGGATAAACCCGCTTGTTGCAGCCATCAGTAGATAAAATGAACACGTTTGTTTTTTTACTTTACCCCGTTTGCCTCGTTAGGACTGCGGGAGAGATACACGCTTTTCTAAAAAGTTTATAAAAAAAACACGTATATATAGAGATGGCAAACTCGCTAAAAAAGTTTTTTAATCATTCTACAAACCAAACCAGGGAGAGTGATTTTTTATTAAAATGTTTCCGTTTTTGCGGTTTAGTTCGTTTAATTTTTCAGTTTTCGCTACGTTCGCTCCCAGCCTAAATATATTATACAGTGGGACATACAGCAGTGGCGTAGCCAGGGGGAAGGAGATGCTGGTGAGAAAAATTCCTTAGAATTGAACTAAAATTGTAAGAATTAATGACATCATAGTACCGCAGGCAAATTTTTTTAAATTTAACACATCACACCACCTTTACTCCGGTTTGTGACGTGTGTTTGGTGTGATGTGTTAAATTTTAAAAAATTTGCCTGCGGTTCTATGATGTCATTAATTGTTACAATTTTAGTTTAATTCTAAGGAAGTTTTTGCACCAGCATTCAAAACGTGTAATAATGGCATTTTTAGCATAATTTTTCTTCAAATTTTATTCTGCGGCGCATTTATGATTTGTCAGCAAATCTATATATATCACCACAACCCTTCTTATTTTATTTTTATTTTATTTTTATTAAGCAATCAACAGGCTTACGCTCAATAACAGATTACAGTATTTAAAAAAATACAAAATTATGTGCCTAAGGCATAGAGTCAAAAAATACTTATGACCTGTACACATTGGTAAATGCTCACTCCTAAAACAAAGCTAATAACAAATAACTACAAATTCCAAAAAAGTAAAATAAACCATAAAAAATAAGGAAATAAGAACCCACTACAATTCCTGAAATATATCTATACCTCGCAACTCATTATTTATTATGCTACACATTCTATATAACAAACTATTTTGACCAAGATTAGTGTTGGCTCTAGGAAGCTCAAAAGCAAAATTATTTCTTGTAAAATATGTAGGTACATTAAATTTTAGTTGATTTAGAAGTTGGGGACAATTTATTTTAAACCAAACTAATTTATACAAAAATATTGCTTCAGCAATATTTCTTCCTTTCTCAAGTGTCTTAAAATTGAACTCATTAGTTAAAACAACATACGGGATATCAAAGTTTCTCTATTTTGAAAACCACAAGAGTTTCGAATCACGAACCCCAGCATTCGGTAGGCTTTTGATACAGGGTTCCTAAGATTTTCCTTAGGGATAGGATTTCAATAAATCAAACAGAAATGGCATAGAAAGTTCTGCGCGCACAAAAGAAACAGGTATATTGAGCAATGGTGCCAGTTTGTTATTATCTCCGGACTGCTTTCATGAGAAAAAATTGTCGCCACTCTTTCATTGTGAGCATAAATCATAGTTGCAATAATAACCGTTGACAAGATGTCTGCAAATTCCGCTAGATGGCGGCCACACCATGAGATTAAAAATTAGATGTTTTCAGGTCCAAACCACAGCTTTTTCTTGCTTAGAGGAGGCGGCAGGGTCCATTATTTACGATACTGAGCGATAAACTCGTGAGGTTGTTAACATTAGAAAGAAATATGTTCGCTTTTAATTAAATTTCTTTCCATTTTGTTCTACTAGTGACATCTATCCGGAAACGGCCAAACCATGCAGCTAGCAGTAGCAGCCAAAGAAATCAATAAACGGCGCTGTTTTTCCTGCACAGCTTTTTGCTTGCAATATTATTGATTTTAAATAAAGCTGGCCCTACACTACATTTGATATTTTCGAGGTGTTTTATGACATGATCTCGAAACATGTAGCGAACCAATTCTTCAAAACTAGCGGGAGGATAAAAGCTAAAAATAAGGGGCTGCCAATATTTGTAACACCCAAAAAGAGGTGAAAAGATTTATTTTGCTCTGTTTCTTTACAAAAAACGTTTTTTTTACGAAAAACTTGACCTCTGCCACTTTTTTTATTTTTTTCTTCAACTTTCTCGAAATTTTCGTCATACCGTAGAAGAAAATGATTTCCCCCATACTCTACTTTTATTCGAAAAAATTTAGAAACAGAGACGGAATCAGTTTTCCTAAAACGGGGGATCTTGGTTTCGAGTGAGAAGATAAAGGGCGGCGCAGGCAAAAATTTTTCAATTAAATTAGCCAAACGCAAAAATGTTAGAAAAACAAAGCATGAAATAAAAATGGCGCCGCTTACAATTTTTTTTCAAAAATTACGTATAATTTAAAAAAAAAATATCAATTTTCTCGCCCTCCTCCACTGGGACTACAGGGGCCGTGCACAAATTACATAATGGTCATAGGGGGGAGGGGGGTTACAAAACGTTACGTAGGGGGAGGGGGGTTTTCGACAGCGTTTGCATTTGTGTGAAACTAAGAAAATTTGGAATGAAAATAAGTGAAGTTTTTTTTTGGGGGGGGGTAGTGGTCTTGAAATCGTTACGTAATATTAGGGGAGTGGCGTGCCAAACCGTTACAAAACATTACATAGGGAGGGGGTCAAAAATTGGTAAAATCACCGTTACGTAATTTGTGCACGGCCTCCTTTTTGATTTCGAATCAAAGTGCAAAACCCAGGTTGGACGTTCGAAGGCGTCAACCCGTCCTATTTGCTTGATAAAGTTTGTACGGAAATATCTCAGTCGATTTCTCCGGCCGTGTATGAACGCTTTAGGTTAGGCATTTGCATGTATCTCAGTCCCCAGCCTGTAAACAGTGCGTAAGGACAATGGTTACAAAATGAAAAGCCGAAAAATATTTTTTTTACGATATCTTTCATCAGTTTGGTATTAAAGTCGAGCAAAAACAATTTTCATTCCAGTCCTAAAGGTACGAAAATAGAAAACATTAGAAAACAAAAACCTGGAATGGATTTACTACGTGTAAGATGTAGTGACAACATCGCCCATGCCCATCCTTTTCTGCCTAATGTGCTTTTCCGTTTGTCTGCGTTTTATACACGGCTGCTTGGCCCCCTAAGGATTTGCTTAGGAACCCTATATTTGAGAAATGCAATATAAAACGTCATGTTTCAACCTTAAAAGTTTTTTTGACCTCAAAAAAGAAGTATTTATCTATTAGGTTTTGTTTGTGGTTTGTTTGTTGTCTATGTTTTTTGTATTTGAAAAAATTATACGTAGTTACTCAAGCGCGGATTTCAGAGGGGAAGGGGGGTAATTACTCCCCCCCCCCTCCCTGGATTTAAATTTTTTACGAAAACATTTACAAAATCAAAAGTAGGGCATAAATTGCGGTGCTATAACACCTTTAATATTTACGGTCTTAGTTTAACTTTGTGTTAAAAACGCATTTTTTTAGCGCAATTTTCTTTAAAATTTTCGTCCGCGGCGCTATAATACTGTCAATATTTACGATTTGTTTAATTACACTCAAAAATTGCATTTTTAATGTAATTTACGCAAAAATTTCCGGCGCAGTTAAACATTTTTTAAAATAGAGAATGTATGAAATAAACAACTTAAAATCTAAGTACCCCCTATGAGGCCAAATCCGCGTTTGTAGTTACTAACTTTTGTTTGCACACATTGATATGTTCCTCATGAAAGCTATGCTTTTTAAATGGCTGGAACCGCCACTGCAATCATTTGGAAATATATACACAATATTATTTTATTCTATTCTAATATAGACAAATATCTCTTTATTTATTATTGTTCACAGCTAAAATAGGTCTTTTCACCCCTTCAAATTAAATCCATGTCTATAAAATTATTATTGTTATCGGAGAATGATAAAAATAGAGATCAAAATAGTGGGTGGTAGAAGAAAACGGGAACTATATTTGGATTCAGTCATTTTACATAAGAGAATGTTTTTTTTTGCAAATTCGTGACCAATGTAATGCATCTGAGTCAAAATATTTGCAAATATTTTTTGGAAACCCCTTCTAACTTAATTTCAGCAGACATTTTAAAGAATTAGTGAACCAACGTAAAGCAGCAAATTCTAATTCTCTAAATAAAACCGTTTTTGAGATATTTGGAGTAAGATCGTAATTTTCTTTTCTCTCCCGACGTAAATACTGGTTAGACCAATGGTCAAACTTTGATAAAATTGTTTTTAAGGACACCCTATCCTACGGTAAATCGTTCAAAAACATTTTTTCGAGGTTAAAGCCACTTTTTTCTAAACTGCACTCGTCTATGATACTTTAATCCATCAAAACGTCTATTCGAGAATATCATTATAGGATTTCAACCAAATAAACTAGAAACTTTTCTAATCTAACCAGGCGGGAGAGAGAGAAATTCCCAAAACTTATTACTTAGTTCCTGTTAGCATTAGGGACTGCTGTCACTGCGGGAAGAAATCCCGTTTTATTACACGTCACTGACGTAATCATAGACATCACAAGGAAATAGAACGGCTCTCGACGAGTGCGCATCGAAATTTTAACAATCAACATGAGTGCCGCCATTTTATGGGGTTCGTGCGTTAAAAAAATGCCGATTTAACATTTTTATTATATTTTTGGGACCCTTTAATTACCCAAAAACCTTTTTAACTACGCTTTCTCACTACATTATTTTTCGCTTCTTCATTTATTTTTTTATTTTCATTTATAAAAAAAAAATTTCAATCTTGGTGTGTTTGCGTATGTTTTTAAAAAATATAGGCATGTAACTGCTTCACATCTTTGTAATACTCGTAGCAGAAATAACATACCACTACGTATTCCCAGATATAACCTCGTCAAACAGTCGATCATAAATAATACTAATAAAATCTATAACAAACTGCCAGGTTACTGCAAATCCAATGAAACTTACAAAAAATTTTAAAAATCTGTAAAGTCTCTTTTGTTCGAAAAGGCATATTATTAGTCAGTTAATTGCAGATTTTTCTGTTCTGTTTTTGTTTTAAGCTGCTGAATACGCCTTTTTTAATTTTTATTTTTTTTTATTTTATTTTATATATTTTTGTTTTATTTTTACTTTGTTTTTTTTTCTTTTTATTTTGTTGTTTTCTTTTTTGTTTTTTTTTTATTTTTTTGTTTTTCTTTTGTTTTTTTAATTGTTTAAACAAAAAAAAACATCGTTTAATCATTTCTCTTTTGGCTTTGATCTTTTGTATGTTCCTTGTGGGATTCTCATCGAAGTTTGAATTTTCGTTATTTCCATCCAAGATCTTTTGATCTTTTGTTTTTTAGTTTTTTTTTCGGTTGAAGTAACTGATTTGGAGGTTTTCTAACTTCTTTTTTGTTTTAATTGCCTTAGGAGCATAATCCTACTGGAAATATTAACACGCCAGGACGAATTCGTATCAGGTAACTTGGATAAGTACCAGTGCGGGACGATGCCTATTTGTGAGTGGTTCTAGGTTGGAAATCAAAGTGTATGATGGTGTTTAATGATGTATAGTGGAGGGTGATCAGTGAAACTACTGATGAGCCCACGCTAGTTACCCAGGGCGAAACATCATTTAATCGTTTCTCTTCTCGCTTTGATCTTTTGTGTGTTCCTTGTGGGATGCTCATCCAAGTTTGAATTTTCGTTATTTCCATCCAAGATCTTTTGATCTTTTGTTGTTTAGTTTCTTTTTCGGTTGAAGTAACTGATTTGGAGATTTTCTAACTTCTTTTTGTTTTAATTGCCTTAGGAGCATAACCCTACTGGAAATTTAACACGCCAGGACGAATTCGTATCAGGTAACTTGGATAAGTACCAGTGCGGAACGATGCCTATTTGTGAGTGGTTCAAGGTTGGAAATCAAAGTGTATGATGGTGTTTAATGATGTATAGTGGAGGGTGACCAGTGAAACTACTGATGAGCCCACGCTGGTTACGTTGTTCAATCATTTCTCTTTTCGCTTTGATCTTTTGTGTGTTCCTTGTGGGATGCTCATCCAAGTTTGAATTTTCGTTATTTCCACCCAAGATCCTTTGATCTTTTGTTTTTTAAAAATTAAATGGTTTTATGATTAATTTTTCTATATTATAATATAATTTTATTCTGACCGTTCTTGCAATTGTGTCTTATACCTATATAATAATAATAATAATTATAATAATTAAGGTCTTTTATTGATCGTATTGAAATATGTGTTTTTTAAATAATTTTTTTTTTAAATAATGTAATGACATCTAATGTGATCTGATCTAATAAAAGCGCTACCTACAGATTTTACCCAAGATATTTATGGTGGAACAGTTACTAAAATAATGTTTTTGATTAAGGTTCAAAATTTCGAAGAACTTGTATAAACACTTGCATTGTATTTGGGGCGACTTAATTTTAATATGCATTAATAAACGCACGACTAAACTCGCGTCCAACGTTTCCACAACGTCGCCAAAGCGACCACGAGTGGAGTTCCGTCTGGATAATATTTTAATTGATATAATTGATTTGATATCAAGATTTCCACGTCTGCAACCAAAAATGAACTAATTTCCAAACACCATTTATTAATAATTCTAAAATGCGAAGCTGTGTAACTTACAAATAATTTACAACATTAAAGTGGCAACGCACCTTGGTTTTCCGTCAAAAATGGATATTTTAGCTTTGAAAAATAAGCGGGCCTTTAATCCTTAAATTATTTTTTTATTTAAGGGTGAATTTGAATAAAAAATGGACGCCCACGATTTATCAGAATGTGCAAAATCAAACCCGTTAAATAAAAGAAAGTTCAATTATAAAATCATTCACTATAAGAACCTCAATTCGTTAAACCAATTTTTTATCCGAACCTTATTTCTTCAAACCCATTCAATAACAAATTCGAAATATACAGACCGCTTCAAGCTACTGCGAACATAGGGGGAATCAAGTCCAATTTACTCTGTGTGCCGTACGACCGAGGTGGATTCGAAGCACGCTGCAGTGTTATCTTTTGGAAATTCATTTTGTTTTTATTATTTTGTTTTATTTCTGCCTTGCTCGAGAAACAGATTGGTAAGTTCTTAATTGAAATAATACATTTTTAAAACTAAAAATGGATGTCTACGAAGTTGCCGAAAAAGTGCAGATGGTCAAATGGTACTATCAAGGCAGACCATTGAGACTTATTCAAGAACTTTTTTTGGAGAATTTTGTAAATCGCCCAGAACCTAGTTTATCAACGATTTATAGGTTTGTGCAGAATTTTGAAAAGTTTGGTTGTGTAGCGCCAAGAAACCATAAAAAACCCACTGTTTTGAATGACGAGCAGGAAGTACGAGATGTGATGATTTGCGCTGCAGTGGAGGAAAATCGAAAGTTAACTAGCCACCAAATTGCCGAAGCAGTTGATACGTCTTCAGCCACTGTCTTACGTGTTCTCAAAAAGAATGGTTATCATTCTTACAGAGCGTCAAAAACGCATCAAATTTTTCCTGAGGACAACTATCGTCGTATGGAATTTTGCGAAACAATGATGGAAAGGGCTAATCGTGATGAAAACTTTCTGGGATCTATTCTTTTCACAGATGAAAGTACTTTTTCATTATTGAATCGTCATAACCCAACACACGTTCGATATTGGTCGAGGGAAAATTTGCATTTGTATTTTGACGTAAGAACACAGTATCCCCAAAAACTAAATGTTTGGGGGGGTATTGTAGGGGAACACGTAATTGGGCCATTTTTTAATAACGGCAATTTGAATGGTCCTAGATACTTGGATCTACTGCAGCAGCATATTATTTCAACTGCTAGGCAGTTGTTAGGTGTGAGATTTGGTAAAACATGGTTTCAACAAGATGGTTGTCCCGCTCACAATGTTGGCCTTGTTAGGGAATATCTTGATAATGTATTTCCTAATCGGGTTATAAGTACACGGGGAACTATTTTATGACCAGCTCGATCACCCGATCTTGCTCCTAATGACTTCTATCTGTGGAGTTACAAAAATAAAGTTTACGGGCATGAAAGGGCTAATAATTTGGAAGAACTTCGGATTAAAATTGAAGAAGTTTTTCAAACTATCACCCCTAACATGCTTGGAAACGTTAAAAGGGGTTTTTATAATAGGCTCGGATATTGTCTAGCCGAGCAAGGAGGACTTTTCGAACATTTGCTCTAATTTTTTTTTTGACTGGGAGAATCTTTTTGGTTTTTAGAATGTATTATTTTATTTTGAGAACTTGCTTTTATTTTGTTTCTCCTTATTATTTTCATTGTAACACGTCGTCACTGATAAATCTGAGCAGTTGACAATAAAACGCTCTTATTTATCAGTGACAAAAAATAAGAAAATTACGTTATAAAAATTTGCGTATTTATTGACCAAATTCCGGTTTCATTGACTACGCTCCACACAGCACCGTGGTTAGAGGCGTACTAAATACCAAAGGAAAGTCATGCAAGTGGTGATCGCAAGCCTGAGTATTGGTTGCTTCACTGATAGGCGTGCGGTGTCTCTGCATGTACGTACACTGGCAAATTAGACTTCTTCCGCCCTATGTTCGCAGTAGCTTGAAGCGGTCTGTATAAGACCCGTTTTTAATCAAACCATTGTTCAACTCATTCAATATCAAACCCGGAAATCGTAAAACCCGTAATTTATCAGAAAATGTTTGCTAAATTAATTGCGCATTCGCCAATACTACATGAACCGGAGGCGTACACGCAGGTGGCGCAGCGACGCGGCGTTTTGATGCATTTGTCGCTGTTGCGCGCGCATACTTACAGGTTGCGTTCAATAGTTTGTGTACAGATGTCACTTGCATTCACCTGTCTTGCATTCATGTGTTATTGGCGAATGCGCAATCAATTTAGCAAAAATGTTCGGATAAATTACGTGTTTTATGAATTGCGGGTTTGATATTGAATGAGTTTGATGAACAATGGTTCGATTAAAAACGGGTCTGTTAAATTTCGAATTTGTTATTGAATGGGTTTGATTAAATAATGTTCGGATAAAAAATTGGTTTGATAAATTGTAGTTTCTATGGTGAATCGTTCTTACGACGAATTTTTTTATTAAATACGGTCTGATAAATTGTAAGTTCTAAGTTTTAAAAAATGCGCTTCTTCCAATTAGTTAATCTAAAAAACTGTTAATCAAATTTGTATCAAATTTTACACGGTGAAAGTTTAAAGCATTATCCCGGAACCATTTCACGGATTTTGCATAATTTTAAGTTTTTTACACAATTTTACGTATCCTAAAAATGTTTTTTTTTATACCTTCATCAAAAACATGGTTTTAGTAACTGTCTGCAAATAACTAAAGCATGGCTTTTTTGGTTACCGATGAAAAAAAAACTTCTTTTTTGATCACGGGTGCAAAAAAAGATTTCTGTCCGTTTTTTACACAAAGTTAAAGGGAAATAGCCGAAAATAGTAATATTGAAAAAATCTAATTATTCTTGCCCAAGAATTAAGCCATTTCCGCCAGTTTTCACCAAGTATTTACTAAAAAATCATTCAAAAATATCGTCAAAATATCAAATTGTCAAAGATTAAAATGTCGCAACAATGAACGTCACCGAGAAACGGTTGTTATTTCATTTACCAGCCGCCTTGATTTATAGTCGAAAGTTGGTGTTTTGCGAGAAGTTCTCTTCGTTCGAGATTTTTAAAAGTATTTTCCTGTTTTTCTTGGATTTTTTGATAAAGATATTACAAAAAATAGTGTTAACCACTCGTGGCTAAACTGTGCTTTTTTTACTCGCGTATTTAAATACCTCGCTGCGCTCGATATTTAAACTAACGCTTGTAAAAAAAGCACTATTCTAGCCACTAGTTGTTAAAACTACTATTAATTCACGGTCAAAATTACCGATTATATCAAACTAAATAAAAACAAGATATATAAGATTTTGAAAAACCACGCGAATGGTCTGTGGGGGATACCAGAAGCCTCCGCTGTGCAAAATTTTGTTAATTTTTGATGTGCGGTTTATCTGTTCAACTAAACGAACTGTTCTTAGGATTAAAATTTACTCTTAAATACTGAAAATTTTAAAAATGCTTTAAATCTATTTTAAACTGAACCAGTCTAAAAGACTTAAAGTAAGACTCGTGGCATATCGGACAAAGCGTTTTTGTTTCTCACTTCATTACGACCAGGCCTCCAATATCTAATGGAGAATCCAGACACCTACAGACCTGTTTCATCCTTATTAGGAATTATCAGGGAGTCATAGAATTGTACCTGGCATTTGAAGCTACACAGGCAACCACGCACACTTCTCGAATTTAAAACAAAAAGTTTGTAATTCGCGGAGACGCGGAAGCTGTGTACGCCACCTGTCGAATAAACTGAGAAAAAAAAGACTGCTTAAAATTACTAAAAGTAACTAAAAAATCAGCAAAATCCAGCAAAAAACAAGATTTTTTTTTAAGGAAACAGTATGGCGGCAATAATCATTTTTCGTTTACTGAAAACCGCCTTGCGACTAAGGAGGTGCGTTCTATAGTTGTCAGATACAGTTATATTTTAAAATTGGCCGCAACTGCATTGATTATTTGCCCACAATCGTCTCGTAAAGAGAAGCGTTGAAAGAACGTAAATTAATTAACTCTAGTTAATTACCAACGTTTTGGCGTCGTTAATGCGTCGTTCGTTGCGATCGTTGAAAACCCCACAATAGTCTAATAAAAATAAACGTTTTTAGAGGGTTCCCCAATTTACCCTAGTTAATAAAAACGGTGTGGCGTCGTATTCTCGTCAATCATAGTGGCCGTTGAACAAATGACTACTTTTTGTACTTCATGCAACGTTAATTTTAGTGTACTTCTTAGTTATGGTAACTAAGGCAACTAAAAATTGTTACTTGGGTACACTTTTAGCTTGTTTTGAGAATTGTGCCTTTAAGGCCCATTTTTTGCTCCATAAAGGGATGCAAGATCTTAAGAAGTTATCCGATAAGAAGATTTCATTTTATACGCGAGTTATTGCTCAATTGCAGAAAAAAAATACAACAAACATTAAAGTCACAAATGCCAACTTCCCGATTGTGACGTCGCTACCATCAAAATGGCCGCACAACGACTCTCACCGCTCGCGCAGGTCGAAAACGTTATCTATCGCCCTCTCCTATATCTATGGGAGTAATCGTAATCGAAAAACTTATCTCGCACTGTGTCCCCTTCTTCTGATGTGCGAGAAAAAGTTTGTTTTTGCTTTCGAAAATGAAGTTGTTTGTGAAAGGCCGGACGGTTGTCACAGGCTGTGAAAATTGATATCTTCTTTTGATTGTATCACCGCTATAAGACCTAATACTACCTACATATACCTCGAGGTATTCACCGGTTTGGGAATGCTTTGGGACGGTTAAACAACTACATCGCGACGTTACTGATTGATTGATGATATAGGAGTTATGTCGTCGCGGCTAGTAAACGGGCACGTAATCCCGACGTCCTGTTTACCACATAAAGTAGTATTTCTGACATTATAAGGTTTCTATAGGTTTTCTCTTTCCCACATTAATAATTGAAAATATGTTGATCTTTTCCTAAACTATATTATGACACACACCATAAAATATGTGAAGATATTAACCACTTTTCTGAAGTCACAACGTCTTAAATTTATAAACGCATACTGATTAAAAATGCTGATTTTTTGATAGAAAAAAACGCGCTCCCCCCAGTTTTCACCTAGTTTTATCTAAAATGTTTATAAAAAATCGGAATTATTTGAGGTTAGGATTTCCAAATTAAATTTCTTTTCAGTTTTAATATGTTTTATTAACTAAATTCCATCTTTTATAGAAGTAAATAATCCTGTTGACGGTGCATTGATTTGCAATGTCAGTAAAGTAGCGATAACTCGTAGGCAACGTTTTTCTACTATATGCACATTTATTTCTTACTGCATGGTAGACAGGCAGGTAGTTTTGCATTGAGTATGGCAACAAAATTAATATCAGTAGAGTCGTTACTCCGAAAAAGTAATATTAAAGAAATTAAATGTGACGACTATGAAGTAAGACTCGGACTGTAGTGCTTCTAGTAATGGTATAGTTATAAAGTGGAATATATTACTTTCGCGTAAAACTTTATATTTTTACGACACTGTAGTAATTTTCTTAACCGTAATAGTGACCACACTAAGTGACAGTTATGACATTTTTCCTATAAATAGTTTTTTGTAGAAAATATTACTACGCTTTAACCCATTTTACAAGCTTTTGTTTAACTTGCATTGCATGTATGTAACTATAACAAAATTATGATTGTTTTCCACAAACCAAAACTACACTTTTTTGCACTCGACGCGCGTTTCGCTAACAACGTTAGCATCATCAGGAGACGATAAACAATGAACTAAATTAATCTACGCTCTATCTTATATACAATCCTTTAGTGGGCGGAGATAAGACTAATAAATTGTGATTGATCACGATTTTTAATCCTATCTCCCCTCAACCAAAGAATAAAGTGTACTAAACGGGATGGGTCCTCTATCTTTATTTAAACTATTTCTGGATTTAATGATTTCCATACTTTCATATACATTCAAAAGTCTTTTGTTTGGTACACTTTTTAGAAGTTTTAGGTTATCTAATGTGAATCTATGATTGTTTTCAAAAGCATGGTCGGCCACACTTGACTTTTCTGTTCTTCCGTATTTTAAGTGTGCTAAGTGTTCTTTAAAACGTGTTTGAATAGAGCGTCTCGTTTGGCCAACATATTTTTTGTCACAATCCATGCAACTAATTTCGTAAATTCCACTTTTTTCTAGAACTGTAGTTTTATCCTTGGGATTTCCTAGTAAGCTTCTTATTGTGTTACCGGATTGATATACTAATTTAAGACCGGTGTTATTAAATACTTTGTGTAATCCTTTCGTATAATTAGGATTATAAGGAATTGATACAAATTTTGAGTCGCAGGTATCTTTTTGTCTGAAAAAGGAGAATTCCGAAGAAAAGTCAAGATGCTTTAAAATCCTTCAAAAATTTTTCGAGGGTTCAAAAATGCCAATTTTAAAAGTCCTTCTTCGATTCCATTAAAAAAAAATGTATTTAAAAAAAGTCGATTTTTAGGGTGCTTAAATCGGACAAAATTTGAGCTCATTCAGTGATTTGATTTAAGTTAGCAAAACGGTTTGTTTACCCTACACCGGCCATATTATTTCGTACAACTAATAATCTTGAATGTGTACCTCCTTGTTTTTATAACATGTCTAGGTTTTTAAAGCCGCAGTAGGCTTCAAAGATCTCCCCACTACTAACAAATTAATCGGACGAAAGGATTTCAGAATAGCCAGTTAAAACCCCAGTTCCTCGGTAGCTCAGTTGGTAGAGCATTAGACTAGTAAACTTTTTTCCGATTTATTCCCTCACCCTTTGCCCTCTACACCACAAATCTTTTCTGCATATTATTTTTGTTAGATTGCCCTATTAGACCCTGTTATTATACTAATATTACCTTACTTGTAAGGTTACAATGAGGTTTTGTGAGGCTCTCCTACAAATGATAAAATCACAACGTTAAAGAAGCTTAAACCCATCCCCTTAAAAGTCCTTTAGGGTTAATCCTTTGGCCGGTAAGCATTGCCCCCTTTTCCGTAACTACCTTCCTCGATGGGTTTTTACTCTGCAATGACTTTTGTCAAAGTATAATGTTATAGCCCAAGTCGCTTAGGTCTATACTATCTTAAAACTATTGCAGATGTTCAGGATGGCACAAATCGCATCACATTTTCAAAACACCCTGTGCATTATTGGTCAAGGTTCATAGTTTGTCCTAGAGGCCCTCTATACATTTGACAGTTGTTGTTTTACCAGAGGTGGGCAACTCATATTGCCCTCTCTTTCAAGTTTTTTTCATATTTGCAGCTACCTATGACAAATGAATATAAAACAGATTTTATGAAATAGACTGATATTTTCTTGTCTCTTTTTATAATTTCCCCAGACAGTTTTTGAAAGATTGATTTTTTTTGGTTAGTAAAATATGTGAAGCATTGACAAAAACAAACAAAAACAAACAGTGAATAGACGCGGTAGATATTAAAAATGTAAATAATAGGTAAAATATAAAGACTACTATGATCTATATTTTTACAACTCCTTTTCTTACAATAAAACATGTAAACATAATGTGTTATTTATTAATGAAGTACATGCTAAATGTATATGTTTGCATATTACTGCTTGCAGCTTACCTCGCAAATTTGGCTTTTTTTATTAATTAATCCAGTTTGGCGATACAAATTCGTCGAGGCACGTATTTTTACAGTTTTTGATACAACAAAATTCCATTTTTAAACCTGACGTTTCTTAATCAAAAATCTGACAGTGACAAAGTTATTTATTGTCAGGAGTTACCAACTATCATTGCCAACACACAATTTCAAACATTTCCCTAACAACTGTCAAATCCAGTTGCTCACCTCTGGTAAAACAATAACTGTCAAAAATCGTATACAGGGCCCCTCTAGTTTGTCCAAGGTCTCCAGAATAAACACGGTCTAGTAATTTTTTTGCTCCGCCCAACCTGATGATAACACAAGATATTAGAGTGCTTTCTTTATTGATTTTTTTGATGGGTGACATTTGGGGTTATATTATTTTGGCATAAATTTTTGTAATAAAAATTGTATTTGTTCATCATTTCTTATCATTACATTATTTTTGTCATAGGTAGCTGCATTTATGCGTTTTTTTAGTGAAAAGGCTCATCATTAAATAATGAGAAAACCAATATTGCATATAGTATGCACAACAAATCTTTTCTTCTAAAAAACCAAAATAATCTACGAACACGAACTAGCTCCAACTCATCCGATGACTTTCTTGACGGAATTAAGTGCTCTTTTTATTGTGGCAAAAGAGTGTTATCGCATCTTGAGGGGCCCACGATACTCAGGCAATCGGTTGTAAAAATATGAACTTTCAAAGTTTGGCGAAATGGGTATGGGTATGCGAAAATTTTCCACATTTTTGTATAGGAATCTGCATAGCCCCATTTTGCCAAACTTTGAAAGTTCATATTTTTACAACCGATTGCCTGCGGAAAGTGGGAATGTTTTTACAGTATCGTGGGCCCCTCAAGATGCGAAAACATTACATTGCAACTTAAAAGTCGAAAAAAATGCATTTAAAAAAAATAATACAAAAATGAATGAATGTATGCTTCTTTTTGCTGGTCCGCCCTTTGCATATTAAAAGGCCCTTTACCAACTTACTAAAGTAGATAAAAAATGAGTCTACAAATTTGACTTGTTTGACTACAATAAACGTTTTTATTTTTTGGTAACAGCGTTAACATATTTGCAGCGCCTAATGGCAATATTTAATTTCAAATTTAAAAAAATCGTGCAAAGTATCCCGTCTGTTATGCTGGAATGGCTGTCAAGTCGTTTAGAAGTAATGCTGGAAGAAACATCTAAAAAAAAATAAAAAAATACTCGTTGAATGTGTAAGCTCGTCTGTTTTGGAAGTCGGTTAATAAACAGGAACCAGCCCTCTTTACCAGAAGCTCCTACACTTTGACATTATTTGAATTCTGATGAGCGTCCTCGGAAGATCACGTAGCGGCCACATTTTCTGAAATTTTCCGGAAAATCTTCTTACGACGAAAGGATGGCTCTTTACTTATCTTAACGATTTATCTTAACCGTTCGTTTGAACAAGATTTTTCCGATAGAAACACGTTTTAATCAACATTAATCGTCGTTTAATGATTAAAATCGTCTAACCCTCTCTCAAAATATATACGGGCTTCGAGGGTATCGAAATAGCGTGCATTAGAGTGTAATAGATCAAAATTGATGATACCGTGGGCAAGATCGGTTATTTTTCTACCGTATCGAAAAATAACCGAACCCAAATACGTTACTTACTTGACTTTCTTATCTTTCTTATCGAATTTGGTCCTCTTCGCTTTAATAGCTGATGAATAGCGCCCCTTTAGTATGTTATTTTTGCAATATCCTAATTTTACTGGGGTATTTTTCAAGCTTTAAACTGCTTTAAACGCTAAAGATCGAATTTGGCATACATGCCTAATAGTTTGAGGTACATTTGAAGTTGGTCTGACAAAACGTCGAATTATTAAGATTTTTTAAAGAAAGAAATGGAAAAAATTTAGTTTTTTGCGATTTTCAAGGTCATTTAAGGTCGGATGACCTTTAAAGTAAATTATTTGGAATTCTCGCCCTCGATTTATACGGAATAGAGTATAATCATGCCCCGGTTGCGAAAGTTGTATTTTTTATGATTTTTGGCCGCCATCTTGAAAGATGCGAACAAAACACCCGGTAACACTTGATTGTTTGACTAAAGGGCTATCAATCCCACATAGTCACAAAACTCCTTCATTCAAAATCCCACGGGGTCGAAATTATCGACATATGACCCTACACTATGGTGGAAATAGACTTTTTGTTTGCCCTAACGTAAAATTTCTTGGTCCAATTTTACCATTTTAAACAGCCAAAACTTTGAAATTGGGAACCTGATGTCAAAATTGACGTTTTGTAAAAATCCAAGATGATGGACGATTTTTAAAAACAGGTGTTTCTGACCCCTGTGGCTCAAATTTGCCCCTTTTAGATTAGGTTTTGATTTTATACAATTCTCTGTACAGAAAATATTTTATAATATTGAAGGGTGCTTCTATCAACAACAGTGCTTTGAGGGCTTATGTTTAATAATGTTTGAACGAAAAAATAAATAAACTTTTACAGTGAGATTTACTAAGATCTATTTACAATTGTGGGGGGTACTAAATTTTAAAACCAGTTTTCAAAAAACACTTACCCATACCAAGAAAAGACACAGAGATATTGATTATTTTGTATTGTTATTGCAAAATACCACTGAAAAACTGCTTTTTATTTCAAAATATATCATATTTTAGGAGAAAATGCCCTAAAAATATTTTTTTGACAGGTTTTAAAATGGCAAATGATGAATACGCCAAAAATTTGACACATAATAAGCTTTATTATTTCTGTTTGAGATTATAAAGTTGGTGAATTTTTAGACCACCTCTGGGGGGTGGTTTAACTTTATAGCCCCCGGAAAGGATTGTTTTTTGGCAATTGGTAATAAGTTCGTTAATAATTTCCCTAAGTAACCGTTTTTACAAGAATTAATTTACCGTATTTAATATCCCAAGTTGTTCCTTAATCAAAAAAACACCTCCAATTTTGTCCAGAAAACGCCATATTTTGAACCCGTTTTCAGCACAAAAAATATATTTATGAGGGCACTACGAGGCAAAACAAACATAAGTGAAGATCACTGATTATGCACGAAAAATATACCAAACAAAAAAAGTCAAAACAACTATATTAATTTATTAACAAACAGAAATTAAAGAAGCAGAAAACTTTCCTTACTCATAGCCCACTCATTTCAAAGCTGTAGCTTTCATCAGTGCAAGCTAAGGCACAAGCAGAGGTAAGAGATCCGAACTCGCTGTTTGCGATTTGAACGCAGTTAATATTTCGACAGTGACAGAAATGTAACCAAAACTTGCATTTAAGTTTTTTAATACATTTCGCGTGGGTGTAAATTTTTTAACTTTGTGTTAAGATGATTATTCAATAAACAAATTTATTAAAACTCTTCTTATAAATCAAACTATGTTCAAAACTCAAGGAAGGTTGGTTTAAAATGCTTAAAACCAAAAATGTCACTTAAACTTAGGACCGTTCAAAAATAGACTAAACCCGTTTAGTAAATCCCACCATTATTGTTTAGTAACGTAACATTATTTGCGCGGAGATTTTACATTTGTTTGGTTTGTAAATAAATATTATTGTTGTTGTAAAAAGTAAAAAAAGGCATGAGAGATTTTTTACAATTTCTCATATTCGTTGAAGGAGTTAAAGTCGAACCAAAGCACATGTACACTGTGTAAAATTGGAGTGTGACGTCATATGCTAAATCGAAATCTGAATCTCAAAGGGTAAAATTGCCCCCCCGGCGCAAAAGGTTTCGCATGCAAAGCTTTGTCCTGTTTTCTTCACAAATATACATTATTTTATCAAACACGTTACCTCCACGCGTTTCAGCTTAACTGCCATTTTGAAGAGGCATCAATTAAAAAATTGATCATAATCAAAGTAGATATTCTTTAGAAACATCTATAAAACAATACCTAAGATTACAATTAAACAAAGGAAACTTTAAACAATACGTCTCGCTGGTAACATTTCACAACTTCAAGCTTTGTCTTTCTCAAGTATATCTATACTGATGTATCGCTTATCGCCAATGGGTAAAAAGTAAGAAAGTTATTAGGTAAGTCAGTCATCTTATATTTCCACAAAATTTAGATTTTTACGTTACACTTACACCCCACAAAAAACAATAAAAATATTTTTAAGGAAATGTGACTCCCCCCTTATTTCAGGGGGTTAATTTCTCACGTTTAGGGCGTTGGTGCCGAGCACTTTATACCACAAACTCTTGCTGTATAAGGCTGTGATGAAGCTTTTCGAAAAATAGACTTCTACTTATCTCCTCCCAAAAGTTTAGATATTCCACCCACAAATAGATAGGCAGTTCTTTTTTATTCTGTCCTATTTCCAGTTCGCCATTTTCTCAACTCCCCCACCTTAATTACGCTCTATGCCCTCCAACCTTACCGAATATAAACTTTCGCGAAAAGCTTGAAAAGTTCAGAAAAGGCGTTTGGTTGAGAGACAAGCATTTTTAAGAGACAACGAATATTAATACACTAGAAAGCCTATATCCTTATTAGAGCAGGGAACCATGCCGCGCAGAGGCAGCCAAATGACCACCAAACGAATGACGGGCCACCGAAATTTGGGTAAAGGTTGCACAACTTAAAATAAATTATAACTAAAGAACTTTTGAAGAAATCTGGTACGTTAACTGGGTTTGATGCTGTTTTTTCTTATAAAATTTTAATCTTAAAAAATACTACTATACCAGAGAGCATATAAATCTAAATAGAGAGGATACGTAATGGTAATATCCGACCAGCAAGCCAATGCGATTCACACCGAGTTTTTCATTATTAGCTGAATGCGCTAGGATGAACCGGGGTAATATTTATTTAAAATTAAAACGGCAATATTCACGCGCGTTGAATGAATATCGATTTATCACTGTCGTACATACAACTTGTTACTAAGGAAGCTGGCAAAAAGTTTTTATTGTATATATTCTTCAAGCCTTTATTACTTAAAATAATTTAGGAAAAAGCAGAGAGCATATAATTTAGAAATAATTTAGGTTTTCCCCGGTAAAAAATAAGTGTTTTTTAATAATTTTTTAAATATTTTGCTATCTAAGGTTCAATTTTGCTATAAAAAACAAAAATTTGCAGCAAACCACCCAAACTATGCTTCCGTACCAAATTTTAATAACGCCGACATTTCCGAAAATAATAATAAAACTGATGGTCCCATATGATAAATTTCCTTGGATATTCCTTCAATGGTTCTGTTCTCCTAATCCAAAAGAGGCGGTTGTGACGTAAGAAGTCTTCTCCAAACGGGAGAGACAAAGAAATTTTTTTCAGAAACTTAAAACCTGATTATGATTTTTTTTTTTAATTTGACCACGGAAGACGAAACGGTCGCCGCAGGGCAACATTTTTGGGGAAGTTGGTACGTAATTGCGTCGGAGAGGGTGGTCGATCGCCTCCCTTTGTATTCGCCACCTGTGACTGTACCGGCACCGGTTTGTTGTCCGCAGCGCAATGCGGGCGATCGATACTATGGATAGTTCCCAACGCGGAACTCGTCCAAAAGAATACGATTTTCCTGTGCGCCGCCACTGCTTTGGATCGATAAAAATAAGCAACATCGAAAGCGAAAGTGGCGCACCAAGTTTTCAAGCCAAGAACTAAAAAAAACGATAGCTGCGCCACATGGTTTTCAAGTCAGTTGAGCGGGCTCGCAAATTTACCATTAGGTGTCCTCTCTATTTAGATTTATACAGACCGCTTCAAGCTACTGCGAACATAGGGCGGAAGAAATCTAATTTGCCAGTGTACGTACATGCAGAGACACCGCACGCCTATCAGTGAAGCAACCAATACTCAGGCTTGCGATCACCACTTGCATGACTTTCCTTTGGTATTTAGTACGCCTCTAACCACGGTGCTGTATGTCAATAATAAGGAGAAACAAAATAAAAGCAAGTTCTCAAAATAAAATAATCAAAAACCCAGTCAAAAAAAAATTAAAGCAAATGTTCGAAAAGTCCTCCTTGCTCGGCTAGACAATATCCGAGCCTACTATAAAAACCCCTTCTAACGTTTCCAAGCATGTTAGGGGTGATAATTTGAAAAGCTTCTTCAAAAACAGATAGAAGTCATTAGGAGCTTACACCAAATCTTACACCTAACAACTGCCTAGCAGTTGGAATAATGTGCTGCTGCAGTAGATCCAAGTATCTAGGACCATTCAAATTGCAATTGCCGTTAATAAAAAATGGCCCAATTACGTGTTCCCCTATAATACCCCCCCCCAAACATTTAGTTTTTGGGGATACTGTGTTCTTACGTCAAAATACAAAAGCAAATTTTCCCTCGACCAATATCGAACGTGTGTTGGGTTATGACGATTTGACCATTTGACCATCTGCACTTTTTCGGCAACTTCGTAGACATCCATTTTTGGTTTTAAAAACGTATTATTTCAATTAAGAACTTACCCATCTGTTTCTCGAGCAAGGCAGAAATAAAACAAAATAATAAAAACAAAATGAATTTCCAAAAGATAACACTGCAGCGTGCTTCGAATCCACCTCGGTCGTACGGCACGGAGAGTAAATTGGACTTGATTCCCCCTATGTTCGCAGTAGCTTGAAGCGGTCTGTATGCTCTCATTACAATTTTGGATATGTTTAGGTGGATATATAAACAAAAAAAAAATCTGTAAAACAAAACATCCAATTTCTTGTTTTCGTGATTCACTCTTCCGCCCAAACGATAAACGATTCATCATTGACCTGATGGTATAAAAAAGTTACTATTTTCCATTCAAAAATAGCACACAAAAATGCCAAAACGTCCACCAACCGGATAGTGGCCGCACAGTGGGGTATTCGACCGGAAAAGTTGGCCATTAATCGAAAACCTGCAGACCAACTGATATTACAAAATATTAGGTCAGTCAAGCCACACCTCCCCCGAAAGATATTCGGAGTTTGATATGCTTTTAACTTCCAACCAATTTCGAACTAATTTGAACAACTTTTAAAAATTTTGAACCACACTCCTTCCTGGATTTCTTTTATATTCAAAATGGGGGCTGCAGCCGGACGTCAGACTACACCCCCCTTATTTAAAGCGAAGAGAAAAATGAAAAGCAACTATCCCAAAATTAGATTAAAAAGGGACAAGATACCTGACACTTACGGAAACTTTCTGTGGTTTACACTAAACATACCAGTAGCGTACCTACTTAAATATAAATTTACGCATGGATTATATTATTAAAATTTTACTTTAATATGAAATCTGCAAAATAATTTAAAAAACATGCAAAAAATAATTCTGCCAATTTGAGCTTTGGAAGCTTTCTAACAATAAATGTTTGTAGTATAATTTTATACAAAATAAATTTATAGCATCTTCAATTTTCAACACAATAAAATTATGATGGACCAGATATCTTGTCTCTTTTTAATCTAAGCAAAATTAAGAACTAATTTCGAACTAATATCACCAGAAAGAATTTCTAAAAATCCACTAGTTTTTTTCTTAAATATGGTGAGGGGTACAGGTTGACATCAACCCCCCTCAAAAAAATTTCGTACTTTGATATGCTTATAATTTTGAACTAATTTCGAACTAGTTTTGTACAACTTTAAAAAAATTTTAACCACCCTAATTTCTGTGATTTTTTATATTTATTCAAAATGGGGGGTTTAGCCAATTGAAATCCAGTCAGTTGGAAGGCATAGAAATATAATAGAAACTATTAGAAATCATGTAAAAAAGCTATTTCCATCTTTGTTGGACTTTTGGTACCTAATATGTGTATGTGTAAAGCACCTGATTTTTCCAATGGTGCTTCTTAGCTAATGCGGACTATTGCTACGTTTTCATGGGAATTGAGTTCGTTCTGAAAACGATTTCAATCCGATACCGTCCATGAAAACACCTGTTTTTCCAGTATTCAAATCGATTTCAATCTAGATCCGACCCTGAAAATTTTTAGTGTTGGATCAAGATCGTATTGAGATCGAAATACCGATTTTCCATGAAAACGGGGATTGAGTTTACACAAGCGTATTGCGTCGGATTACCAGACAGCCGCCAAATTATATTTTATTGCTCTCACTCTTTTTGAGAGAGAGAGAGAGAGAGAGAAATAGAAGCAAAACTGTGGAACCGGCATTCTAAAATTTGGTGGAGTATATAGAAAAAAGAAGATTTGTTTTTTTAAAGACTTTAAAAAAATTAATTATGAAAAATAAAAGAAATATTTGGCTCGAAAGTGTATGTGCTATGCACATATACCAGTCCAGCATTTCTTTCTTCACTTCCACTTGCAAACAGAGTAGCAATTGAAATAAAAAAAAAATGTGTGGCAAGGGCCAACATCATCTTTTGAATAAAATACATTTAACAAAAAACTCAAAAATGAATATTTGACAACTATGACACATGTCAGCTGCCAAATATCAAAATTTGAAAACCGTTTTCAAATCGATTCAAAATCGATTTAAAAACCTGTCATGAAAACTCGTGAAAAAAAAGTTTTCAAAGCATATTGAAAACGAATTCAATATATCACTATATGAACAGAGAGATCTTTAATACGCATCCAAATCAATAGTGGATTTTTCTAAATGGTTTTTGGTGATATTATGAGTTCGAAATTAGTTATTAATTTTGGGATAGTTGCTTCTCTCTACGCTTTAAATGAGGGGGGGTGGCTTGACGTCCGACTGCACCCCCCATTTTAAATATTAAAAAAAAAACAGGAAGGAGTGTGGTTCAAAATTTTTGAACGCGGTTCAAAATTGGTTCGAAATTATAAGCATATCAAAACTCGAATATCTTTCGGAGAGGCTGTGACTTGACTGACCTTAAAAATAGCCGCTCCTCCTTCACCACCAGTACTCCCGCTATATTTCTTATTCTACAGAGAGCATCTATTCAAAGAAATAAGAGTGCTCCCTATTTACTCACTTTAGCGAAATTTATGGCCAAAAAGTTTCCAAACCAGGAAAATGAGCTAAAAATTACAACTCCGGCGCTATCTCAAGTCTCCTTGCGGCATAGATATTGCGCCATTCAAAAAGTTTTCCTTTTGACAAAAAGACTCGAAAAGTCGCTTTTAGTCAAGGAGATGAAGCATTAGGCGTGATTATTTTTTCACATAACCTCAAATTGCGTCAGCACTTGTGCTGGCTCTTTATTTTCTTTACTTATAGCGTTTTTCTTCTGATGCACTGGTACGCACCGAGGGTATCCCATTTGATTGCACTACTCGCCTTTTGCCATTTCCATTTGAAAATGATTGGCAACAGCTCGTGCATACCTTTGTTTAAGGCTATAGTTTCTCCCCAGATTTTAAGTAAAACCAAGTACAACTGGCAACGCCTTGTTCTTTAATTTTTTAATCTTTAATTTTTTAATCTTTTGCCAGAGTGCACAGGGAAAACTAAACATCAGAATTAGCTGAAATGTTGCAGGGGTGATCGTTTTTAAACGCTTAACAAAAATATCTGAAGGGTATTTCAAATTTCTCAATTATTTTTTCTTCAAAATAAAAGCTCTGGTGCTCTCACCTATCCCAAAAGCCTCAAAATAATTGCGGTTTAGAACAAACCCGATTTACAAAAAAAAATAAAGAAATACTCACAATTTCTTCTGGATTACATTTTTCCTTTTTATATTTCCTTGCTTTAGCGAAAATAAAAACTAAGTTTCCTTTTGTCTAAAAGCCTGTGCACTCCGGAAAAGAAAACCGGTCAATCAATCACACTTCATTGAATTTGGGAGACACACGCAGTTCAAGTGTTGGCCGATAGACCGCAGAATTTATACGATTCCATGGTAACTGCAGGTGTTTTGTCAACAAACTTTAAATCGGGCCGCAGTCGGACAGAAGAGTATTTTTACGTTTTCTGACAGAAAACCATTCAAAGTTATATTTATCTTTCAAAAATGTGTTTTCAAAAACATTGTTCTTACAGAAATATAAAAGCACTCCGCGTGTGCGGTCGCCCGCCGAAAAAGGCCTAGCGCTGCGCGGGCATTACCCCGAGTCTATCAAAGAAGTAAGACAACTTTACTGCCTCACTGGGATTACTAGGAATTCGCATAGAAACATTCGGCGCCCATAACCCCGCATAATTTTGTTTTTATTTTGATCCAACCATTTTTTTTTTTAATTTAAATTATTGCGGCATAGGCATAGTGAAATCTGGGAGTGCAAAGGATAGATTTTAGAACCTTAGTTTCAAAAACACACGGATACTTGAGTCCTAACAAAACAGGTCAGTAAAGGTTGGAAAAACTCTTGCTAGTCGTTGACGGTTCGGTTTAAAATACAATACGATTATTTCGTCTAGCGCAGGTAGCCGATTATTAAATCTGCATGCTTTTAAGTTAACCTGTTGTCGGTATCAGCTACCGGGAGTGTTTCCAATTAATGCACCTGTAAATGCAACCTTAAACATTACACCCAGTTACTTTAATACGTAGTTGGGTAGCGCTTTTTTAGCAGGTAATTCTTCAATAAATGGTTTTCTTTTATTTTTTGTCTTTTACTAGGTTTTTTAGCAGTGCAGAACGCGAAAAGTCAAAATAAATAACCTAACCCCAAATTCTTAACCCAGTGTTAAAAAGTTATCTTTCTTAAAAAGAGCCTGTCGTTGAGGATGACAATTTTAATTTTTTTAGTATTACCAGAAAGCTCATATATCTGGTTACAACGTGTGGTTAAATAACAAATGAGAAACCAGAGGCGTTTTCTCGCGTTGAAATTATTTTGAAATATTATTTGAAACTATTTAGATGTGACGTCATTATTTAGAACCGAGAAAAAATGAGTAGTTCAAAACGCTGACGTAGTTTAGTGTAACCTCACTTTTTTTCGTTTTTCTGCTTATTTTTTTGATGTTTAAAAATGGATCAACTACTGGTTTATCTAACAAAACCTTCGAGTGTACGGCCCGTTTTAGTAGCATGGATGGCAAGCAATGGAAGCTACATGGATACTGAAGTTTTATTTACTGTTCTTTTAAGCCCAGAAAATCATATAAGACCACAGGGATACCATGAAGAATGGCTAACAAGATATCTAGAATACGATTTTTCATACATTTTCACGCAAAAACAAAAAAAAATCGGTTAAAATAAGAATGTAGAATTTTGACGTATCTTCGACGCACGCGTCAGTTTTGAAACTAGAGTGGATTCCGTTTCAAAATATTTTTAACCCGTGTCGATGTGACGTCACCGTTGCAACGCGAGAAAACAAATGTTTCAAACTTTTTCAAAACATTTAAAACAATTTCAACGCGAGAAAACGCCTCTGATCACTTCCAGCGACGGGCTACCTTTTCAATCAATGTAAAGGTATCATTTGGGAATTGTGGGATATGAAATATATCTGCGTAATTAAATATGAAATATCTAAAGACGAAAAATACTGCACTGCATACGGGTTATCATAAAATAACTTAAAAAAATCTGCTCTCAAACCAGGCCAGTTTAATAGCGGTTTCAGGTTCTATTGGAAAACTGATCATTTTTTTCCACACCGGCTATGAGGGCCGTGGCGCATCGAAAACTTTTTTCCGCCTTTATATTTTAAGTCAAAACCCCCTCATCAACCTCAAAAAGAGTTTTTCAATAGTCCCAAGTAACTTTTACATACATTGAGTTGGATCCCTGTAAAAAACCCGAAACCAAATTTGGCAGAAACATAATTTGAATTTAAAAGAAAATAAAATAATTGGTCCGAAAAAAATTGTCTCGAAAATGAAATGACGGGAAAATCAAATCGCTAGGATGCATAGAATTAAATTTAAACGAAACATATTTTTATAAAAACACAAAATGTTAGAAAATATTTTTAACGAAAATAATTTGATAGAAACATAATAATGCCGACCCACAACATACACGCTACAAAGACCGGCAATGAATGATAATGAAATCTTGTTCTTTAAAAGTTTTCTTTTTAATAAAAAAAAGCTTCTATGTAAAAACTTAAACTGCCTAAATAACACACCACAGTTCCTCCGGGATACCCAATAATTAAATAAACTCGGGAATTTGCCAAGCCGAAAAAAAAACCGGCCGAGCACGGCACACGCACACTCGCTTGATTAAAATCCGGTAAATTCAACAGAAAATGCTCTAAAAAAGAGCCGAAAAATGCGAAAACATACGAGGTCAATTTCATAATATAAACGCTCTTTTCACCTTTTACCGTTTTTTACCAAACGCGCATTGAATGGAAGCAAAGGAAGCACAATTACTTTAGATTGAGTTAAAACGCCAAAAGTGATTTTAAATATCAAGCTCTGACTTAAACCGAGCTACAGCAGAAAGTCTGCCCGCGTGTCGTATGAGCGCGGCTTTTCACTATTCTAGAAAAATCCAATAGAAGCTACCCCTCCTGCTATGTTCTCTGTAGCCTGGGGCTCTATTCTGGGCGTAAAAGAAAGATCATACCCTGAGAAGTGATCAATCGCACGTCATTCGAACGAGGCACGGTGGTCGATTTTCCGGAAAACGCGGACATAAATGGAAAAATTAAAAAATTCAAAATGTATCTAAAGAACCCCGCACAAATTACATTGGGAATGGCTTTCGGCTAGATGTCATAATTTTTTTACATGTTGTAGTACTCGATCAACAAAGATCAAAAATAAAAAAAACGAGATAGGGAGCAGGGTTACTTTTTGAGATATGGAGCTTTAAAGTTGACGTGTTTTAAAGCTATATTTATATATTTATGTTTTGCAAATCCCAAAACTGATAGAAGAATGTGGTTTCTAGATTATTATCAAAAAACGTTAGCTGCGTTCAAAAATAGTATCGCCTTTTGTCTAGCGTGTTTCTGTCATTTTTTAAAATCAAGAAACCCATAAAAATATGTGGTTTTTAGCCTATTTGCTAATTATTATTATTTTTTGCAAATCCCAAAACTGGTAGAAGAATGTGGTTTTTAGATTATTATCAAAAAACGTTAGCTGCGTTCAAAAATAGTATCGTCTTTTGTCTAGCGTGTTTCTGTAATTTTTTAAAAGAAAAAAACCGATAAAAATACGTGGTTTTTATCCTATTCGCTAATTATTATTATTTTTTGCAAATCCCAAAACTGGTAGAAGATTGTGGTTTTTAGATTATTATCCAAAAACGTTAGCTGCGTTCAAAAATAGTATCGCCTTTTCTCTAGCGTGTTTCTGTAATTTTTTAAAAGAAACAAACCGATAAAAATACGTGGTTTTTAGCCTATTTGCTAATTATTATTATTTTTTGCAAATCCCAAAACTGGTAGAAGAATGTGTTTAGATTATTATCAAAAAACGTTAGCTGCGTTCAAAAATAGTATCGCCATTTGTCTAGCGTGTTTCTGTCATTTTTTAAAAGCAAAAAACCGATAAAAATATGTGGTTTTTAGCCTATTTGCAAATTATTATTATTTTTTGCAAATCCCAAAACTGGTAGAAGAATGTGGTTTTTAGATTATTATCAAAAAACGTTAGCTGCGTTCAAAAATAGTATCGCCTTTTGTCTAGCGTGTTTCTGTAATTTTGTAAAAGAAAAAAACCGATAAAAATACGTGGTTTTTAGCCTATTCGCTAATTATTATTATTTTTTGCAAATTCCAAAACTGGTAAAAGAATGTGGTTTTTAGATTATCATCAAAAAACGTTAGCTGCGTTCAAAAATAGTATCGCCTTTTGTCTAGCGTGTTTCTGTCATTTTTTAAAAGCAAAAAACCGATAAAAATATGTGGATTTTAGCCTATTCGCTAATTATTATTATTTTTTGCAAATCCCAAAACTGGTAGAAGAATGTGGTTTTTAGATTATTATCAAAAAACGTTAGCTGCGTTCAAAAATAGTATCGCGTTTTGTCTAGCGTTTTTCTGCAATTTTTTAAAAGAAAAAAACCGATAAAAATACGTGGTTTTTAGCCTATTCGCTAATTATTATTATTTTTTGCAAATCCCAAAACTGGTAGAAGAATATGGTTTTTAGATTATTGTCAAAAAACGTTAGCTGCGTTCAAAAATAGTATCGCCTTTTGTCTAGCGTATTTCTGTCATTTTTTAAAAGCAAAAAACTGATAAAAATACGTGATTTTTAGCCTATTTGCTAACTATTATTATTTTTTGCAAATCCCAAAACTGGTAGAAGAATGTGGTTTTTAGATTATTATCAAAAAACGTTAGCTGCGTTCAAAAATAGTATCGCCTTTTGTCTAGCGTGTTTCTGTCATTTTTTAAAAGCAAAAAACCCATAAATATATGTGGTTTTTAGCCTATTTGCTAATTATTATTATTTTTTGCAAATCCCAAAACTGGTAGAAGAATGTGGTTTTTAGATTATTAAAAAACGTTAGCTGCGTTCAAAAATAGTATCGCCTTTTGTCTAGCGTGTTTCTGTAATTTTTTAAAAGAAAAAAACCGATCAAAATACGTGGATTTTAGCCTATTCGCTAATTATTCATATTTTTGCAAATCCCAAAACTGATAGAAGAATGTGGCTTCTAGATTATTGTCAAAAAACGTTAGCTGCGTTCAAAAATAGTATCGCCTTTTGTCTAGCGTATTTCTGTAATTTTTTAAAAGCAAAAAACTGATAAAAATACGTGATTTTTAGCCCATTTTCTAATTATTATTATTTTTTGCAAATCCCAAAACTGGTAGAAGAATGTGGTTTTTAGATTATTATCAAAAAACGTTAGCTGTGTTCAAAAATACTATCGCCTTTTGTCTAGCGTGTTTCTGTAATTTTTTAAAAGAAAAAAACCGATCAAAATACGTGGTTTTTAGCCTATTCGCTAATTATTATTATTTTTTGCAAATCCCAAAACTGGTAGAAGAATGTGGTTTTTAGATTATTATCAAAAAACGTTAGCTGCGTTCAAAAATAGTATCGCCTTTTGTCTAGCGTGTTTCTGTAATTTTGTAAAAGAAAAAAACCGATCAAAATACGTGGTTTTTAGCCTATTCGCTAATTATTATTATTTTTTGAAAATTCCAAAACTGGTAAAAGAATGTGGTTTTTAGATTATTATCAAAAAACGTTAGCTGCGTTCAAAAATAGTATGGCCTTTTGTCTAGCGAGTTTCTGTAGTTTTTTAAAAGAAAAAAACCGATCAAAATACGTGGTTTTTAGCCTATTCGCTAATTATTATTATTTTTTGCAAATTCCAAAACTGGCAGAAGAATTGTGGTTTTTAGATAATTATAGAAAACGTTAGCTGCGTTCAAAAAAGTTTTCGTCTTTTATCTTACGTCTGTTTTTTGATTTAAACATAAACATATGCATAATATGATATTATTTTATTGTACAAACATATTTAACATTTATTAACAAAAATTCTTAAATCTCCCCCATTGCCCTGCAAAACATCTGGTCAGCCTATTTTACATAGGGGGAATTTTCGCCACTTTTTGACGTCCATTGGTACGCAAAGTAGCAAAACTCCGATGTAAAAATAGTTCTGCAGAATATCTTTAAAATATAAAATTTACAAAATGTTATTAAAAAAATGACGCAGATTCTCTTACAACGTTAGGATAAATATACCATCTTCTCTGTTTACGTCACCAAAAATCTCGCTCGTTTGGTCAAGTCTCGCTCGTTTTTGACAGAAAATATCACTCCAAAAATTAGAGGTCTGTGGCAATGCTGATAATACGCCGGCAACAGCAGTGTGCCAGCTTTCGTCTGCGTCGAGATGTCATTGAACATGCTGAATGCATCGAGCATCGAGTCGCGGTCGCGTAGGCGGACGTGGAAGCTATCATCAGGGAATTGTTGAAATACGGCCGCACTGGATAGTGCCTACTTAGCGCCGACCTTAACACAGGCTGTGCCTGGCTCTAAAAGGTACAAATTATAGAATTATTGAACGCGCCTCTAGCAAAACGGTGACGATACGACTTTATTTCTAACCTACAAATAATGCTGCCTGTTTTCGAAATTCTGTGTTGTTTTTTTTTATATTTTGAGTAATCAAAAGCATGGGTGATGTATTGGAAGCAGAGGTCTTTGTGGAGGGTGGAGAGAAGGACCATTTAGAGTTCTGAAGGGATTTTGTTGAACTACTTCTTGTAGCAAACAAATATTGTCTTCATCGGTAAAACGAAATATTTGAGCCTTGCTTTTTTTAATTTTCTTGTGCTATGTCATCCGATTTCATAAAAATATAACTATTTTGTCCCAATTTTTGCTTTTTTAGCCGTCACAACACAAAAAATTTCCGAAAGTAGGGTTAAGGTAAAAAAAATGGCGAATAGTTGTCAAAAACGTCAAATACGGCTAGACACAGCCAAGATACGGTCCAGTATAATTCCTCCACAAATAAGGGCAGGTCCTAACCTTATTAGTGTCGGCACTAAATATGGTCGTTCTTGCGCATGCGTATCTGTCAACAGCGTCAAAGTAGTGCCTGGCCTTATTAGTGCCAGGCCCTAACTGCGTTTCAATAATTCCCTATTGGAGTAGGTTATTTGCAGGGTTACAATCTGGGGAATTGTTTTTAGCAACACTGTACGGTAAATCAATTTAACTATAGGTGTGTTCGGGTAATGCACTCCATTCACTCTTTTTGACTCCTTTTACGCCAAACCGTTCGGGTATTGAAATCGGAGTGAAAAGTGCAGCGCCTTTTAGCGTTCGGGTATTAGGAGTAGAGCAAAAGGAACTCACTCCATAAGTCCCACCTCGCGAAGGTAGAGTGCCGGTGCGGGCATGCGCAGTCAGTAATTCGGCTACATTTTGTGCATTTTCGACGGTTTTTTAAATGATTTTGTACAATCAGTTTCAGTTAAATGAATTGGCAACCTTTTCTAAAACCACGGTTCCTTTATGCGTTGAATCATCGTACAAAATTTACTTTTAGAAATTAATTGGGCCCTCAATATGAGGAAAATTTTCGAAAAATCTCATTTAAAACCAGCAAAGAATTCTTTTTGTTTGTACACCAAACGAAAACACGCGTTCGACTATTACACTCTGCCGCACTCTCACTCAACTCCTACACCACACCACTCCTACTCTTTATTATTATCCGAACGTACCTTTTGTATACCTGATTTTTTTGCAAAATTTTACGTCATTGAATTTGTTTTCCATGGCAACGCGGAGACTTTATTTATATTTATCCAGAGTGGAACACCAGAGATTTTTTAGCACCGGGTCAAAAATTTGAGGTTAGGTTACTTATTTTCACTTTTTGCGTTCTACGTCGCTAAAAAACCAAGTAAAATACTAAAATAAAAGAAAACCATTTATTGCAGAATTATCTGCTACAAAAATGCTACCCAACTACGTATTAAAGTAACTGGGTGTAATGTTTAAGGTTGCATTTACGGGTGCATTTATAATTGAATTGGAAACACTCCCGCTAGCTGATAACAACAACAGGTTAGCTTAAAAGCATGCAGATTTAAAAATCGGCCACTGACGCTAAACGAAATAATCGTATTCTAGTTTAAACAGGAACGTCAACGACTAGCAAGAGTCTTTTCAACCTTTAAATGAAGCTTTACTGACCTGTTTTGTTAGTACTCGTGTGTTTTTAAAACTGAGGTTCTAAAATCCTTTACACTCCAAGATTTCACTAGTACACTTGCACATAACTATGCCGCAATAATTTAAATTTTAAAAAAATGGTTGAATTAAAATAAAAACAAAATTATGTGGGGTTATGGGCGCCGAATGTTTCTATGCGAATTCCCAGTAATCCGAACGAGCCACTAAAGTTCTCTTGATTCTTTGATAGTCTCGGGGTAATGCCCGCGCAGCGCTAGGCCTTTTTTCGGAGGGCGACCGCACACGCGGAGTGATTTCATATTTGTTTTAGAACAATGTTTTTGAAAACACATTTTTGAAAGATAAACATAACCTCGAATGGATTTCTGTCAGAAAAGGTAGAAAATAATCTTCTGTCCCACTGCGGTCCGATTTAAAGTTTGTTGACGAAACACCTGCAGTTACCATGGAATCGTATAAATTCTGCGAACTATCGGCCAATATTTGAAATGCGTGTGCCTCCCAAATTCAATGAAGTGTGATTGATTGATCGGTTTTCTTTTCCGGAGTGCACAGGCTTTTAGAAAAAAAGGAAACTTAGTTTTTATTTTCGCTAAAGCAAGGAAATATAAAAAGGAAAAATGTAATCCAGAGGAAATTGTGTGTATTTTTCTATTTTTTTTTGTAAATCGGGTTTGTTCTAAACCGCAATTATTTTGAGGCTTTTGGGCTAGATGACAGCACCAGAGCTTTTATTTTGAAGAAAAAATATTTGAGAATTTTGAAAAATACTTCAGATATTTTTGTTAAGCATTTAAAAATGATCACCCTTGCAACATTTCAGCTAATTCTGGTGTTTAGTTTTCCCTTTGCACTCTGGCAAAAGACTAAAAAATTAAAGAACAAGGCTTTGCCAGTTGCAATTTTTTTTACTTAAAATCTGGGGAGAAATCACAGCCTTAATTAATAATAAATCGATATACAAAGTGAACAAAATAAATATATATATATATATATAGGGTGGCTTCATAACTATATTACAGTACAGCGTTTCCCTGACTGGCTTGTTTATCCTTTATTAAGTTTTATAATATATGGAGTCTATAAAGTCCGCAGTGAGTACAGATTTCGCCATTGATTTTTTAAGTAACGTGACTTTTTCACATAAATCTTTTGCTTCATCTACATAAAACCCCGACAATTTTTCCGAAAATTAAATTTAAAACACCCTTGTTTATATGGATTTCTTATCGTGACCCAAGTGTGACGTCCACATTTTGATTGAAACAATTCCGCTAGCACAAATCAGTAGAGTGATTCCGATAGAACGACGCTGAGTACTTCTTTCTATCGAGTTTTATAGAAGAAGAATGAGGATGCAATCAAGCCTTCGGCAGTTATAAAACAGGGCACGTACTCTCCAACGCCCTGTATATCGTGAAAAGAGGCAGCAAAACGGGAGGAAAAATATAATGGAAATAAAAAAAATATTCCAGCTGAAAAAACGAGTGAGCGTCTGATTCGCTCTTCACACAGAAGTGGCTTACTTTTTATTCTCCATATTCTACACAAAACTCCGTTTTTTTTGTCCTCTCTTTTGAAAGAAAATTCTAGAAATGAAATAAAAATAAGAAAAATTTCAATTACAATGCAGAGGCTCGAAAAAAATACGAAAAAATATTTTAGAAAAGAAATATTATATCAAATGAGCTAACCTTTCACAAGGGCTATATAAGTCTTCCATTTTTTCCTGTATAAAGTCTGCATTTTTAACCAAGTTTTTGGTCATTACGATATCCTTTTTATCATTATTATTATTGAAGGTTAACCCCCCCCCCCCCAGAAGGTCTAACCCAATCTACAATAAATTAGTCATGATCAAGGGCACCAGGGAGAGCTTTTATTACCCTTTACTCCAGTTCGGGATGTGTGTTTCTCTTTTCGCTTTGGTCGTTTGTGTGTTCCTCGTGGGACACTCATCCAATTTTGAATTTTTCGTTCTTTCCTCCCAAGATCTTTTGATCTTCCCTTTTTTTAGATTCTTTTCGGTTGATGTAACTGATTTGGAAGTTTTTAACTTCAAGTTAGGTTAGCTTTTATAAAACTGTCACTGGGAAGTGCATTTCGGCGATAGCAACAACCAATGACGTTATGGTTGAACTTGGATCAAGAAGGCGGCGATGGCGACGAACCTGCGATTAAGGGACCAGGGACTATGGATAGGGTCACTGGATCCTGAAACCTGCGGTCCCAGAGGTAGCGACACGAGTCACGTGACCGCACTCGTTTTTCCATGGACCTTCGTGAAAAAAAAAACGTTTTTATACAGTCTGAGATAGAAAAACTGTTTTAATAAAACTCAGTTTTATACAGCTTAAGGAAAAAAAATGTCACTAGGTTTTTTTGTTGTGAAAAATTGGAAGGTGTTGATAGTATAATTTAGGAGATATTTGGAGATTTTTTTAAAAATTGCTACAAATAATTTTCTTTTAATTATTATTTCTTTGCTTTATAGAAAAATAATGTGTACTAAAAATAAACAATTAATTTTTAATGTTTGAGGATTTTTGAACGTATAGGTATGAAAACGCGCGCGGATAAATGTATGGAAATGTTTACAAAAATTTCATGTCAGTTTTGACAAATTTTTTTTAAATCGCCGCCTGTAACAGTGTCAAATTTGAGTTTTACGCGAATTAGGTTATGTTTCGTGTCGCTACCCCTGGACGCAGGTTTCAGGATCCAGTGACCCTAGGGCAGGGAGGAAAGAGAGGGCCATCTGGCGGTCGAGGGACTGGCGACGAGAGTTGCCCCTCCTAAGACTGCCAGTGAAAGCACCGCTTAAACCATGGAGGTTCGATAAAAAGTACAAGGTCACAATACCAGAACGGAATGAGTGGCAAAGGGAAAAATTCCGAGCGGAATTAAGCAGAGAGGCGACGGTCTGCTACACGGATGGCTCTAAACTGTCAGCCTGGCAGACAACAGGCGCAGAAGTGTACGCGGAAAACCTGGAAGTTCAGGAAAGTTATCCACTTGGAGAACACACTACGGTGTTTCAAGCGGAGGTCAGGAATGGAAGGAGGGCCGTATACATATGCTCCGACAGCCAGGCTGCCCTCAAGGCTCTAAGTGCACACAAAACAGTCAGTAGTCTGGTGGAGGAGTGCGCTGACAGGGATGCTGACTGGGCACAATCGACTGAACAAACAAGAGTAGCAGAAGATCTCGTGTGTCCCGCTTGCGGGCTCGAAGAAGAATCGGCGCAGCACTTGATAGCAGAATGTGATGTATTTGCCAGATCAAGGCAGTTGAAGTGGGGATTACCCCGTTCCTAACCTCTACGCCCCTACTTCCGCTGCAACTCTCTCTCCGTGCCTCCCTGTCTTTCTAAGGAAGAAGAGCTGTACCCGCTCAAATGGGCCGACATACTGAACTTCGTAAAGAAGACAGGGAGGCACGGAGAGAGAGTTGCAGCGGAAGTAGGGGCATAGAGGTTAGGAACGAGGTAAGGCAGAAAGGGCCCATGAAGAGGTCTAATTGCCAGGCACACGGGCTGCCCCTATACTACTACTACTGTGGTTGAACCATTCAACATGTGTTTATTGGCATATGGTGTTTTTAAAGCAATGCAGTATCTCTAGCCGAGCTTGTATTTTGAGAAAAAAATCGTGTTATTACACAATTACTAAAGGGCTTTTGGGGCGGCCGCCTAGTTAGAATTCCGAGAGCGCTTTGCCGCGGAAAAACCTGGAATTTAACCAGAAGGCATGGCAGAACCTTTTGCCGGCTTTAATACGAAAAGGTAACTTTTCTCTTTCAAAGGCTCTCAAAGTTAGTTAAATTTGGGGTGGGGGGCGACCATAGAAATCAGAGGGGAATAGAACGATTTTCGGCGAGTTGAACTCCTATGGTTTATCAAAGCAGAAATTCATCAGACCGTATTTAATAAAAAAATTCACCGTAAGAACGATTCACCATGCATAGAAATTGCAATTCGTGAAACCAATTTTTTTTCCGAACCTTATTTCATCAAACCCATTCAATAACAAATTCGAAATTTAACAGACCCGTTTTTAATCGAACCATTGTTCATCAAAATCATTCAATATCAAACTCGTAATTTGTAAAACCCATTTTTTAATAAAACCCGGAATTGCGCTTTAGAATCGACAGAAAGTGTGCTAAAATGGTAATTTTCCGCTTTAAAAAACTTAAAATATTGCCGGTGGTGGTGCAAGGACAATCTACAAAGACAGAAGGATTAGTTGCTGGTCGTTGTGAGGGTATCCTCCAGATCGTCTCGAGAAAAACACCAAGTAAGTGGTGGGTTTTGATATTTCGCCGCGTTTTTTTACAGCTTCATTTTTTCGTTAAATCTGTGGACCAAATCTTTGGTAACTACAGTCCACTCACGAACATCGATTTTAAAGATCATCAGTCACATAATTTGGTCCAACCATTAATTATCAAAACCGGATTTCGTCAAACTCGTTGTTTATCAGAAAATATTTGCTAAATTGATAGCGCATTCGCCAATAATACTTACATACACGAGGGTGGCGCGGCGTCAAGGCGTTTCGATGCATTTGTCGTTCTATAAAAGTATTCACAGGTAGTGTCCAATACTTTGTGTATAGATGTCGCCACCTCAGTGTACGCCTCCGATTCACGTAAGTATTATTGGCGAATGCGCCATCAATTTAGCAAATAGTTTCTGATATACAACGAGTTTGACGAAATCTGGTTTTGATAAATAATGGTTTGGCAAATTCCGGGTTTTATTAAAAATGGGTTTTACAAATTACGAGTTATTGAATGGGTTTGATGAAATAAGGTTCGGATAAAAAATTGGTTTGACGAATTGCAGATTCTACAGGGTATTTCAAATTCGATGTTCACCACGGGGATCTCCTAAACGGTAGGAGATACGAAAAGGTTTAAATTAGGGCAAAGTTGCGCAATTTGACGCTTTGTTCAAAACTAAAAAGAAGTTTACGTGAGAGACAGCATTCAGTCGCCATTTTTATTACGAGGTAGTCATTTGTTTACCTCGCTGCGCTCGTTGTTTAAACCAACGCTTGTAAAAAAAAGCACTATTTTAGCCACTAGTTGTGAAAACTACTATTTTTCTACCCGTATACACGATAACTCAAGAACGCCTTAATCAATTTTAACGAAATTTGGTACAATCCTGTATCGGCTGACCATAAACTGATTAACTTTTGTGTAGAATGGCGGGGGGGTTGAAGGGAGGAAAAGGAGGATAAAATATTTTAAAAAATTGTAACTTTGGAACAAAAGCAAGTAGCGATATACGGTTCTCAGATTTAAGTTTCCATGAATATGAACTACAAATCTTGTATAAAGTCCAAATTCGTGGAAGCTTTAGTTTCCGAGTTATTTCAAAAAACGTTAAAATATTTTTTAAAAAAAAAATAACTTTAGAAGTAAAGCAGCTATTGATATGCGGTTTTCCGATTTTGGTTTTCGCAAATATTACCTAAAAATTTTCTTATAAGGTTCAAATCTTTGAAAGCTACAGTTTTCGAAATATTTTCATTTCCTTTCAACATAAAATATTTGATTGTATGGTGGACTATCCGTGCTTTCTAGCACCATTTTTTATTTTTATTTAAAGTAAGGTTAGGTTGTCGATCGTGACGTAGCTAACATCAAAATGGTCGCTCGACAAATTTCAACATTTGCGCAAAGCGGTATCTACTCCTCTCTTCTTTTTCTATGGAAAGGACGGGATTTTGGGATTTTCACGAGAACGCGCCTCTATTTTCCTTTTGGTTGTAATGAGTTATGCACGATTTAGGCAGGAACGTGAACCAAACATGAGCGTAGTTTTCTACGTTTCTAATTTTGAGGGTTATCCTTATGTTTGAAGTATCTTTATAAACTGTCTACCTAATTTTATTTTCAAAATATCATCAAATAAAATTAAAAAATGTATCTACAGGGTGGTCCTAATTCCAGGCGGTTTTGGCTATTTTTAAGGGCCGGTTTCTCAGTAGCGAGTTAGCTTATACATATAACCTTGTAAAAATCTTTAAAAAGCAGTTTAAAATTAACTCCAGGGTAAGAGGGGGCTTCAAGGTGACGGTGGGTTACCTTACCTCATGGTTAACCTAAAAAAATATTGGCTTAAAACAGCAAAAAACTGGGATTTATAGTCCGAGTTAATTGAACTCTCTGGTATAACTTTTAAACCAAACCACCGATTTTAATGCGACAAAATGTTCTTTGCAGGGAATTGAGCAAGACTTTGATTAGAAATATTTTTTTTCCGCCATCTTATAATCTAAGACGGCGGACAGAAACAAACTTTACCCTTCAAAGAGTCGTTTATTCTTATGTTTATTTTTTAAATTTTTTGGATTTTTTTGTCGTAAAAAAGCATTGTTTCTGCCACGCAGAACAAGGTGCGACCATTAAAATCAGTTAAGTGGTTCCCAAAAAAAAAATAAAAAATTTTGTGTTTTAGGGATTATGCAATTGCCGTCTTAATTCTGCCTGTATACATTTTCTCATAAATTCATCATTACTAAACCGATTTTGATGAAATAAAAGCCTCATGGCAAAAATCGATTGTTCTTTAACTACTGCTATTGAAATTTGACACCAACTTGAAATCCAAGATGACGGACAAAATCAAAGTTGTCCTTTTAAAGAGGCTCGTTTATTTATATTTTCTGTAAACTTTTAATTTTGGTTCTCCAAATATTAATTTTTGTTTCCATCACTGTTTTCCAGATTATACGATTGCGTTCTCAAATTGATACTCAACCGATTTTTTTTAAAATGTTTCCTGTGTATGATGTAGTTTGTGTTTTACTGAAAAAACGTTTTCGGGGTGGAATGAAGATGACAAAAAAGACTTCTTAAACTCTGAAAAGCCGTCCCCCTTATTAAACGTACACATACCCAATACAAATCGAAAGTAAAGGCAGGGGTGGGGGGTTGGCGATGCTGCGTCACCTTACGAAAAATCGTATGGATAGTGGCTATTTTCCGGTCGTTTGAAGAGAAATATATTGCACCTTCTGAACCGTGGCACAGTGGATCGATGCAATGCTTTTTCATGGACATTATGAAAAAAATTAATAGTAACATTTTTGGTGTTATTTTGTACTTAGTTTGTTGCTGATATACCACGGTTTAATTAAATCATAAGGAATGAATTATTTAATATTTTGCTGTCACGTGTTTTACAGATCTTTTTATATATTTGTGAACATTGTTTTATAAGAGCGGATACTTTAAACACTTACAGTATGGGCGGTACTAAATCTTAAAACCAATTTTCAGAAAACACTTACCCATACAGAAAAGATACAAAGTTATTGATTATTTTGTATTGTTATTGCAAAATACCACTGAAAAACTGCTTTTTTGTCAAAATACACCATATTTTAGAAGAAAATGCCCTAAAACTAATTTTTTTTGACAAGTTTCAAAATGGCAAATGGCGAAAATTTGACAAAAATTTGGCACATAATAGCTTCATTATTTGTGTTTGAGGTTATAAAATTCATGATTTTTTAGACCACCTCAGAGGGGTGGTTTAAATTTATAGCCTTCAGAAAGGATTGTTTTGTGGCATTTGGCAATAAGTTCGTTTATAATTTCCCTAAGTAACCGTTTTTACAAGGATTAATTTACCTTATTTAATACCCCAAGTTGTTCATTAACCAATAAAACACCTCCTATTTTGTCCAAAAAAACGCTATATTTTGAACTCGTTTTCAGTACAAAAAATATATTTCTGAGGGCACTACGAGGCAAAACCAACATAAGTGAAGGTTACTGATTATGCACGAAAATTATACCAAACAAAAAAAAACAAAAGAACTAAAGGCGATTTTCAGCCTGGAATGATTTATCTTTGGTATATACCGCGGTTATTATTTCGGTTGACAACTTTGACATTAACTGTGACGACATATTCTCCCACCACTCAATAATCATAAATGAGTTAAATGGTTCGCTGAAATGCATTGGTTAAAAAGTAAAGGAATGTAGAGTTATGTTTTTGTTTTTTGAGACTTTAGCAATAAATATTAAAACATGGAATAGTACTTATTCTAAAGGTTTTTGCCCATAAGACTGCTATAAAGGTCAATTTATAGGCTCGTATTACAAATACATACCATTAAGCAGAAGACTTGCTGTTTCGAGGTCGTTAACCTTGATCAACATTCCTTATCCTTCATAGTTTACCACTTTTCTTCCATTTCCTAAACCCAAAAAAACTTCCCACAAAAACATACCCTTAACAATAACCAAAAGATGAACCCAAGTCCAGAGTGTGGTTATAAATGGTAAATACCAAAAGTAAATCAGCTGATCCGTTACGTCACAAATTCCCCTACTTTGGTTAAAACCAAAATCGCGGAAATGCATTGGTAAATACCAATTTAGAATCATTCCACGCTGAAAATCGCCTTATATTAATTTATTTACAAACTAAAAGTAAAACATTGAGATTATCTAAATGCTCAGTCAAAAAAACTTTCCTTACTTAAAGCCCACTCATTTTAAAGCTTTCTTTCCAAGCTTTCGATTTCTAGAATAAAACACTAAAATTTTTCAAGTTTTGACAGTTTTTAGGCGTTCAAAAAAAGTACTGCCAAAAAATATTTTTTCCCGGTTAAAATGAAAAATTTTAGAGAGAGGGGGCAGAGTTTTAGTGACGTGCAAAAATTTTTAAGGTTGTTGAAGAGAGACAGCAGGCTATTAAAAAGTATTTTGGAGAAAGATGAAAATAATTTAAGGCAAATGTTTACTAAAAATTTCTGTTATGTCATCTTGAGTGGTGTCGTGCATATGATTTTTACTTTGCAATTTTTATCCAAAAAACAGTAAAATTGAAATTTTTCAAAGTGTAAAGTGTGTAAAACATAAAGTGGTATTAATTTCTTTCAATCAAAGTCTTTAAATTTACCAAAAAACGTGTCCTACTAAAGTGTATTTTAGCACATCTAAAAATAATTTAACAGGTATTTAAGAAAATTATTTTAAGGGTCATCATGGCTTGACCATTACAAATAATGATTTTAATAATTTAATTTCTCGATAATAATAAAAACTTACATGCGACAAAATAGTTTCTAAACTAAATTAATTGAGAATCCATCAGCGGCGCACCACGTAAAAGCTTAGGGGGAAAAGAAGACTTCACCTCTGAAAAAATATCTCCCTGTAGATTCTCACGATCAGTCAGTAGGTTTGGATTACGCAAAAATTGCAAGAGCTATAAAGAAAAAACTAAAAAAATTGTGACAAGTCAACGTTTCGTAGATCAGTAACAAAGTGTTTGCGGACATGTTCATGGAAAAAAATGTTATTATTTTGATCTGAAAACTTTTTTCTCAAAATTGACTAAATAATTTTTTTCTTATTAATTAAACTCAATTTTATAACTATAAGTTTAGAAGTTTGTAAGTTAAGGTAAATGTCCAAAATTCCCTATACCTCGATCCACTGAGCGTGGGCGCCCTAATTTTTCATCAGGGATTATGCTATTTAAATATTTGACAAGAATATTCCCATGTAAAATAGGTACCTATTTATACACTCTCTGCTGGTCGTATTGATTTTGCACAATTCCCAACATTCTATAGTTAAATAGCATCGGGTATCGGCGAAATGATCGCGATCGGGGCACGTAGAAATTTTACAGCTTTCTAAATCCCCTACTTACACAAATGCCCAGCAAACAAAATAAAACAATAAAATGAAAAATTGAAAAAGGATTTAGCGAGGGTGAATGAATAACAAAAAACAAAAAAGAGTGAGCCTGCTCTCAAAAATGTAACATCAGTACGGTGCTAGAAATTAATTTGAACCAGGATTTCATGTTAAAAACAACCATCTGCCAAATTGCAGAACCGGCTGATGTACCTCAGTGGCGGTCGCAGCTTTCCCAAAAGGGGGGGGGGCGTGAGGTCAAAATTTTGTAAAAGCAAACTTTTAATCAAAAGTTCTAAAATTAATGTAAGTTTTTACCCAATCAAGGGCCGAAAATTTTTGAAAAACTATCAAAAATTTTACTGTTTTTATGAAAAACCAGCGATGTTTTAAATAAATTCGCGATCGCCCCCCCCCTGCGACCGCTACTGTGTACAGAATGTTTCATTATAAATGCCTTCCCCCCCCCTCCTATTATATCTGTTAATTAATGTGAGATAGAAAAAAGTTTTAAAAACAAAAGTTATTTGATCTAAAAAGATCTTAAAAAATATTAAACTAAAAAAGACCAAGTGTCATTCGAAGTATCAAATATTGATAGCAACATTCTTATTTTAAATACAACACCCTGTATTTTTTTGCATTTTTGAATTCTAGGTTTCTTCCTGATTTCAGAAATGTATAACTTATATGCACTGGGTCAATAGTTTTTGAGATATTTGAATTTTTTTCACTTAGGTGGCTGTGAGTTACAATTTTTAGTGTGGCCATTAGACATGTCATCATAATTGTACTGGGCAATGATGTTTTTAGCTGTCTTTAAAGAATTGCTAAATTATAGTAGGCGATATTGAAGTGTTTTGCGTTTAAAAAAAAATTAAAAACATCCTGCATTATAAGTCATAGCCACGTAAGTGAAAAAATTTAAAGTTCAGTATCTCAAAAACTATTGAACCCAGTGCATATGAGTTACGCATTTCTAAAATCAGGAAAAAATCTAGTATTTAAAAATGCAAAAAATACAGCGTGTTGTATTTAAAATAAGAAAGTTGCTATCAATATATGCCACTTCGAATGCCACTTGTTTTTTTTTTACTTTAATATTTTTGAACATCTTTATAAATCAAATACCTTTTGTATTTAAAACATTTTTCTAGCTCTCTTAATAACAGATATAACAGGGGAGGCCATTTATAATGAAACACCCTGTACCTTCAATTTGAAGGAAAATGAAGCGTCTCTACGGAGACAGATATCCTAAGCTCTAGAGTTGATAAATTTACTGAAAATAGCAAAAAATTGATCGCGAGAGAAAATTAATAACAGAAAACAAAAAATAGCCAGCTTTCCCTCAAAAAAGGTAATTTTTAACCGTAGACCCGGGTTTCGCACCTGTGGTGCTCATTAGTACAGTACTAGGACCCAGCCAACACAGTTACGTAAATATTACGTAAAAGTTACAACACATGATTATTTCGTTACCTAGGTAAACTGGAAGTCACAACAAGGTAAAAAATAACTTCCATATTCTGCATAACGCCCTGCACGAAGTTCCCTACTATTTACGTAAATAATATGTAATTAAAATAACGTAAATAATACAAGGCAACAAAAAATTGGGAAACGGCAGATATCGACTAACTAGTAACTAGAAATTAAATCGAAACGTACATTTTTTTACATATTTATATCTCTTACAAGTAACATCAAGGTAAACTTGAGTCACGTAAATAACGTACTCTTTATGTAACTTCTATATAAATTTATAATATAAATTTTATATAAATAGTCTATGTAATATTGATGTCAGAACATATTTATTACGTAAATATAATGTAATTAAAGAAACATAAGTAATGTTATGTAAATATTACGTAAATTTTATGAAAACTGTTTTTATGTAAATTTTTTCACTTTAAAATGTATAACATAACATAATCCTGTTTCAGATTAATTCCTAGCACCGTACTGATGAGCACCACAAGTGCGAAACCCGGGTCTACGGTTAACATTACCTTTTTTGAGAAAAAGCTCGCTATTTTTTGTTTTTCGACCAAATTAAAAATGTTTAAAACAGTTGAAAAGTTAAACCAGATTATATTTGGCATCATATCTCAAGTAGTTGATACGTCTTCAGCCACTGTCTTACGTGTTCTCAAAAAGAATGGTTATCATTCTTACAAAGCGTCAAAAACGCATCAAATTTTTCCGGAGGACAACTATCGTCGTATGGAATTTTGCGAAACAATGATGGAAAGGGCTAATCGTGATAAAAACTTTCTGAGATCTATTCTTTTCACAGATGAAAGCACTTTTTCATTATGGAATCGTCATAACCCAACACACGTTCGATATTGGTCGAGGGAAAATCTGCATTTGTATTTTGACATAAGAACACAAGTATCCCCAAAAACTAAATGTTTGGGGGGGTATTGTAGGGGAACACATAATTAGGCCATTTTTTATTGACGGCAATTTGAATGTTCCTAGATAGCATATTATTCTAACTGCTAGGCAGTTTTTAGGGTTAGGTGTGAGATTTGGTGAAACATGGTTTCTACAAGATGGTTGTCCGGCTTACAATATTAGCCTTGTTAGGGAATATCTTGATTGATTGATTTCTTAATCGGGTTATAAGTACACGGGGAACTATTTTATGGCCAGCTCGATCACCCAATCTTGCTCCTAATGACTTCTATCTATGAAGTTATATCAAAAATAAAGTTTACGGGCATGAAAGAGCTAATAATTTGGAAGAACTTCGGATTAAAATTGAAGAAGCTTTTCAAACTATCACCCCTAACATGCTTGGAAACGTTAAGAGGGGTTTTTATAATAGGCTATTGTCTAGCCGAGCAAGGAGGACTTTTCGAACATTTGCTCTAATTTTTTTTTTTTGACTGGGAGAATCTTTTTGGTTTTTAGAATGTATTATTTTCTTTTGAGAACTTGCTTTTATTTCGTTTCTCCTTATTATTTTCATTGTAACACCTTGTTAGTGTTAAATCTGAGCAGTTGAAAATAAAACGCTCTAATTTATCAGTGACAAAAAACAAGAAAATTACGTTATTAAAATTTGCGTATTTATTGACCAAATTCCGGTTTCATGGACTACACTTCACATCGCACCGTGGTTAGAGGCGTACTAAACGCAAGCTGCGAACGGTGATCGCAAGCCTGAGTGTTGGTTGCTCTACTGATAGGTGTGCGACGTCCCTGCGTGTAAGTACACTGGCAAATTGGACTTCTTCCGGCCTATTTTCGCAGTAGCCTGAAGCGCTCTGTATATCTGGTTACAACATCTTGTTTTACTGTCGACTTACTCTGGTTCTATACAGGAAATAACATAAGATAAAGAATAAGCAAATGAGGAACCAGATCACTTCCATCGACGGGCTGGCTCTTTTGATGTTTTACTTCATTATCAATCAATTTAGTGTATCATTTTGGAATTGTGGGATTTTAAATCTATCTCCGTAAAGAAATATAAAATCTCTAAAGCCCGGTAAATAACCTGCTCTCAAATTCCGTTTGCAATGCATAAATCATGCACCAATGCAATTTTCTGACAGCACCAAGTTTTAGTTTTGCCACAGTGCATCAAAAACGCTATAAGTAGTCCATTCGGCGTTTTAAAAAATGTTAATCCAGTAATTTCTAACATTAAAAACTGACTAAGAAGCATAAATAATAGAGAGTTAATAGACCTCTAATTTATCGGCACCTTATTTGCTCACCGTATTACCGTAATTGAGATGCTAAAAAGAGTTTTTAAACCACAAACACAAATTACCGTAACCGTATTCTTTGCAAATTCACTTTCACAAAAAAATTAAGAACCTGACTAATCAAAAAAACGAATTATCACCTACCAGCTGCAGCTTTTGCACAGAAATAAATCTGGTTGATTGCAAAAAATAACCTAACGGGTTCCATTAATCCTCCGTAAGTAACGTATTTGGGTTCGGTTATTTTTGGATACGGGAGAAAAATAACCGATTTTGCCTACGGTATCACCAATTTTGATGAACTATTAACGCTCTAATATATAACAGACCCGAGTAACGTATTTCGGTTCGGTTATTTTTGGATACGGGAGAAAAATAACCGATTTTGCCTACGGTATCACCAATTTTGATGAACTATTAACGCTCTAATATATAACAGACCCGAGTAACGTATTTCGGTTCGGTTATTTTTGGATACGGGAGAAAAATAACCGATTTTGCCTACGGTATCACCAATTTTGATAAACTATTAACGCTCTAATATATAACAGACCGGAGTAACGTATTTCGGTTCGATTATTTTTGGATACGGCAAAAAAATAACCGATTTTGCCTACGGTATCACCAATTTTGATGAATTATTAACGCTCTAATATATAACAGACCCGAGTAACGTATTTCGGTTCGGTTATTTTTGGATACGGGAGAAAAATAACCGATTTTGCCTACGGTATCACCAATTTTGATGAACTATTAACGCTCTAATATATAACAGACCCGAGTAACGTATTTCGGTTCGGTTATTTTTGGATACGGGAGAAAAATAACCGATTTTGCCTACGGTATCACCAATTTTGATGAACTATTAACGCTCTAATATATAACAGACCCGAGTAACGTATTTCGGTTCGGTTATTTTTGGATACGGGAGAAAAATAACCGATTTTGCCTACGGTATCACCAATTTTGATGAACTATTAACGCTCTAATATATAACAGACCCGAGTAACGTATTTCGGTTCGGTTATTTTTGGATACGGGAGAAAAATAACCGATTTTGCCTACGGTATCACCAATTTTGATAAACTATTAACGCTCTAATATATAACAGACCCGAGTAACGTATTTCGGTTCGGTTATTTTTGGATACGGGAGAAAAATAACCGATTTTGCCTACGGTATCACCAATTTTGATGAACTATTAACGCTCTAATATATAAACGACCCGAGACAAACACCGGTAAAAATAAAGCAAAAGAAAAATGACTTTTCTCCTCTTTTGTCAGTAATTAGAAAAGCTAGCCGAAAAGCAGCTAATAAATGTGTTTTTCCTCCGAGGAAAACTGCGGAAAACGGTTCTTGGTCAGGGAAAATTATCTTTTTGTGAGATTTACGCTCCAATCGTTGGACGTATAATGTAAAACGCTGACTTATGGCTATGAAATAGAGACGTAATGCAGGGGTCTGATTTTCGAATCCATACGAAAATATCCGCATACGTATACTGAATAATCAACAATTTTTATGTCAGTCTCTTTCTGTACCTTGTGAAATGAGAGGCGAAAGATAAGCCGGTGTGTGTGGACCGCGTTCGAATTCGACTGGTTTAACGCAATATTGCACGAGTGGGTGGAGGCATTCGTGTTGTTTCGCATGAAAAACCGGTTATTCTTGCACGTACTACCCATGAATCAGCATATCGGCATATCTTTTGCCTCCTTTTCTATACGGTATAGGAAGAGACGGAAGAAGTCGCATGCGAATAATTTCGTATGGTTTCAAAAATACGACCCCAGATATGGTATCCCGATCCGTGAATTATCCAAACCAGTTTTACCTATTCTTTGGTCACAATTTGTGATCTATGGTCTCATTCAAAATATTTGGTCGGTTGAATAAAGTAGATGTAAGTACGTATGTATGTATTCAAACCTAGTGGTTAGCTCTCTACCGAAGGCTGAACCACCACCGTTCACAACTAAAAAGCCAGTTAACTCATTTTCGTTTTAGTATCCTTTGGCCTATGATCGGTGCCATATTGACACCAAACTGACTGAAAATCCATGTTTTACTTGTCAATTTGGTTATAAAAATGGGCTAAAGGGCACTGAGGCGGTAGGAGTTAACAGGCTTTTTAGTTAAGAATGGTGTTGGCTGAAACATGCACTGTGGACTGAAACGAGCGTATTGTGCCCAGGTATCAACTGAAATTTTAAAGATCGCAATTTAAACAAATACGACCCAGGAAACTAAAAAATCCTGCAGACTACAAAACTTGATTTAGGCTTGATACTTTGTCTTCAAGTTATGGCAGTTGAAGTTTTGGTGAAAGTCACTAATAAAGTAGATAGGTACCTTTATTTATAGGTCACTTCCCAATGAGCATTTTTGTCTATATAAAAGTTACAGCAAATAATATAAAACCTTCATAAAATAACCAAAAGTTATATTATTTAGTGTTGGTGATAATTTTATAACTCTAATATATCTCTTAAATGAGTAAAAAAGACTTGAAAAACAACTGTTCAACAGCAGCTTATAAAAATTTATGGTACATAGTAATGGATAGAAAAACAACATATAGATTTTATAAAACTTCCTTATGAGCCCTCAAGTATAGAGATTATTATAAAAAGGTTTTACAACTGTTCTAACAACTACATAACAAATTAAAAGTTTTTATTTTTACAATAAAAAATTTTATAAAATGGTGTTTAGCAATCTTCTAAAATAAATAAAAATGAAAGTGAGATAAGCTGAAGCAGGAATATGAATATTTATATACTAGTCAAATAAAAGTTGTTTTTCAAGTCATCCTACTCTGAAAATCAGCTGCGGTCCCGTGTGTACTGTACAGTTTTCGAATACACTCACGTAAATTTCATGGGCTCCAAAAATACTTGAGAAAACGTGAAAAAAAATATTCATTTAACTATCAGTTTTTTTTTTCATAGGCGTTTTTTTCTTTCTGGGACAAATATTGAATTTCGTATGTTGTTCTTAACCCTAACAAGCAATATTTCGATTGAAACACATGTTGAAACCCCATAAATAACGTTTTTAATTAGGCCAAAAACCTATTTTTGTAATCCAAAATGGCGAAAATTTCCGACAATTCTATAAAAAAAACAATACAACTATACCACTGTTTACCTCGTCAACACTATTTTATAACCCTTTTAAAAAATGATGCTACTTGGAACAAAGGGCTACAGATGGCGCAGTGTTGAACACTGATGGTCTGTTTCTGCGAGCTTAAAATAGTTACCATTGTTCTCTTTTCCTAAATGCATTCCTCGAGAGATCCAGCATACTACACATACCAGGAAAAATACCCGCCTCCACACACTTCAAGCCCGCATAACTATCAGAGGTAACTATCTCAAGAATATAGTTAGATTGCGGGGTCGAAGGGTGTACAGGCGAGTATTTTCCGGGGTGTTCACATTTGCGCCGACCAGCAGTATCAGCGTATGCGCTCGACGTTTCACGGTGCGTTTTTGCGACCTTAACACGGTTACTATATTGTTCTCTTTTTCTAAAACACGGTTCCCATCTATGCGTTTCTCATTCGTGGGTCCCCCGAATCAAAACACGTATCATGTGGTCTAAGCGAGATTTGCCTATACAAGTTCATGTCGGACCACGTGATGAGTTTTTTGAGTCAGGGTGACTGCGCATCGGAAACGCTGGTGGGAATCGGGTGTAAAATGCATCGGCAACTATCTCAAGAAGATTTGGATCTCTTATCTCTCTCAGATTGATGTAATTAAAACAAGATAATAATGGTATGGTATCTCGCAAAAACGCGCCTTTTGATGTCGCAAAAACGCTCCTTTTGATTTCGCAAAAACGCGCCTTTTAATGTCACAAAATTAACCTTAAAACATCTTGTTTGTTTTGTTATTATAATTGCCAAAATAAATTAAAATTGTTTTTTTTTTGTTCTAAAAACAGTGGTATTATAATCACTGTATAAAGAAATGAATAACAACATTATAGAAAAAACCTTATGGGCAAAAAAGGTTTATGAGATAAGAATATTACAGACACCAATTTATATAACTATTTTGTGTGAGTTCCCAAGTTTTTATAAGTTTCTCTCGAAATATTTTCAATCTTATCTTATATAAATTTGTTGTTGGTTAATTAAGTTTTATAAGTGGGTTGATAGCAACTTTTTAAAAACCAATCTATTATATATCTTTAATTGATAGTTACTTACGGTTTTATAGGTGGGTTGACAGAAAGATTTCAAACACCAATTTATATAACTTTTGTCACTGATGACTTATATTTTTATAAATATGTTGGTGGAAACATTGTTAACACCAATTTATATAACATTTTTTTTTAAATGCACTTTTTGGGCATACTCTTTTCTTATTTACACAGTGATTTACGTGTGATGTGAGTGATTTAGAATGATATCTATTTGTCAAAGTTATATTATGTGTAAATAAACACATTTCAAATTTCAAAATTTCAAGACCAAGTCATATAGCGCTTTTGTTTATTGGTCCAAAACCACTCTCGGTTACTCCAATATCGATCCGAAAAGGATTTGGATGTTCGATTATCTACTCCTGCTCCGAGTAGTGTGTTCGGTTTTCCGAATCTGTTACTCCGGATTTAAAAACATCGATCTTTCTGCTCACGGTTTACTTTTTGATTGATTTTAAGGAAAAAAAATATACTCTTTTCGAAAGGTATATTTTTGTGTAGATGACGTCCCTAAATTAAAATCTTCCGCATCCTACTGTCAGAGTCTGTCAAAAATATGTCATTCAAAATGTAAAAAAAATAAAAAATTTCGGCTTATAGAGCATTCCATTCTAAACAAAAAGAGTCACATAAGCATTTTTGTAGTACTAACCATTTTTTATAAACGTAATTTAAATATTAAAAAAAAAGAATTGTCACATTTTCAATTTTAATGCTGTTAGTTAAAAAAAATATATTTTCCGAAACAGCGATGGGGAAAATAAGTTGAAGAAAATGGTAAAACCATGTCGATTGTATTGAACTTTTTTGCACCAATATTTTTTTATAAAACTAAACTCTAAAAAACAATAATTTGCTAAATAGTTACACTTATCACCTATCAAACGACAGTAAAAAAGTTTTGGCTGGATTTGAAAAGGTATCCTCTGGCGGAATTAAATAAGATATCTTTTTATATACAATAAAATAACATCAAATATTGACTATATAAGGTACTTCCCTTATTCCTGCTTCTATCTTGCCCCCTTAATCCCGGTGATTTCGAAGGGTCTTATAGAACATTTAAAAAAATATCAGAGCACAAAGCATCATTACGGTCAAATTATTTTTCTTATGTTGCAGAAATTTCGTTATTTCTTATTTTTATTTAATAAACATAAGAAAGTCAAAACTTTTTTACTGTCATTTGATAGGCAATAAGACTACCTACTTAGCACATAACTGTATTTTTTTTAGAAGTTTAGGCTTATAGAAAAATCTTGGTGCAAAGACGTTCAATACAATCGACACGATTTTAGCATTTTATTCAACTAATTTTATTTTTATATAGCGTTTTTTTAGCGAAAAATTATTTGTTTTAATTAACAGCATCAAAATTCAAAATATGACAATTTTTTCCATTTTTCAAACATTTAAACGACGTTTATAAAAAAACGGTTAATACTACAAAAATGCTTGTTTGACTTTTTTGTCTAAAATAAAATGCTCTATAAGCCCTAATTTTTATTTTTTTTAAATATTTTTTTTACATTTTGGGAAAAAATTATTTAGAGACGGCACCTACAAAAAAAATATTACTTTCGAAAAGAGTATATTTTATATATTTTTTTTATATATTTTATACATATTTTTTTTCTTAAAATCAATCAAAAAGTGAACTGTGATGCTTCCGCAAAATCGCCAAAGTAGACAACCCTTTTATCTTATTTTTTGACTGTTTATACATTTTTTGTGTATCAAAATAGAGTTTATTTAAATTGATAAATTGATCCTTTAACAAAAGTTACATAACTTTAAGTAAATGCAAAATTGTCCAATGTCATCGTATATGTCAAATTTAGACATCAACTTTCCTTTTTTAAATTGAACCCCCTGTATGTTTTTTAAAAATTTGATAGATCTTTTCTTCCTGAACCAAAAATAGACCATATATGTTACCTTTGTCTTGAAGGGTCATTGAACAAATTTAGAAGCACCTAAACTATTTTTCCTTGGCACATTGCCTTTATGGCAAATTATTTTTTATTTCACTCGAGAACCGCTCAAGATAAACCCTACATATGGTATATTTTTGGAACCAGAAAGAAAAAATCTATCGAAGTTTTAAAAAATATACAGTGTGTTCAATTAAAAATAAGAAAGTTGATATCTAAATTTGACATATGCTATGACAATTTTAACATACATGATTTTATAGTAACCTTTGTTTGAGACCATTTTTGGTATAAAATGGTTAATTAATCGAAATTAACGAATTTTTTAAAATATATCCATCTTTTTATCATCCCTAACAAGTTTTCGAGATTAAAAAAAAAGTCACTTTAACCAGCCAGAAATAATTCATATTCTGGTTAACGCGTCTTCTTGCCTCACATAAATCCATTGAGAATTTATAAGAATAAAAGAATCCGATTATAAATTTCAGGACCTGTATACGAATTTTGACGGTTATTGTTTTACCAGATTTGAGCAACTGGATCTAACAGTTGTTAGGGAAATGTTTGGAAACAAATTGTGTGTTGGCAATGATAGTTGGTAACCCCTGACAATAAATAATTTTGTCACTGTCATATCTTTTATTAAGAAACGTCCGGTTTAAAAATGGAATTTTGCTGTATGAATATTGCTAAAAACACGTGTCTCGACGAATTTGTATTGTTCCGTTGTCCAACGGAGAAAAAAAAATAAGAAAAGTGGAAAGAAAACATGCATTTACCCAGCTGGAAAATTAATAAAAATAGCCGAATTCGCGAGGTAAGTGAGGTAGAAACTTACTTAACTAAAAAGCCTGTTAACTCCTACCGCTTCAGTGCCCTTTAGCCTATTGCGGCTCCCATTTTTATAACCAAATTGACAAGTAAAACATGGATTTTCTGTCAGTTCGGTGTCAATATGGCGCCGATCATAGGCCAAAGGATACTAAAACGAAAATGAGTTAACTGGCTTTTTAGTTGAGAACGGTGTTGATTTAATGGTCAAGCCATGATAACCCTTAAAATAATTTTCTTAAATACCTGATAAATTATTTTTAGATGTGCTAAAATACACTTTAGTAGGACACGTTTTCTGGTAAATTTAAAGACTGTAAAGAACTTTGATTGAAAGAAATTAATACCACCTTATGTTTTACACACTTTACACTTTGAAAAATTACAATTTTTGCTGTTTTTTGGATAAAAATTGCAAAATAAAAATCGTAAGCACGACACCACTCAAGATGACAGACAGATGACATAACAGAAATTTTTAGTAAACATTTGCCTTAAATTATGTCAATCTTTCTCTAAAATACTTTTTTCTAGCCTGCTGTCTCTCTTCAACAACATTAAAAATTTTTGCACGTCACTAAATTGTCTCTCCATCTACCTCTAAAATTCTGCTTTCTCTCTCTCTAAAAATTTTTCATTTTAACAGAGAAAAAATGTTTTTTGGCAGTACTTTTTTTGAGCAACTAAAAAACAGTGAAACCTTGAAAAATTGGAGTGTTTTATTCCAGAAATCGAAACTTTGGAAACAAAGCTTTAAAATGTGATCAATATCATGGCATAAAAATGTGAAAAAGGTAGTAAAAAATTGCTTCATCAAAAACGTTACTCCTTAAATTATGCTAAAATATTTTAAGCCTTAAATTATCATCATGGCTTGACCATTACATACACTTCGTTAATAAATAACATATTATGTTTCCCTATTTTATTGTAAGAAAAAAACAAATAAAAATATAGATCAATAGGAGTCTTTATATTTTACCTATTATTTACATTTTTAATAATTCACTGTTTGTTTTTGACATACTTTACTAACCAAAAAAAAATAGAAAAATCAATCTTTCAAAAACTTTCTGGGGAAATTATAAAAAGAGACAACAAAACATCAGTCTATTTCATAAAATCGCTTTTACATGCAGATATAAAAAAAAACTAATTTTGAACCACTTTCAAAATTTTAAACCACACTCATTCCTGTTTTTTTTTAATATTCAAAATAGGGGGTGCAGTCACAGAAATTAGGGTGGTTAAATTTTTTTGAAGTTATACCAAATTAGTTCGAAATTAGTTCAAAATTATAAGCATATCAAAACTCGAATATCTTTCGGGAGGTGTGGTCTGACTGACCTTAAAGATCCGTAGTCTCGACAAAGGGGGGCCTAATAATCTATACTTCTTGGAGTAAGTTCACACCATCAAGTGAGATAACCCAAGGGTACTGGAGCTTAAAAAAATCCCGAAGTAAAAAGAAATATTTGCACTTTTTCAAGAGATTCAACTTTAAACGCGTTTTTGTTTGCTTATAGTAACTTTTTTCAAATTAAATTATATATTTATAATTATTTTTTATTTCTAATTCTTTCCAAAATTATCTAAGGGTACCGTGGTAAAATAGTTACAGTCGTGCTCTTCTCGCATGGAAATATGAATTTTTGATGGGAAATCGAGAGGGAAAACTTCAAGGAAAAACCTATAAAATGCCCCGGCGAGCATTAACTTGGGCTAGTGCCAAAAAATACTCATACACTAAAGTGGGATACTTGAGCGGAGGTCGTAAAAATATCTCAATTTTTGCTGCATGTTAAAAATACAAGATCCTGACTTCTATTTCATCAACAAATGTTTTTTTATATAAAGGCTGGTTCATGCTTAAATTCCTTATTTTCCAAGCAACCGGAAAATAGCCACTTTCCGTACGATTTTTCGTACGGAAAGCTCTACATTACAAGGCATGTTCTTTCGAAATATTTCCACTCTCAAAAAAGGACCTTTTTGTTCAATTTTCCGGTCCCTTGATCCTTTTCCGGTCCCATTCTTGGCCAAGTTGGCTATGACTTCTTGTTGACAGCTTTTATCTTTTGTTTTTTTTGGCAGTTTTGACACTTCTGAAAAGGGTCTTTTAAATTTGTTTTAAAAGTTTTCTTGACAAAAATGGACTCAAATCTATAAAATGAGTTGAATCTGGAGGAAATAATAGAAGCTGCTTCAAGAGCCACTTTCGATTGGCTGTCTGAAAAATCTAAAGAGTGCTCCCAGCAGAATTTTGAACAGACACTACCCAGTAAACACACTCGTGACTTTAACCTAATATTTATATAAATCTAAGGTTCATATATTTATGTAAAATATTTTACATCATATTTACGTAAATATGTAAACATTACGTCAAAACTTTGACTGTTAATTTAAGTCATTACAAGCAATGTTAATTTTACGTAAATAATATGACTTTATAAATAAATCCTTAAAATTGACGTAAATATTACGTAAATAGTAGGACCTTAATTTTACATAAAAAATATTACATATCTATTATATAAAAAATTATATGTAATATTTAAGTCATCTAATTTACGTTAACGTTACATAAAATTATTTACCTTAAATGAAAGTAATAAAATTTACATAACTATTATGCAAAACATTTTATGTAATATTTATATCATCTAAATTACGTAAACGCTCTATAACATGATTTACTTCACAAATTTTGATATTTACGTAAATATTTTAAAACAATATGAACCTTAAGTTTACTTTTCAAATTTAGCATAATTGTTACATAATTTTTTTATGTATTAATTATGTCATCTAAGTTATGTAATTTCACTGTAAAATTATTTTACGTCAAATTAAAGTCCTAAATTTTACATAATTATTATACAGGGTTCCTAAGCAAATCCTTAGGGGGCCAAGCAGCCGTGTATAAGACGCAGACAAACGGAAAAGCACATTAGGCAGAAAAGGATGGGCATGGGGCGATGTTGTCACTACATCTTACACGTAGTAAATCCATTCCAGGTTGTTGTTTTCTAATGTTTTCCATTTTCATACCTTTAGGACTGGAATAAAAATTGTTTTTGCTCGACTTTAATACCAAACTGATGAAAGATATCGTAAAAAAATATTTTTCGGCTTTTCATTTTGTAACCATTGTCCTTACGCACTGTTTACAGGCTGGGGACTGAGATACATGCAAATGCCTAACCTAAAGCGTTCATACACGGCCGGAGAAATCGACTGAGATATTTCCGTAGAAACTTTATCAAGCAAATAGGACGAGTTGACGCCTTCGAACGTCCAACCCAGGTTTTGCACTTTGATTCGAAATCAAAAAGGTGGAACAGTCAGATGTGGGGCCGTGCACAAATTACGTAACGGTGATTTTACCAATTTTTGACCCCCTCCCTATGTAATGTTTTGTAACGGTTTGGCACGCCACTCCCCTAATATTACGTAACGATTTCAAAACCACTACCCCCCCCCAAAAAAAAAACTTTTTACTTATTTTCATTCCAAATTTTCTTAGTTTCACACAAATGCAAACGCTGTCGAAAACACCCCTCCGCCTACGTAACGTTTTGTAACCCCCCTCTCCCCTATGAACATTACGTAATTTGTGCACGGCCCCTGTAGTCCCAGTGGAGGAGGGCGAGAAAATTGATATTTTTTTCTTAAAAATTATACTCTTTAGACCTATTTCTTTGCGTTCCAGAAATTACGTAGTTTTTGAAAAAAAATTGTAAGCGGCGCAATTTTTATTTCGTGCTTTGTTTTTCTAACATTTTTGCGTTCGGCTAATTTAATTGAAAAATTTTTGCCTGCGGCGCCCTTTATCTTCTCACTCAAAACCAAGATCCCCCGTTTTAGGAAAACTGATCCCGTTTCTGTTTCTAAATTTTTTCGAATAAAAGTAGAGTATGATCATGGAGGAAATAATTTTTTTCTACGGTATGACGAAAATTTCGAGAAAGTTGAAGAAAAAAATAAAAAAAGTGGCAGAGCTTAAGTTTTTCGTAAAAAAAAAACGTTTTTTGTAAAGAAACAGAGCAAAATAAATCTTTTCACCCCTTTTGGGGTGTTACAAATATTGGCAGCCCCTTATTTTTCGCTTTTACCCTCCCCCTAGTTTTGAAGAATTGGTTCGCTACATGTTTCGAGATCATGTCATAAAACACCTCGAAAATATCACATGTAGTGTAGGGCCAGCATTATTTAAAATTAATAATATCGCAAGCAAAAAGCTTTGCAGGAAAAACAGCGCCGTTTATTGATTTATTTGTCTGCCAGTGCTAGCTGCATGGTTTGGCCGTTTCCGGATAGATGTCACTAGTAGAACAGAATGGAAAGAAATTTAAGTAAAAGCGAAGATATTTCTTTCTAATGTTAACAACCTCACGAGTTTATCGCTCAGTATCGTAAATAATGGACCCTGCCGCCTCCTTTAAGCAAGAAAAAGCTGTGGTTTGGACCTGAAAACATCTAGTTTTCCCTCGATCATCTCATGGTGTGGCCGCCATCTAGCGGAATTTGCAGACATCTTGTCAACGGTTATTATTGCAACTATGATTTATGCTCACAATGAAAGAGTGGCGACAATTTTTTCTCATGAAAGCAGTCCGGAGATAATAACAAACTGGCACCATTGCTCAATATACCTGTTTCTTTTGTGCGCGCAGAACTTTCTATGCCATTTCTGTTTGATTTATTGAAATCCTATCCCTAAGGAAAATCTTAGGAACCCTGTATAGTCAATTGAACTGCAAGTTTACATTTCAAATGTTACTTAACTATTACATAAAACATTTTATGTAATATTTATATCGTCTAAATGACGTAAACGCTCTATAACGGGATTTACGTCACATTAAAATTTACAAAAATATTATGAAAATGAAAGAAATTACTAGTGCTTAATCGTTTCTTCCTAGTAGGTAGAGATGGCGCTAATGTCACTATGTATGTATGTATTATGTATATAAAGAGCAAAGATATTTCAAAATTAGAATGCGGACGTAAATCACCGAAGCTGCGTGCTTATGGCGGACTTCGTTAGTTGACGCTTTGCGTATGTCATGCAGATTAATGTGAAGTTTTACCAAGGTAAACCTGTTATGTAAAATACACGTAGTTTTTACTTAACCCTTACGTAACATGGATGTAATATTTATGTAAAATATATGTCATTTTAGTTACATCACATTTATGTAAGGCTCTGCACATGGCATTATGCAGTGTTTTCGCATATTAATTTGACCCAAATTTTACCTTATACCAAATAAATAATTGTGACCTTTTAAGTAAAATATACGTAGTTTTTACTTAGCTCTTACGTAACATGGATGTAATATTTATATAAAAGGTATGACATTTTATTTACATCACATTTATGTAACAATTAGGTGAGCTTTGAGCATGGCATTTTGCAGAGTTTTCGCACCTTAATGTGACTTAAATTTTACCTACGAGTGACCTTAAATTTACGTAACAAGGTAAATCTGTTATGTAAATTTTAAGTAATTTCTACATAACGGTGTGTACTGGATACAATATAATTTTTCTAATGTTCTAAATGTTTCTAAAACTACTGGCCTGAGCGGCAATGGCTATCTAGCCAACAAGAAGCAGAAGGCTAACATTTTCTTATTGGGGGACTGTTCATAAATTACGTAACACGGCTAGGCGTTGACAAAAGTGGTAGGTACTACTAAAATGTTTTTTCCGATCGTTTGAAAAAAGGGACGTACGATATTCCGCAGGTTTACGGGACTGTGTGTAACTTTTGCTGTAACTTTTTCCTTTGGCAATTATTAAATCTAATTTATTCAGATGTGTTCTTGTTCCTTTTCCGTATCTTTTTCCTTAATATTTATCTTGACGGAAAAAGAAACGGAAAAATCGTGTTGAGCAAGTGCGACCCAAAAAATGTTTGTTGACGATTTTTTTTAACCTCAAAATTGATTGTTTTTTTTTAAATATTTCAATCAGTATTTATTACAGAAATGGATATTGAACATTTAATGGATTTGGTGAAAGAGTTTCCACATTTTTGGGACAAAAAGAACCCCAAATTTTTTAAACAAAGGGCCAAAATCGCGAGTGCACCTGTCATTAGTGTCAAAATTAATGCCTAAAAGGAATTTTAGCACGAACCAGCATTTTACTTAAGGAAAAAGAAAGGATTAAAGTTAAAGGAAAAGGTTACGGAAAATAAATTTAACCACGAGCCAGCCTCATGATCCATGATTCATTTTAAATTATTAAGGAGATCCAATTAAGCCATTTCCTCAAGTTTTTTCCAAGCATTTATAAAAAAATCGTTTTAAAAATACAACAAAATAACAAACTGTCAGAAAATTAAAAAGGTCACCGACTGAAAAGAAACTCGCTTATACTTATACCATACCAGTGTTGTGTCATCCATCAATCCCCTTGATTTATAGGCTAAAACCTGAGTGGATATTGTGTTCGAGATTTTTGTAAGTAATTTCCTGTTTTTTTTTTAGAATTTTTGGCAGCTATTTTAAACATTTTATCCCCTAGTTACAAAAAGTACTTACTATTTAATGTTTGGCGATTTTAAATTTGTTTTTTGATACACCCATATTACAGAGACCTACAAAAAAACTAGCCGACGAGATTTATGCCAATCGGCGCTTACCTTCGAGGGTTCCTGTATACGCTGTTCCGCGGTCAAAATCGATCTTTGGTCGACTGGTTGATTCGAAAACGACGTCCTCTGCAAATACGTCCTCATCCAGATACAGGAGGAGTTTGAAAGTCCTGAAATAAATAGGAGTGTTTTTATTGTTATTGTTATTATTCACACATGCAGAGGGTGGAACCTAGGACGACGCAGTTTGTGCACATAAAATATACAGACCGCTTCATGCTACTGCGAACATAGGCCGGAAGAAGTCCAATTTGTCAGTGTACGTACATGCAGGGACAACGCACAACTATCAGTGGAGCAACCAACACTCAGGCTTGCGATCGCCGTTCGCCGCCGTTCGCAGCTTGTGTTTAGTACGACTCTAACCACGGTGCTATGTGGAGCGTAGTCAATGAAACCGGAATTTGGTCAATAAATACGCAAATTTTTACGTTTTCTTGTTTTTTGTCACTGATAAATTAAGGCGTTTTATTTTCAACTGCTCGGATCTATCACTAACAACGTGTTACAATGAAAATGATAAGGAGAAACAAAATAAAATCAAGATCTTAAAATAAAATAATGCATTCTAAAAACCGAAAAGATTCTCCCAGTCAAAAAAAATTTAGAGCAAAGGTTCGAAAAGTCCTCCTTGCTCGGCTAGACAATATCCGAGCCTATTATAAAAACCCCTTCTAACGTTTCCAAGCATGTTAGGGGTGATAGTTTGAAAAGCTTCTTCAATTTTAATCCGAAGTTCTTCCAAATTATTAGCCCTTTCATGCCCGTAAACTTTATTTTTGATATAACTCCACAAATAGAAGCCATTAGAAGCAAGATCGGGTGATCGAGCTGGCCATAAAATAGTTCACTGTGTACTTATAACCCGATTAGAAAATTCATTATTAAGATATTCCCTAACAAGGCCAATATTGTGAGTGGGACAACAATCTTGTTGAAACTATAATATGCTACTGCAGAAGATCCAAGTATCTAGGACCATTCAAATTGCCGTAAATAAAAAATGGCCCAATTACGTGTTCCCCTACAATACCCCCTAAACATTAAAAAAAAAACAAATGGAAATTTTCCCTCGACCAATATCGAACGTGTGTTGCGTTATGACGATTCAATAATGGAAAAGTGCTTTCAAATAGATCTCAGAAAGTTTTCATTGTTTCGAAAAATTCCATACGACGATAGTTGTCCTCGGGAAAAAATTTGATGCGTTTTTGACGCATTGTAAGAATGATAACCATTCTTTTTGAGAACACGTAAGACAGTGGCTGAAGACGTATCAACTGATTCGGCAATTTGGTGGCTAGTTAACGTTCGATTTTCCTCCACTGCAGCGCAAATCATCACACCACGTACTTCCTGCTCGTCATTCAAAACAGTGGGTTTTTTATGGTTTCTTGGCACTACACAACCAAACTTTTCAAAATTCGGCACAAACCTATGAATCGTTGATAAACCAGGTCCTGGGCGATTTACAAAATTCTCCAAAAGTCTCAATGGTCTGCCTTGATAGTACCATTTGACTATCTGTACTTATTCGGCAACTCCGTAGACATCCATTTTTAGTTTTAAAAATGTATTATTTCACTTAAGAACTTACCAATCTGTTTCTCGAGCAAAGCAGAAATAAAACAAAATAATAAAAACAAAATAAATTTCCAAAAGATAACACTGCAGCGTGCTTCGAATCCACCTCGGTCGTACGGCACGGAGAGTAAATTGGACTTGATTCCCCCTATGTTCGCAATAGCCTGAAGCGCATTGTATATAATAATAATAATAATTCGTTTATTTTATGCAACAAAAGTACAAAATTGAAAATGCAATATAAAATACAACAAATTAAACGATGAGCCTTGTCTGTGGGATTTTCATTTGCGTAGAGTAAAAACATCATCACTTGACTAAGTAAAATTTAAAAAAAATAAAAATGATATATATTTTTACAAAAAAAATAGGTTAAAAAAAAGTTTTGATTTTTTTTGTTGCTATTGATCCACTCTTGGAGTCTATGTTTGTAGATTTTTAGTGAGTTGGAGTTTCTTACTTCTAACGGTGAATGATTAAACACTCTGGGTCCAATGGAACAAAAAGAATCCCAACATTTGTAAACAATACGCCAAAATAGCGAGTGCAACTGTCATTAGTGTTAAAATTGGTGACTAAAGCTAAAAGAAAAAATGGAATTGCATGCACCTTAATACCATAATAAAATATGTCAGCCATCTTTCTTTTGCCAAAAATATAAAAATTTCAATTTCAAACTTTTTTTAGAAAATGTATATAAAAAGTTAAAGATTTTTTGGCTCACTCTATAGTTTTTTGCCTTAGCCTAGGGCAACTAACAAAAATTACATATGCTGTATAGCGACGGTTTTCATTAAAATTATTGGACCTTATTCGTAATTTAACCAATAAAATCCTATCAAATATTAAAAGTGATTTTCAACGATTGCTAATTATTCTAATAATATTGGGAAACTATAATATGCTTCTTAGAGTGTATCCAGACTTTCTTAGAATGTATCCAGACTTTTCCAGGGTGTATCCAGACTTTTCCAAGGTGTATCTGGACATTTCCAGGCTTTCTTAGAGTGCATTTACACTTTTCCTGGGTATATCCAGACTTTTGCTCGTATCGTATCGTATCGGGTATTCTCTATCTACGCTCCAATACATGAGGTCGGTCAGATTTTTCCAAGGTGTATAGGGACATTTCCAGTCTTTTTTAGAGTGTATCCAGAATTTTCCAGGGTGTATCCAGACTTTTCCCAGGTGTATCCGGACATTTCCAGGCTTTCTTAGAATGTATCCAAAATTTTCCAGGGTGTATACAGACTTTTCCAAGGTGTGTCCGGACATTTCCAGGCTATCTTAGAGTGTATCCAGAATTTTCCAGGGTGTATCCAGACTTTTCCAAGGTGTATCCGGAAATTTTCAGGCTTTCTTAGAGTGTATCCAGACTTTCTTAGAATGTATCCAGACTTTTCCAGGGTGTATCCAGACTTTTCCAAGGTGTATCTGGACATTTCCAGGCTTTCTTAGAGTGCATTTACACTTTTCCTGGGTATATCCAGACTTTTGCTCGTATCGTATCGTATCGGGTATTCTCTATCTACGCTCCAATACATGGGGTCGGTCAGATTTTTCCAAGGTGTATAGGGACATTTCCAGTCTTTTTTAGAGTGTATCCAGAATTTTCCAGGGTGTATCCAGACTTTTCCCAGGTGTATCCGGACATTTCCAGGCTTTCTTAGAATGTATCCAAAATTTTCCAGGGTGTATACAGACTTTTCCAAGGTGTATCCGGACATTTACAGGCTTTCTTAGAGTGTATCCAGACTTTTTCAAGGTGTATCCGGAAATTTTCAGGCTTTCTTAGAGTGTATCCAGACTTTTCCAGGGTTTATCCACACTTTTTCAAGGTGTATCCGGACATTTCCAAGCTTTTTTAGAGTGCATTCACACTTTTTCTATTTATTCTCTATCTACACTCCAAAACGCATGGGTTGCGTCGGTAATATTTTTCCAAGGTGTATCCAGACTGTTCCAAGGTGCATCCGGACATTTCCAGGCTTTCTTAGAGTGTATCCAGAATTTTACAGGGTGTATCCAGACTTTTCCAAGGTGTATCCCTACATTTCCAGATATTCTTAGAGTGTATCCAGAATTTTCCAATGTGTATCCGAACATTTCCAGGCTTTCTTAGAGTGTATCCAGACTTTTCCAGCGTGTACCCCATCGACATACTAGGTTAGTACATCGATGGTGTACCCAGACTTTTCCTAGGTGTATCCGGACATTTCAAGGCCTTTTTAGTGTATTCACACTTTTCCCGGGTGTATCCAGACTTTTCCAAGTTGTATTCGCACATTTTCAGACTTTTCCTGCAATAGGTGTGTCCAAATTTTTCCGGGGTGTGTCCAGGCTTTATCGGAGCGTATTCAGACTTTTCCAAAATTGATCCAGTCTTTTACTGTGAAGTCAAGTCAAGAAAAATTGCTTTTAGAGAACTACCCTTCTGGATAGATTCTTTTTATATGAAAAAATATTTCAATAAATTAATCCGTGACAGTTTGGTGTGTTTTTGATCCCTGTCTAGCTAAAGCACAGAGTACGTTATTTGGTAATCCGTGGCTAAAGAGTCAGCATTTTCAATGCTAGCCCCACTTGTGTACCCACCAGTGATAGGTGGCCAAATTTTAGTAGTTCACCATATGCAATTTGTAAAGAATTATCAGCGTTTTGAAAACACCCTGTACTTACGCAACTGTAGCCGTATTCTCCAATGTAATTTTCTGCAAAATTCATCATCTTTCATATAGTCAGCGACCATACACACCTACTAGATTATTTAGATCAGTCGAGTCTCAAGCGGGCTACGGTAGCTTAATTTATATCACGGTGTAGTTTAGTCATAAACGAAACTAGAGAGGGTTCAGGTACTACACAGGGTGTTCTTTTATTCGGGTAATGTGTAACGATAATAACTCTCCCAATCAAGTTAGCCTGGAAAAAATGCAGAGCCAAAAACTCTTCTGAACACATTTGGCGACACTGGTCATTATAGTATCTCATAGTCCAGTGGTTTCCAAAGTGTGCGCCGCAGCCCTCCGGGGCGCCGCCGCGAGAAGAAACCAGGGGCGCCGCCTGGCGTTCCTGATAAGGTAGAATTTGAGTTACGTTTGGCAACGCCGGCATGCCGCATCTGCTATTAGCCTCGAGCCCGAGAGAGCAGAACAAGTTTCTACAATTTCCAGAAACCCGTATTCGACCTGCGCGTCGCTCGACGAGAATTTTCGCGAGCGCTCTTTGACAGTATTTAAGTCGCCGTAGTCCGCTTTGCTAGGTTAGTTTACCGTAAGAGGAATTGTAAGCGGTTGAACTGTTATGATAAATAGAAGTAGTAATAGAGAGTTTTAGTAATGATACGAAGTGTTGTGATTTACGAACTCAGGACACATACACGTTCCAATATCGGATCAGTTGCTTCGTTTTTTCGTAAAAAGTTAGTCACAAAATGGAAAGATTTTTATTAAATAAGGAAATTGATAGATCGAGACAGAGTGACGGAGGAGTAAAAAGAAGGAAACATCGCAAATACGATGATAGCTATTTAAACTTTGGTTTTACTTCAGTAGAAGTAAATCATGTGGAAAGACCGCAGTGTGTGCTCTGTTTAAAAATTCTAGCGGTCGAAAATATGCTCCCAAGTAAGCTAAAACGACATCTCGAAACCATTCATCCTACGATGGTTGGAAAGTCACGCGAATTTTTCACAAGAAAGTTGCAGAATGTACAAAAACAAAAGAACGTGTTTACTCAACAAATTCAGTACCTAGCAACGCACTGCTGTCCTCTTTCAAAATAGCATACAGGGTGGCGAAGTGCAAGAAACCTCACACCATCGCAGAAGAACTTATTTTACCGGCTGCTGTCGACATGGTTAACATTATGATTGGAGAATCGGCGGGAAAACTAATTTCAAAGGTACCTTTATCTAACAGCACTATTAGTCGAAGAATCCATCATATAGCTGAGGATCTTAATGATCAATTGATAGAAAAAATGAAAGGCAAGGAATTTGGTCTGCAACTTGATGAGGCTACTAACAATAGTAAAGATGCACACCTTATTTGTTACGTACCCTTCCTGGATGATAACATGATTGTTGAAGACCCTCTTTTCTGCAAAAGTATCGATGAAAGCGGAAAGGCTCAAGACTTGTTTCAAATTCTTGACAAGCTTATAACAGAGAATAATTTAGATCGGGAGAAGTATATTGGAGTTTGTACTGATGGTGCTCGATCAATGTCTGGCCTTTATGGTCAAGCACTTATTCGCAGTAAATCAACGTATGCCATGTGGACCCTTTGCATCATTCATAGGGAAGCACTTGCATCGAAGTCGTTGGGCTGTGAATTGAATTTGGTTATGGAACGTATCATAGGCATAGTTAACTACATAAAACTAGGCCGCTAAAAACCAGACTATTCAAAATTCTTTGTATGGACATGGGAGCTGAACACACTGCGCTGCTATATTACTCCAGTGCACGATGGCTTTCACGTGGAAACGTCTTATCCCGTACACTCGAGCTACATCAAGAAATCCACATTTTCCTGGAAGAGGAAGGTCATACAAGCTCCAGATACTTTAAGGATCCCGACTTTTTGCTAAAACTGGCATATTTGTGCGATATATGCACCCAGTATGTAGGGCCGAAACCACTCCTAGGAACAACCAAGAGGCAATTGCAAAGTCGACTCAATAAATGGGCCAACGATGCCATGGCGACCGCTTGGAGAGGAAGAACAGGATGCAGACAGACCAGGGAATTCGTGAAGGGCTCGGATGTAGCCAGACAAAAATGGCTTCTGGGGAGATTACGAAGGGACGCTGGTCTGCTGACAGGAATCACAACAGGTCACAACCGACTAAGGAAGCACATGACCCGGATCGCGGTGGAAAATGACTCGACCTGCTAGGCCTGCGGGCGGGTAGAAGAGACATCTCGACATGTTATAGCGAACTGCGAGGCATACCAGAGGACGAGATACCAGGTATTCGGATGAGGAGGACCTGCACACGCTCAAATGGGATAAAATACTGGACTTTGCAAAAAGAACAGTAAAACCAGATGAGCAGACTGCCAGACCAGTGGTGCAGGCGGCGGATTAGGGGCAGGCTCGGGGTAAGGCAGAAAGGGCCCAGGAAGGCCTACTTGCCAGGCTTCGCGCCGCCCCTTCTCTACTACTACTACTAGGAAAAAACTGCAGTTGTGGATAAGAAAAATCAATGAAGATGTCGGTCAAGATTGTTTTCCAGAAGACTTGCTGTCCCTTTTCACCGAACACCTTTCGAAACTCTCGGAATGGTTTGCAAAATACTTTACAGAAAAAAATGTCGAAAAATTTGCAGGGATTCAAGATCCATTCTCCACCAGAATTCACTTAACTAGAAGAAGAGAGTCTTATTGAGCTCTCTTGCGACAACAGCCTAAAATCAAAATTCGCTTCTTCTGATTTGGTGGAGTTTTGGGTATCCGTCAAAAATGAATATCCGGCTCTAAGTTTAAAAGCTTTGAGGATTCTAATCCCCTTTGGAACATCCTATTTATGCTAAGCTGGATTTTCAGCTGTAGCTGTGATAAAGAGCAAATATCGTTCAAAGATCAACGTGGAGCAAAAAATGAGAGTGGAAGTGTCAAGCCTTATTCCCCGCTTTGAAAAAATATGTGCAGATCACCAAGCTCACCCATCACACTGATTTTTTTTCCTTCAATAATAATGTATTATTGGGTGTTAGTTTAATAATAAACCTATATGAGCGTTAGATTGGAGTTGTTTTCATTCATGTGTTTTGTAACTAGTGCCAATATATTTACAATGGTGTTATATAAAGTGTTGCTACTATACAGTAGGCAAGTTGCAAAGCACATATTTTATACATTATACATATGCAACACTTTGTTGAACACAACTATATATGCATATTGCGAGTAGGAGCGTCCTAACATAATACTAAACCTGTAAGTGCGCCGCAAACTGAAAAAGTTTGGGAACCACTGTCATAGTCATAATAATATGTCTACTAGATAAAAAACAAAAACATCCATAAAAATATTTAAAAAAAACTTTTTTTATAGTTTTCTCTGGACATGGACCAATAAAGTGAGAATTACATGCTGGTCTTCTCTATCCATCTCGCTTTTGCACTTTAATCTACTACTAAAGCGAAATGAGAAAAGGCGCCTTCCGTGCAATTCTTGTTTTATTGTCCATGTCAAGCGCTTTGTTGGACCCAGGAAAGCGAGATGAAAGGAGATGTCTTGCATGCAAGTTGCCTCTTTCCTATCTCGCTTTGTTAGTACCCGTAAAGCGATATAAAGAGAGAAGACTTGCATGCAATTCTCGTTTTATTGCTGCATGTGAGCTTTTTCGCACCAATCTATGGTATGAATCATATGGTATGGTCTAGTGCTTGATATCAGACCAAGGCCATCACGTCACCGAACGAAACTGAATAAAAAACAATAAAAATTAAAGCAAAACTAATATTACTAGGTGCCTACTCTGCGAATAGCAGCCATGTAGAAAAATATACCCCGATGTTTTTTACGCTATTTTGCACAAAATTTGCATGTTTCTTTGTATAGTGGGTTAGATGAACTCTCGAGCAGCAAGGTTATATATATTACACGTACACAAAGGCCTTCTTTTAATAGTAGAGTTAGTTGCATCAGAATATAGATCACCTCCGGTTTATCAAACCAGAAATTTACAAAATTAGCCAATTCTGGTTTTTATTTATTATTATTGAACGACATTTTCTGAGCTAAAGCCACTAACAGAAAAAAATATAATCTCTAAAACCGATTCAATAGAGAGTTAATAGACCACTAATTTATGGTCACCTTAATTGCTTCCGTATTACCGTAATTGAGATGCTAAAAAAAGTTTTTAAACCACAAACACAAATTAGCGTAACCCCTGCCGTAACCGTATTCTTTTGTCCACATACAAACTGCCAATGTAAATAGAATAGAAAAGAAAACAACAATTCCTGTTTTTGCAAATTCACTTTCACAAAAAAATTAAAAAACTAAAAAAAAATCTAATTATCACCTACGAGCTGCAGTTTTTGCATCGAAATAAATTTGGTTGGTTACAAAAAATAACCGAGCGGATCTCGATAAGCCTCCGTAAGTAACGCATTTCGGTTCGGTTATTTGTGGATACGGGACATAAATAACCGATTGTGCCTACGGCATCACCAATTTTGATGGTCTATTAACGCTCTAATCTAGATTTGGAATTTGTGAGGGCCGTATGCATAGTTGTTCCTCTTGGCTCCCACCTTCCTGCGCCATCAAAAATTTACATTACCCAAGAAATATGGTGGTTTTCCAGTTAATTAGAAAATACAATTCAAATTACACGAATAAACAACAATACAATAAGTGACAGTGAACCAATACTGAGTGGGGTACCACAAGGTTCAGTATTAGGACCGTTAATGTTTGTGATATACATACAACAACAACAAATTGGGAAACAAATATGCAGAATGATTTAGAACTACTTCAAAATTGGTATACACAAAATAGTATGTTTATAAACTCAACGAAAACAGAATATATAAATTTTACTTTAAGAAACAATTATAAATTTTCTAATCCCTTAAAGTATTACTTAAATTGTAAAAATAATCAAAATTGTAATTGTGAAATAATAGAACAGAAAAATAAAGTTAAATATTTATTTTAAAGAATATATTAAATATGTAACAAATAAATTAAAATATATTTTCAGTAGCTTTTTCTTTATAAAACATCATACCAGTATATCGTTAAAAACAATATTCTATTTTGCAATGGTGCAATCGATATTAAGTTACGGAAACAGTATATGGGGTGGAATTTATGATGAAAATTTATATAATTTAAAAATTATTCAAAAATCTTTTATTAGAATTATAGAAGGATGCAATAAGAGAGAGCATACAACAAATCTTTTCAAAAAACATAAAATTTTAAAATTTTCTGAATTATTCTGCATAAACGTTTGTAACATTATTAAAAAGAATAGTGAATTAAATCTTAAAAGAAATCATAATGATCAACATTATTTTACACCACGAGTAACAAAAACATATAGTCAAAGGATGGTTATGTATTTTCGAGTGTATTTCACCAAAAATATTGAATTCAAATTTTACCGTTTAAAAAATTTTAAATAAAGATAAAAGAATTCTTTTTTTCAAACTCCATAGTAGAAGCAATAAATAAAAACAATAAACAAAAAAAAAGAGTGTCTAAATAATTAATTAGCAATAATTTTAATTAGTTTAAATTAACATTTAAAAACTTTGAAACCTATTATATGATGTTTTTTAAGGAAATTTAGAAATAAATAAAAAAAAGAAAAAAAAAGAAGGGAGCCTTCGGAATGACTACGAGAGTTAAGTGATGGCAAAAGCATAGTTTTTTTAATGGAACGCGACCAAATTCGAGTTTTTCTGCATCGAATAAAACAAAAATAACGTACGTACCTTCCATGACCCTTGACCTCCAACCTCAAAGCACCTCCCCGCCACGCACCTTCAGGGTCTCTACGGACACGGGTGGCGTGTTGCCGGCTCAACGATTGAATATCGTACGTGGCAACGTCGTAATGTTTAATCCAGGAGTTGAGGTCGAAATCTGAAAAAAAAAGTGCGAATTATGACTATTAATTTATTTATAAAATTTAAAACTTTTCTTTTATGGATAACGACCTTTTTATGTCATGTTTTCAGCTAGGCGTTGTAAGAGCTTTTGAAATAAATATATTTTGTCCGAAACTTTATAGTTCTTGAGATATTTGTATTCTAATTAAAAGTATAATCGGGTCCCTATAACAAACCCGAAACTAAATTTTGCAGAAACATAATTTTTCAGAATTTAAAAGAAAAGAAAATAATTGGTCGAAAAAAATTGTCTCGAAAATGAAATGACGGGAAAATCAAATCGCTAGAAAATATATGCATTTAAGCGAATCATAATTTTATAGAAACACAAAATGTCAGAAAATATAATTTAATAGAAACATAATAATACCGAACCACAAAATTCAAGAACCCCAATCTGTCCGAAAATGATTTGAACCGATAGCCACGAATTCAATTGCTACGTTGCCAGGCTTACGGCAGGGAAGGGTCGAAGTAAGTTGTGATTTGTATTAATTTAACCCCTTTGCATCCCTTAACCAACCAAATTTTTTCATAATATTAAAATCGCTTCACGGGAAGTGTGTCAAAAATGAATCGCAACATTTGATAGACAGTTAGACAGCTAGAAACTGTGAAGTTAAATAAAATCGTGTAATAAAAAAAAATCCCCGTGTCATCTTCCAAACAGAGAAACTTGTCAACGCCGCAATCCAGGGCCTACGGCGCTCTAGAGATTTAAATTTGACGCATGCCCAATGGCGATTCGGATGGATTGTGGTTCTGCTTATTTAAGTATCGGGCATACTATTTTCTATCAATTTGTGGTTCGGGTGTTTTTCGTTCCTAGAAAATTATTTTCGATACTTTTGTAATTCTGATATTTTAAGGTTCAGGAAAATTATAATCGGTTAAATTATATTCGCGTCTGTTAAGGATCGAGAAAATTAAAATTCTATAAAACTATATTCGTATCCAATATTTTTTATATTTCGTTTCGGACGTTTTATTTTCTGTTCAATTGTGTTTCGGTTTTTGTAAATTCGGCTTTTTTATGGGTTCCCGTATAATCATTACAAATATATCGAATGGGATGTTCGGGAAATATGCCCATCAAAAGCACAGATTTTGATCACCTGCCGTTTTCTTTTTTCAGCACGAGTATATGATTTAGGCAGAGAGCATATAAATTTACATAGAGAGGACACCTAATGGTAAATTTGCGGCTCCGCTCAACTGACTTGAAAACCAAGTGGCGCAGCTATCGTTTTTTTTTTGGTTCTTGGCGTCGAAACTGGCTGTGCCACTTTCGCTCTTGCTTATTTTTATCGATCCAAAGCAGTGGCGGCGCACAGACAAATCGTATTTTTTGGACGAATTCCGCTGCAGACAAAAACCCGTACCGGTACAGTCACAGGTGGCGAATACAGAAGAAGGCGATCGACCCCCTTTCCGAAGAAATTACGTACCAACTTCTCCAAAAATGTTGCCCCGCGGTGCCAGTTTTTTCTTTTATTTTAAATTAAACATTACTCTTTTACAAGGTTTCGTCTTCGGCGGTTACGTCACAACCGCCTCTTTTGGATTAGGAGAACAGAACCATTGAAGGAATATCCAAGGAAATTTATCATATGAGACCATCAGTTTTCACATACCTTCTCACCCATTCTGATCTTCTAATCATGTATTTTTCAAATATTCGGAAATGACGGGGTTATTAAAATTTTAAGTAACCTTAAATAGCAAAATATTTGAAAAATAAATAAAAGACACTTATTTTTTACCGGAAAAAACCTAAATTATATGCTCTCTGCTTTTTCCTTAATTATTACAAGTAATAAAGGCTTGAAAAATATATATACAATAAAAACTTTCTGCTAGCTCACTTAGCAACAACTTCATAAAAATAAATCGATATTCATTCAACGCGCCGGATTATTGCCGTTTTAATTTTAAATAAATATTACCCCGGTTTATCCTGGCGCATTCAGCTAAAAATAAGAAACTCGCTGTGTATCGGGTTGAGTTGCTGGTCGGATATTACCATTACGTGTCCTCTCTATTTAGATTTATATACCTACCCCTCTTTTTAAACGATTTTATTTAACTTCACAGAGCCTGGCTGTGTGTCTACCAATTCGTGCGATTTATTTTTGACACACTTCCCGTGAACCGATCTTAATGAAATTTGGCACAGTAATGTAGGTCCGATGACAACACAATATTATGAAAACATAGGGGAATAGGAGGAGGTTGAGGAGTGTAAAGGGGGTAATTTCAGAACTTTGTAATGAAAACAAATACAAAAACATGCAGTTTTCTGATTTATGATTTGTTCTGGTGAAAATACAATTATATGAAAGAAAAATCGGGGGTAGGGGGTGGTTAAGGTGTGTAAAGGGGTTAAATTCATAACTTTGAAACCAAAGCAGACACATAAATGCGGTTGTCCGTCGACCTCAAATGGTTAAGTTTCCAGCTAAATTTTGTTATGGAACCGATGAGAGACGGATGCTGCCAATGATTCTTTCATGGGCAACTACCGAGCATTAAATAGGAAGCACTGTAGACATTGCAGTCGTATATCTGGGATCAAAATTATTCGAGGAAGGGCAAGATTATATTGCATTGTACAAAATTGACAGGAAAAAAACCTTGTAATAATAAGGCATTGCTAGAAATGGAAAGATTACGAAAGCATTAAGACTAAAAAGTAAAAAAATCAATATTTTTTTAAAGTTAAACGATTTTATTTGAAAATTTGGAGTAAAAAGAAAAAATAATTTGCCAGATGTCTGTTTACTGTTGTCTAGATTTAACAGTAGCGTTAATGGCATATTATATATATTTAAGTTCGATATAAAATCGTATACGCGCAATTTTTTTATAAAATCGTTTAACTAGTACTGGGGAAACTTTTTCTTTTTTGGAAAAATGTGTCTACACATTTATTCATTCATAATTTATTTATTCATTCATAAAGATATCAACAGCTAATGCCAATTACAGATAGCCACTTAATGGTAATAAATATAACATAGCTAAGTCACAACATAAATTAAGAATAGTCAGAGAACATATTTATGATCTTTCGAACGGTACAAACTTATTAACATCTACCAAATAGATATCTTTTTGCAAATACATTTTTCTAACAAATTATGAATCAAAAGCTTGTAAAAAAATTTAATTTTAGGTATAATTGTGAATCTATTTAAATGTTTCTATTTTTAAAGAATATATATATCGTCTTAGAAATATTACTCATCCAGAAGATGTTGAAATATTAAAAATGGTTGTTTTGAAAAAGTCTTACTTACAACACATATTTACTATTTTTCCCCTAAAATAGGCCTTTTAACGAAAACTGTGCCAGAGCCATTAACCGATCTATTGATTTTATCATTCGTACAGGGTGTCCCGAACAACTTAAACTCCACTTAACAATTCTATGCACAGGGGCCAAAATATTACTACGCACAGGGTCAGAGAGCATATAAATCTAAATAGAGAGGACACCTAATGGTCAATTTGCGACCACAATCAATTGACTTGAAAACCAAGTGGCGCAGCGATCGTTTTTTCTTGATTTCGTTACTACAACCAAACGAGGTATAATAAGAACTTCGTATAACAGAGCCGTTCAAATTTGTAACAATTCTCATGTCTTGGAAATCGAAATAAGAAACATTAAGAAGGATCTGCAGCAGAATGGTTACAGCCTTAAAGTTACAGATACTATTTTTAAATTTCAGCAAACAGGACAGAAATTACAAGACCAAAACCAGGCAAATGCATTCCTTACAATTCCATACATTAAAGAAGTATCAGAGAAAATTCGAAGAGTAGCGAACAACTTTAACATTAAAACAGCTTTTAAATCTATCTATAATAGAATTCGAAGCCTTCTTAGTAAAAGACAATCGAAAAACAAACAAAATAAGGAATGCATTTACCAAGTTCCTTGTGAGTGTGGTGAATCATACATAGACGAAACCAAAAGACCACTATCTGTTAGACTTAAGGAACATCAGACGAATACCCAAAGAAGTGAAACAACGAAATCAGGAATTGCCGAACATACATGGTCAAAACAACACCGAATGAAGTGGATAGAAGCAATGATTTTGCACAAGGAGTCACACTGGAAGAAACGAAAATTCCTTTAAGCTGCCTCTATTGGGCAGAATCAGGGTGTTTTCAGTAAACCAAGTGTTGATACTCCAAATATTTGGAAGCCCCTCCTTGGGCGGAGGAGACAATGGAAGTCCGAAACACAGAGTTAATTTCAAACACATCACTCAAACTTTCAAGCAAAGGTCAGAAAACTTGGAAATCGAAATAAGACGAAAAACTTCTCCAAAGTTTGTAAGAGTATCCACGTTTTTATGATAACGCCATTGACAAATTTGCTAAGTGATCCAAGAATCGAATTACATTACAGATAGTGTAAGTTTTTAAAAATTGCTTCCCTAACTTGTAATTTCACTGCACGCCGCTGATTTTTAAACACCCTGTATATGTTCCGCAACGCTTAACCATTTAACTTTCAACGTTAAATTCAATAATTTTTGCCATATAATATTTTCATTGCGAAGCATATTTCGGTATTAAAATAAGTCAAAACGAGAAGATAAAATAAAAAAATACAACCAAAATTAATATAAAGTGGAAAATAAAATTAAATTATACCAATAAAACGTATATTAAAGCTTGTGACCCGTATATATAATAAAAAGCTCCTGAAAATTTATATCGCCAAAAACGTAATAAAAATAAACCGACTCAGCTTAAACGAAGAAAACGCATCGTCCTTTAGTTTAATAAGAAAAAACCATTATGTATTTGCCGCCCTATAAGCCTAAGGGAGGACAGCCTCGTTGTAAAAAATTAATGATCAAGCATGACATTACTTTTTTTATGTGCAAACCTGTTGGTTTCCGAAATGCGGCGTCATAAACAGTTGTTTTTTTTTTCGATTATTTACCCCAGTTTCGCACTTAAGCGTAAGCCCATCACCGACCAAAATTAAAGTCCTATTTACAAGGTATCTTCAGAATCTGATTCCCACCTCCCAAAAATTTGCACTGTTCGCCTATAAATTCATCATAAATTAACAAATAAAAAATTTGACACCTATTGTAGCTGACTTTGACGTTTTCGAATTACAGGTTAGATATTTTGTCATTCTAAACACAAAAATAAGGAGACTGGCCACACTTTACTAAAAGACTAATTATTCTATATTTTATTATAAAAACTTATTCTTAAGGCTATAGTTTCTCCCCAGATTTTAAGTAAAAAAAAGTACAACCGGCAACGCCTTTTTCTTTAATTTTTTTTATCTATTGCCAGAGAGCACAGGGAAGACTAGACATCAGAATTAGCTGAAATTTTGCAGGGGTGATCATTTTTAAATGCTTAACAAAAATATCTGAAGGATTTTTCAAAATTCTCAATTATTTTTTCTTCAAAATAAAAGCTCTGGTGCTGTCATTTATTCCAAAAGCCTCAAAATAATTGAGGTTTAGAACAAACCCGATTTACAAAAAAAAAAAAGATAGAAATACTCACAATTTCCTCTGGATTACATTTTTCCTTTTTATATTTCCTTGCTTTAGCGAAAATAAAAACTAAGTTTGCTTTTTTCTAAAAGCCTGTGCAATCCCGTAAAGAAAACTGATCAAATATTTCAAGTGTTGGCCGATAGATCGCAGAATTTATACGATTCCATGGTAACTGCAGGTGTTTTGTCGATAAACTTTAAATCGGGCCGCAGTGGGACAGAAGAGTATTTTTACGTTTTCTGACAGAAAACCATTCGAGGTTATGTTTATCTTTCAAAAATGTATTTTCAAAACCATTGTTCTAAAACAAATATAGAACCACTCCGCGTGTGCGGTCGCCCTCCGAGAAAAGAACCAAGAGAACTTTACTGGCTCGCTGGGATTACTTACTAGGAATTCGCATAGAAAAATTCGGCGCCCATAACCCCACATAATTTTGTTTTCATTTTGATTCAACCATTTTTTTTTAAATTTAAATTATTGCGGCATAGTTATGTGCAAGTGTACTAGTGAAACCCTGGAGTGTAAAGAATAGATTTTAGAACTTCAGTTTCAAAAACAAACGGATACTTGAGTACTAACAAAACAGGTCAGTAAAGCTCCATTTAGAGGTTGCAAAGACTCTTGCTAGTCGTTGACGCTCCTGTTTAAAATAGAATACGATTATTTCGTCTAACGCCAGTAGCCGATTTTTAAATCTGCATGCTTTTAAGTTAACCTGTTGTCGGTATCAGCTAGTGGGAGTGTTTCCAATTTAATTATAAATGCACCTGCAAGTGCAACCTTAAACATTACACCCAGTTACTTTATAATACATACTTAGTTGGGTAGCGTTTTTTATCAGGTAATTCTGCAATAAATGGTATTCTTTTATTTTAGTATTTTACTTGGTTTTTTAGCGGCGTAGAACACGAAAAGTCAAAATAAGTAACCTAACCCCAAATTTTTGACCCAGTGCTAAAAATTCTCCGCGTTGCCATGGAAAACAAATTCAATGACGTAAAATTTTGCAAAAAAATCAGGTCGACTTAGTTACATTGATTTCCCGTACAGTGTTGCTAAAAACAATTCCCCAGATTGTAACTACGACCTTAAAGCTCATTATGGACGAAACAAGACCACAATTGTGTGAATAAGAAAAGAGGATCAAGAAGAAGGAACTGTCACACCACACTCTGCGTGGCCTTGGCAAACCTCGATGTTGTTTTTCTGGAACCACTGGAAATTCTTGCGTTATGGATAGGACAGTTATCCTGTTGATACACAAAACCTTTTGGATGAAGAATGGTTGCTTCTGAAAACATATTTTTTTTTTTTTTATTTTTTTTTTACTGGAACTTTCCATCCATTACAGGATCAATGCCCAGTGTTAGCGAAGTGTTTTTGCAAAGTTAAAGACAAACACAAAATATCCATGCACCTAGCCGGGATTCGAACCCGGGACCTTCCGTGCGGCAAGCAGATATGCTGCCCACTGCGCTACGGCGGCCGGAAAACTTCTGGAAACATAATATTTCTTATCATATCAACATAAACCTCAGCTGTAAATCTTTCATTCCCACACATTCCCGGCCGATCTAGCAAAATTTGTTTCCTGTCATTGTGGGCCTGAAAGATTCTTTCTTCCGTGAAGACTACTTGTTGCCAAAATTCCTCTTCTTGTAGTGAATAGTTCGCTTCTTTTCCGCGCTAAGAGTTTCTTGGCAGCAACGCGACATCTAAGCCTAGAACGTCTTATCCGTCTGCGCGTCGTTCTTATGGATCCAGGAAAATGTGCCTCAATTTTCGCCTCTGCGGCCATCGCAAATAGGTGGTCTTCAAGAAAATCGATCAGTTGCTGATCCTGCTGAGGATTACTGACTTGGGCCAAGCCATTGCCTCGCCTTCGTCGAACAGTTGCTTCTTCTTGATACTTTCTTCTTATTTTCTCAATTGTAGCCTTGTTTCGTCCATAATGGGTCGCTACTCTTCGAACCGACCAACCACCATCTAATTTGGCAAGTTGCGAGGCCCATAGTACAAAGTGTACATCATAAATTTCAACCACTTATCGGAAGAAGATAAAATTATCAAAAAAAAAAGGTATAAAGAACAGCCTAAATGCATACGTAATATATCTACTTTATTTAACCGACCAAATATCACGGATCACCACGATACTCTGTGCAAATATCGATCGCAATATGATACGTGTACCGGATCGATAAGTTTTACGAAACGTATCGAAGCAGAAGTATCGCGTTTACACATGCGCATTTCGAAACGAATCCGGATAAATGATGATTTCAAATACTGCGCGGAACAAGTTTCGGAATTTTTTACTGTACTTTTCCTGCACAAAATTGTCACAGTTAACTGTATTTTATTACACAATTGTGTAAATACACGACTCAATTAAAACGATTACACAGGTATTTTTTCCGTATGCTTTATGTCTCTATTTCGCAAATAAATTAATCTAGAAAAAAAGCCCTCATGAATAATCACAAAATCTTCTCTCATGTTTGTTGCATTAAAAAACTGCTTTCCTGCATTTTTGTTTCCTCGATATTAGTCAAGCAGTTCTTAAAGCAACCAACTTCGAGATTTTCGATAATAATCTCCTCATCCCATGATCAGATAATAACAAATACCACATTTATAAACACCTAAAACCGGATTTATCTAAGGACGGTTTTAAATAAAATGGCTTTCTCCGAGGGTTTATACGTCCTGTCCTGTCATCAAATGTCAGTTAAAAAAAAATAACTAAGTTAACTGTTATTTAAAGGTGGTAGACAATAGAGACATAAAGCTATTTGTACCTCATCGCGGTATCTAGCGAAAACCAACCACATTGATTGGTCAGAAACTAGTAGCACGTTCGAAAAGAGCAGATATTTGCTAATTTAAGGTGTTTCTGAACGCAATAGGTGCTGAGATACGATACGTGTGCCGTACCGATACGTGATACCTAACGCATCTCAACAGCTATCGCGTTCAAGAACACCTTAGATTAGCATATATCTGCTCTTTTCGAACGTGGTACGTATACGGCGATGAGTTAAAAATAGCTTTATGTCGCTAATGTTGAACTTGACAGTAAGTTAGAGACAAAAACTAAGACTACCTAAGGGTTTCTAAGATTTTCCTTAGGGATAGGATTTCAATAAATCAAACAAAAATGGCATAGAAAGTTCTGCGCGCACAAAAGAAACAGGTATATTGAGCAATGGTGCAAGTTTGTTATTATCTCCGGACTGCTTTCATGAGAAAATATTGTCGCCACTCTTTCGTTGTGAGCATAAATCATACTTGCAATAATAACCGTTGACAAGATGTCTGCAAATTCCGCTAGATGGCGGCCACACCATGACATGATCAAGGAAAAAATTAGATGTTTTCAGGGCCAAACCACAGCTTTTTCTTCCTTAAAGGAGGCGGCAGGGTCCATTATTTACAATACTGAGCAATAAACTCGTGAGGTTGTTAATATTAGAAAGAAATATCTTCGCTTTAATTAAATTTCTTTCCATTCTGTTCTACTAGTGACATCTATCCGGAAACGGCCAAACCATACAGCTAGCACTAGCAGCCAAAGAAATCAATAAACGGCGCCGTTTTTCCTGCAGAGCTTTTTGCTTGCGATATTATTGATTTTAAATAAAGCTGGCCCTACACTACATTTGATATTTTCGAGGTGTTTTATGATATGATCTCGAAACATGTAGCGAACCAATTCTCCAAAACTAGCGTGAGGGTAAAAGCGAAAAATAAGGGGCTGCCAATATTTGTAACACCCAAAAAGGGGTGAAAAGATTTATTTTGCTCTGTTGCTTTACAAAAAACGTTTTTTTTACGAAAAACTTGAGCTCTGCCAATTTTTTTATTTTTTTCTTCAACTTTCTCGAAATTTTCGTCATACCGTAGAAAAAAATTATTTCCCCCATGGTAACACTCTACTTTTATTCGAAAAAATTTAGAAACAGAGACGGGATCAGTTTTTCTAAAAACGGGGGATCTTGGTTTCGAGTGAGAAGATAAAGGGCGCGGCAGGCAAAAATTTTTCAGTTAAATTAGCCGAACGCAAAAATGTTAGAAAAACAAAGCACGAAATAAAAATGGCGCCGCTTACAATTTTTTTTCAAAAATTACGTAATTTCGGGAACGCAAAGAAATAGGTCTAAAGAGTATAATTTTTAAGAAAAAAATATCAATTTTCTCGCCCTTCTCCACTGAGACTACAGGGGCCGTGCACAAATTACGTAATGGTCATAGGGGAGAGGGGGGTTACAAAACGTTACGTAGGGGGGAGGGGGGTTTTCGACAGCGTTTGCATTTGTGTGAAACTAAGAAAATTTGGAATGAAAATAAGTGAAAAGTTTTTTTCTTTCTGAGGGGGGGTAGTGGTCTTGAAATCGTTACGTAATATTAGGGGGGTGGCGTGCCAAACCGTTACAAAACATTACATAGGGAGGGGGTCAAAAATTGGTAAAATCACCGTTACGTAATTTGTGCACGGCCCCACATCTGACTGTTCCTCCTTTTTGATTTCCAATCAAAGTGCAAAACCTGGGTTGGACGTTCGAAGGCGTCAACCCGTCCTATTTGCTTGATAAAGTTTCTACGGAAATATCTCAGTCGATTTCTCCGGCCGTGTATGAACGCTTTAGGTTAGGCATTTGCATGTATCTCAGTCCCCAGCCTGTAAACAGTGCGTAAGGACAATGGTTACAAAATGAAAAGCCGAAAAATATTTTTTTTTTACGATATCTTTCATCAGTTTGGTATTAAAGTCGAGCAAAAACAATTTTTATTCCAGTCCTAAAGGTATGAAAATGGAAAACATTAGAAAACAACAACCTGGAATGGATTTACTACGTGTAAGATGTAGTGACAACATTGCCCCATGCCCATCCTTTTCTGCCTAATTTGCTTTTCCGTTTGTCTGCGTCTTATACACGGCTGCTTGGCCCCCTAAGGATTTGCTTAGGAACCCTGTATACTGGAAAACAAAAAAAATGCAACACCATGTATATGGATATTTATTTGAATGAAAATTATTTATGTGACAATTTCAACATTTAAACGACTTCGAGAAAGGACGCATCGTGGGCATGAAAGAGGCTGGTTTTGGTTTACGAGAAATTGCAAGAAGGGTTAATGCCAATCCATGAACAGTGTTAAGAGTTTGGAGAAGGTGGTCCAATGATGAGACTTATAGACGTCGTGCGGGATCTGGACGCCCTAGATTATTACCAGGTCGTGATTTACGGCATCTCAGACTTCTTGCTCTCAGAAATCGACGGGACAGTATACGCCAAGTAAGAGATGTTCTAATCGCAGCTACCGGACGAGTGTTTTCAAGGATGAGAGTTAATCGAAGATTGCTTGGTATGGGGCTGATGGTTTACCGTCCGCTTTTGGTGCTACCTTTGACCCCACAACATAAGGCTCGCCGCTTGGAGTGGTGCAGTGCTCGGCAAAACTGGAATGACGAATGGAATACCATAAGCTTCAGCGATGAATCCAGGTTTTGTTTAGGTGGCCATGATGAACGCATGAGGGTTAGGCGATTTCGAGGTGAGAGACGAAAAGTAGACTTTGCTGTTGAACGTGATACAGCAAGACAGCAAAGTATCATGTTATGTGGTGCTATATGTTTAGGAAGCAGATCATCTCTAGTCCTCATCAACGGCAATCTGACTGCTCGGCGATATATCGATGAAGTGCTGCAGCCAGTTTTACATCCCTACCTACAAACTATCCCAAATGCGATCTTTCAACAAAATAATGCCAGACCGCATATTGCTCTTCAAACAATGGACCTCTTACATGAACTTGGCATAGAGACTTTGGAATAGCCAGCAATATCACCTGACTTGTTGTCTATCGAACACGTATGGGATATGATTGGGCGCAATCTTAGTCGATTACCACGTCCCCCTGGAAACTTAGATGAACTCTGGCATGCCGTAAGGAGGATTTGGATGAGTGTTCCTCAATATGATATAGACCATCTTATTTTGTCAATCCCCAATAAAACAAACGAGTGCATAAATAACCACGGAGGAGCCACTCATTATTAATTTTTTTTATGATTACCATGGAGGAATCTTCTTGGAATTGTAATCAATTACCAAGAACATCCTAATGTATTAATATATAAATAAATTACTTTAAAAATATTTGTCCTTTCTGATGTTGCATTTTTCTTGTTCTCCAGTATACTAGTGCGTGTTCAGTGAACCATAAAAAACCTGTGTTCAGTGAACCATAAATTTTACACTTGGTTAGCTCCACCCTTTCGCAGTGAGTTTTCCAAATATCCTTGATGGTGATGCTTTGTTGAGAAAATACATTATTGTTCCTCTATATAAATGCTGTTTCTTTGAACATCCGCTTGAATAGATTCTCCTCTTTGGCGACGATCTTCACCTCTTTCCATTCCATATGATTGTTGATTGTCCCAGCAATTTAGAGCAATTTTTGATCCAGTTGTGTTCCCTTGACGAGTTTTGCGTTTGTGTTCTGTCAGGCGAACTTCCATGGTTCGGCTGATGGTTTCTCCAATGTAGATATTCCCACAATCGCATGGTACCTGATAGATGCAGTACTTGGTGTCGTGACGTTGTTAACTGACTTCTTATGGTTGTGGTCGTTTTGAAGATAGTCCGAGGATCGTATTGGTTGCCTATTCTTCTTATCTTTTCTGAGATTCCTTTGATGTATGGAATTATAAGCGTCTGTCGTCCTTTGTGTTGGAGTGGCCTGAAGAGTTTTATTGATTGTGTAGTTGAAGAAACCGTTCCTTCGGAGATCGGATGAAATATTTGCCTTTTCTTTATTTAAAGCTTCTTCCGTATTGCAGATATATGTGGCTTGATCTATGAGAGATTTTCTAATTCCGAGTTTGGTTGACGTGGAGTGGTTTGATTTAAAGTTTAGATATTGTCCAGTATGAGCTGGTTTGCGATATACGGAAGTGGTTATGGTTGAATTCTTTTTGGTGACTAAAACGTCGAGAAAAGGGAGCTGACAATTTTCTGCTTTTTCCAGAGTTAATGTGATGCAGTTTCTTATGCTGTTGACGTGATGAAACAATTGTTCTAGTGTATTGTTGTCCATATATCTGACCCATAGTTTGGGAATCTGCCAATATGTTCGCAGAGCTTCTTCTTCAAAGGATTCCATAAAGATGGTAGATGGGTTTTATCAGAGGGGTGGTTGTCCTTGAGTAGCTTCTGTTCAATGATTTGAAGTGATTCTTCCAGTGGTACGTTCGTGTAGGTTGATGTCTCTAAGGAGGTCTACGAAGTGCTTTGACGAATAATGGTGACTTTCCTTGAAGAGGCTGGATGATTTGTAGAAGATATTTAACAAGATTATAAGTCGGAGAATTGCGATAACTAGTTATAGGTCGAAGTGACATGTTTTCCTTTTTTCCTTATCAATTTTCGGCAGTGTGGCAGCAGTCTGGTATGAGTTTGCTTCTCTTAATGTCTATGTTGGGAATTTGGAACCTTTGGTTGCACTAAAACAAAGTTATGATTGTTTCCCACAAACCAAAACTACACTTTTTTGCACTCGACGCGCGTTTCACTAACAACGTTAGCATCATCAGGAGACGATAAACAATGAACTAAATTAATCTACGCTCTATCTTATATACAATCCTTTAGTGGGCAGAGATAAGACTAATAATTTGTGATTGATCACGATTTTTAATCCTATCTCCTCTCAACCAAATAATAAAGTGTACTAAACGGGATGGGTCCTCTATCTTTATTTAAACTATTTCTGGATTTAATGATTTCCATACTTTCATATGCATTTTGTTTGGTACACTTTTTAGAAGTTTTAGGTTATCTAATGTGAATCTATGATTGTTTTCAAAAGCATGCTCGGCCACACTTGACTTTTCTGTTCTTCCGTATTTTAAGTGTGCTAAGTGTTCTTTAAAACGTGTTTGAATAGAGCGTCTCGTTTGGCCAACATATTTTTTGTCACAATCCAGAAGAAGCTTACTAGGAAATCCCAAGGATAAAACTACAGTTCTAGAAAAAAGTGGAATTTACGAAATTAGTTGCATGGATTGTGACAAAAAAATATGTTGGCCAAACGAGACGCTCTATTCAAACACGTTTTAAAGAACACTTAGCACACTTAAAATACGGAAGAACAGAAAAGTCAAGTGTGGCCGAGCATGCTTTTGAAAACAATCATAGATTCACATTAGATAACCTAAAACTTCTAAAAAGTGTACCAAACAAAAGACTTTTGAATGCATATGAAAGTATGGAAATCATTAAATCCAGAAATAGTTTAAATAAAGATGGAGGACCCATCCCGTTTAGTACACTTTATTCTTTGGTTGAGGGGAGATAGAATTAAAAATCGTGATCAATCACAAATTATTGGTCTTATCTCCGCCCACTAAAGGATTGTATATAAGATAGAGCGTAGTTTACTTTAGTTCATTGTTTATCGTCTCCTGATGATGCTAACGTTGTTAGCGAAACGCACGTCGAGTGCAAAAAAGTGTAGTTTTGGTCTCTTAATGTCGTTAAAGTATCTTCTGTGTTGGTATAGAGTTTGGTAGATTTTTCTTCCACCAACCAAATTTTTAAACCGTCCTTATATAAAAGCGCTTTAAGAGGCCTTTACAGAGTAACCGATAGCAACTTTTTCGTTTTGGTGCGGCTTAAGAGTTTTTTTACTATCGCATCCACCAGAAAATCAGCCTCGTTCGGAAAACGGCATAAATAAGGCAAAATGCAGTGCCTTTAATTTAAACATAGCTATACAGATGCGTTTAAAAATAGCTAAAATTACCTAATTTGTAGGCAATTTTATTAGAGACATTGTTTTAAATAATGTTTGCATCATACTTCTAGATTGAGCTAAATATAAAACCGAAAGTAGGGGTTAGTCAGAAAAACAAAAAGCAAAAAAGGTTCTGTTCCAGAAGGAGAGAACAAAACGTCGGTTGAGTGTTTTTAAATGGCCTTTCTAAAAGGGATTAAACGTGAAATTTATGGTCTGGAATTTTTTGCGAGTTTTTTTGCGGCTTTTCAAATGCATGGGTCGGTATTAGCGCCATGTCATATTTTATATTTTGCTGACAAGAGGGTTGAAAAAGGGTTAGATTTTAAATTGCGCCAGCGATTAAAACAAAAATGCGTTATTTTAGGCCGACCCTAAAATGTCATGGCCAAGTACGCGAAAAAAAGTTTGGTTATAAAAAGAAAGAAAGAAAGAAGAAAAGAACGCTGCAAGATGTGATGTATCCTGTTTTATGATTGGTATAAACTTATAGTAGGTTGGCTACATCAAAGAATCGTGCATTTTTTGAATGAGTTATGACCCTTTCTCACGCGGGTTACCCAGAGCGAAACATCGTTTAATCATTTCTTTTTTCGCTTTGGAACTTTGTGTGTACCTTGTGGGATGCTCATCCAGGTTTGAATTCTCGTTATTTTCATCTAAGATCTTTTGATCTTTTGTTTTTAGATTCTTTTCGGTTGATGTAACTGATTTGGTGGTTTTCTTTAACTTCTTTTTTTTAACAATACAAAATAATGAATAATTTTGTGTCTTTTCTGTATGAGTAAGTGTTTTTTGAAAATTGGTTTTAAAATATTTAGACCTATGGGGGGTACGTACTATTTTAGATCTTAGTAAAAAATCCCACTGGTTATGTTTTGGGCAAAAACGAATTAATATACAAAAGTAAAAACTGCTGCGTGTTCTACTCTTATTTTATGAATTTGAAATAACTTTATACTAGAAAAGTTTCAGTGTTTGCATGAAAAACTAATCGGTGTCGAACTAGTTCCCATAAGTTAAAAACGCCATTAAACAAACTCAAAACAACGTAATCCGTACCTGAAATATAAAATTTTTAGACCTGCACTGTAGTTCTTTTCAAAAGTATTAACAACTCACCGAATTTCATTAGGATCGGTTTGGTACTTAAAGAAATATGAATTTGTTAATTTTTTCAGTGAATAATCTACAGGGCGTAACAACGAAACAGAGGAAAGATTTAAATATGAAAAGGGGGTCAATGACACCTTATTTTGAAGGTCTTTCAAATGCCTTTACAAAAGGGTAGAAGTTTACTTCAACATCTTTGGTACCAGCGCGCGAACCTGGAAGGGACATGCACTCTCGAAAAATAAGGTCTAAAATCGCATTTTACTCCTCAAAGTGCAAAACGCCATTTATTATATACCCCCTATCTCTAACTTTGACACGGGTCGGATCATATTGTTCTTGCTTGAAGCTATAAAATAGGTCTGTATAGGGTCTGATTTCGAGAGCTGAATAATTAGTTTTGGTCGCGTCACGTGTCCCGGACACTTTTCTCCCAAAATAGAATGAGATTCAAGGGGGGAAAATTGGGTGAACTCAGAATTTTAGACGACAAGACATTATACAGTCCGTTCCATTTTAGTTAAGCCAAAAAATTACCTTGAAGTTGACAGAAATGCAAACGCCCTAGGTTGCTGTTGTTGGCACATTTGCAGTGGGATTTACTAAGACCTAAAATAGTGCCCTCCACAGGTCTCAATATATTCACCTGTGGGAGGTACTAAATTTTAAAACCAATTTTCAAAAAACACTTACCCATACAGAAAAGAGACAAAGTTATTGATTATTTTCTATTGTTATTGCAAAATATCACTGAAAAACTGATTGTTTTTCTCAAAATATACAATTTTTTAGGAGAAAATGCCCTAAAATTAATTTTTTTTCACAGGTTTTAAAATGGCAAATGGTGAATACGCCAAAAATTTGGCCCATAATAGCTTCATTATCTGTGTTTGAGGTTATAAAGTTGGTGATTTTTTAGACCACCTCTAGGGGTGTGGTTTAAATTTATAGCCCCCATAAAGGACTGTTTTGTGGCAATTGGTGATAAGTTCGGTTATAATTTTCCTAAGTAACCGTTTTTACAAAGATTAATTTACAAAACACCTCCAATTTTACCAGAAAAACGCCATATTTTTAACCCGTTTACATCACAAAAAATATATTAACAAGGGCACTACGAGGCAAAACAAACATAAGTGAAAGTCACTGATTATGCACGAAAAATATACCAAACAAAAAAAAAACCAAAATAATTATATTGATTTATTTACAAACTGAAATTAAAACATTGGGGTTATCTAAAAGCTCAGTCAAGAAAACTTTCCTTACTCAAAGCTTTGAAATGAGTGGTCATTTCAAAGCTGTAGCTTTCATCAGTAGAGGTTGGTGCAAGCCAAGGTACAAGTAAAGGTAAGAGATCCAAACCCGCTGTTTTTGATTTGAACGCAGCTATTATTTTGAAACTGACATTTCCAGAGTGACAAAAATGTAAACAAAACTTGCGCTTAAGTTTTGTAATACATTTCATAAATAAAAACGTCTTTTAAATAAATACAAAATTAATCTTCTCCTTATTTTATTATTATCCATCTAAATCGTTGTGTGACATCAAGTATCAATTGGAAAAACGAATTAACAAGGGTAAGTTTTAATTAGAGTGACATATAACCCCAATTTTAATTTGTTCTACAGAGTGTTTACTATTTAAACCCCGCGAGGGTTTAAATATTTTAATTTTCTTTTCTTCTAAACTGAAACATTCTTCTTAAATCCAACAAAAGATTGTGTTAAAATGATTATTCAATAAACGAATTTATTAAAATTCTTCTTATAAATCAAACTATGTCCAAAACCCAAGGAAGGCTGGTTTAAAATGCTTAAAACTAAAAATTTCACTTAAACTTAGGACCGTGCTAAAATAGACTAAATCCTTTTAGTAAATCCCACTTTTGAAGTTTTTAGAGGTTTTTCTGACAGAAATTTTGGCGGAATAGTTATTTACATACCAAGGGAGGAAAATTCAGCATTTCTTCCCGCGGATGGTTTGATGGACGACACGTACTGCCTTTTGTAAAAATTTCAAGAATTAGAACAATATTTTTATTCTGTTGAAAAACATTAATTTGCCAAACAACCTCCGTATTTTATAATAATTGAATAAAATGTTATTCAAAATAATCTCCCACCCGAACTTGAAACTATCCAAAGACACTCGGCTGCGGTAGAGATAGGAAAAAAAAGAAATAAACATTTTGCACTCAAAAGTATAAAATAATTTTTTATCTTTCTTATAATACCATAATAAAAGCGATGAGCGCAAATTAAAAATTTTTACTTTAGGTATCTTATATCGGTGACGACGATTCATCTAAGAAACAGTTGTATTACTCGATAACATAAGGCCATTTTCAAAAGCTTGGCAAGCACGGCAATCTCTCCCGTTATCCGCTTCTTTAGATGAAAGCATTGTTTATCATTCGAATAGAAGAAAAATTTACTATACTTTCGAGTGCATTTAATAAAAACTTGTTCTTTAAAAGTTTTTTTTAACAAAAATGTATTTTTTAATTTTTAGATTTGTACCCTAAATCGTCCATTTTGAATCCGTCATATTGAAATTTTCAAATCTGATCAAAAATTCATATCCTCTTCCCAAAAAACCCCTGTATGCCAATTTTGATATAAATCGAACAAACTAAATCTTTTCCCCCTCCACTTTCCTCGTTTGAGGGACGTGTACCTAATAATACCATATTATTGTATTGTCGCCGGAACTATAAACGCATACCAAATTTGAACACACACCCTTAATTTTTAGATTTGTACCCTTAATCGTCCATTTTGAATCTGCCATATTGAAATTTTCAAATCTGATCAAAAATTCATAATCCCCTCCTTAAAAACCTCTGTATGCCAATTTTGATTGAAATCGAACAAACTAAATGTTTTCCCCCTCCATTTCCCTCGTTAGGGGGAGGTGGTACCTGAGAATACCATATTATTGTATTTTCAACTAAGCTGTAAACGCATACCAAATTTGAACACAATCAGATGTGGATAAGTCAGTTAGAATTGGTTAGCAAAATATGACCAAAAATCGTCCATCTTGAATCCGCCATATTGAATTTTCAAAATCTGATTACAAATTCTTCATCCCTAAGTGCCCCAACACACCAAATTTCAACGAAATCGGGCGTTCTTCAAGTGTACCCCCCTCCACTCCCTTCGAGTAGGAGGGAGCTGTCAATTTCATGACACTATATTCTTGTGTTTTCACCGCAACTTTATAAGCATGCCAAATTTGAAGCCAATCGGATTTCGGGAAGTTGGTCAAAATTAAGTTGCAAGATTCCACCCGAACAAACATTACATAGATACATTGCAAGTTAAATAAAAGCTTGTAATAACATGTTTTTTGGGTTGGCACCCCTACTATGAAACAATTTCTGGATTTTTTGAAATTTTCTAATTAACAGATCCCCAATTAAAAAAAAACGTAATTTGTTTTTTTTCAAATGTGAAGACTCCAATTTTGTCGAATTTTCTCCGACCACACCCTACTTTTTTGGTCATAGCTCCCCTCTGCCACCCCTACGAGCTATCCACCATCCCAAACCGTAATCTCCAGAATTTTCTGAAAATTTTGGTGTATCGCTTGATATTGCATTATAAAATATCCCACGAATCCTGAATATCGACATCTTTATCACCGACTAATAAGTATTTAAACACCTTATAATATACAATTGATATAATAAATCCTGGTTTTTTCCCATTTAATGCTCGAATTTTTTCATACATTACGGGCAGATAGGTAATCATAATAATAATAAAATAAGTCAAATTTTTCTATTTTGGTCTAGGAAACATTTTTGCTGTTCCCCCAGTGTAATTATACAAAATAAAATGACCTTTTTGCACGAAGTAAAATTGTGCTTGTTGCTAAAATAAAATTGATAAAAGTTAAGAAACATAGAAGTCAAGGAAATTATATCTTCAATCCCCTTCTTTTTCACCAAACCCTCTGCTAATCCGAGTTTAGTTAACTGGCACTTAAGAACAAATCGCCACAAACGGGGCTTAGCGCCCTGATATTGTCATGGCTACCTTGATTGATTCGCCATTGACCGTTGCTATGGCGCTTTGACAACTCTTCTAACAAACATCAAACAAACAACACGTCGAAAACGCGAAGTTCCATTATTTTCGGCGATTATTGGCCAAAAAATGTCCGATTGTTGTGAAATTGTGGACATTTCTCAAGAATCGCCAACAGAAGACGACCTTTTCAATCCGGAAAAGGGCCTGCTGTGTCCAGAAAAAGGCCTGTTCACCCCGGAAAACAGCCTTCTCGCGCCAGAAAATTGCCTGCTCATTCCTGACTCGGCCTTCTTCCAGGATAAAAACCTCCTCTCCCAAGAAAAAGGCTTCTTCACCACCGAAACAACCAACTTAAGTGAAGAAAAGGGATCTTTTTCGGCTAATTTGATCCATCTGAAAGTGCCTAGACCTCCCAACGCTTTTATGTTGTACGCCAATGAACATCGCAAGACCATGGCCCATTTATACCCCGCCGATTCTAACAAGGATATCAGTAAACGATTGGGTAAGTCGTAGAGAATTATGCACAACAAAAGTTGCAAGATTGGTCAAAAAGACCTATTTTTAATTGTACGCCATCTTGGAATTTTACAATTTGGATATAAAATTATTTTTTATCTAACGACCGGAAAATAGCCACTTTCCGTACGATTTTTCATACGGAAAGTTCTACATTACAAGACATGTTCTTTCTAAATATTTCCACTCTCCAGAAAGGACCTTTTCCTTCAATTTTCCGGTCCCTTGATCCTTTCCGGTCCCATTTTTGGCCAAGTTGGCTATGACTTCTTGTTGACAGCTTTTAGCTTGTTTTTTTAGGCAGTTTTGACACTTCTAAAAAAGCTGTTTTAAATTTGTTTCAAAAGTTTTGTTTACAAAAATGGACTCAGATCTAGAAAATGAGTTGAATCCGGAGGAAATAATAAAAGCTGCTTCAAGAGTTACATACACCGAAAAATCGACCACACATTTTTAATTCTCAAATTAAGAGTATACTATAAATGTAGGTAAATAAAGAACAAATCTAGAAATCTGCCTTTTATGAGCACTTTTATCATTATTTTGCTTGATAAGTTGGCCATGGTTGGCTATAACAGGTCGTCAGTCATCACTGATTTAGCTGTGTGAAGCTAATAGGCACTACACTATAATTTTTCTAATGTTTAGTTAAAAATACAAAAATCATTTCTAACCACAAAACTTTACTTGTTTTTCTTAGTTTTCATCTTAAAAACTACCGGCCTTAGCGGCAATGGCTATCTAGCCAACAACACAACACGGCTAGGCGTCGACGAAAGTGATAGATACTAAAATGTTTTTTCTGATCGTTTGAAAAAAAAAAGTACGTACTATACACGACCGGAAAGCGTCTTTACAGGTCTAGTGACGTAAATACCTATTAACGTATCTTTTATTTCTGTACTGGTCAAGCCATGATGACCCTTAAAATAATTTTCTTAAATACCTGTTAAATTATTTTTAGATGTGCTAAAATACACTTTAGTAGGACACGTTTTTTGGTAAATTTAAAGACTGTAAAGAACTAACTAGAAAGGAATTAATACCACTTTATGTTTTACACACTTTTCACTTTGAAAAATGACAATTTTTGCTGTTTTTTGGATAAAAATTGCAAAATAAAAATCATATGCACGACACCACTGAAGATGACAGACATATGACATAACAGAAATTTTTAGTACACATTGGCCTTAAATTATGTCCATCATTCTCTAATAGTACATTATAAACCTAGGGACTTAAATGACACATTTAATCCCGCGGCGAAAGGTGCTTCGTTAAGGGACTAAACGACACTTTAGTTACGATATTTCTAAGCCAAATGGTTCGTCAACTACAAGAAAGGGTGCTAAGAATGAAATCTTGGCCAAGAGCAAGTGCTGTTTGGCTTGACTTGCCATAAATTTAATTATAATTTTCCAGGGATTATTTTTTTTTAATCCCTGAGAGATTAAATTTACTTCTAATCCTTAAGCTGAGGGATTAAATTTATTTTTAATCCCTGGGGTATTAAATTTTCTTTGAATCCCTTAGGAATTAAAAGTACCACTTTAGTCCCTAAAGAGAGGGATTAAAAGTACATATTTAATCCCTGAAGTGCATAAAATACTTTCTTATAGCCTGCTGTCTCTCTTCAACAACCTTAAAAAATGTTTGCACGTCACTAAATTATCTCTCTATCTACTTCTAAAATTCTGCCCTCTCTCTCTAAATATTTTTTATTTTAACAGAGAAACGATGTTTTTTGGCAGCACTTTTTTTGAACGCCTAAAAAACAGTGAAAACTTGAAAAATTTGATTGTTTTATTCTAGAAATCGAAACTTATTTAAACGTATTTGATTTTTCTTAAATGATGAAACCCCTCCCCCCCTCAGACGCGATTTCTGGCTACGCCACTGTATAATCACAGTCTCACAAATGATTTTAAGAATAAACTTGAAAACTGTTTAAAAGTACGTTTTTTATTATTAATTCCACCAAACAAAAAAAAAACATTCGTGGTCCAACGCCAACGCGTTGCGAAAAAAAAAGCAACTGATCTTTTTTTCAAAAACTAGGCACCTGTTGGGAGCCCTGCAGACGATAAATCACTAGTGGGATAAAGTAGTAATTTGACCTATTCTTATGACCAGTCGTATCGTTTTACAAATGGATGCCTCAAGCTAAGTAATTATTAGAATCGCTCTCTCTAAAATTCACAATTTTTTTCAGGAACTGGCTGGAAAACCCTCAGCTCCCTAGAAAAGCACAAATACTTCCAACGCGCCAAAGCGATCGATTCGGAACACAAGAAAAAATATCCCGACTACGTTTACAACCCCAAAGAGGCTAGAATTCGCAAGGCCATGAGGGAAGCTACCAAAAGCTACGTTGGGGTATCAGCTGCCAATCACACCCCCCAGAATGTACCCAGGGGCACACCGAGAAAAATTCAGTACACGAGCAAACCAGAACAACCAAACTTGATAATGCCAAACCCTCTGACGCAGTTGCAACAAAACGGGTTTTTTAGCAATTATTCTGACTTGCGGGTGACGACTCCTTCGCACCTCGAAATCGACAGGAACGGTCATCAGGATGAACCCGAGTATATTTCCCAAGGAGAAGTAGTCATACTGAAGTCAGAGAATCAGAATTGCGACGCATCCAAAATCCAACGTCCGAATAATGACGTAGAGCAGCAAAACGCGTCAGAAAATCAAGAGGATACCCCGCCAAACATTTATTTGCCCCTTTCTTGCACGAAATTCAGCGCCTCTCCTGACCTGTTCACGAACAGCGCTCAGTACCACAAAGAGTACATTGCAAAGTACTTTCAAAGTATTCCGGATTACGAAATTTTGAACGTAAGAACCGAAGATGGGGGTAGTTTTCCATACGTCACCATTCCGAAATTGAGATTTCGACAGAATCTTTTGGAAAAAACGTCTCAGCAGAATAAGTTTTAAAAAGTTGAAGGTTTGTTGTGAATTCAAGTTTGTTTTTAGTGTACTGAATTTTTAAATAAATATTTTTTTCCAAAACTGTTTTAAAATCGCAGTGGCGCACCGAGCAGCGTGGTGGTGGAAGTAATAACAGAACAAATAAAATTTATGGGGAATAAAATACAAGAGCCTGGATCTTTAAAAAAATCATAAATTGCAAAATTTTTCGCCTGCGGCGCTATAACACCTTTCATTTTTACGGTTTCGTTCGTACATGACCGCTATAAAAATGGTTGATTTTTTTATTTATTTTTAATTTGGATCACCATCAAATTGGTCTTTTTAGTATAATTTTATCCAAACATTTTTCCTGCGGTATGGTGTCAAAAATGGCACTTTAAATGAAATTTTCGCCTGCGGCGATTTTAACAAACCAACTAAGGGTAAATAAACAATTTAAAATTTGGTTAACACCCCCCTCTACATTCGAGCCCAGGTCCACGCTTGTAAGCACCTTTTTCCTTGTATCATTTTTACTTCAAATATTTTTTTTTATTTATCCTTCCTGGTCTTTTTGTTTCGCCTATGTATGATTCACCACACTCACAAGAAACTTGGTAAATGCATTCCGTATTTTGTTTGTTCTACGGATTTGTTTTACTAAGAAGGGTTCAAATTGTAATATTAGATTTAAATTCCTTACAATTCCATACATTAAAGGAGTATCAGAGAAAATTCGAATAGTAGCAAACAACTTTAATATTAAAACAGCTTTTAAATCTGATAATACAATTCTAAGCCTTCTTAGTAAAAAAAACCGGAGAACAAACAAAATAAGGAATCCATTTACCAAGTTCCTTGTGAGTGTGGTGAATCATACATAGGCGAAACAAAAAGACCACTATCTGAACAACAAAGAGGTGAAACAACGAAATCAGGAATCGCCGAACATGCATGGTCAAAACAACCAGTGTTGCCAGGAACGTGATAATTATCAGAATCTATGATAATTTTGGGTGAAACATGATAAATAATAATCACCTATTATCAACCCCTAAATCTATGAGAATTTTCTCTCTCTCTTCTCATTTGATTACCGTCACTTTTTTGAGTCCCGTAGGCACTATGAACTAAATCAGACGGGTCATCAACTACTTTCGTAGTCTACCGACTTAGGGAGTGTGTATCTAGGTCTGCCTCTACGTGATATCCGATCCCATCCGGCCTGGATACCGGCGTGAATAGAGGGGTAGGACCTAAGCTACATTTTTACACTTATTTTCCCTGGGTTCCCCCCTGTCCCCGCTCATCAAACCGGTCTGATGAGCACCCCCTAGGAAGGCAGTTTTCTTTTCCTAGAAGGATTTAATTTAGCCTAAGCCCCTTTGTCCGGGTTAGGGATCTTTAACGTACTCCACTCTCAATATATGGATCACACGGGACCGTCCTCTCCGAGGGACGGTATGAAATCGAATTAGCCTGCCTTCTAGCTAACTCGGCCTACTCCGCTTCATACTGCGTTTTACCTTAATCTTACAAAATTCTGTAATTTTATAAGAAAAAGTCCAAGTAGACTGCCTGCAAGACCCGGGGCTTGAACCCGGCATCTCCTGCTTGAAAGTCGCGGCGTTAACCCCGACACCAAGCAGGAAGGTTTATGAGAATTTAACAAATCCTCAAATAAACGTCATATATTCTTATAATGTGTCCAACGCACACAGTAAACACTTAAGATATAAAAACTGTATACAATAATAATAAAAAGTAATCTGATTACATCGTGCGCCTTTCTCATCCACCATTTTAAAACAGGCAGCCATCCTGTGATTTATCGATGTCGCGGTCATCTGACCATCTTCTCTCTTACTTTCTCCTTTACTGTGAAACAAAAAGCACAAAAACTGTAGGTACATCTTGCTACATTGAAATTAGCAATCCAGTATGTTTGACCACTCAACATTAGACACTTACAGTGGGATTTACTAAGATCTAAAATAGTACCCCCACAGGTCTAAATATTTACACCTGTGATGGGTACTAAATTTCAAAACCAGTTTTCAAAAAACACTTACCCATACAGAAGACACAGAGTTATTCATTATTTTGTATTGCTATTGCAAAATACCACTGAAAAACTGCTTTTTTCTCAAAATATACCATATTTTAGGAGAAAATGCCCTAAAACTAATTTTTTCTGGCAGGTTTCAAAATGGCAAATGGTGAATACGCCAAAAATTTGGCACATAATAGCTTCATTATCTGTGTTTGAGGTTATAAAGTTGGTGATTTTTTAGACCACCTCTGGGGGGTGGTTTAAATTTAGAGCCCCCAGAAAGGATTGTTTTGTATCAAGTGGTAATAAAATCGTTAATAATTTCCCTAAGTAACCGTTTTTACAAGCATTAATTTACCTGATTTAATATCCCAAGTTGTTCATTAACCAATAAAACACCTCCAGTTTTGTCAAGAAAAACAAAAAAAAAATATTTTGAACCCGTTTTGAGCACAAAAAATATACTCATGAGGGCACTATGAGGCAAAACAAACATAAGTGAGGGTCACTGATTATGCACGAAAAATATACCAAACAAAAAAACCCAAAACAACTATATTAATTTATTTACAAACTGAAAGTAAAACATTGAGGTTATCTAAAAGCTCAGTCAAAAAATTCAAAGCCCACTCATTTTAAAGCTGTAGCTTCCATCAGTAGAGGTTGGTACAAGCCAAGGTGCAAGCAGAGGTAAAAGATCCGAACTCGCTGTTTGTGATTGAACGCAGCGCTAATATTTTTAAACTGACATTTCGACAGTGACAGAAATGTAAAAAAACTTGCATTTAAGTTTTGCATTTAATCTACTCCTTATTTTATTATTAGCCATCTAAATCGTTGTGTGACATCAAGTATTAATTGGAAAAATTAATTATCAAGAGTAAGTTTTAAATAAAGTGACATATAACCCCAATTTTAATTTGTTCTACAGAGTGTTTACTATTGAAACCCCGCGTAGAATTAAATTTTTTAATTTTCTTCTCTTCTAAATTGAAACTTTCTTCTTAAATCCAACAAAAGATTGTGTTAAGATGATTATTCAATACACAAATTTATTAACATTCTTTTTGTAAATCAAACTATGTCCAAAACTCAAGGAGGTTTGGTTTAAAATGATTAAAACCAAAAATTTCAGTTAAACGTAGGACCGTTCTAAAATAGACTAAACCCTTTTAGTAAATCCCATCGTTAAAGTAAATATTTCAACGCATCGGCATCGGTATACGTAACGCGTTCGAAACAAAGTCAAAATACGCTACATTTTTGTCTTGCTCATGCCATGTTTCGAACGACGCCTGCTTCTTTGACGGGTGTGATGACAGAATCTCGTTTCGTACGGAAGGATGTACGTATCGTTAGGGACCCACGAACGTACGCAACGATTTCAATCAGCAGTTCTGTCATCGCACCCTTCAAAAAAGCGGGCATCGTTCGAAACATAAACAAGTCAAAAATGTAGTGTATTTTGGCTTTATTTCGATCGCGTTAGGTATACGGATACTGATGCGTTGAAATATTTACTTTAAGTGTCTAATAACAATACATTTTAGGAAAACTGATCCCGTCTCTGTTTATAAATTTTTTCGAATAAAAGTAGAGTATGACCATGGGGAAAACAATTTTTTTCTACGGTATCACGAAAATTTCGAGAAAGTTGAAGAAAAAAATAAAAAAAGTGGCAGAGCTCAAGTTTTTCGTAAAAAAAACGTTTTTTGTAAAGAAACAGAGCAAAATAAATCTTTTCGCCCCTTTTTGGGTGTTACAAATATTGGCAGCCCCTTATTTTTCGCTTTTACCCTCCCGCTAGTTTTGAAGAATTGGTTCGCTACATGTTTCGAGATCATGTCATAAAACACCTCGAAAATATCAAATGTAGTGTAGGGCCAGCTTTATTTAAAATCAATAATATCGCAAGCAAAAAGCTCTGCAGGAAAAACAGCGCCGTTTATTGATTTCTTTGGCTGCTAGTGCTAACTGCATGGTTTGGCCGTTTCCGGATAGATATCACTAGTAGAACAGAATGGAAAGAAATTTAATTAAAAGCGAAGATATTTCTTCCTAATGTTAACAACCTCACGAGTTTATCGCTCAGTATCGTAAATAATGGACCCTGCCGCCTCCTTTAAGCAAGAAAAAGCTGTGGTTTGGACCTGAAAACATCTAATTTTTAATTAGATTAGATGTTCAAATCTGTCCCCTTCTTGAGCCTCACAATATCCCAATCTATTGTAAAACTCTTGGCGCGTAGCAGCCAACATCTCAGGGGTGATAGAGTTGCCCGCCTCCAAAATTTTCGCCATCAACTCCTGTGTAGTCGTAGGCCGTAAGTGAGGGTGTTGGAAAATTTTGTCGTGTCAACAACCCCATAGGAAAAAGTCATTTGGCGCAAGATCTGGTGATCGACGAGGCCATCGGATATTTCCATACGTGGAAATAATTCCATCACCAAATACCTGACGAAGGTAATTTGTAGCCTGGCGTGAATTGTGGGATGAACAGCCATCTTGCTGAAACCACAATTCGTCCAAATTTATGTTGAGTTCCCTCAACCGTAGTAAAACTGGTGTTGGAGAACATTCGTTCCTGTCACATTTATCCCTCATAACCTCACAATATTCTAACCGGCGAAAATAATCACCTGGTTGCAATTCTTGCGACTTCCCAATCTTAAACGACTTGTAGTCGTATTTTTTTAGGATCCATTGGCAAGTACTTTTAAGAATATCCAGTGCCTCCGCAATCGGTTTCGTCGAACATGGTTCATGTGCCTCAACGTAAGCGCATACCATTTCGTCTCGTTCCACCCTGTGTGGAAGAACGGGATGCTCTGGTATTTCGCCGTCGTGGTAACACTTTCTACAACCATTTATGCACCCGTACCTTTCAAAACGATGATAAATGTTGTAGACAGTTTGAGCCACAGGAACCGGTCGATCTGGAAACGCAAAAACAAAAAGCCCAATGACCTCGTCCGCACTGTCACTTTTCACAAAATTTACGAAACTGAAGCGACTCGAAAGGAAATAAAAATGCAATGCCTGTGAATCCCAGTTTTTCCTCGATCATCTCATGGTGTGGCCGCCATCTATCAGAATTTGCAGACATCTTGTCAACGGTTATTATTGCAACTATGGAGTGGCGACAATTTTTTTCTCATGAAAGCAGTCCGGAGATAATAACAAACTGGCACCATTGCTCAATATACCTGTTTCTTTTGTGCGCGCAGAACTTTCTATGCCATTTCTGTTTGATTTATTGAAATCCTATCCCTAAGGAAAATCTTAGGAACCCTGTATAACCATGTGTTAAAGTTAAAGCATATTCAGACCGCCTCTGAATAAAAGCCCCAAAAAACTTTTTTTTTATACCTTCATCAAAAAAATGATTTCAGTAACTGTTTTTTTAATCACGGGTGCAAAAAAAGATTTCTGTCCGTTTTTTACCCAAAGTTAAAGAGAAATAGCGGAAAATAGTAATATTGAAAAAATCTAATTATTCTTGCCTAAGATTTAAGCCATTTCCTCCAATTTTCACCAAGTATTTACGAATAAATCATTTAAAAATATCGTCAAAATATCAAATTGTCAAAGATTAAAATGTCGCAACAATGAACGTCACCGAGTAAAAAGACACATCGCTATGGAAACGATTGTGATTTCATTTACCAGCCGCCTTGATTTATAGTGTAAAAATGGTGTGTTGCGAGAAATTCTCTTCGTTCGAGATTTTTAAAGGTATTTTCCTGTTTTTCTGGGATTTTTTGATCAAAGTATTAAAAAAAAAGCGTTAACAACTCGCGGCTAAACTGTGCTTTTTTTACTCGCGTTTTCAAATACCTCGCTGCGCTCGATATTTAAGCCAACGCTTGTAAAAAAAAGCACTATTTTAGCCACTAGCTGTTAAAACTACTATTTTCAGAAAAATCAAAACAAAACGATGTTAAAAAAATCTGCATCTTAAAGACATCGTCTGGTAGAAAAAAATACTTTAAGAATGATAAAAACGATGCTGACGGTCTATTCTTGAATCGAGGGATAATTTGCTACCAGTTAGTCAAATTCTCTCGCTACTATGCATCTCATTGGTCCAAATCTTCGGTTTAAATCGGTTTCTCTCACTTTTGCCCGATATTGATCGATATTGGTCTTGACTAACAAAATTACTTTCGATCAATATCGGGCAAAAATGAAAGAAACCGATTTAAACCGAAGATTTGGACCAATGAGATGCATATTAGCGAGAGAATTTGGCTCCCTGGGAGCAAATTTTCTCTCGATTCAAGAATAGACCCACTGGTGTATTTTCTGGAGAAATTACAGCTTTGTATTTTTTTTTCTTTTTATCCCATGTTTAGAAAAATTGACACATTAATCCTTAAATTTTTTTGTTTACTTTTCAGATTTTTTAAGGATGACAGTCACAAAAATTGGACCTTTTGCGGAATTTACCAAGAATCCTTTTAGACTAATCAATAAGACAGGGATTTAATATGAACTTTATGACGTGGTAAACCCCGAAAATTGGCACGATTCTAATCTTTTTATTCCGGTTAATTTGAGGGACTTTTATCACTTAGAGCGAGTCTATAAATCTGAAAAAGAGAGGCATAAAGTCGGGGTGGTTAAACGCTTGTTAAATTTTCTTATCGCGCAAAAACACGCAATGGAGATTTTTGCAGTTATTTTTTGTTTTCAGGTTTCAGAGTTATAGTCTTCGATAAAAAAAAAAACGGGCCTATTCAGAGGTACTTTTGATGCAAGATTTTTTTTATAATTTTGATCTCATTTTAATAATAATAATAACAACTTTATTCAAATAGGTTGTCTTAATACATTTGGTAAAAAATTACATTGCAAACTTACATTAAATAGTAAACAAAGTCATTTATACTGAATCGCCTACAATTTTATAATTAATTCTAATACCCTAAGACAATACAAAGAACAAACCAAACAAAAATCGTAAAACATAAAAATATCACAGTGCTTACTTACTTATAATCTGGAGGAAATCACAAAAAGGTGGAAATGAATGGTACAAGAAATTTTTTCACTGATTTGGTTAGCCCAGATGCTCTATTTTAAGGATCCGATTGATGCCACTCTGACACTCTGTCTGAACATAATATAGGTAACTGGCACTTAATTTTAGTCGACGTTGAGTCACCTAAATCCAAATCCGGTATTATTTTTGTTCTGGGGGGTACCATAACGGAGGAGTTTTTGGGTTCGCTAAATTCAAATATGTGGTTAAACAAATTTTTGGGGTTAATCTGGAGTAGTGGGGGCGTATTTATGGGGCAAACAGTAAAACTGTTTATATGGGAAATATTTTTCCCCCTCCACTTTCCTGGTTAGGGCATGGTGGCTACCTGAGACGTTTTCTCGCGTTGAAATTATTTTGAAATATTATTTGAAACTATTTAGATGTGACGTCATCATTTAGAACCGAGAAAAAGTGAGTAGTTCAAAACGCTGACGTAGTTTAGTGTAACCTCACTTTTTTTTCGTTTTTCTGTTTATTTTTTTGGTGTTTAAAATTAAAACGGATCAACTACTGGTTTATCTAACAAAACCTTCGACTGTACGACCCGTTTTAGTAGCATGGATGGCAAGCAATGGAAGCTACATGGATAGTAAAGTTTTTTTATTTACTGATCTTTTAAGTCCAGAAAATCATATAAGACCACAGGGATACCATGAAGAATGGCCAACAAGATATCTAGAATACGATTTTTCATACATTTTCACGCAAAAACAAAAAAAAATCGGTTAAAACAAGAATGTAGAATTTTGACGTATCTTCTACGCACGCGTCAGTTTTGAAACTAGAGTGGATTCCGTTTCAAAATATTTTTAACCCGTTTCGATGTGACGTCACCGTTGCAACGCGAGAAAACAAATGTTTCAAACTTTTTAAAAACATTTTAAACAATTTCAAGGCGAGAAAACGCCTCTGATGATACCATATTATTGTATTGTCAACTGTAACTATAAACGGATACCAAATTTGAAGACAATCGGATGGGTATAAGTCAGTTAAAATTGGTTAGCAAAATCCGCGATATTGATTTTTTTAAATCTGATCAAAAATTCGTATTCCTTATCCCCAAAAACTCACGTATACCAATTTTGGCTGAAATCGGACAAAATGCATGCTTTTAAGTTAACCTGCTGTCGGTATCAGCTAGCGGGAGTGTTTCCAATTCAATTATAAATGCACCTGTAAATGCAATCTTAAGCACTACACCCATTTACTTTAATACGTAATTGGGTAACGTTTTTTAGCAGGTAATTCAGCAGTAAATGCTTTTCTTTTATTTTAGTATTTTACTTGGTTTTTTAGCGGCGTAGAACGCGAAAAGTCAAAATAAGTAACCTAACCCCAAATTTTTGACTAGGTGCTAAAAAATCTCTGGTGTCCCACTGTGGATAAACATAAATAAAGTCTCCGCGTTGCCATGGAAAACAAATTCAATGACGTAAAATTTTGCAAAAAAATCAGATCGACATAGTTAAATTGATTTCCCGTACAGTACTGCTAAAAACAATTCCCCAGATTGTAACTACGACCCTAAGCTTTATCTTTAAAATGAGACTAAAATTTCTGAAAAATGTCTGTATTTGGGTAGAAAAATAAGACCAAAAATACCCTTGCAAGCGAAATTTTGCATGAATAAGACAAGGAAAGCTGCCAGAGCAGATTATACTCTTAAAGTTACGTGTTTTCTTATTCTCCTACAGCTGATATACCTTAATTTGTGACGTTAACCTCCGTCTGTCCTTTAGCATAAATAACTTTCAACTTCCTCAAGACGACGTCGAGAAACATAAAACGCCCTCGTCTTTCAAACCCCTAAATGTTGATTTATACATGAGCCTAGTACCAGAGGGCCTCTGACGACGATAATGGCAAGGTTTTTGAGTCGGTAAAGCCTTAAAAACTCAAGAAAATCACGATAAAAGCGCCCAAAAACTCTCACAGGCAAGGTTCGACAAAAAGCTCTTACCTCGAAAACTACGCGATCAAGCAAAAAGTGATAACAGAGATGAAATTCCGATATAATTTGCAACAAAACATCAAAATATCATCTGGAAGAACGACAACAATACCCTAGAACAGTTCTTCATTCATGTAAGAAACAGGATTACATTAACTCTGGAAAAAACCCACGCTGGTTGCCCAGCCAGGGCGAAACATCGTTTAATCATTTCTCTTTTCGCTTTGTTCCTTTGTGTGTTCCTTGTGGGATGCTCATCAAGGTTTGAATTTTCGTTTTTTCCTTCCAAGATCTTTTGATCTTTTGTTTTTAGATTCTTTTCGGTTGAAGTAACTAATATGAAGGTTTTTTAACTTCTTTTTTGTTTAATATATAACCTGTTTGCAAATACCCAAAAATATAAAATGAAGGTATATTTTTTAATTAACATATAATAAGAAATACTTTCAAAAGCCAAGCCAGATGCCAGTTTATTGATAAATGGGATTAATATAAAGTAAAAAAAATAGTTATTTTTTTTGTATTTTGTTTTAAAAGTAGTGCGGTGTTATTAATTTTTAATGACTTTTTTCAATTTAGATCAAAAATTTGTAAAACAAGAAATATTTTCGTTTTACAACATTGAATAAATGTCACTAAAACTAAGTTCTTACGTTCAACCGACGCGCGACGTAGGGATATCCTACGTGTGACAGCCCGACGGGCAGCAAACGTATTAGAGTCCAACATCATGCATCGTAGGTCAATGCCGACGTATTAGAATCCAAACTCTAACAACTGGTAAATATTTCGTTTATACCAACGTAGTAGAATCCGACGTCTTCGACTGATAGATCAGTCGGACAAATAACCTTACTTTTGTTGACGTTTGACAAATAAACGAAATAGTAGTTTTCACTACTAGTGGCTAAAATAGTGCTTTTTTCAAGCATTGGTTTATATAACGAGGGCAGCGACGTATTTAAAAACGCTAGTAAAAAAAAGCACAGTTTAGCCGCGAATTGTTAACAAGGTATTACCTTTATCAAATAATCCAATGCAGGAAAATACTTTTAAAAATCTCGAACGAAGAGCACTTCTCGCAACACACCATCTTTACACCATAAATCAAGGCGGCGGGTAAATGAAATAACAATCGTTTCCATAGCGATGTGCCTTTTTACTCGGTGACGTTCATTGTTGCGACATTTTGATATTTTGACGATGTTTTTAAATTATTTTTTCGTACTATATATATTTGGTGAAAACTGGCGGAAATGGCTTAATTTTTAGGCAAGAATAATTAGATTTTTTTCAATATTACTATTTTCCGCTATTTATCTCAGAAAAGCTATGCTTTAGTTATCTGCAGACAGTTACTAAAATCATGTTTTGGATGAAGGTTTTCCCAAACATTTTCTGCGTTTCCAGAAAAAAAGGTTTGCGAGAGTCTTGCACGCCGCAGATTATCAACCCCTAGTACTCCGTGGCTGAGCCTAAAAATGGACGACTTTTTTAAAATTGTGTATATACGGAACATAAAAGAAATGGATCCCCAAGATAAAAAAAAGAATTTTTGCCTTATTTCTATAAAAACCCGACGAATGTTTAAATTTACGTTTATTACACATAATCAAACCAAAAAAAGAACGATAAAATATTAGGTTAGGATATTAAGGTCAAAGTAGGTTAAAAACTCCAACGATTATTAGGTCAAACAGTGGAACGTGCAGTAGGCCAATGGAATGCGTAACGTAACTTTAGAGCATATTCTATCGACCATCACTTAAAGTAATCGATTCCTATGACGATTGGCCGTTGGGCAGAGCAACTAATTTAACGTTATAGAAACCAAGACAAGAACGACAACGTTGGGAAATCAATAGAAAGTTATGTCGTGGTATACGATAGAGACCAACGTGAGTCCGACGTTGGGACATCAGTAGAAAGTTAATTCACAGTATACGACGTCGAGGGGTCGTTCAATACACTGACTTACGCTTAACAACGTTGGTTTTAATGTAAAAGCGACGTCGTTTACCAGAAAACGAAGTGGTGACTTAAATTTTGACTTTAAATAACGTCAGATTTCGTTGGACGTCAGATGCTGCTTGGGAATTTGAATAGAAACAACTTGATATTTTTCAATGTATGAATTTTCAAGGATTTGGCTACAAAATGCATTCACCTCTTCGATTTTGCAGTGTACAAGATATCCGTGTTTTTAAATATCCATATCATCTTTTATTGAAATGAAATCGGTGTTGTGTAGTCGCGATCCTAATATCACTCTCCGAATTCTTGTGCTTCGGTGTTTTTATCATTTTATCAAAAGACTTGACAGTAACTATAGTGACCCAAGATTTCTTTCCAAATTTGCTTAACAAAATTGCTGTGATTTTTGCGATTTACCCCATGTTCATGGGAAAGAAGCTCGCCTTAGCATTAAAGTCACTTGACATTTTATTGATTGACTTCGGGAGTTTTCCTGCTTTATTATGGTTCATAGGGCTCAAATATACACAGGCGAATTTAAGATGAGGCAACACAAAACAAAATAACAAGGCTCCTTCAATAACAAGGCTCCTTCAGAAACGCCAAAAATATACTACTCAAAATTGCTTATTTTTTTCCTTAGAGCATGGTATTTAAAACAATTTTTTTGTTTTACAATAGGACCTAAATACGCGTTTTTTTCTTTTAAAATGTTTACCTATACATTTGACAGTTGTTTTTTTACCAGAAGTAGGCAACTCATATTGCTCTTTATTTCTAGTTTTTTTCATATACTGGAAAACAAAAAAATGCAACACCATGTATATGGATAATTTTTTGAATGAAAATTATTTGTGTGTATACCTTATCTCAAAAGAAATATTTGATACATTTTTTGTCTTCTAATCTTTCCTTTTTTCACAGATTTTTTCTATTCATTTTCAAAATCAACCAACACATAAAAGACCTTTTTGGATTGCTTACAGGTTACTTAAAAAATAAAAATGCCAATAGTTCGCGGTCGCCAACTTCATTATTTAAACGACTTTGATAAAGGACGCATCGTGGGCATGAAATAAGCTGGTTTTGGTTTACGGGAAATTGCAAGAAGGTTTAATGCCAATCCATCATTACGAGTTTGGAGAAGGTGGTCCAATGATGAGACTTATAGACGTCGTGCGGGATCTGGACGCCCTAGATTATTACAAGGTCGTGATTTACGGCATCTCAGACTGACTTCTTGCTCTCAGAAGTCGACGGGACAGTATACGCCAAGTAAGAGATGTTGTAGTTGCAGCTACAGGACGAGTGTTTTCAAGGACGACAGTTAATCGAAGATTGCTTGGTATGAGGCTGAGGGCTTACCATCCGCTTTTGGTGCTACCTTTGACCCTACAACATAAGGCTCGCCACTTGGGAGTGGTGCAGAGCTCGGCAAAACTGGAATGACGAATGGAATACCATAAGGTTCAGCGACGAATCCAGGTTTTGTTTAGGCAGCCATGATGGACGCATGAGGGTTAGGCGATTTGGAGGTGAGAGACCAAATATAGACTTTGTTGTTGAACGTGTTAGAGCAACACAGCAATATATCATGGTATGGGGTGCTATTTGTTTAGGAAGTAAATCATCTCTAGTCCTTATCAACAGTAATCTGACTGCTCGGTGATATATCGATGAAGTGCTGCAGCCAGTCTTACATCCCTACCTACAACATATTGCTCGTGAAACAATGGACTTCTTACATGAACTTAGCGTAGAGACTTTAGAATGGCCAGCAAGATCGCCTGACTTGTCGCCTATCGAACACGTATGAGATATAATAGGGCGCAATCTTAGTCGATTACCACGTCCCCCTGGAAACTTCCTCCTCAATATGATATAGACCATCTTATTTTGTCAATGCCCAATAGAACAATAATAAATAACCGTGGAGGAGTCACTCATTAAAACGGATTTTATGAAATGGAATGATGTTTTGTTGTCTCTTTTTATAATTTCCCCAGACAGTTTTTGAAAGATTGATTTTTTTTTGTTAGTAAAATATGTCAAACTTTGACAAAAAAAAACACACTTTTCCTGAGTTTCTTTCTCCATTGGACAACGGAATACAGCAAAATTCCATTTTTAAACCGACAGGCATATGTTCCTCAGGGGTTACCAACACACAATTTGAAACATTTCCCTAAAAACTGTCAAATCCAGTTGCTCACCGCTGGTAAAACAACAACTGTCAAAAATCTTATACAGGGCCTCTACCTATACCTATAGCATAGCATAAAGAAGTATTTTGGACATGTTTGTCCTATACAACAATTTTTATCTTCCTGTAAAAAATCAGTCACTCTTGTAACTGAAAGCCACAACATGTCCTGTCGCGTACGCGCGGCTAGCTTCCATACTTTAAGGCAAATTACTTTAAATTGCGGTATTTAAAATATAATTTATGCCATAACAAAAGTGCGAACAAAAAACCTGCTAAACAATACAAAAAAAAAGTATTAACAGTTTCGTACACCTAATTGAACCATTATTATTGTTTAATCAAAACAACACTAATAATAAAAAGCAGGTTATTAATCTAGATCTAATTAAACCGGTTTTCAACGGTTTATAGCTTAAATAAAAGATCACTGTTACAGTTTATTTGTAACTGAAGTAAAACACAGCATACAGAAAGTACAGTTTTTACCGGTTCTTAAACCAAGCGTCTGGTCAATCTTGCAGTAATTAACCCCCACCAACAAAGATCTAAATAATAAGCCTATACCAGTGGCGGTCCCAGGGGGGGGGCGATCGCCACCCTCCCTTTGCTCCAGAAAAAAGTAGACAACAAAGATGCTGGTGGTAACCCTGAAGTCTTTGGAGAAAAAACTAGAAATTGCAGAACGTTCCTGTCATTTCATCATTCTAGAATCCCTCCACAGTATTTTGGGAGAGTTTGAAACCGACGAAAACCACGATATTAGAAATACTGAACAGTATTATAGAGTTTCAATTTATAAACAAGTTTTAGACAAAATCATTTCGGACATAAAATCAAGGCTGAATAAGGAGACTCTCAAGTATTTTTGACCTGAACATATTCATACCAAGTTTTATACAACGTGAAGCCAAAAATTAACTAATGTCGTTTCCAAATCCTATAAACTGTTTGATTAATACAAAACACAAATTCTTGAATTTTTATTATTGGGAGAAGTCAGTATTAAAAATATTGGTCAGAGGTAGGCAAAAGCTTAAATCAAAACCTATATGATAACGTTTTCGAGTCAATGAACAAGTGTGGCGATATTTTTCCGTTGATAAGAACATTCTTGGATGTTTGTCAGTAATGCTTCGTCAGAAAGAAGCTTCTCCTGCCTCGGAAGATTGAAAATATAAGGACTTAAGCGTTGCTGCATATCAACAGACAACGAACTTTTTTTTGAGATAGGCATCTTATATTTGAGATATGCATGCAATATAAATGGTAATGTTTCAACTTCAAAAATATTTAGCTATTAGGTTTTGTTTGTGGTTTTTTTGTTATCTTTAATTTTTATAACTTAAAAAATTATACGTAGTTACTCAAGCGCGGATTTAAGGGGCGTAGGGGGGTAAATAACCTCTCCCACCCTGGATTTAAATTTTTTACGAAAATATTTAGAAAATCAAAAGTAGGGCATAAATTGCGGCGCTATACGCCTTTGATATTTACGGTATTAGTTTAATTTTGTGTTAACAATGTCATTTGTAGTGTCACTTTCTTAAAAATTTTCGCCTGCTGCGCTTTCAAAACCATTGATATATGTAAAATTTTAGTTTAATTTCAAATACAAAAATGCATTTTTCATAGCAATTTTCTTAAAAATTTTCGCCTGCGGAGCTATGATCCCTTAATATTTACGATTTTAGTTTAATTTCACTCAAAAATTGCATTTTTAATGTAATTTTCTCAAATTTTCGGCGCATGAGTACCGCCCCTAGAGGGCAAATCCGTGCTTGTAGTTACTAAGATTTTTTTGCATATATTGATATGTTCCTCATAAAAGCTCTGCTTTTATTCTATTTTTTTCTTTGTATCGAAACCGCCCCCCCCCCTTTCAATACTTATTTATTAATCTCTGCATTCTGTAAATTACACTGACTATAAAAAAGTGGTGTTTTACTTATAGGGTTTTATATAAAAATAAGTTTTTATTTTTAAGGATTTTCTAGGATAACTTTTAGACTTTTTTAAATACGCTGTATTTTCATATAGATTTTTTCAGATTTGTCATGAAAGTAGTGAAGGAAGTAGGTATGTTTTTAATCAAATACAAAAAGAAAATCCATTTGGGTGTTATGATGGAACGAGCATCTAAAAAAACTTCACGTCTTTTTTAAGGCGATTAAAAAGAAGCAGCACAGTTCCTAAACTACATATTCAATAAAAAATAGTTATTTATTATTTATTATTAACTAGTGAGGAAAGTGTTACTTCTCCGCAAGCGACGGCAGCTGTTAAGGATGGCATTTTCCGCAAGAGTTAGGTGCAATGTTTTTCCTAGGAGTGGTTTTGTCGATCTTATTTATCCAAAAAAATGTTTTAATACGCAAATATTTTATGATAATGCTACAAAATGACACATAAGATAGAATAGTTACATAAATTATTTATTTAGTCCTAAATATCTTCAATTTTAAAAATACAAAAACCGAGCGGAAAAGTTACTTTTCCAACTTTGAACTATATATATACCTAGCTTTAATTAAATAAAAAAATTAAAATCTTTGCGAACTCTATCTTCAAAAAGAAAATTGTATAAGGATTTCAAATTCGGTATCAAAAACAGGACATTGTACAAAAAAAAATGATTTTTTATAATTAATTAAAGCTAGGGGTATGTCCGTCTTATAAATATATAGTTCAAACTTTATATATTTTTTCGTTGGTTAGGTGCACTTCAGGCAAACTGTGGCAGAATCAATAAAATAACTGTCCCATATAAACCAAACTTTTAAGATTTTGTGAAAAGTGTTAAAAATTCTGGTACCACTTATTTATTGATATTTTCACACTGTTCTCTAGGTATAAACATAAAAAACAGGTAAAAAACTTGGCCTAATGGAATTTATCTACTTTTACATGATTTATGTTATAAAACGAAATCAATAGAAACCTTACATGAAACAATAGCTTTTAAATAGGCACGTACACATGGATAACTTTTTCAAGGAAAATGGTTATAAATAAACTAATGGTATAAACATTAATTATTCAAAACTTTCAGCATTACGAAGGTAATTTTTTAAACGAGGATGTCAAGATACAACAGCAACAGTGTATTAACATCCGACCGGATTTCTTCGGAAAAGTGGATATTTTTAGTGGTGTGCTGAACCTTTATTAATATATTTAGTTCATTTTTGGTCTGGGGGTACTACTACATCATATATGTGAAAATGGTGGGGGTTACCCTACCCTTATCCACAATTTTGATCATAATTTATACCTTGAACTCCTGCTCTATAGTGAGTTATGGATTATAACACGCTAGTGTGTTATTTGTTAGTTTACTTGTCTAAAATGATATTAATAATTACACACAACAGTTATAACAGTCATGTGTTCGATAAAATAATTTTATTTTTTTTCCGACAAAATTTCTGTCAGAAAAACCCTAACCTAAAAACTTTAAATGCGACAACAAGCACAATCTAGGGCGTTTGGATTTCGGTCAACTGTCAAACCTGGTTTTGTTCAGTGAGTCATTGAGGTTAGGTTTTTTCTAAATAAAAATGAAACGGACTGCTCTGACAGACTTCGACATTAATATAGTTTCTGTTCAAAATGTAATTATCTACCTAAGAGCCGTTTTATCATTAGTGAGTGAAGCATTCAACTCTCGAGTTAAAGAGAAAGATGGCTGACAAATATCAAGTGCCAGAATGAGACAGCTAAAGGTTAACTCCAGGGTTAAATGCCTAGCTCGCCATGGATAAACCAGCCCTAAACGTGAAAATCGTGTTTTGCCAGCTGCTATACGGTTCGTAGGTTGAGATCTTTTTAAAAGTTCAACCCCCCTTCCTGCCCTCTTTCCTACTCCCCATCAAACACCAATCGCCTCGTGACAAAGAATTTTTGTGCGGCTCAATCAAGCTACACCCCCCCTCAATTTGGATATTGTAAAAATTATGTACTAATTTAGTCCTCTTTTAAAAAATTTTGTACTTAATGAATAACGGAGTTATTCGCACTTAAAGGGTGGGAGGGTGTGGCTTGGCGCGTACTATAATTATGTACTAATTTCGTCCCATTCTGGAAAATTGCCTACTCTCAAGATAAATGCATTTTTTTTTGTTTTTATGGGGTGTGTAGCATGATATCAAGGCACATCCCCCTCTCCCATAATTTGCTACTAAATATGTACTAATTTCGTCCCCTTCCAAAAAATTTCCCACTCTCAAGATAACTTACTTCTTTTTTTGTTTATATGAGTAGCTTGATATCAAGGCACACCCCCCTCTGCCTAGGAAAGATATTTCAAAAAAGTAATTATGCCATAATTTGCTACTAATTATGTAATTTCGTCCTCTTTTAAAAAATTGCCTACCTTTAAGATAACTTTTTTGTTTATATGGAGTGTGCGCCTTGATATCAAGGAACACCCCATAAAAACAAAAAAAAATGAAGTTATCTTGACAGTAGGCAATTTTTTATAAGGGGACGAAATTAGTACATAATTAGTAGCAAATTATGGCATAATTACTTTTTTTCAAATCTCTTTCCAAGGCAGAGGGGGATGTGCCTTGATATCAAGTTACGCACCTCATATAAATAAAAAAAAAAATGAAGTTATCTTGAGAGTAGACAATTTTCTAGAAGGGGACAAAATTAGTACATAATTAGTACCAAATTCTGGCATAGTCACTTTTGGTCGAATCTCTTTCCTAAGCAGAAGGGGGTGTACCTTGATATCAAGCTACACACCATAACAAACAAACAAAAATCTTAGGAACAGATAGTTTTTGTAAACTAAACTTTAAGAGTAGATAATTAGTATAAAATAATGACATATCAACTTTCATTAAATCTGTCTCCTAAGCATGGGGGTGTGCAGCTTAGCGCCAAGCCACCCCCCCCCCCTTTTAAGTGCGAATGACTCCGTTATTCATTAAGCACAAAATTTTTTAGGGGACTAAATTAGTACATAATTAGTACATAATTTTTACAATATCCAAATTGATTTTCGTTGAGGGGAGGGGGTGTAGCTTGACTGAGCCTTTTTGTGCCAAATTTGATACCTACAAATCGGTTTAGGAGTTTTTCAGTTATTTTTTTGACCAAAATAACTCATTTTTAGTCAAAATACAAAAGTATACATTCTAGATAGGTGGTAACCCTTATTCTTATTTGCAAAAACATGCTAAAATATTTGGTTGTTAAACAATAACCAATTACAATCTCATTAAAATAGCAAAATATTAATAGGAATTTTTTTACCCGCCCATCTTCCTACGCAATAGCAATATTTATCAAATCAAAATCTTGTTTCGCAAAAATTACAATTCCAACCGTCCTTGATGGTTTGTGTAAAGCGAAAAAAAAGTAGAACGGAAAAATTAGCTTTCTGATGGTTAGAGTAATAATTCGCGGGCGCTAATTATTATTTTATTATTTTTTTTAATAAGTTGATAACGCAATGACGCGCCATTTTTGTAAAATAAATACGCCAGCTTCTAGAATATTTAATAAATAATTGAAAATTTAATTAGAACATATATTACAGGGTTGCCACAAGATTCCCTGGATAAAATTCCGGTTTTTTTTTCCCCAGTTCTTTAAAAAAAAAAATATATTTATACAGGGTGTTTCAAATTCGATGCTCACCATGGGGATTTCCTAAACGGTAGGATATACGAAAAAGTTTAAATTAGGGCAGAGTTGCGCAATTTGACGCTTTGCTCAAGACCAAAAAAAAAGTTTACAAATTCCGGGTAGTTCCGGAGATAGGCGAAAAAACCCAAAATCTTTACTTTTAGATTTTAGTTTTCTGCACCCTTATTCTCAAAGCTGTCAAAAAACGCTTAAAACTTTCTACAGGCACACACAGATCTACCTAATGAAAGTTCCGTTTTCGAGATTTGACATTTCAGTGTGACAGGAGCACGGTCAAATTTTTTCTTATGGAAACAAGCTTTTTTCTCCTGCCTTTTGGTTCATAAAGGTTGAAAGATAGTTTAGAACCTCATTTTGACAAGTAACTGACGTTTTGGGTTAATTGACTATCATCAGCCCAAATTCAAAGATCAAAATACAAAGAAAAAAACGTATTTTTAAAATATTAGGTAAAGTTATTTATTATTTCCAAAATATGAGTAAGTTAAAAGCAAAAATTAAATTTGGGCTGATTATGGTCAATAAACCCAAAACGTCAGGTGACTATTCAAAATAAGCTTGCAAAATGTTATCTGTCATCCTTTATAAACCAAACTGCAGGAGAAAAAAAGGAGGTGTCCATAAGAAAAAATGAACTTGACAGTGCTCCTGTCACACAGAAATGTCAAGTCTCAAAAACGAACCTCAAACTAGATAGATCCTAAAAAAGTGCCTCTAGAAAGTTATAAGCGTTTTTTGACAGAATAAGGGCGCAGAAAAATAAAAACTAAAAATGAAGATTTCGGATTTTTCCGCCTATCTCCGGAACTATCCGGAATTTGTAAACTTTTTTTTTAGTTTTGAGCAAAGCATCAAATTGCGCAAAGTCTAGTTCTCACTTTCCCTCCTCCTCCAAATCCCACTTCCCCCCCTCCCCCCCCCCAACAACAACAACAACAAATAGTTCTTTAGAACAGTCACGACATTTAAGCCCTTCAGGCAGCTAGTCTCCCCAAAAATCGACAAAACTTAGGCTACCTAGCGGTAGGGAGAGTTTAAGAGGTCCACTTGAAGGTCAAGTGGGGGTGGAAGGAAAGGTTTGGCGGAATAATTAGTGTCAGCGCACATAGATGTCCGCTAACACTAAGGATTCTTACAGATCGGGCCCTCTTACCGGGTGTTGTTGTTGAAATTGCGCAACTTTGCCCTAATTTAAACCTTTTCGTATCTCCTACCGATTAGGAGATCCCCATGGAGAGCATCGAATTTGAAACACCCTGTATTTAAAACTAGTATGTTTTAGTTACCCTGCAAGAGAAAATTTTGAGAAAATAGTGCTAAAATTGTAGTTTCTTTACACCTTCTAAATGTTGTTGGCAAAAATTCCTCAAAATTTTAACAATCATTTGATGTTACAGCTGTTAAGCGGAAAGTTCTTTAAAAATGTTGGCTTTTTCCAGCGGCGGCCGGATCTTTTCCAAAAGGAGAGGGGCGTGAGAGCAAAATTTTGTAAAAACAAAAAAAAAGTTATGCAAAAGTTCTAAAGTTAATGAACTTTTGACCCAACAAAATCTTTGAAATACTATCAAAAATTTTACTGTTTTTATGAAAAACCGTCTATTTTTTAAACAAATTCTCGAAAAAAGGGGGGGGGCGATCGCCCCCATCCCCCCCCCTGGGACCGCCACTGCTTTTTCGTGTTTTTTATGAAAAATTAAAAAAAAAACTGGGTTGGGTTAACTGCAAAGGAAGGCTGGGTTTTGGGATGAAAACTGGTCTCAATTCTCGATTTGTTGCCAAAGTATGGCGCAAAGGAATTGTTTTTAACATACCGAAAAATGTAATTGTTTACACGTTTTAAAGAATCACACCAAATCATTGAACAGAAGTTACTCAAAGACATCCACCTCTCTGATAGAACCAATCTACCAATCAATGCCATTATGGATTTGTTGGACAGGAAGATGGTCTACCTATAAGATCTCCACTTTCGCCGGTAGTGGCCAACATCTTTATGGAATTCTTTGAAGAGAATGCTCTGCGAACATCATGGCAGAGACCCAAATTATGGACGACATATTCATCATCTAGAAAAAGGACAACAACACGCTAGAACATCATCATAAGAAACTGCATCTCATTAACTCTGGAAAAATAAGAAAATTGTCAGCTTCGTTTTCTCGACGTTCTAGTCACCAAAAAGAATTCAACCAAAATCACTTCCGCATATCGCAAACCAAAACATACTGGACAATATCTAAACTTCAAATCAAATCACTCTACATTAACCAAATTGGGAATTGCAAAATCTCTCATAGATCGAGCCACCTACATCTGCAATACAGAAGAAGCTTTAAATAAAGAAAAGTCAAAAATTCAATCTGATCTGCCAAGGAAGAGTTTATTCAACTACACGATCAATAAAACTCTTTAGACCACACCACCACAAAGGACGAAGACGTAAATACTGAAAGAAAGGTGACACTTAATCAAATCAAAGGAATCTCAACAATAAGAAGTCAATTAACACTACTACTACTAAACAATATCGCCACAACACTAAAAACAGCATCTACCAAGTATAGTATCCCTTACCCTAATAATCACCTATTGTTCCGGGTGTGAAAGTAAATAAAAAAAAAGCTGTAAACATGAGGATTACAGTTGCGAATTTAAAAATGTGTAATTATTTCTTAATAAGTACACGTTTTTGGACGAATTAAAATTTATCAACTTTATGACTAATTACGAAACGTTATAACATTAGGGTTTGATTACGTTACAAATTAATTTTCTTAAAATAATCAGGACAGGATTAAGATACCAAGCTGATTTGTAGTTTTGAAAATCAGTTAGCAGTTGGTGTTTGGTTAAAAAAGAAGTTATTTTTTCTTAATTTTGATTGTATGAAAAATGTTTCGTCCGTAAGACGAACAACCGAGTACGTCACGTGAAGATACGGGGAATAATGGCGTTACAAGAGAAATAAGTGATAAAAACAATTTAAATGCGATATTTTGTGACGTGAAAGTGGGTGATCAAAATTTGGTGCAGTGAAGGAAGCAGCAGCTTTAACACGAAGATCGGTAAAAACAGTGTGGCGTGTAGTAAATAAACCGATAGTTGGGAGAAGAAAAAGGAAGGATTCTAACACTTTTAAGAAATTGGACATGGTTGATGTGGATATCATTCGTAGAAAAATATATCAAATGTATAGGGAACAAATGATTCCTACTTTACAAACATTAATTCAAAGATTAAAAAAAGATGATACAAGAATACAGTGTTGCCGTGAGACACTGACAAAATGTATTATAAAAAACGGTTTTAAAATAAATAAAAATAATAAACGGCAAGTGATTATGGAAACGGCCTATTTAAAAAAAAATGGAGGATGGAATATTTAATTGCAATACACGAGTATAGAGAAAGTAATAGGGATATTGTTTATTTTGACGAAACTTGGTTTGCAGAGGTTGGGTAGATTCGTCTGGTCAGTGCACAACTAAAGCTCCATCAAATAAAGGAAAGCGTATCACAATAATTCATACTGGAACAAAAAATGGGTTTAAACCAAATGCTTGGCCTTATTAGCCAAAAATATAAAGGATTGCCATACTGACCACCATGACGATACCACAGCGGAATTATTTGAAGACTGGTTCAAGAATAAACTGTTACCCAATCTACCTCCAAATAGTGTAATTGTGATGGATAATGCGGGCTACCACAGTAGAAGTGTAAATAAAGTTCCGTGTTCAAATGACAAAAAACTTACCATTCAGGACTGCATGTTAGAAAATAATATGTATTTTGAGGATAGCTACACCAAAAAACAATTGCTTGAAATAACTAAAGCATTTTCAGCACAACAACAATAGGTATTATTGTGATACTTTGGCGGAAGAAATGGGCCATACAGTGTTGAGACTTCCTCCTTACCATTGCATGTTTAATCTAATTGAATACATATGGCATGAGCTAAAAGCAGCGGTTAAAAGAAATAATGTGTCGCCAACTTTAAATTCTTCTGTGGTAGCTTTAATTAGGTCGGCGGAACAGAATCTTTTAAGTAAAAGTCAGAAAAATTGCGTAGATCATGTCCACAAAATAGAAAAATTATATGTAAATATAGATCTGCTACCCAGAGAAAAAATTATCATAGACTGTAATGACGACAGTGACAGTGAAACTGACTTAAGTTAAAATTTGTTAATTTTTTTACTATCCCGTATTTTTTTGTACTATATATGTATGTACCTGTTAGCCTCAATTTTATAAATTTAACTTAAGTTTGTGTTTTTTATTCTATGAGCAAATATATTTTGTAGGTGTAGGATGTGTCTATTAGAATAAAATAATTTTTTCATTAAAAAAAAAATTGTTAGACCTAACCGTCAATAAAACATATTATCTTCTTCACCTTTAATGTGATCAGTGGTAGAAATTCACTGATCTGTTACAACACTAAGTGCGTCCCTGCTTCCATTCGAACACCCGCTGAGTCGCAACAAATGGTTATCGGCCATGATTAATAATGAATCTCCTAGATGTGGGGATACTTACATCGGAGAAACCAACCGACCCATGGAAGTTCACCTTACAGAACACAAACGCAAAACTTGACAAGTGGACACAACTGGATCAACATCATATGGATTGGAAAGGAGAAAAATCTATTCAAGCGGAATTTCAGCATTCTTACAGAGGAACCGGAATGTATTTTCTCAACAAAGCGTCACCATCAAGGATATTTGGAAACCCATATTTTTCGGAGGTAACAGATTTTAACTTCATGGTAGAGGTGTCATACCAAATTAGCACATTATTTAACGTCATATTTCTGCTCTGTAAAGTCACACAATTATTGTGTTTATTTCGTCGTCATTTCTGCTTTAATAATTTTAATGAATGCGAGAGAGGCTTTTTTCATTAACACATGTCATGTAAAGCTTTTTCAGGTGATTCATCAAACCGTGAACTCAGATCGGAACCAGTTGCTCAACCTAGTACCCTCTGAAGTACCACTGTACAGCCAGACGCAAAACAAACACCCAATAACACTTCTCAGCCTACAATAGAGAGAAAAAAAGAAGCCGTTAAAAGAATATATTGGAGGCATATAGTTTCGTTTAAAAAAAGGTAAGTTGGATAAATAAATGGCATTTGCCTTACGCGCAGAAAAGAACGGATAACATTGATTAAAATGTATTAGTAGTAGCTAACTCTTGACGCCATAATCAAGATTCTAACTATACTACTTTATGCCGTATAATTTTTTTAGACTTTAAATATGTTATAAAAAATTACACTCCACGGTAAACATTTTAAAAAAATCTAATATTTATCTCATATTGTAAAGGAAGGAAATCGTTTTAAGTCTGTGTGTATTTTTGTATAATTTAACTTGTGTAAACTTTACCCAAAATTCGGTCTCCGACATTCGTTTGGTGCTAATTTTGCCTCATTTACATACCAACTGCGAAGTCTCCATCCGCGCGCGGCAAGATTCCCTGATATAACGGCTTTAACAGCAAAATAATCTCCTATACCCTACAGAAACGAGTGACAACATTTTTACCGAAACGTAATTTATTTTTCGCGTGGCTGTACAAGAAAAAAGCAAAAGCCAGTTTTTTGACCCTCGGTTAGTCGTGGCACTGCCCTTGTTGTTACCAAATTAGCACAAAACTACCTAATTAAATTACGGGGAAAACAAACACGTCGCGTCGTTTTTTTTTTATATTAAAGCATTCACAGTTGGTCCACAGAGGGGTTTTAAGAGAAAAAATAAATAGTCTTGAAAGCATAATTTTGTTTTCGATACATCGCCAAGTACCATTTACCGTAAAAAGTAAAATCCCCTATGCAGGCCTTTTCTGGGAGGCTATTTTTGGAAGATATTCTGAAAATCTTAAATAGCGACTCTCTATTTTGGCTTTATATTTAAATTCTCGCTGAACTTCTCTTTCCAATGGTATCTCATATAATAAGGTTAACTTTACTCATTTTCGAGATATTGGCTTTCAAAATGTCAAAAATTCAATTTCCAAAGGCCCATATCTTGAAAACTAAAGAAAATATCTCTATTATTATTTCAAAAATATGATGTAGAAGGTCGAATTGTTGTCATGTTTTATTTCCTCGTAAAAAACCGCTAAAATCAATATTGAACACGATAGACATTTTCTTTAGTTTCTAAGATATTGTCCTTAAAAAATTGGTGCTAGAAAGCACGAATAGTCCACCATACAATCAATTATGTTATGTTGAAATCGAAAACTGTAGCTTTGCAAAATTTGAACCTTATAACAAAATTTTTGGGTAATATATCTGAAAACCGCACTGCTTTAATTCTAAAGTTATGATTTTTTAAAATATATTTTAACGTTTTTTTCAAATAACTCGGAAACTAAAGCTTCCACGAATTTGGACTTAACAAAATTATAGTCCATATTCATGGAAACTTAAATCTGAGAACCGTATATCGCTACTAGCTTTTGTTCCAAAGTTACATTTTTTTAAATATTTTATCCCCCTCTTCCCCCCTTCAACCCCCCACCACCCTACCCAAAAGTTAATCAGTTCATGGCAGCCGATAGAGGATTTTTGTACCAAATTTCGATATAATCGATTAAGGCCTTCTTGAGTTATCGTGTATCAAGACAGACAACAGTTTTTTTTTCAAATAAAATCTATATGTTTGTGGCGGATTCATAATGTCGAAACTACTTTTTTTGGGTTTTTCGCCACTAAGTTAAGGAAATTTTTTCAAAAATATGTTAAAACCCACTGCGTAAATTCCTAAAGAAAATTTGTTCGTTTGTCAGTGGTTTTTAAATAAGATAAAAAATTTGCCTACACACACGCAAATCCTAACTAGAATCTAAGTACTTATCTGACATTTCGGCAGAAATTCTACTGCCGTTATCAAAGAATTTTATCCTTTTCAAAAACTTTTTTCGATTATTTTTTAAAATATCTGTCTGTTGTCATACAACTGACTGACTTTGACTGATATATATTTAAAATATTAACTTGACAGTTTGGTGCGTCTATAGTAGCCAACAAGGTATTGGGTGAATTTAGTAAAATTTAAAATCAAAATTATATTTGTTTGAGTGTTTTCGATTTTAGATTACTTTATAAAAATACAAAATTTTTATTTTAAGATATCAATTATAAAAATTATCTTTTGACTAACTTTAAGAAAAAATATATTAGAAACCCAAAGAACATCAATGCTATTTTTTAATTTATTTTAAAAAAACCTTTTTGAAAAATCTTGTTTTTTTTTCGTCGATTAAGGTGTTTTGGAACCTTAGGAGGTCAAAATTTCACGATTTCAAGAGTCCACCATACCATATGGGTATTGGTAACCTTATGATACGGGTTACCATTGCCAAGAATTTCAGCGAGATTCAAATATAAAGTCAAAAATAGAGAGTTGCTATTTAAGATTTTCAGAATAGGGGATTTTACTTTTTACGGTAACTGGTAGTTGGCGTTGTAAAGATTTTTTTTTCTTAAAACCCCTCACTAGACCAACTGTGCCTCCACTCTCCGACAATAGCTATGGCTAAATCTCGGTGACAAATCCCAAAACAGTACAATAAATTCTCGCTTTTATCTTTGGGGGAATGTATGGCTTCCAAAGCTGGGGCATGTACACGTTCAATTTACATTTATTATAGTTTTTTAATTTGGGTAAGGGCGAGCTAGGTAGATAACCTGACTATCAAAAAAATGTTGTTTACCATAGAAAATAACTCCTGTAATTAGTGTTTTAAACCATAGCAGGAAATCTTGACTGGACATATCGCAATCGGTATGCAAACGAAGCAAAATGAGCACAAAAAATTTGAACAAAGCTTACACATATTAATAGTACATTATAAACCTAGGGAGTAAAGTGGTACATTTAATCCCGAGGCAAAAAGTTTATAGCCCGACCGAAGGGAGGGCTATAATTTGTCGAGGGTTTATGGATCACTTTACTCCTGAGGTTTATATACTATTTTATGCACTTTAGAATAAGCAGAAAAGTAAAAAAAATAACTATATTTTTTTATTTATTTTTCAAAAAATCGCACTCTGTACCTTCGCTATGTCTGTATATGCGTTGCTATGTCAATAAATTTTACTTTATTTCCCTAGGGAATAAATGACCTACTTTATTCTCGCAAAAGCGGGATTAAATGGGTGCATTTATTCCCGGAAGTGCATAAAATATTTAATTATACTAATTGACGCTTATAACCGAAGAACATTTTTGCGGTGCCTAATCCGAGTATGACAATGTTATACTCGGGCCTAATGCTGCTTTTTCACATGTTGTACAGGGTGATCGGTTATAAATGTTCCCTAGGATAACTTTTTAACTAATGGCCGCAGAGGTATCAAACAAAAACTGAATTCAAGGACATTTTATAGAGACACAAAAATCATTATTTAAAATTAATCAGACCCAACCCATAATTTTTCAGTTGTTAATTCTCCAAACAAGTGCTGTTTAAATATATCATACAGTATAGGTCTTCGTGTAACCGTTTTCGAGAAATTTCAAATTGAACTAGTAAAGAATTTGTATTAATTATTGAATTATAAGACGACCTAAGTAGGCCAGGACATAATAATATGATCACAATGTTACAATTTCTTTAATAATTAAATTTGAAAATTTTCAAACACGGTTACCCACGGACCTGTACTATATTGTATTTTTAAAAAGCTAATTTTTCGCAAAATTAGGAAATAAAAAAATATACAGGGTGGTTAATAAGAAAAACATAACTTTTGTTGGCGCACTCTGTATACTATTTTTAGGTCTCTATAAAATGTCTTTTAATTCAGTTTTTTTTTCCCTCTGCAGCTATTAGAAAAAAATGATGACCCTGTACATATACAGGGTATTCCAAATTCGATGCTCACCATAGGGATCTCCTAAACGGTAGGAGATAAGAAAAGGTTTAAATTAGGGCAATTTGACACTTTGCTCAAAACCAAAAAAAAAGTTTACAAATTCCGGGTAGTTCCGGAGAAAAACCTAACTTTTGTTGGCGCACTCTGTATACTATTTTTAGGTCTCTATAAAATGTCTTTTAATTCAGTTTTTTTCCCTCTGCAGCTATTAGAAAAAAATGATGACCCTGTACATATACAGGGTATTCCAAATTCGATGCTCACCATAGGGATCTCCTAAACGGTAGGAGATAAGAAAAAGTTTAAATTAGGGCAATTTGACACTTTGCTCAAAACCAAAAAAAAAAGTTTACAAATTCCGGGTAGTTCCGGAGATAGGCAAAAAAAACCGAAATCTTTATTTTTAGTTTTTATTTTTCTGTGCCCTTATTCTTAAAGCTGTCAAAAAACGCTTGAAACTTTTTACAGGCACTTTTTTAAGATCTATCTAATGAGAGGTCCGTTTTCGAAATTTGACATTTCATTGTGACAGGAGCACTGTCAAGTTCATTTTTTCTTCGTTTGGTTCATAAAGGATCACAGATATTTTACAACCTCATTTTGACAAGTACCCAACGTTAGTTAATTGACCATCATCAGCCAAAACAAAGAAAAAAAAGTATTTTTAAAATATTAGGAAAAGTTATTTTCTCATAACAAAATGTCAAAAAAACTGTCTTTTTTAAAATGTTAAAAAAAGTACTGCGTTCGGATTTCCAAAATATCTTGAGTAAGTTAAACATAAATTTGGGCTGATGATGGTCAATAAACCCAAAACGTCAGGTGACTTGTCAAAATAATGTTGCAAAATGTTATCTGTCATCCTTTATGAACCAAAGGGCAGAAGAAAAAAAGGATGTGTCCATAAGAAAAAATGAACTTGACAGTGTTCCTGTCATACTGAAATGTCAAGTCTCAAAAACGTACCTCTCACTAGGTAGATCTTAAAAAAGTGCCTTTAGAAAATTTTAAGCGTTTTTTGACAGCTTTAAGAATAAGGGCGCAGAAAAATAAAAAGGAAGATTTTGGTTTTTCCGCCTATTTCGGGAATTTGTAAACTTTTTTTTAGTTTTGAGCAAAGCATTAAATTGCGCAACTTTGCCCTAATTTAAACCTTTTCGTAGAAGTAGAAGATCCCCATGGTGAGCATCGAATTTGAAACACCGTGTATACTACAAATTTTTTGTATTTCTGCAAAACGTAACGCCCATCTTCTTTTTTTCATCAGTCACTCTTGCAGTACATAAGTAAATAAAAAAATGCTATTTTCCCAATAAAAATTCGCTGGACTTTCGTCTCACAGGGAGTATACAACCTAGCAGCAGCTTCTGTAGCACACGCGCGGCAGGCTTGCATGCTGCACGAAAGTAAAAACAAAAGTGGAATGATAATATCCTGTAAATAAAATGACCGCTACATGTACTTGACATTTGTGAGCCTAAATAAGTTGGTATTGACAAAATTCCCCTAACTCTGAGGCTAATAATAAAAAGGGTTATCGCACATCACTTATGGAAGGCAAAAAACTAGTCACTCCGGTTGTATAACAGCACTGAACAAATCAAAACACTATATTTTTAGCAAAAACACGCAAAAAAAACGAAAACACTTTATTTTGACTAAAAAAACAACGGAGTAACATCCTAGTAACTTTTGTTTTGGTTCAAACAAGTGTGTGGCTAATAAAAAAAGCAGGCAAATATATATCATGTTTACAGGGGGACTTGAAACCCATCTAAAAATGATATAACTTTACTTTTTCTATTAACAAAAATTTAAAAAAACAAAATTTTAATATATTATAAAAAATCATGGTAAAAAATACCAATTACTGATTGTGGAAAAGACACACTAAAAACAAAAAAGAATGTCAAAAGCGATTCGATTGATGTGACTACGTTCTTTTAGGCTGATAACTGTCACCTGCATAAGGCGGTCATTTTTGTGAAATTTCTCAGGGGGTATTATCATTCCGCTTTTGATTTTACTTTCGTGGTATGCTGGTAGTCTAAGCGCCGGTACACACACGCGTTTTTCTGCCGCGCGGTGCCGCAGCAGTTGTCGCAAAAATCGATGCACACACTGTCGCTACATGACGCTAGAGTTGTACGCATTCTGAGAGATGGATGTTGTTTGAAATTAACTCGGTGTTTCGGACTTCCATTGTCTATTGCTATGTTTTCATGGATATTGAATTCGTTTTCAATATGTTTTGAAAAATTTTTTTTCATGAGTTTTCATGACAGGTTTTCAAATTGATTTTTAAACGATTTGAAAACGGTTTTCAAATTTTGATATTTGGCAGCTGACATATGTCATAGTTGTCAAATATTCATTTTTGAGTTTTGGTACTTTTTTTTCAAAAATGTATTTTATTCAAAAGATGATGTTGGCCCTTGCCACACATTTTTTTTAATTTTAATTAATACTCTGTTTGCAAGTGGAAGTGAAGAAAGAAATGCTGGACTGACATATGTGCATAGCACATACACTTTCGAGCCAAATTTTTCTTTTATTTTCCATAATTAATTTTTTTAAATCTTTAAAAAACAAATCTTTAGTTATTTACGTAAGGTTATGTTATTAATCTTCTTTTTTCTATAAACTCCACCAAATTTTAGAATGCCGGTTCCACAGTTTCACTTCTATTCTCTCTCTCTCTCTCAAAAAGAGTGAGAGCAATAAAATATAATTTGGCGGCTCTCTGGTAATCCGACGCAATACGCATGTGTAAACTCAATCCCCGTTTTCATGGAAAATCGGTATTTCGATCTCAATACAATCTTGATCCAACCCTAAAAATTTTCAGGGTCGGATCTAGATTGAAATCGATTTGAATACTGGAAAAACAGGCGTTTTCATGGACGGTATCGGATTGAAATCGTTTTCAGAATGAACTCAATTCCCATGAAAACGTAGCATATACGGGTTCCTAAGATTTTCCTTAGGGATAGGATTTCAATAAATCAAACAGAAATGGCATAAAAAGTTCTGCGCGTACAAAAGAAACAGGTATATTGAGCAATGGTGCCAGTTTGTTATTATCTCCGGACTGCTTTCATGAGAAAAAATTGTCGCCACTCTTTCATTGTGAGCATAAATCATAGTTGCAATAATAACCGTTGACAAGATGTCTGCAAATTCCGCTAAATGGCGGCCACAACATGAGATGATCGAGGAAAAACTGGGAAACTTGCTTAAAGGAGGCGGCAGGGTCCATTATTTACGATACTGAGCGATAAACTCGTGAGGTTGTTAACATTAGAAAGAAATATCTTCGCTTTTAATTAAATTTCTTTCCATTCTGTTCTACTAGTGACATCTATCCGGAAATGGCCAAACCATGCAGCTAGCACTAGCAGCCAAAGAAATCAATAAACAGCGCTGTTTTTCCTGCAGAGCTTTTTGTTTGCGATATTATTGATTTTAAATAAAGCTGGCCCTACACTACATTTGATATTTTCCAGGTGTTTTATGACATGATCTCGAAACATGTAGGGTAGAGGGTAAAAGCGAAAAATAAGGGGCTGCCAATATTTGTAACACCCAAAAAGGGGTGAAAAGATTTATTTTGCTGTTTCTTTACAAAAAACGTTTTTTTTTACGAAAAACTTGAGCTCTGCCACTTTTTTTATTTTTTTATTCAACTTTCTCGAAATTTTCGTCATACCGTAGAAAAAAATTATTTCCCCTATTGTCATACTCTTTTATTCGAAAAAATTTAGAAACAGAGACGGGATCAATTTTCCTAAAACGGGGGATCTTGGTTTCGAGTGAGAAGATAAAGGGCGCAGGCAAAAATTTTTCAATTAAATTAGCCGAACGCAAAAATGTTAGAAAAACAAAGCACGAAATAAAAATGGCTGACAATTTTTAGGTAATTTTTTTTCAAAAATTACGTAATTTCAGGAACGCAAATAAATAAGTCTAAAGAGTATAATTTTTAAGAAAAAAATATCAATTTTCTCGCCCTCCTCCACTGGGACTACAGGGGCCGTGCACAAATTACGTAATGGTCATAGGGGTTACAAAACGTTACGTAGGGGGGAGGGGGGTTTTCGACAGCGTTTGCATTTGTGTGAAACTAAGAAAATTTGGAATGAAAATAAGTGAAAAGTTTTTTTTTTGGGGGGGGGTAGTGGTCTTGAAATCGCTATGTAATATTAGGGGAGTGGCGTGCCAAACCGTTACAAAACATTACATAGGGAGGGGGTCAAAAATTGGTAAAATCACTGTTCCTCCTTTTTGATTTCGAATCAAAGTGCAAAATCCGGGTTGGACGTTCGAAGGCGTCAACCCGTCCTATTTGCTTGATAAAGTTTCTACGGAAATATCTCAGTCGATTTCTCCGGCCGTGTACGAACGCTTTAGGTTAGGCATTTGCATGTATCTGAGTCCCCAGCCTGTAAACAGTGCGTAAGGACAATGGTTACAAAATGAAAAGCCAAAAAATATTTTTTTTACGATATCTTTCATCAGTTTGGTATTAAAGTCGAAATTTTTATTCCAGTCCTAAAGGTATGAAAATGGAAAACATTAGAAAACAACACCCTGGAATGGATTTACTACGTGTAAGATGTAGTGACAACATCGCACCATGCCCATCCTTTTCTACCTAATGTGCTTTTCCGTTTGTCTGCGTCTTATACACGGCTGCTTGGCCCCCTAAGGATTTACTTAGGAACCCTGTATTTTATTTATACACGACGTTTCGATCAGTACAATATCTGATCATCTTCAGGTGCAAACTACAATCTATTCCTAAGGCTAGGTACTTATATACTATAGGAAATCACTCAACCGTGAAGTTTAAGAAGTTAGCTCCGCCCAAGGAGGGGCTTCCAAATATTTGGAATTTCAACACCCTGATTCTGCCCAATAAAGGCAGTTTCAAGGAATTTTCGTTTCTTCCAGTGTGACTCCTTGTGCAAAACCTTTGCTTCCGTCCACCTCATTCGGTGTTGTTTTGACCATGCATGTCCGGCGATTCCTGATTTCGTTGTTTCACCTCTTTGGGTATTCGCCTGATGTTCTTTAAGCCTAACAGATAGTGGTCTTTTTGTTTCACCTATGTATGATTCCCCACACTCACAAGGAACTTGGTAAATGCATTCCTTATTTTGTTTGTTCTCCGGTTTTGTTCTACTAAGAAGGCTTCGAATTGTATTATTAGATTTAAAAGCTGTTTTAATATTAAAGTTGTTCGCTACTCTTCGAATTTTCTCTAATACTCCTTTAATGTATGGAATTGTAATGAATGCATTTGCCTGGTTTTGGTCTTGTAATATCTGTCCTGTTTGCTGAAATTTATAAATAGTATCTGTTTAAGGCTGTAGCCATTTTGCTGCAGATCCTTCTTAATATTTCTTATTTCGATTTCCAAGTCATGAGAATTGTTACAAATTTAAATGGCTCAATTATACAAAGTTCTTATTATACCTCATTTGGTTGTAGCAGGATGACTTGAACCTTGATTTAAATATTGTCCTGTGTGAGTGGGTTTACGATAGACTGTTGTTCTGATGTCGCTTTCTACTCGTTTGACAAGTACATCAAGAAAAGGAATTTGAGAATTTTGCTCCAACTCCATTGTGAATTTAATGGTGGGTCTTACATTATTTAGGTGGTGAAGAAATTCTGAAAGTTGTTGGTCATTCCCGGTCCAGACAATAAAAGTATCATCAACATATCTTACCAGAGCTTAGGTTTATATGTTGCGGTATCAACCGCGTGTGATTCGAACCACTCCATGTAAATATTGGCCACCACTGGCGAAACGTCGTGTATAAATAAAATGTAGACAATGGAAGTCCGAAACACAGAGTTAATTTCAAATTCATCATGGATATTCTATTACCAACAATGTACTGACAGCCGCACTTGCGTGTGCGGTGCCGCTGCGTTCCCGGGGGGAGTGGCGACGAGAAATGCACACAAAACGAACGCGCGTTGCCGTGATGTTGCCGCTCAACTATGGGCATCAGCGCAGCGTTGCCACTTGTAACATAAGTATGGAATTTTTCCTTAAAATTGAGTTAAAAGATAATGTGTAACATAATCGATAATTGTAACACATTTTTTTTTCAAACGACCGGAAAATAGCCACTTTCCATATGATTTTTCATACGGAAAGTTCTACATTACAAGGCATGTTCTTTCGAAATATTTCCACTCTCCAGAAAGGACCTTTTTGTTCAATTTTCCGGTCCCCTGATCCTTTTCCGGTCCCATTTTTGGCCAAGTTGGCTATGACTTCTTGTTGACAGCTTTTAGTTTGTTTTTTTGGGCAGTTTTGACACTCCTAAAAAAGCTTTTTTAAATTTGTTTCAAAAGCTTTGTTTACAAAAATGGACTCAGATCTAGAAAATTAGTTAAATCCGGAAGAAATAATAAAAGCTGCTTTAAGAGTCACATACACCGAAAAATCGACCACACATTTTTAATTCTCAAAGTAAGAGTATACCATAAATATAGGTAAATAAAAAACAAACCTATAAATCTGCCTTTTATGATCTCTTTTATCATTATTTTGCTTGATAAGTTGGCCATGGTTGGCCATAACTGGTGTTCGTCATCACTGATTTAGCTGTGTGAAACTAATAGGCACTACACTATAATTTTTCTAATGTTTTATACAATTTTGCACAAGTTAAAAATACAAAAATCATTCCTAACCACAAAACTTTACTTGTTTTTCTTAGTTTTCATCTTAAAAACTACCGGCCTTAGCGGCAATGGCTATCTAGCCAACAAGAAACAGAAAATATCAGGGGACTGTTCATAAATTACGCAACACGGCTAGGCGTCGACGAAAGTGATAAATACTAAAATGTTTTTTCTGATCGTTTGAAAAAAAAAGTACGTACGATACACGACCGGAAAGTGTCTTTACAGGTCTCCGCAGGTTTACAGGGCGAGCCGCAGGCGTCGACCTGTAAATACCAATTTTCCGGTCTAGTGACGTAAATACCTATTTTCACTCTAGAACTTTAAATTTTTTAACTTCTTTACAGCCTCTCTTGGCAATTAAAAACAAAAACACATTACGATAAAAGTCAAAGCACCATCTATGTAAATATTACCGTACTTCGAAAATGTCTTTTGTTCCATGGAGGGGAGGATCCCCTCGACTACACGGGATTCCCCGTTCCCGTGTATTTCGCTGATTTTATCGATTTCTATACCGATTGCCCGGATCACCTGTCTAAAGTGTTTTAATATAACAAGTACAAGTAAAGACAACTTAATACGCGAACGCGATGATAGCTGTGATTCCGATTTTTATTGTAACATAATTTTCACTAAAAATCGATAATTTTGGCAGCACTGCACGATAATTTCTTCATTTGGTGGTGGCAACACTGGTGTGCATTGCGTCAGTTATTTTATAATATCACGGACCGCAACTGCAGTACCACTGCGGCACCGCGCGGCAGAAAAACGCGTGTGTGTACCGGCGCTAAATTCACTACTACTACTACCTTCGCTATAATACACCAGATAGATATATGTAGGAATGATTTATAATTGCGTTTAGCAAATATAGTTTATATCTCCAAAATTAATGAGCTGTATTTGATACAAGCCAACCGTATCCATCTCTCCATGCAATAGATTTTCCCGATTTCCGGGCGGGGGTCAGTTTACACATAATGTAGTAGAGGAACCATTTACTATAGTAGTCGAGGGGCATAGAGTCGAAATTCGGCCTCCGGGGGCCTTTTGATGATGATTTTACGAAACCTGTATTAATCGGTTACTAATAGACCACTTAACATCACCTTGCCTGTGAACAGCCTCAAAAGTGCTGCCCCGTTTTTAATTGAACCATTTTTCATCAAACGAGTTTGTAACTTGTAAAACCATTTTTCAAAACCGGAATTCGTAAAACCCGTTGTTTATCAGAAAATGTTTGCTTAATTGATTCCGCATTTGCCAATAATACATGAACCGGAGGCGTACACGCAGGTGGCGTGACGGCGGCGCGGCGTTTCAATGCATTTGTCGTTCTATGTGCGCACACTTGGCTAAAAGTATTCACAGGTACTGTTCAATACTTTGTGTATAGATGTGACTCTATTGTTCTTAACTGGAATGCAAGTCACATCTATACACAAACTATTGAACGCTACCTGTACAAGTATGCGCGCGTAGCAGCCACAAATTCATCGAAACGCCGCGCCGCCGCGCCACCTACGTGTACGCCTCCGGTTCATGTATTATTGGCGAATCGGCAATCAATAATATTACGGTTATAGTTTCTCCCCAGATAAAAAAAAGTCCATCAGAAAATTCTCAATTATTTTTTCTTCAAAATAAAAGCATCGGTGCTGGTATCTATCCCAAAAGCCTCAAAATAATTGCGGTTTGGAACAAACCCGATTTACAAAAAAAAATAGAGAAATATCACAATTTCCTCTGGATAACATTTTTCCTTTTTATGTTTCCTTGCTTTAGCGAAAATAAAAACTAAGTTTCCTTTTTTTCTAGCCTGTACACTCCGAAAAAGAAAACCGATCAATCAAGACACATGCAGTTCAAGTGTTGGCCGGTAACTGCAGGTGTTTTGTCAACAAACTTTAAATCGAGCCACAGTGGGACAGAAAAGTATTTTTACGTTTTCTGACAGAAAACCATTCGAGGTTATGTTTACCTTTCAAAAATGTGTTTTCAAAAAAATTGCTCTAAAACAAATATGAAACCACTCCGCGTGTGCGGTCGCCCGCCGAAAAAGGCCTAGCGCTGCGCGGCCATTACCACGAGTCTATCAAAGAACCAAGAAAACTTTACTGGCTCGCTGGGATTACTAGGAATTCGCATAGAAACATTCGGCGTCCATAACCTGACATAATTTTGTTTTTATTTTGATTCAACCATTTTTTTAAAATTTAAATTATGTGCAATTGTACTAGTGAAATCTTGGAGTTGCAAAGGATAGATTTTAGAACCTGTTTCAAAAACACACGGATACTTGAGTACTACCAAAACAGGTCAGTAAAGCTCCATTTAGAGGTTAAAAAAACTCTTGCTAGTCTTTGACGCTCCTGTTTAAAATAGAATACGATTATTTCGTCTAACGCCAGTAGCAGATTTTTAAATCTGCATGCTTTTAAGATAACCTGTTGTCGGTATCAGCTAGCGGGAGTGTTTCCAATTCAATTATAAATGCACCTGTAAATGCAACCTTACCCAACTAGCAATTTGTCGACTTCTCAACGTTGTGCACCGCGTGCCGACGTTGCGTCGCAACGTTTACTTTTACTCAAACACCACCCACTTTTTCACCAATTTGGTGGATGATTTTTTGGTTGAGTCAACGTCGCCATCGCGACTACAGTTGAAGTAATAGTTCAATGGGTTTTGGAGTACAATTATTTGTTCAAAATATTATTCATTGCGTAAAATGATAAATACACTATTTGACTACAAATTAAACTATCATATTATCAAAATAAAATGATATTCTATGTCATATATCATGTTTTGCATCATCATAACATGCGAACCAATGCCAAAATATATAAACAGACGGTAGTTTACTGTCAAATGTACAGTTCGTAGCTCTAAAAAACAAGCGCGCCCCTCGATTCAGATTTTATGAAATTAAAAAAAAAATCATGATTTAAAAATCGCTTCGAAAATCCTCTAAAGATGTTGCTTAGGATTCCTAAGAACAAAATACGAACTTTTATATGCAAAAAGATCGTAGTTTATTGTAGAAAAAAGCAAAAAAATAATTTTTAATGTTTGTTTACAAATTAGCATACAATGGTTTTAACAATCAATCATGGCGGCACTTATTAGTTTCTATGACAACCAAAGGAGTCCCGTTTCTCGACTGCTTTAACTACTTAACTGTGTTTTGAACGGATGCCCTAATTTAAAAGACGCGAACACGCCTCAATTTTTACCCAATCGAAATTGCTCCACAGTTTGGCTTTCTGCTGCTTACTTAATTTCCGTCCTTGTTATTTACACAGGACCTTCCTCTTTTTTTCCGCCACACTGAGGAATCACCTTCAATGACAGCTGTCACATGTCAAAATATCGAAGAATATTTATACCATTTGTTCCTTTTCATAGTGAAAAATGTTCAAACAAAACTAATAGAAACTTTACAAACCACTTGTTAGTTACTTTTACTGCATTAATTGACGTTTGTATGACAGACAGCAGTGCTCCAAAATTGGTTTGTTGCAAATATAACAGAAAAATTGGTTAGATGAAAACAGGCGCGCCCGCGTCTCCAACAAACCGGCCAGAAAACGTGGAGTAAATTGATCAATTTTTCGTTTAGCACACACCGGTTTGTAGTCGGCGCCTACACAACTAAGGAATTACTGTTAGTACAATAGACGGTCATAAATAGTTGTGATGGCGACTGAAGTTGTGATAAACGTTTAGGCGTCGTATAATAGTGACGTTGTCGACCGTCGCCATGATAACTATTCTTTATCTGTAAAACAACGTTTAAAATTAGTGCAATTCTAATTTTTACAACTTGTACAACTTTTTTAGCAGGTAATTCTGCAATAAATGGTTTTCTTTTATTTAAGTATTTTACTTGGTTTTTTAGCGGCGCAGAACGCGAAAAGTCAAAATAAGTAACCTAACCCCAAATTTTTGACCCGATGCTAAAAAATCTCTGGTGTCCCACTGTGATTAAACATAAATAAAGTCTCCGCGTTGCCATGGAAAACAAATTCAATGACGTAAAATTTTGCAAAAAAATCAGGTCGACATAGTTAAATTGATTTCCCGTACAGTGTTGCTAAAAACAATTGCCCAGATTGTAACTACGACCTTAAATGAGTTTGATGAACAATGATTCGATTCAAAACGGGTCTTATAAATTTAGAATTTGTTATTGAATGGGTTTGAAGAAATAACGTTCGGATAAAAAATTGGTTTAACAAATTGCAGTGGTGAATCGTTCCTACGATGAAAATTTTTATTAAATACCGTCTAATAAATTCCTGGTTTGATAAACCATACGCGTTCATGTGTTGTATGACGGGCTACACATGTCTGGCGCCATTCATTAATATTATTTAAAAGATTGCTTGGATTTTTCAGAAAAAAAGCTACTCTTTAGTTGTTTTTTGCAGACACCCAGACTAAACTAAATGTCTTTGTTGATCGGGAGAATCCGGACGTTATATGCATCCATCAACTGGGCTACCTATAGCGTTTGATGGAATTCCAATTTCCAATGGCACTTTCGGACCTTCCAGCGGCGGCGAAAATTATTATTAATCTCGCATTTGCATTTAGGTATTGGTAACCCTAGAGGCCCTGTATAAAATTTTTGACAGTTATTGTTTTACCAGAGATAAGAAACTCGATTTGGAAGTTGTTAGGGAAATGTTGATAATTTTTTTGTGTGTTGGCAACCATTGGAAATAAATAATCTTGTCAATGTCACATTTTTGATTAATAAACCTAGGGTACATCAAATTCTAAAATTAATTATTTATATGGTCAAGCCATGATAGTAATTTAAGGCTTAAAATATTTTACTACGTTTTTCACATTTTTATGCCATGATTTTGCTCACATTTTGAAACTTTCTTTCCAAAGTTTCGATTTCTAAAATAAAACACTCAAATTTTTCAAGTTTTCACTGTTTTTTTAGGCTTTCAAAAAAAGCACTGCCAAAAACATTTTTTCTCTGTTAAAATGAAAAATATTTAGAGAGAAAGGGCAGAATTTTAGAGGTAGATGGAGAGATAATTTAGTGACGTGCAAAAATTTTTAAGGTTCTTGACGAGAGACAGCAGGCTATAAAAAAAGTATTTTAGAGAAAGATGGACATAATTTAAGGCAAATGTTTGCTAAAAATTTCTGTTATGTCATCTGTCTGTCATCTTGAGTGATGTCGTGCATATGTTTTTTATGTTGCAATTTTTATCCAAAAAACAGCAAAAATTGTAATTTTTCAAAGTGTAAACTGTGTAAAATATAAGGTGCTATTAATTTCTTTCAATCAAAGTTCCTTACAATCTTTAAAAAACGTGACCTACTAAAGTTTATTTTAGCACATCTAAAAATAATTTAACAGGTATTTAAGAAAATTATTTCAAGTGTCATCATGGCTTTACCATAAGAAACTGTAAAAATACTCGCGCCTACAACCTTGTATTGTTTCATTCTTCAATGGAAAAAGAAATGCAAGAAAAATGAAATTGCATGCAATGCAAAAACCTTACTGTTTTTTTTTTGTCAAAGCTTGACATATTTTACTAACCAAAAAAGTCATCATGATTCAAAAACTGTCTGGGGAAATCATAAAAAGAGAAAACCAAACATCAGTCCATTTCATAAAATATTTATTCGAAGTCATGGCAATCTCGATGTGAACCGTTGATTGGACGATTTTTCTTCATCTTGATCGTACGCCTATGGAAAATAAAACCATCTAGCTTTCAGCAAAATCAATTTTCACCGTTTTTCAAACCCGCTATCGGATGCAAAATACATGAAAAGCTTTTGTTTAAAATATACTGCATTCGAACCTGCCCTTTTAGGGCGATAACGAGATTTTTTTTATAAGGTCAGGTCGGTGAATGCAGAGAAAAACGGGACTTTTTTGACTATCCATTACTTAATAAGTTTTTGACATATTTCAAAAATTTCAACTATTTTGAAAAGCCAAAAATTTTAAATTTAAGAATTTGAGGCCAAAATTGACAGTTTATGATAATCCAAGATGACGGACAAATGAGTGGTAAAATAAATTCAGTCAGGATGAAAATAGTACATAATAAACCTAGGGAGTAAAGTGGTACATTTAATCCCGAGGCAAAAAGTAAATATAATTTGTCGAGGGATTAAGCATCACTTTACTCCTGAGGTTTATATATTATTTTATGCACTTTAGAATAAGCAGAAAAGTAAAAAAATAACTATATTTTTTTATTTATTTTTCAAAAAATCGCACTCTGTAGACAAACCACCACATGTACCTTTGCTCTGTCTTTATGTCAAACGATAACATCGAGTATGCCGAAATGCAGAAACATATGTGTCGCTATGTCAACAAATTTTACTTTATTTCCCTAGGGAATAAATGGCCCACTTTATTCCCGCAAAAGCGAGATTAAATGGGAGCATTTATTCCCGGAAGTGCATAAAATATTTTTTATTCTTGGGATGTATTTGTCCGATTTTTGAAAAGACCAGCAAAGTTTTTTGCAGTTTTATGTTAATATCGACATTTTCGAAAAATTCTATATGTTTTTTTTGGGCTGAATTTGGTTCACTAAAGATTCTTATTTAAACAATTCATAACTTTCTTATTTCCTACCCGAATTTAACAAGGAATACATCACTACACTCGGGAAAGAGAAAGTTTTATACGGAAAAGTTGCCAATGGCGCACACAGGAAAATTTCAGAGAAGGGTCAAAAACACCAATTTTTTGTAAATTTCCGCCATCTTGGATTTTCGTAAATCGTCAATTTTGTATTCAAGTTCTTAAATTCGGCCTTTCAAAACCATTAAATTTTTAAAATCGGACAAAACCTTTTTAAGTAATGGACAGTCAAAAATGTTGCGTTTTTTGAGGGCCACCCTATAACACGCATAAACTTTATGAACATAGACGAAGCAAAACTATTTAAACCAAGATTCATTTTTATCACAATGTTTTGCTTAGTCTCTATTTTTTTTAAATCTATGTAAAAAAACGTGATAAAAATGTTCTTACAGGAATATCATAAAAAAAGCATATTTTACAAAAGTGTTGAACACTAGAACGATTTTCCCCGATTTGCAGTACAGATAAATTTCCCGACGAAAAATAGTTTCGGCATCAATATTAAATTTAAATGTTCCGATTTCCAAGAGAAAATGACTTTTCCGAGTTGCAGTCGAGTTTAACGTTTTATTGAAAAATTTTGTTCCTTTATTCGCTCCTTATTGAACAGGAAATACTTGCCGAGAATTGCTGTTTAATATACCTAGCTTATTATAAATACAGGGTGTTGAGAAATAACGACATAATTTATGCCTCTAGGTCGCGAATCTGTAAAGCCCTTTTTATTTCGAACCACTGTTCTGGTTCATCAATTTTGTTCATTGTTTGTCAAAATTAAAAATCAAATTGGGAATTTAAAAAATCCTGCTTTTCTTGAACCATTGTTTGTCAAATCCATTCAAAATCGAACCGGAATTTTTAAAATTCCGTTTTTAATCAAACCGTAAGTCAATAAACTATTTTTATTAAATTAATTTGATTAAACATTATCCACTGAAGCGCAGAAAAATAAAGCAAATCCTTACCAACCCGGTTTGATTAAAAATGGGTTTTACAATCAGAAGTTTTTAAGAGTTTCATAAAATACAAGTTTGATTTCAAATGGATTTGATGGGAAGTGGTTTGATTAAAAACCGTTAAAATCGTTTTCTGCGAGTTATTGTTTTACCAGAGGTAAGCAACGCGATTTGGCAGCTCTTAAGGAAATTTTGATAATTTTTTTGGTGGCAACCATTGGAAATAAATACATTTATATACGGTTTAAAAATCTAATATTGCGGTATAAGAAACTGTAAAAATACTCGAGCATACGACCTTGTATTTTTTAATTGTTCATTTGCATTTGCCAAACTGGAAAATTAATAAAAATAGTCGAATTTGCGAGGTAAGTAAGATTAGTTATATTTAAATAAATAATAAAATAAATTAATTTATGTTTGGCTTTGTTGGTGATTTTGTGTTTGTATCAACCACTGGAAGGTTACAGGTTAGGATATCTAATTGTAAAATATTTATGTAGGTTTTTTTTGTGTGTTCGTAAAACTCTCATTTTTTAAATAAAATTGACTGACGATTTCCATATTGTAATTTTGTACAATCGATTTAAATCAGGAAATATAAGATATTCTATTCTATTATATGTCCAATGAGCTTCAGGCTACTGCGAACATAGGGGGAATCAAGTCCAATTTACTCTCCGTGCCGTACGACCGAGGTGGGGTCGAAGCACGCTGCAGTGTTATCTTTTTGAAATTTATTTTGTTTTTATTATTTTGTTTTATTTCTGCCTTGCTCGAGAAACAGATTGGTAAGTTCTTAAGTGAAATAATACATTTTTAAAACTAAAAATGGATGTCTACGAAGTTGCCGAAAAAGTGCAGATAGTCAAATGGTACTATCAAGGCATATCAATAAGACTTATTCAAAAACTTTTTTTGGAGAATTTTGTAAATTGTCCAGAACCTAGTTTATCAACGATTCATAGGTTTGTGCAGAATTTTAAAAAGTTTGGTTGTGTAGCGCCAAGAAACCATAAAAAACCCACTGTTTTGAATGACGAGCAGGAAGTACGAGATGTGATGATTTGCGCTGCAGTAGAGGAAAATCGAAAGTTAACTAGCCACCAAATTGCCGAAGCAGTTGATACGTCTTCAGCCATTGTCTTACGTGTTCTCAAAAAGAATGGTTATCATTCTTACAAAGAGTCAAAAACGCATCAAATTTTTCCGGAGGACTACAATCGTCGTATGGAATTTTGCGAAACAATGATGGAAGGGGCTAATCGTGATGAAAACTTTCTCGATTCTGGGCGTAATAGAACGATCATACCCTGAGAAGTGATCCATCGCACAAAAGTCATGCGAACAACGCACGGTGGTCGATTTTCAGAAAAACGAGGAAAAATTAAAAAATTCAAAATGTGTCTAATGTCCTTATTGTCAAGATACTAGGCGAATAGTTGGCCAAAAAATAAACGATGCTTTTTACGAGTTTGATATTACGCATCAGTATTCAACATCAAATTTCAAATAGAAGACCCAGAGTATGACAATATTCAACTGTTGATATCTCGAAAACAGGTGAAGACATAGGGTATGTTATATAAAAATGCTTAGAATTTCAAAACAGAATGCAAAAATGCAATAATATACTGTTTCATTTGAAAGTTTCAGTTGGCATTCTTTTTAATATACCCTATATACATAAAAATATACTAGTATACTGTAACACTTATATATTGTGTCAATTACTTTAAAGTAAATTTGATTGTTCTAAACTAACAGTTTAATTTAGCCAATTAATAAATATGTCACTTTTACCTTCTTAAAAATGTCTTAAGGTAAATGTGAAAATTCACACGATCATCCTGTGTATCAGCTTAAAAAAAAATAAATGCTTACTTATTTAAATATTGTAAACTATTTATTTTTTTTATTAAAACTAAATATTACAATGTGGACCACTGTGCGACGTCGTACTTTACGAGACGTTCAAGTTGGCCGTAGCATGCGCATTAGCGAGATCTGTCACGTGATGGTTTCATCCAATAGCGTGCTCTGAAATCATACGAGAGACGTTTTTCACACGAGCTTTTCTACAAGTTCGTACTACTGGGTCTAGTCGAGAGAACGGCTTAGCTCAAAAATTGTTTTTCGAGGCAACTCTGCGCGTGCCGATAATAGATTGGTGATTCTTCGATCGTCTCGTCACTGCTTTTAAGCGCGTTTATTGGTTGAACCTGCTTCCTTTCTCTCAGGCGAACGATCACTTCCTATGACTTCCAGAATCGGTACCCTGAGATCTATTCTTTTCACAGAACACACGTTCGATATTGGTCGAGGGAAAATTTGTATTTGTATTTTGACATAAGAACACAGTACCCCAAAAACTAAATGTTTGGTGGGGTGTTGTAGGGGAACACATCATTGGGCCATTTTTTATTGACGGCAATTTGAATGGTCCTAGACACTTGGATCTACTGCATCAGCATACTATTCCAACTGGTTTCAACAAGATGGTTGTCCCGCTCACAATGTTGGCCTTGTTAGGGACTATCTTAATAATGTATTTCCTAATCGGGTTTTAAGTACACGGGGAACTATTTTATGGCCAGCTCGATCACCCGATTTAGCTTCTAATGACTTCTATCTGTGGAGTTTTATCAAAATAAAGTTTACGGGCATGAACGGGCTAATAATTTGGAAGAACTTCAGATTAAAATTGAAGAAGCATTTCAAACTATCACCCCTAACATGCTTGGAAACGTTACAAGGAGTTTTTATAATAGGCTCGAATATTGTCTAGCCGAGCAACGAGGACTTTTCGAACATTTGCTCTAATTTTTTTTGCCTGGAAGAATCTTTTTGGTTTTTACAATGTATTATTTTATTTTGACTTAAAAATAAAGCGCTCTAATAAAAATAATAAAACAAGAAAATTCCGGTTTCATCGACTACGCTCCACATCGCACCGTGGTTAGAGGCGCAACGCAAGCCGGGAACGGCGAACGCAAGCGTGAGTGTTGGTTGCTCCACTGATAGGTGTGCGGTGTCCCTGCGTGGAAACTGGCTAATTGGACTAGTCCCGCCCTATGTTCGCAGTAGCCTGAAGCTCTCTGTACAGTAACCCAATCAATCAATAAATCAATAGGTGTGTCTTGATTAATTTGGACCTTTAAAGCAGTTTTAATTAATCGCAATTTAATTTTTTCTTTTTTACTGCCTAACTTCCTTTTTTTACCTATTAAATAAATGAGGAAGATCCGTTTAAACAGAGGGGTTGTAAGAGAAAATTATTTATGCTGTAAATTTTTCCTTTTCAACAAACTTTTCGAAGAGTTTAAATTAGTTTGTGTGAGCTTTAAAATAATTATTTATCCACCTAGGGCAAAAAATACAGCTTTAAAGCCCGCAGTGTGTGAATAACAATAATAATAACAATGGTAATAAGCATGAGGCGTTAGCCGAAGCCTGTAACATGCTAAGAGCGTTAAAGCTGCTTTTGACCGAGGTACATGCAACTCGAAGTCACTTAAAACAACATCAAATAATTGCACGCCGGTACAACTAGTCATTTTAGAATTTAAAGGCCTGCAGGCGTAAAAGCCGCCCTACGGCGTTAAAGTACTACTTTAAGCCTGAAAATGCGGGTGTTAGGTCAACTTTTGCGCCCGGTCGTGCGTAATAAATATCGTTTATACAAGGCATAGTCATAGTTTTAGTTCTAATTTTAGTCATTTTAGTCATTTCAGTCAGTTAAAAAAAAACAGTGACAGTGTTATGACTAAAATTAGAACTAAAACTATGACTATGCCTTGTATGAACGATATTTATTACGCACGATCGTATCTAGGTCTTAAAGACACCGTTTTGCGGCGAAAAAATAAAGACCCGAGTCGGTAGGCGAGGGTTTTTACACGCTGAGGTCGTTAAACGCAATTTAAGAACGAGATGCATACATGTCTTATGAACAACCGTGTTTTTTAGGAGAAAAAAGACTTCATGAATTATTCCACAAAAAAAATTTTTGCTCTAAAGCTCCCTAATATTTTGACAACACACGAATCACTGTCAGTGGGGTTATTCTTGAATCGAGAGAAAATTTGCTCCCAGGGAGGCGTTTCTCTCACTTTTGCCCGATATTGATGGAAAGTAATTCTATTGGTCTTGACTAAGAGCAAATTTTCTCTCGATTCAAGAATAATCCCCCAGTAAACGGGCGTCCAGTCTATTCATGTCACTTTTTAATCAAGCAAACTACATTGTTTTCGCGATATCAATGGATATCGAGAAACAGAGTTCCAAGTCTCCCCAGGGAAATCCTGGATGCCGCCAAAGAGGCAAAGAAGGACCTTTTGCCCGCGATATCCAAAAAACTTTACGAAAAGGTATATAAGGACTATTTTTGTGGTCTTGAGAGAAGAATATTGATATATATTGAATACTATGTAATGTGTTTATTGTTGTTCTTGAAATAAAAATTGAAAAAGACAACAAAAGCCTGCTTTTCATTGCTAATAAGCTAGAAACACACTATATGCAACTTTTCCATGCACCAAATTTAGTTTTTACAGGTTAAAAAAAGAAACAAGCAGAGTTACAGATTTCTCATAAAATAAGCTCTCTAACAAAGAGCGCAAAGACATTTAATTATTTTTACCTACTATTAGTTATTGCACACCTACAGGCGAGCCTACATGCATAGTTTTATTTTATTGTTTTGAGGCATTGACCCCAAAAACTTGATGTCTCATAACATGTATATTATGGACTTTTGGAGCGGGTTTCTCAATAGCGGCTAACCAGAGCAAATTAAATTAACTCGGGTGATAAATTTAGCTAGGGTCTTTATGTTTTAAGTCTATATTTTTGTATGTTAGCCCTAAGGTAAGATAACTTAACTTACTCTCTCCTTGAAGCCATAGTTAACCAGGAGTTAACAAGCTTTTATTTAACTTGCAATTATCTATGTAACTATATGGATATGTTTGTTCGGGTGGAATCTTGCAACTTAATTTTGACCAACTTCCCGACATCCGATCGGCTTCAAATTTGGCATGCTTATAGTTGCGGTGACAACACAAGAATATAGTGTGATGAAATTGACAACTTCCACGTACTCGAAGGAGGTGGAGGGGGGTACAGTTAAAGTACGCTCAATTTCGTTAAAATTTGGTCTGTTGAGGCACTTGATTTTGAAAATTCAATATGGCGGATTCAAGATGGACGATTTTTGGTCATCTTTTGCTAACCAATTTTAACAACCCAGCAAACACGGTTCCCTCGGGCCTTCGTTGGTCCGATGTCGATTGCCGAATTTGTCGTCATCGGCACGAAGTCGATTTACGACATCGGACCAGCAAGATTTTTTGTCCGCCTTGCGATGTAGGCCCAATGTATGTTCGCCGACGCAGCGTTAGACTGTAGCCCGCCGGCGGACCAATGGTAAATTTTACTTTTTGCTGACATCGGCATACCGTCACCGTACGATTAAGGTCCGATATGGTTTAACCACATGGTACCGACCATCCGTCCATAGCTGCTTAATTTGGTCGGTCTAACGTAGGCAAGCTGGTCTCGGCCCGACATCAAGTCCGACATTGGTTTCCTAAAGCGGTCCAACGTCGGCGATTGACGGAGGTCCGTCGGGGGTAGCTTAAAGCGACCCAACATTGGCAAACTACAAAGTTTCGATAATGCGGTTGCTTAACTAGTCAGGATGGTTTAAGTGGCAGAAGAGGTGATTCTTGTAGAGAAGTACCACCATCTTGTCAAGTCCGCATTCTACTTTTCAAATATCTTTGCTCATTATATATATAATATTATCTTCCACTGTACAGGGAACATAGTGACATTAGCGCCATCTATACATACTTAGGAAGAAACTATTAAGCAGTTTAAAAACTTGAAGTTGACGTAATCGGACCATCGTCGGTTGCCGATTCTCGACCAATCAAACAAAGTTCCAATCGGACCATCGTCCGCCCTAAAGCAGATAAAGTGGTCGTCGGCATAAAGTCGACTATATTAAATCGGGCCATCGTCAGTTGCCGATTCTCGACCGACTAAACAAAGTTCCAATCGGACCGTCGTCGGCCCTAAAGCAAATGAAGTGGGCTTCGGCATAAAGTCGACTATAGTAAATCGGACCATCGTCAGTTGCCGATTTTCGACCGATTAAACAAAGTTCCAATCGGACCATCGTCGGTCCTAAAGTGGTGTCGGCATAAAGTCGACTGTAGTAATGTGAACCTCCGTCAGTTGTCGATTATTGACCGAAAACTGAAAATCGCAATCTGACCAACATCGGGCCAGAGTGTAGTCGCCGATGCCGAAACACTGCCGATGTTGTCGACATTGGCCCGATTCAATGCCGACGATTTGTATTTGCTGGGTAACTTATACATATCCGATTGCCTTCAAATTTGGCATATATTTATAGTTTCGGTGACAATATAATAATATGTCATTATTAGGCACCCCTCCCCCATACAAGGAGAGTGGAGAGGGAAAACACCTAAGTTTGAGCGATTTCAACCAAAATTGGTATACGAGGGCTTTCGGGCATAAGGAATACGAATTCTTGATCAGATTTTGAAAATTCAATATGGTGGATTCAAGATGGACGATTTTCGGTCATGTTTTGCTAACCAATTTTAACTGACTTATCCACATCCGATTGTGTTCAAATTTGGTATGCGTTTATAGTTCCGGTGACAATACAATAATATGGTATTCTCAGGTACCCACCTCCCTCTAACGAGGTAAGTGGAGAGGAAAAAGATTTAGTTTGTTCGATTTTAAAAATTGGCATACAGGGGTTTTTAATCAGATTTGAAAATTTCAATATGACGGATTCAAAATGGATGATTAAGCAGGTTTTTTTTATCTTTGAAATGTTGCTTTTAAAGTTATTAAATGTTTAGGTTAAAACGAATGTTTACGTTAATTCCAATGTTAAAACCGATATATTCTTTGAAAAATTTAAAACTTTAATATCTCCACTTTTTTTTAATCAAATTTGAAAATTTCAATATGGCGGATTCAAAATGGATGATTAAGCAGGTGTATTTTTTTTATCTTTGAAATGTTGGTTTTAAAGTTATTAAATGTTTAGGTTAAAACGAATGTTAAAACCGATATATTCTTTGAAAAATTTAAAACTTTAATATCTCCACTTTTTTATTTTGTAACTTTTACCATTATGTTGCAATATGCTCTTCAACTACACCAACGAGATAAGTGACGACAATGTGCCTATATTTAGCTATTATTTAATAGTAAGTACCTAATAAAAATAATTTCAGTACCCAATTGGGTCGTCACAACAAAACCAAAAAAAACACTACCAATAAATAAACAACTCTCCGGGGCCGGTGCACTATCCGGACACACGATTTTTCAAAAACAAAAACTTTGTGCGTAAAATAGGCCTCCTAAATAATGTTTTTCAAAAAAAAAAATTGCGGGTTATCCAGTATTTTTTGAGAAAATAAATAAAAAAAAACATAAAAAAGAGCGCCCTAACCTCACTCTTTACTTAATTTCTTAATTTTTGGCTCCTTCTTCTTCTTCTTACTTGATCAAAACCATACCTGCCAATATCCATGCCCTGATATTTTTACAATGTTGCCACATTTCTAGAAAATAATGAAAATTAAGGAAAAGGAACAAAAATATTAACTTTTTGACTCCTCTACAAATTTATAAAAAAACAAATAATAATCAAGCCAACCAACCATAACTAACCCTACCCAACCAACCTGGCCCAACCCAACCCAGAGCCTAACCTGATTTCTTTTGGCTCCCATACAAATTTATAAAAAAACAAATAATAACCAACCCAACCAAACAAAACTAACCCTACCCAACCAACCCGGCCCAACCCAACCCAGAGCCTAACCTGATTTCTTCCCCAAAAAAAATCCTGCTGGTACCTGAGATTTGGCATCATCGCATTTCTGAAAAATGGCCCAATAGCCAGTATGACCCTAGTTTTGTTGGTTATGCCGGGATTTTACATGAAAAACGTCTTTTTAATTAAAAAACAGCTGTTTTTTTCGTTTTTCCGCTCCTAAATAAATTTAAAAACCTCTAAATTACTTTTTTCAAAAAGAATCGTCTTGAAAAAACGTCCCGTTTTTGTGTCCGGATAGTGCACCAGAGCCCAACTCTCCTTTTCATCTATGCATATTTATCAAATTGGGCATTATAGTACCCACCTATTACATGCTTCACAGGATCTAACGGTGAACCATCCACAAAACAAAACAGAATCGCCGCAAACAAGGCGCACCAACGCGTACCGCCACTGGTAAGGAACCACCGCACTGCTGATGGCCAGCTGTACTCGGCGCTCACGGCTCGCATTTTAACCCGCAGGAACCGCCTCTAGAACCATCTGAACCCGAGCAGATGGTTCTTTTCATGGCCACCTTGGATTTAATTCGACAATATCGGGAAAAAGTCGGGAAATCCTTTGCATTTCGGCCCTTCACGTGTTATATGTCGCGCGTAATATTTTATTAGAGAACTGCGGTTTCTATGGTAACGGGCGTCAGAAGGGGGGCGCGATGTCGAGCGTAGAACGGCGCGCACAGAACTGAAATGACAGTTCGCGGCAGTGTTTTGGTCGGCAGCAGGAGGAAAATCGTAGGAAAAGAGAATGGACAAAGATGACTAAAAGAGTGTGTACGGTCGGGTAGAAATAAACAAGGTTTTATTATGACCAATTGCTCTGCGATTCACTTAAGTACTGTATAGTAAAGCATGCAATTTTTAAGCATTTCCTAAATTTGATCTTCGATATCTGATGGTAAAATATGGGTATAATAATTTATTATTGATATAGTTATAGTTTCTTATTTCTTCGTAACAAATTATTTTTATCATTTCAGATTGACAAGCACGGCACTCTAGAATTTTTTAATAATGTCCTTTACCACACATCCTACTATATGATTTATGGAAAATATTTAATAACTCGACAACTATTCATCCGATTTAAGTAAGAAGCACATTGTTTTGAAGGAAGAAATTAAAAAATTGGGGTATTCCATAAGAAAAATACCAACTTTGTGTTATATCTCTAAAAGTAAAAGTGATTCATAAAATCTTATTTTGTAATTAAAATCTAGTTTAAAAACTCTAGAAAAATTCAATTAACACCACGAAGATATTTTCATAAATAAAAAGGTTATAGAGCCTATCCGAAAATGCAGACTTTTCAAAAAAACCCCGTAGCTCAAAGAATATTGTCTTGAAATTTGAGCCTCGCAAAGGGGGGTTGAATTTTCTCTATCTCCTCTGGGGCCTAATTCTTGAATCTCGAGAGAAGGAACGATCCCTTAAGAGAAGGGATGAATCCCGGGGAATGATCCCATCCCAGCAAACACCGTTCCCTCGGTCCGATGTCGATTGCCGAATTTGTCGTCATCGGCACGACGTCGATTTACGACATCGGACCAGTATTTTTTGTCCGTTTTGCGATGTATGCCCAATGTATGTTTGTCGATGCAGCGTTAGACTGTGGCCCGTCATCGGACCAATGGTAAATATTACGTTTTGCTGACATCGGTATACCGTCGCCGTACGATTAAGGTCCGATATGGTTTAACTACATGGTACCGACATCGGTAAACTTTTCAAGTCCGATATTGGTTTCCTAAAGCGGTCCAACGTCGGCGATTGACGGAGGTCCGTCGGTGGCAGCTTAAAGCAGCCCGACATTGGCAAACTACAAAGTTTCAATAATGCGGGTGCTTAACCAGTTGGGCTGGTTTAAGTGGCAGAAGAGGTGATTCTTGTAGAGAAGTACCACCATCTTGTCAAGTCCGCATTCTAGTTTTAAAATATCTTTGCTCATTATATATGTAATATTATCTTCCACTGTATAGGGAACATAGTGACATTAGCGCCATCTCTACATACTAGGGAGAAACTATTAAGCAGTTTAAAAATTTTAAGGTGACGTCATCGGACCATCGTCGGTTGCCGATTCTCGACCAATCAAACACAGTTCCAATCGGACCATCGTCGGCCCTAAAGCAGATAAAGTGGTCGTCGGCATAAAGTCGACTGTAGTAAATCGGGCCATCGTCAGTTGCCGATTCTCGACCGATTAAAGAAAGTTCCAATCGGACCATCATCGGCCCTAAAGCAGATAAGGTTTGCGTTGGCATAATGTCGACTATAGTAAATCGGGCCATCGTCAGTTGCCGATTCTCCTGCGATTAAACAAAGTTCCAATCGAACCATCGTCGGCCCTAAAGCAGATAAAGTAGGCGTCGGCATAAAGTCGACTATAGTAAATCGGGCCATCGTTAGTTGCCGATTCTCGATCGATTAAATAAAAGTTCCTATCGGACCCTCATCGACCCTAACGCAGATAAGGTTTGCGTTGGCATCATGTCGACTATAGTAAATCGGACCATCGTCAGTTGCCGATTCTCGTCTGATTACACAAAGTTCCAATCGGACCGTCGTCGTCAAGCAAAAAGTTTTAGAGAGAACAGATCTTATTTCTCCAAGGAGTGTTTGTGCTGTAACAGCAAACAAAAATCAAAATTTGGCTTTTACAAATAAACACATTTTAAAAACACTACACCCACTACGGTTTACATCATCGCCGTTACCCTAGTAAAAAAACCGCATCTGATCTGATGAAAGTTGGTGAGATTTTTATGCTGTTTTGTAGGGTTTTATAAGATTCTACGAGCCAGGCTGTTTTGCTCGTAAAAACTGATTTTTTTGTTTTTTTTTTGTAATCCATGTTTTACAAAAAAAATTGTTTGGTTTTTTATGATTATTTGAGTTATTTTGGTGTCAATAAAGTGGTTTTTTACCCTCGCTAAATCCTTTTAAAATGTTTTTTCCTTGAAATTAGTTATGCCCCACCCCCAAGGGAAATGTGAAATGACGCCGCTGTAGTGAATTGTGGAAGAAGAATATACTCGGGTTTTTTATTAAATTTAAGAAAAATGTAAATACTTACCTGAGCAAAACCAAAATCATCTATTAATTTAACATGAGGACAAAAAAAGGCCACGTAATAACTACTCTCTTTAGAAAAACCAAATCAAACCCGAAAAATATCAATTATTTCCATTTAAATAAATTTTAAGACAGTTGCCTCCTGGTCTATTAATAATTCTACACTTGCCTTTCCTACTAATACTACACACGGTCAATGCCCTTTACACGCAAAACTTTGACCAATGAATTGACTGAAGTGGTGACAGGTCAATTTCATTCATAAATCGGGCCAATCAAAACAGACTTAATCACATGATGAAATTTGCCAATATGGCTGCCGAATTTTAGGAAAAACCAGTAAACACGCTAAAAATTGTGCATTTTTTTATAAAAATTCAACTTTTCAGAAAAAATTGAATTAAAATTAGAGAACTTAAACTTTGATTTATATCAAATAGAGGAAATCCGGCAAAAAATCGACGATAATAGCAACAAAATGCGGAAAATACCCTTTGAAGTACGTACCTTATTTATCTCATGGTTTTTTTACTTCTCACTATTTATAACTTCTACTGTTTTTTGTTATGACCAATTTGGCACACTTTTTTCTTTACTTTTCAACAAAAAAAATCTTTTTTACCTGCATAAACGAGTTAAAATAGCGAATGAAAAAGAACCACACACACTCCATCAACAACTGAAACCGCGTTTTTTAAATCACTCAACAGATGGAGCTCTTGATAGTCACGTGACTCTTCTAGCTGGACTTGGCCTTGGAAAAGAAAATAAAGGACGATTTAAATTTGCCACAAGACGAAAGCATAACGTAAAGGACTAATTGAATTTTTTGAGGCAGTATGCCGCAAATAAAAATATATTTTTTAATAATATAATAAAATGTATTTATTCCATTTTCCATAAAATTAAGAACTAAATCTAAAGGCTAATTTATACATGAAAAAAGCTGAATATAATACCTAAATATTTTGAAAATGATTAGATACATAATCATTTACCTGTAAAAGTACAATTATGAATTGCAATATATTTTTTATGAATAGTACATAATGTATAAAACCAAAAAAATATTTAAAAAAACCCACAATTTAACATAACAAAAAGAAGCCACCAAGTTTCTATATAAAAGTTCTGGTATATTTTGCCATTGAATGCTTTTATTTAAAATTTAACTTTTAGATACATCAAGGAAAGAACTTTATTTCTAACAAAATTACTAAAAGCTGATGACCTCATCATTGACCATATTCTAAATTTATTTTAACAAATTAAAAAAAACAAATGTCGTAGGGGAATAGTTAGTCCTTAAAAAAAATACACGTATCAGAAAAAATGGGGTTGGTTATCTATTATTCAATCATATTTTATACCCCAAACGCTGGTACTAAAAACAGCGGTCTTTTTAAACACAAGGCTCTACATAATTGCCTGGAAACAGTCCGGTAATGGCGTCCATTACTCCCTCCCACCATCCGTCATCGTTTTTCTTCAACACGTAAATGACCGAAGACTCCTGAAATGACAGTTCGTCATCTTTATCAGCGTAGTAGTCGTAGATGGCTACCACTGAAACAAAAATACACAGTTAAAATAATTAATAAGTTATAGCCGTTTCCGTTGGTAAAACTGGTGCACCAGTACAACTAACTCGGTTCTGATGTTCCACTGGCCTGCACTTTTTCAGTTTTCGTGTTCTGAGTAACTTTTACAGATACTGAGTTGAGTGTTTCGGTGAATAAAGTGTTCTGGTTTGCATAGTTTTTTTCGTGCTCCTGTGTTTAAACTGCATACATACCGCACTGACTTAATTTTTTGAAAGCAGCAAGCCAGTTTTACTAATGGAAACCAGTATGAAAAAGACAATTCTACAAAAACCAAACAACAAATTCGTGTTTTTTTTTCCCACCTTTTTCAATATAATTCTTGGGCACCCATCCGGGCAAATCTTCCTCGTCGGGAACGATCGGCATCACCCCTCCCGACGAAGAGTTCCGTGGTCTGCCGAACGCTTCGTGCTCGTCTTCCGGTGGCGGGGGCGGGGGAAGGGGCGGGGACTGGGAGCCGCCGCTTCTGGCAGCCTGTTAGAAAAACAAGTAGAATAAATTTTAAAACCTTCCACAAGCATGCGAATTTTTCTTATCTACCCCAATTTCCTCCCATCGAAAATGACACTAGCGAGAGTAATAAAAGAGACCAAATTGTGTTTAAAACACTGACATTAGTGTCATTTGTGAAAGAAATCAGCGACATCGACCAATGGGCGCCGCGCATTTATGGATAATTATTTTCTTTCCTTCATCTCAAAAATAGCTAAACACTCTTAAATAAGATCTTAGGAAGAATGTATTCTAAAAATTGTGATTACAAAAAATGTATTTGCATTTAACGATACGATAACGTTGCCAAAAAAAAAAAATTATTTGTCTATCCCTTTTGCACTCCATACATTTTTATTAGATGCCCTCACACAGAACCGATTTCGATTCGGCGCCTATCCTTTAGGGAGCGTTCTTATCTATGTTCGATCAAAATTATAATCGGGTGTAACTGCTGAACCGTTCCTGCGTAGTAAGGAGATGTAGATAAGGACACTAAGCCTAGAGCAAGCAAGTAAAAAAAAACATTTTTTAAAGATATAGGTATATAGTTATTTAGTTTAGTGCAGTGTTCGCCTGTATATATGTTACCATAAAACCCCGATTTCAGTTACAACCTGGTTTTCCTACGAAAAACTAGTTTAGATTAGGTCAGTTGGATTAGGTCAGATTAAAATCTAATCTAAACTTATATAATTTAGTCTAATCTAATCTAATATAGAGTTAACAGTTATAGCTAGTTTTTACTAGGAAAAAACGGTTTTTAACGGTAACATATAGGTTCTGTAATAAGAATGCGTTGTATTCGTAAAAGATTTTAAATATTATAAATCTAATAGAGTTTTAAGTTCATTTGAATAATTTAGATAACTTTAATCAGGTTTCTGTAATTATTTTATATATAATAGGCAAAAGAAAGAAAAAAACTTTTAATTCTTACTTGAAACACAGTGACAAAAAATGTGTTATTAGTACACCATCATCATACCAACATATGGTATGGTAGTTCATCAAAAATTTAGTTGCTATTTGGGTCCTAAACACCTACATCTACAAAAAAAAAGGAAGGCATTATGTATTATGATTTTAACCAAAATTTGGTACCAAAGCGTTTTTTTGGCCACCTACCAAGTAAATGTTGGATAGAATGATGTGGGTTTAGAAAGAGAAAAGTGTGAAATAGTTGAAAAAATTGTAATGAAATAAACATTTTTCTGCAGTTTGGTTTAAATTACTAAGAGCTTTAGTTTTTGAAATATTTAAAAAATATTTTTTTAAAAACATAATTTTTGAAGCAAATAAGCAGATATCAATATATGTTTCCAGATTTTAGTTCCTGAGAATAGTACTTACCTGAAAATTTTGTTGTCCGGTTTTACAGAGGGTTTACTCAACTTTTCGTATTGATAATTTATTCATAACTTTAATAATTCTGAATGCCTGCCATTTTACTTCTTTATCAAAATACAGAGAACCCGGACGGATTTATAATTTTTGCGTATATTTTTTACTTTATTAACTTGCGACTGTATGATAATGGACTAGTCATGCTTTCGAGAAATACTTTCTTATCATATTTATCATTCATTAAAATATTTAAAATAAGAATGAGGGAAACCAATCAAAAATGACAACTCAAACTTTCAAAGTAATGTCCACGCTTCGCTTCCTTTAGAGCTTGCTCTAGGATTAGTGTCCTTAGGTCAGCCACTAGTTTATTTTAGTTCTTTCAGGTAAAAAAAAAATCACTTCAGGGGCCGAGCAAATGGGGCTAGTTTTTCATTTTGCTTGTTTCTAGTAATATATGTACCTGAAGTTGTTGTTGCAAAGCCTGGGACATCCGGTGTCCCTGGGCGTGGGACAGGGTGTGCATGCCCAGGCTGCCGTGCGGCACCGGGTTGTGGTGGCCGCCCATCATCATGGGGTGGTGCTGGTTGCTGCTAAGGACCATTTCTTGGCTGTTGATCAGGGGAGAGGGTGGTGCTAAACAAAGAAGAAAAGAATCTTTAAGATCACAAATGAGAGAGAGTATATAACCTATTTTTTTGCTCATGAATTTTAAGCACTAAATCAAATCAAACTTTTTACTGAAAAAAGAGAGTGCAACAAGAATGCTCAAATAATTTTTTAGGTTAAAATAAAATGTATGTCTATTACTTTTTGTGCATTAAAGTCATGCACTTTATACTTTTTTGTCTGCTATATACAAAAGAAAAACAGAAAATAATACTGAATTCAGTAAAATAGTACTGAAATAGGTGACACCATGTGTTACCATCTTTAACTTGGATATTTCTATGTTAATAATAATAATAATGAAAGTAACACTCGTGGCATATCAGACAAAGCGTTTTTGTTTCTCACTTCATTACGACCAGGCCTCCCCACGGATTACAAACTTTTTGTTTTAAATTCGAGAGGTGTGCATGGTCACTATGTAGCTTCAACTGCCAGGTACAATCCTATGACTCCCTGATGATTCATAATAAGGATGAAACAGATCTGTAGGTATCTGGATTCTCCATTAGACATTGGAGGCCTGGTCGTAATGAAGTGAGAAACAAAAACGCTTTGTCCGATATGCCACGAGTGTTACTTTCATTTTTATTTGCGGACATGAGATTCATTTTGTTGTTTTTTAAATAATAATAATACTCTTTAACCAAAAATTGAAATACTTACGTGGTAAGTTGTGAATTTCTTGTCCATATAAGTTAGTTGCGTGTGTTTGAGGGGGTGGCGGAGGTGGAGTTTGCGGTTGTATGACCTGTTTGTCAAAAAAAAAAAATCAGAAAGAGCAAAAAAAAAAACTAAAATGTTCTTAAAAAATTAAAATAACATCACACTGACGTTTTGCGAACAAATCTCATAAAATACCTGCTGTTGCTGCTGCGTCATTGGATGAACCATCCCAACCTGAGGTGGCTGGTTGGCCATGGGCAGGGCCCTGTACCCGGGCCCTCCGGACTCCCGTCTCGGGTGCCCAATGGGATAGTTGGGGGCGTAGTGGCTGGGTACCTGGGGCGGAGCAACGGCCGGAGGAGTCCTGTATTCGCGGCTCCCTTTGGACAGAGTGCCTCCGCTAACCACTGACACTATCAGTAAGAAAAACAAGTGAACCAGGGTAAATTTAACGCTGTTTGGATTTTTCTTAATATCTTGCTTTTTGAAATGACTTTTTCAGTTCTTACCTTTACTATTGGTCCTAGAAACCTGCGGGGGAGTGGGGGGCTTAGTGGTGGGAGCCGGCCCTACCATATTACCCGGCAGGCTCGCTATTCCCGGGGCGCCGGGAATAGAATTGACAGATTGAATGCTTCCCGAGCTGGAGCCCCTTTGTTTCTGACGCGGTGTGCCCCCGTTGCGAACACCGTGACCAATATCATCAAAAACTGTGAAAAGAAAAAAAAATCAGGACGCAGTCGGCTCGCACCCAGAGGATATTTTGGCTTTGCCTTTTTTCCAGGCTTACTTGACAAATTAAAACATGATTTGTAAGTGTTTATAAAGTAAATTTCGTGTCAAAAAAATTAAAAACAAGAACCTTGCTACTCAAGTTGCAAACTATTATGGTTCTTTAAGTTTAGTAAAACAGGAAAAATAATTGCAAATAAAAAAATTAAAAAAAACTTTTTGAAAGGTCCATAGAGCAGTCATCTATATTGTAAAGGTTTCCTGAAAAAAATCAACAGGAAACTCTTAATAGTTTTCCAAAACCCTTTTTGGTTCATTATAACAACATTATCCAAAATTTTGTTATACATTTTAACATCTCTAATAAATGAAGGAATGCTGGACTAAAGTGAAATGTGGAATAGATAGGTAGTTAGTATATCGCTACGCCTTTTTTTTGGAAAATGCAAGGGCAGGACCATTATATTATCTTCAGTGGCGGTCCCAGCCATTTGCAAAGGGGAAAAAAATAGAAGAAAAGCATAGCTTTTATGAGGAACATATCAATATATGCAAATAAAACTTAGTAACTACAAGCGAGGATTTGGTCTCAAATCTAGGGAGGGGGTACTCAGATTTGATAAAAAAATGTTTAAGAAAATTTTTGAGAAAATTTCTCTAAAATATGCGTTTTTTTATTAGAAATTAAACTAAAATTGTAAATATATCAATGGTTTCAAAATTTGTAAGTAATTGTAAGAAAATGACACTACCAATGCCATTTTTAACACAAAATTAAACTAATACCGTAAATATCAAAGGTGTTATAGCGCCGCAATTTATGCCCTACTTTTGATTTTCTAAATGTTTTCATAAAAAAATTTAAAGCCGGGGTATGGGGCGTGTACAATCTCTGATCGTCTTCAGGTGCAAGTTTGCACCTGAAGACGATCAGAGATTGTACTGATCGAAACGTCGTGTATAAATAAAATATAGACAATGGAAGTCCGAAACACAGAATTAATTTCATTACCTTTTATATTGCATATCTCAAATATAAGATGCCTATCTCAAAAAAAAGTTCGTTTCCGGTTTTTTGGGCAAACCGGTCAATGACTCGCTCAATGTCAATTTCAATATGTCTGTTGATATGCAGCAACGCTAAGCCCATCAGAGGAATTTCCGTCATAGTGGCAAACATCCAAGAATGTTCTAATCAACAGAAAAATATTGCCACACTAGTTCATTGCCTCAAAAACTTTATCAGGTATGTTTTGATTTAAGCTTTTGCCTACTTCTCCCAATAAAAGTTCAAGAATTTGTGTTTTGGATTAATAAAACAGTTTATAGTATTTAGAAACGACCTTAGTTACTCTAGAATACTCTTCTGTATTTTCAATGGTTTTCGCGGTAAGTTCGTCATGCGTTTGTATATTCTTGGTCTGACGGATTGAAGATCAAACTGTCCCAAAATATTGTGGAGGGATTCTAGAATGTACTTAAAGGAACTTTTTGCAATTTCTTGTTTTTTCTTCTTCAGGGTTATTACTACCAGCATCTTTGTTGTTGTCTACTTTTTTCAGGTGCAAAGGGGCGGCGCAATCGCACCCCCCCCCCCTGGGACCGCCACTGTTATCTTATAGTTATATGGGTATATATAATACTTCTTTTACAATCACAATATCTTTATTGTTAAAAAGTACAGAAAGATCAAAAAAATAGAAATTTGTCACTTGAGTAAAAATCATTTTTGATACACTACTTGTTTTACCTACATAATTTTTGATATATTTCAATGATTTTTTGTCGTTTTAAATTACATGAATTACATGAATTTTCTTCTTCTTTCTATGGGTAAAACCAGAAATTGGCTTCGGGGTGGGGGGGGGTTAAGTATAAATAATAAAAAAAAATTAATTTGAAGTAAAAATGTGACCATAATTGCCACAAGGAAACAGGTGCTTACAAGTGCAGACCTGGGATCCAATGTAGGGGGGGGGGTATTAGATTTAAAATTGTTTATGTATCCAAAATTTGATGTCAAAATCATGATTCAATGCCGCAACAAATTGCAGAAAAAATATGTTGATAAAATGACATGAAAAAGATTATTTTGATGGTCAAACATTTTTATAGCGGTCATAAACAAAAGAAATCGTAAAAACGAAAGATGTTATAGTGCCACAGGTGAAAAATTTTGCAATTTATTTATAGTTTTGTTAAAAATTAAAGTTCAGGCTCTTGTATTTTATTCCCTATATATTTAATTTCTGCTGTTTTTTGATTGTGCCAATTGTACCTATATAACCAGGCTAATCGGGGGGGGGGGGGGGGAAGAGTATTAACCGCAAACCCCCCCCCCTCGGTGCGCGACTGGTAAAACAAGGTAAACCAAAAATTATCAAAATCAGAGAGAGCAAACTAAATTCTTTGCTTGATTTAATATAGACTTTATTAATGTTAGGCAATTTAAACTTACTGGTATAATCAATAGCTTTCCTCATATATTTGATGGGCTTTTCAGGATTTGCAGGAGCAATGATCTTATACTGCCTATTAGTTGACTTATTGGCAGTTAGAACCCCTATCTCTCTCCGGGCAACTTTCTCTTTGTGGATCATCACTGTTTGCGAGATGTGGTTCATTTGTGACTCCATTTCTGCCAGTTGGGCACCCTATAATATAATATCGTCCCTAATATACCCTGCACCTGTCTATTATTTTTTCTAAGCAAAGACAATTAAAAAAAAACAATTACCTGCATTTCCAATAACTGCAAAAAGTTATAAGCCAGAGTGTTGATCTGATAAGCAACACTGGCCAAGGACTGTGTAGTATAGTTTTTGGTTTCTTCCAGAGCACCCCGTTTATTGTCAGTCTGGAAATAGTTGGCCTCACAGTATTCAGCAACCCTTTGAAGGTTGGAGTGATTATCTGCAAGGTTGCTGCGTCCCTCTGGGATCTCAGATCGGAGCAACGCTGCCAATTCTGCCATTGTGTCACAATCTGAGACTACGCCAGATTCACGACCTGGGCTACCTAGAATAAAAACACCAATTTATTTAAGAGAAAATGAAATTTGGCCTGGATAGAAATATTCCATATTTTGACCCAAATTATTTAAATAGGTACTTTACCCTTAATAGTTTTAAAAGTATTGTCAAATCAAGCTTTAAATAATGTGAGTAAATTGAATGGAACTCCTTTTTTCTTCTTTTTGTTTTAAATAATGTTTTAAGTGTGTTATTAATAAATTTTTTTGTGATGTATGTATGTATGTATAAATAAAATTTTTTAATGTGATAGTCTTTTTATATCTTACTTATTCTATGTACTACTTTTTTTTAAAGGCATTATGAAATTAGGCTCCAGAGACAGACATGACAAGGAATTTAGTGCCTGAGGCAGTGAATCTATCCACTATTCAAACAAACATTAAATACCCACTTACTCTGCTCTGAACCATGATACAAGTGAATTGTGCTCTCAACTATAACATGTAATGTGAACTAATGAAGGAGTCACGTCCCTTATATATTGCCTATATTAGTTTATAAACTCCTCCCAAAAACATATTTAATTTAATTAACCCAAGAATTAACCTAAATAAAATAATTTATACACAATAGTTTACCTACCTTGTGAGTAATATCCCAAACTCATACTCATAGAACACGCTCTGCAATACACATTACTTATTTCAAATTTACAAATTTTTTTGAAGTTTCGAAAATTTACGGAAAATCAACAAAAAAATGACACGCCAAAAAGGTGACAGAGGTAATTGTTGTTCTATGGGTTTGTCAATTACACCAGCCGTCCAGAAAAATGTTGTTTAAGGGACTCTTACAGGCCAAAAAAAACATTATTTGCACGATGTTGCCTTCCGAAAGGGTGTTATGTTTGAGGGTTTGAGTTGGGTTTCACCACGTGATCTTTTTTTGGAGTCAGAGACCCACGCATGGGAAACGCATAGATGGGAACCGTGTTCGGGTTTATATTTGTGTACGGAACCAAAAGGGTATTTTCGGCCTACCGGTCTTACACGGACTCTGAAGCTAACAGCAACTATATTTTGACACTTGCCTATGACGTTTGTTGTCAATGAAAAATTGGTCTTTTTTTTGGAAAAAGAACCTATTTCCAATGAGTTTTTCTTCGAAAATTAATTTAAAAACTTGATAATAAAAGTGTCTGCATTATTTAAAAAATCTGGTGACGTTTCAAATTAAAATTTCTATCGAAAACAATGTTTTTAGTGTTGTCAAGCCACTAACAACCACAAAACATCAAAAATTGAATAAAAGGTTTACTGGAGGCTTTGAAAGATTAAAAAAAGCCTCGTCTTCTAGACAAAAAAAGGAAAATGGCTGATGCTGCTGTGGAAGAAAGGCCTCCCAGACCTACTAGATTCTACTGTCATATATGTGAAGTTGAGTTCCAGAATGCTACAGCAGTAAGTTGTCATTTATCAGTACTAAACTTGCCAAGACTTAAAACGGATTCAAAGTTCCGTAAGTTTAGTGGTATGAAGTATGCCGAAAGACGCAATGAAAATAAATAACAGCAAATGCATGCTAATTACTGCTTGTAGTTTTTTATAGTTTATTTTCCTTGAAAGATACCTCATATTGCTTACCTTATGGAACTCTGAATCGGCCTTTAAGTATTGTTCATAATTGCAAATTACTTTTTTTTAAATTTTTGTCTGTTTTTGTATATATATGACAATGAGTGTGAGCAGTGGTTATTTCTTAAGGCTCGTGTCCACTAGCAATTAAATTTGCCTAGAGTACTCTCACAAGTCACTTTCAATGCTTGTAAACAGCAGCGCTAGAGAAATTTTGCTGAAAGCTAACTCTCGGGCCAAGTACTTGCCGACTTGTTGTAGCTTGTAGTGTACACGGCTAATCTAAGCAAATTAGTTGGCACTTTTTTATTTCGAGACTGTTTCGAAATATTTGCAGCAAGAAGTGAAACTTTGTGAAACCATTTTAAATTTTTATTTAATTTTTTTGCAAAAATGGAGGAACGCCGTGTTTGGAATAGGGAAGAAACTCTTCTGTTAATTGAAAATTTTGAACTGTACCCAGAAATATGGAATGTACATTGCAAGAATTTTAAAAATAGAGTAAAAAAACAATGGGCATTTCAAAAATTACCAGAACTATTCAATACATCTGAACATGAAATTCAGAGCAAGCTTCATAACTTAAGAAGAAAAATTCAAAAGAAAAAGAGTGGACAAATTGTATAAAAGCACGTGGAATTTTTTGATTCTAAAACAACATTTTTCTGCAAACGAACTTGCTACAGTAATTTGCCGCAATAAATTTCAAATCAATTAGACTACAGTGTAGATATGCTGGCAAGTACTTGGTGAAAAAACTTTTGCAAATTACTTGCAAGTGGACAGGAGGCTTAATGACTAAAATGAGAACAAACAATGTTGACTATGACTAAATACCAATTATGTATAATATTTAGGTTAGTTAAATCTTTAGATATAGCAACAGTTTTAGGCACCAGCAAAATGTTATAATTGGTGCCATTAAATATAATAGATAGATTTTTCTTTCTACTCCTTTTTTTCTGTCTTTAGAACTATACATGTCCCCATTGTTCTGATGGGTTCATTGAGGAACTTCAAGAGGCTGATCCCCACACAAGTCAAGCAAACAACTCACAAATGTTTGATGACTTCTCAATGTGGGATGATGAGGAAATGGTTAGTGCTTTTAAAAAAATATTACACTGCCATTTGAATGGTTCACTTTTTTATGGAGAAATAAATTATGGCTTATTAACATAACAAATTGTAATTTTTCCCTTATAGGATGCAGAGCCACCCAGCGGTAGCAGACGTAGGGGCACAAGACCAAGGTATGTAATTTAAGTCAATTTGTTTTTTTTAAATTAGACTTACAGGTAAAAACAATTTTTTAAAATCATTTTCAGGCCTTTAAGGAGACTAGCATCCTCAAATCTAAGACAGCAAATTCCAGTTGAAAACCTCATACAGGACTTTATTATAAATCTGGGGGTGGGTGTCAACTGGGGCGGAATGGGCAATGTTCAGCTGTTTCTCGGCAACCCAGGAGACTATGCATGGGGCAGAGAAGGGCTAGATGCTATTGTAACACAGCTTTTGAACCAGATGGACAATGCAGGTACATACTCATTTGATTTACGTAGATAAAATATTGAAGTAAAATATATCTAATTTGTTTGTAGTTTTCAAGTGCAAGTGCAAGTTGTGAAGAAAAATATTCTTTTAGGTCCCCCTCCCCTAAGTAAACACACAATAGATGGCCTACCAATGGTGGAGGTATCAGAAGAACAAGTTGCTTCACACACACAGTGTTCGGTTTGCTGGGAACATTTTCAACTCAAAGAAGTAAGCATTGCATGCTGATTTTATGTGTCATTAGAAGAAAATCTAAAAAATCTGTCTGTTAATAACATAACACCTTTTATATCTGTTTCAATCCTTTAGACAGTGAGGCAGCTTCCCTGCCAACATATATATCACGAGAACTGCATCAGACCTTGGTTAGAACTTCACGGTACTTGTCCCATATGTAGACAAAATCTGACTCAAAGCAGTGGCGAGCACAACCAAGAAACCAATAATATTCAGGATCCAGCCTTACAGGAAGTGACCGGTCATGGTACGTTTATAATGTCAAACTTGTTCAAACTTGTGTTTGCATCCCTGTGAAGAATGGTGACCTTATGTTGGCCTAAAATAGATAAATCCCTGGTTTTTCCAGTTTTTTTTTTTTTTCATTAAATGGTCATAACTTTCCACAGTAGTGTTAACTTCCATCAAAATTGATTTGGTAGTTTTTGCACGATGCTGGAACAATCAAACAAAAATTCTAAAAATTGTATTTTTGGTACCTATATTTGAAATATGGATTTGTCTTTTAGCCACTAGCGTCCAAAATGTGCTAAGAAGTCTCTTTGGCGGTTCCCCTGGCGATTCTAACGTCCCTTCAAGTTCCAACAGCATGGACCAGTCAGACACCAGTCGGAGTAACAGCGATTCGACATTGTAATAGGTTAGAAAATATATCAATAACATTATTATGCTTGAAAATTGAGTTTTTTAAAAACGAAACATTTTCAAAAAGATTTATATAGCAAAATATAGACAAAAAATTGTTTCCCAGCAGTTTTTAGCTTGCAACTTTTATTTTGGGTGCTTTTTTTACTGAAAGAACATCTTTTTTCCTTATCCCTGAATCTGCAGAACCTTACCTTTTTTATCTTTGTTTTTTATATACCTAAGGACTTACTTAAGTGGCACTTTTTATTCTGAGAAAAGTGAGACCTTCCTATTTGCTATTTGGTGGGGATAAAAAGACACTTTAGTCACCTGGTATATATACTAAGGATCAAACATGGTTTTCAGTGAAATTCTTAAAATTTGCAATGTTCTTATTGAATTTAATTTGACTCCCTAAAATTTTATTTTACTTAAATTTTATTTTATAAGTTATGGCTTGCAAGTTTTTATTTCGGAAAATTTTCTTCTTGAGAAAACGTCTTTTTTCCTTATCCCTGTACATACAGCTAGAGCCTTATTTTTTATCTGGTTACTAATAAAAAACAGATTTCTTCAAAGCAAAGTTTGCAGTAGAATTTTTAATGCTTGCAAAATGAGGAAAAAGATATTTCCTTGCCATAGGTTTTAATTCTCCCCCTCCCTTTTTACGATATTTTTAAGCACATCTTTAACTCAAACTTCTAATTTATTGAAGCTAATTTTGAAAAGCTGAACTTTCCGTAGATTAAATAAATTTATTAAAAATTTAAGGCCCATTGCGGTCAACTACTGTATAGTTATTGTTGTTTATTTAATAAAATGTGTATTTATTGAAAGTTTTTTGCACTTGATACGTCATAAAGCATAGGTTAACCTTTAAATTCCTCTTTAAAAAAAAACTGTTTCAAGGCCATAGTTACGATCTAGGCAGCGGCGTATCCAGCCCAGACGCCGGGGGAGGGGGGTATTTTATTGACCGATGTACTCGGAGATGACCGCTACATGTACACTTGATTTTAAAAAAAAAACGCATACATGCAGTCACAGAATAGACCTTTCTAAAAGTGTATAATATATACGGACTACCAGCTAGAATGCCTAAAAACTTTAAAAGTATGACAATTTGTTATATTGTTTAAAAAAGGTCTGTAAAACTGAAAATGTTTTTTTACTTAAATTAAAGGCAACCTTATTTTTATATTAAATTTTGCATAATACTAAAAAATCAGCAAAAATAATGTTTTAGTAAAGATTTATTAAACAATATCAAATTATTAGTCGAGTAACGGACGAAGGCTGTTCTATAAAGAGGGCGGTAACCCATTTTGAAGTTGATAAAATAACAATGATACAATGGAAACAGCGCTGGATTGAAAACAATTCCACGAATAGGAAACTTGGATTAGGACAAAAACGATAGTAAACTTAATACTAATTATTTTAACTTAAAAAAGAACTAAAATAAATAATTTAGTATTTAATAGGATCACCATTTTTCTCTATTACAAGCTGCAAACGTCTGGGCATTGAAAATGTTAAATTTTGAAAATACTGATGGTCTTCTGAGAGCTGCTCCAATCGCGATAAATAGCATCGCTTAACTCTTCAGCATTTCGTGGTCTCCAATTCCTTTGTTATATTATTTTAACTATTTGACCCCATATATTTTCCATTGGGTTAAGGTCAGGGCTGTTGGCTGGCCAAGGAAGTGTTTCTATATTATTATTCTGAAATCATTTGCGAATAACATTAGCCGTGTGTACTGGACAGTTGTCCTGCTGATAAACGAAGTCATTATTTTCATCTAAAGCCTGTACAGATGGCAGCATAACGTTTTCAAGTATTTCAATATATCGTTCGCTATTGAATCTTTCTTCAATTCTCCAAAAAAATCCTAAACCTCTAGCACTAAACCAGCCACACATGTTTACAGAAAAATGTCCAGCTTTTTTAATTTGGTTTGTATATTCGGGTTCAAATCTAGAATTTGGTGGACGATAAACTAAAATTCTCCTGCTGCTTGAAGATGATTGAAAAATTTTCGTCAGTGAAGACCACCCTCTCCCAGAAGTCATTATCATGAAGAACGTTGTTCAGTGCAAAAATCAATCTGGCCTGTTTTTGTTCTTCTGTTAGAAAAGGCTTCGTTGCAGCAACTTAACAAGAGATTTCTGATTTCGTTACTCTTCTATTTACTGTTGCTAAAGAACCCGGAAATAATGTTACATTAGCTGCTTCAACCGACGTTGAAAAAGTATTTTGTCTGAGATGGTCAATAAGTCTCTCATCTGGCACTTCAGAACTTACTTTTGGTCGTCCTGATCCATCTTTCCTATCCGTAGAATTATTTTCAATCCAGCGCTTTTTCCATCGCATTATCGTCATTTTATCAACTCCCAAATGGGTGGCCGCTCTTCTTATAGACTTCTATAACTCGAGCGATAATTTTAACTTTTGTAAATGTTGATATCTGTGGCATTTTTAAGGATGTCACACTGAATTTTAAGCTGTCAGGCATACTAAGGTGGTGGTGCCTTATAATAGTATACACTAATGGAAAGCCAAATTTTGTGGCATAGGAAAAAAAGGTTAGTACATCGATGGAAAAAATGCATGTATGAGTTTTTTTTAAAATCAAGTGTACCTGACCAACACCATTCTCAACTAAAAAGCCTGTTAACTTCTACCGCCTCAGTGGCCTTTAGCCTACTATGGCTGCCATTTTTATAACCAAATTGACAAATAAAACATGGATTTTCTGTCAGTTTGGTGTCAAAATGGCACCGATCATAGGTCAAAGGATACTAAAACGACAATGAGTTAACTGACTTTTAGTTGAGAACGGTGTTGACCTGACATGTGTAAGCCTAAATCAGTTGGTATGACAAAAATACGAGTGCTTTTTTACAAGCGTTGGTTTAAATAACAAGTGCAGACAAAATTATTTTTTTTGCATTGGTAATTAGGAAAGTCATAGTTTGGACATTTGTAAACAGTACTTAAATCATTTAAAGTTAATAAAAAATAATTAGGTAAAAAAAGATTATTTCTTTTATAGTATTTAGACAAATTAGTTTTACAAATTCTTTTTTATAATTAGAACGCACCTACTCATCAATGCATACTAAAAATAATCTTCCTCTGCATCTGAAATATCATCCATGCTTTTAGAATCATTATCATCATTCGTAATAATTAACGGTCCGATAACGGTCTTACTTCGTCTATAACCTGTTCTGTCTCATAAGATTCAAAAATAATTTTTTCCGTGTGTTCAATGGCGGAAATCCATTCTTCTTTGCCCACTTTGCTAAGTGCCTCCTCCCACAACTTTATAACGCTAGGCTCACCGATATTTTTACAGGCATGTTTGTCATAATAATTTTTGCTAATACCCCATACCAATTCAATTGCATTGTAATGGCAACGGTAGGGTGGTAATCTCAAAACTTAATGTATTTATTTAAGGGCTAATTCGTCAACAACATATTTTTTTAAATGACTGCTCTTTACACTTGCTTAAAAGATCAGTTTTTAAAAATAAATTTTCATGGTTTCTGTTTTTTTTTTCACTTTTTTTCAGCTACTTGTAGCAAATTTCTCTTTGAATCTCGTATGGTAAGACGCATTGTCCAAAACAATTAAGGAAGGGTTTTCTAAACTTTTTAAAAGTTTTTCCTCAAACCAATGCTCAAAAATTTTAGCATCCATATTGCCGCCATATATAATCGTCAGTTTTTTTTGTTGATGAAAATATTAAACTGGCATTTGAAATAAACCCTTCTTCATTGCCTGCATGTATTATTATATATCTTTTTCCATTACTTGCACGGGTACTGGGATAGCAATGTTTCGATTCATCCTGCCAAGACGATTTTGTTGAAGTTCCGTGCGCAAATACCAATGTTTCGTCAAGAAAAACAACTTGCCTTGGCAATTCCAATTTTTTGTTTTTTATGTAATCTCTTAAAAATTGCCATCTTTTTGACACAATATTGGATTGCTCGCAAAGCACTTTTCTAAAAAAGCCCATCTCTTTTAAAATTTTGGACAAACTGGTAATTCCAATATCGCAAAGTTGTTTTTCCTTTATCTTTTCTAGAATAGCTTCGAGGGTAACATATTCCTTTGACTTATACATATCATAAACAATATTTCTAATCGATAGTTTAATCCCTTGGGATAAATCAAAGGTTTTATATGGTCTGTCCAATTCTTCTTCACTCTTTTTTCGAAGTCTTCTTAAGGTCTTATCTGAAATGCCGCAAGCATCAGACGTTCGTTTTTGCACTGCCAAAATAGACACTACCGGGTCCGAGTAATTTTTTTCTAACGTAAAATAACGCTCCACTTGTAATACCGTTCACCTTCTAGGCGTAGTCTCACCTTGCTGAACATTTTCCATAACTTTGCTTTATAACTGCTTTAAATTCCGTAATTCACACACAATAAGAAACAAACGAAAAGCAAATGAAAGAATACCTACTTATTTAAAATAGAGAGCAAATTTTAATTATTTCTTGGAAAATAGTGATTATTAGCATTGATGACAGCTCCAGATTTACCTATAATGACCGCAGAATAATAAAATTCTCGGAAAAAATACCTGTCAAAATCTTTAACTTATAGACGCAAAAAGTTTTTCAAAAGTATAAGTGAAAAATAAAATAGAAATATTTATCGTGGTATAAGTATAACGCGTAATTCTTAAATAATTTTGTTTTAAGACCGCTGATTTAGCCCACTCATATTTTGCCGAATACAGTGAACCAGTGTGATGTCTGGTACGATCAAGTACAGCGAGGGCATTCTAACTTAACTGACTTACTGTTCAAACAGCGATAACATCTTTTGGAGATTTAATCCGATATCGGACTTTAGCCACCTAATTAGAGTTAAATTTATAGTGGTGTCCAAGGCCTCCTACTTCGTTACTCACGGAAGAAGGAAGCCTTGCATGGACAGCACTACAAGGCCCCTAAACTGCGACGAATACTAACAGCGCTCCACTGCAGTAGTTTAAAATTCTTTTTCTTAAATAGTTCAGAATTCAAGGTATTCGTCGAGGTGATAACTGTAGGGAGTTTTTCCCTGTATCTGCTTAATTAGATACTCTACTTGGGATCGCATTCGCCAGAATTCTAACATACGTACTGGTGTTGTGATCTAAAACAGTTTGAAGTTCTTGACCTTAAATTCAAAAATACCTAAAACTGCTCCCATTACTAATGAGTCGAAAATTTTGATATTTTTTGGGTTTCTTGCAATTAACCTCTTTCCAACAACTTTTGAATAATAAGCTACAAAAGTACGCCAATGACCTAGCTAAAATGGCACAATCTCTTACCTCCGAAATAATAATTTTAGACAGAAATATTCTGTTTTTTTCTCATATCACGCTTTGCGCTGGTCCTTAAAGGCTTTATATAGTTCTTTTTTTTTAAATAGTCAAAATAAAAGGCAAAAATGAAAAAAAACCACCAAATCCCGTTAAAAACACTGCCGAGTCAGCTGTGAACGAAAAAGACTTGTGATAATTTATTCCCGCTTATCTTTGATCCAACGTTGCCGGTTTGTATTTTTTAAAGCAATACTTTTAATAGTAACTAGCCAAATTTAAAAAAAAATAGTTATTAGTCTGAGGCTAATTACCTTGTATAAAAATGCGTAACATAGTAAATATAATTAAAAAAGTGATTCAAAAACTGTATTTAGTTTTTTTCTTACCAAATCCCGCGGCATTTTATGGAAAATGAACTTTATGGATGGTTGATCGGGGTAAAGTCTGTTCATAAAGGAGAGAGAGTAATAAAAATGCAAATTTGGATAAATTTTGTACTGAGTGATCGATCACTTTTTCTTCTCTTTTAAAAATGTTCTAATGTACCTCAGATAAAAATACTTTATTTTTATATACCTCACCCTGTTCGACCGAAGAATACAATAGAACCCAAAACCGAGAACAATAGAAGGCAAGCGATAAACTATTCTCATAGGCGCCACAATTGGGGGAAACTTACATTTTAAGTACCGTGGTATATAGGTATTAGTGAAGAAAATAGTAATAAATTTAAAACATGTTGTTCACATTTATGCCAATTATCTGAAGTTATTTTTTTAACTGATTCTTGAAAAAGCACCTCCACATCCTTTAATTTATAGGAGTATTATTCCTTGCTACATACCCCTTCATTTGAGACCATATTAATTCTATTGGATTAAGTTCACAATGTTAATGTTTTTCAGCCATATCATCGACAACTTTCTTATTGAATTTTTCTTTGTGGCTTTTTACCAATGATAGTAGTTTTTTTTAACACATCTGCCTCAAAATTTATGTTTTTTTCTGTAAGCCACTTACAAATATCAGCTTTTCTCCATGCTGTGGTTGCTACTTTTTCAAGTTTTCTGGAATGGTATATTTCAGAGATAATTATTTTTAATTACCTAATAAAAATAATATTTAAAACCAACTCATAAGTACCTATAATACCAGGAAGAAACAAAAATTGCTAATAATCTAAAATTCCTAAAATCATAAAATTATATTATTACTTAAACTTAATCCTCTAATTATGCACCTGAAACAATTATGGCATTATCTGCATACCTACATATTATAGTGCATATTATAGTGAAAAAAAAAATTCTCTATCAGGTTAAAATATAATATATATATTTAACTGCTGTGCCAATGGTACGCTCGAGAAAATGAGTTTTAAATCGTTTTATTACTCTCTTCCTTATGAATGGACTATAGTTTTGTTTACAGTTATATCTCTTTTTATTTTTTTATCTGAGGTTACCACTTTTTATTTTACTTTGTGAGTGTAAGTACGTACCCTAATGTTTAATAGAAATTTTGTTTGAGATTATAAAAATTAAAATACGTATATATTTTGTATTCGTTGTGTTGGAGGAGGGGCCCCCATTTTCTTTTTTGCCCCGGGGCCTCCACAGTCACACCCTGTAATCCGGCCCTTGGTTCGGTCAAGGTCATTTGGCGGATTTACTGGCGTTTCGTCGTGATTACCGACGTGCGCAAAACAAAAACTGGGCTAAATTTTAAAACGATTATTTTTATTTCACTTTTTTATCAAACAAGCCTTGACCAAAGCGGCTATCACTTGATAAGGGTCCGCGTTCGCCGCGGGCCTTCGATCTTGCAGGTGTCCTTTCTTCTTATCCGCCACGTGGGCGGGTAATCTGACGTGTGCCGCTCGGTTCCCCTGCTCGCCGCCCACGCCCGCTACGAACTTGTCGGGACGGGAGGTCTTGTGTTTGCCCGTGAGCCGCTTCCGGTTGTGTTGGCCTTGGGGAAGAGAAATGTTATAAATAATCGGGCACCGTCTTTGACACAATAGCAATTTTTTGTGAGCTTACTATAGTAACTTTTTCTAAATGCATTCGGCTGAGAGCGATTCAGCGTAGTAAACATGCTTTATTGTCTAAGAAAACACAAATCTTATTGACAAAGCTAAGCCTTAAGGCGATAGTTTCTCCCCAGATTTTAAGTGAAAAAAAGTACAACTGGCAACGCCTTGTTCTTTAATTTTTTAATCTTTTGCCAGAGTGCATAGGGAAAACTAAACATCAGAATTACCTGAAATTTTGCAGGGGTGATCATTTTTAAATGCTTAACAAAAATATCTGAAGGATTTTTCAAAATTCTCAATTATTTTTTCTTCAAAATAAAAGCTCTGGTGCTGTCATCTATCCCAAAAGCCTCAAAATAATTGCGGTTTAAAACGAACCCGGTTTACAAAAAAAAATAGAGAAATTGCTCTAGCGAAAATAAAAACTAAGTTTCCTTTTGAATTGAATTTGGGAGGCACACGCAGTTCAAGTGTTGGCCGATAGACCGCAGAATTTATACGATTCCATGGTAACTGCTGGTGTTTTGTCAACAAACTTTAAATCGGGCCGCAGTGGGACAAAAGAGTATTTTTACCTTTTCTGACAGAAAACCATTCGAGGTTATGTTTATCTTTCAAAAATGTGTTTTCAAAAACATTGCTCTAAAACAAATATGAAACCACTCCGCGTGTGCGGTCGCCCGCCGAAAAAGGTCTAGCGCTGCGCGGGCATTACCCCGAGTCTATCAAAGTACCAAGAGAACTTTACTGGCTCGCTGGGATTACTAGAAATTCGCATAGAAACAGTTCGGCGCCCATAACCCATAATTATTGCGGCATAGTTATGTGCAAAAGTTTCACACGGATACTTGAGTACTAACAAAGCAGGTCAGTAAAGCTCCATTTAGAGGTTGGAAAGACTCTTGCGGTATCAGATAGCGGGAGTGTTTCCAATTCAAGCATAAATGCACCTGTAAATGCAACCTTAAACATTACACCCAGTTACTTTAATACGTAGTTGGGTAGCGGTAATTCCGCAATAAATGGTTTTCGTTCATTTTACTGTTTTACTTAGTTTTTTAGTGGCGCAGAACGCGAAAAGTCAAAATAAGTAACCTAACCCCAAATTTTTGACCCGGTGCTAAAGAATCTTTGCTGCCGCACTGTGGATAAACATAAATAAAGTCTCCGCGTTGCCATGGAAAACAAATTCAATGACGTAAAATTTTGCAAAAAAATCAGGTCGACATAGTTAAATTGATTTCCTGTACAGTGTTGCTAAAAACAATTTCCCAGATTGTAACTACGAAAAAAAAAGTTGAAATCTTATTAAACCTAAAATACCTATATAATGAAAGTAAATACTTAGCAAATATAAAATTTATCATATAATTGACTAGGTTTTCAAGCATATGACCAGGTACTTATCTGTTAAATTTTTACATATATATAAATTAAAAAAAAAAATGTTTTTTAATAATTTTAAAAATATGTTTCTTATAAAAAAAAAATTTAGTACAACTAAAAAAAAAGTCGATTGTTACAGATTGAAATAAAACGAATTTTTGTGCAAACAAAATTTAAAGCAGTACACCGACACACACATGCTCACAAAGAAAGAAACAAAAACAAAGTAATTGTAACAAAAAAAATATATAATAAATAAAAATTTAAACAAAAAAACCAGTAAAAAAAAACAGACGAGTTTAAAATTAGTTACTTATAATAGAATAGGTTTTTTGACCATACAAAGGATACAACTGGTGATTGATAAGAGATTTAATTAATTATTCATCAATCGAGTAGAAAGCCTGTTTTACTAATGTTTCTTTTAAGGTTTTGCAAAATTTTGAAATATTAGTTACTGTTTTGAAATTAGGGGGTAGATGTTACCATTGTGTTGAATGGTCATTGAGCAAATTGACAAAAGCGTTGCCATAAGAGTAATTTGTTGAACAAAGAACCATCTAAACTATTTTTCTTTGGCTAACGCTATGACCCTTTGGCAAATTATTATTTTACTCTAGGACCGCCAAAGATAAACCCTACATATCGATATATTTTTGGAATCAGAAAAGATCTATCGAAGTTTTAAAAAATATACAGGGTGTTCAATTTAAAATAAGAAAGTTGATGTCTAACCCAACTAGCAATTTGTCGACGTCTCAACGTTGTGCACCGCGTGCCAACGTTGCGTCGCAACGTTTACTTTTACTCAAACACCACCCACTTTTGCACCAATTTGGTGGATGATTTTTTGGTTGAGTCAACGTCGCGATCGCGACTACAGTTGAAGTAATAGTTCAGTGGGTTTTGGAGTACAATTATTTGTTCAAAATATTATTCATTACGTAAAATGATAAATACACTATTCGACTACAAATTAAACTATTTCTAACACCATAATATTATTAAAATAAAATGATCTTCTATGTCATATATCATGTTTTGCATCATCATAACATGCGAACCAATGCCAAAATATATAAACAGACGGTAGTTTACTGTCAAATGTACAGTTCGTAGCTCTAAAAAACAAGCGCGCCCTCGATTAAGATGATTTTATGAAATAAAAAAAAATCATGATTTAAAAATCGCTTCGAAAATCCTCTAAAGATGTTGCTTAGGATTCCTAAGAACAAAATACGGATTTTTATATGCAAAAAGATCTTAATTTATTGTAGAAAAAAGCAAAAAAATAGTTTTTAATGTTTGTTTACAAATTAGCATACAATGGTTTTAACAATCAATCATGGCGACACTTATTAGTTTCTATGACAACCAAAGAAGTCCCGTGTCTCGACTGCTTTAACTACTTAACTGTGTTTTGAAGGAATCCCCTAACTTAAAGACGCGAACACGCCTCAATTTTTACCCAATCGAAATTGCTCCACAGTTTGGCTTTCTGCTGCTCACTTAATTTCCGTCCTTGTTGTTTACACAGGACCTTCCTCTTTTTTTCCGACACACTGGGGAATCACCTTCAATGACAGCTGTCACATGTCAAAATATCGAAGAATATTTATACCATTTGATCCTTTTCAAAGTGCAAAATGTTCAAACCAAATTAATAGAAACTTTACAAAACACTTCTTAGTTATTTTTACTGAATTAATTGACGTTTGTATGATAGACAGCAGTGCTCCAAAATTGGCTTGTTGCAAACAGAACAGAAAAATTGGTTAGATGAAAACAGGCGCGCCCTCGTCTCCAACAAACCGGCCAGAAAACGTGGAGTAAATTGATCAATTTTTGGTTTAGCACACACCGGTTTGTAGTCGGCGCCTTCACAACTAAGGAATTACTGTTAGTACAATAGACGGTCATAAATAGTTGTGATGGCGACTGAAGTTGTGATAAACGTTTAGGCGTCGTATAATAGTCGACGTTGTCGACCGTCGCCATGATAACTATTCTTTATCTGTAAAACAACGTTTAAAATTAGTGCAATTCTAATTTTTACAACTTGTACAACTAAAAATTGCTAGTTGGGAAATTTGACATTTTAAAAATTTTGGTTGAATTTTCCTAAAATTTGTGGAAGACCAAGCAACTTTTGTATTTAATCTATTTTTCTGTCTCTAATTATAAATGAGCTATGTAGTTGGGAAAATATGGTGAATCACCCCGTACAAGGATTTCGGGGTATAAAATATATCATAACAATTTTGGTAGAAGTCTGTCTATTGAGGATGGAAAATTAAAAAAAAAGTTCTGTGATACAACAAAAATTCATATATTTTCCTTTACCTTTCCTGGTATCATAACACTTAAGACAGTATTGGTTCTCTTTCTCCAATTTTTTGATATACTCTTCCAGGACTTTGACACCACCGTCGACTCGCGACTTCTTCGTTGACAGATTGACGTACAGACCTACACGAAAAATTCAAATAAGTGGATAAGTGCTTATTCTTGCTTTAATCGAATATTCCACACCAGTATACTTTTTAATCTATCTAAATGGGTTATTTTAGATTTTTTTTCTGCTTGGTAGCTAGGTAACCAATGGCGAATTAAAGTGGAAATTTTTTGACGTAATCACAGAATATTGTTATTACTTTTCTATGAAGCACAAATTATCACTCGAGTTATAGAAGACGGCTGGTCTATAAGGAGAGTGGCCACTCATTTTGGAAAAAGCCCTCCAATTTACTGTATTGAATTTTTTAATAAATCATGAATAAGAGCCCATAGATACCTTTTTCTTTGGACTGAGAGAAGGCTTTCGATGATAGAAGCAATTATTTTTGATAGACATGATTGTAACTTATTTTTCCTTTGCTCTGCACGTTGCCTAATTTTCATCTACAACGAAATACCTACCACACCCTGGTATGTCGGGATTAATCTGTGGAAAAATGGACACTGACACGCCAAAATCTTCCGCCACCCGGCATAGAATGTAACGTAACAGCCAAATGTCGTCTGCTGCCTTTATGCTGGCCGTGGGACCGGTGCAAAATTTCCATTTTGCTAGAACTGACTAAAAATAAAATATAAGGTGAGCCGTTATATACCTAATAGAGCAAGAGTTAAAAGGTATAAATTATTTTTATTTATGATGGGCAGAAATCCGTAAAAAATCATTAAAGCCGCTAGAAGCACCGTTCCGTTTAAAGAATCCACCCTGTATAATTTTTTTTTCAGGTAAAACAGTAACATTTGGTGAGATAATTAAATGTTTGATTGGTGTGCCGAACCCTTAGGCAAGAATGATGTCAGGGGTTGCCGCTACATTATATACAGAGCTTCAGCTTCCGGCTACTGCGAACATAGGGCAGAACTAGTCCAATTTGCGAGTGGCCACGCAGGGACACCGCACACTTATCAGTGGAGCAACCAACACTTGCGTTAGCGGCTTGCGTTGCGCCTCTAACCACGGTGCGATGTGGAGCGTAGTCGATGAAACCGGAATTTGGCCAATAAATACGCAAGTTTTGATAAATTAATTTTCTTGTTTTTTGTCACTGATAAATTAGAGCGTTTTATTTTCAACTGCTCAGATTTATCACTGAAAACGTGTTACAATGAAAATAATAAGGAGAAACAGAATAAAAGCAAGTTCTCAGAATAAAATAATACATTCTAAAAAACAAAAAGATTCTCCCAGTCAAAAAAAATTTAGAGCAAATGTACGAAAAGTCCTCCTTGGTCGGCTAGACAATATCCGAGCCTATTATAAAAACCCCTTTTAACGTTTCCAAGCATGTTAGGGGTGATAGTTTAGTTATAAAAGCTTCTTCAATTTTAATCCGAAGTTCTTCCAAATTATTAGCCCGTTCATGCCCCTAAACTTTATTTTTAACATAACTCCACAGATAGAAGTCATGAGGAGCAAGATCGGGTAATCGAGCTGGCCATAAAATAGTTCCCCGTGTACTTATAACCCGATTAGGAAATACATTATCAAGATATTCCCTAACATGGCCAACATTGTGAGCACGAGAAACATCTTGTTGAAACCATGTTTCACCAAATCTCACACCTAACAACCGCCTAGCAGTTGGAATAATATGCTGCTGCAATAGATTCTTACGTCAAAATACAAATGCGAATTTTGTGTTTGTGTGTGGGTTATGACGATTCAATAATGGAAAATTGCTTTCATCTGTGAAAAGAATAGATCTCAGAAATTTTTCATCACGATTAGCCCTTTCCATCATTGTTCCTCAAAATTCCATATGACGATAAGGTCCTAAGTCCTGGGTAGGAAAAATTTGATGCGTTTTTGACGCTTTGTATAAATGATAACCACAATTCTTTTTCAGAACACGTAAGACAGTGGCTGAAGACGTATCAACTGCTTCGGCAATTTGGTGGCCTGTATTCAAAGCAGTGGGTTTTTTATGGTTCCTTGGCGCTACACAACGAAACTTTTCAAAATTCTGCACAAACCTATGAATCGTTGAGCACGACGAGAGTAAATTGGACTAGTTTTCCCCTATGTTCGCAGTTGCCTTAAGCTCATGTATGTGAAAATGGTGGAGATTGAACATCACAAGACCTTCAAAATTAATTAAATTCTCTAGACTTACCCAACACAGATCTATGTAAAATATGGTGAACAGTTAACAAATCACTGCCACATGCAAATTTAAAATAGGTTATGTTAGATATTGTAGATATTTTATGAAAGTAGTGTAACGTCATGTTAAATCGAATTCTAAATCTACATGCGGCAAAATTGAACCCTAGCTGCAGGTGAGAGTGATTTTTGGCTGGATCCTCCATAAGGATGCGAGGTCCATTTTTAATACAGGTCCGTCCATGAACTTACCCCAGCGTTACATCCATGAATGTCTATACCGCAATACAAGCTACTTCTGTAGATGCATTCTATTATTTCTCGACCGGAATTTTTTTCTGCACCCACACCGCCATAACTCTCTCCTAAAAAAAATAAATAAGAAAATTCAGTAACACTAAATGTAGTGTGTCAAAAAAAGTCATAACAAGAGTATAACACTCTGACTCACAAGCGACCCTATGTGCTGTAGAGAGAACTGCAAAACGTCAATTTTGCATTAACTCGTCCTCTCAGTGTCCTATCCCCTCACCACTCTTGTGCCATCCACTTGCCCCCTTTATTCTTCCTGGACCGTTCCTGTGACTGTTATTTATTTTCTTTAAATAACTTTTTATGTTTAATTTTTCACCTCTCTATGTTTCCATTATCATGCTTAAGGTGGTGTCAAGTCAATTTCTCCACGATATGATGGGTAGATCATCATATCCCGAACGTGCTCTATTGCTAGTTAGAGGCAGGCCATAACAAGTTGATTGACTTCAAAAGTTACTAAAAAGTCTAAGATATGTGCGGCCGTGCATTAACTTGTCAATGTTCGACAGTGCGATATTATGGCACTAAAACTGGCTCTAGAATTTCGTGGGTGTGTTGAGTGTGTTGACATCCCAACATGAACATTCAGATAATGGAACTAATTTTAATCAATCATGTATGATACCCATATAACTATATAATAATAAATAATAAAATGTCCAGCCTCTTATTTTCTAGAAAAAACCGTATCGATAATAACTCTCCCAATAAAGTTAGCCTGGAAAAATGTTAATCTTGTCTTCAACAAAAAAAAATATGCAGATAATGGGTCTAATTTTAAAGGGGCCTAAATGTGTACCAAAAGTAAAATTCCTTGACTTGTTCAAATTGTCATAATAACTTTTTTGGCGACTTGTATATTTACCTTTATCGGGTAGCTGACCGATTTCAAGCCACCCATACGGTTTCCCGTGGGGCCCCAGAAAGTAAAACTCTTGCTCGAACCCGAACTGCGCTTCTTCAGAGCAGACTTTGTTCAAAAAGTCGATACATTCCTCCCTTCTGTTGGTTTTTGTCGGTTTCTTTTCTATGGTGAAAGTTTCACACAGCACTATTTTGTTGTTTCCTGAAGTCATTGAGCAGAAAAAGTATTAGGTACTTTTAGGTATTAACCAGCCAAGCCAAAAGGCACTACATTTTTTACTCATGCCATTTTTCGACTGAGTCTCGATTTTATGGCGGAGGCGACTGCAATCGAAGCGTTCGTCGCTGTGTTTGCAACGTTAGGTCCATCCCGACCGTTGTATGAACAGCTTAATTCCGACGTACGCAAAGAGTGCAGTCAGATGTTCTACCATCGCATCCACCATAAAATCGGACCTTATTCAAAACATGGCATAAAGAACGTTATTGTTTTTACCTCTTCTAAAGGGGTCAGGATACATAGCAATGGGCACCATGTAAAAATCTGACTTTTCTACCGATCCTAGAAAAAAAAGAATACTATTTAATTACATTAAATATTCCGTACAGTGTCCACATAATTTAAATATGAGTTTAAAAAAAAGTAAACAAATCAAGTGCCTATATCTTTTTAAACTCTCACAAAATGTACAAATATCTGGCTAACTCCATTATTTGATTACCAAAAATCACAAAGGAATAGACACTTAGAGTTGGCAAGGTATTTTTAATTCCTTGTTGTTAGCGTATCATGATGCGTTTGTGAAAGCGTCCTTAAAAAAAAGAGTTAAAGGGTGAGTTCGCGATGATACCCCGTGCGCCCCGAGGATCACTTTTTCCTTCGTTTTGACGCTCGGGGCCAGCCATTTTCTGTTCGAGATAACCATATATGTATGAGATTAAATATAGGCCTTTCCCAGGCCAAACTTGTAAGCAAGATCTAAATCTAGAAGGCCATGGAGCCATCTTAGCTCCGCGCCTATGCACATGCGCGATAAAAGGCGGCCGGTTTCGCAACCTTCGTCTTCACCCTTCAGTCGAGACGGCATTTTTGTTGATTTGTTTTGATCACACATCCAATAGTCGTTTTCCGCGTTTTCGTTTAGGCAAATTTTTTTATTGTGATATTTTTAATCTTTGGTTACGCGAAAGTTTTTAGGAGTTATAATAAGAACTGTTTATATCCTGGAGCTTAAGATGTCGCCGCATAAAAAGACCTGCTGTGTTTGTGGATGCCGCCAAACAACAAAAGTGAAGTTCCACAGGTTGGTAGCTATTTTTCTTAACATTTGAAGGAAAAAAGTGAAAATACCTAAAAATTATTTCTATTCATATATTTATTTATTTAAAAATAGAAAATACTGATTTCCTAAAAACATAAATAGAAACATTTTGACAACTGCACAGCTGTCTTTCTGGATTTTGGTTGGTTAACCGATGACGATGGCCGCGCATGTGCAGAACCGCTAAGCTTTGACGCCAGAAAGAGACAATAAGAGTCATAAAATAGTAAAAAGAGAAAGGTATAGGCATATATAGAACATTCGGCTTACAAAGTTGTGCACGCCGAAAGCATGGCAAGGGCGAGATAGCAAAGAGCTCGCACTCGGCGCGTGCCCTACCCGAGCGCGCGGATGGAGAACGAAGGAAAAAGACCTTAACCTTAAAGAAAAATTGTTTTTTTTAAAGCAACTTCAATTTTTGTTAATTTTGTAGTTTTTGCAAAGTGCGTGGTTGGATCTGGTAAAACTGCGAATAAAATCGATAGGCTGCAATGGGCTTGTCACTTGTGAAATAAGATTTTTGATGTTTTCTAAAGTTTTTAACCCCGGATTTATAAACTCGACGGTTAACTGTTCGACGGTGATGCATCTCTGTCCTTTCCTCTTTTACTGAGGGAAAAAGGGACGGATATTTACCAATGGCTCATTTTCTTCGTCTTCCTTATTGCTGCCGAAAACCATATCCAAAGCAAAGTACAAAACAAGTTCGCTCACATTCATTTTCGCTTCAGTGCTTCTGGAGTTTCAAGTTTTCAAAAAAAATAAAACAGAAAACTATTGCAAGTTATGATTCTCGAATTTATAGCATTCGAGATGATCAGCAAATCTCTGTGCGCCCTGCTCGTGACGTCATTAGTCCCCCCCGTCCGCTCCACCGAGCGTCATCGCGAACTAACTCAAAGTTGTGCTTACAACGTTTGACGTAACCAAACCAATTCTTGTTCAGTGCTGGGCCCGTATTCTTGACGACCTGTAAGGTTAGTAGTCACCGGTGAGTATTTGCCTCTCTCACTTTTCACATGGTTCAAAGCAGATGAGAACAGGCCTGGATTAAGGGGGGGGCTAAGAGGGCTATAGCCCCGGGCTCCGTCATTGAAAGGGGCCCCCAAATCTCAGGATAATTTAAAATTGAGATTGGATAAATTACTTATATGTACATAGGGCCCCACCATTATTTTAGCCCCAGGCCCCATTGTATCTTAATCCGGCCCTAACCTGGGTGAGAAGTGCGAAATTTTTTCACACTCACGGGCACAAGTGTCAAGAATACAGGCCCTTGATACATAGCTTTACTTCATGCCGCTCACTTCTGTTTTCTTCCTTATCGAAAAAAGTAAGATGGCAACAGAATGAAAAATAGAAGGAGTGAAATGTAGATCTGGCATTTATGAAAACCCACAGGCAACAAAATGGTTAGGATACGCTAGCTGCGTAGGAATACTCCAAGTGCTGTTTTCTTTTTAAGGATTTTCGTTTTACAATTGGTCCTGGTTCTGGTTGAACCAGGACCAAACAATGACGTCACAGTTGCAACCCGGTTATTAAATTTTAGAACCAGCCTGGGAGGTTGGTTCGGCCCTTTGGTTGTAAACATAACCCCTAAAATTTTGCAAAATTATAGATAGTCTTTTTTTGAGTAAAATCAAAGATATCTTAATAATATTTTAAATGACGTCATTATTTTAGAACCGCTGTCAAAATTTATGTCAAAATAATGTCAACCAGAACCAGGACCAATACTTAAATCGAAAATTCTTTTTGTCGCGGTTACGATTAACCCTGGTCCTAAAATTTCCCAGAAGTATAAGCAAAAGAAGGAGACCTCGATTGTGTAAATATCTTTGAGTATTGTTTAAATTTACAGTTAATTGTTTATGCTTACATGTGTATATAATTAAAAGTTTTTAATTTTTATGAATGAATTTTAAATTTTCACATAAAAAATGCTATGACGTCATCTATTAGCTGACATGAACAGGACAAATGGACGTAGATAGCATATCCTGTGAAGATCCATACCTTGAGAACCGCAACCATTCTGAACCGGCAAAATAGGCTGGTTCCGATTCTCAAGGCATCGAACATGACAGGATGCGCTGTCTACATCGATTTTTTCTGTTCATGTCAGCTAATACATCACGTCATAGCATTTTTGACATGGAAATTTAAGTGTAATCTGGAAATTCATAAAAATTAAAAACTTTTGATTATAAACACATGTAAACATAAACAATTATCTGTAAATTTAAACAATATTCAAAGATATTACATAATCGAGGTCTCCTTCTTTGGTTTATACTTCTGGGAAATTTTAGAACTAAGGTTAACCGCAACCGCGACAAAAAGAAAACGGCAAAGGGTGGTCGTAGAGATCGGTGAGGCTTAAGTCGCTGTTGTACGACGTATGCGTTCTGAGCATGCGCACTAAGATACGATTGCGAACAAGCACTCTATATTTGCCCAATTGACAGTCCCTGACCACCTTCAGTTTTCTGAACTTTCCAGAATTTTCCAGTGCAGACACTCTGTAAATCCAAAAGTAAAACAGGACACTAGAATTGAAGTAAAATGAAAAATAAATCGCTAGTTTTTACAAACCAAAAAAGCTGCTGCTGCCGTCGAAAGTCCAGTTGGGACAGTCTTTGTGACTGGTCGGGACATAGTCCAGGGTTTTCGTCTTGCTGCGGACATTTACTCCTTTGCCATCTATCCAGACGTACGACACTTGGATGCATTGTTCGGGCATTGGAAGACACATGTATCTAATGAGGAAAATTGAAAAATTTGAAAATCCCCGACAACAATTCGAATTTTTTGAACAACTATCCTGACGAAACTGAAATAAATAAACTAGTGTCTAATCGATATCTAGACACTAAATTTCATCATAATCGGATGAGCGGTTTAGAAGTTATACAACCGATTATATTTGTCATTATATCTCAAATTCCTTGAAATTGGATTGCAAAAAGCGTATTATCTTGGTATATCGATGGTATTATCCATCGACGTACTATATATAGTATAGTTATGTTCTTTGTGATCGTATATAGTTATGTTCTTTGAACGCCTATGGTTCATCAAACCAGAAATTTATCAGACCGTATTTAATAAAAACATTCATCGTAAGAACGATTCACCATAGAAACTGCAATTCTCCAAACCGAATTTTTATCCGAACCTTATTTCATCAAACCCATCCAATAACAAATTCGAAATTTACCAGACCCGTTTTTGATCGAACCCATTGTTCATCAAACTCATTTAATATCAAACCCGGAATTCGTAAAACCCGTAATTTATCAGAAAATTTTTGCTAAATTGATTGCGCTTTCGCCAATAACACATGAATGTAAGACGGGTAAATGCAAGTGACATCTATACACAAACTATTGAACGCAACCTGTAAGTACGCACGCGTAACAGTGACAAATGCATCAAAACGCCGTGCCGCTGCGCCACCTGCGTGTACACCTCCTGTTCATGTGGTACTGGCGAATGCGCAATTAATTCCGGGTTTAATGTTGAAAGAGTTTGATCAATACGTTCTAAAGGGAAAGCGTCTCAGCTCCAAAAGTCGATAAAAACATGGCGTCGGCGGGTCGAGGTGATATTTGATTTTTTACATTTTGTAGCAGGTCGTTTTTCGTATTTTGAAAAGGTGAAAATCGTTATTTTTGGCTGTTTTTTAGATTATGTACTATTAGTTTCCAATTTTATAGAACTGCCCTTCGGTCAAAAGTCGCGTACGGAGGTCATGTTTTGTTTCACTCAGTACGATGATAAGAAAGGCCCAAAAACTTATCGACTACATTTTAAAGCCGAAGACTTTGAAGGGTCCACACAATATTACACAGCTACAGGGTATGTTTTGAATGTTCCATTGACAACACCACATTTTAAAAAAGGCGAATTTAAAAAAATACCTATATCCTACATAGATTTTACAAGATTTTATTTAAAGACCCATAAGTTTGCACAAAACTTACAAACTCTTTGAGCTATAAGTAGTAGTTTTTGTGCTAATATCAAACAATTTTTGAATAATGACTTTTTTTTCCCAAAAATTTTGCACCAATCAATACCCTCTCCAGACAGGCCGATCAACTCATACCGATTTAGTGTCCTTTTCTCCACCTTCGCCGCCATTTTCACTCAAAAGTGACAGATAATCCATTAGTTTTCTGTCAAAATGGCGGTGAAGGTGGAGAAAAGGACACTAAAACGATAAGAGCTGATCGGCCTATGTCGAGAGGGTATTGCACCAATATGTATGTATGTGTGTGTGTGCAAAAATATAGCAATTTGTAAAAAAAACAACCCTTTCTCTGACTTACTTGCACATTTATTTTTATTTTTATTTATTTATGGCATGCATCTTAATCTACAATTTACCATGTGCATAAAAAAAGTTTTTTTTACATTGATGAGCAAAAACAAATGTAAATTGCTTACAGGAATATGAAATATGAAAAGTTTACTTATTAAATTTTAGATGTTATCTCATCAAAGTTGCCCTAAATATTTGACAAAAAAAGAAAATGTATGAGAAAATCCAAATACAAAGTGAAATTAGGTCTAAAGGTATAGAAGATAGCATTAAAACAATCACATAAGACGATATTTGGCAAAACTTTGAAAATAAAAGTGTCAGTCCATGAACAATTACAAAAACAGAAAACTATAGTTTTCGGTTTTTGTAATTGTATAAATTTGTTTTACACATATTGTGGAAAAACCTGAAATTTATTTATTTCAAACTTTATTAGGACGAACATTTTTTATATTTAGTTGGGAAATCTTTTCGTGAACTATTTTAAAAATTGAGAATTTTTCATTACTTCTTATTTTACCAATATTTATTTTTATCTGTTGCATGATCGGCTTTATCCAAATATTTTTCAACTGACTATTGTTATTTTTTTAGCAAAATGGCTTTGCTAGTTTTCAGTCAGCTTTCAAAAAAACAGATAAATGGAAGAAAATGTTTAAAAGAAAACCAGGAAGAAAATATTCCTCTAGGGGCGTCCACAAAGACATTCAAGTAAAATATACCTTCATGGACGTTCATAAATTATGTACCACCATTTTTTGCCCAATTTCAACCCTCCTTTCACCTCTTCTTGCTCTTTTGCAACTCCGTTTCCCTAAAATTAAACACTTAATTTAAAACCGGAAAAATACGTGTTTTAAATATTTTTCGGATCAAATTGTGATGTAATGCAGTTGCACACCCCACTCCCTTCCTGGTTACACTTTTTAACACTTTTACCTACTCCCCCTATTTCTGCGTTTCATAACTTATGAATGGCCCCTATAGCAAAATTCGCGCGGTTTATATGTTCCTCGACTTCCGCGGCCATATTGAATCAAGTTGATTGGCCTTCCGTGGAGGTGGTATTGGTTTGATGAACAATGGTTTGATTAAAAACGGGTCTTATAAATTTTGAATTTATTATTGAATGGGTTTGAAGCAATAAGGTCCGAATAAAAAATTGGTTTAACGAATTGCTGTTCCTATAATGAATGATTTTATAATTGAACTTCGGGTTTGATTTTGCACATTCTGATAAACTATAATGGCGCAAGTGTCGCAAAATGTGTAACAATAATAGCTTTCAAAAACAAAGAAAGTAATGTAGAAATCGGGGTTGACCATGGGCAAGACCATAGGCGAAAAATTTACTGCGCATGCCTGACACGGCCTACTCGCGCCCAGAGGATTCTTTGGCTCTGCGTTTTTTTCAGGCTAACTTGATTGGGATAGGTATTAGGGATATTTTGGAGCGCTTCAAATTTTGACAACTTTGACAGCCGCTGGGGTAGTGTTTAACAACCACTGCCGCTCATTGATTTTACCAGAGTTTTTGTAACATATTAAAAACTGTCACTTATAAAAAAAGATGAGAAAAAATAAAAAATTTGACTTAATATTACAAAATAAGTGTTTCATATGTTGGTACCTTGTAATATTTTATTATTTTTAAAATTAATTAAGCCAAAATTCTCTAAAACTAACCAGAAAAATAACCACAACTACAACGAAATGGAGCTTACGGCAGTGGTAGTGGTTAACTTCTACAACGGAATGACGTTTAGCTATTGCGCAGGCGCAGTAATTACCACAACCACTACGACGTGTCAAATAAGCGTTCCAAAATATCCCTATTATCCCTTCGGCTTTTTTTTCATATGTTCTTACCTATCTGAGACATTTTTATCCAGCTGAGCTTGCGAAGAAAAGTCCAACAGCCCTAAAACTAAATTACTTTTATGAAAGCACCGGAACTTGTTTTGCATCAACGGTTTAAATTCTTTGGCAATTTTTAGGCTTGTCCTGAGTGTATTCATGTTCGATAAAAAATTTTAATTATTTAAAATATCGATTATGTGAAAATATACAAAAAAACTTCAATTTTGATGTTTTTGGAAATTGTCTTTTTGATATTTTTTATGTCAGGAATCAGGATTGGGTTCAAGTATTTGAATATTTTCTTAATCATACCTGTGCTTTATAATAGTTACTTTCCTACGACGGTACTGCATGGGTAAAAGTGTTTTTATAGACTATACTTTATTAAAAAATGTATGTAGTACATAAAATTCGATACCATCCTCTGGAGTAAAGTGCATCATTCTAGCTCCTTGATTTTTTAATGTCCTCCTGACGCCGGGCATCAAACAAACCGCGGGGAAAAAAGTGACACTTTCCTCCTTGTGTATGTAAATAACTATTTAAGCACGCATTTACGTGTGGAAAGACTCTCTCGGTATACCGTCGGAAAGCTCTTTATCTATTATACTGGTGGCATTTATTTAAAAAAAAATATATTGTTGGGTTTTTTTAACCAAGAAAGAAATATAGGTAGGTACACAAATTCAGTAAAAGAAAAAGCTCCGGAAAATTTTGTCTATCTTGAGGGCATGTCCGAATTACGCAAGGCGAGTCATTTGCAAAACTGTTTCCTCGTGCTGAAAAAGGAGAGCTTAAAAAAGGGCGCAAAGTGGTTTTTCTACCCTTGCCTTCACAGATTATCCCTTGCCTTGGTGGCATTGTCAGAGCGCGGCGTGCCGAACAGGAAAAAGTAGCTCTTCCCGCGCCATTATTATCTAAATGTTAGAGGTAAGTACCTACATAACTTAGTGATAATAGTGATATTTTTACCGCCTCAATTAATAAACAATTTTTTTTATATCAGACACGTTCTGCAGAACACAAGGGTTTTTTTGATCACCGATGCAAAAAAAAATTACACCGGGCAAGTTCAGTTCAGTTTTCACTTTTCAATGGACTTCGAGCGGAGGCGATACACGCACCGATGCAAATTAGTGCGAAATTACTCGCATTCTGGCCTCTCCAAATTTCTTAAGGAACTCACAGCTTTACTGAACTACGGTAAATTTTGTGATACTAACTTCACTAGCATTGATCAGCTGATTTTCTGACCCACCGTTTGACAATATTTTGGAATTTAAAAAAGAGATTTTTGTGCGAAAATTAAATAAAACATTTGCTTGTTGTGATTGATAAACTAATGTAGGTAAGTGAAATATGCCAGTTAAGCTTTTTATAAAAGTAAGGTTAGATTGTTTTGGAATTTTCATATTATGCGTTTTCACAATGTACCGCAATCCTACGAAAAATCCCGGTTTTTTATCCTCATTGATATCCTATGTCCCTAAAAATTATGTCTGGATGGTTAAAATTTGTTAGGAGATTTTGTTATTAAATTAATAATACATACCAGCTTTTCTATTATTTAGCACACAAAAATACTTGTATGCAGATATTGTTGTATGGTTTCAAAAATAGGACACCAGTATCCCTTCTGGGAGTTTAAGAGAAACCCAATTAGCCCTCAAGAAATTCTTTAGCACCAAGTTAAACCACTATTTTAAGTAATTTAGGTATCTAGTACCGAGCCTAGTAGCTATATTCTATTCTAGGTAGATATTTAAACTTTTAGGTTTGTTAATATACCGCCTAAATATGTTAACCTTAAAACTAGGAAGATTTTGTGCCTCAACCTCCAGGAACTTATCGCAATGTTTGGGACAATCCCCCAGAAACTTGACCAGATTCACCCCTCTAAGAAATTATGCCAATTTGGTTTCCAAGCAGCACCATTTACGACAAAGTTTTTTGAGAAATAGTTCTAAGGTATGTTTCTTCAGTGTATATATTTTTGCAAGAGGTGTCCCCTTTGGTTTCCTATTTATAGTTTGCCAATTTTGGGACAAATTGGAATTACTACCTATATGTTTGACATTTTCTGGAATGTAGTAGGTAGACAATGAAGCTGTTAAAAATTTATAAGTATGTTAACCTAATTTTTGTTTCATTGTAGATCATTCTCAGAGACACTGGCACAGTAGCTGTGCGTCTTGCCTCTGACAATTCACAGAAGGGCAAAAAAGCTGTAGGTTATTGGTTACTGACATGTGGAGGAATGGTTTTTGTGGCTGTCGTTTTAGGTACACTTTCTTACTTTGGTGTTCTGTTAAGTATTGAAAAAGTTCTTGAGGAGGTTGTGAAAAAAACTGTAAAGTAACTTGACATGTTAATTATTAAGATAAATAATATCAAAGACACATGAGTATAGTTCATGTTTCTTTGATAATATGGAATTATAGCATATATAAATACCAAATTTTGTTTTAAATTACTTCGTCGGTATAGAATTAATTGGAAAAGCAAATTCGACCTGATGTGAAAGATTCCATCTCTACTACACAATAATATGAGACATCAGTTAAATTTTAAGTTGTTTTTTTTTTTAAACTAGTCTCAATTCTTTTTGGAATACCTATATTAAAAAATTCTCTGCCTTCTTTATTTAAAATATTTTAACTGACAATTTCTTAGAACTAGAGATATGAGGTTTTCTAAAATTATGTTTTTAGTATTTTTTGAACAAGTTAGGATGCTCTAACTTGAGGGAATAAACAAGGCTTAGAATAGATCGATATGGCATCCAACTACTACTAGAATCTAAATAATTAACATTTTTTCCTAAACCAAACAGTGAAGAAAGAAACTACCAAAAACAGTAAGGAATGTCAGTGATTTTGAAATCTTTACATAAGCATTTATTATTTTATTACCCAGTGTGGGACCTAGTGTGATATTTTGAGAAATTATTCTGAACGGCCGGTTGCTAAAAATTTAAAGGCCAGTATCCAGAGGTGGCACAAAAAAGTTTCAGGGGTCTATTCAATTATTCAGTATAAATTTATTCTATTCTTCTTTTACCTTTCCAAATACCTAAAATTTTTAAAAATTGATTAAGGAACAAAAAGTTATTAAAAAATCAAAACAGTCCAAGACAGCAAAGTTATGTACCAGGTACATACATCGTACCTAAACCTCGACCGAAGAATATGTACATAGTAGTATGCTAACTCCATTGTATGTACTAGGGACGTACATATTACGAGTACTTGCCAACGCTATGTACATCCTTGGGATATGCAAAATTGGATGTAACACTTTTGTACGTACTTCGTACGTATCTAGTAGGCCCCGGGACGTAAAATGGATGTGAAATTCATAAAATGTACGTCTCTGGCACGAATGATGCTGTGTGGGTATATTATTAATAATCAAGATATATACCTTTACTGTATGTTTTATTCCTTTCCATTTCAAGGAGGAGTAACCAGACTGACAGAATCGGGACTTTCCATGGTAACATGGAAATTGTTGGGTGAAAAAATGCCTCGAACTCAACTGGAATGGGAGGAAGAGTTTAAAAGATATCAACAGTTTCCAGAATTTCAAATGTAAGTATTTGACTGAGAAGCTGGCCGTCAAAGTAATCTGGGTTTTTTTATTTAGGAAGCATTTTTTAAACCATGCGCTTTGGACCAAAATGACTATAGATTTTCACGGTTCGCAAAACTAAAGAACAATAAAAGATTTCAGCTATCTGCAATAGAAAAAAAAAACCCAAAATTTGAGAAAAAAAAATTACAAATTTAAATTTTTTACCTAAATTTTCTCGTGAACTATATAAGTTGGAAGTCTATTTTCTTTTTCTCAAAAAATTGACCACCCAAAAATCAAAGTGTACGATTTTTTTTCGTTCTTTTGTTATATCGCACATCATAATATAAATTTATTTATAAAAATGTCTTTTTGCACATTGAAGAGGTTTTTTTTTGGCAGCCTGCATCTTCTTAGCCTATGGATTTTTAAAAAAACTGTATAGGACATTTTTTAGTCGTATTTAATCGAAAACCCATTTGGCGCTATCGGTTTTTTCAATTTCTGGATTTTTCTTTTAATTTTGCATCCTGTACTTATGTCTAAATAAAAAAATATTGGGCACCTATAAGTTTTTATAAATTTGGTGATATTTTTTCTCCAACTCCAAAAAAGTTGTCCTCTCTGTAAACATAAAAATATTTTAATTAAATATTTTAAATAAAAAAGGTAACTTTTAGTGTATTCCATTGAGGCAGTTAGTGCAACACGGAGATATCTCCGGCTCTTGTTTTTCCCTAAAACTGCAAAGGACAGAAATATGCGAGTGTTGCACCCACTGTCTAATGGACTATATCTCAGACTAATAACTAAAGAGAGACCAAACATTCCCTATTGAAATCCTCTAATGTTTACAATCCAACACCCTTCTGGACGATTATATGAGCAGAAAAGAGATAGAGCAATAAAACGGCAACACTGTCAAAAATTGCTTTTCCCATTACCAGTGGCGGCGTTAATTTTAATTTAAATATATAAATGTGAAAACGAGATATAAGGTAGGGTTGGTCGGATTTTCTTATTCAAAAGAATTAACTGCCAGAACTTGCATAACCACAAAAAATAGATTTATTCAAGGATAAAGTTTAGTTTGAGGAATGTAGGTATTTACGAACAGATCAAAAGTTTACCAAAGAGCACTTGAAATGATTTTTAGGTCAATTATTCAAGATGGCTGTTATATATTTTTTTTTAATTGTGCAGTATCCCACAAAACAAAAGTTAAAAAAAATATTTTCATAGCAAAAAAAAACGGTTAATAACCCGTTTTATAAAGTTTTTGTCCAAAAAAAAACACGCTAATAAACGGCTTATTAAGCGTTTTTTTCACTATGATAATAATGTCTCTTTTAGTTTTCTTTAGTGGCATATAAACTTTATTTATCAAATTAAGAGAACTTTTTGTGATGTTAATTATGAAAATTTTAAGGCCAACAAATTTTATTCTTTACACATTGGCTGCATGTTCATTTCTGAATACAGAACACAAGAAAAATTTAAGGAAGAGGTAAAAAATTAATTACTAGTAGTTTTTCAGGAAACAGGAGTCAAAAGGCAAAAAAATAAATAATAAATATTAATGAAAATAAAAATAAGATTGGCTCAGAGTAAATATCTCCAAAACGGTTTTATTCACATTATAGAAAGTACCCAGGTACCCATTAAAATACAAAAAATACCTGCCCCAGTACCTGACTATCAGCACTTGGTCTTATTGTCTTCTCTTGTTATGTATAAATTATAATAAATAAATATTTTACATGCTGCAAAAGGAGCAAAATTATCTGGTACTTTTGTTTCTTAAAAAAGATTAGTATTAGTCTTAGATTTTTTATGTATTAATAGTATAATCATAAGCTTTTTACGCAGTTTTTTACCTCATACTACGCCCATGACTAACGTAAAATGACAGGATCTTTCTTACCTCCGAAATATTAGTTCTGGGCTGGAATATCCGCTTTTATTGCATACCAGGCAATGGTAAACCATTTTGTTGGTCCTCAAAATAGCTTGATACAGTTCTTTTTTCACAAATAGTCACAATAAAATTCAAAAATCACCGAACAACACAAACCCCCGTTAACAACAACGCCGTCAGCTGCAACCAAACATGGCATTTATTCGCGGCTCGTCGAAAAAACGTTGCCGGTTTGTGTTCTTTTCTATAAATCTCGAAATTCTACTTATTAAAAATTAAAAAAAGTTAATTATTGAGACTAAAAATTAGGACTAAGAATTAAGTTATTAACATAAGAAAAATTATCCTATATAAAAATATGTCAAATAATCAATAATATTATCAAAAGAGCTTCAAGAAGTTTATGAATTGTTTTGTTTCTAGGGAAACCCCGCAGTAAATTGGCAACCATGTATTTTTTGGGAAATAAACATTGTGGCTGGTTGATCGGGGTAATATTGTTTACTATTATATCTCATTTTTTTTATTAATCTGAGGACTATATTCTGTTTTATGGATATCGTTTTTTAGCAAGAACAAAGAAATGACCCTGTCAGAGTTCAAATTCATTTGGCAAATGGAATACGGCCACAGACAGTGGGGTAGGCTGATAGGCGCCGCATTTTTGATTCCAGCCGCGTACTTTTGGACTAAAGGCCGTTTCACGCCCGGAATGAAGAAGAGGGTGCTCGCCTTCGGCAGTTTGATAGGGGCACAGGTAATCAACTTAAATCAAGGTTCAAAAAGGATCCGATTCAGAGAAAGGATGACTATGAAATAGTCACTTTGTATATAACCTGTATCATCGCCCACTATGCATTTTTAGCCCACCATACCATTATTAATTATTATATATTATAATCGTGAAATTTTGAATTTTCTTAATTTTATCAAAAATGAGTTACTAAGGTTCCAAAACACCTTAATCGACGAAAAAAAAAAGTTGTCGTTGTCTGTCTGTATACACGATAACTCAAGAATGCCTTAACTGATTTTAACGAAATTTGGTACAAAAATCCTCTATTGGCTGAACATGAACTGATTAACTTTAGGGTGGAGGGGGGTTTAAGGGAGAAAAAGGGGGATAAATTATTTTAAAAAATTGTAACTTTGGAACAAAAGCAAGTAATACATGGTTTTCAGATTTAAGTTTCCATGAATATAGACTACAAATTTTGTTATAAAGTCCAAATTCGTGGGAGCTTTAGTTTCCGAGTTATTTGAAAAAACGTTAATATATATTTAAAAAAAATCATAACTTTAGAAGTAAAGCAGCTATTGATGCGGTTTTCAGATTTTGGTTTTCGTAAATATTACCCAAAAGTTTTGTTATAAGGTTCAAATCTTTCAAAGCTACAGTTTTCGAGATATTTTCATTTCCTTTCAACATAAAATAATTGATTGTATGGTGGACTATCCGTGCTTTCTAGCACCATTTTTTTTTATTTATTAGCTTTAGGGATTATACAAAATGCTTTCTTTAGCATATACAGCTAGCATATTTAAATACCAATCAGCTGACTTTAACAATTTGTTAAATACCCCTTCATCAGCAGACTTTAACAATTTTTTAGCAAGCCCCCCCCCTTTTTATGTAGTTTTTCCCTTTAAAACTAGGAAAATTTGAAGGGCGTATCTTTGGGGTCAGAATAAGACTTTTTTTTCCTTTAAACATGTGTTGGCAAACGCTTCTTCACCGATCTAGAGAACGCTAAAATTTTATTTTAATTAAATCTAGCACATGTTTATAAGGCGAAAAAGAGCTTGTAGGCTGAAAAAACATCTCCCTGTAGATTCATACATCACTCGGTATGCTGGATGATGTAAGCCCTAAAATATAACCTAAAAAAATCTTGCTCTGTAGACCGGTATCGTGATGCTGAATTTTGATACACCCTGTAGGGGAATTCGATTCGAAAAAAATCAATTTATCAAAACTAGTTCAAAACGCGTAGAAATTATTGTATTATCTTTTAGGGTTTAATGGGTTGGTACATGGTCAAATCCGGGCTCGAAGACCGTTTCCAAGGCGACAGCGACGTGCCGCGGGTATCCCAGTACCGTCTGGCCTCCCATCTGGGTCTCGCTTTCGGTTTGTACACGTTATTTTTGTGGTCCGCCCTGGATCACCTGATTCCGGCCGAACAGGTCACTTATGCCAGCAAGGCCGTTCTAAAGCAGGCCAGAAAATTTCGAGTGTTTGCGCACGCTTGCAAAGGGATGGTGTTTTTGACTGCTATTTCAGGTGAGGAAAAATACATAGACACTTAAAGTTGGCGAGCTATTTTTGATTCCTTCTTGTTAGCGTATCTTAGTTTGTGAAAGCGTTCTTAAAATCGTAGTTACAATCTGGGGAATTGTTTTTAGAAACACTGTACGGGAAATCAATTTGATTTTTTTGCAAAATTTTACGTCATTGAATTTGTTTTCCATGGCAGCGTGGATACTTTATTTATGTTTATCGACAGTGGGACACCAGAGATTTTTTTAGCACCGGGTCAAAAATTTGGGGTTAGGTTACTTATTTTGACTTTTCGCGTTCTGCGCCGCTTAAAACACAAGTAAAATACTAAAATAAAAGAAAACCATTTATTGCAGAATTATCTGCTAAAAAACGCTACCCAACTACGTATTAAAGTAACTGGGTGTAATATTTAAGGGTGCATTTACAGGTGCATTTATAATTGAATTGGAAACACTCCCGCTAGCTGATACCGACAACAGGTTAACTTAAAAGCATGCAGATTTAAAGAGGCTGTTCGCGCTAGACGAAATAATCGTATTATATTTTAAACAGGAACGTCAACGACTAGCAAGAGTCTTTCCAACCTCTAAATGGAGCTTTACTGACCGGTTTTGTTAGTACTCAAGTATCCCTGTATTTTTGAAACTGAGGTTCTAAAATCTATCCTTTGCACTCCAAGATTTCACTAGTACACTTGCACATAACTATGCCGCAATAAAAAAATGGTTGAATCAAAATAAAAACAAAATTATGTGAGGTTATGGGCGCCGAATGATTCTATGCGAATTCCTAGTGATCCCAGCGAGCCAGTAAAGTTCTCTTGGTTCTTTGATAGACTCAGGCATTACCCTCTCCACATAGGCCGATCAGCTCTTATCGTTTTAGTGTCCTTTTATCTACCTTCGCCGCCATTTTGACAGAAAACTAATGGATTATCTGTCACTTTTGAGTGAAAATGGCGGCGAAGGTGGATAAAAGGACACTAAATCGGTATGAGTTGATCGGCCTATCTGGACAGGGTAATGCCCGCGCAGCGCAAGGCCTTTTTCGGCGGGCGACCGCACACGCGGCGTGCGTTCATATTTGTTTTAGAACAATGTTTTTGAAAAATAAACATAACCCCGAATGGTTTTCTGTCAGAAAATGTAAAAATACTCTTCTGTCTCACTGCGGTCCGATTTAAAGTTTGTTGACAAAACACCTGCAGTTACTATGGAATCGTATAAATTCTGCGATCTATCGGCCAACACTTGAACTGCGTGTGTCTCCCAAATTCAATGAGAGAGAGAGCCTGATGGTTATGGTCACATTTTTACTTTAAATTAAGTTTTTTTATTCTTGTTGAATATCTGAAAATGGCTTTTGAAAAAGTGTTTTTTTTTAGGTGCGTTTGTGGCTGGTCTCGACGCAGGTTTGGTGTACAATTCCTTTCCCAAAATGGCCGACAAGTGGATCCCCGACGACATTTTGGCATTTAGCCCGAAACTTGTGAACATCACGGAGAATCCGACCACTGTGCAGTTCGATCACAGGATATTAGGTACGTCGTGTTTTGAATCGGGCACTTATGGCAGGTTTAAGTACTTCATGATGAACCTTAAAATAATTTAGTTAAACACCTGTCAAAATATTTTTAGATGTGCTAAAATTCTTTGTCCTTTTTTGATAATTTTAAAGACTGTAAAGAACTTTGATTAAAAGAAATTAATACTCTCTTATATCTTACACACTTTACACTTTTTACAATTTTTGCCTTTTAAAAATTAAAAGATGACTGAAAGAAAATTCGAAATTTTTATCTTCATCTTTCTCTAAAATACTTTTTTTAATACTGGTTTCTCTCTTCAACATCATAAAGTATTTTTTTTTATTTTGACCGAGAAAAAAATTATATAAACCAAAACTTTACCGCTTTAATTACGCTACAATATTTTAGGCCTTAAATTACCATCATGGCCTTACCATAAGAGTTTTTAAAGAAATTTTGTAACCTCCGTTGTGACATTTAGTTTATTATAATTAGCAAATAGGCTAAAAATTACAGATTTCTATCGGGTATTTTTATTTTAAAAAATTACAGAAAGACGTAAGACAAAAGGCGATAATTTTTTTGAACGCAGCTAACGTTTTTTAATAATAATCTACAAACCACATTTTTCTATCAGTTCCTGAATTTGCAAAAAATAATAATAATTAGCGAATAGGCTAAAAACCACATATTTTTATCGGTTTTTTTTTATTTTAAAAAATTACAAAAAGATTTAAGACAAAAGGCGATACTTTTTTTAAAAGCAGCTAACGTTTTTTAATAATAATTTAAAAACCACATTTTTCTATCAGTTCCTGGATTTGCCAAAAATAATAATAATTAGCGAATAGGCTAAAAACCACATATTTTTATCGGTTTTTTTGATTTTAAAAAATTACAAAAAGACGTAAGACAAAAGGCGATACTTTTTTTGAACGCAGCTAACGTTTTTTAATAATAATCTACAAACCACATTTTTCTATCAGTTCCTGGATTTGCAAAAAATAATAATAATTAGCGAATAGGCTAAAAACCACATATTTTTATCGGTTTTTTTTATTTTAAAAAATTACAAAAAGACGTAAGACAAAAGGCGATACTTTTTTTGAACGCAGCTAACGTTTTTTAATAATAATCTAAAAACCACATTTTCCTATCAGTTCCTGGATTTGCCAAAAATAATAATAATTTGCGAATAGGCTAAAAACCACATATTTTTATCGGTTTTTTTTATTTTAAAAAATTACAAAAAGACGTAAGACAAAAGGCGATACTTTTTTTGAACGCAGCTAACGTTTTTTAATAATCTAAAAACCACATTTTTCTATCAGTTCCTGGATTTGCCAAAAATAATAATAATTTGCGAATAGGCTAAAAACCACATATTTTTATCGGTTTTTTTTATTTTAAAAAATTACAAAAAGACGTAAGACAAAAGGCGATACTTTTTTTGAACGCAGCTAACATTTTTTAATAATAATCTAAAAACCACATTTTTCTATCAGTTCCTGGATTTGCCAAAAATAATAATAATTAGCGAATAGGCTAAAAACCACATATTTTTATCGTTTTTTTTTATTTTAAAAAATTACAAAAAGACGTAAGACAAAAGGCGATACTTTTTTTGAAAGCAGCTAACGTTTTTTAATATTAATCTAAAAACCACATTTTTCTATCAGTTCCTGGATTTGCAAAAAATAATAATAATTAGCGAATAGGCTAAAAACCACATATTTTTATCGGTTTTTTTTATTTTAAAAAAATTACAAAAAGACGTAAGACAAAAGGCGATACTTTTTTTGAACGCAGCTAACGTTTTTTAATAATAATCTAAAAACCACATTTTTTGATCAGTTCCTGGATTTGCCAAAAAAAATAATAATAATAGGCTAAAAACCACATATTTTTATCGGTTTTTTTTTATTTTAAAAAATTACAAAAAGACGTAAGACAAAAGGCGATACTTTTTTTGAACGCAGCTAACATTTTTTAATAATAATCTAAAAACCACATTTTTCTATCAGTTCCTGGATTTGCCAAAAATAATAATAATTAGCGAATAGGCTAAAAACCACATATTTTTATCGTTTTTTTTTTATTTTAAAAAATTACAAAAAGACGTAAGACAAAAGGCGATACTTTTTTTGAAAGCAGCTAACGTTTTTTAATAATAATCTAAAAACCACATTTTTCTATCAGTTCCTGGATTTGCCAAAAATAATAATAATTTGCGAATAGGCTAAAAACCACATATTTTTATCGGTTTTTTTTTATTTTAAAAAATTACAAAAAGACGTAAGACAAAAGGCGATACTTTTTTTGAACGCAGCTAACGTTTTTTAATCATAATCTAAAAACCATATTTGTCTATCAGTTCCTGGATTTGCCAAAAATAATAATAATAATAGGCTAAAAACCACATATTTTTATCTTTTTTTATTTTAAAAAATGACAAAAAGATGTAAGACAAAAGGCGATACTTTTTTTGAACGCAGCTAACGTTTTTTAATAATAATCTAAAAACCACATTTTTCTATCAGTTCCTGGATTTGTCAAAAATAATAATAATTTGCGAATAGGCTAAAAACCACATATTTTTATCGGTTTTTTTTATTTTAAAAAATTACAAAAAGACGTAAGACAAAAGGCGATACTTTTTTTGAACGCAGCTAACGTTTTTTAATAATAATCTAAAAACCACATTTTCCTATCAGTTCCTGGATTTGCCAAAAATAATAATAATTTGCGAATAGGCTAAAAACCACATATTTTTATCGGTTTTTTTTATTTTAAAAAATTACAAAAAGACGTAAGACAAAAGGCGATACTTTTTTTGAACGCAGCTAACGTTTTTTAATAATCTAAAAACCACATTTTTCTATCAGTTCCTGGATTTGCCAAAAATAATAATAATTTGCGAATAGGCTAAAAACCACATATTTTTATCGGTTTTTTTTATTTTAAAAAATTACAAAAAGACGTAAGACAAAAGGCGATACTTTTTTTGAACGCAGCTAACATTTTTTAATAATAATCTAAAAACCACATTTTTCTATCAGTTCCTGGATTTGCCAAAAATAATAATAATTAGCGAATAGGCTAAAAACCACATATTTTTATCGTTTTTTTTTTATTTTAAAAAATTACAAAAAGACGTAAGACAAAAGGCGATACTTTTTTTGAAAGCAGCTAACGTTTTTTAATATTAATCTAAAAACCACATTTTTCTATCAGTTCCTGGATTTGCAAAAAATAATAATAATTAGCGAATAGGCTAAAAACCACATATTTTTATCGGTTTTTTTTATTTTAAAAAATTACAAAAAGACGTAAGACAAAAGGCGATACTTTTTTTGAACGCAGCTAACGTTTTTTAATAATAATCTAAAAACCACATTTTTCTATCAGTTCCTGGATTTGCCAAAAATAATAATAATTTGCGAATAGGCTAAAAACCACATATTTTTATCGTTTTTTTTTTTATTTTAAAAAATTACAAAAAGACGTAAGACAAAAGGCGATACTTTTTTTGAACGCAACTAACGTTTTTTAATCATAATCTAAAAACCATATTTGTCTATCAGTTCCTGGATTTGCCAAAAATAATAATAATAATAGGCTAAAAACCACATATTTTTATCTTTTTTTATTTTAAAAAATGACAAAAAGATGTAAGACAAAAGGCGATACTTTTTTTGAACGCAGCTAACGTTTTTTTAATAATAATCTAAAAACCACATTTTTCTATCAGTTCCTGGATTTGCCAAAAATAATAATAATTAGCGAATAGGCTAAAAACCACATATTTTTATCGTTTTTTTTTTTATTTTAAAAAATTACAAAAAGACGTAAGACAAAAGGCGATACTTTTTTTGAAAGCAGCTAACGTTTTTTAATAATAATCTAAAAACCACATTTTTCTATCAGTTCCTGGATTTGCCAAAAATAATAATAATTTGCGAATAGGCTAAAAACCACATATTTTTATCGGTTTTTTTTTATTTTAAAAAATTACAAAAAGACGTAAGACAAAAGGCGATACTTTTTTTGAACGCAGCTAACGTTTTTTAATCATAATCTAAAAACCATATTTGTCTATCAGTTCCTGGATTTGCCAAAAATAATAATAATAATAGGCTAAAAACCACATATTTTTATCTTTTTTTATTTTAAAAAATGACAAAAAGATGTAAGACAAAAGGCGATACTTTTTTTGAACGCAGCTAACGTTTTTTAATAATAATCTAAAAACCACATTTTTCTATCAGTTCCTGGATTTGTCAAAAATAATAATAATTTGCGAATAGGCTAAAAACCACATATTTTTATCGGTTTTTTTTATTTTAAAAAATTACAAAAAGACGTAAGACAAAAGGCGATACTTTTTTTGAACGCAGCTAACGTTTTTTAATAATAATCTAAAAACCACATTTTCCTATCAGTTCCTGGATTTGCCAAAAATAATAATAATTTGCGAATAGGCTAAAAACCACATATTTTTATCGGTTTTTTTTATTTTAAAAAATTACAAAAAGACGTAAGACAAAAGGCGATACTTTTTTTGAACGCAGCTAACGTTTTTTAATAATCTAAAAACCACATTTTTCTATCAGTTCCTGGATTTGCCAAAAATAATAATAATTTGCGAATAGGCTAAAAACCACATATTTTTATCGGTTTTTTTTATTTTAAAAAATTACAAAAAGACGTAAGACAAAAGGCGATACTTTTTTTGAACGCAGCTAACATTTTTTAATAATAATCTAAAAACCACATTTTTCTATCAGTTCCTGGATTTGCCAAAAATAATAATAATTAGCGAATAGGCTAAAAACCACATATTTTTATCGTTTTTTTTTTATTTTAAAAAATTACAAAAAGACGTAAGACAAAAGGCGATACTTTTTTTGAAAGCAGCTAACGTTTTTTAATATTAATCTAAAAACCACATTTTTCTATCAGTTCCTGGATTTGCAAAAAATAATAATAATTAGCGAATAGGCTAAAAACCACATATTTTTATCGGTTTTTTTTATTTTAAAAAATTACAAAAAGACGTAAGACAAAAGGCGATACTTTTTTTGAACGCAGCTAACGTTTTTTAATAATAATCTAAAAACCACATTTTTCTATCAGTTCCTGGATTTGCCAAAAATAATAATAATTTGCGAATAGGCTAAAAACCACATATTTTTATCGTTTTTTTTTTATTTTAAAAAATTACAAAAAGACGTAAGACAAAAGGCGATACTTTTTTTGAACGCAACTAACGTTTTTTAATCATAATCTAAAAACCATATTTGTCTATCAGTTCCTGGATTTGCCAAAAATAATAATAATAATAGGCTAAAAACCACATATTTTTATCTTTTTTTATTTTAAAAAATGACAAAAAGATGTAAGACAAAAGGCGATACTTTTTTTGAACGCAGCTAACGTTTTTTTAATAATAATCTAAAAACCACATTTTTCTATCAGTTCCTGGATTTGCCAAAAATAATAATAATTTGCGAATAGGCTAAAAACCACATATTTTTATCGGTTTTTTTTTATTTTAAAAAATTACAAAAAGACGTAAGACAAAAGGCGATACTTTTTTTGAACGCAGCTAACGTTTTTTAATAATAATCTAAAAACCACATTTTCCTATCAGTTCCTGGATTTGCCAAAAATAATAATAATTAGCGAATAGGCTAAAAACCACATATTTTTATCGTTTTTTTTTATTTTAAAAAATTACAAAAAGACGTGAGACAAAAGGCGATACTTTTTTTGAACGCAGCTAATGTTTTTTAATAATAATCTAAAAACTACATTTTTCTATCAGTTCCTGGATTTGCAAAAAATAATAATAATTAGCGAATAACCAAAAAAAAAACACATATTTTTATCGGTTTTTTTATTTTAAAAAATTACAAAAAGACGTAAGACAAAAGGCGATACTTTTTTTGAACGCAGCTAACATTTTTTAATAATAATCTAAAAACCACATTTTTCTATCAGTTCCTGGATTTGCCAAAAATAATAATAATTAGCGAATAGGCTAAAAACCACATATTTTTATCGGTTTTTTTGATTTTAAAAAATTACAAAAAGACGTAAGACAAAAGGCGATACTTTTTTTGAACGCAGCTAACGTTTTTTAATAATAATCTACAAACCACATTTTTCTATCAGTTCCTGAATTTGCAAAAAAGAATAATAATTAGCGAATAGGCTAAAAACCACATATTTTTATCGGTTTTTTTTATTTTAAAAAATTACAAAAAGACGTAAGACAAAAGGCGATACTTTTTTTCAACGCAGCTAACGTTTTTTAATAATAATCTAAAAACCACATTTTTCTATCAGTTCCTGGATTTGCCAAAAATAATAATAATTAGCGAATAGGCTAAAAACCACATATTTTTATCGGTTTTTTTTATTTAAAAAAATTACAAAAAGACGTAAGACAAAAGGCGATACTTTTTTTGAACGCAGCTAACATTTCTTAATAATAATCTAAAAACCACATTTTTCTATCAGTTCCTGGATTTGCCAAAAATAATAATAATTAGCGAATAGGCTAAAAACCACATATTTTTATCGGTTTTTTTGATTTTAAAAAATTACAAAAAGACGTAAGACAAAAGGCGATACTTTTTTTGAACGCAGCTAACGTTTTTTAATAATAATAATTAGCGAATAGGCTAAAAACCACATATTTTTATCGGTTTTTTTTATTTTAAAAAATTACAAAAAGACGTAAGACAAAAGGCGATACTTTTTTTGAACGCAGCTAACATTTCTTAATAATAATCTAAAAACCATATTTGTCTATCAGTTCCTGGATTTGCCAAAAATAATAATAATAATAGGCTAAAAACCACATATTTTTATCTTTTTTTATTTTAAAAAATTACAAAAAGATGTAAGACAAAAGGCGATACCTTTTTTGAACGCAGCTAACGTTTTTTAATAATAATCTAAAAACCACATTTTTCTATCAGTTCCTGGATTTGCCAAAAATAATAATAATTTGCGAATAGGCTAAAAACCACATATTTTTATCGTTTTTTTTTTTATTTTAAAAAATTACAAAAAGACGTAAGACAAAAGGCGATACTTTTTTTGAAAGCAGCTAACGTTTTTTAATAATAATCTAAAAACCACATTTTTCTATCAGTTCCTGGATTTGCCAAAAATAATAATAATTTGCGAATAGGCTAAAAACCACATATTTTTATCGGTTTTTTTTATTTTAAAAAATTACAAAAAGACGTAAGACAAAAGGCGATACTTTTTTTGAACGCAGCTAACGTTTTTTAATAATAATCCACAAACCACATTTTTCTATCAGTTCCTGGATTTGCCAAAAATAATAATAATTAGCGAATAGGCTAAAAAACACATATTTTTATCGGTTTTTTTGATTTTAAAACATTACAAAAAGACGTAAGACAAAAGGCGATACTTTTTTTGAAAGCAGCTAACGTTTTTTAATAATAATCTAAAAACCACATTTTTCTATCAGTTCCTGGATTTGCCAAAAATAATAATAATTTGCGAATAGGCTAAAAACCACATATTTTTATCGGTTTTTTTTTATTTTAAAAAATTACAAAAAGACGTAAGACAAAAGGCGATACTTTTTTTGAACGCAGCTAACGTTTTTTAATAATAATCTAAAAACCACATTTTCCTATCAGTTCCTGGATTTGCCAAAAATAATAATAATTAGCGAATAGGCTAAAAACCACATATTTTTATCGTTTTTTTTTTTATTTTAAAAAATTACAACAAGACGTAAGACAAAAGGTGATACTTTTTTTGAACGCAGCTAACGTTTTTTAATAATAATCTAAAAACCACATTTTTCTATCAGTTCCTGGATTTGCCAAAAATAATAATAATTAGCGAATAGGCTAAAAACCACATATTTTTATCGGTTTTTTTGATTTTAAAAAATTACAAAAAGACGTAAGACAAAAGGCGATACTTTTTTTGAACGCAGCTAACGTTTTTTAATAATCATCTACAAACCACATTTTTCTATCAGTTCCTGGATTTGCCAAAAATAATAATAATTAGCGAATAGGCTAAAAATCACATATTTTTATCGGTTTTTTTTATTTTAAAAAATTACAAAAAGACGTAAGACAAAAGGCGATACTTTTTTTAAAAGCAGCTAACGTTTTTTAATAATAATTTAAAAACCACATTTTTCTATCAGTTCCTGGATTTGCCAAAAATAATAATAATTAGCGAATAGGCTAAAAACCACATATTTTTATCGGTTTTTTTATTTTAAAAAATTACAAAAAGACGTAAGACAAAAGGCGATACTTTTTTTGAACGCAGCTAACGTTTTTTAATAATAATCTAAAAACCACATTTTTCTATCAGTTCCTGGATTTGCCAAAAAAAATAATAATAATAGGCTAAAAACCACATATTTTTATCGGTTTTTTTTATTTTAAAAAATTACAAAAAGACGTAAGACAAAAGGCGATACTTTTTTTGAACGCAGCTAACATTTTTTAATAATAATCTAAAAACCACATTTTTCTATCAGTTCCTGGATTTGCCAAAAATAATAATAATTAGCGAATAGGCTAAAAACCACATATTTTTATCGTTTTTTTTTTTTATTTTAAAAAATTACAAAAAGACGTAAGACAAAAGGCGATACTTTTTTTGAAAGCAGCTAACGTTTTTTAATAATAATCTAAAAACCACATTTTTCTATCAGTTCCTGGATTTGCCAAAAATAATAATAATTTGCGAATAGGCTAAAAACCACATATTTTTATCGGTTTTTTTTTTATTTTAAAAAATTACAAAAAGACGTAAGACAAAAGGCGATACTTTTTTTGAACGCAGCTAACGTTTTTTAATCATAATCTAAAAACCATATTTGTCTATCAGTTCCTGGATTTGCCAAAAATAATAATAATTAGCGAATAGGCTAAAAACCACATATTTTTATCGGTTTTTTTTATTTTAAAAAATTACAAAAAGATTTAAGACAAAAGGCGATACTTTTTTTAAAAGCAGCTAACGTTTTTTAATAATAATTTAAAAACCACATTTTTCTATCAGTTCCTGGATTTGCCAAAAATACTAATAATTAGCGAATAGGCTAAAAACCACATATTTTTATCGGTTTTTTTATTTTAAAAAATTACAAAAAGACGTAAGACAAAAGGCGATACTTTTTTTGAACGCAGCTAACGTTTTTTAATAATAATCTAAAAACCACATTTTTCTATCAGTTCCTGGATTTGCCAAAAAAAATAATAATAATAGGCTAAAAACCACATATTTTTATCGGTTTTTTTTATTTTAAAAAATTACAAAAAGACGTAAGACAAAAGGCGATACTTTTTTTGAACGCAGCTAACATTTTTTAATAATAATCTAAAAACCACATTTTTCTATCAGTTCCTGGATTTGCCAAAAATAATAATAATTAGCGAATAGGCTAAAAACCACATATTTTTATCGTTTTTTTTTTATTTTAAAAAATTACAAAAAGACGTAAGACAAAAGGCGATACTTTTTTTGAAAGCAGCTAACGTTTTTTAATAATAATCTAAAAACCACATTTTTCTATCAGTTCCTGGATTTGCCAAAAATAATAATAATTTGCGAATAGGCTAAAAACCACATATTTTTATCGGTTTTTTTTTTATTTTAAAAAATTACAAAAAGACGTAAGACAAAAGGCGATACTTTTTTTGAACGCAGCTAACGTTTTTTAATCATAATCTAAAAACCATATTTGTCTATCAGTTCCTGGATTTGCCAAAAATAATAATAATAATAGGCTAAAAACCACATATTTTTATCTTTTTTTATTTTAAAAAATGACAAAAAGATGTAAGACAAAAGGCGATACTTTTTTTGAACGCAGCTAACGTTTTTTAATAATAATCTAAAAACCACATTTTTCTATCAGTTCCTGGATTTGCCAAAAATAATAATAATTTGCGAATAGGCTAAAAACCACATATTTTTATCGGTTTTTTTTATTTTAAAAAATTACAAAAAGACGTAAGACAAAAGGCGATACTTTTTTTGAACGCAGCTAACGTTTTTTAATAATAATCTAAAAACCACATTTTCCTATCAGTTCCTGGATTTGCCAAAAATAATAATAATTTGCGAATAGGCTAAAAACCACATATTTTTATCGGTTTTTTTTTATTTTAAAAAATTACAAAAAGACGTAAGACAAAAGGCGATACTTTTTTTGAACGCAGCTAACGTTTTTTAATAATCTAAAAACCACATTTTTCTATCAGTTCCTGGATTTGCCAAAAATAATAATAATTTGCGAATAGGCTAAAAACCACATATTTTTATCGGTTTTTTTTATTTTAAAAAATTACAAAAAGACGTAAGACAAAAGGCGATACTTTTTTTGAACGCAGCTAACATTTTTTAATAATAATCTAAAAACCACATTTTTCTATCAGTTCCTGGATTTGCCAAAAATAATAATAATTAGCGAATAGGCTAAAAACCACATATTTTTATCGTTTTTTTTTATTTTAAAAAATTACAAAAAGACGTAAGACAAAAGGCGATACTTTTTTTGAAAGCAGCTAACGTTTTTTAATATTAATCTAAAAACCACATTTTTCTATCAGTTCCTGGATTTGCAAAAAATAATAATAATTAGCGAATAGGCTAAAAACCACATATTTTTATCGGTTTTTTTTATTTTAAAAAAATTACAAAAAGACGTAAGACAAAAGGCGATACTTTTTTTGAACGCAGCTAACGTTTTTTAATAATAATCTAAAAACCACATTTTTTGATCAGTTCCTGGATTTGCCAAAAAAAATAATAATAATAGGCTAAAAACCACATATTTTTATCGGTTTTTTTTTATTTTAAAAAATTACAAAAAGACGTAAGACAAAAGGCGATACTTTTTTTGAACGCAGCTAACATTTTTTAATAATAATCTAAAAACCACATTTTTCTATCAGTTCCTGGATTTGCCAAAAATAATAATAATTAGCGAATAGGCTAAAAACCACATATTTTTATCGTTTTTTTTTTTTATTTTAAAAAATTACAAAAAGACGTAAGACAAAAGGCGATACTTTTTTTGAAAGCAGCTAACGTTTTTTAATAATAATCTAAAAACCACATTTTTCTATCAGTTCCTGGATTTGCCAAAAATAATAATAATTTGCGAATAGGCTAAAAACCACATATTTTTATCGGTTTTTTTTTATTTTAAAAAATTACAAAAAGACGTAAGACAAAAGGCGATACTTTTTTTGAACGCAGCTAACGTTTTTTAATCATAATCTAAAAACCATATTTGTCTATCAGTTCCTGGATTTGCCAAAAATAATAATAATAATAGGCTAAAAACCACATATTTTTATCTTTTTTTATTTTAAAAAATGACAAAAAGATGTAAGACAAAAGGCGATACTTTTTTTGAACGCAGCTAACGTTTTTTAATAATAATCTAAAAACCACATTTTTCTATCAGTTCCTGGATTTGTCAAAAATAATAATAATTTGCGAATAGGCTAAAAACCACATATTTTTATCGGTTTTTTTTATTTTAAAAAATTACAAAAAGACGTAAGACAAAAGGCGATACTTTTTTTGAACGCAGCTAACGTTTTTTAATAATCTAAAAACCACATTTTTCTATCAGTTCCTGGATTTGCCAAAAATAATAATAATTTGCGAATAGGCTAAAAACCACATATTTTTATCGGTTTTTTTTATTTTAAAAAATTACAAAAAGACGTAAGACAAAAGGCGATACTTTTTTTGAACGCAGCTAACATTTTTTAATAATAATCTAAAAACCACATTTTTCTATCAGTTCCTGGATTTGCCAAAAATAATAATAATTAGCGAATAGGCTAAAAACCACATATTTTTATCGTTTTTTTTTTTATTTTAAAAAATTACAAAAAGACGTAAGACAAAAGGCGATACTTTTTTTGAAAGCAGCTAACGTTTTTTAATATTAATCTAAAAACCACATTTTTCTATCAGTTCCTGGATTTGCAAAAAATAATAATAATTAGCGAATAGGCTAAAAACCACATATTTTTATCGGTTTTTTTTATTTTAAAAAATTACAAAAAGACGTAAGACAAAAGGCGATACTTTTTTTGAACGCAGCTAACGTTTTTTAATAATAATCTAAAAACCACATTTTTCTATCAGTTCCTGGATTTGCCAAAAATAATAATAATTTGCGAATAGGCTAAAAACCACATATTTTTATCGTTTTTTTTTTATTTTAAAAAATTACAAAAAGACGTAAGACAAAAGGCGATACTTTTTTTGAACGCAACTAACGTTTTTTAATCATAATCTAAAAACCATATTTGTCTATCAGTTCCTGGATTTGCCAAAAATAATAATAATAATAGGCTAAAAACCACATATTTTTATCTTTTTTTATTTTAAAAAATGACAAAAAGATGTAAGACAAAAGGCGATACTTTTTTTGAACGCAGCTAACGTTTTTTTAATAATAATCTAAAAACCACATTTTTCTATCAGTTCCTGGATTTGCCAAAAATAATAATAATTTGCGAATAGGCTAAAAACCACATATTTTTATCGGTTTTTTTTTATTTTAAAAAATTACAAAAAGACGTAAGACAAAAGGCGATACTTTTTTTGAACGCAGCTAACGTTTTTTAATAATAATCTAAAAACCACATTTTCCTATCAGTTCCTGGATTTGCCAAAAATAATAATAATTAGCGAATAGGCTAAAAACCACATATTTTTATCGTTTTTTTTTATTTTAAAAAATTACAAAAAGACGTGAGACAAAAGGCGATACTTTTTTTGAACGCAGCTAATGTTTTTTAATAATAATCTAAAAACTACATTTTTCTATCAGTTCCTGGATTTGCAAAAAATAATAATAATTAGCGAATAACCAAAAAAAAAACACATATTTTTATCGGTTTTTTTATTTTAAAAAATTACAAAAAGACGTAAGACAAAAGGCGATACTTTTTTTGAACGCAGCTAACATTTTTTAATAATAATCTAAAAACCACATTTTTCTATCAGTTCCTGGATTTGCCAAAAATAATAATAATTAGCGAATAGGCTAAAAACCACATATTTTTATCGGTTTTTTTGATTTTAAAAAATTACAAAAAGACGTAAGACAAAAGGCGATACTTTTTTTGAACGCAGCTAACGTTTTTTAATAATAATCTACAAACCACATTTTTCTATCAGTTCCTGAATTTGCAAAAAAGAATAATAATTAGCGAATAGGCTAAAAACCACATATTTTTATCGGTTTTTTTTATTTTAAAAAATTACAAAAAGACGTAAGACAAAAGGCGATACTTTTTTTCAACGCAGCTAACGTTTTTTAATAATAATCTAAAAACCACATTTTTCTATCAGTTCCTGGATTTGCCAAAAATAATAATAATTAGCGAATAGGCTAAAAACCACATATTTTTATCGGTTTTTTTTATTTAAAAAAATTACAAAAAGACGTAAGACAAAAGGCGATACTTTTTTTGAACGCAGCTAACATTTCTTAATAATAATCTAAAAACCACATTTTTCTATCAGTTCCTGGATTTGCCAAAAATAATAATAATTAGCGAATAGGCTAAAAACCACATATTTTTATCGGTTTTTTTGATTTTAAAAAATTACAAAAAGACGTAAGACAAAAGGCGATACTTTTTTTGAACGCAGCTAACGTTTTTTAATAATAATAATTAGCGAATAGGCTAAAAACCACATATTTTTATCGGTTTTTTTTATTTTAAAAAATTACAAAAAGACGTAAGACAAAAGGCGATACTTTTTTTGAACGCAGCTAACATTTCTTAATAATAATCTAAAAACCATATTTGTCTATCAGTTCCTGGATTTGCCAAAAATAATAATAATAATAGGCTAAAAACCACATATTTTTATCTTTTTTTATTTTAAAAAATTACAAAAAGATGTAAGACAAAAGGCGATACCTTTTTTGAACGCAGCTAACGTTTTTTAATAATAATCTAAAAACCACATTTTTCTATCAGTTCCTGGATTTGCCAAAAATAATAATAATTTGCGAATAGGCTAAAAACCACATATTTTTATCGTTTTTTTTTTATTTTAAAAAATTACAAAAAGACGTAAGACAAAAGGCGATACTTTTTTTGAAAGCAGCTAACGTTTTTTAATAATAATCTAAAAACCACATTTTTCTATCAGTTCCTGGATTTGCCAAAAATAATAATAATTTGCGAATAGGCTAAAAACCACATATTTTTATCGGTTTTTTTTATTTTAAAAAATTACAAAAAGACGTAAGACAAAAGGCGATACTTTTTTTGAACGCAGCTAACGTTTTTTAATAATAATCCACAAACCACATTTTTCTATCAGTTCCTGGATTTGCCAAAAATAATAATAATTAGCGAATAGGCTAAAAAACACATATTTTTATCGGTTTTTTTGATTTTAAAACATTACAAAAAGACGTAAGACAAAAGGCGATACTTTTTTTGAAAGCAGCTAACGTTTTTTAATAATAATCTATAAACCACATTTTTCTATCAGTTCCTGGATTTGCCAAAAATAATAATAATTTGCGAATAGGCTAAAAACCACATATTTTTATCGGTTTTTTTTTATTTTAAAAAATTACAAAAAGACGTAAGACAAAAGGCGATACTTTTTTTGAACGCAGCTAACGTTTTTTAATAATAATCTAAAAACCACATTTTCCTATCAGTTCCTGGATTTGCCAAAAATAATAATAATTAGCGAATAGGCTAAAAACCACATATTTTTATCGTTTTTTTTTTATTTTAAAAAATTACAACAAGACGTAAGACAAAAGGTGATACTTTTTTTGAACGCAGCTAACGTTTTTTAATAATAATCTAAAAACCACATTTTTCTATCAGTTCCTGGATTTGCCAAAAATAATAATAATTAGCGAATAGGCTAAAAACCACATATTTTTATCGGTTTTTTTGATTTTAAAAAATTACAAAAAGACGTAAGACAAAAGGCGATACTTTTTTTGAACGCAGCTAACGTTTTTTAATAATCATCTACAAACCACATTTTTCTATCAGTTCCTGGATTTGCCAAAAATAATAATAATTAGCGAATAGGCTAAAAATCACATATTTTTATCGGTTTTTTTTATTTTAAAAAATTACAAAAAGACGTAAGACAAAAGGCGATACTTTTTTTAAAAGCAGCTAACGTTTTTTAATAATAATTTAAAAACCACATTTTTCTATCAGTTCCTGGATTTGCCAAAAATAATAATAATTAGCGAATAGGCTAAAAACCACATATTTTTATCGGTTTTTTTATTTTAAAAAATTACAAAAAGACGTAAGACAAAAGGCGATACTTTTTTTGAACGCAGCTAACGTTTTTTAATAATAATCTAAAAACCACATTTTTCTATCAGTTCCTGGATTTGCCAAAAAAAATAATAATAATAGGCTAAAAACCACATATTTTTATCGGTTTTTTTTATTTTAAAAAATTACAAAAAGACGTAAGACAAAAGGCGATACTTTTTTTGAACGCAGCTAACATTTTTTAATAATAATCTAAAAACCACATTTTTCTATCAGTTCCTGGATTTGCCAAAAATAATAATAATTAGCGAATAGGCTAAAAACCACATATTTTTATCGTTTTTTTTTTTATTTTAAAAAATTACAAAAAGACGTAAGACAAAAGGCGATACTTTTTTTGAAAGCAGCTAACGTTTTTTAATAATAATCTAAAAACCACATTTTTCTATCAGTTCCTGGATTTGCCAAAAATAATAATAATTTGCGAATAGGCTAAAAACCACATATTTTTATCGGTTTTTTTTTTATTTTAAAAAATTACAAAAAGACGTAAGACAAAAGGCGATACTTTTTTTGAACGCAGCTAACGTTTTTTAATCATAATCTAAAAACCATATTTGTCTATCAGTTCCTGGATTTGCCAAAAATAATAATAATTAGCGAATAGGCTAAAAACCACATATTTTTATCGGTTTTTTTTATTTTAAAAAATTACAAAAAGATTTAAGACAAAAGGCGATACTTTTTTTAAAAGCAGCTAACGTTTTTTAATAATAATTTAAAAACCACATTTTTCTATCAGTTCCTGGATTTGCCAAAAATAATAATAATTAGCGAATAGGCTAAAAACCACATATTTTTATCGGTTTTTTTATTTTAAAAAATTACAAAAAGACGTAAGACAAAAGGCGATACTTTTTTTGAACGCAGCTAACGTTTTTTAATAATAATCTAAAAACCACATTTTTCTATCAGTTCCTGGATTTGCCAAAAAAAATAATAATAATAGGCTAAAAACCACATATTTTTATCGGTTTTTTTATTTTAAAAAATTACAAAAAGACGTAAGACAAAAGGCGATACTTTTTTTGAACGCAGCTAACATTTTTTAATAATAATCTAAAAACCACATTTTTCTATCAGTTCCTGGATTTGCCAAAAATAATAATAATTAGCGAATAGGCTAAAAACCACATATTTTTATCGTTTTTTTTTTTATTTTAAAAAATTACAAAAAGACGTAAGACAAAAGGCGATACTTTTTTTGAAAGCAGCTAACGTTTTTTAATAATAATCTAAAAACCACATTTTTCTATCAGTTCCTGGATTTGCCAAAAATAATAATAATTTGCGAATAGGCTAAAAACCACATATTTTTATCGGTTTTTTTTTTATTTTAAAAAATTACAAAAAGACGTAAGACAAAAGGCGATACTTTTTTTGAACGCAGCTAACGTTTTTTAATCATAATCTAAAAACCATATTTGTCTATCAGTTCCTGGATTTGCCAAAAATAATAATAATTAGCGAATAGGCTAAAAACCACATATTTTTATCGGTTTTTTTTATTTTAAAAAATTACAAAAAGATTTAAGACAAAAGGCGATACTTTTTTTAAAAGCAGCTAACGTTTTTTAATAATAATTTAAAAACCACATTTTTCTATCAGTTCCTGGATTTGCCAAAAATAATAATAATTAGCGAATAGGCTAAAAACCACATATTTTTATCGGTTTTTTTATTTTAAAAAATTACAAAAAGACGTAAGACAAAAGGCGATACTTTTTTTGAACGCAGCTAACGTTTTTTAATAATAATCTAAAAACCACATTTTTCTATCAGTTCCTGGATTTGCCAAAAAAAATAATAATAATAGGCTAAAAACCACATATTTTTATCGGTTTTTTTTATTTTAAAAAATTACAAAAAGACGTAAGACAAAAGGCGATACTTTTTTTGAACGCAGCTAACATTTTTTAATAATAATCTAAAAACCACATTTTTCTATCAGTTCCTGGATTTGCCAAAAATAATAATAATTAGCGAATAGGCTAAAAACCACATATTTTTATCGTTTTTTTTTTATTTTAAAAAATTACAAAAAGACGTAAGACAAAAGGCGATACTTTTTTTGAAAGCAGCTAACGTTTTTTAATAATAATCTAAAAACCACATTTTTCTATCAGTTCCTGGATTTGCCAAAAATAATAATAATTTGCGAATAGGCTAAAAACCACATATTTTTATCGGTTTTTTTTTTATTTTAAAAAATTACAAAAAGACGTAAGACAAAAGGCGATAATTTTTTTGAACGCAGCTAACGTTTTTTAATAATAATCTACAAACCACATTTTTCTATCAGTTCCTGAATTTGCAAAAAATAATAATAATTAGCGAATAGGCTAAAAACCACATATTTTTATCGGTTTTTTTTATTTTAAAAAATTACAAAAAGATTTAAGACAAAAGGCGATACTTTTTTTAAAAGCAGCTAACGTTTTTTAATAATAATTTAAAAACCACATTTTTCTATCAGTTCCTGGATTTGCCAAAAATAATAATAATTAGCGAATAGGCTAAAAACCACATATTTTTATCGGTTTTTTTATTTTAAAAAATTACGAAAAGACGTAAGACAAAAGGCGATACTTTTTTTGAACGCAGCTAACGTTTTTTAATAATAATCTAAAAACCACATTTTTCTATCAGTTCCTGGATTTGCCAAAAAAAATAATAATAATAGGCTAAAAACCACATATTTTTATCGGTTTTTTTTATTTTAAAAAATTACAAAAAGACGTAAGACAAAAGGCGATACTTTTTTTGAACGCAGCTAACATTTTTTAATAATAATCTAAAAACCACATTTTTCTATCAGTTCCTGGATTTGCCAAAAATAATAATAATTAGCGAATAGGCTAAAAACCACATATTTTTATCGTTTTTTTTTTATTTTAAAAAATTACAAAAAGACGTAAGACAAAAGGCGATACTTTTTTTGAAAGCAGCTAACGTTTTTTAATAATAATCTAAAAACCACATTTTTCTATCAGTTCCTGGATTTGCCAAAAATAATAATAATTTGCGAATAGGCTAAAAACCACATATTTTTATCGGTTTTTTTTTTATTTTAAAAAATTACAAAAAGACGTAAGACAAAAGGCGATACTTTTTTTGAACGCAGCTAACGTTTTTTAATCATAATCTAAAAACCATATTTGTCTATCAGTTCCTGGATTTGCCAAAAATAATAATAATAATAGGCTAAAAACCACATATTTTTATCTTTTTTTATTTTAAAAAATGACAAAAAGATGTAAGACAAAAGGCGATACTTTTTTTGAACGCAGCTAACGTTTTTTAATAATAATCTAAAAACCACATTTTTCTATCAGTTCCTGGATTTGCCAAAAATAATAATAATTTGCGAATAGGCTAAAAACCACATATTTTTATCGGTTTTTTTTATTTTAAAAAATTACAAAAAGACGTAAGACAAAAGGCGATACTTTTTTTGAACGCAGCTAACGTTTTTTAATAATAATCTAAAAACCACATTTTCCTATCAGTTCCTGGATTTGCCAAAAATAATAATAATTTGCGAATAGGCTAAAAACCACATATTTTTATCGGTTTTTTTTATTTTAAAAAATTACAAAAAGACGTAAGACAAAAGGCGATACTTTTTTTGAACGCAGCTAACGTTTTTTAATAATCTAAAAACCACATTTTTCTATCAGTTCCTGGATTTGCCAAAAATAATAATAATTTGCGAATAGGCTAAAAACCACATGTTTTTATCGGTTTTTTTTATTTTAAAAAATTACAAAAAGACGTAAGACAAAAGGCGATACTTTTTTTGAACGCAGCTAACATTTTTTAATAATAATCTAAAAACCACATTTTTCTATCAGTTCCTGGATTTGCCAAAAATAATAATAATTAGCGAATAGGCTAAAAACCACATATTTTTATCGTTTTTTTTTTATTTTAAAAAATTACAAAAAGACGTAAGACAAAAGGCGATACTTTTTTTGAAAGCAGCTAACGTTTTTTAATATTAATCTAAAAACCACATTTTTCTATCAGTTCCTGGATTTGCAAAAAATAATAATAATTAGCGAATAGGCTAAAAACCACATATTTTTATCGGTTTTTTTTATTTTAAAAAAATTAAAAAAAAGACGTAAGACAAAAGGCGATACTTTTTTTGAACGCAGCTAACGTTTTTTAATAATAATCTAAAAACCACATTTTTTGATCAGTTCCTGGATTTGCCAAAAAAAATAATAATAATAGGCTAAAAACCACATATTTTTATCGGTTTTTTTTATTTTAAAAAATTACAAAAAGACGTAAGACAAAAGGCGATACTTTTTTTGAACGCAGCTAACATTTTTTAATAATAATCTAAAAACCACATTTTTCTATCAGTTCCTGGATTTGCCAAAAATAATAATAATTAGCGAATAGGCTAAAAACCACATATTTTTATCGTTTTTTTTTTTATTTTAAAAAATTACAAAAAGACGTAAGACAAAAGGCGATACTTTTTTTGAAAGCAGCTAACGTTTTTTAATAATAATCTAAAAACCACATTTTTCTATCAGTTCCTGGATTTGCCAAAAATAATAATAATTTGCGAATAGGTTAAAAACCACATATTTTTATCGGTTTTTTTTTATTTTAAAAAATTACAAAAAGACGTAAGACAAAAGGCGATACTTTTTTTGAACGCAGCTAACGTTTTTTAATCATAATCTAAAAACCATATTTGTCTATCAGTTCCTGGATTTGCCAAAAATAATAATAATAATAGGCTAAAAACCACATATTTTTATCTTTTTTTATTTTAAAAAATGACAAAAAGATGTAAGACAAAAGGCGATACTTTTTTTGAACGCAGCTAACGTTTTTTAATAATAATCTAAAAACCACATTTTTCTATCAGTTCCTGGATTTGTCAAAAATAATAATAATTTGCGAATAGGCTAAAAACCACATATTTTTATCGGGTTTTTTTATTTTAAAAAATTACAAAAAGACGTAAGACAAAAGGCGATACTTTTTTTGCACGCAGCTAACGTTTTTTAATAATAATCTAAAAACCACATTTTCCTATCAGTTCCTGGATTTGCCAAAAATAATAATAATTTGCGAATAGGCTAAAAACCACATATTTTTATCGGTTTTTTTTATTTTAAAAAATTACAAAAAGACGTAAGACAAAAGGCGATACTTTTTTTGAACGCAGCTAACGTTTTTTAATAATCTAAAAACCACATTTTTCTATCAGTTCCTGGATTTGCCAAAAATAATAATAATTTGCGAATAGGCTAAAAACCACATATTTTTATCGGCTTTTTTTATTTTAAAAAATTACAAAAAGACGTAAGACAAAAGGCGATACTTTTTTTGAACGCAGCTAACATTTTTTAATAATAATCTAAAAACCACATTTTTCTATCAGTTCCTGGATTTGCCAAAAATAATAATAATTAGCGAATAGGCTAAAAACCACATATTTTTATCGTTTTTTTTTTTATTTTAAAAAATTACAAAAAGACGTAAGACAAAAGGCGATACTTTTTTTGAAAGCAGCTAACGTTTTTTAATATTAATCTAAAAACCACATTTTTCTATCAGTTCCTGGATTTGCCAAAAATAATAATAATAATAGGCTAAAAACCACATATTTTTATCTTTTTTTATTTTAAAAAATGACAAAAAGATGTAAGACAAAAGGCGATACTTTTTTTGAACGCAGCTAACGTTTTTTAATAATAATCTAAAAACCACATTTTTCTATCAGTTCCTGGATTTGCCAAAAATAATAATAATTTGCGAATAGGCTAAAAACCACATATTTTTATCGTTTTTTTTTTATTTTAAAAAATTACAAAAAGACGTAAGACAAAAGGCGATACTTTTTTTGAACGCAACTAACGTTTTTTAATCATAATCTAAAAACCATATTTGTCTATCAGTTCCTGGATTTGCCAAAAATAATAATAATAATAGGCTAAAAACCACATATTTTTATCTTTTTTTATTTTAAAAAATGACAAAAAGATGTAAGACAAAAGGCGATACTTTTTTTGAACGCAGCTAACGTTTTTTTAATAATAATCTAAAAACCACATTTTTCTATCAGTTCCTGGATTTGCCAAAAATAATAATAATTTGCGAATAGGCTAAAAACCACATATTTTTATCGGTTTTTTTTTATTTTAAAAAATTACAAAAAGACGTAAGACAAAAGGCGATACTTTTTTTGAACGCAGCTAACGTTTTTTAATAATAATCTAAAAACCACATTTTCCTATCAGTTCCTGGATTTGCCAAAAATAATAATAATTAGCGAATAGGCTAAAAACCACATATTTTTATCGTTTTTTTTTATTTTAAAAAATTACAAAAAGACGTAAGACAAAAGGCGATACTTTTTTTGAACGCAGCTAACGTTTTTTAATAATAATCTAAAAACTACATTTTTCTATCAGTTCCTGGATTTGCAAAAAATAATAATAATTAGCGAATAACCAAAAAAAAAACACATATTTTTATCGGTTTTTTTATTTTAAAAAATTACAAAAAGACGTAAGACAAAAGGCGATACTTTTTTTGAACGCAGCTAACATTTTTTAATAATAATCTAAAAACCACATTTTTCTATCAGTTCCTGGATTTGCCAAAAATAATAATAATTAGCGAATAGGCTAAAAACCACATATTTTTATCGGTTTTTTTGATTTTAAAAAATTACAAAAAGACGTAAGACAAAAGGCGATACTTTTTTTGAACGCAGCTAACGTTTTTTAATAATAATCTACAAACCACATTTTTCTATCAGTTCCTGAATTTGCAAAAAAGAATAATAATTAGCGAATAGGCTAAAAACCACATATTTTTATCGGTTTTTTTTATTTTAAAAAATTACAAAAAGACGTAAGACAAAAGGCGATACTTTTTTTCAACGCAGCTAACGTTTTTTAATAATAATCTAAAAACCACATTTTTCTATCAGTTCCTGGATTTGCCAAAAATAATAATAATTAGCGAATAGGCTAAAAACCACATATTTTTATCGGTTTTTTTTTTATTTTAAAAAATTACAAAAAGACGTAAGACAAAAGGCGATACTTTTTTTGAACGCAGCTAACGTTTTTTAATAATAATCTAAAAACCACATTTTCCTATCAGTTCCTGGATTTGCCAAAAATAATAATAATTAGCGAATAGGCTAAAAACCACATATTTTTATCGTTTTTTTTTATTTTAAAAAATTACAAAAAGACGTAAGACAAAAGGCGATACTTTTTTTGAACGCAGCTAACGTTTTTTAATAATAATCTAAAAACTACATTTTTCTATCAGTTCCTGGATTTGCAAAAAATAATAATAATTAGCGAATAACCAAAAAAAAAACACATATTTTTATCGGTTTTTTTATTTTAAAAAATTACAAAAAGACGTAAGACAAAAGGCGATACTTTTTTTGAACGCAGCTAACATTTTTTAATAATAATCTAAAAACCACATTTTTCTATCAGTTCCTGGATTTGCCAAAAATAATAATAATTAGCGAATAGGCTAAAAACCACATATTTTTATCGGTTTTTTTGATTTTAAAAAATTACAAAAAGACGTAAGACAAAAGGCGATACTTTTTTTGAACGCAGCTAACGTTTTTTAATAATAATCTACAAACCACATTTTTCTATCAGTTCCTGAATTTGCAAAAAAGAATAATAATTAGCGAATAGGCTAAAAACCACATATTTTTATCGGTTTTTTTTATTTTAAAAAATTACAAAAAGACGTAAGACAAAAGGCGATACTTTTTTTCAACGCAGCTAACGTTTTTTAATAATAATCTAAAAACCACATTTTTCTATCAGTTCCTGGATTTGCCAAAAATAATAATAATTTGCGAATAGGCTAAAAACCACATATTTTTATCGGTTTTTTTTTATTTTAAAAAATTACAAAAAGACGTAAGACAAAAGGCGATACTTTTTTTGAACGCAGCTAACGTTTTTTAATAATAATCTAAAAACCACATTTTCCTATCAGTTCCTGGATTTGCCAAAAATAATAATAATTAGCGAATAGGCTAAAAACCACATATTTTTATCGTTTCTTTTTTATTTTAAAAAATTACAAAAAGACGTAAGACAAAAGGCGATACTTTTTTTGAACACAGCTAACATTTTTTAATAATAATCTAAAAACCACATTTTTCTATCAGTTCCTGGATTTGCAAAAAATAATAATAATTAGCGAATAACCAAAAAAAAAACACATATTTTTATCGGTTTTTTTATTTTAAAAAATTACAAAAAGACGTAAGACAAAAGGCGATACTTTTTTTGAACGCAGCTAACATTTTTTAATAATAATCTAAAAACCACATTTTTCTATCAGTTCCTGGATTTGCCAAAAATAATAATAATTAGCGAATAGGCTAAAAACCACATATTTTTATCGGTTTTTTTGATTTTAAAAAATTACAAAAAGACGTAAGACAAAAGGCGATACTTTTTTTGAACGCAGCTAACGTTTTTTAATAATAATCTACAAACCACATTTTTCTATCAGTTCCTGAATTTGCAAAAAAGAATAATAATTAGCGAATAGGCTAAAAACCACATATTTTTATCGGTTTTTTTTATTTTAAAAAATTACAAAAAGACGTAAGACAAAAGGCGATACTTTTTTTCAACGCAGCTAACGTTTTTTAATAATAATCTAAAAACCACATTTTTCTATCAGTTCCTGGATTTGCCAAAAATAATAATAATTTGCGAATAGGTTAAAAACCACATATTTTTATCGGTTTTTTTTTATTTTAAAAAATTACAAAAAGACGTAAGACAAAAGGCGATACTTTTTTTGAACGCAGCTAACGTTTTTTAATAATAATCTAAAAACCACATTTTTCTATCAGTTCCTGGATTTGCCAAAAATAATAATAATTTGCGAATAGGTTAAAAACCACATATTTTTATCGGTTTTTTTTTATTTTAAAAAATTACAAAAAGACGTAAGACAAAAGGCGATACTTTTTTTGAACGCAGCTAACGTTTTTTAATCATAATCTAAAAACCATATTTGTCTATCAGTTCCTGGATTTGCCAAAAATAATAATAATAATAGGCTAAAAACCACATATTTTTATCTTTTTTTATTTTAAAAAATGACAAAAAGATGTAAGACAAAAGGCGATACTTTTTTTGAACGCAGCTAACGTTTTTTAATAATAATCTAAAAACCACATTTTTCTATCAGTTCCTGGATTTGTCAAAAATAATAATAATTTGCGAATAGGCTAAAAACCACATATTTTTATCGGGTTTTTTTATTTTAAAAAATTACAAAAAGACGTAAGACAAAAGGCGATACTTTTTTTGCACGCAGCTAACGTTTTTTAATAATAATCTAAAAACCACATTTTCCTATCAGTTCCTGGATTTGCCAAAAATAATAATAATTTGCGAATAGGCTAAAAACCACATATTTTTATCGGTTTTTTTTATTTTAAAAAATTACAAAAAGACGTAAGACAAAAGGCGATACTTTTTTTGAACGCAGCTAACGTTTTTTAATAATCTAAAAACCACATTTTTCTATCAGTTCCTGGATTTGCCAAAAATAATAATAATTTGCGAATAGGCTAAAAACCACATATTTTTATCGGCTTTTTTTATTTTAAAAAATTACAAAAAGACGTAAGACAAAAGGCGATACTTTTTTTGAACGCAGCTAACATTTTTTAATAATAATCTAAAAACCACATTTTTCTATCAGTTCCTGGATTTGCCAAAAATAATAATAATTAGCGAATAGGCTAAAAACCACATATTTTTATCGTTTTTTTTTTTATTTTAAAAAATTACAAAAAGACGTAAGACAAAAGGCGATACTTTTTTTGAAAGCAGCTAACGTTTTTTAATATTAATCTAAAAACCACATTTTTCTATCAGTTCCTGGATTTGCCAAAAATAATAATAATAATAGGCTAAAAACCACATATTTTTATCTTTTTTTATTTTAAAAAATGACAAAAAGATGTAAGACAAAAGGCGATACTTTTTTTGAACGCAGCTAACGTTTTTTAATAATAATCTAAAAACCACATTTTTCTATCAGTTCCTGGATTTGCCAAAAATAATAATAATTTGCGAATAGGCTAAAAACCACATATTTTTATCGTTTTTTTTTTATTTTAAAAAATTACAAAAAGACGTAAGACAAAAGGCGATACTTTTTTTGAACGCAACTAACGTTTTTTAATCATAATCTAAAAACCATATTTGTCTATCAGTTCCTGGATTTGCCAAAAATAATAATAATAATAGGCTAAAAACCACATATTTTTATCTTTTTTTATTTTAAAAAATGACAAAAAGATGTAAGACAAAAGGCGATACTTTTTTTGAACGCAGCTAACGTTTTTTTAATAATAATCTAAAAACCACATTTTTCTATCAGTTCCTGGATTTGCCAAAAATAATAATAATTTGCGAATAGGCTAAAAACCACATATTTTTATCGGTTTTTTTTTATTTTAAAAAATTACAAAAAGACGTAAGACAAAAGGCGATACTTTTTTTGAACGCAGCTAACGTTTTTTAATAATAATCTAAAAACCACATTTTCCTATCAGTTCCTGGATTTGCCAAAAATAATAATAATTAGCGAATAGGCTAAAAACCACATATTTTTATCGTTTTTTTTTATTTTAAAAAATTACAAAAAGACGTAAGACAAAAGGCGATACTTTTTTTGAACGCAGCTAACGTTTTTTAATAATAATCTAAAAACTACATTTTTCTATCAGTTCCTGGATTTGCAAAAAATAATAATAATTAGCGAATAACCAAAAAAAAAACACATATTTTTATCGGTTTTTTTATTTTAAAAAATTACAAAAAGACGTAAGACAAAAGGCGATACTTTTTTTGAACGCAGCTAACATTTTTTAATAATAATCTAAAAACCACATTTTTCTATCAGTTCCTGGATTTGCCAAAAATAATAATAATTAGCGAATAGGCTAAAAACCACATATTTTTATCGGTTTTTTTGATTTTAAAAAATTACAAAAAGACGTAAGACAAAAGGCGATACTTTTTTTGAACGCAGCTAACGTTTTTTAATAATAATCTACAAACCACATTTTTCTATCAGTTCCTGAATTTGCAAAAAAGAATAATAATTAGCGAATAGGCTAAAAACCACATATTTTTATCGGTTTTTTTTATTTTAAAAAATTACAAAAAGACGTAAGACAAAAGGCGATACTTTTTTTCAACGCAGCTAACGTTTTTTAATAATAATCTAAAAACCACATTTTTCTATCAGTTCCTGGATTTGCCAAAAATAATAATAATTAGCGAATAGGCTAAAAACCACATATTTTTATCGGTTTTTTTTTTATTTTAAAAAATTACAAAAAGACGTAAGACAAAAGGCGATACTTTTTTTGAACGCAGCTAACGTTTTTTAATAATAATCTAAAAACCACATTTTCCTATCAGTTCCTGGATTTGCCAAAAATAATAATAATTAGCGAATAGGCTAAAAACCACATATTTTTATCGTTTTTTTTTATTTTAAAAAATTACAAAAAGACGTAAGACAAAAGGCGATACTTTTTTTGAACGCAGCTAACGTTTTTTAATAATAATCTAAAAACTACATTTTTCTATCAGTTCCTGGATTTGCAAAAAATAATAATAATTAGCGAATAACCAAAAAAAAAACACATATTTTTATCGGTTTTTTTATTTTAAAAAATTACAAAAAGACGTAAGACAAAAGGCGATACTTTTTTTGAACGCAGCTAACATTTTTTAATAATAATCTAAAAACCACATTTTTCTATCAGTTCCTGGATTTGCCAAAAATAATAATAATTAGCGAATAGGCTAAAAACCACATATTTTTATCGGTTTTTTTGATTTTAAAAAATTACAAAAAGACGTAAGACAAAAGGCGATACTTTTTTTGAACGCAGCTAACGTTTTTTAATAATAATCTACAAACCACATTTTTCTATCAGTTCCTGAATTTGCAAAAAAGAATAATAATTAGCGAATAGGCTAAAAACCACATATTTTTATCGGTTTTTTTTATTTTAAAAAATTACAAAAAGACGTAAGACAAAAGGCGATACTTTTTTTCAACGCAGCTAACGTTTTTTAATAATAATCTAAAAACCACATTTTTCTATCAGTTCCTGGATTTGCCAAAAATAATAATAATTTGCGAATAGGCTAAAAACCACATATTTTTATCGGTTTTTTTTTATTTTAAAAAATTACAAAAAGACGTAAGACAAAAGGCGATACTTTTTTTGAACGCAGCTAACGTTTTTTAATAATAATCTAAAAACCACATTTTCCTATCAGTTCCTGGATTTGCCAAAAATAATAATAATTAGCGAATAGGCTAAAAACCACATATTTTTATCGTTTCTTTTTTATTTTAAAAAATTACAAAAAGACGTAAGACAAAAGGCGATACTTTTTTTGAACACAGCTAACATTTTTTAATAATAATCTAAAAACCACATTTTTCTATCAGTTCCTGGATTTGCAAAAAATAATAATAATTAGCGAATAGGCTAAAAACCACATATTTTTATCGTTTTTTTTTATTTTAAAAAATTACAACAAGACGTAAGACAAAAGGTGATACTTTTTTTGAACGCAGCTAACGTTTTTTAATAATAATCTAAAAACCACATTTTTCTATCAGTTCCTGGATTTGCCAAAAATAATAATAATTAGCGAATAGGCTAAAAACCACATATTTTTATCGGTTTTTTTTATTTTAAAAAATTACAAAAAGACGTAAGACAAAAGGCGATACTTTTTTTGAACGCAGCTAACGTTTTTTAATAATCATCTACAAACCACATTTTTCTATCAGTTCCTGGATTTGCCAAAAATAATAATAATTAGCGAATAGGCTAAAAATCACATATTTTTATCGGTTTTTTTTATTTTAAAAAATTACAAAAAGACGTAAGACAAAAGGCGATACTTTTTTTGAACGCAGCTAACGTTTTTTAATAATAATCTAAGAACCACATTTTCCTATCAGTTCCTGCATTTGCCAAAAATAATAATAATTTGCGAATAGGCTAAAAACCACATATTTTTATCGTTTTTTTTTTATTTTAAAAAATTACAAAAAGACGTAAGACAAAAGGCGATACTTTTTTTGAACGCATCTAACGTTTTTTAATAATAATCTAAAAACCACATTTTCCTATCAGTTCCTGGATTTGCCAAAAATAATAATAATTTGCGAATAGGCTAAAAACCACATATTTTTATCGTTTTTTTTTTATTTTAAAAAATTACAAAAAGACGTAGGACAAAAGGCGATACTTTTTTTGAAAGCAGCTAACGTTTTTTAATAATAATCTAAAAACCACATTTTTCTATCAGTTCCTGGATTTGCAAAAAATAATAATAATTAGGGAATAGGCTAAAAACCACATATTTTTATCGGTTTTTTTGATTTTAAAAAATTACAAAAAGACGTAAGACAAAAGGCGATACTTGTTTTGAACGCTTCTGACGTTTTTTAATAATAATATACAAACCACATTTTTCTATCAGTTCCTGGATTTGCAAAAAATAATAATAATTAGCGAATAGGCTAAAAACCTAACATATTTTTATCGGTTTTTTTTATTTTAAAAAATTACAAAAAGACGTAAGACAAAAGGCGATACTTTTTTTGAACGCAGCTAACATTTTTGAATAATAATCTAAAAACCACATTTTTCTATCAGTTCCTGGATTTGCCAAAAATAATAATTAGCGAATAGCCTAAAAACCACATATTTTTATCGGTTTTTTTTTATTTTAAAAAATTACAAAAAGACGTAAGACAAAAGGCGATACTTTTTTTGAACGCAGCTAACGTTTTTTAATAATAATCTAAAAACCACATTTTTCTATCTGGTCCTGGATTTGCAAAAAATAATAATATTAGATCATAGAGGCTGCATTTTATGAAACTCAAGTCAAGAATTTGTATCCCTTGCTATTTCAGATCACTTCATAATAAATACTATTTGCTTCATTAATATAATTATCAGAGATTTGGTACAAATAGGAAAAATGCAAAAAACGCAAAAAAATTACAAAAAGACGTAAGACAAAAGGCGATACTTTTTTTCAACGCAGCTAACGTTTTTTAATAATAATCTAAAAACCACATTTTTCTATCAGTTCCTGGATTTGCCAAAAATAATAATAATTAGCGAATAGGCTAAAAACCACATATTTTTATCGGTTTTTTTGATTTTAAAAAATTACAAAAAGCCGTAAGACAAAAGACGATACTTTTTTTGAACGCAGCTAACGTTTTTTAATAATAATCTACAAACCACATTTTTCTATCAGTTCCTGGATTTGCAAAAAATAATAATAATTAGCGAATAGGCTAAAAACCACATATTTTTATCGGTTTTTTTTTATTTTAAAAAATTACAAAAAGCCGTAAGACAAAAGGCGATACTTTTTTTGAACGCAGCTAACGTTTTTTAATAATAATCTACAAACGACATTTTTCTATCAGTTCCTGGATTTGCAAAAAATAATAATAATTAGCGAATAGACTAAAAACCACATATTTTTATCGGTTTTTTTTAATTTTAAAACATTACAAAAAGACGTAAGACAAAAGGCGATACTTTTTTTGAACGCAGCTAACATTTTTTAATAATAATCTAAAAACCACATTTTTCTCTCAGTTCCTGGATTTGCCAAAAATAATAATAATTAGCGAATAGGCTAAAAACCACATATTTTTATCGTTTTTTTTTGATTTTAAAAAATTACAAAAAGACGTAAGACAAAAGGCGATACTTGTTTTGAACGCTTCTGACGTTTTTTAATAATAATATACAAACCACATTTTTCTATCAGTTCCTGGATTTGCAAAAAATAATAATAATTAGCGAATAGGCTAAAAACCACATATTTTTATCGTTTTTTTTTATTTTAAAAAATTACAAAAAGACGCAAGACAAAAGGCGATACTTTTTTTGAACGCAGCTAACATTTTTTAATAATAATCTAAAAACCACATTTTTCTATCAGTTCCTGGATTTGCCAAAAATAATAATAATAATTAGCGAATAGGCTAAAAACCACATATTTTTATCGGTTTTTTTTATTTTAAAAAATTACAAAAAGACGTAAGACAAAAGGCGATACTTTTTTTGAACGCAGCTAAGGTTTTTTAATAATAATCTAAAAACCACATTTTTCTATCTGGTCCTGGATTTGCAAAAAATAATAATATTAGATCATAGAGGCTGCATTTTATGAAACTCAAGTCAAGAATTTGTATCCCTTGCTATTTCAGATCACTTCATAATAAATACTATTTGCTTCATTAATATAATTATCAGAGATTTGGTACAAATAGGAAAAATGCAAAAAACGCTTCTTTTTTGTAGCCTGACAGAATAAATGTAATATTACTATTTGGTTAACTATTTTAAAGCATAATTCGACTGTCAAACAGGTATTTTTCTTATGGAATGACTCTTTTTCATTTGATTTTTGATATGAGCAACATCCTTTAAAGAGATATATCACCATCCATTTAAGTTTAGTAAAAAAAATCAAAAGTTTAATTAAAAAAATTTTGAAAAAATTGGTGCTAGAAAGTACGGAGAGTCCAATCAATTATTTTATGTTGAAAACTGTAGGTTTAAAAGATTTGAACCATATAACCAAATTTTTGGGTAATATTTACGAAAACCAAAATCTGAAAACCGTATATCAATAGATGCTTTACTTCGAAAGTTATGATTTTTCCAGAAAAGATTTCTTGCGTAGAGGGCAAAGGGTGAGGGAATAAATCGAAAAAGTGTTCCCGGTTCAAATCCTGGTCGAGGAAAAACTTTTTTCCGATTTATTCCCTCACCCTTTGCCCTCTAGGCCACAAATCTTGTCTGTAAATTTTCGCTATGATTTTTTTATATATTTTAACGTTTTAAATAACTGAAACTAAAGCTCCCACGAATTTGGACTTCATAACAAGATTTGTAGCATATTCATGGAAACTCAAATCTGAAAACGGTATATACTTGCTTTTTTTCCAAAGTTGCAATTTTTTTTTATTTTTTATCCCCCTTTTCCCCCCTTCAACCCCCCACCACCTTACCCAAAAGTTAATCAGTTCATGTTCAGCCGATAGAGAATTTTTGTACCAAATTTCGTTAAAATCGATTAAGGCGTTCTTGAGTTATCGTGTATACAGACAGACAACAGACTGACAGACTACTTTTTTTTTCGTCGTTTTGGAACCTTAGAAACTCATTTTTGATAAAATTAAGAAAAGTCAAAATTTCATTATTTTAATAGTCCCCCATACCATATTGGTATGATGGACTAAAAATCGAACAGTGTTAGATATTTTTGGTATGGTAACCTCTTTATGTTTGTTTGTAGGTACTACCACTCTAGGTCTAATAACCACACTGTGGTGGTTGTCGAGAAAAAGGGTACTGCCAAGAAGAGCCTACTTGGCCGCCAGTGTCTTTGCTACTGCAGCTTGGATTCAAGTAAGTGATATCACGCACTTATAATATTGTAGATACCTCTTCCTCCATTCAGATTTTTAATAATTGATCTGATTTGAAAGAGATTATTTAACAACGATTTGCGTGCCTATTTTTTAATATTTGGCATTTTTACCATATGCACAAATGATCCTATTGATCATTTGTGTACTTAAAACTGTATCTTTTTTAAAACTACATCGCTAGTGGTTTTTGAAAAATTTACGTTGTTGTTGACATTACGGCTGTGTGTTCAGAAAAATAATGTATATCGCTTTTATGTTCAACCGTAGGTCGCTCTGGGCATCACCACTTTATTAACGTACGTGCCCACTCCTATAGCGGCCACTCACCAAAGCGGCTCTCTGCTTTTGCTCTCCACTGCGATCTGGCTGACGCACGAGCTCAAGCGTTTACCGAAAATTTAAACGGCATCCGCACCGGAATAAAAATCAAGAAGGCGGTTCAAGTAGTAATTTTTTGCGAGCTTACTATTGTTATCTTTCTCTAAATGCATTCGTCTGAAAGAGATCCAACATACTGTACTCCTTTCGACCTCGGGTATCTGTCAGCCATAACTATTATAAGGATACAGTTATAAGGTCATCGGTAGCGGGGTGTATTTTCTGGTCAGCTTGGTCTTTCTCAGATCGATGCAATTAAAAGAAGAGAACAGTAGTGGCTCTGTTATATGCTGACAAAAAGTTGCTATAGGTGATTAAACTTTACGCCACAGTGACTATAGCGGTTTCCATTGGAAAAATGGTGCGCCACCAAAACTGATCTTTTTCCGCACCTGCACTCAAACACACTACCAAACGAGTGTTCTAGTTTTTGGTGCAGTTTTTTTCATGTTCCATTCAAACTGCACTCGAACTGTACTGACTTTTGACAGTACACTTCCGGCCACATAAAATGCGTACGCCGATTTTAGTAACCTTTTAGGTATTTCAAATTGACAAAAAATCTCACCGTCAGGTTTTGTTCTTGTCATACGCTTATATTTGAAAATGCTCCAACTAAGCGAATTCGAAAAATCCCAAATTTTGGAAAAAATTAGACGGTGGAACAGAAGAACAGAAGGAATTGTTCGACGAAGGCGAGGCACTGGCTTCACCCAAGACTGATCGACTTTCTTGAAGACCACCCATTTGCGATGGCCCCAGAGGCGAAAATTGAGGGACATTTTCACGGATCCGTAAAAACGACGCGCAGACGGATAAGCCGTTCTCGGCTCAGATGTCGCCTTGCTGCCAAAAAAATCTTACTTAGTGCGGAAAAGAAGCAAGTCACGTTAATTTTTGCACTTAACTATTCACCACAAGAAGAAGAATTTTGGCAACAGGTGGTCTTCACGGATGAAAAAATCTTTCAGTTCCACAACCACAGTGGACATGAGGCTCTTTTTATTTACGACTGAGGTTTATGTTGATATGATATGATGATCCAGGCTTTGTGTATCCACAGGATAACTGTCCGATACCTCCGCCATGGAGGCCAGTCAACACTTTCCATTTTAGTACCCTTTTACACGTATGCCGCCGCCATTTTTGACACTGTTGACAGTTTTTGGCGGCCATTTTGACAATTAACTAATAATTGTCAAAATGGCCGCCAAATACGTTCAAAGCTCACTAAAACGCGAGTAGATGGAAGCCCTATTAAATATCGGAGGCATCGAACTGTCCTATCCACACCTCACGCATTTTTAAACAGTGGTTCCAGCAAAACAACATCAAATCAAATCCAAATTTATTTCAAAATTTAGCAGATTCCATGCCACGAAGACTACTGAAGAAACGTTTTCTTATATTTTTTTTAAATTTACGTAGTGTTTTATTAATACTTTCATTTTGATTTTGAGCATTTTTTGTTGTCAAATTTACCGATCCTGCAGAGGTGCGCTGACCAACACCGTTCTCAACTAAAAAGCCTGTTAACTCCTACCGCCTCAGTGCCCTTTAGCCTACTGTGGCATGTAAATCATGGATTTTCTGTCAGTTTGGTGTCAATATGGCACCGATCATAGGCCAAAGGATACTAAAACGAAAATGAGTTATCTGGCTTTTTAGTTAAGAACGGTGTTGAGCTGACTATGATTAAGTTACTACTTTCCTTTCGCCAAACAGTTCCTTCTTCTCGATACTTTTTTCTTATTCGCACAATTGTGGTCTTGTTTCGTCCATAATGAGTTTTAAGAATAAGTTTTTATAATAAAATGTTTAATAATTAAAAAAAATTGTTTTATTCATCAGTACATTAGTCTTATAGTAAAGGGTGGTCAGTCTCCTTATTTTTGTATTTACAATGTCAAAAGATCTAACTTGTAATTCAAAAACGTCAAAGTATTAGCAAAACTTAAATTCAACAGACCTGCAGCTAATTTCTGTTGTATGCATTTTATGTGCATAGATTAAGGAACTACCCATATATGTATGAGCTTAAATATACGCCCTTGCAATGCTTTCGGCGTGCACAACTTTGTAAGCAGGATGTCCTATATATATGCCTATACCTTTCTCTTTTACTCTTATGACTCTTATTGTCTCTTTCTGTCGTCAAAGCTTACCGGTTCTGCACATGCGCGGCCATCGTCATCGGTTAACCAACTCCAATCCAGAAAGACAGCTGTGCAGTTGTCAAAATTTTCCTATTTGTTTACGTTTTTAGAAAATCAGTATTTTCTATTTTTAAATAAATAATTAAATATATGAAAAGAAATCATTTTTAGGTATTTTCCCTTTTTTTTTCCTTCAAGTTTTAAGAAAAAATAGCTACCAACCTGTGGAACTTCACTTTTGTTGTTTGGCGGTATCCACAAACAGCTCATCTTTTTTATGCGGCGACATCTTAAGCTCCAAGATATAAATAGTTTTTATTATAACTCCTAAAAACTTTCGCGTAACCAACCAATCACAATAAAAAAATTTGCATAAACGAAAACCCGGAAAACGACTACTGTATGTATGATCAAAACAAATAAACAAAAATGGCGTCTCGACCGAACGGAAAAGACGAAGGTCGCGAAACCGGCCGCCTCGTAAAATTTTCGCGCATGTGCATAGGCGCGGAGCTAAGACGGCTCCTCCGTCATGCTAGATTTTAGATCTTGGCCTGGGAAAGGCCTATATTTAACCTCACACATATATGGAACTACCTTAACCTATGTTTTTTGTGGCCGGGAGTGTACCAAGTCCGTATTTGTGCACTACATGTGACGCAGCAAATTCACCAATGGAAACCCGCTATTAGCGGCTATTAGAAATAATTAAGTCACCGCGTGTCTCAGGTATTCTGTTTACTTTTGTTTTTTTCTTTATTTTTCTTAGTAGTTTTTTTTTTAAATCTTTCCAAAGTTTTTTTAATAGTTAATTTCCTAAACGCTTTCGAATTATCTTTTTTTCTGTCAGTAATTGATCTAAGTTTTGTGGTATTAGAAATGGAAGGAATCGATGTTTATTTGTAAGATAAAAAGTGTACCTTGTAATTATTGTTGAATAATAAATATTTTGTAAATAATGTTTACCTATTTGCTTGGCATTGAATGAAAATAATATAGGACCGTAGGTTTTATAAGTGAGAGTCAAAACAAAAACAAAATTGTTTTATTATTATATTGAAAAATTATCAACTTTAATAATTTCCTAATAATGATTGAATAAAATAGTAATATCGCACAGTTACATCAACAATAACTATTTAAAAAATAATAAAAGTACCAGTCATTAAGGTGATATTTTTACACACTTTTAACATAACATTGAATAATTGAAGAAATAAATGTGTATTTACTATATGAAGAGGTGCAAAATAGTTGAAAATGTTTTTCCTTATTTTGTTTTTTATATTATTCAAACTTTATATACCGGAGAACAAAAAAAATGCAAATGTTTGTATACCTTATCTCAAAAGAAATATTTGATAAATTTTTTGTCTTCTAATCCTTCCTTTTTTCACAGATTTTTTCTATTCATTTTCAAAAAAAAACAACACATAAAAGACCTTTTCTGAAAATTTTAAATAAAAATTATTTTAAAATAAAATAATGAGGGTTAGGCGATTTCGAAATAATGCCAGACCGCATATTGCTCGTGAAACAATGGACTTCTCACATGAACTTGGCATAGAGACTTTGGAATGGCCAGCAAGATCGACGGACTTGTCGCCCATCGAACATAATAAACGAGTGCATAAATAACCATGGAGGAGCCACTCATTAATAATTTTTTGATGATTATCATGGAGGAATCTTCTTGGAAATGTAATCAATTACTAAGAGCATCCTAATGTAATAATATATAAATAAATTACTTTAAAAATATTTGTCCTTTCTGGTGTTGAATTTTTTTTTGTTCTCCAGTATACATTAGCAGTTACTTCTCTTCATAAAGTTAGTACACACTTAAAGAAATATAATAGGCACTAGGTAGTTTAAGTTGGTCACAGAATGTAAAAAAAAAGTCTTCTAAAGCAACGAGCCCGAAGCTTCGATAGATTGGTAGAAAGAAAGCAAGACAGAAATACTGACACTGAATTTAAAAGACAAATTATTTACGCATTATGACCAACTTGTGTCTAATAAAACGCAATCGAACAGAGGGTCGCAAACATGTTTTCAAAAAAACGTGCTGGCTTTACTGCAAGCTGCGTGTAATTTCGATAAATTCTACAATTATTTTGCAACACCCTGTATGAAAAGCCGAAACTTAAAAAGTTTCCCAATGGGGCTGTCTAACAAATCGTCAAAGTCGGTCATTAATCACGTGATGGCCCTTTAAAACTGGTGGCTGTCGGTTAAACAAAGCGATTTTCCATAGGACGTAATGCTAATAAAAATTGAAACTTTGAGAAAGTGGAAAAAGATGCATGACTATTTTATAGAGCAATCCTTTCTGAATCGGGGAGAAACGAGCATGTTAGAAATAAACTCAAAATTCGTAGTTTAAAGAGGCAATATCATGTACTTTTATCTCTCTCGCACTTCAGCCTGAAGATCGGGCCAGATCGGCTTGAATAGAGACAGTTGCACGATCTGATTTGAGAGATATGACATAGACAGGTAGAAGGACCCACTTTTAATTAAAAATTTTGAGTCTATTGTTAAAATTTCGGCAAAATGCTTGTTTTTCATCGATTCTCTCTATAAAAAAATCACTTTGCTTAATCTACGTCTGTTTCCACTTTGCGAAACTTTTTAATTAAGTTACCCTACACCGACCATATTGGATTGGTCATATTATTTTTGTTAGACTGCCCTATAAGATCAGTCGAAAGGTCCGTTTCTACGAGCTTAACATAGTTACTATTGTTCTCTTTCTCTAAATGCATTCGTCTGACAGAAATCCGGCATACTACCCAAATCAGGAAAAATACCTGCCTGCACACCCTTCAACCCGGCATAACTGTCAGAGGAAACTCTCTCTAGCCACTCTTGCGTACAGATCGATCCAAAAAGGATTTGGATTTTGCCTGCTTCGAATAGCGTGATCGGTTTTCCGAATCTGTTACTCCGGATTTGAAACAGATCGATCTTTCTGCTCCCGGGTCAGTGGTCTGGTGGCCTGTAGTAGAAAAACTGACCACTTCCAGAAAGCTCATGATCCTGCAGGGTCTCTTCTGCAGGGGAATAACAGGCGCAATGAGGACCACCCCCATTAGAGCCCTAGAAAACATCTTAGGTCTCCGTTCCAACTTGGATCAAGAAGGAAGCGATGGCGATGCACCTACGACTGAGGGGCCTATGGAAGGGAAGAGGGGAAAAAGTGGGTCGTCTGGCAATCGAGGAACTGGTACCAAAAGGGTTGCCTCTTCTAAAGATGCCAGTAGGGACTCCTTCGAAACCATGGAGGTATGACAAAAAGTACAAAGTCACAATACCACCTGAACGGGATGGGTGGCAGAAAGAAGAATTCCACACTGACGGATCAAAACTGTCAGCCAGGTACACAACAGGCGCAGGAGTGTATGTGGAAGACCTAGAAGTTCAAGAAAGCTACCCGCTTGGCGAGCACGTTACGGTCTTTCAGGCGGAGGTATACGGCATTATCATGGCGGAAACCCTACCAGAGGTTAGAAATGGCAGGAGGGACATTTTCATATGTTCCGATAGCCAGGCTGCCCTCAAGGCTCTTAGTTCACCAAAAATTGTCAGTAGCCTAGGGGAGGTATGCGTTTACGCGCTACAGACATTAGCTGAAGACAAGAGGGTGACACTGATGTGGGTTTCAGGTCACGAGGGAATACCAGGGAACGAGAAGGCGGACGAACTTGCCAGAGCTGGGTCCGAAAGTCGATATATTGGACCGGAGCCGCTCCTGGGAATCACAAGAAAACAGGTGCAGAGCGAGCTCAACAAATGGGCGAGCAATCAACTGAAGTCGTCCTGGAGGGAAAAGCGAGAGTGCAGACAGTCCAAACTGTTCGTGAGTGGACTAGACGCAGCCAGAACTAAGTAAATGGCTCCTGGGAAGAACTCGCAAGAACATTGGACTGTTAGTAGGAATGCTGACAGGGCATAATCGGCTGCGTAAGCACTTGACATGCATGCGTGGGCGGAGGAATCAGCGGTGCACCTGATAGGAGAGTGTGACGGATACGCCAGATTGAGGCAGCAGACGTGGGGTGCCCCACAATAGAAGAGGAGGAGCTACACTCTCTAAGATGGGCTGAGGTGCTGACCTTCATAAGGAAGGCAGAAATGCCCAGAGAGAGAGAGAGAGAGAGAGGCAGGCCAGGACCCCGATTCAAGTGCCGGCTATTTTAAATAGCGACCCGACTTTCAAACCGAGTTTACACGTACGGTTGGAAAAGGAAACTGAAGTTTACTTTAGTAACCTACTTAGGACTTGAAATACATATAAATTAATTTTTTTATGAGTTTTGTGATCTTTCAATGCAAGTATGCTATCGAAATGTGATAAAACAACCTTTGTCTTTGTTTTAGCACCAATAAACATTTCTAAAGTTCTCTTAAAGCAACTATACAAACGTGCCATCGAATTTTTAAGAACAAATTTGCTGATGCACTGTTGCCAGTGCTCCGACCCAAAGAGAGGTCGGTTTGAAAATCGTTATCTTTTTGCAGGCATTTTACGCCTTACAACTTATGAGAAAAAAAATTGAGGGATATTTTGGGACTTATGAGGCATAATACCAATAGAATAGTATAATATTTTGATTTAAATTATAATATTTACTAAAAATCATTGCCAAGGATAGGCAACCAATTATATATATCACAATATATATATATCGCTGTTAAGGCCACCGTCGTCTCGGCTCGCTTCGCTGACTTCACAGTAAACTAACTGTGGCTGACTTCAATTTGAAATATAACCTCAAAAGTTATTATTTATTTTGTTAGTTTTAATTTTTCTCTGCGCAGCTTTTTAAAAATATTCTCGTCAGAAGTTCGATGTTAACTTTTGCTGTATCAAGAGGTAAATAAAAATGCCTCATCTTTCATGTAAATAGTGAAAATTGAAAGAAAAAAGATAAAAACTTAAAGTCCAATTTATACTCAACGTGTGGAGTGCTTAAAAAAACAAACTTACCTAGAGTTAACATCTAATAACTAGTGATAAGTTAAAAAAGAAAGAATCTATGAAAACAAGCCAGAAAACGCCTGCTGGATTTCAAGGAAATAACCCATAAAGAGGTAAGGATGAACATGCATGCTGCAAATTATAATTATTATTTATTTGAGTACACACTTAATACATTAACTGCCGGATTGGGAAAACGGTAATTATGCAGTATACGGTTTTCTGCCATTTTTGATTTTTTATGAAAAACTCTTTATGGGTGCACCTACTATGGTGCCTAGGACCCCAAATCGCCTGCGCCCGATTTTTCTTTTTTTTTAAAGAAAAAAAAGGGTGCCCGGAAGGGGGTTGTAATGTGTTTTTTTTATTGTTTTGGGTTGGGTTGGATTAGGTTGGGTTGGACTGTGTTGGATTGGGTTGTTTTAGTGAAAAAATTTAAAAAAAAAATCAAAAAAAATACCAACCGGCGCAGGCGGATTTGTGGTCCAAGGGACCCTAGTAGGTGCCCCCATAAAAAGTTTTTCATAAAAAATCAAAAAAGGCAAAAAACTGTATACTGCATAATTACCGGGAAAACAAACTATCATTCCCTGAGACCATTAAAGAAATCTCCAGCAACAAGTTGTGAATATTTTATAGTAGAAATGATTCTAAGACTAGCAGTGTGTTTGATTTGTTCATATGACTTTAAATAACAGAGATTTTTAATTTTGAAAATTAACGCAGTATCATACATTTAGAAATAACCATCTGTTCATCTTCTTTGAATCCATAAAACTTGAATGAATTTGAGGGGTAAGTGTTAAAGAGACATGAGTCAAGGACTGCATTAATTGTCTGAAAGGTGTGATCAAAGCTCCAAGCTTTGATTTTAGAAATTTAAAATCTCGGTTATTTAAAGTCATATGGACAAATCACATACAGCGCTATTTTTAGGATCATTTCTACTTTAGAAATAACACAACTAATATTTTTGCTAAAAAACCCCTTTAATAGGAAATATAGGAACATCAAGATTTATTTAGTATCATTTTTGTTTTTGATTCATATCTGACTTTTTCTTGCTCAGTAACAGAGAAAAGATAGAGGTATGGCAATCAACGTCAAACCAGAACAATATGATCTAGTTTATAAATCATGGTTACCTACTACCTCAAAGGTGACCACAATTCCCAAAATTATGTCACTTTTTTTGTAGCAAGCAACCCAGTCCATGTAATCAAGGGGGTAGCCGCTCATGGCAGAACATGTGTTGTATTCCATTGCATTAAAATTACTTAGACATGCCACTAATGACAGTAAATCCACAAATTTTCTTCTAGCAGAGTTTACCTTTTTAAATTTAAAAAAAATTTACTGCGATTTTGTGAAGTGCCACTTTTCTTATGGAACTTTCAAAGGAACTATTAACATGTTTTGTTTTTATTTATTATAAGTACTAAAAATTATTTAAAAATAATAATTGAATTATTTAAAATTGGATCTGAACATATACAAGTGATACACATTGTAAGCATTAGTTTATAAAATTTTAAACAAATCAGAAAGTGTGGTTATTATAATTTTAACACTGTCACCTTCAATACATAATCATAATTATAATAATTTAACTTTTTAAATCCTTAGTAATATTTTAAATGATTATTATTTATATTTAGCTGAATAATATACTATCTATCCAATAATATTTACATGCAGAATCATTTTTTGTTTTTTAGATCAACATTAACTGGAATGGTTAGGTGCATCCTGGTGCATCTTAAGTTGAAGAAGGGTTCCACCGAGGGTTATTCTACCTTGAGTTCCACTTTATCACTGCAACAGCTAGTGGGATAGGTATGTGTAAATTTTGAAATTTTTACAGCATCACATGCTCAAAATATTAAAATTACAATTAGCTTTCTTACAATTTTCTTTAAATGCCTAATCGGAGGGCTTAACCCTTTACTTCACTAATGAAACACTGAAACACTAAACATTCATTTATCATATTTTATAAGCTAGACTTGTAATCTTTCCAAATATAATAAATCTCTATAAAGTTACCTACCATTGCTGTACATTGAATATTTTTTAAAAATTATTGGTATTGGCTTCTAACCAAACTATATAGGTAGATAACAAAAATGCAATTTTTACAATTTTTGTCTGTCTGTTTGTTTGATCCAGCATCATACTAACACTGCCAGGCCGATTTTGATGGTACTTTCACACTTTCATCAAAATCGGTTTACAGAAACAAAAGTTATGACATTTAAAGCAATAAAAATGAGCAAAAAGTGGGTAAAAACGCAGATCTCCACACGTTTTTCTTAAAATGCCCCTGCTTACATTAAAGTGTTATATTGCTATGTATCTTTAACTGTACAAAACCTTTAAAAAAAAAACATTTTCAGATGCCTAGGTATACTTAAATCTTATTATTTTCTATAGTCTATCAGAAAATAATAGTAAAATTTAAAAAAACTAGATCAACATTAACTGGAGTGGTTAGGTGCATCCTGGTGCATCGTAAGTTGAAGAAGGGTTCCACCGAGGGTTATTCTACCTTGAGTTCCACTTTATCTCTGCAAACTGCAACAGCTAGTGGGATAGGTATGTGTAAATTTTGAAATTTTTACAGCATCACATGCTCAAAATATTAAAATTACAATTAGCTTTCTTACAATTTTCTTTAAATGCCTAATCGGAGGCTTAACTTTGGGCTTAAGCCTTTACTTCACTAATGAAACACTGAAACACTAAACATTCATTTATCATATTTTATAAGCTAGACTTTTAATTTTTCCAAATATAATAAATCTCTATAAGTTACCTACCATTTCTGTACATTGAATATTTTTTTAAAATTATTGGTGTGGGCTTCTAACCAAACCATATAGGTAGATACCAAAAATGCAATTTTTACAATTTTTGTCTGTCTGTTCATTTGATCCAGCATCATAGAAACACTGCCAGGCCGATTTTAATGGTACTTTCACACTTTCATCAAAATCGGTTTACAGAAACAAAAGTTATGACATTTAAAGCAATAAAAATGAGCAAAAAGTGGGTAAAAACGCAGATCTCCACACGTTTTTCTTAAAATGCCCCTGCTTACATTAAAGTGTTATATTGCTATGTATCTTTAACTGTACAAAACCTTTAAAAAAAAAAACATTTTCAGATGCCTAGGTATACTTAAATCTTATTATTTTCTATAGTCATTATCATGGAACGTGTAATTAGTGTTAACTGTCAAACCAAAAATATTAAAAAATTCTCGAATTTGTACAAGTTATCATGAACAACTAATTTTTCGATATTACACTAAGAAAAAACCAAATATTTTTTTCGGAAATTTTGCAAAACTTTAAATTGCTGTATCTTAGAAACTATTTCCCCTACAAAGACCAAATTAATCTCATTTTGTTTTTAAATTTTCTTTTATAGCCACTTGCCGTGACCGAGGCTGTAACATTAGTCGTTATAGTTGTCAAACTTTTGAGAAAAAGTGAGAAAATTTAGTGATTTTTGTAGAATTTAACAATTATATAGAGAGCTTTTGAGGTCGAAAACTCGGATTTGTCATAACCACTTTATCACATACAACATATCAAAAAATCAGAAATACCTCATTTCATCCAATGAACTATAAGTTTTCTGAGAGACGTGAGACGGCACCCTGAAAATGTCTCCAAAGAAAAATAATTATTTAGAAAAATAATTGCGATTATATCACTTATGTGTTCCGTAAGACAAGTGTCATTTTTGACAATTAGAGTGATAATTTTTTTAAAGAAGCAAAGTCGAAATTACACTGATAATTTTTCTGTCATTTGGGTTTTCTTTCTTGAAAATAAAACTTGAGCTTGAAAAATTTTCGGTGATTTTTAAAATCTACCAGTATAACCTCCAAAAGTTTTTTTTACACGCTAACATTAACTAGAACGGTTTTGATTTGCCCCACGTGTTAAAGGATATTTTGATTTGTTGGCAGGGTATTATTCTAACCCTACTTTTCAGTTTTAGGAGTTTGGTTGGACTCCCAGACAGTGAATCATATCGTCATATCAAAGATTGTCATATAATAGTATTTCGAAGATTTGGACTACTGTTAACTACATTAGAAATATTTCCCAGAGTAGAGGATATGCTGGGAAAAAAAGGTAAATAAACAACATTTTATACTGTAAGTCTAGTAATATTTAATTTACAAAAATTCCTCAGCACTCCAAGTAGTCAGGCCACATCATATACCCTCGCAAACAAATATAGATCCGGAGATTTTGACTTTTGATTCATGCTTTTGGATAATTGTAGAAGTAATTTATCTTGGGTAGACATTGAGCACTTGGGTCAAACTATTTTAGGGACCACACTGTATTTTTGTATTAAAAAGCTTAAAATTTGCACTTTTTTGTGTGGAAAAGGGTAAATATCAAAAAGTACTTGGCCGATCGAAAAAAAAGAAAACCACTGATTGAAAGATAATTTCTTTCTGCGTTTTATGTATTATGTTCTATGTCTATTAAAGATAAGGGTTGCCATGGAAACCGAGATAAACAGGTCCATATAGCTTTTCCGATTTTCTTATTTTTAGAGAATTTATTCGTTAAGCCAAAATAAACTATATTTAAATTAACGTAATTTTCAACAATATACAGGATGTTCAAAAAACGAATTTAAACGAAAGTTTTTAAAATATTGGTAAATTTTTGTATTTTTTTTAATATGTCATAGACAAGGTCTTAACAAACATTTTTTGTCATTGACATTTTCCTGTAATTGTACAGGGTGAGCCTGCAGTTAAGGGTATAGTTCCAAAAATGACCGTTTTGGACTTTGGTTTATGAGAAAACTATAAGGTTTATAAAAAATTCCTTTCTAAATATGATTTCATGTAATTGTACAGAATGAGCCAGCAATGAAGGGTAAAGTTCCAAAAATGGCTGTTTTAGACCTTGGTTTATGATAAATCTATAAGGTTTATAAAAAAATTCCTTTCGAAATGTGATTTTACATACCATTGTCAACAATTTTTGTTTGGCACTTATCTTTGTATATATTTGGGGTGACCCAAAAGAAAACGATTGAAAATACCCTTAATCGCACCCTCTAAAATCAATCAAATCAAATCAAGTCAAACTGTGCTTTATTATCTGAAGACATAGTCTTATTGACAAAGCAAAAAATTAGTAATTAACTTACCTAAATCCTAAATTAAAAAGATGTACCTACATTCTACATTATTATGATCTTTTGGTCAAAGTCTAATATTAAATGTAGTCAGAATTTTTTTTTAAAAAAAGGCATTTTAACAATCTATATTTTCTACATGTTTATACAATATAGTAAAAGATTCATTCTTGGTATATTAAAAATAATTATAAAATTTAAAATCATAAAATGAAATAAAAAATTCAAGTGTATAGTGGTTTACAAAACAACACTAAAATGTCTCCCTATAATACTCATCAAAACTGTAAAAAGCTTTTTCCTCAAAACAGAATCTAATAGTACCTCTAAATTGCTTCATCCCATCAATTCTCCTTATTATCAAAGGCAAATGGTTGTAGAGATATATCTTCATAAATGCAAAAGTTTTTTGTTAAACCTAACTTTGAAATTGGCAATGGCAATGGCAGATTATCGAATTGACGTGTAACATAGCGACTAGCTGGATGTAGAGCTTCCTGATTTTTTAGATTGTAAAATATTTTTTTTCCCAAAGGTAACAATCTATTAATTTGTAAACAGGGTGAGGTAAAAAAACTACTTAAGCCGTTAAATAAATTATAAATCCCATTTGCAAATCTTTATTATGTGAATTTTCTTGACCGCGATCTAGGTATTTTTCTTTATAATATTGAGGAATAGTATTCATTTATATGTAGGGGGACCACAAAAAACCGGACTGTTTTGTTTTAACTGGCAGTTTTTTATTTATTGTCGTAATCACAAAAAAGAGATTCGGAAAGTTAATAAAATAGACTTTTTGCAAATATGTCAAAAAGTGACATTTATCAAAAATTAAAAATGGCGGATGTCCTAAAGTTTTATACATCTTGAAAAACCGTTGAGTTTTTTTTGAGACACTTTGTATATTTTTTTGCAACTGCAAAAAACTTCTATCTATTGTCTGTAAGCTGATGTATCATTTGATAAATTCTCTTTATAAATAAAAAACTATGCGTTTTTTTCGTATACCAACTTTTTGCATCAAATAAAAACAATAAACTTAAATTAACCGGACTGTTTGGTTTTAACTGCCAATTTTTTATTTATTGTCGGATTTTAATGCAAAAAAAAGTTTTCGAAATAGAGTTTGCAAATATGTCAAAAAATTACATTTATCAAAAATTTAAAATGGCGTATGTCCAAAAGTTTTATGCATCTTAAAAAACCGTTGGGTTTTTTTTTGAGACACTGTATGTTTTTTTTGTCTCTCTATTCTATTTATTTTCTGTAAACAGATGTATCATTTGATACATTCTATTAAGAAAAAAACTATGGGTTTTTTTATTTCGTATACCAACTTCTTGCATGAAATAAAAACTGCTAATAAATTTAAGTTAACCGGATTTTGTTATCTTTTCGCCAATTTTGTTGACAATGAGACTCTACAGATGCTAACAATTCTTTTTCTAAATGTCAAAAAATTAAATTTTGTAAAAATTACAATTTTAAAAAACCCGTTGGCTTTTTTTAGACACACAAAAAAATGCAAATTTTAAGCGTTTTAATACAAAAATACAGGGTGGTCACTAAAATAGTTTGACCTGAGTCTTCAATGTCTACCCAAGATAAATTACAGCCACAATGATTCAAAAACATGAATCGATAAGTCAAAATCTCCGGACATAATTTTTTTTTGCGGGGGTATACGATGGGGCCAGGACTAAAAATCTGAGGTGGGTGAACCCTAAAATCACCTTTAAAAGTGCATTTTTCTTTCAATGAGTCGAAAATCGTGAAAACACTTGAAATAGTCAATATCATTTTATTTCATACGACCAGTGGAGTGCTTATGATAATTTAAGTGACTAGAAATATAATTTTATTTTGGTTTAGAACTTTTTTATAATAAGGTTATGGGTAACACACTAGGGCTGGTTTATCAATAGCGGGTTAAGCATTTACCTCCCGAGTTAACCTTCAGCTGTCTCATTCTGGCACTTGGTATATGTCAGCTATCTTTTTCTTGAACTCGAGAGTTCAATTAACTCGCTATTGATAAACTAGCCCTTAATGCAAGTTTATACCCCACCATCCCCTAAAAATACCTTCAAATCATTTAATTTTCAATTTTTTAAAAGATATGCTACAAGTGGCTTAGGAGTATATTTCAATATCGCTTCAATAATATGTAGTGTATGGTGAAATGCCGTAGAAAAAATCTAAACAGTAAAAAAACCTCAAAAAAAACTCCTAGTGTGAAGTCATTAAACAATTTAATTTATTAGGGTGCTAACATTTTTCTTTATTTTAAAAATTTAAGTTTGTGTCGAAATTTGGAATTTTTACAATAATTTTATTAATTACAATTTTTTTTAAATAGTCAGTGAATCACAGTTCTTACAACTTTTTGACATGTTTAAAAAAAATCTTACTTATGGCCTTATTTTAAAAAAGTTCTTAACAATTTACTCATTTCAATTACTAGTTGTTTCAGTGGTCTTTTAACTTTTGTGGCGACCATTTTGACAATTAACATGTAATAACTGTCATCAGTGTCAAAAATGTCACTCACTAGCCTGTATATTAGAGGTATCGATTTACATTGTTATATGGGGAATTTTCACTGCCGCCTATTTGATTTTAAACTTTTTTAGTCCACCATACCAATATGGGACTAATAAAACCGTGATATTTTCACTTTTTTTTTATCAAAAGTGAGTTACTAAGGTTCCAAAACACCTTAATCGACGAAAAAAAAAGTTGTCTGTTGTCGGTTTGTATACACGATAACTCGAGAACGCCTTTGGGTACAAAAATCCTCTATCGGCTAACCATGAACTGATTAACTTTTGGGTAGGGTGGTGGGGGGTTGAAGGGGGAAAAGCGGATAAAATATTTAAAAACATTGTAACTTTGGAACAAAAGCAAGTATC